>JAMYCR010000005.1:8746446-10071687 GCA_028830335.1 Eucera pruinosa
CACCTCAAGACCACTGTAAATATGTGTAACACTGGCAATCGAGTAAAGAACTTTAGAAAAAAATTAGAACGTCGTGCTAATAACGTCGAATGTCGCGGGTTCGATCCCCTCATGGACCAGTTCTTTTTTCTCTTTTTTACATCTCCTGTGAAAAAAAAAGTAGAAAGTACCAATCGCCGCATTTACTCAATCGAATATCGATGCCCTTTTTTCATTCCTTCCGTCGCTACGTGCATGAAATACAAACTCGAAAAGTTTATCCTGCGGTAATGCCGCGGCAGGGAAACTTGGCGGCACGTGCTCGTTCAACAAGGAGGTGCAAAGCAAGAAAAGAATTTGAGTTTCGGTCAAGTACAAAGAAACTTCCGGAAACGACCGCGCGTCTAATTGAGTAACTTTTCCCCGTTCGACGCGGCTTGTTTCGAGGGAACTGTAATAGAAGTATTTTCGTTGCGATCCTCGAAAAGCGAGACATCGTTTTCATAATGGGAAAAACTTTTTTCGCCCAGTTGCAACAATTCGCGTATTTACTTCGCGAAATTTAGCTACCTGTATTTTCACTGATGCGTACTTGCTAACCTTATAGTATATTGTATAGTGGGTTTACAGGGAAAATCCACCATAAGTCCGTTTTGGGATAAAATTGATAAATTTATATTTTGCATGTCTATTGCAGAAAAATAGAAAATTATTTTCCATCAAATTTAATCTTG
Organism: Eucera pruinosa; assembly: GCA_028830335.1. Taxonomy (NCBI): domain Eukaryota; kingdom Metazoa; phylum Arthropoda; class Insecta; order Hymenoptera; family Apidae; genus Eucera; species Eucera pruinosa. The sequence goes on from JAMYCR010000005.1 coordinate 8,747,160, forward strand.
TGACAAGACTGCTGATATTTGTGCAATTATGGGAAATTGAAATGTGCAAAGCAGTACAAAATACCTACAGAAAAATATATCATATGTCAAGTGACATTATAATTGTGGCAACGGAAACAGCCACCATGCTCTTACTATTTGCAGATTATGTTTTTCTGGTTTTCATTTTTATCCTTCAAACTTTCACTCTTGACTAAACCTTTTGTCTTTCATTTCCGCTGCTCGTTCTTTCCAACGTTTCACCCGGGCCTGGTTACAGTCATGCACTTTTTCTTTAAATATTTATTGCTTCAATTTCTTTGATATAAATAAATACACCTTAATAATCGGTATTTCTAAGGTTAAACAAATGATTGTTGGCAACAGAACACAATCTACTTATGATCGAGTCCATCAAAACTTCTGCACGCATTCGATATGATCTCCGTATGGTATTATCTTTAGTAGTTACTTATTTAAAATAATTTGTTTAACTAGAAAATCAATGAAACATGATAAATATCGACTGTGTATATGCAGTGGAAAATTGTGAACAAAAAAAAAGGTAAAAAGAAATTTTTCCGGTACCGGGAATCGAACCCGAGCCTCCTGGGTGAAAGCCAGGTATCCTAGCCACTAGACCATACCGGAGAAGTGAGAATTATATTTTAAGTCCATTGTTTTCTAGTGCTAAAGAATCTACAACCATTAATTTTACATTTAATTTTCAATATTATTTAGCTACAAAACAAATAACGCAATCCTACAGAACTCGCTAAAATGACAAATTTCCAATTCAGAAAACACTGACGTATTGAATTTAAAAAGAATTATTCATCGTTATCCATCGTATCTACAAATCAAATTTATACGCTTTATATCTGTGAAAATTATTCACCGGCAATTTTTATAACGCGCGTTTCTGTATCGCCCCGAAGCCATAAATCGAGTGCAGCGATTTAAACGCGGCTGCCAGTGTGGTTGGATTTAAAAATAGTTATACGTTTCTGGAATATCGTATCGGTTGCCGACAGGCCGGGTTGGTCGATTGTTTCTGGCAACGAATAATTGATATATTTATTCTTTTTGTATTTGGTGCCGTTTTGTTCCTTTTTTCCCCATCGGAAACACGGATAGCGAGGGCGTATCGACGTCGCGAGGAAAGGCTTGTCGTTCGAGCGGAAAGGACGCCGGACGTACGTCGTTCCACAAGCGATACGCGGCGGAACAATTATCGGATATCCACGTTGACAAATTGCATGGTCAACCGACTACGTTTTAATGAAGCTTTATCGAGCAGCCTGCTTGCGTGTCGGCTGGAAAATGAAAAACGAAGCGTTCTCCGTGCGGAAGGACTCCAGTTCGTGATCGATGAAGCGTCTGTTCCGTCAGAATAATTCTACTTAAAAGATACACTCTATTCTTAACAGGAAATTTGGGTCTCACTCAAACGATTCTTGGTTTCATTGGCAAAAAGATTGCGGCCAAACGTTAGAACGTGGAACTAAAATTTTTGAGATGCGAAATGCTGCTGAGCAAATAAAAAAAATATATATATGGGAAGATTAAATAGATGGGATATGAAATAAATGGAGAAAGGAAATGAATTAAAATAATGGTTTACTGTGTAAAAGAAAACAGCGAGGAAAATAAATCTACTTAATAATTAAACGATAATTTACTTAATATTTATATTACTTAATAGTTTCTAATATTTCTACGTCCACATATGATTACTTTGATATGTTGTAGCATTGGTACTACCAGATTTTCGCAAAGTATAAAAGGAATTTCGTTTTACAATAATTTTATTATTTTTCGAAGCTAATTTTGACTTTTGGGGACATTTTTATTAACTAATGTTGCTCCGTGTTGTCTGTAAAATTTCTGTTAGGTAATAGCACTTTGCATCGCAAAAGCATTAGTGTTTTTTAGCTACGTTTATATTATCGCGTGTGACCAAAAACTGTTTGCCAAGGGTAGTATTACCTCTTTTTTTCTTCATTCGATTTTAACAATAGATTTACATAACCCGCGAATTTCTTGGCGGATTTCAAGATTCTGTGCTTAAAGGTACAGGAATGATAAGTATCATTTTATGGCGATTTATGTTGACATTAATTGATGCAATGATATGAATACGTATCGCAATATATTGCGTCTTCTCCCCGATTCTATAATTTCGACTATTTATGTGTCTGTGGTCAGATGGCAAAACATGATACGTGCAACTTTCTAACTTTACAGTATAGCAATTTTCAAAGAATCACAATTTCCTATATATCCAAAAAAAAAGAAACAAAAAAAAACACGTTTTATTTATAAAACTTCTCATTGAATTAAAATTGTATAGAAAAGTTCAAAATATTTTGAAGAATTATGAAAACATTGGCACGAGTGTATACTAATCTATAAGAACTATTTTGATCGAGAAATGAATAGTTTGTGTTTCATTTAATGTTCGCTGGTTGATTACGCGTGCCCGTGAGAAAGATGCTCTTCGAAACTGTATGATATTAGTGGACTGTATAAACTGTAGTACGGACGCTTGATTATTAAGGGACGGTCCCTTCTATCTCAAGGCTCCTTGCGATCGTGTCCGGCGGTCGAATCACGATCTTTACTTCCAGTTTATCCACCAAGGGGACGGTCCCTTCTTGGTGCTAGCAATCTTTACGAAGTTCACGTTACTCCTCCGTTGTCCAAAGACGCTCTGCTTTTTCGCAAGCGGATGGAAAGCCTCCACACTCGGACGCTTCACTTTCCATCCCTTCGCGTTTGTCTTTTCGCTGAGGTGGGGGTGACGGATGACGGAAGACGGTGGAAAGACGGAATTCCCAAGCGTCGAAAATTCCGTGCGGAGAAACTCCGACGAAACTTTCTCCGACGAATGGCTGCCAAATGTTTTATGGCTCGCTATCCGCTATCGACTATTGCGCTGGACCAGAACCTTCAAGTGATCACCATCTGGTTTCAGCCTGCCAGCAAGGGATTTGCCTTCCTGCTGTCTTCATTGTCAAAAACAGCGTAACTTCCCGTCGCCAAGCCATAAATCTGCAGCACCACTCTATGTTTCCCGAATATTTAATTTATTTTGGAACTTTTCGAACAAGGTAGATGCAAATCTAAGTATCCAATTGATATTTTCATCGGTCGATATATTTAAACGGGGACGTATTCTATTTCCCAATATCTTTTCCATATCGGCAAGATCTAAACGACGAAACATTTCAAATACTCTTCAGCTGTGCAATAACCTGATGCATTCCCCGCCAAAAAAAGACACTTTGTAGAATCTTTCTCCTTAAATCACCTTGTCTCGTCCGTTGCATAGATCATTCGAAGTAGACCACGTGAACGGACCGGATCTGTTCCCAAGTAAATTTATCGCTTGGCCAATGTATCTTCTGGTATTGCGTCATTAAAGACGCATATTCGTGTTCTCGCGGTTGGAAACGTCTGGCGGCATCGTTTCGCCATATATGATCGCGAGAAAATGTTTTTCTCATAGCTAGGGGGTGATTTTATAGTAGCCACCGGTATGCACGCTCTCCCTGTCTCTCGTAAAGCAATCATTTTTCCATCGGCTCAAACGGACCGCGTGTTCGCAATAGGTTCCAGATATTATTACGAAAGGGGACACGTGTTATGAATTCGCGGCAAAAGCTGATGGATTCTACTGCTGTGTTCTACCTCTTCTAATCCTTTTTCAACGACGATACTGTCCCCTTAAGTTGAAACACCTCACAGTCGACTCTCGTGTAACACGGCACTTTTGTAATACGATTTCACTTTAACGCGAAATCCCCTTTATAACACGGCACTCTTACAACAAGAATTCGCTCTGAGACGACCAAATAATTAAGGAATAAAATAGTAGACTGTGGATTTTGATGCATTTATGGGAAATTTAGATGAGCAAAAAGTCATAGAATTCACATCACTTGCAAATATACGTAAAATATTCAATGTAAAGCACACGATATTGTATTTCGATGGTGAGTCAAATCTCTACCGAAGCCCTATTTCTTTAATTGTGCTTTTAAAAATACAAATATGATGTACGAATACTTTTTGCAGCCACCGTATAATCGTACGTAAAGTGTAACCAATGTCTAATGTGACCAATTACTTTTGTGGCCAACTGTGTATTTCTCGAAAAATGAAAAAACTGCGAGATAGGATATTTCAACTTAGGAAGACAGTATACACGTTGTTCATAGCGAAAAGGTTAAGCAAAGATTGCAAAAAAAAAAAAAAAAATAAATTAAAATTTTCTAAAAATTCTGCAAAATCACGAATATGAATTTCTTTTGAAGCTCGCATTTTTCAACACATTCACGCTGCCACTGTACATGCAAAACTTGGTGCAGTTTATTTCGAAGACCTCTATCGATCATCGTGTCCCATACGTCAATTTTACACGCTCCTGTCTTCCACCTACATTTTCCCATGCTACCATTCTCTGCTTCCACAGGGATATAACCTTGCCGTGGCAAAAAGCATCCCGTTGAATCGTCGAAGAGCAACGAGGCTTCTGCGTGAAAAGCTTTTTCCCTACGACAGCAACTCGATGTACAGGCTGATTCCGTGTTAGTTAAACTCCGAAAGTGCATTCTGCCCGAGTTAAAATAAATCTCTTCTCTAACGCAAATTTCATTTTCAGGAAATAGAAAATATGGATAGATTGGAATTGAAGTTGCAGATATTTTTAATCTTAGAATAGATGTTTGTTATTAAGCTGAATACGTTTTTAAGAATTTAATAAACAGATTGCGGATGTTTGTGCATTTATGGTAAATTTACTCACTGGATCAAATGTCAACGCACGGGTGACAAAAAATAATTTCTGCGACCACTATCGCGTTTATTATCCTATCTGGCAATACTTGTATTATTTTATTCCATCGTAAGTTTTATATACAGTAACTTTCTCGCTTATCTTTTCACATTAACTAACATGCAATTTTAGTTACAGTACATTTAGTGCAGGCAAAGCGCGACTACATTCTTCATCTGATTCGAGACTAAATTTTACATGTTATTCTTGAAGTAAAAATTAACTTTATTCATCAATTTTGCTTTATATTCTAACGATAAAATATGTCGAGAAAATAAGGAAAGAGATTTCATTGACGGTGAAGATATTAGTAATAGTGAAGAAGAATTCGAATTCGTTTATTAGCGACAATGAAGAAAGTGTATTTTTAAATTCGACCCATGCGAGAAGTATTGTTTAAAAAAATCTCGATCGCAAAGAATTAATATAACAAATTTTCTATCGTTTAATACTTAGTCACATAAAGGTACCATTAAATGATACAAAATTTAACACAATTTCAACCCTTTCACAGTGTAATAAAATGACGAATAATGGTGAAAAAACGACTTCAAAAATATTTCTTTCCCTTATTACAATATTTTCTATTTGTAATCCAACAGGAAAGCAATAAAGATGTATATGTTATATTTTCTATGTCTTGATTTCTAGTTACGAAGAATGCATAATTCCAACTATTTATACGTAACACATTCTAATAGTAATACCATACGTAATATAATTTAAAATAGTAAATTCATTATTATTATATATATTTATTATATGGGATTTATTATATAATATTATATGGTAGAATTTACCCGAGTTTCTCTCGTATTAAACTGTGAAATGGTTAAACCTGATTAACTAGTAGTTAAATACAAACATGCAGTGGCAATACTATTTGTAGCCACTGTACTTATAATTGAGCGTATTCGCATCCTGCTTCAGAATCAGCTTGTATAAGACGCGCATCCCCTTCTGTCCTCCATTTGCACGCCACCTGAAACTTTCACAACTGTATCCTTTATCTTCGTAACTGGAAGCTCGAACAAACGCATCCCACGCGAGTTGTTTTTCCTCGGTCCCGACCGCATCAATCTTCCTCTTCTTCTTGTTCGCCGCGAGATTTCACCTGGTTTGCGCATCTTCAAGCATCCCTTCCCCGTGGGAAGTAAAACTTCCCATTTTTTGTCCTCCTCAATCCCAAGGAGAGCTAATAAAGCGGTGAATGAACTTGCTTTAAACTTGTGAGCTATATACATGCTAATTATGGGACATCATTGTACCGCATTAAAGGAATTATACGCAGTGATTTATACTTATTAGTAATTACAGAGTGTTCCAATCAAACCGATGAAGAAAGTTCATGTGTACAAAAATGTCGATTTTGTCTTATTTTTTAAGTTATTAGTAGTGATGGTAACTGAAACTGTTTCGAATCTGTATAACGACGAAAGATTCGCATCACTTCGAACATTATTCGAAGTGTAGAACTCCTTGAAAACTTGGTAGACTCAAAGTAAAACTCGGACACTTACATGTTCGTGCTTTAAGAAGCGATTGATAAATGTTTGAATTAGCAAGATTTTGGATTTCCAAGCGTTCGCATTTCTAAGCTTTTGGATTCCAAGCGTTCGAATTTCTAAGCTTTTGGACTCCAAGCGTTCGCATTTCCAAGACATTAGAATTTCAAGTATTCGAATTTCCAGGCTTTTGAATTTGCAGGCGTTTCAATATTCAAACTTTTGGATTGCTAAGCTTTCCAATTCCGAAGCGTTCAAGTTTCCAAGCTTTTATATTTCTAAGTATTTGAATTTCCAAGCTTTTGGATTTCCAAGCGTTTCAGTTTCCAAACTATTGGATTCCTAAGCGTTTGAATTTCCATGCTTTTCGATTCCCAAGCCTCTGAATTACCAAACATTTCAATTTCAAGCTTTCCTATTAACGAAATCGTCTATCAACCTTTGAAGCCTTTCGAATAATTATAAGTGGTACTGTAACTGTTCGAGTTTTACTTTGAGCCACTATATAAAAACCAATACGCCAAAACTGCAATGGTATCAAACAAATTATCAAACACATTCCCGTCACTCAATTTACGGCAAAGGAGACCCGCCAGTATCACCATCAGTTTACCAAAAAAAAAGAAAAATGAAAAAAACGGAGAAAAAGAAAAATATCAAATGAAGGCAGGAGTAATTAAAGGAGACGTTCTCTGGCAGGCATGCGAGATGCCGGCACGTCTGCGAGCGTGACGCAAGGTCCGCGACAAAGTTTATTATTCCGCATCAGTCGAATGCGTGGCGCGTCGCAGAAACGCCGCGCGCCGCCTTGAAGCCAGAGAAAGAAACTAGTTTCCCGAGCGTGTCGTACTTTATCCAGGGCTGCTTCTCTTCTCTTCTCGAGCACCAAACGCACGAAAGGGATAGAGAGAAAGGAATATACTCTCCTCCGCGATATTCCGTGCTCGTTCGCGCTCTCATAAAGGCACACACCGTTAAAAAGACCTCTCTTTGTCGTTGGAGCCTCACATGGTAACGAGACTTTGGAGGGCCTTCCGCATTAAAAGGCGAGTTTCTCCATGAAAGACGAAGAAGAGAGGAGGAGAAAAGGAGCACACGCAGTGGCACGGCATATTTGCCGTGCATCAAAGAGCTGGAAGGCTCCGTAATGGAATTGAGAGGAATCCGTCGGGCTTCCTGTTTACCGAGCTGATTTCTTGATTTTTATTGGCCCCTCGATTGCGGGCCAGGGAATTTTAAGCGCCCTCTGAACCTCGAAAACGGCGCCCATACCTTCCAGATCAAATTGATCGAGCTTCTCTTCCCTTTTCGAGCCACCTTTTGCCTCCTTTTCCAATTCTTCGAAACAGTTTTCGCTGTGTGTTTTGGAATGCGTCTTTGAATCGTTTCGGAAACAATTCTGTTCGTTTGAGGCCCGAAGATTTTCCAAAACTGTATTTTGCGGTCCGTGTTTTCATATATGAGTTAGATACCATTGCTTTAACCCTTTAACGACCACCTCCTATCATTTGCAAAGAATTTCTGTGACTTAGACAATAGAATGTAAACGAAGATTTCATTAAATGTTTCACGTTTATAAAGATTTCACATAGAAACCGGAGCTGCCATTTGCATTTAAATCGAAGTGCATCAGTTGCATTTCATCTTTCGAAGACGAACACATTATTATTTTATGTATTATTGTGGGGTTCGAATGGAATTATAACGTTAGGGTTAAGAGTATTTAGGTTTAAGTAATTTAAGACCGGGCCATGCGCGACGCGGATGGTTTGCAGGCGATCGACGATGACCTGCGGAACCGCGTCCCAAGCATTCGAGGATAGTATTAGTTAGGCTAAGTTTTTTGTTTAGGTTTGGGGTGCGGATGAGAGAGAGTGAGAGAGAGAGAAAGAGAAATGGTTGGCGACAAAGGCGGCCGTCGAAGGAAAAGCGGTATGTGTGGTTTGAGAAGTGGAAGGGAGTAGAGACCTGAGCGGAAGGATATAGCGTAGGATAGCGTGGCATCGAGTAGACGTATTTAGTATATTTAGCGTAGCTTAGTTTAGTGCGATTTCGTTTTAGTTAAATATATATATTACCTTACATTATACGCTACTTTGATTTTGCAAACCTTTCAATCCCACATTATAATCCTATTCATTGATCGCAAACGTAGACATTCTTAGAGCTCTTTCCGCTTTTGAACTGTAACGTTTTCTCTGCTAACGTGGAATACCAGCCTTTAATTCGACATTGAAATCCGATGCAAGTAATCTCTTCCTGTTCCGATATGTTGTTTATCAAGGCTGCTTGACTCACGTCCGAATCAAACTAATTATGATTGGTTGTACAATGGAAAAGGGAGGGATGGAACCGTGCTTTAGAGGGTTGGAGGGGAATCTTAGAAAAAGAGTTTACGGATTTGCATTCGATTCAGTACGTTCGTAACAGTTTCAATTTTTATTTATCGTCGTGTTAAATTCAATCATGTAAACTATACTGTTAGTAAAGATCGAGTTACGAATAGAAAAATGAATTTGGAAATGCAACGATGTTAAGGATGATTAATTATTGAATCAAGTGTACACCAAATTCAACCTAAACCATATAAGCTACGCGATGAGAGAATTATAGAGCAACACGAAGACTCTGTTAGTGAAGATGAAGTTGTGGATAGAAAAATGAATTTGCAAGGGCGGCCACGTTAACGAAACAATTGGTGGATTAAGTGTGTACCAAATTATCGAAAAATGGATAAACACGAGAGAGGTGATGTGTCACAGGTTAAACTTCGAACAAGACAACTATCAGCAGCTTTATATCCGCTACTGACATCATTCATAGGCGGCATAGTGGTAGGTGTCAACGACGTCTATTTTTCAACATTTAATCCTGCAACCACTGAAAAATTACTCTCGGACTTCAAGTTACCCGACGAGCTTGCGTTGTTCGATATCTGCACGTCCAACGATAATTGGATGATTTTTGGCTCTTTCTTATCAGGAATAGTCATAGAGAAATTAGGCAGAAGAAGAGCCATGCCATTTAGCTTCTCTGTATTATTTATAGGATGGCTCATAGTCTCATTCGCGACTAATTTGACGTGGCTTAAAACTGGACTATCAATCTGCAGCATAAGCGTAGGGCTGTTGCTGCCATTGGCGCCGATCTACATTGCTGAGATCTCGGATCACGTGTTCAGAAGCGTGTTGTTAAGCGCAATAGACGTGACGATGCTCAGCGGAAAACTAACAGTGCAGATTTCTCTCCTTTGGCTAGATTGGAGGAGAAGCGTATACATCTACACGATCCTCACGCTGATAAGCAGCCTGATCAGCATTACATCTGGAGAAAGTCCCATTTGGTTAATGAATAAGGGTCGAACGGACGAGGCGTTGACTCGTTGGGTGGAATTACGAGGATCGAAAAGCATAGACGAGTATCGTGCATTGGAAAGTGCGTACACAATACGAGCAGACAAGGACAGGCACAGCGACCGCTCGAAAATCTCTTCGTTGATACATACTTTCTTGTCCAGACGCTTCCTTTGGCCTCTCGCAACCGCGTGCGCCATCGTTTTCACTTTCCGATTCTCCGGAAGCAGCTTGCTAAACTATGTCGCCATTCGCTTAATTCAGGTTAATACCGAAGACCGTCAATTCGAACTTTTCTGCTGCGTTCTAACCGCGGTTACAGCTGTTGTTAACGTTTTACCTTGTTACTTGGTGTTGAAATTCAAGAGGAGGACCTTTACCATGTTTTGCGGGCTGAGTACAGTGGTTGTAGTGTTTTGGTTCAGCATCATCTTCTACCTCGACCTAGAGAACGTTGTATTCGAAAGTATCGTAGTGATATCGTATTTCGCGCTGCTTACGATAGGGCTGTCGCCTCTGCAATGGATTCTCTCTGGCGAATTGTTTGCTGGACATTTAAGAAGCTTCGGGGTTAGCTTGGTGACAACATTCTCGTTCAGCTGCGTAACTGTAGATACGTTCTTGTGGCAGGTAATATTAGAACGACTCCACCCGTACGCAATTTGCGCGGTTTACGGTAGCCTCATGCTGTTTGGAATTGGTTTACTGTATTGGAAGCAACCGGAAACGAAAGACAAGACTTTGGTGGATATAGAGGAGATCTTTGATAAGAATTCGGGAGAGTCAGAGTCTGAGAGTATCGAAATGATGGAGAGGGAAATCGAAACGTGAACGAAATAACAGCGTTTTTAGTTGTGATTGTACTTTGTTTCAGCTTCATGCTTCACGAAGCTTTGCAATGTGATGGGCTGATAGTGAGAACTGTTATTTTTTCGATCGATGCATGGATTTCTGAGGATTTTGGGACTTAAAGTAATGGTAATTGTTGAGGGTATTTACTTAACCCTTTGGCTACGACAGACTTTCATTGATTGATGAATGACGTAATTTGTCGTTACTATGCATTCTTTAAAATGTATGTGGAGGTCATCAACGAATCTTGAGCGATAACTCGCTTACGTCCGATAGAAGCAAGGTGCTTTGCAATAATTCTGATAACATTTGCTGAGCATTCATTGGCGCTAGCTATTAGTTTCTGAAAATGTGAAATCAGCGCCTGTAGGCGCGAACAGTATTCAAAGGGTTAATGTAAGAAGAGAAAAATTGAATTGATAAACGCGATGAGTGTTTGAGAAGAATTTGATGTTTAAATTCGATGAGAATTTGTAGTAACAAAACTGTAACTCTTGAATTCAAGGAAAATGTGATTTTAGAAGAATTGTTTTCACTTTTTGTTTAATGGAGTGTTTAATAAATAATTTAGCGCACTGTTAATAAAGGGTTACTTGTTTCGATTGAAGTACCAAGTTTGAATGTAGGAGTAATTTTCATACTTAAGTATTTATAATGCTTGGAGATGGTCGCACAGAGAACTTATATTGCTTAATTTAAGAATGGAAATTTTTAAGATTGGAACTTTTTAAATTCGAGAAGATCTTAACAAGAATTTAAATTTTTAAATTCAATAAGGATTTAATGAAAATTCACTTTCCAAATTTAATAAGAACGTTTTTTTTTAAAAGAGTTTAGCTAGAACCTAATTTTAAGAGGAGTTAATAAGAATTGAATCTTTAATTTAACTTTTTCTGTAAAATATTAAATAGTGTTTTTCATTTAACCATTTAACTAGACGGAAAAATTCGTTTTAATACAGAAAATCATGAATACAGTTTTACTCTTATTTCTTGTTAAGAATCAGAAAAATTAATTCGCAATCTCTTGCAATAGTCTTTTTCCAATCATTTTATCTATTTGCATTCTCTTGTAATATATGTGTATATTTTTAGTAATTTTATTTCGTATTTGTTGCAATTGTTGGCAAAGATTTTCAGAAAAAAATATGCGTATCAGTGCTAAGTATAAAATTATTCCTAAATGCTTATCGTTTACTACATCCGTTTGACGTTTCCGTTCATAGGGTTCCCTACGATAAGATATTCTCTTGGTAATCAGCGTTATTAACGTAATTGATCCTTCGAGCTATCTCTAAATGATTGCATATGCGCTGATGTTAAATCGATATCGCGTGGAATGGTACTTAACCATTCTTTGACGCCATTGGATTCACACTACGTGTGCCCTTAATTGTGTCACAGAGTTAATTGGAGCAGTCGACTAATGCAATGCACACGATCTAGTTAACGGGAATTTAATAGTACACTAAAGTGTAAACTAATAACGAACAGTGTCGCTAGAAAGTTTACTATAAAACAGTAAACCAGTAAAAAATAATTAACGATAAAATATTTAATTAAAGACTTTGAAATATTTAATAATTATTTTGATATTTTTCAATATATTCGAAACTAAAAATTCTATTCGCAATATTCATCTGACCAGTAGAATTAATTAGACTGTTTGACGTGTATGTTGTTAAGTTGATCGTGTTAATTTCACTGGTAGATTTTGTACCGAATAATTTAATAAACGTTAATTGTTCAAACCCTTATAAGATAAAATACTTAGTAATCGACATTAAATCAGTCATCGACACTTTTTATGATTCTTAATTTTAATTATAAATGAAGGTCCTAGTTTAAAATTAATGCAATTTATAATTTTTCTTATAAACTACAATCGATTACATTTTATCGAATATCTGTATATATAATAATTAAAATCATAAAAAGTCTCGACTACTGGGTACTTTACTGTAATTCAAGATCAATTCAAAATGTTTCTTCTTTGTAAGCAGATACAAAATAGATTCTGTTTACAGAGTTAACATATTAAATGTCGAATTATCAGCTATTGTATTCGATTTCTTTGAGAGTTTGTTTGATGCAACTGAAATGCTAGTTTAAAGCGAATAGTAGAGCGGGCAAATTGATTTAATTATTAATTAACTGGGTTTGGAATTTCATGAGGTTTGGTATTGCCTATAGAATTTCAAGCAAATTCACCTTCCATCGAGGATGTTGATTGGACACTAATTAGATAGATAATTGATAGTGAAAATCGAAGCTTCACCTGGGACGTGGAGGGTCTTTACCAAAGGGCAATAATATTAGGTTCGGGCTAAACGATCTTGTAACCAGAGGAATTATTGTATTACAATAGTGCTACAATGTTATCTTAAAAAGCATGCGGAATTATAAAGCTACATAAAATTAGAGAAGAGATACTTTAACAAATTTTAAGGCTTCGGTAAAATAAACACGATTCCATTAAAGTAAATATTTTAAGAAATTTTAAGGTTTCATTAAAATAAACACGATTCTGTTAAAAGAGATATTTCAACAAATTTTAAGGTTTCAGTAAAATAAACACGATTCTGTTAAAAGTGGTATTTCAATAAATTTTTAAGGTTTCAGTGAAATAAACACGATTCTGTTAAAAGTTGGACTGAATTCCTATATTGTTCTATTTTGTATTATTTTCTTTCGTCAAAACGATATCCTAAAATGATTTGAAAATTCAACGATGCACCACCAATCGTGTAGTATTATTTCTCCGCAAAAAGTAAATAGCACAAGTCTTTTTTTTTTAGTAGTTTATTATAAAATTACATCGTTCCTCTAATATATCTGTATCTGAAAATCATCGAGAAACAAGAATTGGAGAATTTCTGTCATTCAGACAGAAAGATATGTGAAGCAAAAAGAGTTAGTTCTTATTCAACCCCATTAGGGGAAGCTTCCCGAACGGGCCATCGAAGAGGTGGTGTACGCTGACGACGAGACATTATGCATTCATGAAGATTACGCGCATTTCGGGCACGTCCCGCGCGGTAAATTGCACCGAGATTGTCCTTATCGTCGTAAATCACGGGACTGATAACGCCGAATTTTCTGTTACCGCGATAGATCGTTACCAACTTTGCGATCGAAGATTCTCAGATCTAGAAACGCATTAACCTATTAGATACCGGCTCGATTCGAAAACAGTAGGTGAATGTAACAAATTAAGTCACTCAGTCAATACGTAAGTTATTTGCTATTATTAGACTGCGGGTGTTTATGCAAATTGGTATTTTGGTAAGCAACACAAGCAAAGTAGAGTACGCATAGTTTATTTCAGCTTCTCAATATTGTAATTTGTACTTGACTTTGAATATTCCTTCTATTATTGGATATTACTTGCATTTTGTAGCTCTTTATATATATAATTTTCCTATAAATGCATAGAAATCCGTAGGCTAGTTATTATTAATAATTTGTTATTATTGTATTCGCCTCGAATATCTCATCGCTTTGCCATTTACAATATACAAAAAATATATGCAAATATTTAAAGTATAAATTACAACATTTAGTGGATCAAACGAATCTTTATTAAAGTCCACTCTTTCAGTTTTATTTAAAGAGATACCAATTTGCATAATCATCCACAGTCTAGTTGTCACATTTTTACATATTTTAACGGATATACTCTCTTTTTCAAGAACATTCAAGTTGTCATAAGCTTGTCTCTCTAGGTTCTCCTTTATTTTATTTACACATTTTCTAATAATTCTTGCAATGCACCCATATAAAAGATAAAAAGTATGTTTTAGTTAAAAGTAAGTTTTATAGAAGAGGTGCATTTAATAGAATTTGTCCAGAAATCTTAAGGTTTGTTTCCAAATATAATTAACACACGTGATACCAATAACCGAAATTTGATTACAATAGGTGGATTATTTTCAACCAATTTTATGTAGATCAATTTAGGACCGGTTAATTATGATAACAATAGTCTACTAATAACATTATCCATGATTATAATAATCAGATTTCACTGTATATAATATAAGAATATAAAAAGGAATAATCGTGAAACTGTGAATAAATCGTATTGATGGAAATTGTAGTGTAACTTTAAAATCGCGTTAAAAAAAAGGATACCGTGTAGAAGAAGTTCCAAAAGTATATAAGAAATATAAACTTTTTGATGATGTTGCGCTAAGTATCCAAATACTTATGAACAATAGTAGCGCTGAGAATATTACCGAGAAGGTAGCTTTCAACGGTGAAAATACTTTGGTTAAAAATAATATCCAATGTATTATGCTTCTTCTCCGTTGTTCCGACGATAATAAAGAGGGGTTTAGGAGCTGGTTGAAGGATTCATTCCTGCAGGGAGCTAGCAGCCGCGATTTAGGGGCAAATTTGTCGGCGAAATGAAAATGTAACCTCATAACTCAGCCTCCTGTGTGCATCGCGCTATGCATAGTCCAACCACATCTACCGGTTTTATACACTTCATAAACATTCCTCCGGATTTACCCGTCGTCCCTCGATGTCATCATCCCACCCCTTTCAAACAGACGGCGACATCTTGCTCGGATGCTATCTGACCATGAATCTCGCACGTTTGTTTAATGTCTACACGGTTTAGTTTCGTAGAGTTTCACGACGTTCTTACTGGATTGCTAGCGAATTTTCTTCGTAAAGAAGTTTAATCGCGGCAGATGCATAAATATCCATACTCACATTTTCGAGTTAACAGAGGCAAAAAAGGAGGTCCTACTCGTTGCTAAAATTTTCCATTCCATTCACTTAACTTATAATTTAATCATTTCATTATAACAATTAATTATCGTTATTACGTTGATGCATACGACATGTCGTTTCTATAATGTTTGAGATTAACAGGTGAATTATTTCACGTTTCGTCCAATCGTTAATTGTAACAAGTTAAGCATTAAGGAAAGAAGAAATTTACTAGAATATACGCATGCAATCTTGTGAAATGTTTGATGCTTGACTTTATGAATTGAAGACTAAACTTATAAAATAGACAATGAAAACTATCGGTCATATAGAATCTTATATACGTATTAAAGTAGTTTAATGTTGATTAATAAAATCTAACACTGATGATTTTTCATTGGACGGTAAATTAAGAGATAGACCAACCAACAGATTCTAGAATTGACGATGTTTATAAGTATAGGATAATGAAACTAAATGAAACGGATACAAAAATCATGTAATATTATCAACTTACGATATTCATGCGTTAAAAGAAATTATTCCGAAAGAAATACTAGTTAAAAAATTTCCCCGGCCATTCCCTCGTCTCGCATTATAAATCGCGGACCATTTCGCGTATATACCTGTATTTCGTACGCATTTAACGCATTTAAATTTTTGAAGTAGCAACGTATATTTAAACGCACGTTCCGAAAGAAATTTTAATTCCCAGTGGTGTGTGCGGCAAGCTCGCGCCGAATGCAACTTGTTCCATTTTGTCGCGTTACATTCGCTGATATACGGAGAGAAGGGATTGTGTCGGCAGCGCAAACATTTTCCAAAATTCATTTTGACGCGCGAAATTATCGTCGTGAAACCGGGAGCTGCGTTGCGAGGACAGCAAATAAATTTTTCCGATGTAAAATCGAGTACCCCTCTTTCACCCCTGTTGACGAATGGTTCATAAAGTAGACATTTTCGTGTATACGCGCGAAAGATGCATCGTTGCTCGAAATGTTTCAACGCAACTGATTTTCTACGCGCGTTCAGTCACTCTGCTTACACATTCACGATCGTACATCTTTGTTCGCCCCGAATGAAATGTTTATCATAGATCAAGTAAATTAACTATTTTTCAACGATTTCACATTATTATCAATAAAAGTGTGAATATTTGTAGAAATTATGAAGACGTGACGAAAATATCTAGTCAAATTTCAAATAAGTAACGTATTCACACAATAAATATCAATATTTAGAGAAATTATGAACACGTGAAAAAAATATCTAGTCAAATTTTAAATAGGTAACTCACTCACACGACAAGTATCAATATTTAGGGAAATTATGAACATGTGAAAAAAATATCTATTCAAATTTCAAATAAGTAACTTATTCACACAATAAATATCAATATTCAGAGAAATTATGAACACGTGAAAAAAATATCTAGTCAACTTTCAAGTAGGTAACTTATTCACGTAACAAATATCAATATTTAGAGAGATTATGAATACGTGAAAAAGATATCTAGTCAAATTTCAAATAAGTAACTTATTCACACAACAAATATCAATATTCAGAGAAATTATGAACACGTGAAAGAAATATCTAGTCAACTTTCAAGTAGGTAACTTATTCACGTAACAAATATCAGTATTTAGAGGGATTATGAACACGTGAATAAAATATATAATCAAATTTCAAGTAGGTAACTTATTTATCCAAAATCCAATTTCCACAAAATTGGAAATTTAATAACGTAATTATTTATGAGATAAAAGTATTATTATAATGTAACGTATGGAGCTATTATTGTAATTATAAATGAATTTATTATATCGTCTTATCTTATATAAATCTGAAGTTTCTAAATTATTTTTCTATGCCTCGGTCTTCCCTAGTATCTCACGTGACACTGAAACGATTAAATGGATAATACTATACGAGAATGAATAGTTTATCCTATGCTTGGCCAATGGAATGCTACGTTGATGCATTTCCTCCCTATCGGTAAGAAATCATCCATGAAAGGAGGAAGAAAAAGAATCCACCGCGTTCCACGTTCCACGAAGCTGTGCGCTGTCCATTAGGAAATTTATACGAGCAGAGGGGTGAGAATGTTGATTAAATCTCAGCCCTCTTCTTTCCAAAGAGATCCGAAGGTCTCTCTCCGACGAAATTGAAGAAACGATCCTTCGTCTCGTTGCGGAGCGATCGCGACGAAATCGAGAAGACGAAAGGAGATAGAGGGAATTTTATCTGGATCCGCAGGCCTTGGACGATGGAAAAAATGTAATAGAATGGTAACAGTTCACACCCGAACTCGCTGAAGGGGGATAAAGCCATCCCAGCGTATCTTCGAAACATGGGCAACGTTATCCTGCATCGAGATAAGACCTTTCTTCGCTGGATTGAATTAAATCTTCCTTCGAGCTGGCTGGTGGAATGCTCCTACTTAATTTAATTCCCCCACAGTTTTGTATAATTGACGCAATCCGGGAGCTGTGAAATTTTTAGATTGGCTCGGCGAGCTTCCGCGCGGTCGAATAGTTCCTCTTGCTACAGTGACGTGCAAAAGTATCGGACCGTTTGTATCAAATACTACCATTGGCAGAAAGTTTTCGGCCAGTCGCTGTAATATTAAATTAGCTAAAACCACTAATGTTTTCGCGATGCAAAGTACTATTGCGTAACTATGAAATCTGATAGAGAATTTGTAAACAGCGCGGAGCGAAGTTAGTTAATAAAAATATCGCCAAAAGTGAAAATCGACTTCGAGAAATAATGAAATTATTGTAAAAAGGAATTCCATTTAGTGATTGTGAAAATCACGTAGTATCGATGCTACAACATATGAAAGTAATCATATGTGGACGTAGAAATATTAGAAAATATTGGGTAATATAAGTATTAGGTAAAGTATCGTTCTATTATTAAGTAGATTTACTTTTCTGCAACAATATTAGACGAACAAAAATCTCGTATGGATGAACTTACTGGGGACAGAGTTAAATTATTGTAATGATTTCTTAAAGCAAAGTCTTTCTGTTGCATATTATCTTGATGATTATTTCTTTGGTCTAATTTAAAATAAAGAAACAACGAAGTAATTCATTATTTAAAATATCTTTGTTTCAAATTAATCGATGTTATTCTTATTTTGAAATAACAGTCTGAAATTAATTATTTCGAATAGTTATTCGTCATTTTCATTTAAAATAATATTTGCCCAGGCCTACTTTCAGCCATGTTTTGATTTCAGTCGTGAAAGAATGAAACTAAATTTTCTGCATACATGTAATAATATTTATTATCGCAGATTTTTATTAATATTGGATATTCGATAATATTCGTTTATATTATGGACCAACACTTTTGCACGCTACTGTATCTCTCGCCGCGCTCGAATATTGACGCAATTAGATCTGCTCCGTGTTTGAACGCGAATTTTTTTCCCCTTTGCACGTTTTTCCGCGGATTGTGTTTGTTCGAGGTTTCAGAATTGTCTCGTTTCGCTATAGTTACAAATGTGAAAAAAAGTTTTTCGAAGCGCACGGAAGAGAAAAAAAGTAGAGTAGATATGTGCGACAGAAACATTTTCAGTTCAATGTTAATTTTAATGTGCAGATGTTTATACGAATTCGTGTTTAGATTAAAAGAATTAAGAAATATGAACTGAACAGGAATTCGTTTTACACTGCTGCATCAGCTAATTATTACATATGTTAATAATAACGGATATTTCAAAGCACTGCGAATTTGCATTCGCTTGCGGAAAATTGAAATGTGCAAGAAAGTGCAGAGTGCACAATATACACAAATTTACAAATCATCTGAAGTAAACTATAAGGGTTAATTAAATTTGTTGTATTACTTTTGCTTCATTAGTTTCTGTTAAACCAGCATGAATTTGCATAACTAAATGCAGTCTGTTAATTATGTTTAGCATAATTGGCCGTAATATATGTTCCGTCTCGGAAACACACAAAGGGATGCGTGAGGTCTTCGATGGCAATGGTTTACAGCACGAACGCATAATAGGCTGAATTTTGAGTGGTAAGCTAAAGTAGTAAGGGACTTAATCCCAAACACATTTTCTTAAATTAAATTTTTACCTTTTCCGTGCTCATCAGCTAATGACGTGTTATAAACCCGAAGTTTCCGAAGGATTCCCAATATCGCGGGGACTCGCTCGCAAGGGTCCTCCGCCGCGATCCCTAACGGGAATAAGTCATAAAGTTTCGACCAGGTGAAAACTCTCGGAAACAGGACTTTGCCAAAACCATCGAACACCTAACGCACCCCCCAATCCCTTCCACTCTCTCTAGTAAGGACGCGCTAAGGGCGCATAGACGGGCGTGGGCGGGACATGGGATGCCGTTGATTGGACAAATGACTTATTCTTTCATTAACCAATCAGCGTGCATACCTAATCGACGAAGGTGAGAAACTTCACGGGGAGACGCGACAGACGTCAGTCGCAGACAAGCACTCATCAACGACACACGCACCAATCTCAACGGAGATTTACACGACACACTTAGTCCGATCGGAGTGTACAACATACAATTGTGCACTATACGTTCGCGGCAAAAACCACCTTCACCTATTAAGTTAACGTTAAGGTAGGCGTCATCAGCAACCTAACATAGACGGTTCAGTGACGCGACATTTTTGGTCCTTCGAGCCGGATTCTTGGATCCGAATACATTAGCTGCTGAAATCAAAGAGATTCCTTGGAGCTAGATACACCACACGGGTGTATTTGTTAACTTCGAGGTCAATCACGCAACCTGTATACCACGAAGCAGCCGATTGGACAGCCCAACGGGAGCAGCAGCCATCGGAACAGTGGAAATCTGCAGGACACACAGCACCGGCGCAGCATCAGCAGCGTGCCATCCTCAGCACCCGCGCAGCATCAGCAGCGTGCCATCCTCAGCACCCGCGCAGCATCAGCAGCGTGCCATCCTCAGCACCCGCGCAGCATCAGCAGCGTGCCATCCTCAGCACCGGCACAGCATCAGCAGCGTGCCATCCTCAGCACCCGCGCAGCATCAGCAGCGTGCCATCCTCAGCACCCGCGCAGCATCAGCAGCGTGCCATCCTCAGCACCGGCACAGCATCAGCAGCGTGCCATCCTCAGCACCCGCGCAGCATCAGCAGCGTGCCATCCACAGCATCCGCGAAGCAACAGCTTCGCAACACCAGCCACGGAAAAAGCGAGTCGGTTGAGCATCTCTGAGTGAGTACAACGAATCACCTTCCACTTCTGTTCCACTTTCGATCTCAATTACAATGGCGACCGCGTATGAATCCGCGAATTTGACGGTCTTGAAGAGGCAACGATCCTCGATCAAGGCTCAGGTCACACGTATAGCCTCTTTTTTAAACGAATCTATTAACCCGGATGTTCGCGAGTTAGAGCGTCGTAAAGCCAAATTAGAAGAACTGGAAAGGTCTTACGATAAGATACAGTTCGATATAGAGGGTGACGACGAAGTTTCCGACCACAATGAAGAACGCGATAAATTCGAACGTCAATATTATTCGCTACACAGTTTACTAGAAAAACAAATAGAGTCAGTACGAGGTTCTAGTACGAATACTTCAGCGTCGCGTTCTCAAGATTCCCCCAGTATAGCAACAGCCAAATACACAAACGCGTTATTGCCCAAAATAGAAATTAAACCTTTCGATGGCAATCCAATCGACTGGCATAGTTTCCGAGACACCTTCGTATCATTAGTTCACAGCAACGAAGAACTTCCTGCCGTTCAAAAATTTCACTTGCTAAAAAGCTCTCTTCGCGGTGACGCAGCTTCGGTAATTGCATCTTTAACCGCCTCGGAAAACAATTATTGGGTAGCGTGGAATCTGTTAGACGATCGCTGCAACAAACCGCGTCGGATAATAAACACGCATTTAAAGCTCTTATTAGAGCTACCAGAAATCACACGTGACTCTCCTGCGAGCCTTCGAGCGTTATCGGAACAAGTGCAAATGCACGTTAACGCGTTAAAATCTCTAGGACAACCGGTAGAACATTGGAATACATTTTTAGTATTCATAGTATCACAAAGACTAGATAAGAATACGCGTCGATCTTGGGAAAGAACTTTAGAGA
This sequence comes from Eucera pruinosa, assembly GCA_028830335.1. NCBI lineage: Eukaryota > Metazoa > Arthropoda > Insecta > Hymenoptera > Apidae > Eucera > Eucera pruinosa. The sequence continues at coordinate 8,768,522 of JAMYCR010000005.1, forward strand.
GCGAGGAACTACCAACATTTGATCAGTTAATTAAATTTATTAACAAACAATCACGCGGTGACGACTTCGACGACAGTCGATTCTCCACGCTCGGAACCACCGAGCAAAGTCGTGCCAAACCGCCAATAGTTAAACGCAACATCCATGTTGCAACTAGTCGGGAACGTAGATGTATTTTGTGTAGTGAAACCCACGAACTCTACGCTTGCGAACAATTCTTACGTTTACCTGTACGCGAAAGGTTAGATTCCGTAAGAAGGGCAAAACTTTGCGTCAATTGCATGCGCGAGAAACATAGTCCTAATAATTGTAAGGGGGGAAATTGTCGCAAGTGCAACGGAAGGCACAACACGCTACTCCATCTCCCGCTAGAGCCACGCGCAAATATTGAGTCATTAAAGCCAACTCTCAGTCCATCGTCTACTGAAGACATTCAGGATACGCCGTCGCGCATTTCGAATATACAAAGGGTCTGCACAGCTACTTTCGATTCTGAAGTTTTGTTAGGAACCGCTCGAATAACTATTTTAGATCAAAACAACAAGGCACATCCGTGCAGGGCACTCTTAGACGCTGGCTCACAATCACACTTTATTACGGAGAAATTAGCAAATAAATTGCAATTAAACAAACACAAGGCAGATATAACATTTTCGGGATTAGGACAACTAAATTCAGGTTCCAAATATTTTGTTAAAACTTCCATCAAGGGAATTTCCAACGCGTTCGAGTCACGGGTTACCCTTATCGCACTTCCAACGATCACGAGTTTATTACCCTCTCAGTTAGTTAACCGATCATCGATTAAAATCCCTGAGAATATATCATTAGCCGATCCGGAATTTCACAAGCCCGGCGAAATCGATATACTACTAGGGGTACCGCTGTTTTACAGATTACTTTGCGTAGGACAGATAAAATTGAATAACAATTCAATTATACTACAAAGGACACAGTTAGGTTGGATCGTTACTGGCGAAACAAAAACTCATTCTAACCTTGCACCAACTTGCAGAACATTATCACACGTAGCATCAATAGATAAGCAACTCAGTAAATTTTGGGAAATTCATGACGCGCATTTACGTATCATCCGAATAACACAAAACGAAGCATTCAGTTCGGACATATACGACCTAAGGCACAAGGGGCAACTTGATACCAAGAGTAAGTTGTTAAGATTAAACCCTTTCATTGACACACAAGGCATTCTGAGAGTTGGTGGTAGACTCAAACATGCCTCCACCACCTACTCAATTAAGCACCCTATACTTTTACCCCGTACGCATCACGTAACTGAACTGATCATACGTAACATACACATTCGACACTGTCATTCCGGGATAAATGCAACTCTAAACGCATTACGACAAGATTATTGGCCAATCGACAGAAGGATAGCGGTGAAAAAACTTATTCACCGCTGCGTCCGATGCCATAAATTAAATGCAGAGGTCCCAAAATACGTTATGGGAAATTTACCTGATTCGCGAGTCACGCAGACGCGACCATTCGAAAACATAGGTATCGATTATTGCGGTCCCTTCTTTATCAAAGAGAAGAAGGAGCGTAACCGGCTAAAGGTAAACGCATACGTGGTAGTATTCGTTTGCTTCGCCACTAAGGCTACTCACCTAGAAGTAGTCACTGATTTAACCGCGGAATCGTGTATTGCTGTTCTCAAATGTTTTTTCGCTAGGAGAGGCATGCCGCGCAATATTTATACAGATAACGCCACAAATTTCATTGGTGCAAAGAAGGAGATTACCGAAACTCAGTCATCCGAGCACCGGTTAAAGATGCAACACTATTTGAGCGACCAAAGGGTAAACTGGCATTTTTCACCCCCGCGCTCTCCTCATTTTGGGGGACTCTGGGAAGCGGCTGTAAAGTCCTTCAAAAAACATTTTTATATTACCATTGGGGAAGGCCTATTCACATACGAGGTCTTTAATACATTGGTGATTGAGATTGAAGCGATCCTTAATTCACGCCCACTCATCCCAATTTCCTCAGATCCTAACGATTTCATAGCCCTCTCTCCCGGACATTTCCTAATAGGGGATTCGTTGACTAGCTTACCGGAGCATGACTTTACCGACATACGCATTAATAGGCTGTCTATGTGGCAACACATACAGAAAATAAGACAACATTTCTGGAAAAGATGGCACACGGAGTATTTACAGGAGCTCCACACAAGGTGTAAATGGCATCTAGGAGACTCCAGCCAATTCAAGGAAGGCATGCTGGTCACCGTACGGGAAGACAACCTTCCACCACTGCAATGGAAACTGGGCCGCATCATTGCCATACACCCAGGCGAGGATAGTGTTGTTCGAGTCGTCACCGTAAAAACTGCGCATGGAGTTTATAAGCGCAGTGTCAAAAAACTGTCACCACTACCGATCGATATACCTACACAACAATAACTTGTAAATAGTATTAAGCAACATAGGCTATAAGATTTCACACATCTATACAAACCATATATCCATATAGGATACAAGATCTACACGCGTACATGTAAACACCATTACCATCTAGATTTTAGTTCGAATATTCATCATTGTATAACTTCAACATTCGGAATTTTTAACCACACATTTATTGAACGCGATCGTTCAAGGCGGGCGGCATGTTCCGTCTCGGAAACACACAAAGGGATGCGTGAGGTCTTCGATGGCAATGGTTTACAGCACGAACGCATAATAGGCTGAATTTTGAGTGGTAAGCTAAAGTAGTAAGGGACTTAATCCCAAACACATTTTCTTAAATTAAATTTTTACCTTTTCCGTGCTCATCAGCTAATGACGTGTTATAAACCCGAAGTTTCCGAAGGATTCCCAATATCGCGGGGACTCGCTCGCAAGGGTCCTCCGCCGCGATCCCTAACGGGAATAAGTCATAAAGTTTCGACCAGGTGAAAACTCTCGGAAACAGGACTTTGCCAAAACCATCGAACACCTAACGCACCCCCCAATCCCTTCCACTCTCTCTAGTAAGGACGCGCTAAGGGCGCATAGACGGGCGTGGGCGGGACATGGGATGCCGTTGATTGGACAAATGACTTATTCTTTCATTAACCAATCAGCGTGCATACCTAATCGACGAAGGTGAGAAACTTCACGGGGAGACGCGACAGACGTCAGTCGCAGACAAGCACTCATCAACGACACACGCACCAATCTCAACGGAGATTTACACGACACACTTAGTCCGATCGGAGTGTACAACATACAATTGTGCACTATACGTTCGCGGCAAAAACCACCTTCACCTATTAAGTTAACGTTAAGGTAGGCGTCATCAGCAACCTAACATAGACGGTTCAGTGACGCGACAATATATTTATATAAATATACGCAGTTTCATAGCAACTGACTTTCTCCAGCGTTTTCGACTTTCAACTTTCAACGTTAAATTAACAAAACTTCATTTATAACTCCTCGGCATTTCACATTAAATTTAAGTTACATTTCTCGCTGTATTTAGCTATACTTTGTTCCAGCAAAATTTGCCAGCGCAATACTGCAAGAAGTCACTTCATTCACGATGTACGAAGTTTATGCTTGGCGAACGGGAAGAGAAATAAAACACGTAACGCAGAAAAATTGTTGCCAGGTTTCCGGGTTTCTCTGTTTCCTGACAGAATCAATTCTATTTTGCGAGCTAACGAAAATGTCGTTTCTCGCATCAACTCCGTTTAAGCTTCCCAAAAGGTGATAAAATCAGTCGGATTTCCAGGACTCTGTGTCTCCCCCATTTTCTACCCTCGCTTTTCCCCACTTTTCTTCGATTTTTCTCTGCGTAGCAGCTCCCCCGGGGCGTTTGAAGCCGCAATAATTTGCAATTTTTGCGCCACCTCCTCCGGGCCGTCGTTGACACTCGTGTCGAGTTTGAAAATAACGTTCCCGACAATTTCATAAACTTAAATGACGTTTCCTAACGCCAAAGTAGCCTAACTATTTTACAACCGTTCTAAATACGCGGTGCGATCAAAAAGTTCGGCAACTTTTGCAACAGATAGCATTAGAAGCGACGTAAAAATGCGAGACTTTTAAGTAATCGTTCTTCATCTTTTTGCTAAGCGTATTCCAATTATCGGAACAAACGGTTAACTGTTTTGTACTGGTTATTCAGTGCTTTGAGAGACAGAAGAAGATAAACTTTTCGTATCGTATTCAAAATTAAGCGCATATGTGCGGCCATATAGCTCTTAAAGTGTTAAAGAAGATTCCATGTAGATTCTGTTACACCTTCAAGTGAACGATTTATGATAGAAGTCCTAAAAACCTTTTGATCACATCTTGTAATTTCAATACACTTGCAGGCTACGAAATTTGCTCGATTCAGTTCACTTCTTGCTTAAATAGTCTATGAGAAGTCCAAATTTGATAATTTAATATACAATTAAATTGAAATAACTATAACTAGAGATTATTCTAGCATCAGTAGATTATTCATAACCACTAATAATCATCATAAATCATTACATATCTTTTTCACATTTTATACTTTCAAGCTCCAAGTACTTGAATTACATTTGTCCTTAGATTAATTTTATATTTTATATAATTTCACGTAGGTATTTGTTTCATGTTCGTGAAAGGGTTTCCCCGTTTATATTAAAAAAGTTAAATCGAATTGAAATATCCACCTTTGTGCACGTCTTTCACGATAGAAATGAAAGCTCGAACGTCGATCAGGTTCGGCTATATTTCTTCGAGCCATGCTTTTACGATGTTTCCGGCAATCGGTGGTCGATCGTCGTTTCCAGTTCTGCGAATTCTCATCGCGGCGATTTCACGATCGATCTTCGAAGACCCTGTTCGCGTTTCGGTGGTCGTTCTTTCGCTCACGTGATTTCACCCAATAAACCTTGCATTTTCTATGTTTGCCTTTCGCGCCAGAGATTTGAAGTTACGTTAAGCGGTCCAAGTCTTGCTAAAATTCTATTCCTTCTAATTTTATACACGCCACGATGAATAGTTAGAGCATAACGTCTAGACACGTGTACTTACAAATACGCGCGAATGTATGATGCTTTAGAATGAAGGATTCTGTTGTTTTTCAGAAGAGCAAATAAATGTTGTAGTAGAATAGACAGGGACAAATCGAATTGCAATGTCGATCGGATCAAAATAAGAATTACTATTATTTTACGTCATTTTATATTTCTATTATTATTATTTTATTTACGGACTGCTAGACCCTTTTAAATCATTAAGACAGTACACGCAGCAATTTTAGTATAACACTCCTTTGGTTACAGAAATAATGCCGTTTAAATCGAAGATTCGCCACTATATATTTCATTTTTTCTTCGAACAGATTTCAACGTTCTCAATTATCACGTGAAAAAAAAAAGATTCTGTAGATTCGAGTTTCGAGGTACGAAAATTTCAGGGATCTGAGAGGCCTCGAAAAGTTCGAATTCGAGTTTCGCGAATGGAGAAATTAGTTTCCGAGCTGTCTCTAGTTTCTCGTGGCTACTATATTTTTGTCGAGGAGAGAAATGCATAAACCGGGTTGATCGACGAGACTTTTCGAGAGCAACCGTCGCGTTCAAACCCTCTCTGAATCCCTAGTATAAACCGGCTACGTGTACGTACGAGTTTGCCGCCTTAAGGCGCTTTCTCGCGGTGTTTTACGAGCGATCGTGTATCATTGCTACTGTCATCCGACCTTTTCCATCTTAGTGATCTTAGGGTGCACGCCCAGTCGTGTCCGGGCTTTGCAATCGTGTCTCTTGCTCGGTCTTCGGCTTACCGAAAGGGTTACGATCCATTACGGATAAGCGTTTGGATACTTACGCGACCCGCCCGTTATATCGATCGTTTTAATCCGTGGAATTTACACCATGAACCTTGGCAACCCCATAAGAAAAACGGGATACATTGCTGCGAATGGTTCGGCGTAAGTTGATTTTTTGATTTAGGTACTTTTTTGCGGTGAACTGAATCTGCTAGGTCTTGTTCTTTGGGACGTATTTTGGTGCGGTGAGTGAATTTAGGGAAGAGGGAATTAGACAGATGTGATGCAGTTATGTTCTGACAACAAAAACAACTTTTGTAAAATTCTAGAATTTAGAATTAAGCCTCCGCGATGTTCTCAAATCTCTATTATATATATTGTTAATAGTGGACGGATGTTTATACGAATTCATAGTGTATTCGAATAAAAAATTAAAGATAGGACTTCAGCAGAGATTTGTTCTGTGATGCAGATATTTTTTAGCCAACTTATTAAATATATTATAATTATTCATTGCATATTTTGGCGTGGCATATTCGCGCAAATATCCGCAGCCTAATCATCGTATATTTGTTTAGTGGAAAAAGTATTCAGTAGATAAATTACAGGGAGTTTAGTACACTTTTAGTAACACGAAATTTGTCGATAAAGATACCTTTTTAGACGCTTTTAATGCTCCTAAAATTGTACACGATTTTCCAATCCTTAGCAAATCTCTGATATTACTTGCGATATTTTTGGACGTCTCTTACAAATAGCAGCTCGGTATTAGAAAAGCCAATTATTCTGACGTTTACGTGTCATTTCAGAACCTATACGAATCTCTTCGATAATTCGAAGCGTTATTTTGGTGAATCCGTTTTAATAGTCCTTTAATAACCTTTAATATTTTCTGACTGTTAAGTCAGTATAACGGAAACACTGATTTATTTAACGTCTCTTGAACATCGCAATTCGTATCTTATTTTCATTTCGATAATATTTATCTCTTTCCACGCGAAAGTGTTTACTCTTTATTTTGCCATCCGCTCGTGAGAAGCCGTGTGAAAGAAACAAGTAATAAAAATCCATGGAAGGAACCAACGGTTACTATATATCGACGAAAAAAAAACAAAAAACATAAAAAGACATAAAGGAACGCCGTATCCGTAGTTTCTTCGCAATCAGTGGCGCCAAGATAAAAACAAACAAGCCATATACAACAAACCGAGACTTCGCTCACCTGGTGAATTTTGCGGTTGAGCACACGTGACAGGAAAACGCTTTCAGCCTCTGCCATTTTATTTCCTCTAATTGAGGTAAAGGCCAGAAGAAGAGGTTTCCTTTGAATTTATTCGAACCTTCGTCGTTTCTACGTTCAACATAAAATATTTCCTTCAAATTACTTGCATGTTTTCGTAGAATTTATATCAACAAATTTCCGGTCCTATCGGGTTGATAGGAAAGTAATGTCATCTTTTAACCCTTTGCGCACCAATTACCGGCGTCTGACTGACATAACAAGTAAATACGATCTACTTCAATTGCCAGCTGCATTGTCAACATACTATCTTGTTTTATTACGCTAAAGAAATAAATTACTGGTTCACAGACCAAAGTGATTAACTCCACTCTTTAATTTTTTTGATCTGTATACAATTCTTTTACAAAAGGGTTAATTTTTATAAATATATCGCGTCCACGCTCTTCTTTTACAGACTGTAATAATTCGCGTTGCACATAAGTCTGCTGTATTCATTGGTACACCTAATAATTGTGGAAATAGTCGCATTTTGAAGAGAAAAACTTTGTTTCGCGAAATCCTACTAGTCTCGAAAGTTTCGAGTGATAGTGTTGCACATGTGCGTGCGTGGAATCATCAGCATCCGTGGATTTAAATTTGTACAAAGTTCCGTTTTCAATGCCTCTAAAGCTAAACGAACGAGAGTTGCGCCTCAAAGGAGCAACTAGTGAAACGAAATTAGTTTAATGCTTCCTGCTGGAGAATAAACGTCGACTTCAGTCGAGTTTCTCGCCAGTAGAGTTGAATCGAAGCATTTTATCGGTTGTTACCCGTGGAAGTTTTTAAAAGCTTCCCGTGGAAAAGGGAAACTTTCCGGCCGGCCGTTACGTCGATGGCTCGTTGCGTGAATCTTTTAATGGAAAATTGATTACAAGCCAGACATTTTTAATTCAACAGGATGGAAGAATGCGCGGGCAACTTTGCGATCGCGGAACGAGAGTTTACTGTTTCGCTTGGGAATATTTTAGCTTTGTGGAGGGGAGAAATTGTTTTAGCATGATGTAGTGTTTGGTTTTTGGGAGAAAATAATGTTGCGCGGCTGCAGTATTCTGCTTCGTTTATAAGCTAAGAGAATAATTCAATTAACATTAGAATTACTTACGATTAAAGTATACTTACTTGTCCCGAAAAAATAAAACAAATAGAAATGACACATGATTGGAAAGAATATACGATGTAACTGAAATAAATTTTTATTCGTAAGAGAAATGAAAGACCGAGGTTAAGTAGGGAATAGTTTTACCATTTATTTATTATAATATCTTGTTTAAGTTATACACTTTGTATATTTTTGCACATTTTACACAACAGATGTTCTTAATTTTCCTAAAAAATGCATAAAAATTCGCAATCTAGTTAAATGATTCTTTTACTTCCCAAATATCATCAATATTTTAGTAATTATAGAATATTTAGGTTCCATTTCTTCGATTGTGGCATTAAAAATACAAAAGTTGCGAAACATCGGAAGTTACAGTTTAACAATTTAATCGGATTTATTTTACATCAAAGTACTGTTCAATTAAATTACAATGATTCATAAAATGGAACTGCTGAATTTAAACGCCAACGCGAAGCAAACGTATTTCTGCGTGCAATATCTTTTTAAGCAAACGTTCCCCCATAAATTAATATTCCAAAATAAACGCGTACCTCAATCAGATAACCAGACGCGCAAGAAAAATTTCCAGAGAGCTTCCTCCGGTCTCTACACTCAGCATAATGAAATTGCTTCTCCAATCGCGTATAACAATCATTTTTGAAACTTAGCACCTCGTCTCTAACGTGGGAGGGTAAAACAAGAAGCAGGAAATCGAGGGGTGACTAGAGTATTGTTGACGTTCTGCTTAAAAACTGGCATGGCGCGCGGAGATACCGCGGTACGTGTAAAGACGCGGTATTATCAGCGATAAAAATGTATTACGGAATCTTATATTCAGGACCAGACCCTCGACGAGAGAGATAAAGCCAGGCACGATGCCTCGTGGTACGTGCCTGATCTGCATGCCAAGAGGAATAACAACTACCCTTTTTTACCCACCTGTGCACCTATCGCCCTTCTTCTTCCATTTTCCACCACCTTCGAACCGCTCAGTTCCGGTAAAACCAATCGTGATAATTTTATACAATTACGGTATAACTTTAGGGATTTTTTTATTTATTTCATTTCGTGCCTTTCGGCTTTGGATGGCTTCCAATTTTTAACCCTTTCCACTCGAAACTTTTTTAATACGTAGTTCAATCTATCACTAATTTCTGCACACTTTTGTTGGACTTTCCTGTGAAAAGTAAAACATTTACCTTGAATTTGATTTGTTCCGAAAGAAGTGAAAATTAAATTGGTACAAATTGATATAGAACTTTTGAAGAAATTAGAGTTTATTGTCATAGCAGAGGCAACGGAGTGCAAAGGGTTAACAATATACAAAGTCTAATTATTACCTTTAATTTTAATCCTATTATTATCGTTTTCGTACATACATATCTAAAGGTGATTATTTTATAAATCCCTTGCAGACAAAAGAGTAACCAGTTTAGGGATTATTTTATCGCACGATAAATTCCACGTGTACAATTCTTGAAATATTTAGAGTATAAAGTTAGTTTGTTACTCGAATAATATATAATATTGTACGCATCGTGTACACTTGTATAATATACTATTATTGTTACTATATACCGGTCAAAAAATCCTATGGTATATACATAAATTAATACAACGATTAGTCGTAGGAGGCTAAGAGTTATTGGACACTAAAGGTAGAAACAGAACTAAAGAAATCTAGAATAGCACCGTGGTTGTTGACGTTAATAATAATTCCATTTATACAGTTATGTTCATTAGATTATGGAAGGTTTCAGGGATTAGAAATAACAAGATATTTCTTTATTTTAAATGTATGCTTTATTCAGCACAAGGAAGGCTCGCTCTGCAGTGTTACTAGCACGGAAACTATACTGCAATTAACTGTCGAACGCAACGCACGAAAATTGCTTGCGACACCACTTGGGACCGAAGGCCCTTTTATCGCGTGTCACAAACATTCAGGTCTGAAACTAACCAGATGTTAAAATAGAAAACGCATTTCTACGAACGTACGGAAAAGCAACGTACGGAAAAGCAACTGAGAAGTATTCTCAGTAGAGTTTTAAATTTAATTTTTGTTACTTTTCGCTAACTATTGTATATAAATCTAACAATATTCGCCATACTGAGTGATACGTTGTTCTTCGCGTAGAATTGATCGGTGTCTTAATGATTGTAAGATGCATTAAGGCAACATTTATAAAGAATTCCGTTTAAAACTTTGCACGCAAATAATAGGTCGAGCATAAAGTTCCCCAAGCTCATAATATTCAGGCGAGATAAAAGCGGATATATGTTACAGTAAAAAAAATGCATTCCGCTATGGAACGCACTTTCGATAATAAACCATAACGTTGAAGGGATTAAAGCTTCGTTGTTTGACGTCAAGCCGTTCGCAGGCATTGAATTCGCGCGAGTTTCGCTTAGAAAGGGTGGGTCCAAGGGCGCGGTAAACCGACGGAGGGTAAGAAATGTAAATTTAACCGGACCGATAATCGAACTTCACGCGAAGTTGCGTTTCGGGGCACGGCGAAATTGTAAATTGACGTGGCGAAGTTCAGAATTGCTCGTTTGGGGAAAGGGCAGAATATGAAGCGAGGTGGAGTCAGGTTGCATATCGTGAGAACGTAACGAAGCGTTGCTGGATCGATTGATTGGGCCGAGCCTTCTGTGTCTCGCCATGCAAATGTAATTCTTAGGCGTTTTATCGAATATTAAGACTGACAAAGTTCAAATTCACTGCTTCGCTGGATTTTAATGATTCAATGATAAAGATTAACCATTTGAACGTTATGGTTAACGTTGACGTTATGGTCTATCACTGAAAGTGTGTTCCACAGTGGCACGAATTTTCCCATAATTGCGTATGTTATACAACTGTACACGATGCATATAATACAATCTATTTAAATAATAAATTAACTTCGTACTCTAAATATTTAAAAGAATTTTGTATAAGAAAGGTGACAAGAAACGTGCACAACTTTGTCTTTTTTTATATACACTAGAATTATTATAATACTAATATATACATCATTTCAACTGTGTATTGATTTTAGTCGTGACGTATATATGTTACTGTGGAAGCCCGAAAATTGGAAAATCCAAAGCTTTTACCTCGCAATACAATACTATTTTAATTTCCTGTTCCATATATATAATTTTTAAATAAGCAGTTATAATTAAAAATATGGATACAGTGCAGCAGGTAATATATAAAATTTGAACTTCATAAAACTATGTAAGATTGACAATTATTAAAACACTTTAAAACTTAAATTATACGGCTTTCATTGTCAGTAAACTAAGGCAGTGCTTGCCAAACTTTTCGAAACAGCGACACACTTTAAAACCAGGTTTCTATTATAAAATATAATTATGAGAAATAAACTCTGCACTCGACAGATTAACTATGTAATATCAGTAAAGGCAACGCACTGCAGGCAATCGATACCGATGACCAGTGCACGAATCAAATTTCTCGAAATATTCAATATTTTTATCACAAGCTGGCGCACCGGACTAAGGTGCTGAATCTTTACCTGTTGGAAAGAACTCTTGTCTTTTTTCTTTCGGGCAGCATCGATCACGAGAATCAATGCAGCCGATGTGAAACAAGGGAATTGGTAAATCCGCGTTGAATGGGTAGGGGTAGAAAAGATTCGAGGATCCTTCGAAGATATCCTCAGGTGCAATTGGAAGGCCGATTACCCAGGGATTACTGCAATTGCCAGGGATCCGCTCTCCTATACTTCCGGGGGCATTGATATTCAACTAGGAGCACGCCACGGTAATTTCCCGTGGTCTGAGAGTATCATCCCCTCCAGCGATGCTCCGGCAGCCCTTCTCGAACGTGGGTCCGTTCGCCCAGACGCCAAACTTACGACTCAGCAGTCGATTACATTGAAGCAACGGGTTGCCAAGCGATTCCCTTCAACTTCTTCGTGCGGCCTGCAGCGAATCAATGGGGAGAACTGTTGGGAATGTGTGTAAAAAATTGTCGGGTAATTGAAGGGGGTTAGAGCGGTAGATGGAAGCCGACGTTGAAGTTGGAATTTTAATCTTCCTCAAGATTCATCTCATTTTCGACTACTTTCTTCGGTCGAAAGCCATTGAAACGGCAGATTTAACCGTTTGCGTTTAGGAACTTCTCTTTTAGGAGAGTTGTGTTTTATTAACGAGGAAAATCCGATACTTTGCATACACGTTGTTCAAGTGATTCTTTTAATGGATCCATTTTTTGTTTTGATAAAGAAAAGATCGTAGGGGTGAAAACACCCCATTAAAGGAAATATAAGTTTTCATATTATTGCCAATATCTCCAAAACCATTTATGATATGGGAAAAAAGTTGGATTCGAAGTTTTTATGGCACTTAATGTCCCACAGTATGTCGAAGAAGAAATCATCTGAATTAATCAATTATTATTAATAAATTCTTGTAGGAATTACATGAATTAATATGTTTTTGTTATAATACGCTAACTATAAATTAATTGTTGTCTTTTTTCAGTTAATTATCAAATGTCTTCGAGTTTTAAAATGAGTGAAAGAAAATTTCATCGAAAAGCGACATTTACTGTGCAACAAATTAATATAAATCGAATTTGTGATGAGAAAATTGAAATAACATATTTTCTGCGAATAATAAACATTATCTGCGTTTACTACAATTATCGTAGAAGTAGTAGTGTTAGAAGAATATTCTGACCATCTTTTACATTGTTAAATAAAATTACATTCGAAGGAACTTTAGTTCGCTTAAATTTTGTAGTATTAATCCGCCACCTAATATACAGACAATAGATTAATTTGTGCATTTAATAGACTAATAGGATAGATCTTTCAGTTACTGCCACGTTAAGCTTATCGCTTGACTTTATTTAACTATTTTAAAACGTTGTTACGACTGTCGTTGCCGTGGCGTGGGTAACGCACAGGCGTGGTATCAGGGTAAAGGCTTAGATAGGGATGAGATAGGAATTCGGACGAACCGGTGTCTATTTCACCACCGGGAGCCGAAGGATAGGTGAAACGTGGATGAGCCGGTGTCTGTTTCACCACCGGGTGCCACGCTGGTAAGTTTTCGTGGATGAGCCGACGTCTGTTTCACCGTCGGGTGCCACTAGGAATTGCGTGGATGAGCCGGTGTCTGTTTCACCACCGGGTGCCACGTTGGAAGTATTCGTGGATGAGCCGACGTCTGTTTCACCGTCGGGTGCCACTAAGGAATTGCGTGGATGAGCCGGCGTCTGTTTCACCACCGGGTGCCACTAGGTAAAGGGTTTTGGAATTGTCGTCGATATACCTCGAGCGGTAAAGGTATATCTGTGCGGAATACCGAAGGTTGCGTTACAGTAACTATTGAGATGGGTTTTTGTACTATAGTGAACTGATAGAATTTTACTTACGATATATTTTATATGAATATACTTAGTTACACTATCCCTAGATTATTCTGACGGCGAGAGTAACCATCTCGGCATTAACGCAGCACGGGCGCGGGGGCAGTCTTAGACGATCCGACTCGAAAACTCGCGTATTCGTTCAAATGTGCTCGAAGGGGACTTCAACCCGATCTTGCTCAGAGTTTCGGCGTGGCGTCGTACTAAGCTTCTACTGAACCCATGAGCCTTAGTTTCTGGCCCTTTATATACCCAAACATCTGTTGGATTTCGGAGAACGGACTGTGGGGGTATCTCTGACCAGCCGCGTTCTTAGAAGTAATTATCGCTTATCGCGCGGCGGAGCCCTACGCGGAGCTGTACGTTGCCCGTTTCGGTGCGACGAAGGGTCCATACGTAACAACGTATTTAACTTAAAAATCATTCCAGTTTGGAACATAATATTGTTCAACATCTCTTAACGTCTGTTAAGTGTATACGAATATACAATGTCTACGTGTTGTTACGTAAATCGAAGTCCAAACTTACTACAGAAATTTATTTATTTACGACTCTTCGTACATTACTTTTCTATTAAATAAAATAACTAAAGTGTCGGTTATGTGAACACTGACAGTTATTGGGACATCTACCTTATGTCACGATTATTTATTAACATTTATCTCTGCAAAAAATGAAAAAAAAAGGGAACGATAGCATATTATGTCGGTTTGGAGGAACGCGATTTTAGTGCATACGTTCTTCTTTGAAAGATGGATTTGGATGATTGATGCGCGTGAAATTGAATACGACAAGTGAATAAATGTATAACAGAATAGGTTAACTGTGCGATAAATTCATAAGAGGCACACTACAACTTTATTTCCACTGAAAACGCTTACATAAGAAAAGTACACAATGTTCTTTTAGAAATACCATTCATTACGTTTCATCCCTCCATGTATAAAGATTAATGACCTTCTTAAATATCCAACATTCACAATCGTTCATTCGTGCCTCTTTATTCTTTACACGAACATAATCCACTCTAACCACGCACACATACACGTTCCACGAGCATCATTCATTCGTCATCAATCAATCACACTGCAGCAGAGATCCATTCGAATGTTTCCAACCCCTTCATTTTCGATTAACTCCAATTGCCATTCCGAAGAAGTCAACTCGTGTTTAAAGCATTGTTCATCTCCTAATTCCCCGGATTCCTTGATACTACGAATTCCTTGACGCTGAAAATTCGCGAACGATGCAAGCTTCAGGAGGTAGAATGATTTCCGAGCACGAGACGGTCGTTAATTTGGAATTCGATACGTACAATTTGCAATGGATCTCGAATCTCACAGCGAACGACGAATTAATCTCCTTAGTGCATAATTCTTTTGTAAAGGAATCGTAAGAAATTGAATTTGTCGTTTATTGAAGTTAGAAATTTAATACAATATTGAATCGTTATTGTGATGTAACATTAATACGATTTAACAATTGTATTCAATTCATCTTTAAGTAAAGAAAGAAATGCAAATTTATGACTATTAAATGAGAAACATTTAAACGAACAGCAAAGCAATCGCCACGCAAGTGAATACGCACGAATCACGCGACAACGTACAAAATAGTTTTATTTATTATATAATACACGTCGCGATTTGTTCACAATATGTATATGTTCTGTAGAAAATAAATTTTACGCAGTTATATAAACGCACAGGATGCAAGGAAGGCGTGTATTCGTTATCACTGACGGCACAAGAGTAAGGAAAAAAGTACACTGTAATTCTGATAAGTAGTCCCAAACATAGTGACAGATGTCATTAGGATAATACATATCTAAATATTAACATAACAGATGTCACAATAAGTATCCTTAATTTATATATTTTAACACATTCGTAATTGTCGCCGATTTCTGATAGACAGCGTCGTTATTTTCCTACATATTTCAACAACTTTCGCGCTATTCGCAACGGGAAAATGTGAACTTGCGCCATCGCCAATTGTCCCGTAACGAAGGGGTTAAACAGAGAATTCTATTCGATTCGATCCCTTCTCCAGACCTTTTCCGCTGGAAAAACCACGTGGAACCTAGTCTGCGTTGTAAGAAGGTCTCTGGTCTTGTACATGGAAAGTTGCGCTTACTCGCGGGACGCATTCGTACGAGGAGTCGTGGACGATTCTCATTGTTAGTCGACCGGCGTGCAGACTGGAGGAGCCTGTGCAACGGTACGTGAGCTCAACGTGAGAGTCGCCTGCTTTAATTCCCATCGCAGCTACCCGCAACTTCGCCGTCTTGATGAACTTTCCGCGGTCGAATTGAACGCTATTTCGACGGAGTTAGGTGAATACGGGGGCGAACGCGATAAATGGCACAGCGTATGAGAGGATTGTGACTTGGGGATTTCGGGTGGCGAGCGGGATGACGAATCGATTCAGCAGACCGAGAAACGTGTCTGAAAACGTTTCGATTAGGGTTTAGCAGGGGTGCATTCAGGTCAGAATGCACCGAAACAATGTTTTGCTATTTTCTTGTGCAAACAAAGTGGGTTCCCAAACTTTTTTTTTTTAGACATTGTAGCAAAGAAACATAAATAAATTGTTCAAAACGCTACGCACGTATATAGTTCAAATAAATTTTAAATCATTCTACACACTTTTCGCCAGCAATTAACTGGTTTCATTATTATATATGTATAAAAATTACCAATTTAAAGATTGCTTGATTTACTTTCTTACTTTCTGATCAGTGAAAAATGATTAATCTTTATATCGTATTTATAATCGTCTTCAAATCCTAGCTTCAATAGCTTTCATACTACATTTCATTAATTTGGACTTCGATAAAATATTGTTTAAATATTCCGATTATTTGTGGCATAATACATATATAATAGATATTCCGTCAAATACTGCAGATTTCACTATTTTATTTATAATACACGCATATTAACGTTACAGCTAATTTCTTCTTCTTTAACGTGCTTCATTACAATCAACGACTTCATAAAATTAAGAAGACACTTTAAGTGTCCATCCGTGAATCTCAAGCTTTGCAAAAACGAGAATTCATCTGCACCAATCTAATACAAATGCAACACGTTAACGCTCCATACTTAGAATGAACGTCCCATCTAAAACAAGTCAACGAAAACCTCTTTTCCTCCGGTTAGAACAATAAAATTAGCAATTGTAATCGGTCGTGTAGTCCAGCTGCAGGAAAGGACATCCCCCTGCAGCGTAATTAGCGATTCGTGTAGATCAGCGAGAAGCTTGTATGGCGAGCGTGGGTACAAGACGTGGTCGAGGAAAAAATCAACTCGTTTCGAACTCGTCTCTCGCTTCCAGTTTCAATGAAGCCAGCCTACTGATAAAGAATGCGGCACGTGAACCCGACAATCCATTTCCGGTAAGACGAGTCGAGACACGAGGGCTTCGTTTCAACGTGCGTACAAGGAACGCAGACCAATCAGTGCATCATAGATAGCTGCGTGTCCGTTTTGATACTTCAAAGCTCCGTTAACCTTCGCTACGAAAGGCATATACACACGCCCCATAGATTTTGTTTAATACAGTATACGCTTACTGACAAAAGTTAAGAAACAAAGTAGTCACTTACGAATTTTTGTGTATCCTTTCGCTTCTAAGATTCGCAGCTTCGAATTTAGAATAGCATAAAAATATAGTATTACATGCATCGATAAACAATAAGGTCTTCTACTTTTATTTCAAATCCATGTATCTCAGAATATAGCGACGAGGTAAAACTTCGCAAAGACGTACCATATTTCTTAACTTTTGTCAATAAGTTTATGTAGATTAATTTCCTAACTTATCATTTCGTAATAATATTTGGAGGTTCAAGTTAACAGTGATCTAATATTTTATTATCTTAAACTGTAGATTAATTTATTTGCAAATAACTGTTTTTTTTTTTTTTTGTACACGTAAACTATGTGTGAGCATTTTTGGTTAGCAAATCATGCGAATATCGCGCCGCAGTCAAAGGGTTAGAAGAAAAGACTTTTCATAGAAAATTCAGATTTCCGCTCTAGGAAGACCGCTCTGGAAATGAAAAAAATTTTTGCTGGCTTCGAGAAATCGTGCAATGTAGGAATGAGTTTAATTAAATCACAAAAAAGGTGTAAGATAGAATAGAACTTCTCAGAAGGCAAACGGATCAACTCGCTATTTTATAAATGCCTGAATTTTAATACGCAAGAAAATAATTAGTGTTGAACTTCTCAACGATTAATTTAATAATTTTGGTAGTGCATCGGGGAAGAAAGTTTCAGAACACATATGTATTTTCCAAAGCAAAATGAGCACAAAGTTATATATACATATGTACCAGTTTAATTTATTCTTCAAAATTAGGTTCGTTTAGATTGATTTCTCCAACGTTTGAAATTAGGAAATCAATACTATCCTTTCAATTTTGTAAAATTGGTAATTATAATAAATCACAATAAATTTGCTACAATATTATTAGGACTAGTAATGATTGTTGCAGTTTTCAAACTTTAGAAACGCATGATACAAAAATAATATTAACATTATGAAAACTTCGATATTTGATATTATGAACAACTAGAATATTTCCGCAATTCTTTATGGAAGCCTAAATGAAAGCTATTGAAACCGGAGGCTGGAGGAGATTATGTAAACAGAAGAGTAGTTCAATATTACTTTGCAAAATTTCAAACTGTGCATAGCTCTTACGTAAAACATAAAGTAATCAGGGAATAGTGTTCGCGTTTAAGACGCTGAGAAGTTTTTTTAAGTAAAAGAACGAACGAACGTTTGAATCGGGAAGTATGTACATAACTTTCAAATCGTTGTATTTTACTTATACGAGAATATCGCATCAAAATATGCGATATCGGAACCGTTTCAGATACTAAGAAGTGATAATCGAGCATTGAATCGTCCGAAACACGTGCGAATAGTTTATCAAATTGATTGACGATCCAGTAATGTCAGTAATCCACGACATGCCGTTACGGAGGTCAATGGAGCTGGCATCGAAATCACCCGGTTGTTTATGGTATTGCTGTATCGGTAGACTTACGAGCCATTGAAAGAAGCAGCGGTTTATAATTTTACACCTACGCGTCAGCTTTGTAACATTTAATCGATCATTCAACTTTGTACAGTTCGAACATTTTTCCGTTTATGTATTTTGTTACCTTATACAAAGTTAAAGCAAATAATTAATTGGTGAAACGATATGAAACGAATAGGTGGTAAATTATTAAGTACGCGTGAAACGTATTTATTATTGCGAGTATTTAATGATATTAAAAATAATTCCTTCGATAAATATTGAAAATCATTTTTCCTATCCATCAATGATAAATTAAATAATTTTTACTTTACAACATTCCGAATATTAACAATAGTATAGTGAGTATTAGTATATATATTAGGTGACAGAAGCAATTATAAAATAAGATTTATACTAAATACAAAATTTAGGCGAACTAAAATTTCTTGAAATATAATTGTATTGATGTGTAAAGGATGAACAAAATCACCTAATGACACCATAATTGTTACAATGGTTTTATGAAATGCTATATAAATAATTTAATATGTTTCCGATAGAAAAATCCCATGAAGTTTTTCCAATACCTCATAGGGTAGATGTACCAATTATAATTGCCACTTTAAACTTATCGCGTAACTTTATTTAACTATTTTAGAAATTATTTAACCTAAAAATCGTATCAGTTTATAGCATAATACTGTTCAACGTCTCTTTTATTTATGAACTTTTTTTTATATGTTGAATATAATGAATTAATTACTAATTAAATACAAGTCCAATGTCCCTATTACTGTCACTTGAACAGATGTAATATAAATAGAAACAATTTTTACATATATTAGCACGTCAGTTTGTGTAACAGATATAAGATATATAGTAAACGTATCGCCTTCACTGAATCAGGAAACGTCCCACATTTTATAATTACATTAGTCACATGTTTATTTTCAAATATTAAATGTAAACTAATATATAATATCTGTGTGTTATAACGTAAATGGAAGTCCAAATTTAGTATAAGAATTTGTTTATTTACGATTCTTTATACATTACTTTTCTGTTAAATAAAATAATTAAAGTGTCGGTTATAGGGACACCGACAGTTATTGACACGTATACCCCATGTTGGAATTTTCAGCACGCAATAGATGTTGCGTTACAAAACAGCATGCGAGGACGAAGGGATGGCTATAAAATGTCATAAATCGTTACTCCACGCGCACTATTATTTTCGAACTACATATTTCACGGCGCAAAAAACGCGTTATCGCATAAGATTAAGAAAGCTTGCTACGAATGTCATAAATCCCGTGGTAAATATCTACTTTATTTACATCCCGGTTCATAGTTTCAGCTTTATTGCGCAAAAATGTGCAACGATCCGAAAATTATCCTTGTGCGGTACCTCATTTTCGAAGATGCACACGGAGATACAAGATGTTTATGAAACTAGATAAGTTTAATCCGAGATTTCCTTGATCGAACGATAGCTTTCGCCTTCGCTATACGCACAGTAAATATTTTACAGCCGCTAGACGCTTCTGATGCGATAACCGTCACAAGAAATGTCCGATTTTATGCATAATAATTAGACTGCGGAGGTTTACGCTGTTGCGATGCGCAGTGAACGTGCAAACTTTAAGTAAGATATGTGCAAAGTATGTGGAAAATAGATTTAGTTAAATGTGCATTTTTGTTGAGGTTACGAAATTTGTACATGCGTGTTTGATTAATTACTTTATATTATGTATAATGTATAATTAGGGATGGGATACTCGAAACCTCAAAACTATAGGTTTCGAATTCCCGAAACTCGAAACTTCGAGCTACTTTTATGATTCGAAACTCTCGAAACTTGGGTAAATAATAGTTTGTATAAATAACAAGAATATTACCAAGATATGAATTTATTTAACTAATAATCTAATAGTTTGCGTTTCAACTTTAGGTTCACTTTAATCGACACAATTATATTATCGATAATCATAATTTATTATGGTCGTCTATAACGGGCAAAAATGAAACACAAAAATACAAATTAATAATTAATATCTCACGAAGTTTTTCCATTTTTTCGATTTGTTTAAATTGTAACTATATTTAAGTTTCAATGAATTAAATTGAATAAATACTTCGATTTTGTAAAGGCGATTTATTAGGATCTTAATTGCTGACAAAATGGATTCTCCTTAAAAGTAATAGGGAGAAAATAAGCATTCAGGGTTACAAAAGTTTCGAGAAGTTTAATATCTCATATAGCTTCGAATTCGAGTTTAACGAATTTACAAATTGGCTTTCGACTTATCTCGAGTAATATACTTCAATTTCGTGCTATTAAAGATGCATGTATTTACTTTCGCGTAAAAGTGACGTTTTAATATACAATTGGAATGGCGCATTAAGATGGTGACGAACAAGAATGATATTCGATACGTTTCCATTTTTAATGGGAAACGTGAAATGTCACGCCGTAGTACCATTTGCGAATTTATCGATTCACGGTGGCCATGAATTTATGGAGATAGTCGCTTATTCCTTCGTGTATTTGGACGCAATCCAGATCGTTAATTTTCCATTAGTGCCTTTTCGCCGATAAGTGTTTCACGGTTCCCCGAGTTAATGCAAATGTATTAACAGTGCATAATGATGCACTGCCTTTCTGGAGCGAACGTTTTCCTTGTTATTTCCAGACGATATAAATTCCTCAAGGTTGCTCATTTTATGCTCGTTTTATTATTTAACGATATTTAGCGGGGATTAGGGAAGATGTTCCAGCATTTATCTTCAATTTTTTCAATCCTCTGTCTTCATTTTAATTAAGGAAAGTTTTTTTAAGTTTAAAATTGATTGCTTGTCGTTTTCAATTTTTTGTCAATTGTTTATTAATGTGATACGACTATACGTTACATAAGTGGCAAGAAATTAAATTTATTAATTCTTCTGCTACGCTACTTTGATATTAAAAAAGTTCTTCATACAGTAGTGAGGTTAGGTTTTATTAATATGATAATGGTATGATTATTAAAAATATTTAAATACTATGCAGGAAGCATTACGCATGTTTCACGACTAATATAAGTGCACGCATAATTTTATAAGTAATCTAATATTTTACGTAATCTAAAATATATATAATATAATGCATTAGGTTGCTTAAAATATCATTCACGTAAAATAACATGTTAAATAACGAATAAATAACTCATGAGATTAAACTTTTGAAAATATCTAAAGATTTCACATAATTATCAGGTTGTTGCATATATAATTGCAAAAGAATTCAACACTTGACTTGGATCACGATAACAAGAATTTATTCATTCAGATGATCCACAATTCGACCGAACATTTCCATTACAAAGAAGATGTACGTTGATGAAATCTTTCATCACTGAAAAAACATTTACTATGTAACCTAATAAATGAAATTCTGTAATTAGCACTTGATTAACATTTAACGTTCTAATTTGTAATATTCTAATTCTAATCTTTCTAAATTCTTTTGTATACGAATTTGAAAACCAACCAAAAACAAAATAATTACAGCTGGATTAATTTTAATTCTTGTAAATGCAAGTATAACATAGCATTCTTCAGATCCAAATATAAATATCCACAAAGAGGCAACGAATATCCATGAAAATAATTGTATAAAACCGATGGTTTTAAAAAAATGGTGAAAATTACCGAAATATTTCATTCGCAGGGCAAATTATTTTAATAGAATAGAGGCTCTTCAGAAGCTTCGATATTCTTCAAAGGATAGATATACATTTGTGTTTACGCAGCGTTCGATAAATATCGATTGCTTTAAAAATTATTGCTGTTGGTAACGTGGTCGCTTGGAATCCCGTGTATAAACTCCATCAAATTTCTGCCATTTTTCATTTCCAATCGAGTGTTTGAAGTGACTGCTGGAGCTTTTACATTGAATCACTCCGATGCTCGCAACAAAGAGAATCGAGTGGCCATCACTGGCCACGTCTGCGTGAACCTTTCCACGCTCTTCTGCACCCCGTTCGCCCTCTGTGTGCCTCTGTGTGTGTCTTTTTATTCTCCATTCTTTTTGGTATCGTATCCATTTTTCGCGAGGGATGCTCTTTTAGTCGCACATGGCGAGGCAAAACGAGCCAGGGGCTGGCTTCAGATATTAAGCTTCCGACGTTCGATCGCATTTCAGATTGCACGGGGCTTGAATTCCATGGGGGATTGAATGGGATCTCATTCGAGCAGCGGGAGGGCTGTAGACGATGTGGAAAGGGCGGGATATACAGAGGCCTTTTGGTGGGTGGTTAATCCGATTACGCGGAAAAATTTCGATACGCAGGCGTATAGAGAAGCTTAGGCGCAAGGGTTGAAATCCCTTCGCTTCGAATTCGACTGCGTACCGCCTGCATGGTTATGATAGTTCTTTTTGTTCCTTCTTCGGCTGTCATAGCGGGTGATTTTTTAGGGGTTGATTGCGATCTGATGGATATTTGGGTGGATAACAAAAATTCGTGCACTCTTAACCCTTGTGCGAATATATCTGTTCCGATAAATGTTTGACGCTATTTCTATCAACAAAGTCAGATGACCCTTTTTAAAAATTGATTATTCGTTATTTCGTTTAGAATTATTAACTAACAGCACTGCATTCCTAGCATTAAGAACTTTTTTATAATTTTGCTTAAACGATTCTTTATGTTCCTATTGTCTGAATGTCTATTCAACAATTTGCACTTTCGAAGTAAAAGTGTTATGCTATAATTGAAGCTTAAAACAATTACGAATGTTTTGATTGACCACGCAATGATTAACGAATGAACGCTGCTTTTGCACTGGATAGAATTGAACGTCTTTCACTTTGTTCTTGCGGCAGTTCGAATTTCGTGCAACGAATCGGAGAAATCATAGAATACGTTTCTATAGCAGGAGGTTATGGTGTGTTTGCGGTATCGAGCACGTTGCAACCTCTTGTCGTAGCGCTATTTACTCGGGGAAAAGTTTGAGATACAAAGGGCTCTCGGCTAGCGGAGGTGTTTTGCGCGAATTCGAAAGTTCGGTAACGTGGTTAGCTAGGTGACCACCGACGGAACTTGGAACGCCTGTACCACGTTTCCGGGATTGTTTGCGTCAAAGAGTGTGCAGTAGAACGGAGCAAGTGTTGCATTTTAAATGCTAATGGAAACCTGAACATTGCGGCGCGCTGCTGCGATCTAAATTCCAATGGAATAATATGTATAAATATTAGAGTAATAACTTAGCAAAAATTAGAATCAGTGAAACGAGGGAGCAGCAATTTATACCATCGATTCATTAAATTATGGTTTATAAGTAGAATGCAGATATTTATGCGCGTACAGGAAATTTAAATAGCTACGTAAGAAAGAAATACCGGATGCATATAAAATGCAGACATATGCAAAGTATGGACAGTAAAAACAGGTTACGATATTTGAAATATTTAGAATTATTGTTAACTTCCGTTGGAGAAGTATTTTATTTTTCCTCTTCAGTTATAAAGTTCTTCGTAAAATCACGAAATTCTGCTAATTTCCATATTAATTCAAAAGTAACACTTATTATGGATATTAGTTGTACTTTTCTTTATCTTGATAAATTGTTGATTGAAAAGTTTTCTAAGGTAACACATTTCCAAACCCTTATCTTTCTTCATCTGTACTATCCTCAAAATACGAACTGCTTCCAAATTTGTGGCCGGTGGTTTATATCCATGCTCTGCTACTTGTAGGATCCTCATTTGTAATGATAAAACAAAGAATAGAAATGCAAAATGCTGACTTGTCTGAATTATTACAATAATCTGTATAAGCTAAGTTTAAATACGGGAATATTGGTGACTAAATAATCAATGTTATCAATAAGACTATTAGCTAAAGATTCCATACGAAATATTTGCTCACAAGTTCCATGCTACGTAAAAAATTAATAAAAGGATGAAGCGAAATAAAAATTAAGAAATATGAATTTGATCTTTTTATCAATGAGACTACTAGCTGAAGATTCCAAATGAAATATTAGGTTACAAGTTCCGTGCTACTTGAAAAATTAATAAAAGAATGAAACGAAATAAAAATTAAGATATATGAATTTGACCTCTTTATCAGTGAGACCATTAGCTAAATATTCCAAACGAAATATTAGGTTACAAGTTCCGTGCTACTTGAAAAATTAATAGAAGAATGAAACGAAAAAAGAAATTAAGAAATATGAATTTGACCTCTTTATCAATGAGACCATTAGCTAAATATTCCAAACGAAATATTAGGTCACAAGTTGCACGCTACGTAAAAAGTTAATGAAAGAGCGAAACGAAATAAAAGTTAAGAAACACGAATTCGATCTCTGTTACATGTAAATGTTAGATTCTTTTTAAAACTAATTTCGCTGGTTTTCTCAACAAGTTAACGAAACTATCTTCGGTCGGTTATGGAGTATCAATTTGTGTTTCTTGTGCCAGTGAACAAAATAAGTTACAAGGATTATCATGGATATAATCTATAGATACAATATTCATCGGAAATTGAATATCTCTGGTGTATCTTCCGGCTGGTTGTGCCACCAAAATCCGCTTATGTTCGAAAAGTGATAGCATGCGAATATAAGCGCAGCAGGGGAATAACGAGGGCGCAGAAGGGAGAAAAAAGGGAGTCGCGGGCACGTGAACAATTTCTGAAATTGTTCAGCCTCTCGAGACTGGATATTTCTATTTCGATAGTTCCTTGGAATCGCAAGAAACCTGTCGGATTGCTACTCTGTGAAAGAACATTGATACTTTCAAAATATTTGACGTTATAAATTGCGGACTTATCTAGGGAAATATGGGATGTATTAAGGCGATTACACATGGAAAAATTGAATTTCTTTTCAATCAGTATCAAACGCATTCGTATTAATTTACTATAATCTTGACTTATCGTACTTGTTAATCGTATTTAATCTTATTGAAATATTATTATAATTAAAGTTCACGTACGTGGGGACATTTTATTATACGAAAATATTTGCAATCTTTTTAATACTATATTTATGGACATTAACAGTGCAATTTTACAGGTTCCCTAAAATATAAGTGTATTATGTATAAATACACGTAGTGAAAAGGCGAAAAAGAGCCGAATGAATTTTGATATGTATTCATCTTATTGCATAAATCAAAGCTAACATAAATTGCTAAAAAATTATACTTGCGATTTATGTAACTTTAAGAATATAATACGAAATTCGTCAACTTGACGCGTTCCGTAAACCTAGTGTTGAAGAAAATATGTTTAGTGTTAATCTAGAAAAATTTAATAAGAATAGATTAGTCGTTAATGTTCTAAAAATGAAAATATTAGTTGAATTGAAATTTACTTCAAGGCATCCTTAATATGGTGTATCTATATATATTTAAAGTATTTATATGTATATATATATATAAACATACAAATAATTCGGAACAAATAATGGTCCTGAATTATCTGTCAAGTAAATCGGGAAGGTAGACGAAAATTCGAGACTGCCTCGAAAAAATCCGGTCATCTTACGTGTACCGAAATACGTGAGTTTGTCGAGGTTTTAAACATCATTGCGGTTTCGTGCTTTCTACTCCACGTTCTCAGTGAGTAGGTATTTTTACCAGAAACCAGAAAACGCTTTTAACTTTAACTCCTTAACGCATAAACCCGTGTGAGTCTCGGATTCGCCAATTTTCTATTGCTTTGCACTATTATTGTTAATACTAGATGCGGGAACAAAAGCGTGCGGATTTGTAATACAAAATTTAATTACTCTGACCGTTGTTTAAATGTAATTTCCAGACTTCGGGGTTTTATGCATTTATAGGAAACTTAAATACCTGTATATACCTATTTTTTTGGAAACTTGTAAAATTCTACAATCAACGTCCGTAAGTTTAGCGTTAATCATTTTTCACCAGTGAACTGAAGAATAATTTAAACGTTAAAGGGTATAAAAGTACCACAGCAAAAGGTTTAATTAGAAAAACAATAATACCACCTGCACTCCTAACTTTTACCCAATTTTACTTCTTTCTCTTGATAAATCGAATTACGTTCCCTTTGGCGACATCCAATAAAGCTAAATTTATTCGCGTAATAGTATAAATTTCGCAACATATCGAAATCCGACTAAAATTTACGAATAGCGAGCAAAGTTTCCTCGTAGCTCGCAGTCGGAATTGCAATGAGTTAGAGCACAACTATCGCTATTTTCCGTTCTCAAAAGAGGAATGTTGCACTCTCATGAGTTACGAATAAATCTGCGCGCCCGGTTTCTACGAAACGTTCAACGGGCTGCAGGGAAAATCTGCTTGAAAAGCTGTCATCGGTCTAGAGAAAGTACACGCTGTGTCCTTTGACGCAGTGGAAAATCCTAGCTGCTCCAGAAACTTCACAATAGATTGAAATTCCTGTTCCGGCAAAGTGGCATTGGAACCACTGCGACACGTTTTGTCCTTCAAAGAGAAGTGCGCTTCTACAATAATGCGGAGATTTCGTTGCCCGGACGAAATCGAGAAAGTTTTGACCATCGCGATGCCCTTGTCTCTTAATTAACCGAATTTCCTGCGTTATTCGAATATTACGCGATATCCGACATTCAATAGTACTTCATGTTAAAGCAAATGAAACATCGTGAGATGGCGAGAGATAGTTTCAAACCAAACGTAGTTTCATTTGTAATATGACGGAATATGTTTCTATATGGTTCTTAGCTCCAACTAGAGCTTGGCTCTGCTTTATTGAAATTACTTAGCTTTGTATAGCTTAACCTGTGAAATTGAAACCTTCGACGAGTGTGTACATTCATGCGAATAAGCGGCAAGAAGGATATGTTGGGCTTTACTGTTCTAGGAATTCGCGTATCACTTTTAATCGAGACATTCGATTCTGTTTCCTCTCGTTGACCTAATTGGCGGCCTCGCATTACTGCGCGGAGGTTAAAAATTTAGCGTGTGAAAGGAATACTGGGCTGATTGGTTATGCAGTAGAGCGTCGATTATCCGAATTAAGTGGAGGATAAATCTGTTCGAATAAGTACTTAATTGTGATGTTCTCCTTACTCACTTCTCACATTTATACCTCGTAGATTTAAAGTGAAGTGATGGACGAATATACGACACTTTAGGAATACTTTTGTTTGTGTGGAACTTATCAGAACATTAAATATAGTGGATATGAAGAATATCTTAATTATCAGTATGATCTATTATTGTTTATAAGTAACACATATACACGGTTGTCAGTACAATTTGCTATTCATTTATCGAGATTTTACAAAGTTTCATATTACGCGCTGCTCCATTTTACCTACGTTTATATAACTTGCAATAACTTATATAGGATAGAAGTACCAATTACTGCCACTTTAAGGTTATCGCGTAACTTTATTTAACTATTTTAGAACGTATTTTTAACATAAAGATCGTTCCAGTTAGGAGCATAATATTGTTCAACCGCTCTTTTATTTATGTACATTTTTTTTATATGTTCAATATAATAAATTCATTATTACGTTATTGAAAATGTACAACAATGTTCAACGTCCTTCTTACTGTCGCTTGAAAACTTTTCATTTAAATAGAAACACGTTTTACATATATTAACACGTCAGTTTGTGTAACAGACATAAGATATATAGTAAACGTATCGCCTTACTGAATTATGACGCGTTCCATACTTTATTATAAATATTAAGTGTAAATGAATATGCAATGTCTATGTGTTGCTACGCAAATCGAAGTCCAAATTTAGTATGAAAATTTCTTTACTTACGATCCTTCATACGTTACTTTGCCATTAAATAAACGAATTCGAGTGACGGTTGTAGGAACAGTGACAGTACGTGGGTCATTTACCCTATAACGTGTAACAAGTGTTACTCGAAGCCCCGGTTAAGAACCACTGCTGTAAGCACTTAACGCACGCGGTACTTACTTCGAAAGAGATCCGTATTTCTCAACAATAATAACAGTAGCAAGAATCCTACAATAGGTGCGTACTTGGAAGCCTATATACTTGCAGATTATCACGAACTTGTTGCTTCTACGTGTCGTTTTTCACGTTTTATCACGGTTAAACTCTTATCTCCATCGCAGGGGTTTCAAAGAAATCTCCAAGAAGACCCTGATTTCATTCCCCATAGCAGCGTCGAGAAAGCACGTTTCGCTAGAGGATCAACGGTTGTCTGTTCGTGAGTTACGCGCGCAACAAAGTTTCAGTGTAACGAACTCGTTGCAAACAGCCACCTTCGCCGTTTTGCAGGTAAGACGGTGGGCGAGTAGACGAGTTTGAGTATATTTTGAGTTCTCCCTTTTGTAGCAAGAGTGGATCCATGCCCGAAGCGGTCAGCAGGTGCAATTAGATGCTGCAATGAGATAGCGATTAATAGCCGCCGCGATGTCGTGTAATTATAGTGATCGCATGGATCGCAGTCATAATCACGCGTGGTTCGACGAAAGCCTCTGGACCCTTCAATTCGAACAGAAATTCTAGCCACGCGAAAACGCGTACTTTTTACTAATGCTAGTCATTAGTGACTCCTTTGTAGGGTTTACTTTCGCATATTTGCGTTGCGAAATTGAATATATACAGGGGCTCAACATTAAACTCCGACACTGATGTTTTCTTTAAGAAGCTTTAAGAAGCGATTGATAAGCGTTCGAATTATCAAGCATTCGAATTCTCCAGCGTACGAATTTCCAAGATTTTGGATTTCCAAGCTTTTGGATTCTCAGGCGTTCGAATTTCTAAGACTTTAGAATTCTAAGCATTCGAATTTTCAGGCGTTTGAATTTCGAAGAATTTTAGTTCCCATGCTTTTGTATTTCTAAGTATTTTAATTTCCAAGCTTTTTCATCTTTATTATCAGGTATGTTTCATCTTATTAACATAATAAAGTTTTCACTTTGGCTAGAAATTTTGGCAGCCATTGTAAATGAATAACAAATAGTTGAAGTTCCTCCAGTTCCATTTTTGTGAGTATCTACATTTTATCGGTCCCCAAAAAATATTGTCTGTTTATTAATTTGAAGAAATTTCATCCAATTTCGAGTATTATTAAATAATAATAATTATAAGCGTATTAATGACTTGAGAATGTTTTTACCTAGCTTTATCCAAGTACTGTATATTACATTTCATAAAACAGACATGTTCCGTTTGCTAGTTAACCGTTATTCTGCTTTGCATTTACACATGTACCAGCAGAATTGATTTCAAACTTTAATTACAACTTCGACGTGATTTCATCTGTTTTTATATATATATATATATATATATATATATATATGTATGTATTTACGTTGCACTTATTAGTGCAAAGCAATCCTACTGGAGGTAATAACAAACATTACAATCGGCATTCGAAATGCACGATGTTACAGAGTAGGTGAGCGTCGTTGAATAAGCGTACTACTGTCGGTTATTCGTGCCACGTGAAGTACGAAATTGAAATTTCATTTAATTAATGTAATGCGTTCAAAGCACGAACGCGCAGATGTGAATAGACCCATGGTGAAGTAAGCACGCCGTGCGTTCTCTTGATTTGTATTACTAATGGATTTCAATCAATCGACTTTACATGCTACAATGCGAAATAATCGCACTGATAATTCCTATACTGTAAAAGATAGTTGCCACGTTGCTGAAGATTCTGTATTCATTGCAAAATTCACTTAATACTGTATAATATTGCCATTATAATTCAATTAATATTATAGAATATTACGATTTTAATTTACTTAATATCGTATAATATTACCATTATAATTTAATTAACATCGTACGATATAAGATTGCGATTATAATTTACTTAATATTATATAATATTACGATTGTAATTTAATTCATGTTATATAATATTACGAATATAATTTACTTAATATTATATAATATTATGATTACAGTTTACTTAATCTTATATAATATTACGGTTATAATTTAATTCATATTATATGATATTGTATTATATTCTCTTGTATTTCTGGTTTAAACTGAAAATCGTTATTCCTCACGCGTGTTTCATTTATGATTTGGATTCTTCACTTATAGTCACGAATTTCCAAGTGTTAGAACTCCATTTTTGGACATTATATAGGTTGCCTGGTACGACTATTTCCAGTTTGGTGAGCTCTATCTGATAATGTTTAAAATAACATAGAATTTCATATTCAGGAACGTTTCTAATGATACTAATATGAATTATTAATGCTAGAACTACCGACGATTAAAATATACTTATTTATACCAGAGAAATAAAGATGTTAGACATTTGCAAAATTCATACGATTGAAGTACAATAATGCTTATCAATTATGATGAACGTATAACTAGTAATTTTGACTGTCTTGATAATTCCAGTGTTAAAACTAATTAATAATTATAGAAGAAAAGCAAAAAGGAATTCGTGGCTTCAGTTTTGTAATTCATTGTAGTTAATAAGAGAAACCTTTCTGTGCTAATTTGACTGTACAGTTGAATTCGTGTTAATTCTTTCATTAACATCACGTAGACATTTTATATATATATATATATATATCATATATTTTGGGGTTCTTATGTATTTACAGGAAATTTAAGTGAATAAAAAAAGTATAGAACGACATAATATGAAAAAATATGTAGAGTATACGAAAGAAACTATAACTTATAGTAATTAGGTAATGAAATAAATTCCTATTTGGGTACCATTTCTCTATCTGCGTTCATAAAGATATGAATTAGCGCAAAAATCGGCAGTCTACTTATTTGTACAAATCACAAGAAATACGTCTTGACTGAAAGAACGTGAAGGAATCAAAACCATTTTCCCGTCGATTTCATCCGTTCGTTCTCTTTCTTCTCCCAAAGCGAACATTTTCGTTCTTTATTCCTTCCCCGTGGCACTTACACTCCCATTCTTCCGAACATTTCACCTTGGCGTCCCTTTATTTATTGTTCGTACGAAATTCGCTTTAAGGCTGCGGAACTCTCTCAAGCCTCTATAGCTTTCCATTTCGCCTTTGCCTCCGTCCGCGTTATTAAATTCGGCGCGACGCGTTTCAGGAAAATGCGTCCGCCATGCACACACCGTAGAATCACTCCTGTTCAACTACCTTCGGATTTGCAGTTCTTCGTTGTTAAACATTCCTCAATATATGACGTTCCTTCGATTATGTCTATATGCGCCTACGTCGATTCCCTAATTGGAGAAAATTAATTAGCAATTAACGATTGGGCGTCGTCTGAAATTCGACGAATCGTGATTAATGATCGTGGATTTTTCTTGAGGGAATAACTATATATATGTCTATGTCTTCAAATGGTTATAGCTTCGTACAAAAACAAGCTTTTTTTAATGGGGTTTAGCTTATTTTAAAGGGAAATGATCGTAATCTCTGATAGGATCAACAAAAAGATGCTAACACTTTTTTCTATAGGCTACTGGTCGCATTAAACGTATAGAAATGTTTTGGTCAGCCACAAAAATGAAATCGACCTAAAGAATGAAAAAGTAGAATGTTTAAGCCTCAATTTGCTTCTTGCCACAATACTTTTTGATGGATATTAACAATGTTATGGTATTTTGAATTCAACCATTTTTCAATAGTACTCGAGTTGCCCTAATTCAATGGACCGTAAGAACTTTTTTTATTAATTTACACTATTAAACGAGTGTAGCTTTGTTAATTTATATATTGTGAAATTGTGTATAAATTTTATTATGGTTTATATTTCGTAAATGTTAAAACATTTTTTAGAACGTTTCGAAATTGAAATTCGCCACGACTGTTTTTATTTGAAACGATGTTTCACGGTTTTTATCCGATTACACCATGAGCATAAACGTTCCCGCGATTATTGCGCCAGCTTGTCACAGAAATGTTCAGCAAAGATTCTGGTTTCATAACATTTTTCACGCGGGGTCACTGCGGAAGTAAAACATTCCAAACACAGTGTTTTCATACGTTTGACTCTTATGCACTGGCTGAAATTGCATGGCCGCGTTATAATTTTTGTAAAATCGAGCGAAGGTTGCGTTACACATTTTTTTGTGCCACTTATTGCGCAGTATCGTTTAATCCTTTGCAGCGGAACCAAAATATTCGACTTCAAAGTATAATATCATTCCAAAAAGAATGCAAAATTATTTGTAACTTTTGGCTGGTTATAAAAGCGTTTCTAATTAAAAGTGGAGCACAATTTTTTATAGGCGTTTTTTCAAACATAAATTTGAGGGTAGAGATAACAAAGATATTTTCCAAAAAAAATGATTCTTTAGAAAGACAAACTATTAACAATTCTTTTATGTATCTTTGCGAATATGTAAGTTTGTGATTTGTAACTTTTGCGGAAGGAAATAATGCGAATCGCCTGGTAGAATATTTTTAAAAGCAATGAATGTGAAACAGCTGCTAATTTATTGTTGTAATAACAAAACGTTTTATGCGAATTGCATTGAATTACTGCCACTTTAAGATTCGCGCGTAACTTTATTTAACTATTTTAGAACATATTTAACATAAAGATCGTTCCAGTTTGGAGCATAATATTTTTCAACCGCTCTTTTGTTTACGAACATTTTTTTTTATATGTTCAATACAATAAATTCATTACTACGTAATTGAAAATTGACAATAAAGTCCAATGTCCTCATTACTGTCACTTGAAAACATTTCACTTAAATAGAAACACGTTTTTACATATATTACCACGTCAGTTTGTGTAACAGATACAAGATATACATTAAACGTATCGCCTTACTGAATTAACACACGTTCCATACTTTATAATTACATTGACCACGTTTTAATGTTCAACAGCACATTTACCTCCTAATATTTATTTATAAATATTAAGTGTAAACTACTGTACAATGTCTACGTGTTGTTACGTAAAGCGAAGTTTAAATTTAGTATGAAAATTTGTTCGCTTAAAATTCTTTACACATTACTTTGCTATTAAATGAAGTAATTCAAGTGGCAGCTATAGGAACAGTGACAGTACGTGGGTCATTTACCCTAAGTACGTCACCAGCAGAAATTTGCCCGATTTGATTTGGACATATCAGTACGTTATCGGGTTGCGAATGCGTTGATACGTGCGCAGGATCGCAACACGCGAAGTTTGGGGAAACGAATGGATGAAGGGATTTTTAAATTGAAACAAATAATCATAGCTAGGGGGTTTTCGGGACGGTAAACCGGATACAGCTCGAGTTTGCTTATGAATTATGACGCGAGCACAGCGGCGACATCGGTCGCGGGGGTGCGAGCGTGACGACTGTATCTTGGCCGCGTTTTCTGCGCCGCTTCGAGAACAATGAGCTGGGAAAAGAGTAATGAAACACCCTCGTCCAGCCCTTCCGGGGTTAAAGCAGTATTATCTTTTTCGTGAAAGTGCAGGAAGCAGTCTTCGCGGTTGGCTATTCTTTCCGGTGACGACCTAGAATCTTCCATTTTTTTCTTCTCTTTTTTTTTATCTCCGCTCTCGCTTTTTTTCTCGCACCACTCCTCTCTGGATTTATCACGGAAGGAAGGAGCCGGAGAATTATGGAATCTTCGGCTTGAGGATAGGGAAGACTCTCAAGCGGATCGGTGACTTTTCCTGGGATTAAATGATTACGGGGAAGAATAATGTGAAAGAATTGAAGCTGCCACGATGCGATGGGGTTTTTTTTTTTTCTTTTGGAGGAGGAATATTGCCTTGATTTTTAACAGATGGTAGTTTTGCTTGGGAAAGTTTATGATAAATCGATGACATAAGGTTTGGTTTGTTGCGAAACTAATTAAAAATCCCTGTTGTGGATAATTATTTATTGCAGGCGACAGGTAAAATCGTAAACTTTATTATGATACATTCAATAATTTCACTACATGCGTGTTTAGAAATATTGTACGACGTTTTAAACGTTAGCACGGTGGAATTCGGGTTAGCTATCTTAATTTAATCCGTTGCAGACGGAACGAAATAATTAAACTGCGTATTTTTATGTGTTTGTTGGAAATTTAGATATACAAAAAGGAACTAAAGACATATTTAGCTCTTATCTGTTCAAACTTGCCTATTAATATGCATATGAATTTGCATAATAATGCGCAATCTAGAAATAATATTTAACGAATTTTCGCCCCTTTATTAACCTTTTTAACGAATTTCTTACTTTAAAAATTGACGTACATCTGAGAAACCAAAAAAACTCGGTCAACTATTTGTAACAATCGTGCGCAAAAGATTAAAAAAACATTAATCAATTTCTGCATTCTCATCGAAGGAGAAGATAGAAGAAGAGATCCAAATATGGACTAGTTAAAATGTAGGACTTATTAAGCACAGCGCTGTATTGGGAACGGTGCGAAACTACGACCGAAAAATAAATAAAGTTGTGCAAAAGAAATAGTAACCGTCATTTGTTGCATCAACGTGTTCTATTAAAAACAATGCCATTGTTACGAATTTCGCGACCGCAAACATTTTCATATGTATGTTTGTTTCATTTTTTTTAACAATGATCTGTTGAAGTTAAAGTTAATTAGCTAAGTACACTATATTGCTAACATTCAGAGCTTTTTCTACACACTTTCAACGCAAACAACAGTCTTCTGAAAAAAATAAAACACAATAGCTTTCATTTTTATTTTAGATGGCTTTATGAGTAGCTTATATTTGGACCACACTTTCAAACGGGAAAATTTTTGCCGTTGTTTTAAATTTGTAATTCGTGGCAAACATTACTTTTGTTCGACATATTTCGACTCTACCTCAGAAAGCTAACATGTTATAGATACACATTGATATGTAAACGATTAGGTATCTCGAACAGGTTAAGTAATAATTGCTAAAATAAAAGTGGTAGCCCATATTTGTATCATTTCCTCTATATAAGCTAATATTCTTCAAAATGTTCACCCTTGAAAACACACACACATACGATAAACAAACTTGTGGCAACAATTTGCGAAGAAATTACCATATCCGAAAATATTTCGTTAGATTTATAAATTATTTATTGCCTGATGAAAACATTCCTTAATTCGTGAACTTTAAACGTAGCAGAATAAATTAACAGTAATGTTCGGGAGTTGGTATGCGAAGTATCTCGCGTAAAATCCGATTGAAGCCGACGTAGTGCGAAAATAGTCCTGATTTCGCAGAAGGTAGCGGATCAGTGGGAGTTACTAGGTCGCGAGAAGTTGCATCGATGTGAAAGACGATCCGAAACTCGCATTTAACGGCAGGGATTAGCTGCTTTGTGCCACGAAGCTTACTCCCAGCTGACCCAGATATTTCCAACAATGCAATTTCGGAGGTGTAAGGAAACACGGATTAATAAAACAACTAGGTTTATATCGCGAGGCGTCAGTGTCGGTGTTATTGAGAAGACGTTTCGTAAGATAAGCGAAATTCTCCTCCTCTATGCAGCACTTTTCCGCTCATTAAACTGATTTTCCGCTGTCAAAGCTTTGACACTCTAGTTTCTTACGAAATTCGAGGCGAGAAGAATATCGAATTTTAATTTGAATATCTACGATTTTTGCCCCCTGCGATCTTCTTACTAGGGTAGATGTACACCAATTACTGCCACTTTAAGGTTATCGCGTAACTTTATTCAACTATTTTAGAACGCCGCGTCGTTAACATAACGATCGTTCCAGTTTGGAGCATAATATTGTTCGACGTCTCTTTTTCTTATGAATATTTCTTTTATATGTTCAGTATCATAAATTCATTACCACGTAATTGAAAATGTACAACATAGTCCGATGTCCTTCTTACTGTCACTTGAAAACTTTTCATTTAAATAGGAATACGTTTTCCATATATTAACACGTCAGTTTGTGTAACAGATATAAGATAAATAGTGAACGTATCACCTTACTGAATTATGACACGTTCCATACTTTATAATTATATTGATCACGTTTTAATGTTCAACAGCACATTTACCTCCTAATATTTATTTATAAATATTAAGTGTACACAAATACACAATGTCTATGTGTTGTTACCTAAACTGAAGTCCAAATTTAGTATAAAAATTTGTCTACTTACGATTATTTATATTATATATGCTACCTTGCTATTAAATAACCTAATTCAAGTGGCAGTTATAGGAACAATGACAGTACGTGAATCATTTATCCTATCTTAATTCCAATGCGTTGACACGTTAGATATTAACTTAAGTATTTCATACTCATTGTAATTTGCAACATTATTGTTTGCAAAAGTTGATAAACTGAACTAAAAATATATCTTATCTTTTCTTCCTAAATTGAAATGGTAAGATTTTAAGGAGAAAAATGTACATAGTATTTTATAGCAACGCTAATGAATGCAACGCAATGACCTAATAGTTTAAATCGATCAATGAATTGTATTTTAGTTCCAAAATTGTTTTAGCGAATTGTAGTTTTAAATTCATGTTACGTTTTGTTTATATCATTTCATTTATAAACTTCTTATCCATTTACCGTTTTTCCTATTTTCTTTTGCAACTTGTGAATCGATTTTCGACGTTTCGGTGAAGTTAAAATAAACGACAAATTGTAACCCGACATTTTCTACCTGTCAGCAATTATCAATAAGTGAGTAGAATGAAATTAAACAACTGGGATTTAAATAGGGGACTGCATCACTCTAAAAATATGCTAATTTGTATTTTACTTTGAATATCATCGATATTTTTGCATATTGCTTGCACTGTGCACTTTTGTGGATATTTAAACAAGCCAAAAATGCATAAACAACCGCGGTCTATTAATAAGTCTGCGATTGACGCAGTTCTATTTACGCTACTATTAAAAAAATCCTTAAAAGCAGCCAAACCACTCAACCAGCTGTTATTCTTATCTGCCATTCTATCTGTCACCATCAATCTACAAAAAGCTCCGTGCATCGTTGCATGTGTAAGAGTAACTCGTTTCCCCGAGTAAAGTCGAATCTCTATTTCCCGTGGTTTCTCACATTTTCTCAGCGAATGTAAATTACGATTTAAATATGAATCGAAACGTGCACGGCGGTTTTGTTCAACGCTAGCTCTCGTGTGTGTACACGCGTGACCCCGCGAGGCGTGCATAGAAAAAGCAACGACAAATGATGCGAAACGTATCCGGAAAAATTGCATCCTGCTGCGAAGTCGATCAATATTCATTCGCATCGGGGCTCCCTTATTCCTCGTAGCAGCCTCGGGAGCAGGGTTTTCACTCAAGGAACACGTACTCCCAATTCTTTCTCACCTCTTCCCCCGTTTCTCTCCCCGTGTACATCTTTCCGAATAAATCGCATGCAAATGAGAAGTCGACAATGGACGCGACGTACAAAGAAACTCACGTATTCACGCTGACTGGGGTCGCGATGCAGTTGAACGTGTTGCTGAAAATGCAAGAAAATTCACCAGCCTTTCTTCTCTGTATTTTTTATTTATTTTTCTTTTTTTTTTTTTTTTTTTTTATATGTGATGAGACACTTTAATTTATGATAATAGTTTAATTTGAGTTCGATTTATGAGAGCGTTCTTCGCGTTAAAGGTAGGGTTGGGATACTCGAAACTCAGTTTCGACTATCGAATTGTCGAAACTTTGCGCTATTTTTATTATTCGAAATTTTTAAAATTTAGATGGATAATAGATTGCATAAATAACAAGAATATTATCATAGTACTAATTTATTTAATTGATAAGCTAATAAAGTTTGCATTTAGACCTTAGTTTCATTTTAATCGATACAATTTCACCGATTCATTGCAGTCGTTCGTAACGAGGAAAAAGAAAAATTACTTTGTTAGGATTTTAATTCCTTCCAAACAAAACGAAGAAAATAAGGATTCAGGATTTCGAGAGTTTCAAGGGTTTGTATACCTCGCAAAGTTTCGCGTTCAATTGTTTCGTGAATTTAGAGGTTCCGCTTCGACTAAACAAAAGTTACGATGATCCTATTGAAAAGTAGTATAAATTTCCGATCAATCTCACAAACATGTTGCGAATAATTGCTGACTTACCCTCGTTCAATTTCGATAGGGGAAAAGAAGCACGAAGCTTTGATTTACATTCCACGTTGCTTTGCATCGAATAAATCATGCAATATAATCGCCGTAACATGCTGCTACTCTTCATCTCCGAAAGATCTTCAGAATTCAGCCCCTATCGGAGCAATTTTCCACGGAAGCAACGAGTCGAATAACCAAACCCATGCTCTCCATCCCACGCAACAAATAGTCTCTGAAACGAAGTATTGCCAGATTCAAAAGAGGAGGCATAGAACCGATCTACTAGCAATACCATCCGCCACTCGATTCCGTATGCTCGCCGTTGAAACATTCACCGGTTCGAGGGTTGAAAAAGAGATCGCAATATCTTTGCTTTCGGCCTTGCAACCCTGAGCCAGGAATAAGAGGGAAAACGTCTGTCTGTCGAGTCGCACGAATGAGCTTTCGTCTTCGGGATAAGACGCGCAGGAATCCAAGGATGGAATCCAAGAAACGCGAAAGACAGAGAGGGAAAGAGGAGAACGGTCGAATGTAAATCTCGCGGAACAACGCGGGACTCTCTTTATCCCGATCGGGAGTACCGACTCAGAGGATATCCGGTTTTCGTGGGCCCCAAGACGTGAGGGAACGACGTAATAAAGTTTGATCGTTGTCTCGTTGCTTTATTGGAATTCGTTTTCACTGGCCGCTGTGTCGTCGTCGGAATGGTCGCCTCTGACGATCACGTGACCCGCCAGCGTGTTCTTCCGGGGAATTTTTAATTTCATCGCGAATGGAATCCCTCGACATCCCCACTTCCCTTTGGAACGGCAGGACTTTAACATAACGATAGAAGTATAGCTTTCGAGGTCAAGTTGGAGAGATGCCTTGAGATTTTGGAGAAATAGTGGAGTTCGATGGAGTTCGTCGTAGCTAAAAGTGAAAAGCAAAAGTTTGGGGAAAAATATTTGTAGATTGGTTAAGGATGCAGTCGCGTAGGATCCCTTAACTATCATCGACTATTATCGAATGCTATCGATCGATCAGTCTAGACCAGTATAAATCAGCGTAAAACATTACTTCAAATAATTTCTTATCATTAAAAACTAGTAGCTCGAGTGTTCTCTTTCATATCTCGAAAATGAAGACGAATCAACCCATGGTGTATATAACACTTTTCGTTCGAAATGACCTCCCGAACATGTTCGAACACCCTGTGTAATGTAATAATTAGACTGTTGATTTTTATCACGCATTTATGCGGAACATTTAAATATGTATTTTAAATAAACAGTTTAAATACTTATTTTATCCAACATTGCTAGGGATACTCCAAGGTCTTGGGCACCAGCGTTTACGTATATGAAGCTTTCGCTAGTTTGTGTAACTATTAATTTGCACGGGAACAATGCACAGTGGAGTGAAATATTCTGCA
Source organism: Eucera pruinosa (assembly GCA_028830335.1). Classification (NCBI taxonomy): domain Eukaryota; kingdom Metazoa; phylum Arthropoda; class Insecta; order Hymenoptera; family Apidae; genus Eucera; species Eucera pruinosa. The sequence continues at coordinate 8,808,478 of JAMYCR010000005.1, forward strand.
GAACTCCCTTGTTTCCTTATCCCCCAGCTAGACAGGATTTATCACGCAATTGTCAGTAAACCGTACATTAGAATGAGCTGTCCTCGCATCACAATAGCTCGATGTGTTGTCCCGCGTCGTCACCCTAATTCTCAAACAGGCCGGTGTTCGCGCCAAATGTCGAGCCACGGGGTAAACAGGGTGCTGCCTTCGCTATCCACAAATATTTGCCCCGATTATATCCGCTTCGCGCGGTTTCTAGATCCCTTTGCATCGGGAAATCCTTTGTCTACCTCGGAAAATACCCTTAGTGGCACGTTGGAGGAACTCGAAAAGGGGTTGCATTCGTCACGCAGGTCGCTTAGCGAACACTTAGAAGTACAGTGAACTCCGCTTATTATTCGACTAGACTTGCAATTTTTGATAAGGATAACCGGCTGATAATATCACGTAGAGGATAAAACGTTCTCATTATTGAACTGATTTTATTGCAAAGAGATATTACTAAATAGACTGCGGATCGTTATGCATTCGTTGCAAATTTGTATTTGCAAGAAAGAACAGATTCCATATTCCATGTTACAGATTCCAACGTTTAGAAAATTAAACAGCTTTACGCGAAGGATAAAAAGTGTTCGTTATTGATCTGATTTTATTGCAAACAGATTTATGACTAGACTGCGGATCTTTATGCATTTATGGCAAATTTAAATGTGCTAAAAAGAACATGAAAATGTACAAAATATTTAAAGTACAGCAAAAATTACAACATTTAGAGGGTCAAACAAATCTCTATTAAAGTCGACTCTTTCAGTTTTACTTAAGGAGATATGAATTTGCATAAACATCCGCGGTCTAGTTATTACATTTTTAAATAGTTAATGGATATACTATCTTTTTTACGAACACACAAATTGTGATAAGCTAGGCTCTCTAGTTTTTCCTTTAACTTGATTGGCGTAATTTCTAATAATTCTTGCAATGTACTCATTTAAAAGATGAAAGATATGCTTCGGTTCCAAGTAAATTTTAAAGAAAAGTTTCATTTAGTACGAATTTTGTTTCGAATATCAGTTGGCTATTGGATGATCAGGATAATAAATATTAACATACAGCTGGTGTTTCAGATGCCCCCAAAGAAAAAAATATGATGTTATTAAATTAGTCGAACTGAAAGGCCAATTAGTTTTAAGTTCTCAAAATTATGAAGCACCAATGTGTAAAATAAAATTCAGTTGCTTTTATAAATCGCTCCATCGTGAATTTTTCCATAATAAACTTTTAAAGAACGAACCTTTCAAATTTGCAACGAACATTTAAAAACATGTAATTCAATTTTTAAATGGATACATTTCTTAAAACGTCGTTTTATACTGATTTCGACGATACATTTTTCATTTGCTTATGTTTCCATAATTCTCGTTGCCTCAAAAAAACTAAAACAATAAAATATTTTTTAATTACGTAAATTAAATGTTCCAACTTACTTTCTTTACTATCGTTTTCTCAAAATTCAGATGAACTCGGTTTACGAACATTCTCTTCGTGATATCCGTGAAAAAGAACCCCAAAAAAACGGTAGAAAAGAATTTTTCATACTATCGCAATCGCTTCAGCGTTGCATCGATGATAGAACTGACAAATATTTCTCACGGAAAAATTCCATTCGTAAGATTCCTCGTCCTGAAACGTTGTTTCTTGGGTTACAGGAGCGTGTAGACAGAAACATTTGCAAAAGGATGGAAAATATAACTTCAGCGAAGACGCGATCCATGACTAACGAGAAGTCTGGTTCTAGACTCAGGTTGAATCATTTCTTTCGATATCGTGTCTGAATTCTTCACCTTTGCCGCGTTGCGACTGTGTCGGTATTCTCCTTTGTAGTTTGGATTTCGATTTTTTCCACTTCACGGTTTTTCCCCCTTGCACTCTAGCAACGTCAATCTCTGTCTTCTATGAGTACTGCAAGCTACGAGTTCCTTCTACAATTTCCTTTCTCTTTTAAGGAAGGCGGTCAGGTTTATTTTTTTTCTTTCCGAGCGATCGTGAAAAATATTTGAAGATACAATTCTTCAAAAACAATGGCATTGTAAAATTCGAAGAGAAAAATGATCGGCTTAAAATTCGCTTACACGATGAATGAAATGTTTAATATTATTTATCATTTGTTCAATCATTTGATTAATTACTACCGTTCACTATGCAATTAACGTATTGAAGTCGAAGTATATATAAGAAAGAATTATCAATCGCTATCGTTATATTCATATATTTTTTCAATTCTTAAAAAAATAATGGTATTGTAAGACTTCGAAAGAAAACCACCTCGTTTAAAATTTGCTTATAAGAAGAATGAAATATTTATGTAATATTATTTATCAATTGTTCAATCAATTACGATCAATATATTCGTATAATATTTTTCCAATTTTCCTATCATTCGTTTTTGTTCTACTACTGCAATAATTTTCATAACTAATTTGGTCAATGTAAATTAAGTTTCAATTGTGATGTCACTTATTTTTTTAGAAGTTTCTATAATAATCCTACCTCAATTGAAATGTAGTATAACTCGACTAAATTAGTTATGAAAACTATTGCAATACAAAAACTTTCACAAATTAATATTTTTTTTCCGACTAATTATTATCTGAACTAAATTTTTCTCCAATAAACCGCATTTTTGCAAGTAAAATACGCGATATAAGAGCTTAATATTTATATTATTCTACAATTATGAAAATTGATATCCCTGAAATGAATACCTTTAAAAAAGAAGGAAGAAAATTATGGCTCATTATTAAACGGCACGAATTTCGCGTTATAATTATTATATCGCGTAAGCAAGGATCGTCACGAGTTATTAATTATTTCCGGACACCTGAAAAAAACACGTGGGCAGAAAAAGAGACAGGAAACATAATTGGAGTCCATTTTCAAACGATGTGCATGCTCAAGGGACAGAAAAGAAATGAATATCGTCCATGGAAACTTCACCCCTTTTTCTTTTTTTTTTTTTTTTTTTAAATCGTCATCGCATAAAAATGGAGACTTACTTCGTTTCTCCGCTAAACAAATAGGAGCATTATTATTCATGGATTTCTCGATTGCTTCCGCACTGTCCACTCCCCATGCATATTCTGAAGGAAATTTGCCTTAATACAGCCCCCTCCCTTTCCAAGTAAATTCTCTGACAATTTTTTGCCCATAAGAAGAACCGGGGAAACCTCTTTTTGCACTCCTTTAATCCTTAACTGAGATTTGTGCAGTTAATGAACGTGCAATATTTATAGATATGTTCGTATTTACCGATTTTTTTTTTTCGGCATAATTCGTTGTTGGACGACATTTATGGAAAATTTACCGATATGAAGAAATATATATATTTTTACGTTAACTCGTCATACAAATTCGTGCAATAGAGGATTAACTACCCTATATTTGGACGACTTGCTCTACGAATCCACACACACGAATTTTCCCCGCCACTTAATAGTTTCCTTATCGATACGATCGTAGATCGAACGCGTTTCGCCGAGTTCCACGCTCGACTTACAAGTTCTTTGATCCTGAAAATACAACGCTGTCACCGACGTTCTTGCATCTGACCGTTGCTCTGAACCATCCTGCGCTTTATGAGCCGAGGAACGCGGGATACTGAGCATTTTACGGTACGACATTTATGTTACCGTCGTGGGCGACTTTTTATCGGTATCGAGAGTGCAGGAAGTATTAATGTCCCCGGGATAAATTATGTGACTGATTTTATTATTTTATTTCGCCGACCATCGATTATGGTCACGATCGTACGAAACCGCAGAAGAATTTTGGGAATTCCTACTCCCCGTGGCTCCTACGGTTTCTACGGTCCATCGCGCAGATAAAACTCCTTTATGACTACTGCATTTTTTAAGTGCTTTTGTGTTTTGATATTTATTGTTCGTATAGCAGGGAATTTTATACACGGAAATATTGTACGAATACGTGCTACGGATAAAGTTTTAGCGGCATTTCGTTCGACGAAAGTATTTTCAAATTTCTATTTATTATAATCGCGAACGTTGAATAAATCCGTTCCTCAATTTTAGACGGTGTTTTAATTTGCGCGAGGTTCCTTTTGCGCAGTAAATCTTTACCTCAGAGCCAGATTGACGTAAGCCCTGTATTGTAAATTTACAGCAGAGAGAAAACAAGAACTAAAACTACATAAGACAACATTGCGTTTGAAGTAATTCACATAATTAAATCTCCTTCGTGTATTATGTAACATATGTATATTTTTGTGGTCCAGAGATAGTTAAAAAAGAGTAGTAAGATTATGTGTATAACAATATAAATAAAAGAAAATGAAGATCCTAAATAAAATTTACTATGATTTTTATGAATCTTTGTTAGGATTTTCTTGTGCAAATATTAGCTGTACGAAGTAATTAATTCTGCGATTTCATATTGATTTTTTATAAAATTCAATATCTACTCACCAAGGATCAAATATAGTTTTAATGTTAAACATTTTCAGTATTTTCACATTTATGAAGCTAAATCGCCACTAGAATATAACAGTGGCAATTTCGAATTGATAAATTATCAAGGGTTTAATGATAAAGGCTCTGAATTCATTTGTACACCGAGTAGATCAAATATACCTTCTTATAAGTTGCATCGTATTCCTTTTAAGTATTTTTCGCACACCAGTGAACAGAAGAAAGCTACGTAATGAACGCGTGGGAAAATAATTCGTGTAAATCGAGGGATAGATGTAAACGAGTATAGAAAATACGCAAGTTTTAATATCGATAAATTATTCGATAACTAAATGTAAAGGTAACAGTTCTTTTTTGTAAATAATTCAGTTTGAATAAATACAGCGGAGTTTTAAAGATTTCTGCCACAAATGAATAATCGTCGTTTGAATAGCAGAATTGGAAAGAAGCTGTGGGCTGGCGTGGTGTTAATAAAAAAAGGAATTGCTTTGTTATGGAAATTATTCATTCTGAATCTGTCAGGTGGGTTGAAAATGGCGAGAAAAGTTCCAAGTCTCGGGAGGATTTTCCTGTCGCAATTAAAAGTCACAAAGAAAGTTTTTACTCTCTTAATATTCTTCAAACACTGCACTCAGTCAGTAGTTGTCACTCACTTGAAACTTTTTGTCACCTTTTCGATTGCAAATCTCGCAATTGGAGTTCAAAATTAGATCAGAAGGAAACTTTTGTTCTTGCTCTTCCTTTGAACGAATTAAGTGATCCCTAATTAAGTGATCTTTCCAACAAGAGAAATTCAACGCGAAAAATGTTAAATTATGTATAAATTGAAAACTTGCCAAACGCAAAGTTTACAGTAACATAGTGAAATTTTCAAAATATTGCTTTCAGCGTTTGTAGCTGCTATTTAGTTAAAAATTTACAACAGGTAGCTTCCAAAGTTCGTTAGTTTTGCGCAGCACGAATTAATATTAATTTCATGTTCCTCCAATGGGATATTACGGACAAAAATGTCTAAAGAACGCTTTTACCATTCAGATGGACTGTAAAAATAGGTAAATTTTAAGTTTCTTCCCGAATTAATTGTTAAGTAGAATAACGAGATTTTTCAGCTCGTGTTAAGCAACATCTTATAATCTGTCTAATAAGAGCGTCACCAAAATATTTTCATAAAAATTCTGCGGTCAGATGGCAAAATAAGATATGATCAACTTTTATTAAAATTAAGGTATGCGTAAATTTGTTTAAGGAACCGTTTGAACAAACTGACTAAACATGAATTGACAGCCAATTTCTAACGAAAGAAATTGTATTTTTAAGAATATTTTGTTTTTTCCTAGCTGAACAGCCTTTAAAATCATTATATTGTAAAATTAGAAATTGCACATATAACGTTTTGTTACCTGATCATATAATTAATCTATTGCATAAAAATCAATATATGCATTGAAATTATGTATGAGAAACTGTGATACACTAATTTAACAATAAGTCTAAAGTGCACCATTGTTGAATATAGCTTAATGTAATCTCCGATTCCCAATCTCCGTTCCAAATTAACCAATACCTTTCATTGGTATTGACACTTTTTGAATCGAATACTTTTTGAAAGATAACAAAACAATTATAATAATAGTAGTTATCTTCAAATATATATTTGTGAAATGTTAATAAGTAGCCTATGATTTTTGCCCAATATTCTACGTACATAAGCATTTCGCTGCATTTATTTAACATATTGTCTGCTTTTCGAAGTACAAAATAGAAATAATAGAAACAGTGTTAAGAATTACGAAATAAACTTCTCGGACTGCATACTTTTAGATTGTCACTGCTTTTTGTATTTTATGCAATGCATTTCATAGATATCTTGATCATGTTCTTGTTAGAGAAACTATACCTTTACTTTAGTACAGTAATTATTACTTTAACTTACAAAATGGTAATGATACATGCAAAGCTAGAGTAGTGGTTATACATAAAATCACCCGGCTAAATTTTACCCAGTAGTCAGTGAGTGAAGTACGAAATTCAATTTAAATCATGCACATTTTTAACTTTATCAGAAGAGTTAGATTCACGTTGGATTCGGTTAAGTTTAGGTTAGATATTTTACCCATCACAAAATCTAATTTGAACAATACACGTATCGAATTTATCCAGATTAGGTTCGAGTTATGTACTGTATTCAGTATTCAGTAAATTTCGCATTTTACGTACCTACTTTTCTCGCATAGCTCCTTAACAATCTTCCCAAACTGGAAAACCTTCCAATTGAAATCAAGTTAAGCGTAAAAATTCCAAGATCATTTTTACCAATCTATTGTCGTACGAATCGCAAACAAAATCCGTGTTTCGGTTCGGTAAACCCCAAATACGTGAAATCTATCCCCGTAGAAGCTCGCTATGTTTACCGAACAAAAGATACGGAAAAATTTGGAAATAAATTACGAATAATCCCCGAGGGCACGTAGAAATACAAGGCAATAAAATAACGCAAGACTGTCGTTCTTTGTTGAAATCCGCAAGCTCGACAGAACGTTTCAGTGGGCAGAGAGCGACGGGAGGTGGTTTCCAGGGGGATTCACAGGCACGTGTGCCCAACGACGAGGATGGGAACGGGAGCCAATCTATAGCTGACGCCGATAAATCACGATTTATGATAACAGAGGTTCCATTGAAATGAAATAGAGGTGCAGTTTCGCCGTTTGCTAGGAGATGCCGATGCACGCGGAGCCGAAGGTGGCCTACGAGCAAACTAGTTTATGTGCCACCATCCAAGCTCGCCATTAGCTGGCTTCCGATCCACAGTTCAAAGTGTAATTTAAGCGCTGATTGAATACGCGAGTAAACGTCTTTTTAACGGCATCGATGATGTATATGGTTGCTGCAACGGAATAGGAAAACTGGTTTGGTTTGAATATTAGGTTGGCGCATATGGAATGCCATCTCTTCCAATGTTTGAAATTATTTGCTGGATGCTAGGCACTCTTTCATCAAAGAAGCTTCTCTATAATCGAATCGACGAGCTGAAGGATAGTACAAGCATTGACTAAGTACAGGATAGATTATCCATTTATAGGAAACATCATAAATTTCAAACCGAAATTTGAATCGTGTAAAAAAAAAAGCAAAAGTTTTTTACGCCCCCCGTGATTTAGAATGGTTGTTGTAACAATTATATTCAGTCCGACCATCAAACTTGCGAAAATTAACCCTGTATCTATGCATTTAACATTATCGAATTTGATCTCATTCATATCATTGTATGATTCCCATTTTCTTCCCTTTTTGGTTACATTATCTCCAGTCACTTATACGGAATACGTATCAATTCTTGATTTCCAGGTTGAGATGAAACGTTTCAATTAATTATGCGTTTCGTTCAAATCGTGAAAGTAAATTAAACTCGGCTTATAGAAGATTAAATGATAGCAGTACAATACATATGTATTATAGATTTGGCTGCTGTAGAACACGTATATCAGTAACAGTTAATTATCCCAGTATTTATATATAATTGCCATCGTTTTAAAAACACTGTTGTCTTATTCTAGTGTAAATTATTAATATCGGACGTGACATTAAAATGGTAAGGGTGCCATGTAGTCCCCTAATGATTCTATATAAGAATGGACAGTCTACCCTATGCTTCGTCGATGGTACAAGTCCAGAAATCACATTTCGAGATGCAGTGGAATCCTGTTATCATGATCACTTTGGGATTTGCAATTTTTTATAAGAATAACCGACTGATAATATTATGCAGAGTATAGAAAGTTTTCATTATTGAACTGATTTTATTGCAAACAGATATAACTAGACTGCGGATTTTTATGCACTTATATATAATAATATACGAAATATTTAAAGTACAGTAAACATTACAGGACTTAGGGAATTAAACAGGTTTCTATTAAACTCTATTTTTTCAGTTTTACTTAAAGAGATAAGAATTTGTCTATTTTATTATTCGTTCTAAATCTTCCTAGTTTATAACGAATCCTTAGCATTACGATGGTAATACAAAGTAATCTGTCGAAACTACATCTTATATTTTTCCATTTCGACGTTACGTTAAAAAGGAATGAACGTAATCAATCGTTAAGATTTTTTCCAAATGATAAATCAAATGTATTTACTAAGCAGACCTTTATCGCGTCTGCATATTTACTTACATATTCCAATTCAAGCTCCATATTGACTTCTCGGCCAATCTCAGTCTCTCTCTCAAAAAAAAGAGAGAAACGTTTATCCCTTTGCCACTAAAGAGCCACTAAATTATCGCATCGAAGAAAGAAGAATTACAAGAAGAGTAATTTTTCTGCTCTTTAACGATCCTACTATGGCGGCTGATTTACGGAGATCTTCTCGCGTGTCGATTACAAAACCGCCGAGAGAAAGAGAAGAGAAGCCGGCCTAGCGCGCTTTTTTTTTTTTTTTTTTTTTTTTCACCTTCACCCTGCTTCTTCTTCGTCTCCTCCAGAAGTTCCGGCTGCCTGGTAAATCCTGAGATCCCATTATCCGTGTCTCATCCATAGTGATGCAGATTACAATAACAAATAGGCGGCAGGGTCGTAGCCCGGGACGATATCGCGGGAAAAGAATCTCGGGACTCTCTTTCTCTCCACTCGAGAGGCCGAATCTACCTGGCACCCCTACCAGCCTCGAGGACGTTCTCTCGATCGTGGAAGCAAGAAAAAGGTGCCGGTCGTGGCAGCTTCGAGTACAGGCTGGTCCAGCTCGAGCACACCACCACCAGTTTCCTCGTTGAGATAATAAAAATTCTGGTAACGAGCGGTTTCGTTGCGCTCGCCGCCGCTTTGAAGTCACCTGCACGCCTCACCTTTAAAAATATTGTTATGCGAGTTCTGGGGCGTTTCGTGGTTTTAATTGAGTTGAAAAGAGGAGCTGCTGTGGCTGTTAGCTCCTTCCCTTATAATGACAATTGTAACTCTTCCAGCAGATTACGCTACAAAATATACGATAAACGCGTACAGTGTTTCGAGTAAATTGTAATCTCAGTTCTAACCGAATTATCTGATCGTAAGATCGGGGATTATCAGGTTGCAAATCTCGCGCGTAATATTTCAAGCAATGCGTATGTGTGCTCGATACGGTGGTAAAGCAGCAATTAAACGGGTCAGACTTTTTAGTAAGTGGGAAATTAATAAGGTTAAGGGTTAGAAGATATTTGATGCGACGAGTTAGGGAGAAATAGAAGTTTTAGAATTATTCTGGGATAAAGAATGCGGTAATATTAGAAATGAGATCAAATATATTTCAAGTATAGTCGAATTACTACGAAATAGATTTGAACCTTTTATAAATACTTTGATAGGAGAGAAAATAGCTGCTAACATACTTTCAAGCGTACTTGAATTTTGATCGAATAGATACGAAACTTTTATGAATATCACATCAGAAATTCTATGATCTTCCTAATCATCCTTTCTGTTGCTATTAAATGCAATTATGGTGCCGTTTAATGCATAATTCGATTTCATATGCACATATACATGTAATGAACATCAACGAATAAAATTCAATTGTTATCGGACATTAGAGAAATAAAATTAGTAACAAACTGGCACTTTTAAAACTACATACATAATATTAACAAAAATAAACGTAGACATGTAAATTTATTGTTAACAAGAATGAAAGTAGACTTTGATATATAAATTGACATAAAGGAAATAAAGTAATATATGTTGGTGTTTAAATTTTCATAGCAAAAACACATTTCCTACGTGTCCTTTGCTACGGATATACGTTTGCGCACTGGAAATGATGGATGCAAGGGCATACGACAAATACAAATTCTGTTTTAATATATTTTGCAAAATAAATACAGTATATATTATTTATACAGTACAAGGGACGATCAAGATCAATTTAATGCAAATCATAACTTTGACCAAAAGTGAACATACAGCATGCGTGCAGTAATTCATCGATATAGAATATAGGTAATTTAGAAGGTAGAAATTGATCTGTAATTTAAAACGAGTAATTATAAACCAGAAATTGCAAATTAGTAACCGGATAATCATAAAATTGAATGTTACTCTTATGAAATTTGACCTTAATACGAGTAATCTGAAAATTGCGTTATCACATTAAAATTTTAAACTAATTTGCGCCTGATAAAATACGTTCCGCTCAAGAATCAAGCTGTTATTACCAGAAAATTAATTATTAATTTGAAATCCAACCAAGGACTTCGTCTTTGGGTTACGGGGAACACTTTTCGTTACGAGTTCGAGAAGTTTGACTTTCATTGGGGTAAGTTACGACTCGAATTAAGCGATTTGGACGCGTTTAGTTTTGAATTTAGGATTCCTTCGAATGGATAGCCCTGTAGAATCGAGATCGTGACTTGGGACACGAGTCGATTTCCAAGCGCGATGTAAATGCTCCCGCAGGACAATGGGAAGCGACCGAACGATGTCGTCCTTTATGGCGAGCGGTGACCTCCGCGATGGACAAAAACAGCGCGAGGCGGAATCGAGTTTGAAAGAGAGGAACGTGCCAATGCGATCAACTTAATCGATTCCTCGCCGAACAAAACTGCCACGACGATGTCTCAATCCAGTTCTCCGTTTGACATTTCGTGTATCCTGCTTAAAAATCGTCAAAAACTCAACTTTTTATGAATCTTCGTTGAAGAATCTTAATATTATTATACAGTGGAATCTTGTTATTAATCGGTTATTATTATCGGTCCCCAAAACACACAAAGCGATCATAATAAGCGGATTCCACTGCACTCTTAATATTATCGAATTCTTTATTAAACGAAAGAGCGAAGAGGCGAATGTGGTTTACTTGAACAATTTCCATCAAGCGGTGTTTCCGATTTAGAGCTATTCGATATCCAATATTTATGGACCGATGTTTCGTGGCTGCATTCGAGCATCGTCTCGGTTTCAAGACGACGCGGATGCTGGAAATGTTGCATCGACGAACGCTTGTAAGGAATCGATTGGAACGTCGGGTAGCTTTTGGTTAAACTAGTATGAATATTTCCCTAACATATTATTCGTTATGTAAGTTAATAGTTAATCGAAATATATGTTATTTCGTTCTAACGTACTTGGTATGAAATCAAAAATATACGATGCCATTTAAAAAAAACATAAATTTAACTCGATTTCTTCGAGAAAAAAATATTTTTTCACAACGTACTCGGTATGAAATCTCAAATATATATGATGCCATTTAAAAAGCTCAAAATTAACTCGATTTCTTCTGGAAGAAAATGTTTTTTGGAAAGTTTTAATGCCGCAATTTGTAGCCCATTAAAAGCTGATTAACTTTCGCTGGAAACATTTTTTCCGAAAATTATTGGAAAATTTATCCGACAGACACCCTGTACAGTAATAGTATAAGTGCATATTGCACATGTAACGTTGATTAATCTCGGAAAGATTTTATTTACGACTCAACGAAGCTCGACGAATTTAAATAAACGTCATGGAATTACACGAGTGTAATTTCACGATGGCGGAAGAGGGCAACGTGCACGTGGAAATTCGCATAAATTAGCATTGCGACAGGTCACGTGCCATCAGTATCCGTTATCCGTGGCGTACAGGTGGTGCCGAAATACGTCATAATTTAACCTCTAATCGGATAGCTGAGTGCGCCATAAGTAGTCCTGAGTGGTTTCCAAATGGTTTTTGATCTCTCTCGACATACTTTGCCTGGAATCAATGCGAAGTGCTTCACGTCGATTAGCCTAGTACCTTTTTGACCCTCCCTCTTCCTTTTTTTTCATTTTTTCTCTTTTATTTCGCACTGCTTTCAAGCATTCTTCTGGAGAAATATGGCGGTAAAAATATATTTACAGGAATATAAAAGCAACATTATTTTTGCAAATTTTATTGGAATTCTTCATCTGTAGACTGTAATATTAACTATTTAAAGGCATACATGTTTTCGTGTCGCGAGAATCATACTCTACACGAAACACATTTAATCGCGTTTTAAATGAAACTATAAATTGAAAATAAATCAAATAGATTTTCGTTTGTTTTTCCGAAAAAGATTTAACACCCAAATTTGCAACTTTACTTTTATTCGAGCAAAATATAATATTGTATATATATGCAACGATGAACAGGAAAGGGTTAAGTACGGGTTTGTACTGTTAAGAACTTTATACTTTCGCAAACAGTTAGGATGTTGTATAAAATAATTTTATTTGAGTTAAAGAAAAGTTACTCTATTAACTCTCTTTCGCTACGATGCGTTCAAAAATTAAAAAAATTTCAATGCATAGATGATGGCAATTTTTATTAATATGGAAATAATATGAGCATAAATATTTATAGTAACATGCAAAAATATGAGGCCACAATTTTGATTTGCAATATATTTTAAGCATGAAGTTATACAAGAAAGATGTTTAGTGTGATAAGAATAATTAATATTGGCGTATCAGTATATAGGATTGAAAAATTTCTGAAAAAAAGATAATGTCTGATCTGAACTATTATTGAATATTAATATATGTTCGTGTTTTGATCGAATTCTCTTGCACGTCACTGCAAATAATGTAATAGTTGCGAATGATAATGGTAATAGTAAGTAATAACAAAATTTTCTAATCTAATGAAAAAAACAATAAAATATTTATACTTTTTTTTAGAGGTATAAGATAAGTATTAATCCTTTGAGTGCTACGAACGCATATATACGTTAGCAAGTGTTTCTATTTTATAAACACGACACGAGTAGAATTAATCAATGTTTGAACTAAACACATCTTTGAAAGAAGTATAAATATTCCTTTTAATGTTGCTCAAATAAATAAGTATAATAGTAACTGCAATCAGCAATTTATATAAAAGTACTACTTTTAAGTCAGAAGCTATCAATACTATTTGATATTACCTATTCGATGCAAAATCAACGTTTATAGACTCGTATCGATGGTATCGATACAGTAACGATTCTAACATTAATTGCATCAATATATTCTTAAAACAAATTCATATCTGTTACGAAATGGTTAACACTTTCTTCCCATATCACATCTCCGGCCACTTGCCTAACTGTTTTCGTATTTGACGTTAAATATTGATCAATTTATCGATTAACGATGGGCATGAGTGGTCGAAACAGACAGTTATAGCAGCAGACGGAGCTTATTTTCTGCTTAACAGAATTACGAGCAGTTCCCGTGGCACACGCGAGTTTGATTCCCGGGGTGCAGTCCTTCGTGATTATCGGCTCGCCAGATTCCTGCCGTGACAGCCGAGGACTTTAACGTCGTTGCGAGCTTCATGTATGTACGTGGGATCGCATTCGTTTTGACACTGCACGCATGAGACTCGATAATCCGGCGTGGACGTCACGCGCGATTCTCTGCGAATGGATCGAGACCGTGAGAGGGTAGAGAAACCACGTACGGCGCACGCTTTTGCCTTGCCTCCACGAAAAATCCGCTAATGGAATCGTTAAGCTTTAAAGAGTCTCCATCGTCGCGTACTTCGTCACGCTGTAAGTTCGCTTTGCGTCGATTTCTGCAACGTTTCTTGGACGTTGACGAACTACGGTCGCAATTATTCGTTACACGATTCTTCGAATGATTTGCGTTTAACTCGTAAATTTAAAGTTCGTCGAACTGGTAGAACAAATGTTAACCTTTTGACTGCGGAACACATAATTTATTTATTCAGTAACGGGTCAACAGACCGGGATGTAAACCATACGATACACGTACAATAGTTAATATAATTCATAACTAAACGTTAGAGTTACAAATTGTAGTAATATTTCATGTGCTATTACGCGATTCGAAAAATGGATGGGAAATACTGGCATAAAAGAAGTTGATTGAGGATGTACGAACAAATTAAAAGGGGCCTGGTAATTAAAATTTCAATTAAGAAGAAGAACAAGCTCCCTGTGTATTGCTAAAGAATAAGCGGCGAGGATTTAATAAAGGAATCTTTAATAGCCTCGATTAATTAATGCTTCGAGTAAAGTCAAATTGGATTATTAATATAATTCCATTAAGTATATGAATGAATTCAATACTATTTATTACAAGATTTGATATCTACTTCAATATTTGCAGAAAATCAAATACGGTTCTTATTATTTAGCTCACTTGTCAGGCAATTGGCGAACCTTTCCTTTGAAAAAAGATAAAAAAGTGATATTGAGATGATGAAGTTAATAAATTAATTTGTAAGGATAACGCATTAAACAGAAGAACTATTTAATAAAATTATCTCGCCTAAATTAACAACCTACTATTAAAAGGAAAAAATATTTTTCCTGTTATCATTTTATCTTAATAAAATCATTATCCAGTCTTTTTATTTGCGTCGGTGACTATACAAATGTTCTAAGTAACAAATAGACTGTGGATTTGTATGCATTTATGGGAATTTTTATTGTGAGAAAAGATACAGGAAGCGTATAATATGCAAAAGTATATAAAATATCCAAAGTAAAATTATCCAAGTAAAAATTGTGCTTGTAAAGATACGAATTTATATAAAAATTCGCAGTCCAGTAATATAAATGTAAAATTTACAATTTTCTTTCTTAAATTAATCTAAATAACTTTCGCCTTTGTTATTCGTGAATTTACACGAACTCGAATGTGTGTTAATAAAAATATCATTATAGATTACTTAATTACCTATCTTATACTATTACTACTTAAAGCATAAAACTGTATGTGCCCGAGTTTTACTTTGAGCCACTGAACAATTGAAGGGATGAGTTAAAAAAACAAGTAAATGAAGATTGCATTTTCTTTAACACCGATCCGACTTTCCAATCGAAATGGAATTATTTCCCAGTAGCAAGTTGGGAAGCTCACCCTTATTATCGAAGAAATCCCGGTCCGATGGCGTTGAGTCTCACGTGTACATAAAAATCCTCGAACTTAATTTCGCACGTATACAGCTCGAACCGGCTAATCCCATGGCATGGCACCCATGGGAAATTAAAGTGGATGATTGATACAGAAAAAAAAGAGAAATTAAGACGCAACGTGCAGGTTTACGTTGGTTACCGTGCAACCCTCAAAACTTACCCCTTTCTTTTCCTTGAACTTTCTCTACATCCACTGCTGTTACTTTAACTAAGACCTTTTCTTAGAAAAGAAGAAAATTCTTTTACCTTCAAGAGAGATATCATCTTAATTTAAAAATTCCCTGCAAGCTAGAAAGAATCGAACCTGAGATGCTTTAGAAAATGTAATTTAAAAAGTTCGAAGTTAGGGAAGTTTGTTTCTAATAAACTCTTTAGGACACGTTATATTTATTTATATTGTGCTTTAAAAATATTTTGATTGAGGTTTAGAAATACTATAATTAAAAATTGTATTTTTCACTCACAATTGAATTTTCTACGGATATCCATTTTTACTCCATACTTAAATCTAATTGTAACATAATGTATTAATGCTTTATTCAACATATTTACTCAAAGAGTACCAATGTGCATATTTATAGTTTTGGTATAAGTGAGGTGACAATAATTTTGTACACAAAATTTCTTTCGACTACGAGCAAATTTGTGACGATTTTATTATTTCCGAAACATTTTATAATAACTAAAAATCTCGTCCATTTTTATCACCCCAAAAAACAGTATCGAATAAGAAAACGTAAAGTAAAGGAAAACCGCTGTAATTAAAGGAAGATTTTCGCTAGGCAGAAACGATCACTGGCACTGAGGGATTTACGCGGCTGCTAATAAGTATTCACTATAAATAGTCCCGGAATTCCTATGTGTCTGGTTGTCCCACCCACCTTTGTTAGCTGGCTTTTCACACGGACAACCCTCTACCCTCTACTCGCCTCTCTCGAGCCTCTTTCTTCCCTTTTCTTCTTCATTCTTCCTTCGTGTCTTTTCCTTCCTTTTCCTCTTTCTTCTCGTGCCACCCCTGACCATTCATTCTTCTCTTAGAGAGATAGAAGGGCGACTGGGTTACAGAAAGAGGCTCCCCGGACGTAGCTACGGGACTCTTCGCGTATAATGCGGAGGACACTTACGAGACGAGGGTGAATACTTCCCCTTTCTCGTTTCACGTATCGGATGATCGAGTGACAAATCGATACGTGGGAAAAAATAACGAATCATTGAGGTTTTGCCAAGCTACCGGAGAAGTACTGCTTTTGGCAAAGTTCTGGTGAAATAAACCCTTTGCCTCAAAATTTATATTCACTACTATACTTATGTATGTTAGCGTTAACAGATGGAAATTTCTATATTTATTCGAAGCATTAAAATATTTTACACAATTTATATTTAGTGATACTTGATATTTACAAGTGAAACCAAAGCTAGAATGCAAATGATACTGTATCCCAAATGGAACTTATCTGTCTATTATTCGTAACATGAGTGTGATTCTTCATTGTAAGCAAAGGGGTTAATTAAAAGGATTATACGAAAAATGTGTGTTGTCAAAGTTAAGAATTTTAATTATGACGTTCACAGCTTTGTGATTTAATTAGATGCAACTCTTCGGTGACATAATTATAGGTAACACGCACCGTGATTAATAGCGTGCGGAACTTTATGCAAATTCATATTTGTATTAACAAAATTAAAGAAATAGGACTTAACCCTTTCGTTACTATTGGCGCCTATAGGCGCTCAACAAAGTCGTATGTAGCGCGTTATTGATGACTTCTACCGATTCATTCTGGTAATTAAAAACATTGTTGTCGTCCTGGGACACTTGCAAGTTTTGATACCTAAAGAATAGGAAAGAGTTAGAAGAAAACTATGAATTCAATGCAATGCAACTCAATATTCTGACGACTTCAGCATATTTTTTTATTAAAATTCACCGTAGCGAAACGGTTAAGTAGAGGATTGTTTCGCCCTTTAAATACAATAATTTTCATTTCAATTTGAATATTTTGTATCTTTTTGCATGTTAAATGCATTCTGCATCTTTTTACACATTTAAGTTTCTCGTAAATGTTTATTACCTGAAAAGGAATGCAAACACTTGTAAAGCACTTTAATGTGAAAAATGTAACAGCAAATATAATACAAAAGTTGTAGATTTTACGGCAATCGAAACGATAAAAATTCGAGACTCGAAAACAGTGTGACGGAAAAATACATTGGATGATAGACTTTTATTCGATATAAAGAAATAAATATTTATTGTAGTCACACCGTAACAAAAAGTCTCCCTTAATCTCCCATAAATTCATACCAAACATTTGTATTACGCTCCCTTAAATTTCTCATTGACAATTGGTCTCCTTACTCATCGTCAAACTGTAGCTAAGCAATTTTGTTCGGGAACTACTCTCCGATAGCCAAAACGATTTTCTAATAACGCCAAATGTAGCAGCTGTTCGCTATTTTTGGCCAAAGAATGAACATTCTGAAACGGACGCGTCTGTGAGGCGGAAAACATAATCGCGAACCAGTTTCCGGTAAACGACGTGGCCAGTAATTCCACGCGTTTTACTGTGTTTACCGTGTTTCCGTGGAAAATTGCTCCCCGCGGGCGCGTCGTTCACGACGCCACGGGAAAGAATGCGGCGTGGGAAATCATGCGAATATTTTATGGCGCATAAAAGCGTTTGAACAGTTACAGCCTACTTGTCCTACACCTCGGTGTCGTAATGCAGCTATTAAAAGAATCATGACCTATGAACGACGGAGTCTTCCACCGAATATATTTTTCGCGAATGCCTAGCTTTAAGAAACCCTCCGTCTAACCGTTTTGTCCCCATGCTTTTGTTCCTCTCCGCTTAAATGGACAATTTTGAAAAATTTAAAGCCCTTAAAGCTGGCGAAGCTTAAGAAACGCAGTTAAATCATTGAAATGGTTGGGACAAATTATTATGTATTTTGAGGATTATTTTAATCTTCTGCACGCACAGTAGCTTTTTCTCAGGGTAAATCTTACAGGAACTCTGACTTTTTTTTTACTTCTCATATTTATGGAATAAATTGTTTATATGAATGTAAAAATTGTAAGGAAGACTTAATAAATTTAATAAATTGAAAATTGTGGTAAGTCTCTGTTATATAATTTTTAGTTATTATTTTAGTAATTATTCCTGTAACGCAATAAAAATGTTACCATTCGTTTAAAATATTAAGCTACGAACGAATGAAATTATAAATTTTCACAAAAAAACAACGTAAGAAGATGAAAATAATGGGAAAAGTATTTTACATTAATTATTTCGCGTTTCTCTACCCAGTATTAAATAATTGTAATTTAATATTTTATTACAAGAGTTCATTATGTAAATTTTAATATTACGGAAAAATATTTTTCTATCTTTTGCGTAAAAATGATGAGGAGCTTCTCCAACACAATATCCATTAATTATATTCTCAATTATTCCTGTAACACAGTGAAACTCCTACGAGTTATTTAAAGTGTTAAACCATGGACGAATAAAATTACAAATGTGTACAAAAAATGAATACAAGGGGAATGATAGTAATGGGAAAAGCTTTTTACACTAATTATTTCGTGTTTCCTCGGCCGGGTATCGTGTAATTGGCCGAATTTCATTAATTTCTATTTTAGCGTCCTCATAAATTTCATTACATAAATAATTTCCAACGCTGCCTGCTTTCATAATTAATGATTCCCCATGTACAGCTTGATCAATAGTTCGGGGATTCATAATTTCGTGCTTATTAACGCGCGACCCTTTATTATCGAGCAGAAATGTATGCACGGTCCGCGCCAGTTTCCCGAAAATGAAAAAAACTGTCGAAAACCGGTCCACTTACAATTCCGACACCTCCAATTGGCCAATAATGGAGTGCAACGGAACGCTAATATATTATCGGCCACCAAATGTTACCAGTTAATTTGTTCTACCCTCGCTGCATAATTTACACAACGTTGCATCGTTTTTTAGCTCACTTTCGCCAAATTGTTCGCTTTTCACGATATTAAGTAGAATTATTTGTGATGTCTATACGATTAAAAACTCATATATTAGGCATATATTGTCTTCTTTTAGAATAGGATGATCAATATAATATTTTAAGATCTTATAGATTTGGATATACTGATATCGAAATTTTCATATCTATAATAAAATTTAGTTTCAGTTGTAATTTCTGTTTCAATATGCAAAATAAAGGATTATCGAGTCAAAATTAATTCTAATACTTCAACATTCTATAATTGACACAGTATTAAAGTAACAACTAGCCAATGTAACAAAATATAGTCTCTGAAAAATCCATAGAGCAAAGGGTTAATACTATGTGCCACATCAGGTAAAATTAAACGTTACAAAATTGTTGATGATAAAATAGCGATTTGTCAATTTATTGCTTTTTAATTACTCTTGCCCTTTCCTCGATTCTTTGCTGAGAAGCTAATTTTTACTACATTTGGTACCCCCACTTATTACTTAAATTCCGCAACTGTTAACGCAATTTTGTCGAAAATTTGTAACACCGAAGCTTTCGCATCAGCTCTGTTTCATTTCGAAAACAGCAAAAATCCATTCGCGAAATGATTCATCTCCGAATACAGCTACCCTAACGTGACCAACCCCAATTCGTCGCTCTATCACGTAACGAGCAATCTCATTTCACAAAAAGCACATTGGACACGCGTCCGTTAAATTTGCATCTTCCTCAACACTCTTCGTCTAGCCTAATAGAATTGTAGCCGAAAACTTGTGCCTCCTGAAGGGATGGAAGGGGATGAAGAGTCTCGAGACGTCGATTAAATTCCGGAGAAAGAACGTTCCGGCCGGGGAACCGTGGGTACATATATACTCGAATCATTTTATCATTTTATACGGTCTACGAGAAGTGGCGGCGAGGGTGGAAGCAGCCCTGTAGGGGTTGAAAGGACCAAAAGAGAGGACCGATGGAAAAGGAGAGTGCCACGTAAAATGTTCGAGGATATAAAACTCTTTCGGTGTTGGAAGTTATACCCATTAAAGATTAATAAACCATCAAGGTGGAAAAGAGCCAAGATGGTGGCTGTCGTTGAAGGGATGAGAGAAAGGCGGGGGAAGGTTGAAATTAAGAAAGAGGAATTTCGAGCGTCTGCTTCGAGTGCTTCTTTAGTTTCTCCTGTTTTTTTTTTCGGTGGTGGAACCTTCGATATCCTTCTTTCTTCTGCCTTAAGTGAAAAATAGGAACACCAGGTAAAAATTTGCCGATTTTTATGCAAATCCATGCTTCAATAAATGAAACTGATAAAATGGAATTTGTAAGGATTAATACATCATCGAGGTGGAAAAGAGCCAAGATAGTTGGTTGAAACGGGTGAGAAGAAGAGGAGTGTTGGAATTAAGAAAGAGGAATTTCGAGCTTTTATTTTGAGTGCTTCTTAAGTCTCTTTTGTTTTTTAAAGCCTCGATATTCTTTCTTCTTTTGCTTTATGTGAAAAATAGAGAAACTAGGTGAATATATGTGGAATAGGTATCTTAATACTTCAGTAATTTAATATTTTGATACTAGACTGCGGATTTTTATGCAAATCCATACTTCAATAAATGAAACTGATGAAATCGAATTTGTAAAGACTGATAAATCATCGGGGTGGAGAAGAGCCAAGATGGTGACTGTCTTGGAAACGTTGGAAAGAAGGAAAGTGTTGGAATTAGGAAAGAGGAATTTCGATCCTCTATTTCTACTTATAGTATACATATATATATGTACCTACAAAAAATGTACGATCATATGATTATATTTAATGATAGGGAATTTAATGTATTAGGACCTAAGTAATTAATTCCTCAATGCGGTTTTAATTAATTAATATGCTCTGCCGCGGCCTTTGAAATCCTATTTAATTCAATCACATTCTTGTTTAAAATAATTTTATTATTTATCCGAAAGAGCGGCTCATTAATATAAAACTTGGAACTTAAATGTGTATAAGAAAGTTGCTATTATTATTTGTAAATTGAAGTTCCACTTTTTACTTTGATGGTTCTTCCTTTTTAATAAATGAAGCGTTGGGTGCAATAGCAACGTAACCCGGTTTAAGTTTGAAATGAAAAATGACGAATCAATTGTTTAGTAATAAGATGAATAAAATTTTCTATTCTAGTCAAGGTTTTTCATCGCTTGACAACGAATTACGACTAAAATGTAGTTGTTTGAAATGATAGCATTCGTTAAATCGCAGAACATAAACAAATTTAAGTTGTTTTTGCAGTCTATGCCTCAAATAATCAAATTTTTCTACAAAAAAAAACTCTGCGTTTCAAGAAAATAAACACTGTGATGTGCAAATACTTTTTGTAACCACTGCAGCTCCTTTTTTTTGTTGGGAATTCCGATATCCTGTTCTCTGTTTTCCTTTTTGCGTGGGAAGTGTTCGATACGAGGATAGAAATACACGTATGAATTGTGGAAGGGTTAGTCACGAACGATTAATTTCTGTGTTATATAAAGTGGAAACAATGGATTGTTTATATAATGGATGTTGGGAGGATTAATTTGATTCACGCCATTAAATGGTACCACAATAATTCACCGCACCGTATTGAAATTATACTTGTTGCGGAATCTTCTGCTATTCAACGAATTAATTACAAATTGTATTTGTAATTCAATTTTACAAGCGTGTACTTGTACGATAGAAAAATTAATTAGCTACATTGAGAGTGCCGAACATGATTTCGCGATGCATTAATGGTATCGTATTTCATATATTATTCGATGCTTACACGTTTGCACGTTTCAACGTAGCAAATGTAGAATTGGTCCTGCTAAAGATGAGATTCGCCTGGTAATGGCCACTAATATATCAATTTATATCTCGGAATGGGAGAGACTGAATTATGGGAAATTGAAGGAGAATATACGCGGAGAGTAAAGGGAACAGACAAAGGAAACAAAATGTAAGTTGGCTCGTCGCCAGATATCCTGAATTACGCTTCCCACCTTTCTCCTGTCTTCGAAATCTTTATGCCGGCGACGTCGATCACAATAATGAAAAGTTTCAAGTTTTCAACAAGCTTCACTTTCAGGAGGTTGACAAATTATTTAATATATATATTAATTGCTGCTTTTACAAACTATGAAATAGAAAATTGCTTTTGTACATTTTGTTCTCCTCCACTAGTGTCAATTTTTTATCCTTATTATTTTACAAACTATATCCTTAAACTATCTTATTCTATTTTCTGTCGTAATAATAAATCTAAATACATCCCTTATTTTTATTTCAGAAAAGTTATTTAATATCTGCCGGCAATTACAGCTTATCAATTTGTGCCTTCTTCCAGAAGAGCAAAAGCATACTCTAAGATATTTAATTTTTTAAAAAGTTCGTCGTATTACGCTGCTGTTGTAGATACTATTCGTAATTACTGTGGATTATTATGCAATAATTTTTTTACAAATAACCGTATGAAAATATCAGTTCCAAATCTATAAGATCATATTATATGATCTTTCAACCCAATATTACCGCGCCATACACATTTCTATTCTGCAGCTCTGAACCAATATACACTACTGAAATAATAGAAAATATAATAGAATACCAACGCGCTATCTCCGACAATCTCAAGAATACCCGACGCACACACTCTCATCGTTAATAAGGACAAAAGGAAACAAGGAAGAAGGAGTTTAGTAGAAGGGATCACATGACGGGAAATACGAAACATTTATGTCGGAAACAGCAGTCGAAGCGAAACGAATCGATTGATCGATACCGTCCACGCGAAATCCAATCGGCAATTATCGACCGCGAACTTAATCGGCAACCGCCACGGTTTCCCCTGTTATAATGAATACCCAAGCTTGCCTCAGTTCCGTTTTGGATTCCAATACCGACGGATATTTCCGGCCAGGTCGGATAACCCGCGATAAATAAACGATAAGGTCGCTCGACTGTGAATCCTGCGGCCGTTTCATCTCCCTTTCCATGGTTTAAATCGAATAAATCAATTAGCGGATCGACCGATAATGATAACGAACGGCCAACCGCGCGAGAACGTTTTCGTCGAGCACCTTTCCACACTTGTTCCACGCTTTTAAACGGCGGTTTAAACCCGAGATGGCGAAGCTATGGCACGCGTGCCACTACACCCCATCGTTAACTCGTACAGTGACATGAAATTGATCGAATACTTCCATTTATTAGAGGAAGTGGTCCACGTATAGGTTACTATTTTTGGTCTAGCATTTATTAGCATTTATTGAAGATACCTAATTTTTTATACATCATTTGTTATATTCCGCTGAGGTTGTTGGTTTATTATACGTAACACGTACAACGTCGAGCGAAATAAAGACGAAGTTCATTGTATAGCAGATTGTATTCGCGTTTTACAAACGTAGTTGCGTGTCCTAAGATGGTTCGGACTGTTCCGTCGTGTCAAGGGAAAACTGAGTTTTTGGAGACTCGGAAAATAGAGAGGTAGGGGTTATCATGGGTTCGATGGTTGGTAAGGGATGAGGTAGCAGGATGGAGGTTCAGAGATGACTAACTAGGATGAAATCATCAGCTATCGAAGGATTTTGGAATATTCGCTGCTGGTGTTTGGTTTATCGTGTTTGAAGGAGGATGAGAAGGCCACGTTGTCTTAACTAAAAATAATATAATACTAATGATTACGTTGGCATACAACACATTGCATATCTAAGGTAAATGTCCCAATTACTGTCAGTGTCTCTATAATTCTCGCTTTAATTATTTTATTTGATAGCAACGTAATGTACGAAGAAGAATCGTACTCAATACAGTTACGGAATTCGAACCTAAGTTAGAGGCCAGTTTTATCTTTCGAATATTATAAAATATGTTTCGACGTTGGATATTTTGCATCTTTTCGAATATTACGTGATGTGGAGCTGTAGAGGGGGGATAGGGGATAGGAAAAAGGAAGGGTGTTGCGTTTCGTTCTGGTCCTTGCTACTGGACTCATCAGTAAGACTACCTAGCAGGCCCTGCCATAGACACTGGGATATTGGAAGGAAGGTTGAAGGCGGAATATATATATATATATGGACGAGGTAGTTGGAGCGAGTGCTTTCGAGAACGTCCTATTTCGTATGTCCCTCTATTGGCAGGTGCAGGAGAGTCGCCAAACGTGCATTTTCTGTTTTGCCGCGTATCCCACTTTTCTATACTCACATAAACATCCACAGTCCAATTATCATCTTGTGAAAAATTGCCTTGCCTTACTCGAGTATTCCGTATGGTACAGATTGAAACATTTACACGCATTAGAAAATAATCCGAAGAATACACAGCCGTAGAGCATCATACAACCCTTTCTTTTTACTCCCTTTTTCCCAGTTGCGAAGAGATATCGAGGATGAAAAGAAGGCAAGCCACGGGTCCGCGGAGAGTAACAAATAACTTTGACAGGGAATCACAGTCTCCGGTGAGAAATATTTCGCGGATTACCGCGGCGAACCGGCCGAAAGCGGAATTTATACAGGAACTTCGGGGAAAAGTGTCGTTCCATGAGGTAGAACTTTAAGTGGCCTGCCCCTGTGTCCACCTGCGTGTATCACGAAACGTCAGGAAAGAGAAATCGAAGAGAACTTCTTGCACAAAGAAAAGTTTCGCAGCAAAAAAATGCGAAACCGTGGATGTCGTGGGAAAATAGAAATATCGAGAATTTGTTTGATGTAGAAATTACCGGGAATAAGGCTAATATGACACGGGCGTATAGTCGGTGAAATTAATAAACTAGAGTTCCATGATGATAAAAACTGGACGACAATATATTCCGAACGTATAAAAGATTCGCGTTCTCTGACAGAGGGACTATTCGTTTTCAAATATTGCAGATGGAAAAAGGCAGGGAAAGAAAAAAGGAAAGTTTCGCTTCGACGAATTCGAAAAGGCGGATGAAAGCTGACTGTAATTAAAACGCAGAAATGAAATTATACTCAGTGCCGTTTCTCGGCGTTAATTAATCCGAAAGGAAGACGACGGTTGGCAAACCGGAGATAAAAGAGCGGCAATAATATCAGAGAGCAAGAACTCTGCTGCCCGGTTTATGTGTGTCGTATTTTACATTTCACGGCCTGCCACGGATACTCGCGATTTCGAAATTTTACCACCGACACGCTTGAATCTCATTTCGATACGATTCGGCGAAAGCATATATTTGTTTTCTGAGGGATGACTGGCTCGCGGTTAAACTGAATGCGTACGTCGAAAAGCATTTCTAAATAAGAATCGGGAGTTGAGACAATTCATTAAAACTGCTTGTTGACGGAATTTCGATCTATTTACCTCCAGTGGCAAACGAAGCGTTTTATGTATAAAGCGTGTGTAGAATGAAGGGATAATTTATTGATAAATATTTTGGAATTGTGATTATTTAGAAGCATCTTCGAGGCAAAAAGCAGAATTAAATTTTATATTAAGAATATATAACTGTTCATAGACTTAATTGGTTAACTCTACTTTTTGAATTGTTTAAAATTTTAATAAAAAGGAATTGATTGAAGTTTTATCTTTTAGAGATAAAATAAATTTCTTTAATTACTTGATTAGACACCACGAGATGATAAAAATGCTTTTGGTTACGAGATAGTAGACAATTTACAAAAGTAATAACGCGAATTCCAATGATATATTATCCTATGCATTTTATATGTCTTTAGATAAAAGCTATACTCGTAATAATACATTCTACGGTGTTTATTTGAATTTAAATTTTAAAAGGAATCTTAAAAAGGACTGTATATTTGTTTTATCGATTTCTCTACTTTTTGTTTTCTGGGGTTAATCGATTTGGCAAATGAACGGCTCAATTGTCGAATGATTTGTGAATTGAAGAAATTTAAATTCCAAGGTTATTAATATAATTTTATAAAGTGTAAAGTTTTTAAAATTTGTAATCACTCGGGATCTATAAAAATAGCGAAGCAAAGATTTTTAAATATGCTGATAACTTTTATTAGCCAACTAATATTCGCAAAACGTTTAATAACGAAGAATATGGATTGTAAAATTTAGTATTAGAAATTCAGATACATTAAACCCTTTTCGAAAACATTTCTCAAGTTCTGCTAAAATAATGAAAGAAATAATTCTAAGTATGCAGTAATTAATTTATACGATCCAACTAATATTTGCAGAATTTTTTATCACTGGGAATATGAGTTCAGAAATTTAGGTTGAATAATAATTTTGATATTCCTCGAGCTACATTAAAACTGCTGCAAAAAACCCACATAAGGATTCGTAGAGAGAATGAAAAAAAGAATTTTAATTATACTGTATTTAATTTCTATGATCCAGCTAATATTTACAGAAATTTTTATTACGGAAAATACGAATTATGAAATACAGATTTAGCAAATTTTGAAATTCCTCGAGCTGCATTGAAACTGCCTCAAAAAAACTCATTGTCAGAAGGATTCGCAGAAATAATAACAGAATGAATTCTACATATACAATAATTAATTTGTAGGATTTAACGAATATTTGCAAAAATTTTCATCAATGGGAATATGAATTATGAAATATAGATTTAGCAATTTTAAAATTCCCCAAACTGTATCAAAACTTTCCCCAAAAAATTCTGTAAGGTCTACAAAAATAATGAAAGGGGAAATGTTAAATATCCAATAATTAGTTTCTACGATCCAATTAATGTTTGCAGAAATTTAAAACGTTACGACGTATGCATCTGCATTTTTCCGCGTCCTGCGCTATTTATAATCGGGAATATTTAAAGAAAGCGGGAGAAATGGCGATTCTATGAAGTTTTTATTGTTTCATAACTGATTGCTTCGAGGTACTTTTATATTTTTCCATCGTTGCTCGCGAGTGCACGGGAAGACAATTTAAAGCAACATCTTCCTAGAACTCCTACATTCCCTTATATTCTTTGCCCGATAGTTCCTTTCTCTCTTCTCTATAGCTCTGGGAACGAAGATCTCAACGTCGTCACGCGAAGCTCGAATTTCACGGACAATTTTTCTCGTTCCAGTCACGTACTTTACGATTGCTAATGACACAAACTCACCAGACTCCTCCGTAGACGCGGAGATTTGAAATCGAAATTCTAAATGAAACCCACCGTGCTGGCTCGTTAATCCTGTGTCCCTTTAATTCACTCCTTTTGCATTAACATTTCCTGTATAGCTTAGTTATACAGTGACTGCCATAAGTTTTCAGCTAAGCCATAATTCTATTCTAATTTCAATTACGCATTAATAACATTCTTCTCACGAGCAATTCAATAAGGCGATAATTTATAAGCTATGATAAAACAATAGAATTGAGTTGAATGGAAATTTTCTACCTCAATATACTTATATTGTATTTCACAATGTCTGTTAAATGTCCAACGATTACATCTGTATGTAAGTACTTTAATTTAGCTATACAAGTTCAGTTTAAGAAAGGCCTTCGTGGTAGCAAAATACTTCTATTACAACTATAAAACTAACTATAAAACTATAAACACAGTCATATTAAAACTTCAATAATGTCCTGTGTCTTTGAAATTTTTTAATATTCGCTCTTCTGTGGTTAAAAAATCAAAAAATTTCAACTTGCATATATCCAACTACCTAAAATGAATTAAATTAATTTTTGTATAGTTCAACGCTAATTATGCATCTGAATAATAAAATTCAGGTATGTAGAAAAAAAAATAGAGTTCATCAGTTTGGCTTCTGAACGGCTGAATTTATGATAGGAAGTTAGATCGCGTTGAAAAGACGATACGAAACCATCCTTCTCTATAATCGTCACAGATGATTAATTTGACTATTCAGTTGATTAAGTTTTCTACGCGTGTCTAAAATACTTCACGTTGATCGATCGATCGACGAGCCAAATTGTCCGCGTTTAATCAGTTAACTTTGTATCCACATGGGCAAGTTTTCTCCCACCAAATTGCAAATTTTCACATCAGGTGGGGAATTTAACGCGGTAAATTTTATCGACAGAGGGCCCGAGGAGGTTCATTAGGCAAGGACGATTGAAAATTGCAGGATTCCGCGGTCGTTGTGCTATCAAATAAAGTCATTAACACTGTTCAGAGGCGCAGAGGCGCAGATGCGCGCAAACAAATCGAAAATCGCGTTATCGCGAGTCGCTTGATGTATGCGCAGCGCGCTTTGCGAATCCAATTTGCCCGATAAAAGTGGATATGAAATGAATCCCATGGCCTGTTTTCCTTTACAATTCCCTACATGTCCTCTGTCTCGCGTACCAAGCACAGGCGGATTGTTATTCGCTCGTTGTTGCTCGTTCCATTCGCACGTTTTTGCTAAATTGTAAAAATAGTTACGATACATCATTCGCGTTGAAGAGGATACTGTTGTGTAAACTAAATTCAAATGCTGCATATTGGCCCAATTTTGTGATATTTTTATGGGGAAAATCTTGGAAATTTTATTCCAAGCTTTGGTACCGAATTGGGGGTTTTTTTTTATGAAACGAATGCAAGTTAAATTATTTTGTATTAATGGAGGTAATTTGAAATATTCGAATTCGAAAGCTTTAGGGCAATAATTTGGTAACTAGACTGCGAAGTTTTGGGAAATGCGTTTATGGGAAACTTAATTATGCAGAAAAATACAGTAGGATAAACGTACACAATAATTAATTCATTATATTTAATATATAAAATAGAGGTTGAACAATATTATGCTCGAAACTGAAACGAATATTAGGTTAAATAAATACGTTCTGAAATAGTTGAATAAAGTTACGCGATAAGCTTAAAGTGGCAGTAATTGGTACATCTAGCCTAATCACCAATTGTTTTAACAACAAAAGTGTTACCCACTGCCCTACAAAACCTAGAGTAATTAAACTGTCTACCTGAGCAATATCACCTGCAAATAAATTGCAGTAAAACGGGTTAATGAGCTTCCTCTGTTTCTCCTTCCATTTTTATGAATTCCGCGAAATTCCAGAGCTTCATTTACGAGCGTTTGTCGAAGAAACGAAGAACAGAATATTTTTTTAATGCGTGCCCCATTGGCGTTGCGTGTGAACTGACCAGCGGCGTCGATTTTAATGATCAAAGCGATTCCTCGAACTACCCCTTGCAGAAAGGATTTTCGTTGGTCGTTCTAGGAAACCCATGGAGAATCGTTGTTGCCGGTTACGTTAGTTCCAACGATTCTGTTAATGGCTCGGGTTGCTTTGGTCCGTTTTCATTGCCCCGATAATGAACGCGTTCGACAATTCCTCTGAACGAAACACAACCACTTCCACCATTTTATTTCAATTACTAAAACATTCGTTGCAACTGTGAGCTGAGAACATTCGAATGGGAATTGCGAATGCGACTGAAAATTGAAAAGTGAACATTCTTATTAGAATATCCGCGTGCTCGCGTTTTATTAAACTTATTCATAGTTTTCGGTGAACTTTTATAAAATAAAATGTATTCACGTATGCGATGGTCAAAGTTTTCTAATGAAACGGATAGTTTGTAGTAACAGAACAAGTGGAAATATTATAGATAAAACACGCGGTTTATTTTAACCAATTGAAGATGATATTGAAGTCATAAATTCCAAAATACCGCAAGTATTATATTATTATTTAAAGAAAAATTCTTTAAAGTAGCATTTCAAATAGCATTTTATTTGAAGGCTACCGAAAATATTTGTGTCATAGTAGAAAATGTTTTATTTATTTACTTTACTATATCAGCAAATAAAAGATTCCTTTTAATAAACTGAAGTGTGAAAAATCTTTGTTTTTCTTTACCTAGAATATAAAATGGAGAACTTTTCTTTACATTGTATTTAGAAGGATGCAAATAGTTTACAAATGCTGTTTCCTGTATCATTTTTTTTCATCATTTATTTTCCAATATTTTACTTTATATTATGAATTTTAAAAATAAAAATATTTTATTCTCTGAAATTTTGCTTCTTATTTAAAACACTATTTTATTTGAATTATAAAGAGTACATTATTTAAAATTCTATTTGAAATATGTTTCATGTAAATTTTACCCAGCTCTAATTTCATATTGATTTTCTTAATATTCTATTCCAAATTAATTTCACCCATAAACTAACCCTTTGCACTTCGTTGGTGCATCTATAGAGGCACGCATAAATTTCCTCAAAAGTCAAGATTTATGACTTTCATACATTTTCGCCAGTTCAATTTTTATCTCTTTCAAAACAGAGCAAATTAAAGACAATTTCTCCGCTTTCCGAGATACGTAACACTTTAAACTCTTCCGACAGCGATAAAAGTATGTCACAAATACCGTTCAATCATACCCCTCAAATGTTTTGTGTAACGCAAAAGGTTATAACTTGTTTCATTCATTGGTTCGTACTTTTCGAACGTTTCAAAGCGATGAACAAACGAGTGTATTTAAGCCATTTCTGACCTTGTTTTTTGCGTCACTCGGGTTAAAAAATCGTGTTTTTCGTAGGCCCCCCATAGGGGTGACGTTTTCGATCAGGACTCGAGGAGATCTGTCGATAACGATGCTGAAAAATGATCGTACGTGCGGTCGCGAATGCCACGCGTGTCTCCGGAGGATTTCACGATGAGCGATGACGAGCGATGCTCGTCGATAAATGTCGAGTTAACGTTCGATAAAGCTGACATAGTAGAGATGTTTATGGCACAGGACAATCAATTGTATCTCTGAACGATCGCGGTTTCTACTGCTTCGACCACATCACTCGATATCCCAGCCGCTGCTCGTGTAAATCATTTTTTTTTTTTTTTTGTCGATTCCCTTTTCTAACGAACGGGGAGGCACATTGCGTTTGACTTTGCTTTATGCGTTGTTGGATAACTTCATTAACTCGGGGAATTTTTATTTGACGGTAAAATACTCGCAAGTTGATGTTGGTATTAATGGCAAAAAGTTTTCGGATAAACGTGAGAACGTGGAACTAATTAAGGAGAGAAAAATTGTTGAGGTGCGAAATGTAGTTGCACAAATATTAAAAAATATATGGGAAGATCGAATAAATATGATGTGAAATAAATTGGGAATGGAAAAGAATGAATATAATGGTTTGCTGTAGAAATAGAAAACAGCGGGGAAAATAAATCTACTTAATAATAAAACGATACTTTACTTAATATTTATATTACTTAATACTTTCTAATATTTCTACGCCCACATATGATTTCGTTGATGTGTTGTAGCATTGATGTTACAAGATTCTCGCAACGTGTAGACGAAATTTCTTTTTACAATAATTGTATCCTTTCTCGAAACTGATTTTCACTTTTGGAGACATTTTTATTAACTAAATTTATTCCGTTTTGTCTATACATT
Source organism: Eucera pruinosa (assembly GCA_028830335.1). Lineage (NCBI taxonomy): Eukaryota > Metazoa > Arthropoda > Insecta > Hymenoptera > Apidae > Eucera > Eucera pruinosa. Next base: position 8,840,153 of record JAMYCR010000005.1, read on the forward strand.
CTTTATTAGGTTTCACAGTTATACAATAACACTTTGCGCTACAAAAACATTAGCGTTTTTAACTACGTTCATATTGTCGCGTTTGGCCGAAAACTTTATGCCAGGGGTACTATAATAATAGCCATTTTTACGTTTCGGAAAACAGCTTTGTAATGGCAGAAAATTTTTACCATAATGCACATCGATAAATTGTTACCATCAACGTCTCGTCGACGTATCAAACCTGCGTTACTTCTAAAAATTCTCCAAACTATGTACTTGGAAACAAAGAAGAAAAAGAAAAAAATGGAAAAAAAAGTTGGTAACGAGGTTTCATATTTTGGTGAAATATTTTTTCTGGCCGGTTTCCAGCATCACTGCTTTCCAGCCGATCGAATTTTATTTTCATCTCCCCGCGGATTTATGCAGCACGAGTTTCGACGCTATGAATGACCTGATAGGGAGTGGCGTTTAGGATCGGTTGGGAATCCTTTCTAACCTACGAATATTCGACAGGGACTATATCTAGGTGGAGGCGAGGCCGCATTTACGACTGATCGAAGGCTCCATAAAGAATACTTTCTGCCCCGGTAAATCTTATTTCGCGCTCTTATTCAATGAAACTTCGCGGAGAACTGCGATCGTCTATTTTCCTAATAAACATCCCCGTTTCGTCCGTAAATTCTCCGCATATTTCACGCCACAGACCCACAGTGCGCAGCCTGTTCGATTTAACTCGATTTCGGTCGCTTTAAACGGGGAAACCTCCTGCCGATTTATAGGAAAGATGTTGCAACGCTGTATTTCCTCAACGATATTTGTTGGATGCGTTGATGTACTGCAAGTATTTAAGGGATGATTGGATAAATCGAATACTTTTTGTTTGTATATTATTAAAGTTCCATATCGATGGTTTAATGCACACACGTTGTATATCCACTTTTAATGATTTCAAGAAAAATAGGTTCCGAAAGGTTTAGTGGTATCTTATAACTGAACGAACACTTTTATTATTGCATGTATGATGCTATATTTACGAAACAGATATTAAAGTACGCGTATAAGTGATAACGTAACTTTCATTCTGTAAAATACCATTACAAAATGAGCCAAATTTACTCGTATTCAATTTCTAAAACTAAAGAGACATTTACGATTCAGTTTAAATTACAATTATACTTTAATATTTTGCTTTTTTGTTCTTACATTTTTATACTCTGAACTTTGCAACTATTTCGTACATTCGTTCGGTAAATTACAGAACTTTATAATGTTTCTATTATTTTTTTCCAATCTTTAAATTTAAAATAAAAAGATTGGAACTTAGTCGAAATTATAATGATATTTTAATTCTTAACTGCTATTGTCAATATGAGAGACCGCTAATAATTACTTATTCATCTCTATTTTCCTTTCTGCATGATTTACAAGCTTGTCACTCTGAATACTTGTCAATTATAGTATAATGTCCAGTTACCGAAATTGAACTACGACCCTTTCGTTACTGATGTACAAAGCAAGAACAATTGATTTTAACTTTTTATCCGCCATTTTTATGTCAGTGAGAACGCAATAAACATTAGCGATATCACAGATCGCTAGCAGTGGTTACGTAAGTTTTAACCCTTTACCTTACAATAACGAGTTATACTCGTGCTACAAATTATGCTCTGGTTGCGATAAAAATATATCCTATATTTTAATAAATTTCAATCTTAATTCTGTCTCTAATTTCAATTGGTAAGGTTGAGTATTGTAAGCATAAATTACGTACAATTCTTTTAGCGTTTTGCATTCATCGCTCTATTAAAGGAATAAATAGCTAACGTTACTGTGAATAATTTTGAAAAAGTTCTTATGTCAAGGAGTTAATATGTACAACAATTAAGGATTAATATATTCTACAATTTTTGTATCCACATTTTTCCACTCTAAACATTGCAACTATTTCATAAATCCCTTCGCTAAAGCATTATTAACCGCTAAAACCACTGCAGAAAATCCTCGTAGCTATTTTCCCAGACCGTTCAATAACCCAGTTAACAATAAATAACCCAGAACAAACAGGGCAAAAGGAAAATGTAAACTGAGCGGCTGTCAAGCCGCGAGGATCGATCGATCGAAAGAGGTACACGTATGCATTCAGTGATCCTGCTAGCAGGACGAAATCGCCAGACGAATGGCCGCGGTGGAGGTTTGGTGTGTAACGTGGACGCGATCAAATTTCCCCCCGTCGCCGCTGGAAAGAGGAAGTGCACGGAGGTGGCCGGCATCATTTCCGGTGCGCTAGCGTTTAGTTTCCGCCGTATCCGGCGGCTATCTGTATCACTGTGTCATCATGCTGCACAACTGCACCCTGACTGCACCGTTGCGTTCCCCGTTGCAATGCCTCATCGATGACTCGAATCAACGCGTGATCGTTATTGTTACTGCGTCGTATTATGGCTGTTGTCGAGTTGCGCATCCACAGCCTGTAAAAGAGCAGCGAGGACACGATATCTTTGTAACAATTTACCCCTTTGTAAAAAGTTGCAGATCGAAAGTTTTACGCTCGGTTAAAATTATAAAGATTTTTTCAATCGTAACAACGTTTCGTACGTATATTCGTAAGAAATATGCAAAGATTGAAAATACAGTCTCACAAAAATCTACGCAAGTTTGCAATGGATAAATTAATTAAATCGTATAATATGTGCGGTTATAGTTAGGTTTCTATTTTCGTTAAATATTCCAAAGCATCTGTTGGATTCTCCAATTTATTTGACATCAATAAAGCAACATTTAGAAGTAATTTCTTTACCGAAATGACTTTTACGAATGATTTTCTCCTTGTTTGTAATTTTTTTGTGCGATAATTTATCAACTGTTTGTTTTTCAGAAATATATTCCATACCTTACAAAATGAATAAGTATGAAAAGTAAATCAACTGATGTGATGCATTTTAAAATAGGAATTAAATATTTAAAATATGTATGTAGAGTTTTTCTGTGACTGACTGTCTATAAAATTTCTATAATTAACTTTATGCTGTCGATGGATACTAATCACAAGTAACGTTAATAACAATTGATGGCGATCGAATGTAACCAGATAAAATTTTCGCCCTCGATATTGGCGAACGGTAAGCAAAATAAAATTACGATCATTAATAATGGTTATGGGTAACCAAAATAAAACTCTGATCATCGTTAATGATTAACGTAAAACCAACATAAAATTTCGGTCATCGATAATAGTTACGGGTAACCAACAAAACTTTTAATCAATCATTATTGTTATTCGTAATCGAAACAGTTGAAACACAGTATTTTTTAGTCGTTTAATTCTTTGGAAAAATCCTTGGAAATTTAACCATGACATTCTTTCAATTAGAGATAAAAATTAGATTTTCACATCGGGCATTTTTTCGAAAAAATTGTTAACATAGCTGTTACTTTGGATCTCTGCTTTTTACATACAAATTCATATTTTTCCAAGTACAATTAATGGAATAAAACTTCAATAGACAGTTGTTTCACACCCTAACTGTTTCCTTTACATATTCTTTATATTTCTTGACACTGTGCGCATTCTCCAATTTTATCGCAAACATAAATTTCCCCTGAACGCCTAAAAAAAATCCGCAGTCTACTAATAATATCGAACCAACAATCCAAGTTATCGTTAGAGATATAGAATCGTCGAAAAAATGACCAAATATTTGAACCATTTGGAAGGTGTCCAGCACTATTGAATTGGAAAAGGGTTAACACCCCGAAAGCCAATGGAATCAAACCGTTGATACAGCATCTAACTCCATAGGCCATAAAAGGGGGACTAAAAAACACGTAAATGGGAATTTCGAAGCGACATCCAGCCGCGAAACTCGCGATCCCACGGAGTTCGCGCGGTACGGTCAGTGAATCACGGATAATGAGCTCTCGAAATCCTGTTTCGCGGATATGAGGCCGAGGAGGACGTGCCTCCACTCGTCGTGATGAGCTCGCCTGCAAAGAGAGGGCTGATTATTCGAGCTTAATGGAGCGGAGGGGGTGGTTCCGGAGAGGGGGAGGTAGTGCAGACGGCGCGTTTAATAGCGGGCACGAAACGACGCCAGGACGTCGATCGATAAAAGTGGCCAGTTTATTTTCCAGGGGCAAGGTGGCTCAGACCCCCTCTGAAAAAAAGTATTGGCCAAAGGAAAGGAGAAAAGGAGGAGAAAGTAAAAGAAAAATAGAAGAAGCAGCGTACTCGACCTCTTCGCGGCTACCCCGCCTAAGAAATTGCTTGTCTTTTTTCGCTTAGTTGGCTAATTTCGAACCGGTGGATACAGCTTCAGCGTATACTTTGCAGAGTTGCTTAAAAGAATGTAAAAAGTACCCGCTCCGCGGCTTCTCATAATTAGTTCCTATGAGCTATGCTTTCGTGTTCCTCTATGGAAAATCGACGTAAAGGGTTGACGATGGAAATACAGAAGGGTAATTCGTTATTTCGGTTTCGCGAAAAGTACGGGGCTCAAATATTGCTTAAATGTCAAGATACGACTTTATTGTTAATTACTTCTGATCGAGGTTGAAGAATAGATCCGTATTGAGATTGAAAATTGTTATTTGTAATTAACATATCTCTCTGCTCAATAGATATTCAATTAACCCTGTTGCAGTCTTCGAGATTCTATTGAATTCAGCCAATATTTACAAATATTTTATAGTTTTAAGAGAAATAAACGTCAATATAAAAGTTGAAACTTAAGTTAAAGAATATTAACAGCAGCTCTGTTGCATTTATTTCAAAACCTGGGGAACGTTTTAAAAAATTGAAAGAACGTGACTGGGTCAAAAATGACACGAAGACCGCAACAGGGTTAATTATACTTAACCTATTAAGCGGGTAATTTTTTAGCCAGAACCTTCTTTACGCAGAGATCTGAAAATCAATGAAAAGGAATCGATAATGATTAGGGGAACTTTAATTGTTACGAATGCAAGTATAAAATAACGTATTGTTCATGCAAATATAATGATGCTTTGGCAAATTGGAAATTTTTTAGAAAATAATATATTGTTGCTAGAAAATTGGTAATTTTTACGACCAGTTATCTAGTCATTCCCAGTTAAAGGGTGAAACGAAGAAACCGGATTACAATCATTGTAAAAAGGCAGAGAATGCACTTAACGCGCAAAAATATACAAAATAAACATTACAGTATTTCGAAGCAGGGAACAATGTTTCATTTGCATTTCTTTCCTTCAATTTTCCTAAAGCAAATCTGAGTTTGCATAAAGATTTCCTACCTAACCACGTTTCCCATATCGCAATCTTATCTTTTGTTTTCACGCAACTACCATGTATCGCCGAAATGCAACGAAGTTTTCATTTGCAATAATCAAGGTTCCACTGCGACCCGACGAAAAATCCGCCACGGCAAAGTAATTCGAAAAGACAATGCCCGCTAACAGCGAATCGTTCACGATCAAAGGATCCAAAGATCGTAGACAAACGAGACTCATCGATCGCGCCCGCATAATTTCTCTGTGAATATCAGCCCAGCCAGAGGATCCTCACGCGAGATAGCTTCCGGCTTTGACTTTCATGGATCCCGATACGCGACGGCCAAAGAAGAATCGTGGGGACGAAGTACATCGTTCTTCTTATTTCCCTTTTTCCTCTCCCTTTATCGGAGAGAAACGAGGACTCATTTCTATGCACCGTGGGGACAGAGTAAAGGGGTAGGTCTGGTCTGTGTGTGCGCAGAGCCTCCTCGGTGTCCTTCGTGTAACGGCTTCATTATGCGACATCTGCGATCTTTCCGGGCGCACGACCCGGATACGTAGCTGGCCAACGGGTACGAGGAGGCCAGCTTTTTCTTAATTTTGCCACCGGAGAACCTGAGAAAGAGAGAGAGAGAGAGAGAGAGAGAGAGAAAAAGAGAGAGAGAGGACTATTCCCCTTGATTCCAGGGCATCGCGAGAAAGGACACTGTCCCCGAAGAACTCTTCGTGTCCTTTGTACTCACTTCCGTCTGTTCGTGGCAACTTTTCAACCTTTGTATCTGGTCCACGGAGCATCTCTGCTTACGTCATCGAGATCGAACATCGTTTGAACCTACGCTCAGTTCTATTTTCTGTGCAAACACCTTTTGAGGGAATACTTTGTTTTCCTTTTTTTCTTTTTTACCGAAGCAAATAAATTAGGATGAATGCATCGATGGTGTGATATCTGTACGCTTTATTTTTGTCTAGGTTGACAGCGATTAAGACAAAGCCCGGAATTAATCCCGTGAAAATGAATTGATTTTTTATTTAACACGCTGATCGTACGGTAATAGTGACGGTTCCTCGTCAGTTTGATTAAGATTATCGATTTTATGGAAACAGTACTTCGTTTCATTTTCGGAATATCCTAAGCAGTACTTTGATAAACTCATGTTAGTTTCAAACTTCATATTATTAGTTTGCATTTGTAACTATAGGTAAACTTGAAGCTTTGATCTTTCTTGTATTAAAAAAATAGAGGGTTATTTATTGGTACACCTAATATATTGGATAAGTGGAAACATTTTGACTGATTTTGGAGTACATGGTGCTATTTATATTTTATATAATTTAAGGGATGCAATTTCTCGAATTTGAAGTGAAGGAATTACATCTTCACTGAAATATTATAAATTGACCGTATAAAAATCATAAAAATATCTAATTGATTGAATAAGTTACTTTTCATAAATTAACATAACTTACATCCTCATGCACTTAATAGGTTGTTGGGAAAGTTCTTAGCTTTTTTGTTACTATTAATTTCAGTAACGTAATTATATTATTTCTTACGAACTTTCGCTGCATAATTAAATTTTTAATTCAAATAAACACTATTCCTGGTGAAAGTGCTGGGAATTGGTAAAAAAAAGGCAATGTTTTGTATGAGACAATGTTACACTTCAATTATCGATGAAAAGCTAGGTTAGCTATAAAAATTTGTAAACCTTATCCGGAATCAATTTCGATCGTGTCAATATCTTATTGTCATTTATTCTAGCTTTTACAACAATTTATTACTTAATGGTTAGAAATTGTATAGACTAGAAATTTAGAAAAATTACTTGAAGATACCAAATCGTGAGAAGGGTGACAATCTTTTGGAATAAGAGATCGTAAAGCTACTTGATAAACAAAAGCAACTTCAACATGCAACGTTATTCAATAAAATAATAATTACATACGTATTGCCTTTGAACGTTCCTCAAATATCGTTATAAATTTTCAGGCAACATAATACCTTTTTTTACACTCACCTAACAATGAAACATTTTAACATCTACATTTTTAATCATTGTAATTTTATAACACGTCAAATATAAAATAATAAAATAAGTGTCTAATATATATTTTTGCTTTTTCTTACAGGTAAGAAGAAACGGCAATTATTACCATAAATTATTACTGAACATCCGAGAATGTGGTGAGTAGACAGGAACTTTCTACATAATTCTGTTTGATGAAGTGCTACGCGTAGCATCGAGAAGCTTCAAAAAGGTTCAAATTAGAAGGATATATATTCGTTATTAGGATGGTAAAATGATGTAAATGTAGGGGTTCGCCTGTTTACACAGTTACTTAACGAGTTCGTGTCAATGAGATGTCTTCGTTTATTCATGGTATCCGATAGGAATTGTCGGCAACCCTTTGAGTCATCCCCAAAAGAATGCTGACAATTAATTAGCATTCGACGCGATAATGCAACGTGACTGTAGCTCTAACCGAATTAAAGCGAAATTCGAAGATTCCTTGCTTGGCAAAGCTATTAATTTTCTCTACTGGATAATTTTATGACTTCTTTGCTGCACGTTTCTTTAATTGCTGTCTGAATCTAGTATTAAGCATTAAGAGAAATATTATGGTTACGTTAAAATTTATACACACATGATCTTTCATGAACAGGAAATAATATATTAATTTGTGCCGCAATAATTATGTCATTATAATTTCATATATTTTATCGATTTCTGATGCGTTGATTCAGTAATTACCATTTTAATGACGCTAGCTAAATTAAAACGGAATTACTCTGTGAATATTACTAATTAATCAGCTATTAAAATTTCACGTATATTCATGCTCGGTATATAAAAGTAATATTATAATTGCTACTTCAATTAAAATTCCAATTCCTTCATTCTGTATCTTTCAGATCGGTGTTTCATAACATTTCTTGAATACTATTTGTGCTTCTGCAACTTTTTGCAAATACAACCAGGGTTGTATAGAAATTAACATTTATCGATTATTCTTTACCTTAATTATTCAATATGTAATTAATAGACCGCAGATTTTATACAATTATGAGAAATTTAACTCTCCTACGTCCGTGTAGGATTATAAAAATCTAAAATATGTTAAAACTATAAAAATCTAAATTTGCGTACACATCGACAGTCTAGTAATTAAAGTTCGAAAGTCAAAACGTTTGTATAACACTGTATAATTCGGTGAGCTAATCCAAAACTGACAATGTTTGACTTTCTGTGACAGATGAGTAATGCTGATATTACACAAATTGAAACCTTGAAACGCAGAACGAGTTCCTAGTAATTAATCTTAGTTACGACTAAGTAGACAACACTTACGTATCAGATTCCGTAGAATGATTCATATGGTTCAGTGTAATTTAGTCATTAAACTGTACTTATCGAATACTATTAGTATTGCTGCCCCAACAAATTTCCCCACCAAATGCTAAATCTTCGACAGCCAAGAACCAATTGGAAATCGCAGTGTTCGTGAACGACTTATTTGCGACACATCGAAATAGATAAGATTTTTGCGTGAAACTCTATAAAATTCACCATTCAAAGAAATTATCAAATATGTACAATGACTGAAAGTAAAACTCGGACACTTACACTACCACTCAGAATTATTCGAACTACTCCAAAATTTGATGAACACTTCCATTAATACGAAAGCTTGAAATTGAAAAGACAGGAAATTCAAAGGCTTGGGGATTATAATGCTTGGAAATTCAAAAGCATAGAAATTCGAACGCTTGGGAATCCAAAAACTTAGTAATCCAAAGGCTTGGAAATTCAAATGCCTAGAGGTATAAAAGCTTGGTAACTCGAACGTTTTGGAATTCAAAAGTTTTCAGGAATCCAACATCTACGAAATTCAATGGCTCAAAAATGCAGACGCTTGGGAATCCAAAAGCTGGAAAAATTGAAACGCCTGCATTTCATATAATTATTAATTATTTCGTATTATTATTGTTCATATAACAAGACTCCATCGAGTTCACTATTCAGCGAAGCGATCATTCAGATTTCTGTCCTAATAAATTTCTTCGCCAAATAAACCTCCAAGATTCAATATGAGAATCAAATTGAATGCGCAAAGTGTTCGCGAACAACCCCATTGCCCGAATAAGGCTCGAGTTGAGGACGGAACTTTGGGAGGTCTGAGTACACGAGAACCGGCCTCGTCCTTGGCTAAATCGTCGTCGAGGTCATCCGAGTACCATCCTCTTCTCCTTCCTCGTTCCGCTGACTCCCTACCTATCGGTGTTTCGGACAAACCGGGTCCCTTTTCGTGGACCCAGCAGGCGACTTGTCCCGAACGAGAGGCGAACGAGTACCAACGATACATCACGCGACGACCACAAATCCCATCCGGCCCACTAAACGGACCGAACGAAACGACGAGCAGCGGGGCAACAACCAAGACCAAGAGATCAGAATTCAGAGGAAGAGAGAGAAATGATGACGCAGTAAGGTTCTCCTGTGGCGGCTTTGAACACCCAGCGAGACCGCGGGCCACTGTATCAAAAGGACCGTGAAACCGTCACCGCGGGACTAACTGATATTTATGAGTCACTTTTACGCGACAAGCTTTTAGCCCATAGACACGATCGGGGTTTGCACGAATCTGCGATTGTAAGGCTGAACATCCTGCGTCGCATTTTCGAAAAATTGACATTTTCGCGTTAATCGAGCTCCAGAATGTATAGTAGAATCTTGGAACAAAAAATGGGATATTTCAACCAGTTTACGGATAACGGGAATAAAAACAACGAGTTCTTCAAGGAGATCATTGCTCGTAGTATACCAAGACAGGATCAAGTCGGAATTTCATAAACTATAATAGGTCACTCGAAAATGGGATGATTAACTGTCAGTAAGAAATTTAAGGGAGCATAAGTAAATGTTTGGTATGAATTTACGAGACATTAAAGGAGACTTTGTAATCAAGCCGTAAAAAAAAGTTACACAAAATTCATACGACGAATGATGTATATTAAACAAAGTACTTAATTTGTACTTTACATTATATTTATTTACATCGTTTGAACCACAATTGAAGTTAACATCGAAATCAACAGGATCCATGATCTTCTTGGGTTCATTAAAGAAACCAAAATTGCCGACCAAATAGCATAATTTAATGATACCATTGCTAATAATTTAGCTGTTGACGCGACGTTAAACTCCTCATTCAAAAAAAAAAAAGAATGAACATTCTAACCAGAATCACGTTCGAGTCACCAAATTCCCGCAATCAATGCTTCCTAATCCCCTCTTCGAGCGACACAAAACTGATCTTTGACCGTTTAGAACACGTATACCGCATGATGCTGCATCCACGGTCGCTTCGAAAGGCTCACGATCGTCGACCTGAAATTCCATAAAGTCAGAACGAGATAGCTAAAGTAAGTAAGGAAGCAGATGGAGACAGGACGAAGATAGCCAACGGGGGTTCCTTCAGAGGACGCGTTGCTCGCAAATCAGAAATGCGCCGCGCGTCCATGCTTGGGCCCGGTTGGAAGATATCGGTCCGGCATCTGCTCTCGAGTCCTCGTTCGGGACAGTGCTCGTGATCCTAGTGCCCACCGTAAAAATGCTCCGATTCTACTCTGTCCCGCGCCGTGACTTCACACACAAATACAGATAGAAGACGGGGAGAAGACGATTCTAAGGGGAATAACATGGACAGAGAGAGAGAGAGGGAGAGAGAAATAGAGAAGGTGAAGAAGAAGAAGAAGAAGAAGAAGAAGAAGAAGAAGTGGCGATGTATGTGTGTTCGCTTTGTAACGTTTAGCCCCTCACTGTCAGAGAAAGACGGAGCGCACCGTTCTTCCTCCAGGGACTACAAATAGCTTGTCAGTCGGATCATAATAGAGACCCGGGATCGCGAGATAATCTCACGCTGCGGAGTATCTAGTCTCGTGTTCTGTTCCTGCCAACCCGGAGACCCGCTTGAAATGGGAATATCGAAGGATTTACGTGAGACTTACCGTTGCTGAGTATTAGTCACGATAGTGAGACACGGTTTCTGTTGCACATTGATGTATAACTCATATAATGAACACACGAGCCGGCAAAAATAGTTTTCGGGAGTCTGTGAGGCTTAGAAAAGTAGGAAGTCTCCGGAATAGTTCTAGCGAATAGGGTAAATGTAGGCCATATGGAACGGCATGTAATGTGGAACTATGTAAAAACTCAATAATTAAATAGCAAAAGCATCAGTCGAATATTATTACTGAAAAAGAAACGTTTTCCTAAGAAGTTTCCTAGAAATGCATAAAAATCCTCAATCTAATAATTAATGTCTAAATATTTTAAAACTAGGGCTAATTCTATTTATAGATTAATCAATTTTAAGCACATATTATTACATAGATAGTTAACTTTGAATTTCTTGAACGTCTCACAGGTTACATGGCTGTGATTACGAGTGAAATGTTTTTACAGTTCCGAAATGATATTCAAAAATTTATTACGTAATTCAATCCTTTCATTCTTTTAGCAAAATTTGATAAAGAATGAAATCTTTTCTCTGATAAATAAACACCCGGAGAAGTATTATTTCAAGGATATCAAAGGTTTCCCAAACGGATCGTAAAAAGTCGATAAATAACCGAAGAAAAAATGCATGGAAATGTAATCTCGGATTGAAATCTCCGGCCACGAGTTCGCTAGGTAAGAACTAGCGGGCTCCTGGGTATTATTCTGAACAATCGGGGCGAATATTGAACTCCGTTGAGACTACTGTAAACGGGGGAAAGATTGAATCGCGGCTACAAAGCAGAAACCCTATTAAACAGGCAGCACAGTTTAAATCACATTACGATCGAGAACTACGAGCCGTACTCGCGTCCAATCTAGTGACGGCTGTTGTTACGTGTACGAAAGTCGAGTCGTGACTCGACCACAAGTCGAATGGAACGCCGTTTTCGAATGGCGAAACGACAAATTCCTATGGGACACCTTATCGATCCAGGAAATATTGAATAAAGTCAACTTTGAACGAGTTGAACGCCTTCTCTCAAAATAATAGTTATTAAGTTGGCCAAAAGGTCTTTTTGTTTTTTTACAGTGTGACTTTGATTTATGTGATACACTAGTAAATATGCCAACAGTTTTAAATTTGAAAAAACAATCTGAAAACATATACATATTTCACTTTATTTTCTGGGAAGAAAAATCTGAGAAGAAAAAAAAATTAAAAAGAAAAAAGGGGAAAGAGTTTCTATAATTTTGTGATATAAAGCAATGTAATACAGAATAAACCAGCTCAATATTTTTGGTTTTTTTTTGAGTTACACCACTTTTATAATTTACCAACACAATTATATTTAATGCGAAGGTTTGCTATTTTCTCAATTAGTAGCATCCTTTCAAAATAGTAGTTTGATGAATAATACAAATTATAATTGAATATTCAGAATATTGTTCATTAGAAATATTTGTTATTCCCTCAAGTAGTGGTATTTTCTCAAAATAATAGTTTGACGAATAAAACAAAGTAGAATACAATGTTTGGAAAATCATATTTGATGTAAAAGTTTGCTACTCTCTCAATTAGTGCATCCTTTCAAAATAATAGTTTGATGAACAGGCTGCGAATGTTTATGCATTTATGGGAAATTTAAATATGCAAAAAGGTACAGAATGCAGGTCATATACAAACATATACAAATTATTCAAAGTAAAATATAGATTATTTTCAGGATGAAACAATCCTCTATTTAGGTCCTGTTTCTTTAATGTTGTTAACAAAAGTTTGAATTGGCATAAAGATTCGATATCTGTTGATGAATAATATAAATTAGAATTTTGGAATACATAGATTTGCCATTATCTCCATTAGTGGCATTCCTTAAAATTAATGGTTCGATGAACAATACAAATTAGAATTGAACATTTGAAAAATGACTCGATGTAAAAATCTTCTATTCTCTTAATTAGTGCATCCTCTCATAGTAATAGTTTTATGAATAAAACAAAGTAGAATGGAATATTTGGAAAATTATATTTGATACAAGGTTCGCTATTCTATCAATGACTGGCGTTGTTTCAAAATAATAGTTCGATGAATAATACAAATTGGAATCGAATATTTGGAAAATTATTCGATACAAAGATTTGTTATTCTCTCGATTAAAGTGACACAAAATTATGAATTGATATGAATTATTGATGTGTTTATTATAATGAATGGAATGATTATTGAAAAACAAATTATCACTATGAGAATGTTGCAGAAACTCTACTTTACCAATTGTGAAAATCTTATTCATTTAATGTCGCAATGTGATTTATAATTTTTGTTAACAATATAACACCTAATAATGTTAAAAAATAATTGGTCGCTTCATCTTAATAATTGTCAATTAGGAATAATATAAAAATTCTTTATAAAAAATGTTGATGGATTTTAAACAGTAAATTTTAATATAATTAGCAGACGGCGAATGTTTATACAAATATATATTTACAAGCAGAAGTATAGAAATAGAAGTTTATTTCGCTTTTTGAATATTGCAACGTGTATTCTACATCGGATATTTCGTACATTTTTGTATATTATATGCATTTTCTCCTTTTTTCGCATAGTTCAGTTTCATATAAATGCATGAAGATCCGTAGTCTGATAATTAAATTCCTTTAAACATTCGCGCCGCTGTAAAAACTTCAACTATGGTTCTACGATTCAGTTCGTTAACTCCAATTTCCCCTCTGAGATTGTTAATTAAAGGATAATTAAATTATGATAGGAATTACATTCCATTGGAATCGACCTCGTGTATTGCATAATTTTTATCCAGAAAAGAAATTTTTCTTACATATTGGAATTTCTAAAATATTTGATAATTTGTTGAATTACAGAGTTTCTAAGTTTGAATTTCTTGAAATAACATATGATTCGTATAAATATGTTGGAATCATTGCAATGATAAATAATAATACGGATTATGATATTAATACTGAAAAATATATTTAAATATAAGTGGTGCACAAAATAACTTTCAATTTGTAAATTTATTAAAATTACTCCAAAAAAATTGCTGCCAAGAGGATTAATAAGTATAATAGATATATACAAGTACCACTAAATAAATGACTAAATTCGGTATACGTACATTTAATTATACACATTATCGCGTCTTTTCCACCCGATCTTAATTATCGTGTCTGATCTCAATTAAAAATAATTAATGTTTATCCTAATTTACACACATAAATCAACAAAATCACCCTACTATTTCTTTTTAAACCATTACTTAACCATTAGCCGAAGCCATATTCTCTAGCTTACAATCATTGAGTTAAATATAACCAGAAATTACCTGTCCAAAAGTAAATCACGTTATTAATTAATATTCCACTAATGATAGTGGAAGAAGCGCCATTATGCTGGCAGTATCGGTTGGTGAACGTATAAAATAGGGAGGCCGAATATAAGCTGGAGAACGGAAGGCATACCGAACAAAATGCAGCGAGCAAGCTAATGACGACCGAGTCCCGACGATCGTATGAGATAATCTCTCGTGGGATAATCTTACCGTGGGTTCACAGAGAGTCCGGTCGATCGTAACCGCGGCCAGGCAAAACGAACCAGAGGTTATGAGGCCTCTGACGCTGCAGGAAGTCTAGACCTGATTGCCGTCGTGACCGATCGGCAAGGACCACCAACTTCCTGCTTCAGTGGCTCGAATTCTTTACAATCCTCGTCTCCCTTCTTGCGATTGCACGAGCATTTTTCTATCCCCAACCTTAACCCTTTCGAAGTTTAGTGTGCGTGAGAGAGAGAGAGAGAGAGAGAGAGGGAGGGAGGGAGGGAGAGGGAGAGAGAGAGAGAGAGAGAGGGAGGGAGGGGGAGGGAGAGGGGGAGAGAGAGAGAGAGAGAGAGAGAGAGAGAGAGAGAGAGAGAGAGAGAGAGAGAGAGAGAGAGAGAGAGAGAGAGAGAGAGAGAGAGACGACGACGAGCAAACTATCAAATACGACACTGTACATTTTAGATCTTAAGTTGTACTATACATAACGTAATCATTAAAATGTAGATGAGTTGGTCCAAATATAGGCCAGTTAAAGTATAGAACTTATTAATCGCAGCCCTGCATTGGGAATGGTACAAAACTACAGCTGAAGAACGAATAAAGTTATACAAAAGAAGTCGATTATATTGGATCATTGAAAAGTTCTCATATGTGTAGTTACATCTGTAAATTACTATCGATGTATTAAAAATTAAACGAATTAGAATAAGGGTACATCGAACATAGGTGAAATGAATAGTGTGAACACGTGTACATGTATATTTTTATTACTCGTACGAATCAGTGACCCACTGTTTTTAAACGAGTTAACAAACTTGTTTTATCAAAAGTTCAAATAGGCACCTGCAATTTTTCGGCAGATCATGTCAAGCATTACAGAATAACGATAATTACATATAAAATAGGATAAGTGACTGTCTGATTCTTTCAAAATAAATGCTGATTCGAATAGACGAAGTGGATTATTTATTGGTACACCTAATACTACCCCTGGCAAAAACTTTTCGACCAAACGTGAGAACGTGAAGTTAACTAAGAACACTACAATTTTTAAGGTGCGAAATGCTGCTCCACAAATGAAAAAAAGCGTATGTGAAGATTAAATAAATATAATAAGATATAAATAGGGAAAGGAAAAGAATAAAAGCAATCGTTTATTATCAAAAAGGAAAGAGCGAAGAAAATAAATCTACTTAATAAAAAAACGGTACTTCACCTAACATGTATATTATCTAATATTTTCTAATACTTCTACGTCTCCACATATGATTACCTTGATCTGTTGTAGCATTGATACTACGAGATGTTCGCAACGTGTAAATGAAATTTAGGTTTACAATAATTCTATTACTTCTCGAAACGGATTTTCACTTTTGGGAACATTTTTATTAACTAATGTTGCTCCGTGTTGTCTATAAATTCTCTATTAGATTTTACAGTCGTATAACAACATTTTGCATCACAAAAACATTAGCGTTTTTTTAGCTACATTTATATTATCGCGTTTGGCCGAAAACCTTTTCCCACGGGTAGTAATACACGTTCAAAGTCATAATCTCTAACTTTCACCTTTTTATATTAATTCCCAATCGGTAAGTGTCTAATCGTAGCCTATAAACGGCAAGATTAATCAACTCACAAGTGAAACGTTTCTATCCTTACGATAAATTGTAATTTATTATCAAAGGGCGGTCGTTTGCAGAAGAACACTTCTTCTTTCACGGTCCCTAAAGACCGAACCGATGTATCCCAGCTGATAGCTTCTCCGAGTAATGACGTCACAAAGCGGCGAATTCGAAATTCGATTATCATATCTGGCGCGTGCATCGACTAGTGACCTTCACCATAGCAACGTATCGTTCGAGAATCTAAATCGAAAGTGGCCTCGTGACACGCCCTCGCGACAAATGTCTGACGAAGATCGGGGATGTACGCTGCTCAATTTATAGACTAGAATTTTTCTTCCCCCCTTGGGCGGGGCTGTCGTTCAAATTGCTCGCCATTTGGTCTTGAAGGTGTCAGAATTTTTATGCTCGGTTCTCGATTCCTTCAGTAGGAAGCAATTTTATACGTATGTCGAATGATGCCGTGAATTTTGATGCGTCAGCACTTGGGGCAGATGTTTCAATTACTGCCACTTTACACTTATCGCGTAACTTCGTTTTAATTATTTTAGAAGTTATTTTACCTAAGAATCGTTGCGGATTGGAGCATAATATTTCTCAACATCTCTTTCATTTGTGGACATTTTCTTATATGTTCAATCTGATAAATTGATTACTACGTAGTCGAAAATGTATAACGAAGCTCCAATGTCCCTATTACTGGCATTTGAAAAGTTGCCACTCGAGCGGAAATGATTCCTAATTATTGACGATCCAATGAAATTTGATATGCTATGACTGAGACAATCTGTAAATTCATAATAATTATTTGTGGTACGAGAAAGTGAATTATTATAGAATTTGAAAGTTCTAGTTCGAATTGTCGCAAAATATAACACAAGTGTAGTTTGACAATTTAAAAATCCAAATCGCTTGAAACGTTACAGAAATGCAGATTACATAGTCTATCGTAACAATGACACTGTTCGCCACGGAACACGTTAATACAACAAACGATCGTTACTATTTCTTCTGTACAACTTTATTTCTTCTTTGGTCGTAGTTCTGCGCAATTCTTAACATAGGACAGCACTTAATAAGCCTTATACTTTAACTAGCCCATATTTAGAACCTAGTCTATATTTGAACCACTTCCTCCACATAAATTGAACAATTCGGTCATTCACTGGTTGCTTTACCTCGGATATTTATTCCATTTCCTTTGAGTCAAAGTGCAACGTATTGCTCACACGTGCTTCAAGTTCTCGGACTCTGTCGTCGTCGGATAATCGTGATCTATACGCTCCCGTTTCACCCCTCTGACTTGCAAACGTTATATTCCTATATCCGCATGTCGGTATTTACATAAATCATGGCCGTGGTGCAGTTTTCCAGTGAGCCGCACGAAATACGCGTTGATCCCTTTTACGGTAAGTGCGGCTATATTTCGTTCGTGAAACGTCACGGCGGTTAAACATATAGAAGGAATATTTTCAACGTATCACGGAAATCCTTAACCCCACATTTTTCTTTCTTCCCTTCCATCTTCTATTTCTTTCTTAACATTCATTACAGTTGATTCGTTTAAACAGACGATGAAACATTGCAACGAAATAGCACATTTATTTAATTCTAGTTATCGCATATTAAATGTAGCTACGAATTAAATCGGTGCCTTAGCGTATTTGCATCGAGCCACGCGATTTTAGGAATTGAAAACTGTCATTTGTCTTTAAAGAAAGAATTCTTCGTTTGTTCTATAAAATACCGAAACATGTTCAAAATAATAAAGATTACTTCAAATGAAAATTCCTCAAATTATACTTGTTTTAGTATAAATAAATACCTAATAAGTATTTATAAAACGAGGCATTCAAAATGTCACAAAAATGCCACAAAATCTACTATACTTTAAACATAGTGATTTTTACTCGAACTATAAAACTATAAAACAGTCACATCTAGTAGCGAAAAATATAAAAAAATCAGAAAAATTTTCTGAAAGACTTTAGGACTTAATTAATGATAGTTAATTGATAAATTACCCCAATGTAATCCTAAAACCTAGCAGCTTAAATATATATTGAGAAAATTTTCTTTTGTTAAAGAATTTTATAAGGACCTAATACGAAGAAAATGTTTCAATATTAGCATTTTCTATTACTCACACTATTATTTTCCGGCTAATTTTGC
Source organism: Eucera pruinosa (assembly GCA_028830335.1). Taxonomy (NCBI): domain Eukaryota; kingdom Metazoa; phylum Arthropoda; class Insecta; order Hymenoptera; family Apidae; genus Eucera; species Eucera pruinosa. Next base: position 8,858,738 of record JAMYCR010000005.1, read on the forward strand.
ATTCTTATTTTTGCAATAGCATTTCATTGTAGTGCGTCGAAAATGCCTCTCATTTTCTTCCATTCTAACCTGCTATGTTAACCAGAATAAGTACAACCAAATTCTACAATTTTTGTTCCCTGAAAATAGAGTGAAATGTGTGTTTTTAACTCTTTCTTGCAAATTTAAAATAGTCGGCATATTTAGTGATGCATCATACAATTCAAACACGAAAGATGTCTTCAACTAGTCTTCAACTATTATCCGCTACACAGAAGTCATTTTCATCCCTTTTTAATTAACTATCCAACACAATTTCGCGAACAATATCTGTCTTGAGACGCAACTTCCCAACGAATAGCAAACTCATTTAATTTTAAAGGTTCCACGTTGTACATTCACCATCATAAACAAAGCAGACATTCTTTCACCGATCTCCGGGGTCGGATTCGCCTCGTTTCACAAACAGGACAATTGCATTTCCATTCCCTTTCCTCTCCAACGCTCTACGTTCGTCTCAGTAGTTCCACGCGCGCAGCTTAATTACCAGCGTACAGAAAAATCCGAGTCTGGAACGCGCGTGTATTGTGTCGCTTTTTCGATCGTTCGATCCGCCAGTTATCGTTCACAAGAGGGATTCTCCTATCTCCCAGTCGAAGTGTTATAGACAACAAGGAAACGGGGACGCTTGCAGATGAAATTTAGCTCATTAATTCATACCTTCCTCCTCCCCCCCCCCCTGCCTTTTTCACCCTTTTTGATCGGTAAAAATTCGTTGACACAATTTCGCTGAGGAATTCACGGCGCGTGCACTTTTTCAATTGCTCATTCAAGGTTTATCAGGCGAGTCCGGCGGTTCGTCGAAACGATTAAAGCGCGATGCGGCTTTGATACCCGGCGATCCACGGAGTAGGAGAGGGTGGCGAGTTCCACCCGTCCCAGATTTTTAATTAACAGGAGAATCTTTGTGCACCGTTCCCTGGCCAAACCTTTTTCACTAGAACGGAACTAATCGGTGAAACTCTAAAAAGAAAAAAAAGAAAAATTCTTTTCATCGCCTAGGTGCTTTTTGAAGAAATAAATTTCTTGTAATTGAAGGGTGCATCGGGAACTGTACTGAATCGGGCTAATCGAATGATCCGCCGTTTAACCGTCAAGGAAGTTGAATTTCTATACAAACAAGGAGATAGTTTGACGAAGGGAATGTAAAATCGTTTGAAACGATAATTTTAGCATTTGGTTTACGAACATTGATTGTATAATTCGACAGGTTTCCGGAAAAATAGGTATACTGTGTCTAAATATTCGTAATTAGACGATCGGGGGGAGAAGGAGAAAAATTGGGATACGTATTAGTATCATTACACCAATCAAAGTCGATTTAGAGTGCTGAAAAATAATATTTATCATCCCTGTAACATTAAGCATGAAACCCGAAATTCGACAAAATTTGCGATCTTCGTAAATTTAGTGTTAAACAAAGATAGCGCGGGTAGACTAATGAAATCCTATGAACCGAATGTTGTACACTAGTAAATAGACTGTGGAGGTTTATACAGGTATAGTATGCAACAAATATGCAAACTATATGCAAGATATACGCAAGGCAAATATTAATAATACACACTTCACAGACGTGAACAAGTTTTTATAATTGTATTTAATTAATACATTTTATTATATATTTTTATTAATAGTACAAATGTTGCGAAAGTAACTGACGTTACAAAAACCATATCGATATTTGATACTGTGACAATGAATGAAAAAACCCACGTTGTAATTGTTTTAGTCCACAATAGCGAAGTTTTAAACATGTATAATAATTAATCGAACTAATTTTTAAACAAATATTACATATATATGCAATATTTACGCAGAATACACGAGATACATGCAAAATATGCAAAATATATGCAACATGCAACATGTGCAAAATGAAAAATACATTTTTGAGAGACTTTAATCGTGAAACAAATTTCTGTCAACGTCTTACATATTTGATGTAATTCTATAAAAATATACATTTGCATAAACTTTCGCTAGTGATAACAATAGCTGACCGATAACATTATCCGTGATTATAATAACCGGCTTTCACCGTATATACAATAAAAACAGTTTTATATCGCGAAACGAAGCTTACTTCTTCGTGAGCTTCATTCTCGAAAATTCTTTACTAGTGAAAGAGTTAATGTCAATTTTTAATCACGAAGGTTAACCCTTTGCGCTCCAAAGATTCATTAATAGTATAATTCTGGCAACTCAATTACACTTTTATGATTCCTGTAAGAACTTAAAGCGTTACGTATTTGAAGAAAAAAATAATTTGTTTTGCTTTGGATGAAATGAAAATTGAATTGGCGAAACTTTAAGTTTTCGGAAAATTACGCTCTCCGTTATATTTAGTAGTGCCAACAAAGTGCAATGGGTTAAATATACGGGTATATAACTTTCAAGTTACATGGCGTTATAGAGGGTTAACACAGATCCGCTAACCTTACCTAGACCCATATTTCAAAAAGACAATCCACTAAACCTTTCACACCGCCCTAAAAATGAGCCCGAATCCGAACATATGTAACCGGCGTTAAACATCGGAATACTTCGTGTCGTTTCACGGGATCCACGGGAGTACGGGTGGTTGAATTCAGCCGTTGAGAATTTCCGGCATCGATAAAGGAGCAAAAAACGGGTTGCAGAAGAAAGAAGAGGAGAAGTTCGCGAGTACCCACGTCGTCGAGCAAAGTCTGACGCTCCCGCTGAGTGACTGACAACATGTTCCCTCTTGTGTTCTTTCTTTCGTGCTTTCTTCGTCGTCTTCTTTCGCGACACCCTTTCGTCTCCCTTTGCTCGATCGGTAGAAGGTAAGAAGAAGGGCCTGGGTTCGTTCCCGTTCCCCTCTCGAATCATGGAATCGCGACTCCGTCGTTTTTACCGTCCCTGCTGCCTGTCTTCATCCGTTTGTCCGCGCCGCTGCTCAATATGCTGGCAGACTCGCTTATTTAGGACCGGCCATAAAGGAACAATGATGTCGTACTTTGTCAACAGTCGGAGGGCTTGCTTAATTGAGTCGAATCTCGGAAGGCGTGCGAGCTTTTTTGTCAGACCTGGCGCTTCGTGCCCTTCTTTCTTTTCTCGAACCTTTGTGAAAGATCCAGTGCATTCGCGTGTGCTCTTTCGGGAACGGTCCTTTTCGTAAAGAAATGGCGTAGTTAGGATTTTTTTCGAGCGATTTTTGGGGCATGATTTTGGGAAAGGTGTTATAATGAAATCGTCCCTTTTATCGTATTACGGTGGCTCATAGTAAAACTCGGATATTTACATGTTCGTGCTTTAAGAAGCTATTGATAAGCGTTTGAATTTCCAAACATTTCAATTCCCATGTATTCGAATTTCCAAGCGTTCGAATTTTCAACCGTTCAAACTTCAAACACTTTTTCTTCCGAAGGTCGCAATTTTCTTATCTTTCAAAGTGATTGAAAAATCGTAAGCGCGTTGAGCGATTGCAAAATATGATTTTTCTATCGCAAGAGGAGTATAAATTAAGTGATAAGTCAAAGTAATCCAGGTGTATCGTAACTCGTGAAACATTTCATGGAACAACCAATCAATCAATTTCCTCTACCTTTAGCTATTCCAAAGGAAACGTTCTACTTCTTGCACGAATCGATCGCAAACGAACTCGCATACTCGCTGTTCTCAGCTTTCTCCCTCGACTTCTACAGATATATATATATTTCGACGTTCATATCGCGTCGAAAGTTATTCCTTCGTATGTCGATCGAACGATTACATTAAAACGCCCGGGGAATTGTATTTATAGCGATGCAACGCAATAGTTCGCGTAGCCCGGAAGCGAAATTAAATTAGTTCTGCAGCTTCGATTTCGAAGTCACGAACACAACTCTTTCCCTTCAAAGGTACGTAAGTTTCGCGGCACGTTCAATTTCTACCTCTATCCGATCTTTTCTTGGATGTCGTTAGTTTTCTGATTCTTATAAGAGGCGAAGCTGATCGCGAAGCATTGTGCTAAGGGCGCGGTCATATCGGGGATGAAATTGAAATTCGATGGAATTTTAAAATCTCCGGATATCGTGTATTCGAATGGAATTCGATTTCTCAATAGTTTTGATTTCGAGACTGTTATTTAGGATTTCTTTTAGATGTTTTTATAAATTCGGAAGTATCGTATGTGCAAAGAAACAGAATCCTTAATTTCACGGTTTAGAATTCCTAAGTTAAAATCCTTAGCTCGGAGATTAAATTAGGAAATTATAAACCTATCATGTCAAGAGTGTAATTGAAATTCGATGCAATTTTAAATGTATTTGGATGAAATTTGATTTCTGAATAATTCTGATTTCGAGACTGTTATTTAGGATTTCTTTTAGAAGTTTTTATAAATTCGGAAGTATCGTATGTGCAAAGAAACAGAATCCTTAATTTCACGGTTTAGAATTCTTAAGTTAAAATCTTTAGCTCGGAGATTAAATTAGGAAATTATAAACCTATCATGTCAAGAGTGTAATTGAAATTCGATGCAATTTTAAATGTATTCGAATGAAATTTGATTTCTGAATAATTCTGATTTCGAGACTGTTATTTAGGATTTCTTTTAGAAGTTTTTATAAATTCGGAAGTATCGTATGTGCAAAGAAACAGAATCCTTAATTTCACGGTTTAGGATTCTTAATTTAAAATCTGTATCTTGGAGATAAGATAAGAAAACTATAAACTTAACGTGTATGGAGGATGAAATTATAAATGAAATTTAAAAATCTTGATTTACCAAGATTGTAACTATATTTTTGCAATTTTGTTTATGATTTCTATTGCAATTAAATACAGTAGAACGTCGATTATCTGAGTTAATTGGGAAACATATCTGTTTCGATGTTCGGGTATTCAGATAATTTCCACGAAACAATCAAATTCTTGATTCTGTCATAAATTGACCAGAAATGAAGTGATTTTCAAACCTGAATGCTTTTTACGTAAAAGAGTGCATGCAATAAAAGAAAGTACAACATAAAAAAATATTATGTAATTGAAGGTGTTTAAATACTGCCATGTTACAGAATTCGCTCTAATATAAACCTTTGTATACGTGAATTGAGCTACTGCACGCACAGTTACATAAGCAAATAAGTAAATAAATGCCATAACAAGGAAGTGTAACCATTTCGTTAAAGTATTCGCCGGAAAATACGAAACGATCAAAGAGTACTCAAGAAAGGGGATCGCTGGGAGTAGCGAGGAAATTCTGAAAGTGGTCCAGGCTTGGAACAGACGTCGAACAATTACGAATCAATTGGTTCACGGGGGAAATCCAGCTCCGCACGAATTCCCGGCAGGATGAACAATCAAATCGGAACGAGTGTGCCCCACATTCCACCAAACGAACGTAGAAACGTGAATCAACAGCATGTTCGATTCACCATTCCCCTTTCACCTCTTTACTCCCCCCCCCCCCCTATCGTCGACACGTCGATCGATTTTCCTTTTTCCAAGGGGCTACAAGCTTCGGTTTCTCGACACGAATCGATCCGAAGCGAGCAACGCGACGCAAAGGAGACCATGTTACACGTTCCTTCGGATCCAATTCGATTCCGGCCAATTTATGTGAGTCGTACGTTTCCCTGATCGTAATTACTTCGATCGTGAATCGAAGAATAGGTCAGACGGAAGACCTGATGCCGGAAAATTGTGTGCATCCAATGGAATTTTCTCACGATGCAGCTTCTTCACGCGTTTTACAATTGGATTAACGATTCCCTCATGGGGAGATAAAGTTTTCGAAGCGATAGTAAAGTTTCTTCCGGATGGATTTGTTAGATTGGGAATGGCCGTGGACGGATTGAGACACGAGTCCTGCGGAATGTGTTCATCTTAGGGACAGGTTGATGGGAGAAATTTAGCTCGTGTCAGGTTCTCGATCTTTGAATTGCTTTTGGGTGAAGATATTCTCATTGACGATGGAATATCCGCGATTGTATGGCGAAATGACAAAAGTCGTTACGGCTTTAACACTAATCGTACCGGCATCTTACGTACACTGTCTTTTTTTTAACCTTTTTAACAAGGCAATGGTAGTTAGTTTTACTTACTTTATTAAAACTTACCTGTGCGTTACAATGGCTTTTACTATTCTCTTGCTGATCTTTCCAGAACGTGGTCTACTTTATGTAGTCACTGTAGCTACCATTTCAGTGAATCTCGCGTCCCAATACACAAGTCTCTTGTTTTCAAGTTATACACGAGTGTGCATTAGCTTTTCAGCCGCCCCTCGTATAATCCGTAAAGTAACTCAGTCAGCAGAAAGTAAATTGAATTCTTCCCGATCGGATCGTTTGATCATTACTAGAGAACTACCATTTACCTTTGAAAAATAGAAATGTCCGTAAAAGGGTTCCCGCAAGGGTAAATATAGAACGAAACGACGAATCTGAGGATTGGAATGAAACCCCTTTCGCCGTTGCAAGTTGAAATAAAAAACGCCAACGTAATCCCGAAATTCGCGGTGCACTCACGTGCTGATAAAAAAAAAGGAGGAAAATGTAACTGAAAACAGAGGAGGAACAATGACCATTCCCCGGAGGTCGACTCGAGGGAAGTGCAGATCGATCGAGAATCGTCGATTCGAACGTAAATTGGTGCACACGGTGACGCAGCATAGCGTGAACAGACAAACGGAACAAAAGGTCATCGCCAACCGGGATTTCCGGGCAAACAGTAACGGGTAACGAGCAACACACCGACGACACCACCATGAGAACTGATATTTAATTACCACGAATGCATGGTGACCGCAGAAACGCGTCCATTTCCTACCATACGAAATTCTACTCTGGTTACAAGAATTCGTTAATTATTTGCCACAGTCCTCTGCTCGCTCAATTGAACTCTCTATTAATATGCAAAGACTCATCTCATCTCTTTTCGGATCAATCTATCGTTATTTCGTTGCCAGCTATTGTGAGAGTAGTCTAAGTCACGAATGCAAAGATTGAACTTTTCATTTGTATTATATCTTATCGATTTGTATTGGGTTGAAAAGAAAGTTCGTGGCGAATTTTATATTGAGAAGGTATAATCGAATAAATATAGTAAGAGTATAACTAAATGAAATTCAATCCGTGGCATGTTAATAAATAGGTCTTCTAAATAAAACTTTTTCAAACCAGGGTATGTTTCAACCCTAATAATTATTTTTTGTTCTTTTTTTCTTTTCATTGCACACCACTGGATTCTTATCACCAAGTAATCGGTACAAGATGTATATACGAACATTTTCCCCCATTTTTATCCTTTATAAAGTCGTTGAAACGTTAAATTTTTAATACTTTTTTTTAAATATTTCCGCTTCTGTTAGATTTAATGAAAAGAATTGATGATAATTTCATTCACGATGCAAAATGCAAATGGATTAAGAACCGCGGTTATGACGTTCATCTTGCGTATCAATTCGCATCGTTTAATATCGAGAAACGAACGACAGATATATTAAAGGTGGAACGATACACGGGTAAGGGTGGAAAAATAACAAGCGACATCCATAAAAGACGCGTTATAAATATTTTCCACGGTTGTAAGACTTGTTATTCCTCATAAATCCGGGTTGAGAACGTGTTAGAAAGTACTTCACCGTTCAAGTACACCGGCTAGACGTTGTCGAGGAATATTCTACGTTGAAAAGATTCTTTCAAGGGCGGTCGAAAGGATACTGCCTCGTCAACGACATTAGCGGAATCCTCGTAAAGTCCACCATAAAGGGATTCAAACAGAATGTACATTCTACTTTTTTTCGGCGTCTCGGTATCATCTTGATGGTGAAATATATATCCATCAAAGGAGACCGGATACTTTCCTTTTTTTCTCCATTCTCCTCGCTGCTCTGAATTAATAACGTTTTGAAACGTAGTATTCTTGTGACTCGAAGAAGCATCACGAAATCAGGAAATAATTGTCCCCTTGAATGCAGAGGAGACTTCGTTAAATGAATAGTATCTTGAAGTCTTTATGCAAAAATTCATAAATGCGATGGATCGTATTAATGGATAATAAAGGAAAATGGATTTACTGGGGTTATAGAAAAGAATAACTTTCCGATAAGCAAAGAAATAAACGTGGATTGCGCTAATGTCGAAGCAAAAGATGAAAACTGTATCACAATTGTCACTATTCATATTTTATAAAATAATATAACAATAATGTGGCAAACTTTTAGTTTAACGTTTCAACGATCACAAATTTATCGTTTCATTTAAATAAGGGCTGCTTTGTTTAAAAACACAAATGAGGGGCATTTTTTGATGGCTTTTTTCATGGAACCGATAAAAGATAATGGATCCTTTTATTAAGAAAACTGAACAATCATTAGCTAAAAGTACACGTACAGTAATACCTCGTCTTACGTTCTCTTAAACTTGCGTCGTTTTTTTTCAGTGATATCATATGTTGGTTTAAAAACACGGCTCTGTGTCCATATGCATGATTTCGTCAAAGTATTGAATATATATAAATGTATCATTGCTTATATACATTTAAATAAAAAATTAGTAGCGTAATTAATAGACTGCAGATTTTTATGTAAATCCATTTCTTTGTAAACAGAAGTAAAAAAGTGAAAGCTAAATAGGGGATAGTATCATACACTCTAAGTATTAATACATTTTTTCAATTTTGCCTATTTGATATATTTTTATACCCTGCGTATATTCTGTACTTTTTTATCTACTTAATTTTTCCATAAATGCATACAAATCCGCAGCCTAGTAATTAATTTAAATAAGGTACCAAGATTACAGTTGCCTTCATTTTCGTATTCCAATAAAAGAAAAGCAAATAGTTAATAATTTACAAACAAAATTGAACGTCATAAATAGACTGCGGATATTTATGCATTCATGGGAAATTTAAACGTTAAAAGAAGTATCGACTAGACATAATGTGTAACAATCTATAAAATATTCAAACCAATGAAAGAATTATCAAATTTAAGGGGTGAAACTCCCTAATTAACTTCTATTTCTTTATTTCTACAATATTTATAAACGAACGAATTTAGTTGCGAAGCTTATGAATGATGGACTGGTAACTTTTACAACTAATAGAAAAAAGTCAATTTTGCAAAAGCTGCGCCAGCGTAGTACATATTTACATAGGTACATAAAGTCTACCCCGGTTTGCGTCTTCTTCAACTCACGTCAGCTATTCGGGAACCAATTAGTGCGTAAGTTCGAGATATAATTGTATTTCTGCATTTCTTCCCGCAATTTTTCCTCCACCTGCATGAAAACTCGCAGTCTGCTTATTTTCGTTATACGTCCTATTTTCTAGTTACTCGTTCTTCCACCTAATTTACCCAAACGTAACCTTTAACCGAGAGGACTTAACAACTTTGTTTTGTCTTGTCTCTGTATTGTCTCATCGCGAACCCAGCACAATTCTCAACGCACCGAACGAGACTGCTTCGATCTCTGTTTGAACTACACTGATTACGAGCGAGACCGATATCGTTTCGCGGCCTTTCCTCGAGAAATCGGCGCTGGATTTTACGATCAGTCGTTGAACGCGCGCACGTTGATATTCTCTACCTTGCTGATTGAAATTCGCGGAAAGTCGAGCATTTCCCGAGGCTTGGTGTCCCTCGCGATGCCGGAATTGCCGGACATTCGTTGCAGCCTGCAATGGTCCCCCCTTTTTCTGACGTTTCGTAAAAATACCGCCCCGTGAAACGTTCGCCTTAATGGAATACAGCGTGGCAGAAGCATCTGCGATGAATCGTCTACTTTTTGAAGCGCTGGATCGATTCATGGGATATAAGGCGCAAGGATATAATTGGCTAAAGGAACGGAAGGATGACTGGACGAATAGCTGCTATTCCTAAGGGATCGTGGTTGATGGATTAGATTTTAGGATGCTGTTTCCAGAACGGTTCGAGTTTATAGTTTTCGCGTTTCTGAAAGTTTACGTTGATTTGCATTTATAATTATTAGGGATTGTTTTCTATACACGGTGTTCCGAAATATGTGGGCATAACTTCAGGGCTGAATTCATAGTACGTTAAAATAGAAAAAAAGGTTCGTATAAACATATGCTCGATGTCGCTTGGTTTCCGAATTGCAACTATTTTTTTCTTTTTTCTTTTAACCAGCAACTAGGTTATTAGCGACGGTATCATTAAATTATACTATTTGGTCGGCAATTTTTGTTTCTTTAATGAACTCAAGAAGATCATGAATCTTGTTGATTTCGATGTTTAATTGTGGTTCCAGTTTTGTTTGTCTTCCAGTAATCTCTATGATTCTATTGACTGCTTCTCGCAACTGTTTTTAAATAAAGTCTCTTATCTCGTGTACAACCTTTTTATTTACTATGTAAACGCTCATATAATATAACGTAATATAATAATTAGACTGAGATCTTGATGCAAATTCGTATCTTTGTAAATAAAACTAATGAAGTCAAAGAAAAATAGGAAACTGTTTCACTGTCTGAATGTTATAACGCGTATCTTATTTTTGTACATTTTCTGTATTGTTGCATATTATATGCACGCTCTATTTTTTAGTACATTGATATATCGTATAAACGCGTGAACATTCGCAGTCTCATAATAATATAATATAATAAGAATAATTTCTATGAAAATAATCAAACAACAGGTATAATACATAAACGGTTGTATTTCGGAAACAAGATCATATCGGGCATACGTTTATACGAACATTTACCCTTATTTTAGAGCACTGAATTCACCCCCGAAGTTATGTCCACGTTTCGAAACACCCTGAATTCTTTCATTCTCTTTCATTCGTAGTATGTTAATTTAGTATGACAATATTACTTTATTGATCTCAAAAACTCTTATCTAAATGCCACGACGTTTAAACGTGTTCTTAATGCTCGGTTTGAGAACAGTTATTTAGATATTTTATATAATCAATCGTTAAGTGGGAAAGTTGGGTAGTTTGCCAAAAGGGTATTATTATTTTGCTGTGATTTGCAACGTCGAATTTCAAATTTCATCAAAGCATTACTACACGCCACGCGAATAGAGAATTTCGAATACTCTTGCGCTACAACTTTAAAACGCTACGGATACTTAAAAGAAGAAAGCGAAACTTAATTTACACTCTTACAATTTCATCGAATAAAATTGCAACATGGACGCGGTGAACGGGGATCACGGAGAAGTTTCGTGGTTGTAGAGCAGTGAAAAGTAGGTAAGGGTGAAGAAGAAGCTTGCCTCTTCAACGGTAAGAACGTTGCCTCCTCTTGCCACCCATGCCATTAACGGAATCCCCATAAAATCTAGCGGCTGCTGGGGGAAGCCAAGAATAGGGCGCAGCAGACTGTACGGTGGTGGGCACTTGTGCAACGAGAGGGAGCACTTCCCAGCTCGCGAGCTAGCAACTAGAGGTTGCTTTATTTACCGGAGTTTATTTACCGAGTCCTAACGCCAGACCAGGCGGGTTCACCGGGTCGAATATATATTGGACGACTGTTGACTCTACGTATTCTGACTGGAACTTCGGCTTACCAAGTTATCCCTGACTGGTTCAAGCAAAATTCTTCTCGTAGTGTACACCACCATGTATGTACATTTAACCATTTCGCTACCAACGTCACATATATGTGATGGCCCAATTTTGTTACCTGAGCGTGCCACAAATATGTGACGCGTGTTCAATATCAGTAGACTGCAGATCTTTATGGAAATTTATTATTTTGTAAATAAAAATAAAGAAATAGAAGTTGAATAGGGGATCTAATTTCACCCTCTAAATATTATGGTGTCTTCTTTAATTTGAATATATTATTGATTTTTTATCGTTACGTGTATTTTATGCTTTTTTGAATATCTGAAATTCCCATAAATGCATAAACATCCGCAGTCTAATTATCAATTTATGATAATTGGTTGTGTCTTATCGTGCCGCACACAGACGGGTTATGTTATAAAACAAAAGAATAGATACACAGGGTGTTAATTTAAAGTTACTGTAAGATGTAGTATTAACATACCGCGGTTCGAATATATGGGATGACCTAATATTAATTTACCTAGACATCGAATATATTGTAACGCTACATTCTTAAGTATATACAAATCCCAGCGAATGTTACCTTTTTATCAAGTTATAAATGTCGTAGAATTCTCTTAATTTATTTCCACGGTCGAAAGTTCCACTAATTACCGTTTCGCGAAACTTCGATCCCCGAAAGCAAAGACCACTCAACGACGATACGAAATAATCCTTCAAACATCTCTTGGATGGTAGACTCTCGACAGTTGAAGCAAACGAACTCCTCGCCAACAAAACGAAGCGAAGCAAAGCTAGAAAAAGGACAGAGGGGGGAGAACAAAAGCCAGAGAGTGAATAAAACGACAGATAACAGAGTGTCCCCAGAACGTGTCACGGTGCAACAAGCCCATTCGTTAGAACTTTCATTCTCACGGTTTCTCATTCCGCCCCTGTTGATTTTGTCGTTGTGATCGACTATCGTCCATCGGAGAACAACGAAAAGCTACGTCGGAATGAAAATTCATAAATCGGTCAACAGTCGTCAACGGTAGTTAAAAGGGAAAGATAAATAGAGGGAATGAGAACAAGGGAAACCGCTACGGTCCGCTTCTGTCGTCGTCAAGTTCGTCGTTCCCGCCCCGAGGCAGCCGCCCACGTTCTTCTTCAAATCCTCGTTAAAAAGTTAAAGTGGATTCCCGAGAGGGATTCACCGAGTGGTCAGACGAAACACGGCGTGTGTCTGCGGTTGTCTGTTCGTAGTACACGTAAGGGTCCGCGAAGTGTGCAACAACGATTCGAATCGCGGCTTCTTCAGCTCTCGTGCGGTCCGGTCGTTCACCTAACCGCGCGCGACCACCATTCGAAAGCTTCTTTTTTTCTCCCTGACTGGCTGCTTTCGCGCCACACGGTCGTTTGCTGCCCTTTGTTCGGGATTACTTCTTTCGACATTTTTTTTTTTTTTTCGTCCCTTCGATTTCTCCTTTTTTGGGCTTCCTTTACTTGGGGGTGGGAAAGGGGCGTGTCATGTTTAGTGGGAGGGATGCTACTTCTGGTGTAATAGTTTCTAGTGATTGGATTTTTTTATGCATTTATTGGAAACTTATATATATTCTGAAAGGGACAGAATACTGGCTTTAAATGAATGTTATTTGTACACTTTCGTCATTAAATTTACTTTTTTACTGTACTTTTTTACGAAATATTGTCAATACTTAGATATTACTACTTAAAACAGTAGAACCGTTAAAAATATGGGTGGTGTTATACTATTGACTAAGGACAGGATAGACCACTTATCCAATGCCTACATTTGTCACCCGGATTTGGGGCTCGTGAGCCCCAAATCCGTTTTCATTCTTACCTTTTCGATTGTCTAAAATGTATAACCTTTGCGATTGCTCTTACATTTTGTATATTAAAATACTTTAGAAGTGTTTACATTCTTTGTCAGATAATAAAACGAAAGATATTTTTCCGAAAAGTCTGAATTTTTAGGTTATCGGTATTTCAGAGCACGTGACACGAAGTCCCATAAGATGATCGGTCTATCCTGTAGCTGTTGTGGTTATACTACCCCTGACAAAGAGTTTTCGGCCAAATGCGATAATATGAACGTAATAGCTGAAAATGCTAATGTTTTTGTGATGCAAAGTGCTACTGTGTAATTATAAAATCTGGTAGAGAATTTATAGACAACGAGGAGCAACATTGATTAATAAAAATATCCTCAAAAATGACATCTTCGAGAAATAATACAATTATTATGAAAAGAAATTCCATTTACGCGATGCGAAAATCTCGTAGTATCGATGCTATAACTCATCGAAGTAATCGCGTGTGAACGTAGAAGTATTAGAAACTATTAAGTAAAGTATCGTTTTATTATTAAATAGATTTATTTTCCTCGGTGTTTTCTTTTTGATAGTAAACGATTACTTTTACTCGTTTCCTTTCCCCATTTATTCCATATTATATTTATTTAATATTCTCATATGTTTTTTTTTATTTGTAGTGCGACATTTCACAGCTCAAAAGTTGGTTTCGCGTTTTCATGTTTGACCGAAAACTTTTTGCCTGCAGTAGTACATGTTAATAGTAAAAATACGTAAAATATTCAAAGCGGTGTACAAATTATTATATTTTAAGGATTAATGAAACAACTCCCTAGTTTTGTTAATAAAAGTATGAATTTGCATAAAGATTTATAGTCTAATGATTAGACCAAAGATGTTTATATAAATGCATGTTTGTATGGAAAAACAACGAAGTGAGAGCTGAACAGAAATTTGTTTCAGGTTGCATTATATTGGGTAAAAATATTACAACTATTTTTAGTATAAGACAAACGAAACGTGCCACTTTTCGTGAGTCGAATGAAACATGCTACTCATCCTGTGACTCGCAAGTCGTCTATTAAAATTACAAGTTTTTATTTGTCACAATTAATTCACAAAAATGGAATTGCCTTTACATACATACATGTAACAAACGAATATAGAAGAAACTAAAAGTTTCCATAATATTTCATTCTACAGTACAAAAATGTACAAATTCTAAGAGAGCATTCTAAACAGTAACTGTAGTAACGAGTAGCTCCTACTCGAGCTTAAACAACGCATAACTACAAAGAAGTTATAATAACCTAACCATCGCGTAACACTAGCAATTAAAACAACACTCGACATCAATTGCAAACAATGCTCACCACACAAGTACCATTTCATCACTCCTAACCATTAAAATCCCCAAAGCTGACTACAGGTAACTCTACCTTAACTACTGTAAATCTGTTTAACTGCCTAATCCTACCCTGGCGCCAATTAAAATGGCTCTGGTACATTTTATACGGTTCGTAGAAACGTACAAAGCCAACGTGAAGCGCGGAGAGTGGAGAGTATTCGTTTTCACCTCGTTTCGCCTGCTTTCCTTTTTGCGAGGCAGGTTTGGAAATGTAAGAGGGTAACACGTGAGTTAGGGCGAAAAATAGGAGAAAATTTCGTACTGCCAGAGGTAGGACACGGGGTCATGGGAGTTTTCAGTGACCCGAATTGCGCGTTCATGCTCGTTACTGGCGAATTAAGGGTAACTTTGGGGGGGTTGGTCTCTACGTGCCATCGACTGGAAAATCACTGATGTGGTCTTAACCTGGCAATCATCCGAACGTCGTATTTCATTGCGAGGAGACAGAGAAAATATCTTCTTAACCCTCTGACGCCGGATTTTGTGGATTGGTTTCCCATAGAGATAGAACATTAACGATAAGATATGAAACAGTGTGAATGGTTAACGAGTGCGTGAGACTGTACGAATGAGTGGCATGATAAATATTGTGATCCCTAGTCTGTCATCTGTACTTGTTTGATGCAAATAAGTATATTTTAGTCGCTGGTAGTTCTAACGTTAAACAACCAAATTATTAGATAGATTGATGTTTATCGATTTCCAAAAAGGATTACAATGAGCACCGTTTCCATACACATATATATACAGACTATATCTTATGCTTAATTTGCTGTACTTGCCTAACTTATCAGTAGTCTCATAATTCTAAAAGCTATACTCACAGTCAGCGACAAACACATAACCACATCACCATCCACTAACTTCAAGGCATACAGACCTCCTACCCACAAAGATACTTACCATTCATACATTGCATACTATAACAACCAAATTATTATTTTCTACTAACGATAGAATAACTGTTGTTAGGAAATTTAATTCCACGCGAAGCTTTTGTTTGCCAAATGCTAGCATTAAAATGGATGCTTGAACAATGACTTCTGAAATATTAAAACTGTCAATAACCAACCACTTTCGTGCTTAATCTCTCCTTTTCAGCGAGCGATCACCGAGCCAATATACAGTTTTCTCCTCGCGGTATTATTCTATCTTTTTTTACCCACGAATTGTTTCGTCGGCAAACGTCTCGTTGATTGGAGAGCGTATTAAATCTACCGGTTAAAATGACTTTGCAAACGAAAAGACCCGTGGAAAAATATGAATTAAATATTAGTTTTATTTATGAAAGGGGTTAAATGTTTGAATGTGACAGTTTGATAGTATCGAGAGAAATGAAAGGTGATGCGATTACTGTTATTAAAAAACTGATCCGTCGTTTTTTTGCGAACGTGATATCGGACATTTTAAACAAGGTGGTTGCTAAATGCTTTTAAAGCTTAAAGTAGCAATCCGAACGCGATAAATCTAAATTTCTAAGATATCAATTTTTCTTATTTATACGGCTAATTATGCGCTACATTCGATTAAAAAGTTTGAACAATTGCTCAATCTCTGTTGATAAAAATATCCAATTGAGAAATGGTTATTTTGCGATACTGTTACATTTATCTTCGACAACTGGCTAAATTTATGGTCAGATTGGATGCGTAGATTGAATTCGACAATAAATTGAATAACTTTTAACGCATTCAACAATTCTCTACATCAACTCACTATAATACAACTCAAACGTTACTGCTCATCGAAGAATTTCTATGCAAAAATAACACCGTAACAATAACGTAATCGTGGTATTTACTAGGTTGGGCAATAAATCCTTTCGCATTTTACAGACATATAAAACCATAATTTTATTAAACAATGTATTGTCTAATTTTTTTTTTGCGTAGAAAGAACTTTGCTGCAAAAACTTTACATTTTTTTTCAACGAAGAACTCGCTTAAACTACTACATTAGTTTTCAGATTTTTTAAACTAGTCCCATCCCTAAAGGAACGAAAAGACATTATGGAAAATTGAATACTTCTTATAAAAGGGATGGTCGTGATTTGCAAAAGGTTGAGAAACACTGAGTACGGAAAAGCGAATTGCAAGTCGCAGCAGGTAAGTTATTTCGTCGGAAACGAGCAAATGCGATATACTTAACAGCTGTGGGATAACTAACGGACTCCATTTCGATTGGACAAAATTACTATGGCGTTGCGAGACGTATATAACAGCGTTCCGTACCACAGAAATAACATAGTCGTGTGCAACAAACGATCCCTGGCTTACGTGGCGAACTTCGATAATTGAATATTGATCGGTATTACCGACGCTGCCGCTTCTAAAGATTGCGTATCGCATTCATACTGGTGGCATTACATAAGGTAATGCTTGCACACTTCGACGATACCGTTAAAACGGTCCAATCATCGAGTACTGCTACTCGTTGCAAAAAGTTTTCGGTTAAACGCGATAATATAAACGTAGATAAAAACACTAATGCTTTTGTGCGGCAAAGTGCTATTGTGTAACTGTAAAACTTAACAGAGAATTTATAGACAACGCGGAGAAAAATTAGGTGGATATTTAAATAATAAAACAACCAATGGCATTTGAACATAATCCATTGATGTGCTTCGTTCGTGTAGCGTGATTTTATTATCAGTAACAATTTATCACCTTCAAAATGACGTATTTGAATTCAATTTTATGGTTTAATTTGTGATTTTCACAGGATTCTTTTTTATTCGTTTTTCTAACTTTTTTTAGTCGCACAATAGCAAATTGTTAGACCTATTTCACTATCAATGATACTGACTTTATAAATATCCAGAATTGCCAAATTTCAATTTTGATATTTATTGATTCGACAATTAAAAATTCTTATCAATTTAATCATTTTTGTTTATCAGATGTTGATAATTGATTAATTATTCCTATAAAAATACTCTTTACGTTTAATTACTTCTACAGTTCCATATAATTGCTATTAACTCCTCGAGGCACAAAATATTTCTTTTTATTTTAAAATTTGTTAAGTGAGTTTATAAAGGTCGGACCATGCAAGTTAGGTGTAAGAGAAAATTGCAACATTTTCCATACTGCTGCGCTTCAAAGATTTAAACGATAGAAACTTTAGCAACAGCGAAATTTAATCTCAATGAATTGCCCATATTTTTTAGATCGACACTAGGAGAAGAATAAGGATATCCCAAAATATTATTAAACAGGTACGAAACACATTAAACATAGAAGATTAAAGGAGCTGCAATGAAATTAATCACTCTTCGCCTACCTCTACTAAAAAAGCTTCGCCGAAATTCTACAATTTTCCACCAAAAAGACGTCAAAGAAAGAAACAAAAGGTTGTATTCCATCGAGGCAAAAATTACTTCGCCCAGCGTGTAATCATAGTGCGGGCTCACGTGCGTCCACGCTGGGTGTAAATTATTATTTTTGGCACGGAAGCAACGTGGCATGGGGTTGCAAACAGGTTCCATCGTTGGAAATTCGCAAGATTGAGCGTTGCCCGTTGAATCGCATTGTACGTGTGAAAACGAAGATTTACGACTTTATTTTTACACAGTAGAAGGAAGGGGGTAAGAACGCAGTACGAACGGGAAAGTCGCTGGGACTCCGCGTGAATCGACGAGTCGAGTTTTCAGAGCTAACCGAACTCGAAAGCTCCTTTCCTCCAGGTAACGTGTTCTCTCTCGTAAAACCCTGTCTCCTGCTTTCTCCGCAGCGCCTCCGCGATTCCGTCAACAAAGTTCAACACGACGTGAAGGTCTTCCCGACGAGCGGAATTTTCACCTCTATTTTGTCGCGATTCTGGCTTCGCTTGCTCTACCTATGCGCTTAATCGCGATGGTATGTTGTTCAAACAGCAGACAGTTTTGAGTACCGAGTACCTCTAAGGCTTTCGATGTTAGAAAATTGAAATTAATAGGGTAAATGTACCACGTACTGCCACTTTAAGGTTCGCGCGTAACTTTATTTAACTATTTTAGAACGTATTTTTAACATAAAGATCGTTCTAGTTTGGAGCATAATACTGTTCAACCGCTCTTTTATTTATAAACACTTTTTTTATATGTTCGATATGATAAATTCATTATTACGTAATTGAAAATGTACAACAAAGTCCAATGTCGTTGTTACTGCCACTTGAAAACTTTTCATTTAAATAGAAATAATTTTTACATATATTAACACGTCAGTTTGTGTAACGGATATAAGATATATAGTAAACGTCGCGCCTTACTGAATTATGACACGTTCCATACTTTATAATTATATTGGTCACGTTTTAATGTTCAACAGAGCACATTTACCTCGTAATAATTATTTATAAATATTAAGTGTACACGAATATACAATGTTTATGTTTTTTCACGTGAACCGAAGTTCAAATTTAGTATGAAAATTTGTTTACTTACGATTCTTTATACATTACTTTGCTATTAAATAAAAGAATTCAAGTGGCAGTTAATTATAGAAACACTGACAGTACGTGGGTCATTTTTTCTAGTCAGCGTGATTCTAGTATCGAATCTGTATTACAGAAATATTATTGGATATTAGTACAGTGACTGAAAGTAAAAGTCGGACACTTACTTCTTTTACGCTTCAAGAAGCGATTGATGAGCGTTTGAATTTTTAATCATTTGAATTCTCAAGCGTTCGATTTCTAAGATTTTGAGTTTTCTAGCGCTCGAATTTCCAAGACTTTAGAATTCTAAGCATTCGAATTTGTAAACTTTTGAATATTCAGGCGTTTCTATTTCCATGATCTCGATTCATTAGCTTTTCGATTCCCAAACGTTCGAAAAGTCCCAAGTTTTCCAAGTCATGGAAAGTGAGGCAAAATATTGGGTTGAACGGAAAATTCGTATCGAATTTTATATTGAAAAGGTACAGTCGAATAAACATAGTAAGGGTATCAGCAAATGAAATTCAATTTGTGAACTGTTAATAAATAGGTCTTTCAAATAAAATCTTTTCAGGTAAGTTTCAACCCCCTATAATTATTATTACGGCAATTCGCAGTTTAAACTCTATTTTCTTTGTTCTATCGCATATAAAGGAATCCAGTGATATACACATCTTGAAATGTTTTCAGATTTCTTAACCGCAGAATCGAATTTTAAAAAGTTTCGAAAAGTCAATTCTTCATTGAAGTTTTCACGCGAGTGTTTTTATATCTTTATAGGTAGTTTTGTAGTTATAATGGAAGCATTTTGCTACCCCAAAGGTCTTTCTTAAACTGATCTTGAACAGCTAAATTAAGCTGCATTCAGATCTGATCGATAGATATTTCACACACATTGTGATTTATATAAATATAGATTATATAAATTGTAGAAATATAATGCGGCACGAACTTTTCGTTTAATCCAATACATTTCACTGAGATTATTTAGCGTGACTGAAGCATTGTAGGGAATTGAAAGGAACGCAGTTGAAACAGATTTTCTTGTTAGCCGTGCGTCATCCGATTTACCATCGAACCTTGCTCGACAAAGATAATTCCATGTGAATGAAAGTAAATCGAGGGTGCACGGACAACGCCTACACAAAGGAATCAAACTCGATAATACGAGTCATCTACGCCGAAGATAGAAAGTCGAGCGCGCATAGCATTGTTATGCAGATTTTTCTAGCTTGATTTGATGGGAATGTAAAAGCTGTGCGCCTCAGTTTTCCATTGCCTTTTCCCGTTGTGATGCTAATACCCACGTTGTTGAAACATGCACTCGAAAAACTGAAGACCCTCTTTTGACTTCTATCGTGTTTTACGTAAATTTAGGTGACTTGGGAAAATCCGTGAAAAATTGATGTCTTTTCTGTGAATGGTAAATGATTGGTCCTTTTGGAGCTGAAAAATGAGATCCATTCTTTTTACAAAAGTTTCAATGTATTAAATAGGAATATTTGTTCCCTTTTTTATGTGTAAAGACCGATTTTATATAATATTGTAATAGTAATATACACTTTACTTCTACTGTTTTGTACAATATATTTTTGCGTATCACGCGTATTTTGCACTTTTCGCACATTTAAATTTTCCATAGTTGCATGAAAATTCGCAGTGCGATAATAATGGTGCAACCATAAGAGAAACGTGAAAATTAACAACGTTTATGGCAACTTTCGACTGCAGTAAAGGACACGGGAGGGGAAGTTGAATCGTGTAGGACTGATGCGCGAAGGGAAAGACTTCATCCTTCAACCGGACGACCCTTTTTGTCGCTCGAGTTCAAGGGTCCCAATGGAAAGGACCTTGCGCGATGTCTATAACGACGGCAGCGAGGGTTAATTCGATTCGAGGTCACAATGGCCAATCAGAGACGAAGCGCCGAATTATCCGTGGCTTGTCGGGCTCGTCACAGAGCCCTGGATCCATAGATCCATCCAAAGAACAGGATTATCCCTGGTGATCTTTTGACACGCCGCCACCAACGATCGAAGAATTTGCGTGGCGATCTGCCAGTCATTGGACGAGGCTTCAGTCCAATCGCATTCAGATTAGTTTTCTGTTAACCACTATTTAGCAGTCGATCGGGCCATCTTGTTGATCGAGGATTATTTCGATTGTTGCCTCTCTTCGATCAAATATTTGTCTTCGTTTGCCGACTTAAAGAACGTTTGAGTGACCTTTTTTGCAAATCAAATTCACCCGTTTGCAGATCGAGTCTTTCTACAAATTTGTTTTCTTAAGCTACCGTGACAAACATGAAATACGATGTACATACGTTTATTGTTTCGAAATCGAAAACTTTATTGCATGGATGCATGGACTTATTTAACGATACGCATTGCTTCGTTTGTAATAGTTTTTCTGCTGTTCCTCGTGGTAATTTCATATACATATTTAGATAGTAATTACGACGATCTGTGGGAGTAATAGTTGCAACAAAATGGTAAATAATTTCCACCAAATGTTCATGCTTTGGAGAATCAGCCACAATAATTCTTGCGCAGAATTTAATTTTTGAAAAATATTTTTTAATGAGATTCGTCGTTGAAGAAGGTAAATTTAGTATGAAATACGGTGAATAAGATCTGCAAAAGTGTGAATTTAAAGTGCAAATCCTGTACTAATTTTATCCTTATATAATACCAACCTAACTCAAACCTAACATAACTGAATGATTTTTAGACAATATTGGTATTAATGGGCAGCATTCGATTAATTATAGAATTAATTAATCAAAACTAGTGTTAATCAAACACCTTACGATCAGCCAAAACTAATTTTACCAGTCGAAGCTAGTATCGATGAAAAATTAGTCAAAATTAGTTAAAATTAATTTTTAATTGGTCAAAATTAGTTAAAATTAATTTTCATTAATCAAAATTAGTTAAAACTTATTTTACTTAGGGTAGGTGGCCCAATTTCCGTGGCTCACTCCCAATTACTAGACAATGAATACATTTCTTAAAAATTAAACAAGAAGCACGCAGTAATTAAATTAATATATATTTTTAATAAGCTTTATGTATTTATTTACGAATCCAAATAAAAAGATAAGTATATTTTATATTTATTAGCTATAAAAAGCATTAGAGTAACTTTTATTTCTTATTTAATTTTTAAGAAATGTAGTCATTGTTGGGTAATTGGGTCGCTTACCCTAGTCGAAACTAGTAGTTAAAGCTAATTTTATTTAGTCAAAACTAGTAAAAACTAACTTTAACTAGTCAAAAGTGGTTTCAACTGATTTCACTGACTTCGTCTGTGCCGAATGCGATAAATGGACGTACACATGCACATTATACGTAAACGATAAACAGTCTCATGCAAGTACCTATACTTCGCCACCTTTCTCTCAGCAGAGAGAAATGTCTACTAATCTCACAGCCACCTATCATAATCCCATCCGTCTTAAAACTTCCAAGCCTATCCTCGAGCTTATCGTTCATTTTACTCTTGAGCAATATCCCCTGTCACCGAGATCAGTTTGCGAAAAACATTCCCGATGGGCCTTCGATTTCCATTAATTACATTCGAGCGTCGGATCTGAAGCACAGGGGGATAGAAAAGTCGGAGGCACTCGATGACGGATATGGGCGTGTCCCAAAACAATGCGGGTACACAGAGGGTGCACAATGTGGTATTGTTGGTCAATGGAGCTAATCTCTCGGATCTGACTGGATGAAATGGAATTCCTCTCCGTGGAGAAACAGACAGAGAATGAATCCGAGTGACTAGAGGAGGGTGGCTATGAGGTAATAGAATGGGGGGTTGGCGTTTGGCCGTCATAATACCAGCCTAGCGTAATCCTGTGGCAACGATCGACTGACAGTTCCCTTCTGGCCCTATAAACCCTCTTTCTAAGGGACTTCGACGAGGCTTGTGCACAGCATCGGCCATTTACTGGACGCCGTTGAACGTTGCTGTGACGCCACGCCACCCCGCGCCTCATCGGTTTGTTGAATCCTTGATTTTGGTTCACTGGGATGGAGAGAGAAGTGGAACGATTGATAGACAAAGGCAGGGACAAACAGGTTCAAGCTGATTCCGAGCTATGTTCGGGGCCACTGCATGCCGGTGGTTGATGCTCACTCCGTGTGCTCGATGGCATTACTGTTGGTGTATTGCGATAACGACGTTTGGGGCAAGATAAAGATGACGGTCGAGCAGTCGATCGTTAATAATTGTCTTGAGAGAGGTTAAGCTTGGTTCTCTCCACGTTGTCTGTATCTCGTTGTGCTACAGTGGCTCTCGATGCTTTCGGCTACGAATGCTTCGATGGCGCATTGTAAACGTGAAAGCAGCGATGAAGGATTGCGGAAATATTAGGTCATCCCATAAATTCGTGCCTTGACACGTTAATGATACATTGTTACGATATTTTTCAAACCTTTAGCAATTAGGGGTGAATGGATCTTAATCCCTTGTATTAATACTACGGGCCACACTCTTGACGCAGATTATTGACAAAACAGGACAGATGAGTGCAGCATCAATAATAAAATTTAATTTACCACCTTCGGTTTCCTTTGGATTTTTTATAATTACTATACGAAATTTATTTACTTATTTATTTATTTATTTAACGGGTCAAGCCCTTTAGATACATAATCAACAAAAAATAATAGTAATGTATAACATTAAAAAGTCGATAAGATACGGTGTAACCTTTGTTTAAAAGTTGATGTGGACGTAAAAAGGTCAGTCGATGATGTGAACTCATTAACATGAATAATTAAGTGATTAATGCCACTTTAAGTTCAATTTAATGAAAGTTTTTGTGATAGCAGGATGCTTCAGCTGGAATTGTGCAAGCATCCGTAAAAATATAAACATAGTCACTTGAAAACTTCGATAAAAAATCGGTGCTTTTGATTTCGAATTAAGCTTTAAGTTCTAATCTCGAATCTTTTTCTTTTCCATCGTTAGAAATACAACTTTTTTTCTTAGGATTTTTAATATTATTATCATTCCTTTAAATCAGTATCAATGCGAATTATTAAAGAAATAACTAAGTGAGGTAAGTTAAACGTTTAAAAGAGCTACCACGAGCATTCACTGAAAAGATCACAGGAAAACTGATTATGCGATCACACGATTGATGTACCTCTCTTCGAACTTCGAGTTTTCGTTCAAATTTAGAAGCTGAATCTTCGTTTAAATTTCTATTCCCATTTCGAGGGTCTACTACGATGCCCAATAAAACGCATAATGATCCAATTCGCGTGAAACGCGTTCCGGAATATCGACAGAAATTAATCGCCGCCGATGTGAACAACCATACGAAATATCTTACAGGGAACTGTTGGTAAACCACGTTACGCAAGTATTCAGAAAGTTGCGAATCTGTGTAACTTCGTTATCTGCGCGGGCCGAATTTGAACTTTGGCGGATGTTCGGAAGCTCGAAGGGCAGGGGGAAACTGAACGTAGCATAAGAAAGGAACGGAGATGTTAATTCAACTAGAATTGATCAAACAGGTCGGCTACCAGGTCATCTTGATACGAGAGCAGATTAATGACTTTGGTTGGTCGGTTGCTTGTACGAGTTGTGTTTTCACCGTTGGAGCGATATCGATCAATTACGAGTACGTTTCAACCGGTATCATTCCGCTAATTATCTTGTACGTTCGTTAACTAATTATAGCCTGGCGCCGGCGAGGAATATTAACGATGACTCCGCGAAGCTTGATTCCCGTTGCGACTGGACCACTTTTGCTTTGCCGTCTGTCTAATTATGGGCTGACGCGGTGCCGTGATTTAGTTAGCGTTATTTTGCTGAAACTTTTTCTTCCTCAGGGGCGTTTGCTCGTAGACGTTCCTCTTAGCAGCTCGTTGTTTGGCGTTGTGAGAGATTTTGTTGAGGGTGATTTGAAAAGTGTCTAAGGTGACGTGATCGATGTTTGCTGGGGAATTTTTAAACATTCTTCTTCAGACTTTGGATGTACGTTGGGAGCAACAAGAACGAGTTTAACCCCTTGTCCTACGATTATTTTATTACATACTTAGGCTAGCATTTGTTGATCACTATTTTTGTATCGTGCCACGAATAAATCGTTTGAATATTGTAGGCAATCTTTATTTAACAGCCTCCAATCTTATAATACAGAATTAAGATTAGAATTCAAATTAAATTTCGTCCTTAATAATAGGCGTTTTTGTTGGATCTGCGATTTTGTTGGATCTCTAACTATTGTATATAATATCTAACAAATAGTCCCGTCGGTTTATACAACTGTTACAAGAAGCTACAAATGAACCATTGCGATCAGTTGAGATCGTTGAATTAGAATAATATACAAACAATTCCCCTTTAAATCCCCTATCGAAGGTTTCTTCACCGACAACCTTCGGACCACTCTAAATTCGATCGATCATTCAAAGGATTCAAGTAGTTTTGCTTGCAACTAGCGCCTCAACCCGATCGTTGCTGGCCTCGATGATAACTACTAATGTACCGCCCACGATCGACTTGTCCTATAAGAAGGCTTGCCTCGCGAGATAACGCGGCACGATCTCGAGCTTGCTCCCGAGAGACAATCGGAGACGCGGCGAACGGAAAACAGGCTGGATGGGGACGTGGTCCCGCGGCGACAAGCGTGGGCGAGGCAAGTTCTTTGAGAAACCCGTACCGACCAGCCTGGAATTTTCTCTCGTCTACCTGGCGTCCTTGTGTCCACACAACTTTCTTTCATCCGGTCTTACGCTGTCCGAACAGGAAAATTAAATGCCTACCACACGCTGCCTCGTCTTCTCGGACGAGGTAATGCGATTGAACTTGGATGAAAGAAGCGTTTGTGAACCGCCAGTAGCTAAGAGAGGTGGAAAACTAAGAAAGATGGTTTTCGACTATCCAAAGCGTATCGATAGTTTTTAATAGTCGAGAATTGATATAGTAGGGGCCAAGCTATAGCGACGTTGTAAATTACATTTTTGTTTCGTTTAGACTAAACAATGTCACGTGATAGAATTTCATAGAATCGGCATGGACTAATTTTGCGAAAAAAGATTCCTAAAATTTCTTAATTGATTACAGTGATCTCGTTACTCGTAGTATGCGTTTCTTTACATTTTTTTTTTTTCATAAAACCACAAAAATTTTCGATGATAAATACACATTTCTATTTTGTGTGTCATTCTTTAAGAAATCGAATTCTTGCGGTTCAGTGATTATTTAAAGAAATTAAATTCCTGCGTTTTATTAACTTTGACTAAACCTTGTTCCACCCCCACCATTCCAAGTTACTTCAAACGAAATATTTGTAGCCAACTGGAATTCAAGCAGCTCTTCATCCTGCCTAAAAAATTCCACCCTCAGAAGCGCAGGAAAAGATTCCAGATTTGCGAATAGTTTGCAACGATTGCTGTCTGAGAAGTTGTCTTAATCGTGGAAACGTTTCGTGGTTTGATTCGCGTTCCGTGGTAGACGAAACGAGGCGTGTCCGCCCAGGAGCGAGGTCAAAATGCTAGAAAAGAGTGAACACTATCGCGTCGAGGGCGAAGTAAAACGTAACGAATGACAAGACCAAGAGTCGTAACTCTGTGCCAATGGCCACTCCCACGTCTCATCCCTGGGGAACCGATCGTGTGCTCGCGTGTACGCGCAAAATACTCCCTTGGTAATCTCTGCCTACTGGCCTCTCTATACGCATTGCGAAGCAGTGGCGTAGACCGAACTATTTTATCCAAATCATTTCACTTCACAATTAACCCGTAATCACTGCGCTGTGGATTTTCATGCAATTATGGAACATTTAAATGTACAAAAATGTGCAAAATACATGTTATACGCAGTAGTATACAAAATTGTCAAAGTAAAGTATATGTTATGCTATTTAAGAGGTCAAATCAATCTGCATTTATGTTCCATTTCTTTATTTGTATCTGGCTGAATATGAATTTGCATGAAGATCCGCAGTCGCTGACAGAGACGCAGAGTTTAAGCATCTCTTAATGACGCGCGTTTAAAATTTGTCAATCTGTAAATACAGTTAGCTTAAATTTAAGGATATTAGACTACTATCGTTGTAAGAACATAATTATAGTACTCTTATATTAATGAAAAAATTAGAATCCCGGCAAGAAAAGTCTATGTATGGTGGTAATTGATACATTAATACAGCGATATTTGAGACCGCACGTCTGTGTTAACGTAACAATATCTTCACATCTGTGGTTACGGGTTAATATTACAATTAGTAATTCTATAATTATGATTGCATTGGATATTAAGTTGAAATAGAGCTTAAAAATTCTCATTTACGATATACAGTCATTTCTCGATTAAAGGCCCAACGTTGGAACCGCTTTGGCTGTCTTATGAACGAGGGAGCACTAATGCAGCGATAAAACTTTTTTACTTTTTGCTTTTCGTAAATCAAAATTTTATTAACATATTCGTGAGGTTTTTTCGATTAACATGAGACCAAACATGGTATAGTTTATATTATATTATACGTCCCGTTCAAAGATGATGAAAAAGATGCGTCGTAATGCTTGGCATTAGTTCCGCAACATTCGTTTCAAAATCGAATATCCGAAAACGATTCGAAAACAATGAAAATCGCTTCGAAGAAATCTATTCAGAATCATCCTGACGCGGAGCTCCAAAGGGCCTCTAAATGAGGAAACACTGTATACGTCCCGATGGTTACAAAAGGGTTAAATAAGTTACTTGGTGGCGCCACTGATTCCACGTCGACGGAAGGATATTTCTATTACGACTTCCTGTTTCGCAGCTTCTCGATCCTGGCCGGAGTCTCTGCTGGTATCGAAGATCTCCAGCAGACAATAGAGAATGAATTAGTGGCTGGATTTAACAATGATGGAGCCAGACATTTATTTAAACCTAGACCCTACTATTTCTTTCTCCTCAGCGTTGTAATCTTAGATAAGATCTTAAAAACGTGTTAAAAAGCAAGGTGTGCAGACATTACAGTTCAAAGAGATATATACTGTGAACTGATAAATAATGAATGAAGTACAAGTATTATAGATTCCTAACTAACAAGTCGACATGAAAATTCATAAATTGAAGGGTTCGCAGCTATAAGGAGACAGTTCCATTTTTTACACATTTTTTTTTTATTATACGTGCTACTTGATATGTAAAAATCTGGCCTCGTACTTGATGTAAGAAAGAATTAGCTACAAGTGTTTGGTTGTTCGAAAAGATCGTAAAGTTTGCAGCGGCATCGGTATTAAATCATTTTGCGAATTGTGCAATTGCAGGGGGATTATACCTTACAAATGTTTGTTAAATAGTTCAATTTTTAATTCGGATGAATATCGTATCTAGTTGGAGATCTTAAGTGCAATAATTATAGAAAAACGTCAGAAATTGGCAAAAACGAATTTTTAGCAAGACAGTGCTTAGTTGCACGTATCGATTAAATGAGAATTCACGAAAACTGATTAAACCTTAACTGATTGTGAGATATTCTAAACGTAGCAGTATTATACTATCATTTATTTCAGTTATCAACAATGAAAATTTTATTAATGATTAAGTATCGAATACATTGGAGGAGCAAAAGAAATTACTTGAAGTGAATAAATCATTGCCAAAATCCCCAAAATATCTTTTCGTAAGTACATGATTAAAAAATGCAATTGAACCATGTAAATTAATTGAAAAACAATTGCAAATGAAATGCTGCGTCAAAACACGGCGGTCTTCAATGCATCAAAATAAATTCGATCAAATTAAATATTAGTCGACTACAAATTTATAGCACGTTTAATACTGTACTGCATGTTTAATTATTCTCCGTTGATTTACTCAAATTAACCAAAAGTCAATCTGCCTTCTTATTATCGCAGGTCCTTGAATTGCCAAAATTTTTCGGCTTCGTTTCGTAACGTTGAACCGGCTGTAGGATTTCACGCTGGGCAAACAGTGGCCACCGAATGCCAACGTAGTGTTGAATTGCATAGTATGTATTCGTAAACTACGAACTCATGGTTCACTCCTTTGCAAACTGTACGAATACGCGCCTAAATGCGTCGTTAAATTTCGCAAAATGAGCATACGTTTGGGGGGCCATCTTTCTGCGAAATTATCCACCAACGGGCAACATTTCTGCTTGGAAATTGAACGCTGGTAGGGCGGATAAACAGCCGAGGGGAAGAGGCAATTTCCACGTAAGAACGAAGCTTGGTTGCACTCGCCGAGTGTATATGCACTTGGAAATAATGAAAATTACAACAGGACTTCGAAACTGGGAATTTCACGCTAACACGCGACTAGAGTTCGCTGGATAGTAGTCGGGGGTGTATACCTATGCACGTGCCGAGATATTCGCGAAGGAAAATTACAAATTGCTTTCCGTTTTTTTGAATACACCCCCTCGTAGTAATAGGCAAACCTTACGTAATTGCTTAAGCTAGCTTGTTTTTCCGGAACACCGTTCGATGCGAGTGGAAGAAGCTATTTGTGACTTGTTATTGTTCGCCATTTACAAGTTTTATAGCTGCAGTTGGAGCGTAAAAGGTTAACCTTTTGCACTCCGTTCTTACTTACTGTTAATAATAATTTTATACACTTAATAATAATCGCACCTCATATTTGTAATTTCAGCTATCTTGAACGCAAATTATTATTCGATTCTCTTTTCAACGATAAGAAGATAGGAAAAGGTGAAACCTGCGACGAAAGATTAAGAAGCGAATAAAAGTGAAGGGGAATATTAGTTTGAATTATGTAACAGCAATTTAAGTTTCACTGCAAAAAAAGTGCAGAGGACTAATATTGTGAATATTAGAAATTGGAAACATTGCCAGAATCTGAAACAGAAATTAAACTTGAAAATTAACTTGATGGAAGTAAATATAAAAGTTTATATATATATAATAATAAAAAAGTTATATAATAATACTTAATCCTCAATTTCAAAAAGTAACGTCACCGCGAAACGAACGAATTTATCATTCGACACAATGATACGAAACTAGTTGTAAAAATTGAAGGTTTCATCCAGCTTTTCATTCTATGCATAATTTAGTAGAAAAATTGTCACAGTTACGCGCGACTAACATTGAAACCATCGGCTTAGGGTCGAGTAACGAGGCGGAACGAAACACGAGCAGAAGTCGGAAAAATCCTGTTGAGGAAGTTCTCGATTCGGAAAAATGTTTTCACTAGTCGAGCTGCTACTACGTTTCAATTAAGCTTCCGTGAAACTTCTACTTTACCGGATCGCTGGAGCATGTAATAAAGATTCGATAAACGCCGGTCGGCGATAATCAGCTTATCGATAATCGATTCCACTTCTTTTTTGGCTTCGCGGAATTCCAGCGTCTCGTGAATTCACGGTAAATCAGCAAATCAATCGAGGAGTTGCCATTTATTTCTTGTTGCGTGAATATTTCGCCTTGCAAAATATGTTTTAAGTGGGAGAAACCAGAAAAAAATAACAATCGTTGTAATGGGAATCAAAATACTTGAATACACGATTATCAAATTTGAATTAGATTCTCGAACTTCTTTTCTTTTCTATTTATTTCCATGCGAATTTTCTCAATCATATTTTCGTAATTTTAGAAGAAAAGAATTTTAAAGTTCGAAACGTTCTAAATCAGTCTCATATTTATAAAATTGTTTCAATATTTGGTTTCCGGTTTATGCAGCAGTTTTTCGTATGTTGTTAACAACTTTATTCAATAATTTAAAGCAGTCGGTATTCTTATAACCATTTATTCAAATATCTTATACAAGAACATAAAGTTACGCATAAAATACAGTGAAAATAAAACAGTTTATCTTCTCTGTCAAATAGGTACAGGAAAATCATGATAGTAAAGTTAATAATATCATAAGAATAAAAAGCTGAAATGACAAATTCGTATTAAATGAACCTTTTTTCTTCAAAATTTACTTTTAATCGAATCATACCTTTTATATTTTATATGAGTACATTGCAAAAATTATTATAAAATACGTAAATATAATAAAGGAGAAGCTAGAGAGGCAATTTTAGGACACGTTGAATGTTCTTAAAAAAGATAGTACATCGATTATACTATGTACAAATGTGAGAACTAGACTGCGCATTTTTATGCATATTCGTATCACCATAAGTAAAATTGAAGTAGCGAACTTTAGTAGAGATTTGTTTGACCCTCTAAATATTGCATTTTTGTACATTACTTTAATTATCTTGCATATTTTTATGTATCACATGGAATCAGTGCTTTTTTGCAAATTTAAATTTGCCATAAGTGCATAAATATCCCAAACCTAGTAATAAAATGTTTGCAATAAAATGAGTTCGATAATGAACATTTTTTCATGCTCCGCGTAATATTATCAGCCGATTATTCTTATCAAAAGTTGTAAAACCCAAAATAATCATAAGCGAATTTCACTGTATATAGAATATATTTAATAGTATATTATTTACATCATCTAGTCATGTGGTTAATTCGAGTTTTCTGTCGACATATTTTTCTTATTACAAATGCTACGAGTCATAGCGTTTTTATCGATACAATTTTTGTTTATTATTCGCGAAGAAACGTGTTTTGGGGTCAGAAATCAAACCCAGTGTGACAAAGAAACGGCACTACTCGCTGTTCCATCGAAACTCCTGCTGAGTTCTCGTACTTTTTCTTAATACCTGTCCTCCACACGGATTTATGGCTTCCCAGGAAGCTTCCTCCAATCCCACATATTTCGTATTTTTCGTAGCAAAATAATATTTTGATTTGGACCCTGCTTGGAGAAAATCCTCTTTCCTTTCTTGCCTCTCGTCTTTTGCTTCTTCGTTTCTTTCCAACCGAATTTCCATAAAACTCTCGCGTCCTCTAAACTCGCATTTTCACTATACATTAGCATATAAAACAACTTATAATAAATAAAGTGGGGCACGATAAGCCATAAATAAAAGTATTTTGTTTTGTAATTCTCGTTTAATGCTAATGAATTTACTGAACTGCGAATGTCTATGCAAATTCGTGGTTTCTTGTCAGAATAATAAATTCATTCAGGGCGTTTTAACAAAACTTTTTACAAAATTTTATATTTGCACGCATATAATCAAATGCGAGTTTAATATTCGTAATCTATATAATTTTTATTCTAATTTTACCCTATTTTTTGGATAATTTAGTTCGAGGAATTTCATTTTTGAAAAAAAGGTAGCAGTTCTGTGTCAACAAAGTCATAAAGACTTTTAACCGTTTGCACTTCAGAGCTTTTAAATGATCCTTCAATGATCTAAACACGCAAATGACTTGATGCTATTCTGAGAAAAAAAAACATTTTCCTGTTATCTGCTTCACTTTGACCGACATCAAAATTGAATTGATGCAAATAAACTTAATTTCTTTTGGAATGAACTCGTAAATGAAACTTCTAGTTCATATGTTAGTCAATTATGATCAATGTTTGCAATACTTTTGTAGGTATTCTTTCTTTTTACTTTGAAGTGTGCTGCACCTATCTCAAAATTCCATAAATTTCAGACCAAAATAGTTTAAAAATAGTTTCAGTTTCCATTTCACCACAAAATTTCGTGGTACTTTCTGCTATTCTATTTTTGGTGATCCGAAAATATTTTATAATTATTACTACACTACAAATTTGTATGCATTTCAGGGAAATTTAAATGCACCAAAAAATTGCATTACACCTATAACACACAAAAATATATAAAATATCAGAAGTGCAATAACTGTTACAATTCTTCTAGTAAAAAGTTTTTATTAGTCCCTTGCAATGTAATAACGAGCTACACTCGTGATGAATATTATAATTTAAATAGAATGGAGATACATTGTGTCTATGATAAAGTTTGATTTCAATCGCAATTTCGATTCCAATATGCAAGATGAATGATTATCGAGACCAAGTTAATTCTAATCTTTCATTGCCTTATATTTGACGTCATATTATAGCAATAATTAGCTAATGTTACACGATATAGTCTCCGAAAAATTCGTAGGGCAAGGGGTGAAAGTTGCATTTCTTCGAATGCATTTGTAAACTTTTGAATTTTGCATAGAAATCCGCATTCTAATCTCTGTTGCATATTTCAACACCATATATTTAATCAACAGTCTTGATTTATTCAGCAGCATTGATACGAATTGAATTATTCGAGTGATAGATAATGATTATTAAATATAAGTCCGTCGAGTCAATTTATCGTGGAGAAATCCGGTCGTTCGAGCGATTATCTTCGATAATCCGACAAGCAAGAGGAGCTTTTCGGTACACAGCATATATGGACAGAGACCAAAATTAGGCTTGACGTAATATTTTTAAGTGTACCGCGAGTTGTTCTGTGCCTCCCATCGGCCGATCGTTCGTCAGTCGCTGGACAGGTTTTCGGGGCTGTTGCAATTTGTATCAATTCAACTACAGTTAAGCCTCGACTAACGAGCGACTGTCCGACATGAAAAATTATCGGCGATCAATAAAAACCCGTGGAAATAAAGGCATTGTATATTTTGCAAAAATATATCTTGTTGTAACGCTGTTTGCGCGCTGGCGGAGATAAATTACCTGCGCAGCGAGTAATTGTTACAGCTGGCGATAATATTAATTTCCTTGCACGAGAAACCACTCCATGAATTCTTTCTATTAGAAATATTCAATGTCGATGATTATTTCACTTTCTTATCCAATTTTATTAACAACGATACGCATATTTTCTTTTTTACGAAAGTTAGCCTTTTCTTAAATACAAGAATATATGTACGAGAATTATTTCACTTTCTTATCAATTTTATTAACAGCGATACGAATATTTTCTTTTTTACGAAAGTTAGCCTTTTCTTAAATACAAGAATATATGTACAAGAATTATTTCACTTTCTTATCAATTTTATTAACAGCGATACGAATATTTTCTTTTTTACGAAAGTTAGCATTTTCTTAAATACAAGAATATACAAGAATTATTTCACTTTCTTATAAATTTCATTAAAAGCGATACGAATATTTTCTTTTTTACGAAAGTTAGCCTTTTCTTAAATACAAGAATATACAAGAATTATTTCACTTTCTTATAAATTTTATTAACATCGATACGAATATTTTCTGTTTTTTAACGAAAGTAAGCCTTTTCTTAAATACAAGAATAATAGTTTCTTTTATAAGGAACTTTCTCTGATAAGGAAAACAAGGCTTTTAGAAGAAATTTCGTTTGACTATTAATTAGCGAATGTATTGATTCTTACTAAACATATTCTTATTAGGGAAAAAATTTATGTAGCTACCTTCAAACATAACTAAATAGTTGATGTGATTATTTAAGAAATAAGTAAATTAGCTTCTTTTATATGAAAGCGTTTTGGTAAGCAAGATTTGGTTTTTTGTAAGAAACTCGTTTGGAGACTTAATCGAGAAATACATTAATTTTTGGTAAGCATACGTTTATTCGATATTTTAATAATTCTCATGGGAAAAATTCTGAAAAAATTTATGTAGCTTCCTTCAAATCTAACTAAACAATCCGCGTCTTTATTTAGAAAATAAGTAAATTAGTTTCTTTCGTAAGAAAACTTTTCCAAAAGAAATATTAGTTTCTTGTAAAGAATTTTTGTTTAGGTATTAATTGGAAAATATATTAATTTTTACTAAGCAAGCGTTTATTCATTATTATAATATTTCACTTGTAAAGATTTCTACAAAAATTCATGTAGCTTCTTTCAAATCTAACTAACTAATCTGATAAATATCCTTTTAAAATTATCTATTATCTTTAGGTAGAAGTATCAAAATTTTGTATCATTTTCATTAATGTATTAACAGGATGTCACCCAAATTAATCATGTCGCGAAACAAATATATTGGTTTATTTGATAACTGCGTTGAGAGACCTAGTTTTTTGTTTGTATAAAATAATTACGTGACGGCGGTGGTGATAGGTGAATTCGTCCATAATTACTAAATCCTGGGCGTTGGATCGTGCCGGGCCACTTTAATTATGATATCGGCCGATTGCAATATTCATTCGCCATGGTAATTGTCCGCCAATCAATTTTCAAGGGTGGCTAGTTATGTAATTGAATATTTGAAGCGAAAGGTTCGGGAGTAACGCGCGACAAGTGGCATTTCAACCCCGTGATTATAGTCGGTTTCGTTAGATTCGCCGAGAAATCGAACCATTTTAATTGCCTTCCACTTCATCTGCGATCGATTTCATTTAATTGTTGACTTTGCCAAGAAACGCGAGCCCTCAAAGCGAAATCTTCTTCA
Source organism: Eucera pruinosa (assembly GCA_028830335.1). Lineage (NCBI taxonomy): Eukaryota > Metazoa > Arthropoda > Insecta > Hymenoptera > Apidae > Eucera > Eucera pruinosa. Next base: position 8,894,158 of record JAMYCR010000005.1, read on the forward strand.
TAAAATCGAATCATATACCGATGGAATTATTAACTATGCCGGTTTGTTCGATAACTCTGTGTTGTATAAATTTTAGCCCCTCTGAATTTCATCAATTTCACATGCACACGGAACGTTCAGTTGATACACGCAATATCTGATCGCGATATAAATTATTAACAGTAACTCGATTCCCTTTCTATTATTTTCCGACCAAGTTTTAATCGGTTTCGTATTTAATTCTTTTCCATATACACTGTCGCGAATTCATTTCTATCGAATATCGTTCGATAATCTCTGTACTCTTTTCAGCTGAAATTTCAACGATGAATAATTACACGAGAAAGGGAAACTTCGCGATTCAACTTCGATTTTACGTATTACAGAAACGTGTCTGCAGATCGTAATTACTTTTCCGACAGTGCGTGATGAATTAACGACTAATTAAACCCTGCTCGAAGTTTCCCGATCGGGGAAACTTTTTTATTGAAACCCTTCACAAAGAAGTCTCGTGATACGGAGCTGCTTATTGAACCTGAAGAATTATTTTTCTTTTTTTCTTTTTCTTTACTTTTTGTATCGAAAAATGTCTCTGTAAAGGTTCGTAATAAAACAGGGCTCGTTTAATATTCTTTGCTATTTTTTCCATTCCTCGCGAAGCTACTATTTCTTCCTTTCCTTCCCGATATCTGTAGCTGATTTAAATTAAACGTTTATTAAAATTATACGTGTACCATAATTCTGTGGCGCTTCACAGGAATGGTTTATTTATATTCTGTTGAAAGGAAAATTAAATAAAGGCTGGTTCTAAATATTTGATTCCTAGCTCGAACTCTGATGGTGTCTAAGAAAATGTTTAATTTATTGAAGCTAGTTTATGGGATGGTGAAATAATTGAATGATGATAATTGAACGATGAATGATAATTTCAATGAAATTTTTATTCGAATATCACTATTGCAAATTACCTGCACTGTAATTAAATCGTTAGATGATCAGTTATTTTTTAAAAACACTGTTGTCTTATTCTAGTCTAAATTATTAATGTTGCATGATGTGACATTAAGATGGTAAAGGGATCAGGAAGTCTCTGGATGATTCTATAGAAAAAATGAATAGTTTATCCGATGCTTCGTCGATGGTAACGTCAATTCTCTTTCGTATCGCGCAGCCGAGAAGTCACGCGTCTACTCTGGTCTCTTATACCCCAAATTAACCCTACTCCAAGTCTAGTCGCTCGTTCCTACAAAAGGACCCGAACAACCTCAACGAGTCTGCAAAGAAAATGAACCAAAACATCGCATCTAACCTCGTAGTGGAACAAGAAGGCTGCTTAATTGGCCATATCTTATACAAATGTATTTCATTTCACGGGTGGACGATCAAGAGAAGCTTTTTCAGGGTGAGATTTATCGAGAGGCCGCTTTTTCCTTTCGCGCTAGGGACATTATACTTCTCCAAGGCGAAGACCGTGAGGCGGCCCTGCTTCTCTCACAATGGATTCCTTTGTCCGACCTAATAACACGAGATATCGGAGCTGCCCTCCCGTATCTGTCGATCGGGTCACGAACAACCGCGTCGCGATACAATAATACGTCCGATCGTTTTCGATAATGCCGCGGGGAACCTTCCGATGATTTAGCACGTATCGTCGCTACAGGAACGCACACGGGCCATTGAAAAATTCTCTTCGTGTACCCTGCCACCACCTCTTTATTGTGCAGAAAGTATTCGACTGGTCGTCGACTTGCTCTTCTTTTGCTTCGGGTTTTGTGTTCAATTTGGTACCTCTTTATATTGGTCAACTTTGCGAGGTTCACTCGAGGATGATTGGAAGAAGTTGCAGTCGATGCAAAGTAATTGTCTGCTAGAATGTTGAATGAGTTTTTTCTTCGAAGCTTCGAAAAAGCTTTTAGTGGTTGCTAGAGGATTAACCCGGATTTGTGTTTAGGGATTAGTTAGGATTATAGTCACTCGGATTATGGCTGTAGGCTTGAGATGTTTAGCGTTCTGAGAAAAGTCGATGACACTGTAGCTTCTCTTTCATTGCATCGAGGTCTGGGCATGTTTTGTATTTGATCGTTGCGTAATTTTTGTCGTACATTCGGGTAAAATTTAAACTACCAGATGACATTTGACAGACGTGTAAAATTATGGACACAGTATCGAATAATAATTTAAAAAGTCAACACAAGTTCTACTTGAATTAGTTTAGCGACTGTTGTAGCACAATGCTAAAATTAGAATTCAGATTAAATTTCATGCTTAACTCTTTCACTGCTAACAACGCCTACCTAATGTTGATTACCAAAAACACTATTGGCGTCTTGAAACACCTGGAATTATTTGCCATTAGAGGATAGGAAAAAATTCGGAGAAGAATATGAATTTAACGTAATCCAATTTAATTTTTCGGTGACTTCTTTCGTATTCTTTGATTAAAATTCGTCGCAGCGAAACGGTTAATAATAGATGCTTTTGTTGATTCCGTTCCATAATTCGTAGAACGTATGTGACTCGTTATAGTGGGATAAGGGGTTCAAAATGACCCCATGAAGATTATCATAAAGCTACTTTTCACGAAGCTACAACAATTCAAAGATTAAAACTTGCAATCCGAATGCCGGGTTACTTTTCAGTAGACCTGCAACGAACAAATTCAGACGTTCAGCGAAAGCATATAACCCATAATGAGTTTGTTTAGCGAAGTTATGGAAAATATAGATGAACATAACAATGAACAGTCACCTGTCGATGAAACTAATACTTGTAGCAGCGACAATGAACCAGAACTTCGCAGTTAAAATATAATAAAGTATATAATGAAAACATACACCAGTTCCTTAAAAATCAAGAACTTATTCATAACTGCGCACACTACTTAACTACAATGTCAAATTATCCTGCTTGTACTAATCAATCTTCTACCGTAATAAAATTATGATTTAAACTTAAGATCTAGAATAAGGATATCATACATGTAAATACTTCTGTAATGTTAGTATGCACAGAAGGTGCATACTGCTAATAACCCCATAAGCGGTTGAGCAGCGTAATAATAAAAGAAAGAACTCCGACGATTAATAACGTTTCCTTCAAGTGTCCTAACACTCACGGGCGGAAATGTACGTCTCTCAAGTATATAACTGTTCCTCTCGACAAAATGCAACTGCAATCAAAGAAACGCTTCCGCGACACAAGAAGAAACGAGATATTTCGTGGCATAAGAGCTTCCGACAGTTCTCAGGCTACCTCGAAGTCGGAGGCGCGATACAACATCGTCGAATAAAGGCGGACGCGAAGAAAAACGAAATGGAAATCAGACCGCGTCGTTAAACCCGCGAGCAGAAAACTACCCCTCAGCTTTACTTACAACTTTCTCACCGTCGACTTTATATCCTGCCTTGCCCTCTCTCTTTTTCTCTTCGTTCTCGTGCTTTGTCGTGGCCCGTCAGACCTCGAGCGAACAAAAAGCGTCGCCAACCTTCCTTGCAGCCCGTATTTTCCAATGCCGCGCCACCCCTTCCCATCCCCGTCGCATTATTGCGGTTTCCTTGTGCAAACGAAAATACCTCGCAACTTCCGCGGACTCCACGACCGTGGAATTTATTTCAGAGCACCCCATTGACGGGGAATGCGAGGTATTTTTTTTTTCTTCTCTTTTTTTTTCCTGCGGGGGGTGAGGGTGTCCTCTTATGGGAATAGTAGAGGTTTTGGTCCGAGGAGAAGTGGGTTGAAACGATAATAGGATTGGTGAAATGGAAAATGGGGTTAACGCGTGCTGGTGGTTAAATAATCGTTTAAAAAAGAAGGTATTGCGTTGGTTTTCGGTTTCGTGGTAGGAACGAAATGATGCAAGTACTTTCAGGTAATAAATTCGAAGTCGAGAATGGGAATTCAAAGTTGGAAGTTAATAGAATGTTCATAAATTAATATACACTATGTTTTATAGTTGAGCCGTTCACAAGCCAAAGTGATTAATTGTACTTTTTTCATTTTTTTTTTTTTAAATTTTTGGTGCTAAAGCGTTTGATTGATACTTAGCTGTTTATATTTAAAATGAGTTCCTTAATAATAGGGCTTAGCACTGCGAAAGGAGAAAAATGTTTTTGGTCATGGAACAGTAAACGATTCATGTAAATAATAACGATTATACCAAGGATATATTATGTTATGCATTTTATATGTCGTTAGATAAAAACATCGCCTGTAATAATAAATGCCACAGTGTCTATTTGAATTTCAATTTCTTATTATCAATATCCAATATATTATATGTATATTCGAATGTTTTAATAAATTTTGAATACAAATTTAAATTCAGATGAATTTACAACACGCATTCGTCTTATAATATACGATTAATATTTAGCATGAATAAACAAACAAGTTAATTTGCGTTCAGTCTGTTTCAATTTAGAAATTGTCTTCCAGACTAAGCAGAACTTACAGTTTTCGGTAAACGAATCTGAAATTGTCCAGAAATAATCATCTGTCAAATCGTAAATTAGTTCGACCTTTATCGATTGATGATATCGTTCCTGTCACGATTAATAATGGGCGTAATGAGTGGTAATTTTACACTGAATTGAATTATATTGGTACAATCTGGCAAATCACGTTTAACGTAACACGGCAAATCACTGCTGGTAAAATGACAGCTATCAATCTAACAATAAACCACTATATTTTAACAATACTGCAATAGCTGAGAGTTAATTTTGAAAATGATCAGTATCTACGTATAGAATGATGAATCACTTAATTCATGTTGAAGAACTTCTACTAGAGAAAAACTTGTCCTTCCTTGAATTAACTTATTCTTAAATTTTAACTATTGACGTCAAGTTCTTTAGACACTGATTTTAGACAGACTCCAGTTTTGAAACGAGGTAATATTCAACGAATTTTTGCCCAATTATTAACCCTTTGAAGACGGGACTTAACTAGCTTTTTCTCGAATTATTAACAGCAATATCTAGAGATGATATGGAGTTGAATTTCTTGCTTGAAAAATTGGCATGGAACCAAAAAATCAAAAATTTGCGACAGTCATCCGCAAATGGTTAATCCTTAGTCTTCACAATGGTTTTTTACTGTTATAGGCTTTAAAGAAATGTAGGAAAATTCCAAGAGACTTATTAGTAGATTGCGGATCTTTATACAGATTCATACTTTTTCAAATCTATTTGTCTAATTAATTTTATGATTCACCACTCCATAATTATGGTATCCATACATTTCTGGTATTGCTTCCCGTACGTCGCTATAGACAACAATTGTTATTTTTCTTATTAATCGTCGAATAATTACCACGAAATTTAATTGTACGTTAAGCTTCTAGCTACCAGTGGCCATCGTTAAAGGGTTAAAAATCGAAGAAGTAAAAATTCCCATCGTACAGTAATAAGCGACTACTCGTGAACTATCGAACCGATTGTTCCGTAATTTAACGTACAATTAGCAGACAGACGAACAATGATAACTTGAAAATCCCGTATATTTACGTCGTTTGTAACGTTACCTGTTGCAAAATTCCCCCAACTTCTCGATCACACCGTGTATATAAAAGGGCCACAACGAAAAAAGTATTAGTAGAAGATGAAGACTGCAGACAAAATGGATTCATCTCTGACAGTTTAATGCAACTATCAAAGAGCGTTTTAACGAGGATTGCTAAAGACGCGAACGTATTAATATCCATGCATAGGTTTCAAGGCAGGTCGAAAGCAGATGCAACAGCGATTCGAAACCATCTCCTTAGGGTCGTTCAACGCATTTACCCCCGGCGTCCACTTTGGAGAAGACGAACAGAGCCACTCTCCGCCCATTACTTACTCAAGTAGACTGCACTACACCGTGAAATCCTCTTTCTTTTCGCCCCGACGTCGCTGAATTGCTATTTACGCACGACCAAGGACCGGGAATCTTTTTCTCGGTGAATTTAACAGCCCTCTTCTCCCTTGGTAGTTTACGAATTTTCGAGCGATTTCCGTCGGCCACTTTGTGCGCGAACCCCTTAACGATTCCGATGGAACGTCACTAGCCTTGAAATGCTCAAGAAAGACTCAAGATAGAGAATTCAATGGTCTTTCAATAATACTTCATCCTTTAGACGAAATAAGGTCCCTGATGAAAAATGCAATTGTTATATTGCTTCATTCAACGTAATCTTTCATTTTGGCTAACGTGTTACTACATTAACTCCTTGTCCTACGATTGTTTTATTAGCAATGTGTGCTAGCATTAGGTAATCGATGATTTTACATCGTGTCACTTATAAATCATTTGAATATTATCAACAATATTCGTGTAATCTTCAATCTTATTTTATTCTATATCTTTATCTATATTTTAATCTATATTTTCATGCAAATTTGTACATGTATAAATCGAACTGGAAAAGTGAAATTTAAATAGGATATTGCCATTCAATGTTTCGAAAGGTACGAGTTTCAAGAGTTTCAAGATCTTGCAAAGTTTCGAATTCGATTTTCGCGAATCTATGCCTTAAGTTTCCAACCATCTCTAGTTCGAATAAATCTGTTTCGATGATTGCACAAAGGAACATAATTTACACATCAAAACAAAATAAATCTTGCCAAATTTTATTTATAAAAGTATTTTGTACACATCAATATGTCACACAGGTATCTTAATCCTTTGAAATACAAATAGAACGGAGTTCGATGTGTTCCAAAAATACTATTTAATTTGGGTCAAACGAACATCCATCTAGTCTTAGAAACAGAACGGAATATTTATAAGTATTGCTAAATATCATTTAGTAAGGTTGACATGCAATATTAATAAACAGTATACGATATACAGAGTTTAAAAATTTGGATCATTTAAAGCAATAAATAATTAGTACAAAATGTTGATTAAGTATGAATGTAGAAGCATCGTAACGTTTAATAACGTTGACGATAGTGATATCAAGCATTACGTATACACATAATCCATCAAAATAAATCTAGGAACACGCCGATCTCATAAAATTACGACACTAAAAAGGGTTAAATAAGAAACCAAGTGTGCCAGGTATAATAATTAATAATTTTCTTCATGGCATTCGTCAGAGACAATTCTTGACGTGTTTGAGATGTCAACGTCTTCAATGAAACACGAAACAAATGACGTTTCCGAGACGTGTCGCTGTATACCAAAGGTTTGAAGCTCCATCTCTCGCAAACGTTTTACAGAATATTATCCGAAAATTCGCATAGTTAGCACACGTATCTCCCTATTGCTTCCGATAATGAAGCCTCCATCGTGTCAAGAATTTCCATTGCACAGTACTTACAGTCAAATTAACGTAGTTACGGCTTACCGTGGGTAGATTCCCGAGACCGGTTCCTCCGTTATTCCTTCCGTTATTAGCGTCTCGAACACCTGCTGATCTAGTCGACGTAAAATACCGCGCCTCACGCGTTTACTCAACCCAGGATCCTCGTCTTTCTCTACTGAGACCGCAACATTGAAGTAACTCCGACACGCCGGATCGTAACTAACCGTCCAAGTAGCTCGAGGAGCTCGTCGAAGACGCGAAGAATAAACGTATTTCAAACTGATTTACACAGCTAATGCGAGAGGTATGCGCAGGGATGGTAATCGACGCGATTTCAGATTACACCTGGAGTTCACTAGTCACAGGACGAGGAGGAAGCGTTGACGGAAGCTTCTCTCGGATAATCGCCTCGAGTATCTTCACCCTTTGAAATCGTAAATATTGTGTCATTCTTTTTCCGACCTTCTTAACTCTTTGACGTACAAATAAAGTGAAACTCGATAAGATTATAGGAAGCTTAGTATATAAGTAACCGTATTACATGGCGCCTGTATGATATTGGAATAATTTTTATTTGAACAGTTAATTTATAAATTTGGTGATAGCAGAGTTTTGTTATAACTGTCAAAGGAAGAAGATACAAATGTAAATGATAAGAATTAACTATTCGAGGTTTGCGGATGATTAGAATTATTTTTGAAATCAAGAATGAAGTACAGTTATATGTAGCTCCCAAGTATTCCTTTTCTGGGTAGGTAGAAATGTAGTACTTAGATCGTCCCCGCCTTTTCGCTGTTAGAGTGATCTTTGTTGGTTTTCATAATTGCGCTACGGGTTTCTAGAGGTTGTTTACAGTTAATTGAAGATGGATGATAATTATATGGATAAAGTACATGTTTGCTTATGTAATCAAAAACAAAATAATATAGCGTATGATCTTAATCTTAACATTCACAAGCGATGTGCGTTTATAAACGAACCAAGTATGTACATATTCAGAAACATTGGATAAAATATGCAAACCTTTGCAATCATTTTCCGTTTGTTTTTGCGTAAAAAAATATATTTCCCCCCAAATGATTTATTTCTTCAATCTATACTATACTATACAATTACGATGACTGTAATTCTTTTTCTGTGTTCTTAATATATTTTGAACACAATCAGACTGAATGCTAAATTTCTGTAGATTATTTTTTCAATTACTCAAGAAAATATTTGCCCGCCTCAACACGCTTGAGGAACTTCATCAGTTTATCGTTCATTTATATTGTAACGAGTATTATAAAGCAGCAGGATATAATTTTGTTAAAGTAGTTTTGCATGTTTGTTAAAAATGAATTTCGGATTATATTCTTCTTTACGGTTCTATAATTATACTGTTGGATGCAAGAATGACGTCAGGGCACTTACACTTTTCTTACGTAAAATATACTTTTTTTAAATACGCAATTCAAATTTCATTGCGTTAGTTAACAATAAATAGTATCGCGCATTTCAGTTGTACTAAAACAATGTATAAAATCAGGAAAACTATAAAATGTTAAAAGTCTGTACAATTTTTTAAAAGAAGAAGAATATTATATATATATATATATATATATATATATATATATATAAAACAAATGTTAATAAATACCATATTTTAACATTGAAGCTATTAACTCATTTATTAGGTAATTCATGTTATACCAATAAAAATGCAACGGAGACATATTGAATTGTAAAACAACTTCAGCACGCATAAGAAATATTGAACTGTAAAATATTTAAAAACACTCTTCATGAAATTCACTTTCATCGCTCAGCTCTTTCTTGCATTCAACGGTACAATAATTGTATGTAAAGTTTAATGAATATCCAACGTGGGCGAATATTTTTCTGTCTAATTGTATACTGTTCCCATATTAGCGAAAACTATTCCCGCCTATGTTTCTATTCTTTAACTCATAATCGCCATAATGACATGATTAATCAAAACTCTAGCAGACTATACCCACGCGCGCGCGCGTGAAAATCAGGATGCCAGAAAGGAAGAGAAGCATAGAAAGAGAAATTATCCATAACAAATCACTGCGCATAAATAGCGCCTCTAGGGCTATTCACGGTAGAAACGGTAATTTCCGCGCGCAATTATAATTATACGTTTTAATTATGTGCTATGTTTAAACCGGCTGCACCTGTCCGCCGCTGCTACTTCGCGTACATTCGAATAGATTAGATGCATCCTGACAAAACTGAACGTACTGAAAGCTACTTGCAACTCTAATCTCTCTTTCCCTCTCTGTGTGTACTGCGTATGAACGCATCAAGATAGCAGACAGAGCTCGCTCGGAACACTGACAGACTGCTATATAACTTCTCTTGTTTTGGTACGAGGAATTATCGACTGTATAAATTACAACCGTATAAAGTTGTCGGAAGTTGTAAGCTACTTATGAAACTTGTTGAACGGGCTTGGATAAGACTGATCGCCAGTCAGAATTTTTCGAGGAAGTTTCTTCTTACTGGTTCCCGCGGGAATTTCGCGAAACTCACAGCATGAATAAACTAGGTTGCATCATCCTCCACGGCAATTAGTAACTATGCACGTCTTCGTGGAGCTACCAACTCTAGTATTCATACTTTTCCATTCTTCGCTCGTCTAAAATGTTACTTGCGTGTTTCAAGAGGTATTGAGTAGTTCAAACCTGATACCTAATCTTTTACGTATCATTGTACATCTATAACATGTTAGATTTCTGATGTGGAATTGAAATATGCCGAACAAAGGTAATGTTTGATGCAAATTACAAATTTAAAGTAACAGTGGAAATCTGTAAATATTCATTTTGGTACATGATTCCGTTAATAAGATAAAGATTTCCTGGCCCAATAGCTAACATGGATCTCTTTAAAGATCTCCGTTAAAAATTAATATAAACAACGTCCGTCTTTGTTATTCGTGGATTTATATAAACTTGAATAGAAGTTAATAAAAATATCTGTACCCTTTGTTCAATTTCCTTTCTTATGCTATCAATCGCTATTAAAAAAGCGTAAAAATATAAGTGTCCGAATTTAATATTTAGCCACTGTATATTTTGTACAGAAAAGCGCGAAATATCCTAAAAGGTATATAGATTGACTTAAACCACTTAAAGAAATTAGCTCAACCCATTCAAATACCCCAAAAAGCTGCGTTCTCGCATAGAAAAGCAACCGCAGTCCCAAGATCCACATTCAATCCTCCATTTCCGGTACTACCACGACACGCGTCGTCCCGAAAACAAATCCCAACATCCATATCGGCGTTTATCGAGTAAATTTTACGAATCGCCGGGCACCCGTAGCGGGCAAAAAGCCTGTTCGAGCGTTATCGAGGCCGGCGAACAGAGAACCAATCAATCTTCCCGCCTTCTGCGACTTGCACTGCTATCGTCCCACCGACGGGGCTGAAACAATGCGCCGCATCCCGCATAAACTTCCACGCACGCCTCTCGGCCGCTAGAAACTGGTAGCCACTCGTAACTCCTCGCCGAAGCGGCGCATATAGATACGCAGAGACGGCGATCAAGCCTCCAGGTGAGATAGAGGCCCGAGACCGAGCGTATCGTTCGATATATCGCGGGAAGTACCGGCTGCCAGCCCGTCGACAGCCACCAGGCTGCTTCGAGTGCCTGTGCGTGCCACATGGATAGCTTGCTTGGGTTTGTAGGCGTGGGTGAAGGCCTGTGATGGATGCAAAGGGTGCCACGAAGAGGAGACGTTACCCTCGCTCGCACTTCAACGCCCGCATCCTTGTCCAGTCACCCTCTTGACACCTGGACATCAATGACTTTGAACTTCCTTCGGTGTTGCTCGGATCAATTGATGGTTGACCCGTGCGACTGGTTTGCAGGGGCGTAATATTGATAGTGAGCGAATGTGGGCGGGGGATGTTAGTGGCTATTCTGTTAGCGATCTTTGTTGTGAGATTCGTGTTCAGATTGGTTTAAGGTGCGATGGTGGAAATAGGTTAATTGAATACTGTTAAGAAAGGTGCTGTAACTTCTAAATAGATAAGGTTGCATTTACAGAATAGAGACCTATCGTCCAATGTATTTTTTTGTCGCATGATTTGGGGATCCCGAGATCACCTTACTATTTTCATCTTTATTTTTTCAATTCTTTAAAATGTATAACTTTTGCATTTGCTGTTACATTTTGTATATATTAAAATACTTCAGAAGTGTTTACATTCTATGTCAAATAATAAGACGAGTGATATTCTTCCGAAAACTTTGATTTTTTAGGTTATCGGCGTTTCAGACCGTGTGACACGAAGTCCCATAAGATGATAGGTCTGTCATGTACCTCGTATGTGATGTAAATTAGTTGATAGATATGACATCTTTTGTGAGACTGCCTGATTGCTGTTTTCTGTGTATGTTGTATTAGAAAAAATCGAGACTAGACGCGAAAAGATTATCGCTCTGTAAACACGTGTTCTATCGTTCTATATAATTAACATAAGGCTGTAATAAAATAAGTTAAAACCTAGAACCAGTGCACAGAGGTACAATGATTCATACAGAAAAATGGAACAGAATCCCGTCAACGCAGCGCATACAAGTGGCATAATTTTGAAATTTCGTCTTTCCTTTCGTTATAACGTCGGATGTCGCCGTTTCCTATAGAAATGGGAGAATTTACAAGCGACTACGGTAGCAGCACGTGGATCTATATTTCTCTTCAGGATCACTTGTGCCATCAGTCATGCAAGGTATTCCGGTGTCAACGACGCAACGCGCGAGATAAACTCGCCTATCGCTCGTCGCTTGCTATGTACTTGTTTACTAGTTACGAAGAGAAGTCGAGGAATTCGCACTTTTGCCGGCAGAAAATAAATCAGTGCGGAAGCATGTTGCTGCTGGTTGCAAACCGTTGAAAGAGCGAACGGAATTTCGCGAAAATTCGTTTCGAGTATCCGTTTTCCGCTGCAAAAACGAGCAAGAATGCTTTTGTAACGCGCGTTTTATTTATCGCAAGAATGTAATTGTTGCAGACGAAAAGAGTTACGTTTTCACGGAGACAATAGTTTAATCCCAACTGACATCCTTCGAAACTTGCTTTACAGTTAGAAAATGATTATTAACTCTGGAACTACCAAAGTTGACAAAAAATGAAGTATTCAGAGTTTCTTGTAAAAATTGCATACATTCACACGAATACGATAGAAAATATGGAAAGAATATAACCAATTATTTAGACCAGACAAATCAGTTAAAAAACTATAAATTATCTGTTTATAAGGATGAAATACCTAGCAATCTCAACAATCCATTAACTATAAGCACACCATGTACTCATGTCAATTATATACACTGTAAATACGTATTGTACACTAATGTATTACTCACGTGGTCGCTAATGACTTATGAAAGTTGATGCGATCTTAAATAAATAATTAAAAAAATATATATACATAATTGCGGATCTTTATGCAAATTTGTTTCTTTATAAGCAGAAACAAAAAGCTTGGTGCTAAATTGGGACTATTTTTACCCTCCAAACATTACAATATCTTGTTTAATTTGAATATCACATATATGTTAACACATCGTGCGTATTTCTCGCGAAATTTCTCACCTAACTGCGCAACGTTCCACAGTCTACGCGTCACTGAAATGTTTGAGACTCTTCTAACCTACTCCATCCGTCCGAATGGATTTTCCGAAAAATTACCACATCACAAAAGCCTGTAAACCAACCTCTGAGTACTGTCAACGCCGAAGTTCGAGCCATTGTGAATGTCCTGGCATCGCACTGAATGTTCCGCGCCTATGACGATGGTGGAAGTGGCGTGAAATCGAAGGGTGGGGAGAGGGCAGAGGGCCGAAAGGGTTTGGGCCGGTGATCAATCACCTGGTTGCACGTTGAAGCTGGACTGCGTGAAAGCTCGTGACGAAAAATGACGCGGTGGGTTCGCTTGCAGGGCTTATTCACGCCGGGTACGCCCATCCACTCCTCCGATTACAATGTCCAGGGGACAGGGGGCTCCTGTTTCCCGTGGACGGATTTACGGCAACAACAGCAACGACAACGACAACGACAACGACAACGGAGAAACCGGCGGCTGCATATTTCTGCCCGCGCAGATCAGCCCGAAGCATCCGTCACGGGAATCGTCACCGAACAGATAACATCTACTAGCGATCGGATCAAGTTTATTACGCGCTTGGCAATTCGAGTCAATTTTAATATAAAAGTTTAATTTTATGGGATTAAACACGGTACTGCTCTGGTCTTGGTTTATCCTGTTAGGCTTGGGCAATAAGGTTTCCAGACTGTGCCGATTAAAGCATACACACGCAGACACTTTAACCCTTTGACGAGTACAGATTTCTGCTTCGCAATATAAAAATATTTTTATACATAATTATAATAATATAATATATAATTTTATATATTAATATATATATATATATATATATATATATATATATATATATATATATTTGATTATATGTAGTGATATGGACGATGAAAGAACATAATAAAGATAATAACTGAACATTGTAAAAGCTGTTTCCATCAAATATGGCACAAAAATATAATTCCAATTACGTATCATAAGTCGTATATGTACAGAGTTACTCCTTTGGGCTCAACAATTTTTGGCCGTACTCGTTAATTCTTTGCGGTTGTAATATTTTTAACATAAGTTTCACGTCTATCAAAATCGCCTTCGTTTACGTATCGAAAGTTGCAGCCTATCAATTAATATTTAAGAAATTTATAAATTATACTTAAGTGAATTCATTCCACTTACATGGATTATTGTATTCTTACAAGTAACATCTTCCCTGGCCTACGACAAGAATAGTAAAAGTATTTCGCCGGGAAAATCCCGTACTTTGACCGAAAAAAGTTAATGCCAGAGGAAATATTTCTGAACCTGAGAAGCGGCTTAATCCAAGTAGATTTTTGTCAAAATTGTGTTATACACACCATCTTATTGTCCCTTTTTAACCCTATCTTCATTCCGTCTCTACCGTCGACCATTATCTCGCGTATCATTCATTACCACGGAATATCGTTAGGTTACTTTAGTGTCGACAGAGGTAATTTACGCGGATGGATCGCTCGTAAACTTCTGTGACACGCATTTACACAGGACGAAGGTAGAAACCAGGATGGGAGGACTGTGCTTTGAGTGGTTTGGTGTAAAGCAGCGGCGGATCCAGATGGAGGAGATTGGGGCGATTCCCGTTTCAAAAGAGGAATTTCTAAAAATATTATGTCTAGATTGCGGATCTTTGTGCATTTATGGGAAATTTACTTATGGGAAAAATACAGGATTTGCATAAAGGAAGTGGTTCAATTATAAGCTACGGTCGAAATATAGTCTAGTTAAAGTATAAGGAAACCCCCAAAACCCAAAAAGTATCGAATTCTCAGAACACTTGAAGCTTTGTGCTACTTTTATGATTTGAAACTCTCGTAACATAGATGAATAATAGTTTGTATAAATAGCAAGAATATTGTAATATTGCAACTTTATTCAACTAATAATCTAATAGAGTTTGCGTTTATACTTTAGACCTACTTTAATCGATGCAATTTCACCAATTAATAACAGTAGTTTATAACGAGGAGAAATAAACCCCCCCCCCAAAAAATAAGAATTAATAATTATCTCACGAAGTTTCTTCACTTATCGATTTCTTTCAATTATAACTAAATTTAAGTTGCATTTAATTAGATACAGTGAACAAATTCGATTTTCTAAAAGCAATTTATTAGAATCTTAATTTTTAACAAAACGCGGATACTCCTTGCAAACGAAAGGAAGAAGATAAGGATTCAGGGTTTGGCGAATCTAGAAATTAGGTTTTGACCCATCTCTAAATAGAAAAAGGTTAAAAAATGTGTATGTGTGTGTGTAGCTTTTCATATTTTCTGGCTTCTAAATCCGCCCCTGGTGTAAGGCAAGGAGTAAGCTGAACGAAGGGTATAAAGGGAAGGAATGCGAAGCTGCTAGACGCGTCAAAGACACCCGTGCTTCTCTTAGTTGCTTAATAAATGGTCCTGCTCGCCACGGTGAATGTAACGCTTTGGGATGTGCGGCCGTGAGCATCACAAAACATGCCGACATTTTTGGGGGTACGGTGAATCAAACGGTGGGCTGCTACGAGGGAGTGAAGGATTGGTGTCAGGATTGTGAGGACGCGGGAGCAGGTAGAACGAGTTTGCAGAGTGTTTCATTCAAAGACTTCCGAGTATAGTGGGGTACCTTATAACGAATGACGTTACAATGAACGAATGCTACGGTGAGCAGTTTGTCCCATTAACCCCTTGCCTTACGAATTTTTCGAAGACTATTCATTGGAACGTTGACTATTTTCTAGTTTATAACTTAGAATGCAAAATGCTAAAATGGTAATAGTAGCATATATTTCTCCAATCTATACACGTGAAAGTTTTTGGATTTACAGACAATTCTTAGCCTAGACTTTGTACATTTGTCGATTCACATAATCCTCCATGCACGTAGGGAGCGGTAATTGGTAATGAAATATCAGCCTTAAATATCTAGCGAGCCTTACAAACTATAATATTGCATAATCTCTTTGGTTTGAAGCTTCAGCTTAATGCTAATTTCTGCGTCGACTATTCTCGTTCGATCGTTTCATTTTTTCGTAGCTTCTGCTGATCTCGAATGCTTCTTTCACAAATTTACCGCTCAACAAAATGCTAAAATATTCCGCGTAATTTGTACTTTCTAGTCTTCAATCTAACAACCTTACGAGTTGAAATGGAGTGAATTGAATTGTATCAAAAAGTACAGCGTGCTTTTATTATAACGTGCCGATAGGTTACACCACGAGTGTAACACGTTGTTATAAAGCAAAGGGTTAAATGAAAATGTTACAACGAATAAATATTAGAGCTGATGGTCTTGAACGTGTATTTAAGATACACGTGTACGCATATAATATAGTGTAACGACTATGGTAAACTACTTAATTATTGATACTCTAAAGTACGATCATAAATGAAAGTTGCATTAAAAAAGTGAATTAAAAGTAAGAATTCAATTCATACTTGTTTCGTCGCCATAGAAACGAACATTTTAATCATTCATATTACTTCACCACACTCTCGTGCACTAAATCCAATAATCTGTTAATTGTTCTATGAACTGAATTTTTATTTTGATCTGATTCGCCTCGATCTACCCTAATATAAGAATAAATATGATATAAGAGAGGTGTCGATATGAAAATAATGAAACATATGCATGATTATAGTTCTGAGAAGTTATAATTGTCTGAGACAAATACTAATAGACGAAACGTTTAATCGAATCTGATAACCGCACGAAAATATCTAAATCAATTGTTAATAACAGTTCTTGTAACCATATAGTAGATTACATCGAATGCCTAGCAGTGTGGTTCGAACAAAGGAAGACTTCCTCCTTGCAGACATGAAATATTAAGCAGTTTATTAAATCTGTACCTGAAAACCAAACTAACCCGAGTCCATTTTTGTCAAAATTGTGTTATACATTCTTATTGTTCTTTTTTAACTTCATCTGGATCACAAAAATGTACATACGTTACGTAATACATAAAGAATTGAATTACTTCAAATACAATGTTGTCTTATGCAGTTTTAATTTTTGTTTTCGCCGTGCTGTAAATTTACAATACAGTAGTTAGGTCAATCTGGCAATGAGGTACAAAAATCTTACGAACGATTATGAATAATTAGACGCTCCACACTGTGGAACATTCATACTTTTAAAAACATGACCATAGAGACCTGAGATTTAAATAGAAATTAACTTTTACCCTTTAAATATAACATTGCCTGTTTCATCCTGGACGTTTTATACATTTTTGAGTATTAACTGTATCTAATACTTTTCTCTACTCTAATTGAATTTCCAATAAATGCATAAAAATCCGCAGTCTACAAACAACCGTACAATAAATTCTGTTTTATGCATTTCATCCCTCTTTTTTGTATAAACATTAAATTTTTTAAGAGGAGAATTTATTACAGCATTTACGATGCCAGTGAAAGCATTTTTCTTTAAACACGCGTTCATTGAATTCGCCCTTACTATTTTCATTGCCTCGATTGGGGTCCATAGATCATGGAACAAACGCCGATAGAATTTCCTTCGTCAACCCGATTGAAAGCGTCTTCGACAAACGGGTAAACGTCCCATAACGAGTAACCACGTGTCAACCGATCTTGTCTAATCTGTGTCGCAACCGGTGGACGATGCGAGAAGCCGAAATGATCAGCGATCAAACGATTTGACCCGATAATCGAGATCGATCGGTCCACCTTGCTGTCCGATCAGAATCTCGTGCCTCGATGCAATCAGCACCTCCTATTTACCTGTCGATAGAACCTGACGAGTCGAAGGGAATCCCTCGACAGAGATTGGGGCGATAAATCGAAGGTGAACAGTTTAAGGAAGACCTTGATTCTTGCGGTGTTTCATTGGTCTAACGATAAGAACGTGGCTCTGCAGAAGAAAAGCATAGAGGGATGAAAAAATTGTGAGGATTTTTATTTATTCGCAATGCAACGGAATTTGTGCAGGTTTATGGTGGCATTAATATATAGCAGCTGATAAGTCCACGAATCGTTGCAGAAAACGAAGGGGATAATTAATGTTACGATTAGACTGCGGATTTTCATGCATTCGTGGGAAATTTAAATTCGCGAAAAAGTACAGAATGCGCGTAATATGCAAAACTATGCAAAATATTCTAACAAAAGAACATGTTATGTTTGAAGGGTGAAACAATACTTTATATAGATTTTTTCATTTTTCTTTGTTAGTGAATAAATGAATTTGGATAAATATCCACAGTCCATACATTTAGTTCCAAATAGAGACACAATTTTGGTAATATGGAATTGCTTGAAAGCTTCTTGATCTTTAAAATACGAGGATGAGCCAGTAATTATCTGCAACAAGGTTATAAATATTTACTCAAATTACATCGCGACGTTTCGCGGAAAATTCCATTACGCAATCTTCATCCTTAACCTTTTGTGGACGATGAATAATGACACTTGAGGGAGTATTTTAGTTTTGAATTGCAAGCCTTTAAATTTCCAAACTTTCGAATTCCTGGCAATCAAATTCCCATAACTTTGAAACGTTTATCAACGCTATCAACTTAAATCTTTCGCTTTAAAAGCCAAGATTCGTAAATAAAACGAACAATTAGGCAGCTATTAGCAGACACTCGTCTGCAAAGGGTAAACATCCAACAAATTCTATTCTTATTTTTAATTCACGAATGCCGAAACTGTTCCCTATCGAAGCTTCGAACGGTTACGAATATTTATTTACCCGCGCAAGGGTTAACCAGCATCCTGCATAAGCTGCGCATCTCCAAATCATCTCTGCACAAATTAAAGCGGTCGAAAAATCCCATATGCAGACGAAAAAAAGGTAATAAAGAAAATGTGAAAAAGATACTGAAGCGCAGGTCTTCCCGTTCAAAGACACAATGCAACGCTTGTTGGAAGGCGAAAAGAAGGTGGAGGACGGAGGAAAAGAAGGCGGATCGTTAGCTGTTAACCATCACCCGGGGCGAAGCGTCGTCGTAACGGAGTTCATCGTGCCCGTCCATTACTTACGTCGCGTAATATTATAGCTTCCTCATTAGAGAACGTAAGGGTGAACATAAACGAAACTTGTCCCGGAGGCGCGGGCTTACAGGAGGTCACAGCGGCACGACGGAACGGCGACGGGTCGCCCGGAACAATCGCCCATTTTTCTCGTCGTCTTTCTAGGCACACGACGGCAGACAATAGCGCACCGCTTCGAGAGATACTCGTATTTCTTATTCGCTTGGCTTAATTCGTTCCGCTTGTTTATCCGTTTTATTAGCTGCTTTGCTTGTTTGCTCGTTTCACTCCTTCGCAACTGTTGACCTTCGTGTTTGACTCGCGTGCCGAATGCTATTTCAACCACCTACGAAACGTAGCTATAGATTAGGATAGATGTCCCAATTACTGCCACTTTAAGCTTATCGCGCAACTTCATTCTATTGTTTTAGATGTTATTTAACTTAATAATCGTTCCGGTTTGGAGCAGTACATTAATTAACATCTATTTTATTTATGATGATTTCTTTGAATGTTAAATACTGTTGAAGGGTTATATTAAATAACTGACTCGTGTGGAATAAAGTGGGTTAAGGTTTGGGTTAGGTATCGGGGTTAGGTATTGTCGGTTAGGAATCGGACTTTGTCTACGTTTCCGCTCGACTAGTGCCGACTCCTACAGTAGTATTTCCAATTTCGTGCCGGCTACACGTTTTTTCGCTACGCTCTCGTATTCTATAAAATATTGAATGATGGTTGGTATGGTTGAGCGTTTTAACTCCAAGTTAGTTAATATTAGGAACACTAAAAAAGGAAACAGTGGTTTTCTATCACATTCGCCATTACGAGTTGGGAATTATATAAACTCGTCGGTTAATTTGATAAATATTCAAAGAATTCATCACATTTACCAAACTTAGTGGTGATTATATATAATAACCGGTAATTATACATAATCACTGAATTAATAATCACATTTACCGTAACATATACATATATTGACAAGGTGGTTGGAGCGAGTGCTTTCGAAAAAGTCCTATTTCGTATGTCCCTCTAGTGGTGGGTGCAGGAGAGACGCCACGCGTTAAAAATCAACACGTCGAATTAAAATTCTACGTTGGAAACAGTTTGCAGCAGCATCAGCCCAAGCGTAATAGTAAAATTGATTCGAAGAATAACAGAATCAGAGTGTTCATCGGTCCGAAATTATTCATCGAATATATAATGAACGAGGTTTTAATGAAGCAATGATTCCCTCAATTTCACCGCGAGTCAATTTCGCCGAAGAAATTTCTTAATCCGCGAACAGTTTATCCGGAATGATATTCCCCCGTCCAATGAACGATTTTTCGCATTCAGATTGCGATACAAAACCGAATGTCGGCGGAGAAAACGGGCGGATTCGAGTGATGAACGAATTCGTGCTTCGCAGCTGCAGCTGCGGCGGACGTAAGCGTGATTTATCTCGTTTTGCATACCAATTTCGGCTGCCTCCGCTCGCCGGCCGTTGGGACTTCCGGTTTTCGTTCGGATAAATTACCTCTGCGTTTGGTGCGGGCAAGCATCGATTCGGAATCGATTTTACCTTGTCATACGACGATGGAAATCGAGTTTATATATTTTCTTTTTACCTTCCTACCGCGCCGCGGCGGCGGAGCCAGAGATTAATTTTTAACCTGCCAACTACTAGGTAAAAGCCTCCGCTCATGTGTGCTCATTTCGCCAGCAATGAGATCTGATACATTAATTTAAATCTGCCATCAACCATTTCAGTATTTCGAGTTATTAGTACTAGAAGTAACGATGATTAATATGTACTTAATTATATCAAAGAATTTAAAGCGGCAGGCATTTGAAAGATCTATTGAATGCAATGGAAATATAAATCTCTATTCCGTCAACTTTATATACAATCATAACAATTTGCAAAAATGCGGTGCTGTAAATTTGTACAAGTTATATGAGAATGAAACAAATCATTTTAACGCTTCCGTTAATACGGAAGTTTGAAATTGGAAACTTTGGACATTCAAAAGCTTATGAATCGCTTCTCAAAGCATGAAAATCTAAGTGTCTGCGTTTTACTTTAAGCCACTATAATACTTCACTGAATACTTCGGTAGAGCAAATTATTGTAGTAAACTATTAAAATGAGAAATTGGCAAACGATTAAAATAAATTGTACTAAAACATTCTTTTCGGTTTCTGTTTCAGGTAAGGGCAAATAGGCAGTTGCTAAATAGAGGACGATAGAACGAGATATTTCTGAAAATTATCGACAGCAGCGTTCGATAGAGGCGTCTGATCGACGAGAAGGGATTTTTAAAGCAAAGGCGACGCGACGTGAGTGTAAACGCGAATGCAATTTTCAGTGTCGACCCGGTTCAGTCTCGCTTTAACGGCGTTCACACGTTTTCCCTGTATCGCGTGAAAACGTGCGAGTGCATTTCTGTGAAACAACTGTCATCGGCCACGCGAAGAGAGTGCTTTCCGGAAAGCGGTGCAATTTCTGCGAGCATATCTCAACCCTGCGAACAAAATAAGACGTAGGGTGGAGGAATCGTCGATAGAGAATTGTTGCGAACTTGTCAAAGCACACGTGTGCACCGCGAAACATTTTATGGAAGAAATCGAACGCGGCTGACGCGACGACCTGTTCCGGAATCGAACTCGCGAATAAGGATAAAATATTTTCATTCAAACAATTTTTTGCCGTAGAATAGGTGTATACTTGTTTGTTATTGTTAGATTTTTGCATAAATCCCTAGTTTATATTTTGAAACAATGCTAAACGTTTTGTTTTACATGTTTTTCTTGTGTAAATCTGGGGAAATAGCATAATAAATTACAAACGTGCGTTCGATGACGCTCTGGCATTACCGAGGGATAGTGTCAACAAAAAGAAATGGTCAGTCCGCATTTCGTGCCACTGCCGTCGTTTACCTGTGTAATTGCTGGTTTTTTCCTACAGAAGGGTGCATAGGTAAAATTTCCCTCGGCACAGTATATATCGAACCACGCTCTGTTACCAGTTCTGTACGAGCACTAAGAAAGAACGGTTGCTGAGTTGACAGCGTCGCCCACAACTGAACCTTTATACATAGTTTTCTTTATTTTGTATTACGTTAATAAATATTCGTTTTTGGAAGCAAACTCTGTAATTATTCAACAGTTATTCATTTGGACTCACTGTGTGTCAGGTTCGCCATCAAACGGCGTTTTTCCAAGGTTAAGATTAGGGGATGAATACAACTCTCAATTTTGTAGACTGTTTAACCCTTTCGCTACAATGGACGTACATATACGTCTTCAAGAATTGGACTGGCATTTGTTCAAAGCTTACGTATATTTCTTCTATAACACAATATAATTTCTGTACTCATTCGTTCGTCAATATTGAGGTACACGTAGTTATGTACAGTATCCAAATATTTACATCTATATAATTTTTATATTAATAAACATTGTCATTACCTACGCGTTTAGTTTTTAGTTCCAATGTGCTGGTAGCGAAAAGGTTAATTATAATAAATCACATTAACCCCTTGCTTTACAATTACTTTACTTTCTAAGTGTGTTGACGTTAGCCAATCGTAGCTTTCATATTATGTCACGTACAAATTATTTGACTATCATAGACAATTTTTATTTAGTAACCTTCTATCTTATGAAATGCAGCTAAAATTTTAATTAAGATTAAATTCTATCCTCAATAGTGTCCGATTTTGTTGAATCGCTATAATTCACGCCATGAGTGTTACTCGTTATTATAAGGCAAAGGGTTAAACAAGAAGAAATTTGTTGTACTATATAGATACGTGTGCGTTGTATTAAAATGATGAAAGCTGTAATGTTTGACATCGTGAATAATCGGAATATTTCTGCAGTTCCTTATAAATATACCATAAAGCTATTGAAACTGGAATTTGGAGGTCGCATAAACAGTAGAATAATTCAAAATTAATTTGCAAAATTTAAGACATCATTTTTCACTGAATAGTAAATTTTTACCTATTTTCCACCTGAAATTGGTGATTTTTATAATTATATAGTAATGTAACTGATTAATTATTGGAACGAAGTGTATAAAATCTTGTAAAATTTATTTCAATCAAATATGCATCTGTAATATCTTGAAGAATCTACTTGGGCTTAACGTTGTTAAAATGCATTTGTTTAAAAAACGAAGCCTCCAATGCGAATTTATCATTCTTGATTATCGCCTTATTTCGAGCCATAGAATCTCTGTGACCTTATTTGCATCACTAATTTTGGCCCACCCTGTACTTCATCAGTAATTTATGTTACCATTAAGTATCTACAAATCTAAATGCAAAATAAATAGAGAATGTATATAACGGAATCGTATGATTCGTTCTTAATATTCATTAAACCGAGTTCTCGTAAAAGTAGCATGTTTTTTCATCGCGTTATCCACTACTAAAGGAATAATCTTCGCATAAAAACGAACGTAGTTACAATCTTCCATAAAACAGCAACCTGCTAGATAAGCCGTCGAATTTTATGCGTCAGTTTTCTCGCTCGTAAAGAACGTATTAAAGACGCCAGTTTATTGAAACCCTATCACAGGTGAACGCTGGTAATCCATATGGAAGCATAAATCTTTATTGTTGAAATTTCCATCAGACTTAAACTTGGTTTAACGTTAAAATATTCGTGTAGCCATTTTAACGATCTTTTAAATGAAAGCTGACGCTATCAGTTCTCTACAATAGGACAGTCCGAATTTCAATAGCTTGGAAGAAAATTCCATTTATTCTGTTTCGTTAATACATGGTAGGGATTGATCGTTTAGTTGCCAAGAAACAAAATGGAAAACGATAGTTTGATTGGTTGTCTCATTAAGAGAATATTTCTATTCGGAGTAGTCATTTTAGGGCATCGTTTGAAATATATTTTTCATAATTATGGATCAATAGTCCTGAAACTTTGCATATGTGTTTATTTATGTTTTTTTATTTATTCGAAGAAATAGAGAATAATTTGTTACGGATAATAAATAATTATTCTATGGTTAAAAATAGGAAATGAGGATATGGCTTATCAAGATCTAGTGATCGACATCACCCTTTCGATAATTTGTGGGGAATTCCGATCCTACGACATTAAAGTTGAAAAAATATATATATATATATATATATATTCTACGGTTAAAATATCTGACTAAACAGAATTTATTTTGATAATTATCTTGGATACATATTTATTCGAAACGCTCAATTAAAAATAATGCCCAATTCTGATTTTTAATATATCAACGCAAATGCATAGTATAGATGCATACATTTAAAAGCGCAGTTTCTCCAAACCGCAGAACTTTGTTACACGAAAATAGATGCACGCTTTTGTTGGATTAAAAGAGACTAGAACGACAGGTTGGTAGTTGGTAAAAGCGATCTTCTCTTTAAAGTTACGGATGGTTGGACGATAAAGTTTAGAATAAAATACGTGATAACGCCGCCGGACGCTCGTGTAAAATTTATTTTACACGTCCCACCGGTGTACATTTTTTCCCGCGGCTGCCGCTTAAGCGTGGAATTTCTGTTTCTCAGGCAAGCTTAATTACTTACCTCGTCGATTTCTAAATCGTCACGCTTCTTCTGCGCTCACTCTTTTTCTTTTATTTCCCTTTGGGCGAGTGTGTGTGTGTGTGTGTGCATGTGCGTGTGTAATTGATTCTTAATCGAAAGTTTCTGTGGGAATTGTAAAATCCGAAATCATAAATTTACTTACATTCATTGGGAATGAAAATTAGTTATTAGTGGACTGTGAATTTTGACGCATTTCTTACAAATTTAAATGTATCGACAAGTTCAGAATGCACTTTTTTTATAACTCGATATTAAATATAGGGTAGATGAAGAAAAGAATGAACATTAAAGGAAATGGTTGATTCGTTAGGTCAAATTTCAGGGATTAATAATATTAATGAGTATTCTGATGATTCAAGCCCGATTCTTTAATGTATGAACTCTTATATAAGGCATACAAAGAGACTTAAAAGAAATAGGTAGTGTAAGTAATTAAATTAGAAAGCCAGAAATATTGATTTCACTGATAAATGAACATTGTTAGCCAATGAATACCAGTGAATAAACACTCTTAGCTAATGAATGAACGATATGTACATACCTTTGCATAGAAAAACCTTCCTACCTTTTTCCTTTCTCTTCTTTTCGCAACTTACTCTACTCGTTTTTGTATTTAATGTTCATTCACTGGTGTGTGTTCATTTACTGGTACATTTACCCTACAGTTTGTTACAATAAACATTTGGTAAATTTCTTTAGCATTTTGTTTTGTGTCTATTGTTAGCTTTACTGTTGTTTTGGTATTAAATCGATTGGGTGCGTTTTGTGCAGCCTTCTCGGTACGACTACTTTCTATAAATCGTTTACTAGTTCGTTCGGGGGATTTTCTTCTCTGATTTTATATTTTCGTGAATAACGTTCCATTTCTTCTTTTTTAATCGATCGTAGGCGCTGTTTTTTAATTGTTGCATTTAAATGGCTCAAATTAAGAATACTATTATTTAACAAGGGTTCCTAAATATTAACTATGCGCCACTATAGAAGATATTTACTTATTTCAACAAACTCGTCACATTATGTACGTAGTTTAATTGAATATTTAAAACGTAGATACTAATTGCGTGTTCCCATAATCGCCAATAAACAGCTGTTTTTGTTTTAGATGTCTATCTAAACACAAATACGTAATAATTAAAACGTACATACACGATAATAAATTATCACTTTTCATATGAAACGTCAGCAATTTCACTCGTTCGATTATCATAAAAATTCGATTATCCAGTTTTCCCGACACCGATTAATTCAGTTAATCGAGGTCTGGCTACATTATAAAAAACGTTACGAACTTTCCGAACTTCCCTAATAAATTAACAACTGCAAGAACATAAATTTTCATACAATTTCTCGTGTAATTAAAAATACAATTCTCTATTCCGTTTTCCACGTGTTCCGGTTGATTTATCACTGGAGCACGAGGCACCGAGACGAGATAGCATCTCTGTGATTCTTTGCAACGAAAGGATCGAAAGTCGTCGCGATGACGATTCGTAGAAGGCGAAGCGTTCAAGACAGAATCGTCCAGCGAGGAAAACCGGTCGAGCTAGAACTTCTTACAGAGAGAAGCATTCCATTTCAGTTGGAAAGCGAGGAACAAACCCGAGGAACACTGAACGTTGACCTTACCCGGAAGAGTGGCAGCGACAAAGAACTCTTTCAGTGAGGTTAATCGATTGTTTTAATCTGAACGCAGCCACCGTGTGCCTTTGTTAATCGACCCGTAACCCGGTGAGAAATTTTTTTGCACGGCCATTATTTTAATATTCCGATTGGATGTTTAATTAGCTACGACGAATTATGAATCGGTAAACGAAATTCTCCAGTGACTAAATGAAATATTTCGAATTTGTGCAATAAGATAATGATAATATATCAATATACAAAATGTTTCTTTTATCTTGCACATCCTAATATGTTTGTTATTGAAATCGAATCTTTGAAAATATCGCGAAGCCGATACACAACATTTTCAACGTTTGCCGTAGAGTAGAGAAATTTATTACTTACGGAAAACCAAGATTATTTAATTTTTCAGTCGCCTATAAATTAGCATGATTTTATCATTCGAGGTCATTTAAAAGACATACTGTCTTAGGTCGTTGAATTCGTCTTGATCTTCACTACAATACTGCATCATAAAAAGTAAATATTGATATGCAAAAAAATGGCGATGACTTGCAAAATTTAGAAGAAATAGCATTGAGAGAATGAAAACATAAATATTGGGATATTGGGTTAATTTAAATTTAAACTCGGTATATTCTTTGATTTATGATTTTATTTTAGCAACGAGGAAGGACGTCTGAACGTTACAAGGATCGAACTAAAAGTGAAGGCTTTTCTAAAGCACATAGAAAATCTGGCGTCCACCTCCAGAAAGAAAAACAACGGCCTGGGTCTGTAACGTGTTTGTCACACAGGTCTTTAGACACTCATACGGCCCGAGGCCCATGACTCTGGAACAGAGTTAAGGCTTTCCTTTATTACAGATTTACAATTAGTGTCTCGCAACACAAAATTTATTTTTGCTTTTAATTCAAATGATAATCCAACAATAAATCGTAATATTCTTAGCATTGAACTAAACAAATCTGTCCCCACACATTTCTTCCTATCAACAAAAGTAACGAAGATATTAGGACTTGCAAGAGAAAAGAAACACTCGGTATAATTTTGCAAATTGTGCGCAAATGTATCGTGTAAATTTTGGTTTTATGAAAAACTCCAAATTGCACATTAACCACTTTAGTAGTTCCAGTGTTAAAGAAATTTTTGGCGTAGAATATAATTTAGAATTCTGTAGTCATTGTAAGTGGTTATAGCATGAAATTTAACGAAAATTTCCGAGTTTTGTGCGTAAAGTATTCCGCGGTCGGTATAAACGTTAAAACGTTGAAATATTTCATGCAATTTCCTTATATCACACAACCAACTTTTCAAGCATGTAATTCTTTAACGCGTCAGCTACTGCCTGTTTGGCTTTCAATGTTATTTCATTGTTAAAAATGGTACGAGATTTCGGTATTAAAGAAAGATACGCAGAGATTTAATGGTATCCGACGCCCAGTTGTATGTAATAAAATTCACAGGCATCTCTTTTTAATTTTGCTCATTTTAATATACGTGGCTGCTCTCAAAACCAATTTCTATATTAAAAAGGGGTTCTTTATTATTACGTAAAAGTAAAGTTGCAGATATTCTACCTTAATTATTCATATCTTTCTAACGTATTCGTTGCAGTCGCGAACGCTTCAAATTTTGATGATATTCGTTGCATAAGCGACGGCTGGTCGAGAATCCGGAAGCTCGTTACAAAGTTTGAATAGTTATAACTGAGAAGCATCGAGATTTGTAATAGTTCTCAGAGCTCTATGCTGTAATATTTAAAACGTTCTATTTAAGAGTTCCAAAGCTTTAACTCATTACCATATTTGCATCAAGTAGTTGCTTACTATTCGAAGGTCCACTTCGAATTCAAATGATTAGAAGTTCGAAGGAATCAAATTTTTCAAGGAAAAAATTAACCAGAATTTGCCCAAGATCAATATGACGGATCAGGCTAACCAATCTTAATTAACCTAATCTGACTTCACTTACTAAATAATTTGTTTAATCGAATCATTTCCGTTTTTGTCTTAAAATTAAATTAACTGAAATATTCTTTATTCTAAGTTAGAAACGTATAACTGGTTGCAGTTAATTAATGACTGAATTAATTCAAGATACTCGATGAATCGATTGATCGATTCGTGCCAGGATCGGACATCCACGAATTGATTGCAAAAAATCGAAAATCTCTCCAGAAAGATCGATTCTTCAGAAAATCGATTCAGAATCGAAAATCCCTACCTCTTACGCGTTTTCTACGAATCTTAAAGATCGATTTACTCGAAAATTAAGCTTCGGTACGAACAAATATCACTAGATTCACCCCACTTCAGCTTTTATCACTAGTTCGAGAACACCCTGTATAAATGCATAAAAACTGGCGGTCTACTCATTACTTAACTTCTCGCATCTGCTCCATTCACGTCTCACCTAACTTAAGCTCCTCCAATCTCCTTTAACACTGGGTTTACCGAACGGAATTTAAATTTCATGCTTAAAAATACAAAGGTGGAAAATATTATTTCTCATTAATTTTATTGAGCATCTTTTTGCGAATGAAGATTAACTCACTCCGGCTGCAGAGGGGAAAAGAACGTTTATCGAGTAAAGTAAAATGCAAAGGCACAGAGGCGTTACTCGGTTCGTGGTTCTCGCACGACCACGCACGACTGCCTCGATACATCTAAAAACAACGAAGTTTCGTCAGCCCCGATTCTTATTTGTTCTATATACTGCGCGTCGCCGAACGCATCGCCGAACGATCAGCGGAACCGTGACTTTTATGGCGCAGTGGAAGCCAGGAGAAAAAATTCAAAATACAATCTGCTCTCAATAAATTTATATGTTGACTTTAATCGACGTAATGATACGAATACGTATTCTAATTCATCCCCTCCTCCCTCGATCTTCTAATTCGGAATATTTAAATACAGCGTAGTCATTTTTTTCCGGGAACCGGTCAAATTATACAATCAATGTCCGTAAACCTAGTGGTTAAACGTAACCAAGCGTAATATGAAACACCTGCAAGCGGTAAGAGTACGTCGACCAAGTCGAACACGAGGAGCGGAACGTGTAACAACGCGGGAAGGCCATGGAAAACGTAACACCAGCTATCGGCTCTGTCCCTAGGAAAAGATCCGGCCGATAAACGAGCAAGGATACGCGAGTGTTGCTATCGCGATCGCCGCAAAATCCGGCGCCGACACGTAACTTGGCGGTGGGACGGTGTGTCGCACGTTCTAGTGGTAACCGGTGCACCGCATGCAGTATGCAAATGTCGTCGGCGGCCTCTGAAAGCGGAGAAGCGTCCGGCGGATCGCGTGACGAGCCGGCACGAGCGGGAAATTATCCCATCTTCGCGTGGTTCGCACGCCATCGCCGACCGCCAGCGTGTTCAACGAGTAGCGGGAGGTCCTTGATGGAGATTGCTGGGGTGGCAAGAGAGATGAGCGGTCGTTTGCCTGCCAGAGGGAGAATCATTCCCGATCGCACTACATTTTGGAGAATCTTCGGGGTGGAGGTGCGACCAACGCAACTTTGTAATCAATTGCATTGGTTCGGGACGTGTTTGAACATGCATGCGAAATAGCATTAAAGTACAGACGACCACTGCATAACACGGTAGTTACACGTTCATAAACACTGCCGTGTTATACGACATCGTGTTACACGGGGTTACGTATTACTAAGAGCAAGATGGGCAAAAGGCGAGAAGTGGATGGAATTTTTAGAGAGGAAGAAAGCAGAATTAGAGGAGGAGACGAAAGGGTGTAATATTGGGGAAGATAAAATGACAGCAAAGCAATGTAAAACAATATCAAAATTGAAAATTGCCAAAGATGGATAGATGTATATATGTATGTAAGTTATACCAATAAGATAGAAATAGTCGATAACATGAGTAAGGAATAATATACATTACATATATTCGTTTCTATGAAATAGGATATTATATGTAGGTTATAAGCTGTATTTTTGTTTAACATATGATATTTTATATAGGTTACAAGCTATGTTTCGTTCATTTTAGGATAAGGAAGTAGAGTATGATATGTACATATACATATATAGAGGTATAATAAGATATATTGTAAGTGGTAATGAAGCGGAAAACATGCAATCAGAAAAGGAACTAATAAATTATTTATTATTAGTACTAAGAACAAGAAACAAAGGCCGATTTCAAAAACTAATAAATAGATTGCTGATTTTTATGCAAATTCGTATTTTTAGGTGCACAATTAAAGAAATGGCGGTAGATATTTGATTCGACTTCCACATATAACACTTGTAGCGCTTTCAATAATATTCACTTCTGTTGTGTAGTTGGTACACTAAAAGGGGATTATTTTGTCATGAACTTTAATTAAATAATAGCATTCTTAATCTGAGCAAATACTGTTCCTATTTGGGATACTTAAAATTCAACGATTAATAGAAAGCAAAATTTTCAATTTAGTCGACCGAAAATTATTACTGTTGCAAGGATATTTTATTGTTCAGAATAAAGCAAGCATATTGGACTGTTTATCAACAGTTGCTTTACATTGTAATAAAGTAAAGATGTAAAACTTGTGCGCAGAGATGTTGTAAATAGCGGCAGGAAACGAGAAAAAGGAATTAATTCTTTCTTTCGAAGCTTGAACTCCTGCGAGGCACATGTTTCCTTTCTATTTATTTTCGACGACGCGACTGGACCTGCCACGACTGAAAGTATTCTGCCCGGCGGGTTCGATAATCGATCGTAAAAACAGCTGCAAGATCGATCGGTCCATCGCGTGTTAAGAGAAAGTTAACTCGATCGGGCTTTCGGATGTTCTGCACAGTTTAAACTGTTGTCTGCTGGATGAATTTAGATGCACGTTGACGAGTACTTTCGTGATACTTTGTTGCTACAATGGAACGTAATGTTGCCCGGGTTTAGCTCTAGGCGAGACCGGAAGGGGTTAAGCGGAGTCGTTAAGTAGAAAAAGAAAAGGGGGATGATACGATTAAGGAGCTAAAAGTGCCCTGAGTAAAAGAAAAAAATTGCATACTTCAAATAAAGAATTCAGTTTGTTATGTGTGTTAGTAACGAAGTAGAATAATAGGTTTAACTTCTGATTGTTTAAGAACGCTCCTTTGAGTACAGTTTATTGTAAACGGAATTTCCACATTAATAAATCATACGTCTCGTTAAAAAGCAGAAGCATCTCACGAAGTAATCTTCTTAACGTTATACTTTAGTCCTCTTATACGCAGAAGATTTAAAAATGTCGATGCTCCTAATGGAATATGCAGTTGAATTTGAAAAAGGAAGCATAAGCACGTTCAAAAATCAAACCATAGACATAGCCATTTTTTTTTATAATTTTTTTCGATTCCTAACCAAGCAAGAGATATAATTTGGTTCACTTATGCGAATCATCGCGTATTTAACCACAGTTTGAACTATTAATGTAATTCGTGATTAGGGGTTAACTTTTCCTATTTTAAAATCCTATCATTCGCCTGATACAATTTTACTTGCATTTACTAAAAGTTAGGATTTGGAGTCGGATTGTAGATTAAAATATATTACGTTATTCATGTTGTTGTTCACCCAATATTACATTAACATTCAACAGTAGAGACATAGAAATTTTCAAAGATAAAAATTATTTCTCTGTATTACCTAATATTTGCACATCTAAAAGGGTTAACCCCTAATCAAGCATTCAATATTATACTAGCGTGTAACGCTAGAGAAATATAAATTTGTAGAGATAGAAATCAGTTTCCCTAACTACTATTTCCACTCCTAAAATGGTTAATCCCATAATTAGCCTCGAAATCAATTTTCTCTATCATTATCCCTACCCCTAAAAAGCTTAATCCCCTAATCAGGCAACCAATATTATACCAACTTTCAGTATTAAAGAAATACAAATGTCCAAAACTAGAAATCGATTTTCCCTATTATTTATTCTATCCTTGAAGGGATTAATACGCTAATCAAACATTCAATATTGTACCCCCAAGAAGATTAATCCTTTAATCAAATACCTAATATTATACCAACATCCAACACTAAATGAATGGAAAGTTTCAAAGCTAGAAATCAATCTTTCCTGTTATTATTTCCAAAAGGGTTAATTCCCTAATTACGCACCCAATATTACACTAACATTCAACACTAAAGAAACACAAATTTTCAAAGCCACAAATTAGTTTTTTTCTATTATTATCCCCCCCCCCCCCCCCAAAAGTATTAATTCCCTAATTATGCAGCCAATATTACACTAGCATTCAACACTAAAGAAACACAAATTTTCAACGCCACAAATTAGTTTTCCTGTATTATTATTTGCCCCCCCCCCCCCCCAAAGTATTAATCCCCTAATTATGCAGCCAATATTACACTTACATTCAACATTAAAGAAACACAAATTTTCAAAGCTATAAATTAGTTTTTCTCTATTATTATCCCCCCCCCCCCCCCCCAAAGTATTAATCCCCTAATTATGCACCCAATATTACACTAACATTCAACACTAAAGGAACACAAATTTTCAAAACTATAAATTAGTTTCTCCTATTATTATTTCACTCTAAAAAAGTTTAAATCCCTAATTAGGTACCTAATATTACACCGTCATTCAAAACTAAAGAAACACAAATTTCCAAAGCAATAAATTAATTTTCCTTATTACTATTTCCACCCCGAAAAGGGTTAACCGCCTAGTTAGGCGCCCAATATTAGGCCAACACTGAACACTGAAGAAACACATATCCCCAAAGCTATAAATTACTTTTCCCTATTATTAGTTTCGCCCCCAAACCGGATTAACTCTCTAATCAAGCCTCCAATGTTACACATTTCCAAAGCTAGAAATCTACTTTTCCTATAACAATATCCTCGCTTGCGATCCAAACAAAGTGAACTTCTCACTTTAATCAATTCCCTGCCACTCGATTCCCGTAGTACTCAGCACTGACCAATCCCATTCAGCAGCACTCACCTTTAACCCTCACCAGTTAGAGTTCTCAGCTAAATGGAGCTGGTTGGTCGTGGCAACGAGACTCGACACTGAATCGAGCTCGAGGGGACGTTCTTTGGACCCTGTTTCACGAGTAGACCACCCAGTCGCAACGTGTATACCGGAGGTATCTTCGACCACTCTACAAGAAGCAACCTCGCTGACTTAGATTTAGGCTCGGTACGATATACAAGTTGCGCGTACGTGAAAAACATCGTGGTGCAGGTCTCGTGTGGACAGCCACGAGCAACGTTATTCCCTCGTGACCGGCTCCTTCTCCACCGGAGTGATGTGACGCGAAAGGTTTTTTGTAAATCGCCAACGTCCATCCACCATATGCCGTCCAGAATTCACGGCGCACTCCGTGGCAGACGCACCGAAGATTGGTTCGAAATAAGGCTCGAGACAAATCTTTAACGATAACTGATCTCGCGGTTGATTGATTAACCCTTTGCCTTACGAATTTTTCGAAGACTCTTACTGGGATGTCACTTATTTTCTACTTCTTATTCAAATGACGATTCACCAGACGATTACTTTAGACTCACTGTAAGGCGAATCGCGAAATTTTATTAAACTCGGTGGAGTGGTTTGAATTTGGAAAATTGTCGGGGAGAAGAACCATCTTCGTTTTCTCGCCCGGCGTCTGAGTATAAAAGCGTGTTCGTAAAAATTTAATACAGTGCCGGAAAGTAGAGGCTTTGCCCTTTAAATGAGCAAAGGTGCATCTCTGTACGTATTTTGTTCACAAAGTTACAGCAGCTCCAAGATCAACAATTTTTCGGCCTAAAATTAGTGATTTTTCAACCTCAGCGCATAATATAAATCTATATATACATTTACATGACCATTACAAATCTCTGTACCTTAAAATGTTGAGTATTTAAAACAATTTCGTGAGGTCTAGTCTTTAATTTTTGTATATTTTCTTGTAAAGAAGCCACGGTTTTAAACTACATCTAATTTAACGAACAAACAAAATCAGTGCTTATAAAATGTTCAAAACTCGTGAATAGTGAAACGATGTAAGTTTACGAAGTTTCTCGTGAGTGATTATGCTTCAATTTTGACCGAAATATACGCAAGACATCAAACACAAAAATACTTTCAATTTGGCGTAGAATAATTCAATTTTCGTGGTTTCCCCGTATACCAAAATTTAGCCTCGACACCATTTCTTTTGTCCATCACCACTAAAAGATCTACCACAGCTGTTTTCCGAAAGGATAAGTCTCCTTAGAAAGAGAAGACGTTACCGTGGTCATGAAGACAAAACAAAGGAAGAAAGTTGGTCGCGAGTGCAAGACGTAGCGTGTGCGGTCGGTCCGCATCGATTTTGGATAAAAGTAAATAACCGTCGACGGGCCGGGGGCGACGTCTTTCCACCAGATCCACCCTGTTGATGTTCAGAGGCTAAGAAAGTGCAAGGAAGTCCCCTGGTACCCATACCGAACCACTTCGACTGTATGGCCTATTTGTGAGATGGCTAGAAGTCTCCGGCGTAAGAGAATTTATTCTTTCCATCCCCTTTCCCTGCCTAACCCTATCCTGTCTCTTTTCGTTCCTAGCCTTATGTCACTGCTACGAGCCCTACATTCATCCTTCTTCGTTTCAGACTTGCCTTTCATCGTTTTTCTCCATCCTTCCTATTCCCTTCCTCTTTCTTTTTCATTGCTCTTCGATTTCTTTTGGGTTACCTTTCGTTGTAATTTCCTCTTTCGTTTTCTTTTGCTTTACCCTTCCTTTTCATTTCCTGTTTCCTTCTCCTTACTTTTCGTTTTCTTTTGTTTCACCTTTCCTTTCCGTTTCCTTTTTCCCTTCTCCTTAGTTCTCGTTTTCTTTCTCTTTACCTGTGCTTCCCATTTCCTTTTCCTTTCCCCGTTCTCTTTATTTTCTTTCGCCCTATCATTCCTTTTCATTCCGATTTTAGTTTTCTGGTAGTTTTGCTTTTCGTTTCCCCCGTTGCTTTTTTCCTGTTCGTTTCCTCTTTCTTTTTCCTTCTCCCTTGCTTTCTTTTTGTTCGGTTTCCTTGCACGTTCTTTTTTTCCTTTTCCTTCTTTCGTATTTTTGCCTTCCGTTTTCCTTTCCGTTCCTTTATTTCCGTCCGTTTATCATTCTATTTCGTTCGAGTTTCGTCTTTCAGCATACGATTACCCCTTTTCCCCCTACGTTGGAATTCATTTCTGTCCACGCGTGTCCACTTTATCTAGAATCGTCCTTCGACCTTTTTCCATTCGTTTCCTCGCTCCACTTGGATATTGTGATTTGTTCCATGTGAAATCTCGACCAGCCAGCGGCTCGGAACGAGCACCGAGCAAATTGGGGGATTCCGGTGGCTGTAAATTCACATTCGGCATTTATCGACGCGTTATTGAATGTTCATATGCCCGCATACAGTTCGTCTCTCCTCAGCTGTTCGATAATTTATGGGAATATTTGACAGATAAAGAAAAAAATCCAGCGTAGAAGATACAATATGCTAGGAGAAAATATATAAATAAGATACACTGCTGGCTGAAAGATAGGAATAATTTCCTGGTTTATACCTGTTCGCAATTCTGTAATAATCTTGTTATTAATTCAAAATTAGTTTTCGAAAACAGGGATCGGTAAGCTATTTTTTTGAAGGGTCAGATATCAGATATTTTTAATGCTTCAAGTGCAACTAATTTGGAATATAACATACACAGAATTTGGAAACTCCGCTTTTCTGAAATGCTAAATAATTAGTGCAAGACATTGAGTGAATATAAATCTAGAAGTATTGTAATGATTAATAAAAATAACGGTATTGGTATTAAAAAATATATTCGCACAAAATAATTTTAGGATTGCGCTAATTTCCCGGAATTGTTTAGCACTCAAAGTAGGTAGATACTTGCAAAATATAAAATAACTGCGCGAAAAATACCTTTAAAATAAAAAGTATCCGTGTCAGAAGTTAATTTTAACTATCTCGATTCAACTATGTGTATTTTTCTTTGCAATAATCGCGTGTAATAACAATCGTAAATATAGTTAATATAAAAAATCATAATCCACATTAAACACTTGAATTTTATTAAAAAGTGACAATATCCTTAAACTTTTAAACAGATGCGTGCGACATGCATAAAATCGATACGAAAATTGAGAAACGCGATAATTATATCTACATCGAACAGAATTCCAATTTAAATTCAAATCGTGCTAAAAATCTGTGAAACCAATTTCACATCCGCTTATAGGATCTCACCTACGCGTGAGTATTCGTACGTTTAAACGAAGCAACGTTCGAATAGCAAAAATAAGGATAAAAAGTATCAGTATTTTTGCCTGACGCGAAAGCCCCAGCTTGTTGCAGCAGCAACGTGAAACTTCAATGAGATTAAGAGGGGCATCGAGGATTTTCTTCCAGTCAGT
Organism: Eucera pruinosa; assembly: GCA_028830335.1. NCBI lineage: Eukaryota > Metazoa > Arthropoda > Insecta > Hymenoptera > Apidae > Eucera > Eucera pruinosa. The sequence goes on from JAMYCR010000005.1 coordinate 8,930,661, forward strand.
TCTTGCCTCTGTATAGAAAGACAGCCAATAAATGGTATTCCAATTTCCTCGGTGCACGATCCCGTAGCATGGGAAATTAAATATTGAAGGTCCAACGGTGATTAACTTTACGAGAGTAATTGAGATCGCGTTCTACGATCGAACGTCAGTACCTTTCGTTGTACTGTAATTTAAACTTCGCTCCATTTCATCGTTCTTCCGTTTCATCTCGTCCAAGTTTCCCTACCAGATACCATCGAGCAAAAGTAATCCGGAACATTTTTCAAAGGGAAATTTCATCAAACCGATGTTGATCGATTTATCTTCCTTCCCTTTTATTGCCTCATCGTCCAGGACAACTTACTTACAATACGAGTTAATTTTATACATGTTTCTTTCGAGGAGTTGTTCGATTGCTTTACGGATGTTAAAGTAAGTTTCATTCCCTAACTTGACAGGTAACTACTTTAAGTCACGGAGATAGGGATGAGCGAATTTATCGATACTTTATCTATAATTGAAGAGTGGAAATAAAAGATGCTCAAAGTGTTAAAATTTGAGTTTTATGAAGAGCATTTTTTTGTTTGCCAAAATGTCATTTATTAACAAAACACAACAAAACCCGTTTGTCATATTTATTATATTGTTCTGTATGGCTTACAGGGAATATTAGGTAACCCGAAAATTCTGATTGTTTTTAAACTATAAAAGTTTGTTGCGGTCTCCAAGAGATACATATATTATTAAGACATCGATAGCAAGAATTATAATATTCAGTCGGTTAATAAGTTTTAGAGTGGAATTTACTAGTTATGAAAATATTTTCGACTGTATCAAGATGACTAATTTTTTACCCTATTCTTTTTCTCATTAAACCGGACACTTTTTTAAGTAGTTACGCAACATATGTATTGTTCTTTCTCAATAACGTTTTAACAAAAGGATCTTCTACGATTAGTCCCCCTACAAAACTTTTTTATCTTCTTAACCCGTTGCTGCAAGCTTTTGTTACGCCGAGAGGGTGGCAAGATAATGATAATAGATTTCTGAAATTTTAATTAATCCTGCTTCTTCTTCTTCTTCTTCTCTCGCTATTTTCCTTTGTATAGAGTTTGTGCGATAAAAAGAACAGAATAGTACGGATAAAATGAGGAAATCATTTTTTAACCGAAGATTTTCAAGATTTTCGTTACAAATTATATTATTTTCCTTAATTAAAAGCAATTATGTTCAGGAGATTTTCAGTGAATATTTGCTATAAAATGTGAATCACCTTTGTTTACAAATTCTGTTGTAAACGTATATTTAACGCATTCTATTTTTATGAATGTGAATAATTTAATCGATCAAATTTTTGAAACTGTTAAATGACGTAACTGGAGAATCAGGTGATTAAGAAGGAAACAAAGCGGAAAATCGGAAGAACAACGTACTATGTAATTAAGAAAACTATAGATATACTGTGTAGTAGTCATATTCTATTGATTTTCAATCTACCAGACAATTAAGCTGTCCTCCTTTACACCCAAGATTCCAACAATTCCATTTCCACCATAAATCTGTACTTCTAACTTAAAAATTTATAAAACTAAATTATTCGAATCTCTAATTAAAAACCCAATCACGTTAATCGATTTGTTTATTAGATCAGCCATTTTGACTCGTTAAAGTAGCAATTGTTTTACAACTCATCAAACAACTCATTCTCAGAATTGCAAGGATAAATCTAACCTTTAAAATTTGTACATCTAAAGTATTTAATTCTACCAACTTCATGCTAATTATACCATTCGAGTTTTTTTATTTTTTTATTAACCCAACCATTCTTCTTTACGCATACAAAAGAGATTTCGTATTTCGTAATTAACGAGGAACCCTCAAGAAAAGTGGCGCAAGAAAAACAGAGCTCTTCGTTTCCGGCTCCACTTATTTTCAACCTCTTGCTCTGCCCGTTTTATCAGTATCATAGCCCGACAACGTTTTTGTTTGTCTCTTTAACGTCACAGAATGTTAATCCAGTTTCTTTCCTTTGCGAGTCCACGGACGGACTTACCGTCGACTTTCGAGAGTCGAGAAGAGACTTACTTCTTCGACCAAAGGAAGAAAGTGACGCGAGATTACGAGACTCGCTTATTACGGTTATTACCGTAACGTTTTCACTACCAACCAGACAGTGGAGGTTTTTAAGGGGCCAATTAAAAAATTTTTATCTTGACGTGGCTTTAATTTCGTCTGCTAGCCACACGCGGCCCAATCGCGTTTTAATCTGAAATCTCTTCTCTTCTTTGAATGATCGGACCGCTTCTTTCGTTCTTCTTCTTGTTTTTCGGTTAATGCCTATATGGCCGTCGTAAAAGTACAAGATTGTTGCAAGCAAGGTAGCATGGAGAATTTTCGCCGGATAATATTATATACACGTAAATTTAATGTCTGTAAATTTAGTGGTGTGTTAAAAATGGTTGTTTAATGTTACAACGCGAATTTATGCGGTTCAGTTGAGTTGATGAATTACAAGATTTGGAAATTCGTAAGTGCAAAAATTTGCGTGTTCGAAGACTTGGAAATTCGAGGTTTTGAAATTCTAAGATATGAAGATTCTCGAGTTTGGAAATTTAAAATGTTTAGAAATCGTTCCAATCAAACAAGACAATTTTATATACAACAACGTAATATTATTTAACTCTTAAATAGTATCCCAGGGTCACTAATAACCACAGAAATTGAATATCCACCTAATTTTATAATAAAACTTTAATTCTCCACGTTTCTGTTATTGTATACATTAACTAGGAACAAACTATCCTTAAAAATTGAAGTATCCACTTTCAGATTCACAACTGATTATGCTTTTCTGATTTGTGTTCCGCACCAACCCCTGTATACCACTTAAAAGTTTATGAAAAGCATCGACTACTTCAGGGTTAACCAAAATGTCCGACTAAATTAAACAGCAAAATATTTTCCCACAATTAAACGCACCTATTGAAAATTTCGTCGATTCATAAAGCAAGGAGAATAAATTGCCGAGTAATTGCAGAAATTGTACAAAACAAAGGGAAATAAAATAGCGGCCATTATTTTCGCATCGGGATAATAGCAGCCATTCTTGATGATCGTAAAACGAGAGTTACAAGATCGAAGCAACGCGCCGTAAACGATATTTTGCGCTCGTCAGAAATCTCGATCGTGATTCCCTGTGCACTGTGTGTGTGTGTGTGCGCGCGCGCGCACGTGAGAAACGCCGAAAATCGCGACTGGCTGACATTAATCACGATCGTGAGTGAGAGAATCAGCCACGTCGACGGCAATATCGTCCGCAAATGTTATTTCACCGCGGCTACGTCCGGTAATTGTACAGTAATGTTACCTTTATTAATATCGACGACGATAATGATGTCAGACCAGGGCAACGCAACGGCGTTACGATAATGGCGGTAATGACTGTCTGCCGCGGGACAGGGCCGATAAAACGATTTTCAACAATGACCGGCCCACCGCAGCCTCGTTTTTCCTTGTCGAAAATCAATATTTGCGCGTCCTGTAACCTGCGGAATCGGACCATCGGCCACTCCTATCATCCTCTCGTGTGGTTCGATTAATTAAATTATTTGAAAGCGTTTCACCGACGCCACTACAAATGCCTCCATCCATTAAGAATTCCCTTTTCAATCGGATTGAGTAACCGCTGGGAAAATGTTTCATCTAACCGAATCGCTGCCGTTTTAATGGCACGTTTAACTAACTAGATGCTTTAATTAGGGACTGAAACGCTTCCGAAAGTAACTGTTTCGAACTGTTAGATTGGTTCGGTTCTGATTGAAACAGCTATGAGAATTAGAAACATGGCATAACTGTTATGGATATTATCGGTTCTGGCTTATTTCGGTTACGGTTACGGTTCTTCAGATATTATAGCGTTATTTTTCGATTCTGTATCGATTGCGGTTCCATTTTACATGATATCAACACCGTAATAAATTTGTTGTAATTTTCTAATGGGTTATCCCGTATAAATAAAGAAAATGAATAAATATTAGTACATTCTCGTATTGATTATTAATTTTATATTACATGTTTGATTACAAAATTAGTAGAATGATAAACTAATAACTAAACTGGAATAATCTGTTTTTAACCCAATATTGTGGAAACAAAGGTACATTTTTTGTTCGTTTTTTCTCTATGCATTCTGTATTCGTTTCTTATCTAAGGTTAATTACCGGTGAATGAATAAATAATTAAATGAACTATATTTTTTATGAGAGGCGAACAAAATTTCATTTATTTAATTCTTAAACTTCAGCTAGTCTATTTGTAGTAAACATTAAGTATATTATGTCTATTTTTACCTAACATTATACATATTTGGATACAGGAATTAAAAGTGTAAAAATAAATCCATTTTTTCCAAGAATCGTGCAATTGTATTCAATTATAAAACGATTCGAATATCTGTGGTTGAAGATAGCGATAAATAATAATAAATCGGTTAATATTTCCCGGGCCGCGTATATTTCACGATAACAATTCTTCTGGTTCATCGAAACTGCGCGTGAAAATGCGTGTAAAAAACATTTTAAACGATATTCGATGAATTTCAGCAGTTCGAGATATTTTATGAATCCTGTGGGAGCAAACGGGAATCAGTTGCAGCGTTGGTTGCAACGATTCTTTGCATCAGCGTTTCTCAACGTTTTTGTCGCGCTATCCAATGTATTTGTTTGCAAGTTAATATAAAAGCTTGAAATTGGAAAGTATGGAAATCCAGTGGCTTAGGAGTTTAAATTGGGAATCGGAAAGCTTGGAAATTCAAACGCTTGGAAATTCTCAAACGCTTGGAAATACAAAAGCTTGGAAATTCAAACTCTTAGAAATACAAAAGCTTGGAAATTCAAACGCTTGGAAATCCGAAAGCTTAGAATTTTAATCGCTCAAAAATACAATAGCTTGGGAATCCAAAACGTTAGAAATCCAAACGCTTGGAAATACAAAATCTTCGAAATTCAAACGCTTGGAAATCTGAAAGCATGGAATTTTAATCGCTCAAAAATACAATAGCTTGGGAATCCAAAATGTTAGAAATCCAAACGCTTGGAAATCCGAAAGCTTGGAAATTCAAACGCTTAGAAATACAAAAATTTGGAAATTCAAACTCTTGGAAATCCGAAAGCTTGGAATTTTAATCGCTCAAAAATACAATAGCTTGGGTATCCAAAATGTTAGAAATCCAAACGCTTGGAAATACAAAAGCTTGGAAATTCAAACGCTTAGAAATACAAAAGCTTGGAAATTCAAACGCTTGGAAATCCGAAAGTTTGGAATTTTAATCGCTCAAAAATACAATAGCTTGGGTATCCAAAACGTTAGAAATCCAAACGCTTGGAAATACAAAAGCTTGGAAATTCAAACGCTTAGAAATACAAAAACTTGGAAATTCAAACGCTTGGAAATTCGAAAGCTTGGAATTTTAATCGCTCAAAAATACAAAAGCTTTGAAATCCAAAACGTTTAAAAGCCAAACGTTTGGAAATGCAAAAGCTTCGAAATTCAAACGCTTGAGAATTCAGAAGCTGAGAAATGTAAACTCTTGGGAATCCAAAAGGTTCGAAATTCGAACGCTTATCCATCGCTTCTTAAAACATGAAACAAAAAAATATTGCGTCACAGTGAAAGGGTTAACGAAACTGTTCGATGTAATCTCAACATTAGCAAAGTATGCAACATCCTTTACCATTCATTTACAGTGACTGAAAAAAGTATTCATAGACTGCAAATTTTTTACCTTTATTCGAAATATTCTTTTTCAAGACAACATTAAGTTGAAACCTACATTATGTGTATTTATGGCGTGATAATTTGTAAGGATCCAGCTTTCAATCCAAATGTATCCAAGTATGAATCACTGAATTTTCCAAATGTCATAAAAAAATGTTTTCAATAGAAATCAGTAACTTGTTGTCTATGAATACTTCTTTGCGAACTGATTTGAGAAACGCTGGTCTAAATTAAACGGTGAGAAATAAACTCGATAGCAATGGTCGTAGCGACGGAAACTTCGAGTCCTGCTTATTCTTCGAAAGCCATAATCAAGTTCGGGTTAATCGGTTTCTCTCGAAGCAACTTTGCCATCCCTCCACCGGCTAGAAACTATTCCGAAACTTCCGGCCGAGATGTGTTCACGATGAAGAGAGCAGTCTTTGAACTACGTCTCGACGATTATGATAGTTCGAAGTGAAAGCATAGTTTAGATGGAAGTGAAAGTCCCCGAATAAGTTTCCCAAATTTTGATTTGTTTCCGATCGCAATGGTAACGGTACAATTTTAATGTTTAGAAATCCACAACTGAAAGAATTTGGGATACTAAAATTCGTTACATTTCCTTTTGAATATAGGGTGGATGTCCTAATTACTGCCAGTGTCCTTATAATTGTCACTTTAATTATTTTATTTAATAGCGAAAAAATATATGAAGAATCGAGACTAAAAAATTTTCAATCTTAAATTTGGATTTCATTTTTATGTGTAACAACACATGGACATTGCTGGTATGCCTGTATTTAATATTTAAAAGTAAATATTGGGAGATGAATATGTCGTTTCGGTATAAAAATGCGACTAATGTACTGTAAGTAGAAAGCATGGGAATTTTTATAATGCAGCAAAAGCGATTGGTTTATCTTCTATCTGCCATACAAATTAAATTGCTAATATATGTAATGATCATTTCGATTTAAGTGACAATTTCTTAAATGGCAGTACGAGGGACATTGGACTTTTTTTGTTATATATTTTCAATGAATTAGCAATTAATACATCATATTTAATACACAAAAAAATCATCATAAATAAAAAAGATGTTAACTACTGTTGTGCTCCAAACCGGAATGATTATTAGGTTAAATAACTACTAAAATAATTAAATAAAGTTGCGCGATCAGCTTAAAGTGGCAGTAATTGGTACAGCTACCCTAATCACTAAGCTGCGGAATTTTATATATTTATTGTTAAAAAGTTAAGGTTTAATTAATCACCTATATTAAGTTAAATAGTTAAGTTTTATAGTCAAATATGCAAAAAGGCACAGCATGCACGTAATATGGAAAAATGTACAAAATTTTCAAAGTTAAGTAGTAATTACTTTATTTTGAGGGTGGTACAACCATTTAGGTTCGAGTTAACCTCGATATATTATAATATAATATTATTATGCATGAATATATAAAACATCCATCTAGATAATACAAAATTACTAAATTAACCCTTTATACTCCAAATTTCTTTAACAGTTTGATCTTCTACTAATTTTAGCGCACCTTTGTGACTTTATTCTAAACACGAGAAAATTTACCTTCGATTTTGTTCGCGTCTAAAGAAATGAAAACTGAACTGGCGCAAATGAATACAAAATTTTCAAGGAAATTAAAATCTGTTCTCACGGTAGAGCCAACGGATCGCAAAGAGTTAAATTCCTATCATACTCAATGCATTTTTCTCTTTCAGTAATCGACCTTTTAATTTTTCTCTCCTCGCTTCAGAAATCAAGAACCATTCATCCAGCGATGAGTAGTGGAATCACATAATTGTGATTTAAAATTCGCGCAGCCTCGTTTATCGGAATCGAAAAAAAAAGAAAAAAGAGAGGCTGCATAAATCAGTCCATACACTCATCTCTTTCAACAAGGGTGAAATGAATCTGCCATACGCATCGACAAGCCAAACGGTCGCTAATTACTGGAAACCTGACCTCGCGTATGAAGCATTGGACATCGTTTGTCCGGCGGATTTTCGTTTCCCTCCAATTTATGATTCACAGTCGCCGCCGCATGAAAAATCACGCGAAAATCGCGCACAATTCGCTAACGATTTTACACGTCGATCAATTGTTTCCAGCTCTCGTGGCAGCTCTGCTGTAATCCTCTTCGAATCAGTCTATTCCCGTAAATCTACTTTTCCCTCTTAGGGGTAGGATCGCGCGGAAACTATCCGGGAACTTCAACCCCGGATGTATCCATGATGAAGGCGACAAGGATACGGCATTGAATCACTATCCGGAAGGGCTTAAAGTTGTCCCCTGTTCCAGCCAGAGAATGAAGAGGCTATCGACGTGCTGGAAATTAACGGATTTCGTGACACGGAAAGTTTCCGCGTGAAACGGAACCATAATTCTAAGAGATCAACTTCTTCGAGCAGACGTAATGATTTAGGAATTTACACGCGGATTCTTGATGTGTTCTTTTGGAAATATTTGCTTGCCGCATGAATTCTGTTCTCCAAATTAATATCGCTAGAAATGGAATGAATCCTAGATATTGATATTATTTGCATATCATAAAGAGAAATGTTGTTTATAAATTGCTGTTATTTATACACCATAAAGAAAAAAATATTTTTCTAAAGAGAAAGATTTCTACAAACATGTAAAATTACTATGTATTTAATAATTCGTTAGTGATATAGTTTATTTAAGATTCGCATTCTTTAACAATAAATTGAAAGATTTTTATGAATAGGAAACTATATGTGTACCAACGTGAAGAATTATTATAAATGATAGTGAAGAATGTATAATTTCAGGACTTTGCGAGGTGTTTCCAAACATCGAATGTTTTCCAGGTATTTTCCAGTGAACAAAATTTTTAAACAATAATTATTATACATTCAAATTATTAATATAACAGTAGATATGTATTAATATAGTAGCATTTTATTACAGTATATAATATTAATCTTATTATTATTAACATTAACATTGGTATCATTATTTTTGTTTTTGTTTTATTTTTGTTTGTTATTATGTTAGTGCAAAGACACGTAGAAAAGCGAAATTCATTTGTAATACCATCAGGAACTCAATAAAGTTCATGTTATGTTCTAATACTTGTGTGTATTATATTAACACATTAATATATTAATATGAAGCGCACAAATTTGAAATAGAAATTTATTGCAATTTCGAAAGTGAGATATAAGCGTACCGATACATTTTAGTATTGGTTTGAAACACGCCAGTTTAATTTTCAACAAGTTAAACTGTGAATCAAAGTTGAACCGAGTCAGATTTTCACAGCTTAATTATTTTTAGTTTCTACCCTTTAATTATTTCATTAGTTCAGTTACACGTTTTAATCATTCTACTTCTTTTTATTCCAAACAAAAATAATTAAAGCTTTGGCTATTAACGCTAGAACTACCAACGACTAAAGTATACTTATTTATACCAAAAAAATAAAAGTAGTAGACGTTTGCAAAGAGCACGTGATTGAAGTGTAATAATTCTAAAGAATGCACTACTGCAAATTTACATAATGTTTATGGCAAATTTGTAACCAATTAACTTGACTGCTTTCATAGTTGTAGTGTTAACAGAGAAAGTTCTGTTACAAATTAATATTTGTGAACTGTGGAAGTAGTTTTCGAATTGGATATTATCCTGGCAGCAGACAGACGTTGCAGGATAGATGGTCAACACTGTCCTGCGACGGTACTAAAAAGAGTTCCCAACTCGTAAACCTCTTTATATCTCGGTCATAAACCAAAATAGTAACATTATCTAACGTCATACTGTTCCTTAGATATAAATTTACCATACGTAAATACAATCTGCGAATAAGTATGTAGTTTGGAACGATTCTTGTTATGTTAATTAAACTCTGTTATGTTAATATACAACGAGAGTGAGTCAATAATTATCCAAAACGGGGCTATAACTGTTTACTTAACTTATATTGCGAATTGTGCTTGCACCATCAGACTTTATACACTTTCCTAGTTATCTATTCGAATGTTCAACTTAGTAGCTCACTCTTGTCATTTGTTTTGATGTTGAAAATGATGGAAAATAAACTTAATAGAAATTAATTTTAAAATTAAATAATATAAAAATTGAATAAGTAAATTATATGTATGTATACATATAATAAATATGTTTATTTCATTTGTCATTATTAGAGTATTGTTATATATTATGTATTTAGTTTACATAATAAGTTCAAGTATAATTAGATTTTGATGATCTCTATTACTGGTTATATTTTGTTTTCATTGTTTATTTTTAGAGTTTATGTAATTTATTACAGATTTTAGTTATGTAATGAAATTGTGTAACCCAGAAGCCAGGGAAAGGCAAGGGATAAGTGAATAAATAAAAAGTAACCAAATTACAAAATTTGTTTTAGTTTTGAATTCATTATGTGTATAAATTTATTATATATATATCATTATTTGCATCACATTGTTAAATTGTTTATAGAAACAATTTCATTAACACTTCAGTTTTATCGATACAGAATTCTTGTTTGGTCCGGAAACTTTTGTAGCCATTCTATGTGTAAGTACAATATTTTGAAGAATTTTGTTTTATCTTTTTACCTCGATTTTTTGATTTCCTATGCACTAATCTAATAATACACTGAATATTCTATAATAATGGCTAAGAAGAGAATAATACACGAGGTATCACAAAGTGCAAATTTACATGAGAGAAGTTGAAAAAGTGCATACGCTGGTGAAAAATTTTCGCGGTTTACTTAAAGTATAATTGGATAATTGCAATTACGCGAGAAAAAGAGTAATGGAAAGAAGAAACAGAGAATGGAAATCCCATGGAAGCTTTTACACATAAGCGTAGACGTACTTCGAGAAAGCTATAAATCTTACTAATTATGTACCGGGTAAATGTGCTCAGCCGTTATTAGATATTGAGCAAATTTTACGATGCCGCGAAGCTTTACTCGGAACTGGAACACGTACGCCTCGAACGAGCTTATTAAAATTCTGCTAATTACAACAGTGCTACCGCTGTAAAATTACCTCGTGTGTTAATAAAAATCCGAGAACTCGCTGAAAGAGTGCGAAACAGAATGCTTGATAAAGCAAAATTATGAAATTATACAATGAATTGAATGACTATAATACATGGTTATAGGGTAAATGACCCACGTACTGTCACTGTTCCTATAACTGTTACTTTAATTCGTTTATTTAATAGCAAAGTAATGTATAAAGAATCATTTTCATAATAAATTTGGACTTCGGTTCACGTAACAACACATAGACATTGTATATTCGTTTACACTTAATATTTATAAATATATATTAGGTGGTAAATGTGCTGTTAAACATTAAAACGTGATCAATATAATTATAAAGTATCGGACGTGTTATAATTCAGTAAGGCGATACGTTTACTGTGTATCTTATATCTGTTACACAAACTGACGTGTTAATATACATGTAAAACGTATTTCTATTTATATGAAAAGTTTTCAAGTGACAGTACGAAGGACATTGAACTTTGTTGCACATTTTCAATTACGTAGTAATGAATTTATTATATTGAACCTATAAAAGAAATGTTCATAAATAAAAGAGACGTCGAACAATATTATGCTCCAAACTTGAATGATCTTTATGTTAAATACGTTCTAAAATAGTTAAATAAAGTTACGCGATAACCTTAAAGTGGCAGTAATTGGTAACTCTACCCTATACAATAGCTTAAATTACCAAGACTAAGACATTTTGTAATTTCTTTCCTACCGTTCCTCATAAATGTTCAATCAGATTATTTAATTCCTGGACAGTAGATAACGTGTCAGTAATTTATTTATACGAAGTAAAACTAGGACACTTAAGAGTATCGCTCATAATTATTCGAACGATTTCAACGACTTCAAAAGCTGATCGACGCTTCAGTTAATACAAAAGCTTAGAAATCCAAAAGCTTGGAAATTCAAATACTTCGAAGTATAAAAGCTTGAACACTTAAACGCTTCGGAATTAAAAAGTTGGGAATCCAATTGTTGGAAAATTCAAAAGCTTGAAAAACGTGAAGCATAGGAATTAAAAAACTTGGAAATCAAACGCTTGGGAATCGAAAACCTTGGGAATTTAAATACTTAGAAATATAAAAGCTTGGGAATTCAAACGCTTTAAATTCGCTTCTTAAATCGTTAAAAAGTAATTTACTTTGAACCACTGCGATTGAACCCTTATCCATAACGTGAACAAATATATATTTTAAACAATGGAATGATGCTTAATCGACTCAAGAGCAGACCATGATCGAATCGTAAACAAAACGATATTACAAATCTACCGTAATTCCGCCCATTTGCACGAAGTATAGTATTCATTCATTCTACTCGCCTCTGAATGCTTTTTCCTCCTAAGCATCCTGTTATTTTCATTTATTCTCGTTTCATCGCAATGTTTCGAGAGAAATACTATTTCAAAGCTCGTAAACGCGGTTGAAAGTCTTGTCCAGCCGAACGACGTAATTTTCCTCGGATAGTCGGGAGTCCGGCCGGTTTATGCCGACTCCCTTCGACAACGAGAATAGAAAAGATCTTATAGCGATCCCGTAGCGCGTACGCGAATCGTTTTTTATCCGACTGTTACCCCACTTGGTCGAGCTCTGTTTTACGATTCCGAGTTTATGAACTAGAATACACCTGGTCGGGATCGATCCCCTATAAACTTTTACTCTTCCGATCGTGGAAAACGATTCCACGTTCTGAATCCTTGTCAAACGTGTACGCGGAAGATGAAGAAGGACAACTATCCGTGAATCCATGCAGCGGAATTCATATTTTTCTCGGGAATTTAATCTCGTGCCGATAAAGTGACATCGTCGAACTAGAAACGAAGAATCCGTGGAATTGCTACAGATTTTATTGGGATCTCGAAAAAATGTTCGCATCATTCGGATTTATGCTTCTCCCGTTGACCTTTGAGTTATACTTTCGAATCAGACTAGGCTTCGGTTCTATAGGAGTAGATTTGTAGATTGATAAATTATCTTTGATTAGTTGGGAGTACGATAGCTTAATTAAACGAAATTTCTATGAATAAGTTTAACAAAATTTTATGCAGGAAGCTTGAAAAAGTATTGGAGATCGTCTGCGTGTTTTGGAAATTTTATAATCATATTCTTTTGGATCGTTTGCAAAAGCTAGAAGTGAATTCTGAATTTTTTATCGTATACGGAATATTTTGTTTTTGAAATATTAGTAGAAGTGTTAGGTCATTCTATAAGTAATACTTACAGTTGCTTTTAATCGGACATTTCATTTTAATCATTACTGAAACTTTGTGCATTAGTTCAATTCCTAACGAGCTGTTACATCGTTCACAAATGAAGAAAGGTGGAAAAGTTGTGAAAAGTTGAGTGGAAAAGTGGTCCAAGTGTATTTTTTGACAAATTTGCGATAAGTATACAAGATGGTAAGTATATTTTATTAATATTACATTTATTGAATTCCAATATAAGGTTTAAAGAAAAATTAAATTTGTAATTTGTAACAAACATTACTGTTATTCAACAAATTTCAATGCTACATCAGAACACTAATTGCTTATGTATTTGAACACTAAATGATTATGTAAACGATTAGCTATTTTCAACAGGTTGGGCAACAAACGCTAAACTAAAAATGGTAGCTCATATTTCGACAACTTCCTCTACTAAAATAGCAGGTTGATTAATCGATAATAATAAATTCATTAACCTATTTTTATATATGGGTAGCACACTTTAAATTTAAACTATATTTATTAAAGAAAAGTAATCGAATAAATGAACAAAGTGGGCGAGTATTTTCGCGTCTAAATGTACCTACACAATAGAAGATGGAACAAAAACGAAAACGGTCAGAGCACAGGGTGCAAAGTAATCGCTTAATTGTTCTCGAATGCGAGCCTCCGTACGACTACAGGTTCGCGTACCGTATAATCCTCTTGAAGGGATCGATTTCCGCTAAACCGGTCCGGCGACCGGAAACTAGGCTGGAAACTTCTCTAGGACGTGTCTACGCCGCGGAGGACAAGGATACCGCATTAAACCACATTACGTAAACCCTTATAGTTTAAGCTTAAACCCGACGCGGCACAGATGCACCGGTTCCTAGGGATTTCACGGGCTCCTGAAACTTTCATCAAGTCGTTCGTTAAGCCAGTTCGTGGTTTATAGACATATCCTCGCGTGCTAAGAGAAAATCGCCTCCGATCAGGTTTCCACCGTTATCCAGACATGTTTTCTTCGGCCTTCGCCCCCATTTTCACCAGCTCCCTCGCAGTAACGCATGGGAAACTCGCAGAGATGTATTGGCATAGACTTAACGCGTAATTCTAATCCAAGTCACCGGCAGAAAGGTTGTTAATGCGTGAAATTTCCGATGAACAGCTACGGGAATTATTGCGGATTACTGTTTGCTTGGAGAAATTGCAATTAAAAGGAAGGGTTGAAGGGTTACGCTGAGATTCTGTGGCTGAGCTGAGATATGGGGTGAAATTTCCCTTCGAAACCTTGATTTTCCTTGAACTTTCCGTAGAAAAGCTACTGTTCGGTGTACAAATTAATTGAGCCCTCAGGATTTCGCAAGATTTAATTAACTTATTCACAGAAAGCCATGTACAGTCTTAATATTCAAAACTGTCAACGTTTACGATCAAAGAATTAAATGGCATGAAAAATGGGAAAATAAAATTACCTTGCAATTATTTTTGCGAAATAATGATAAACTTATCCGGATTAATTTAATAAAGGTTTGTAGTTATAGGTGTGTAACAAGTCTACGATTTTGCAGATTTTTGTATTCTTTATAATGAGCGACAGAAAATCACTCGGATTTAACGTGGATAAATTTTGGGAAGGTGACGCAAATTAAAGAGGGGACATTTGTCGCGAAGCGAAAGTTTAAGGAATGCGTTGATGTAAAAAATTAGATTTTCCGCATGAAGTTTCCCAGTATGATGGCTGCTGCACTTCGTTAGAAGTTTCGCAACTTTTTCCGCGTGCATTTCCGCATCCCAGTGGGATTTCGAGTTTGCAAGTTGCTCTGCTAATTTGCGAAGGATAAGGATATGCATGTACGAACTGTTAGTAAGGAATTCTACGTGTATACACATCTTCCAGTCACTTGTATTTCTACAAACCCGTTGTGCTCTAACCGCCAAGTTATTCAATTGCATTTTAACTCTTGATCAAGTTAGTTGTATTTCGCTCCTAAACCGAGCATCCGCTTCCGTTCTAAACTTCGGCTAAACTTAAACATGACACGAGCAACTGTATAAATTGTAGTACCTTCTTCCTGTGCGTACTGCTTTTCCCTTAAACCGTAGTTAATACCTCTATGTATCACTGTACGCTACAGTATGTTCGTGGAAATCTTTTAGTGTAAAAAAGTAGTATAACGCTAAAACTAACAGAACCGACTAAATTGAACGATTGGTAATTTATTATAAAAGTTACATTTTTCGGAACGTTCCAGGATTTTCTGTGCAAAACGTAATAAATAAACGTTTACAAAATAGCAGAGGAAGTGTTCCAAATATGGACTAACAAAAGATCTAAATATAGGCTAGCTAAAGTATAGAACTTATTAAGTACAGCCCTGTATCGGGATCGGTACAAAACTACGACCAAAGAACAAATAAAGTTGTGCAGAAGAAATAGTAAGCGTTGTTTGTTGCATTAACGTGTTCTGTTGCAAACAGAATTGTTATGAATAAATTTGTTAAGAATTTCGCTATCGTAAAAGTCTTCCACAAGTATGTTTGTTTCATTGTTCTAATAACGATCTGTTGAAGTAAGAATAAGTTTGCTAACATTGTAAACGATTATGCATCTAAACGCCAAAAATAAAAGTGGTAGCTCATATTTAGACTTCCTTTTCTGACGTAGAGATTTTAGATTCATAAAGCTTCCAATAGTTTAAAGGTAAAAGCACTGAATTAATTTGTACGCCTAATAAAAATAGTGGCTTACTTCTAATGCACCTAATAACATTCCGTTCATTTGTTATTGATAAATAAATAATTATCATTCAAAACCTCTCATGTATGTACCCATCTACGAAACTTTGTATCAATCAATTTCCGTTTGAACAACCAAAATAGTCGCTCCTAGCGAATATCCGCGATAAACGGTGAACATATTAATGCCATAGGAATTCAGTTTGACTATCGCATCGGTGAATTTCGCCACCACGGTAATCTCTTTCCTGCAAAAGCGAGCTGACGCTACGCAAATATCGAGTCGAAGCGAGATAAGAAGATAAAAAGGAAGGGGAAACCGGACGTTGAAATGAGATAGAAGGCTCGTAGCCGGGGGCTTTCCTCGGCTTGCCTGGCATTCGTAGCATGTCTGATTGTCTGCTTTTCTAGCATCATTCAAGGCCGACCCTTTGCTGCAACCAGTCAGACGACAGACGACGAGCAGCCAGAAGGACTGCAAAGTAGCCGTGCTCTTCACCCTGAAGGACACTGCAACTGCTCTCTACCATGAGAGAGCTTCGGTTTCTGTAATAAACGCGACGACGACGCGGCCTTTGGTCTTCGGAAACCGGAAAATGCGAATTCGAATAATTGACTGTGTTACGTTTCCTGCCGCGCGAACGCTGCGCGAACAACGTGAAAACGAGATTTGTAGTCTGCAGGCGTCACTAATCTTTGGAATTGCTATCCAAGGCTTTATTCTAGGGCAGAGAATTCTTTCGACGAGGAAATTTGAAGCGATGAATCGTCGAAACTCTGTTTGAAGATTGTGAGACTAGTTTTTAGAAATCTGAGTATCGTAAAGCTTTGATTAATCGAACTACAATAGTACTCGGATTTTCTGAACGCATAAGTGTCGCAGACTTGCAGTAACTCAAAGAAAACTCGAACATTTATATTTGTATTCTTTATGAAGTAATCGATAATGTAAGGGAAAAATTTCAATAAAAGATAAAATCATTTTTATTTAGCTTCGTATAAATCTATAAAAAATAGCAAGATCTATTTACGTTAAATTGTAAAAGAACAACTACAAACGAACATCATGTGCTCTATGTTTCAAACTGATTGTCTTGATAAAAGCTGAAATAATTAACAATACCCAATTCTTGTACGGTATCTTTTAAATTTCTTTTTGAATTCTGTAAATAGTCATTCTGGTTCATGGTACCGTCAACATGGATCCCATTAAAAATCTCTTATAAAAATTAATGCAAACAAGTTCTCGCCTTGTTATTCTTGAATTTGTATAAACTTGAATATAAGTTACTAAAAATATCTTTAATTTTTGTTTAACTTTCAATCCTCTATCATTAAACTCTCAGCCTCACGAGCAATCTTCAATTATTACCGCTGAGTAAATATAATTGGTTTCTGGAGCAAACGTATATTTATTCTGCTTAAAATTAAGGTTTTACAGTGTATGGTCACGTATGTAGGTATGCGGAGGGAAGAAAGCGAACTGCGAGCCACGGTCGCGTTAGCAACGAACAACGGAGAAAAACATTTGACGGTGACGAAGACGCCCCATGACGTGATGTCTGGCGTGTTTGCTTGACCTACGAAATGATCATATTTTTGCATGAGGAATTTTCACGGAGTAACGGTTTACTTCAACAATTATCATCCGCTCGGTATTCCAACCCTAACATCTCACTGGCACAAAAATCTGCCCATCGAAATGCAAAAACTTGGCGGTTAAAAATTAAAAGTGGCAATCTAAGGGCTTCGACTCGTCTCTCTACAGTTGTTGACTGCCAGAACCGGTGGCAGACTGGTTACCCCTGAGAAATTCAATCACGGACACACGGGGTCCAACGAATAAAGGGGCCCTGTGCTCATTGTATGTCATTGTTTCTCAGAACGCTTGATTAAGGTCCGTAAATATGGCCTGGCGAGCAACGTTGCCTCGAATTAACGGCGGGGATACACTCGTGTCGAGGGTGGAAGGGTCGTGCGGTATCGCGACGAAGATCAGCGGACCATTGTACGAGCTGTAAATAAATCCCTAATGATCCTCGCCGGGCCAGTCTGGTCCTTCTCGACTAATTATACGAACCAGAGGGACATTGCCGGCATCTTATAACCAGCGCGCGCTGCTCCAAGGCCAATTAGTAATTAATAATGGCCACCGAGTGGATGTCGCGGATACTTGTCGCCTCGATCGAATTAAACCGGGTATTAATCGACCCTAAACGCCTTCTAAGTGGTCGACACGTTTAGCTCGATTGGCCTACACTTTGTTTATCCTCTACCTTGTCATGGGAAACTAACCACGGGGAAATGAAAAGTAAAATAGTGACGAGAAATTGCGCGTGGATCGATATGGTGATTCTTTAACTTTTTAAGGCACGCCGATTTTCAGACCAAATAAAATTCTGCACAGTTTTGTAGATGCTACTCATAAGGTTGCGCAGGAATTTTATTTAACGGGTTGATTAGGGATGGGGAAAAAATGGGAAGCTGCGATATAGGATAGATGTCCGAATTATTGCCACTTTAAGCATATCGCGCAACATCATTTAATTATTTTAGAAGTTATTTAACTTAATGATCGTTCCAGTTTATAGCACAACATTAATTAACATCTGGTTTATTTATGATGATTTTTTTGTATGTTAAATATGATGTATTAATTACTAATTCATTAAAAATATGTAACAAAGTCCAATGTCCTTATTGCTGTCATTTGAAAAGTTGTCACTTAAATGGAAATGATCCTTATATATATTAGCAATTCAGTTTGTATGGCGGATAGACGATAAATCGTAAAAACGTCGCGTTTTTATGCTCAAATGACACAATTCACCTCCTAATATTTACTTTTAAATATTAAACATAAACATATATGCAACGTCAACGTGTTGTTACATAAAAATGAAATCCAAATTTAGTATTGACATTTTTTTAGTCTCGATTCTCCGTACATTCGTTCGCTATTAAATAAAATAATTAAAGTGACAATTATGAGGACACTCAGAGTAATTGGGACATTGACCCTAGCGATGTCAAAATTCCATCAACGTTACGCTTTCGCTTTCAGCAACTCGTTTATTACCAGCTTAATTTAAAGTTGCACGTAATAACGATGCAAAAGAAGCGAGTTCGTATATTTTCTTCTATATGTGGTTGAAATGATACGTAAATTAGTAGAAACTGCACGAAACATCAATTACGTATTTAATAAAGATATGTAATCTTTAAACGTAGAGTTCAATTTCTAAGCGCTAATGAAAGTCTCGAAAGAAACGAAAATCGAAGATGACCTTCTGCTATGAATAATAACAGAATCAAAAGATTTATTAAAAATGGTTCGGCTATAGTAATTCGAGAAATTGCACATGAATTAGGTGTGATTGACTGCTATAGCACTGCATTTTATTTTCGGACAACCTGATAGTTTCACAATGAAACTTTTGTCTTTCAATAGTCGGTTTCAAACGTATACACGAATTTGTATGCGATGATAATTCCTTCAATTAACATTCTGGGTTTTATTTTTGTTACAGGTAAGCGAGTTAAAGATTCGGTTCATTTACGCCACCATTGTCATCAGAAAAGTGTATAACGAAGTTTTTAAGTAAGTATACTTATTTATATTTGCCCGCCATCCATGCTTTTATCATTTTTTCTCTATTGAAATCGTAAAATTTAATCTTTAACCCTGCTGCGATTCTCGGGTCATGTTTATCTTAAACGTGTTCCTACGCTTTTGAAACATTTGGTAGTTTTAAGACAAACGTAAAAAAGCTGTAGTTAAGTTCAAGTATTTCTAAAGCAAGCGGGATGAAAGTTAGGGATTGCAAAATTACCGATTTTTGCCATTACCGATAATACCGAAAGAAATTTTTGTCACCGGTATTTATTGGTAGTACCGGTTGTAAACAAACGATATTTTGTTGACTTTTGGTTAAATGCAATATATTAAAAAATATCAGATAAAAGTTTTCTTTAGTAATGCTTTATTATAACAAAACCTGAATTACACAAGAAACGCCAACTTTTAATGTATAACTTTTAATCAATATGTATACAAAAAATATCATAAAAGAAAATAATCGTATCAATTTTATATAACTCTTAAGTTAATAAATTGTTTTTTTACAAATAAGTTATTAAAAATAATTGTATACGCTTCATGTATGTATGTGTGTGAATATCTATGTATTTTAAGATGAAACTATGTTAATTAAAGTAAAATGATAATTCTATTGTATATCATTCGTATCTATGTTCGCATGTTTTATTTTATTAATACTTAATGAATAAGGTTTTTAAGAAACTTGTTTACATAAATATATACATATATAATTATACGATACATGTAACTTTCGATTATCAGTTTTACCGGAAATTATTACCGGCAATGCCGAAGTGTAATTTTTCTCAACAAACCGATAATAACGATAACGCAATCCTTAATGTAAGTAAATTTAATAGAATCTCAAACACCGCAGCAGGGTTAAAAACACGAACATCGAAAAAAGCTAGACGCACTCCAGTGAGTCATTCAAATGGTAAATACGTTTAACACCTCACACACATTTCCCTCGAACCATTTAGAAATGGGTACTCTAAACATTCGCGGAATTACCAGTAAGTACATCAAAGTGCACCTCGCAACTCAGAGAGCTTTGCGATTTCGAAACGTTCTCTCGTACGACGACAGACCTCTCGAAGCCTCGTGTTTCCGCGGCCTGAACGCAGTTCCTCTGGTGCTGCATATTATTGCCGCGAAATTGCACGTTAACGAATTGGAGCCGTTTTATCGGCACGGTGACGAAACCAAAAGGAGACGACGACGACGACGACCTACTTCGAGGTTATTCAGTGGCCCGGAGGCAAGGTATAAGTGTCGGTCGTTTTGGGGGTGCATCCTAGCAGGTACGCTCGATGAACTCGCGCTGAAATGACGAGTTTATGCGCGCGAGCTTGAAACACGGGGCAATAGAGTAATCGTGCTAGGCTGTGGGGTGCGGGGTGGGAAGGTAGAAGTAAGGGTGGGGGTTGGCAAGTTCGTATATTATGAGCTTTTCAGCGATGAACGGTAAAAGGAGCCACGAGCAAAGTACAAGCTGCTTTGTTGGAAATTTAGAGCTTGTACCTTTCTGCTAGAGGACGAGAGTGTAGGTTGCAAGGGGGTGAATGGACGAGAGTGGCTGAGTGTATGGGAAATGTACAAGAAGTTTAAGAAGTTATAATAATGATAATTAATAATTAATATATTACAATTTTATTCGAATAACATTTCGAATAAATTCTTCGAATACAATCTTATTCGAATAACAGGTTTCGAATGCAATTATATTCGAATAACGGATTTCGAATAAATTCTTCGAATACAATGTTATTCGAATAACGGATTTCGAATAAATTTTTCGAACAGAATTTTGTTCGACTACATTTTTCGAATAAATTTGTACCTAAAAAATGGACTGTTTCCATGGATTTCTTTTTGTTCCATATGGAAAGGTTTACATAATTCTTGTTTTGCACAATAGTTTATTAACACTTTACTAACAGTTCCACAGTTTTACATTAAACAGTGACAAGTATTTACCAACCTAGACGTATGAATGTGCGATTACTTTCAAATATTTCTTCTTCATACGGTGAACACGATTACGTTCGTTGCAATCATCTAGAAAAAAAAAGATTGTGTTTATTTTAACCAATAAACTTGCCACGATCGTGCTTACCCGAATAATAAGAATATCATGTTTGCTATAAACCCCTCAATTGTTTTATTTTGTTCTCTGTCGTACAAAACAAAAATTATATAAATCTTTTCGTAAGGGAGAAAAAGAATTCATAAAAACAGTCCATTTTTCAGATATCTTCGATCTAATATCAGGCACTTAAACGCACTTAATTCGTACGAATAAAAATTATGGCTGAATTAAGGCATTACCTACGATCATCCGAGTTACGCCTCACGTCCGCGAGATTCATGAGGATAACAATAGCAGGATCAAGCAACACGCCCTACGATGAACGCGATGGTTGCCAGGGATGGGATAGGGCGAATAAATTGGCACGGGTTCACCGTTATCTATCTCATCCGCCATTTCCACCCCTTCGTCTGACCGATGCCCGGTTTTGCGCGTAAACTATTTGCCCGGGCCCTGAAAATTACCAAGTAAGCATTATACCTCTGCCGGCCGTGAGAGATCCGTTTCGAACTTTAAACTAAAGCCTGCACCCCTGCAGATTGCGAATAACTGGCATCCCAGGGAACAATGCGCCGACCGGGGTGCAGATAAGCCTTATTCGGTGCCCGTTTCAAGCACGATTCTGCTGACTTAAATGAAGAATTCCCTTAATAGAGAGCCACGCTAAGTGTCTCTGCTATTTCAAGCGTTTCTTTGGTTTGCGTTTCGCCGTGCCAATTTTGGACTTACATTTAATTAGCGCTTGCACGCTTTATTGCCGGTAGAATTTTTTTCGTGTTCGTTTTCCTTCCGTAGGATCTTTAGAATTTTCTGTTACGATGGAATTAGGTTTGGTTGAAATTTCTATGGTTGATTGTTTTAGAAAATTCCGGGAGAAGAGGGTGGGGGTTGTAATTGGAGAATTGATGGGCTCGCGATAAAAGCAACCCTTGTCTTTAGTTACTTTTGTTCTTAGCTAGAAGAAAAAGAATTATGGTCTGATATCTGGGATTTTTTGTTCTACAATTGTAATAGATTGTAAAGTTTTTTTTTTAGTAAAATATTCATCGTATTACGAAATTGCCGTGAACGTTTATTTATAATTGTACCGTAGAAGGATTTGAATCTAATTCAATTATGAAGTTGTGGATATCATGATTGAGGTCTTAAAGTTTGACAATGATTGGTCGTCTTATAAATTCTTTAGTTGTTTATTTAAAGGTAATTGAGATTTTTATAAAATATAATACATAATTTGTTACAATTTATTATAATTTTATGTGAATGCACTTTCAAAGGAAACATCGAGAGAATATATATATAAATCGTAAATAAATTTCGAAGATAAAATATAGTTACCGTTACTGTGCAGCATTTCTATCTAATAAACGCACACCTATAATTCTAAAATACAATTTTATCAATAATAAATAAAAAAAAATGATCCGCAAAGAAATATTTGTCATACACAAATAAATAAATAAATATCAATCTTAAATATTATCGGAAAAAAAATTATCTTTTATTTATCAAAACTCCTTCGTTTTTCTCTTCTTAATTAATTCTATTATATTAAATATCGAGCATTAAAAGTAAACCGAATTGATCATCAGCAGCTTTTCTGTGGAATACTCCATTTGTTCCAACGTGAGGCAAACAAACGCGTGAATTTAATGAATCAACTCAACACACCACCAGCGGAAGCTTGATTTTTCGATTCGAAAAGCAAACTGCAAATCAAGGAGCCGCGGTACGAGCGAGGGACTCTCGTATTTTGATTTTTAATTAAGTCCTATAACCGCGGCGGATGGCTGCAACAGGCAGCATAGCGAGAGTCGTTTCGGTGGCTCGTAGCCGTAGTTTTCGAAACGCGTATGCACAACACACGCGTGCATGCATCGCATCGTGCATAGAGATGCACAGGAGATCTTGCCCGTGCTCTGGCGCATTGTCAAAAGTTCATTGTGTTAACGAGGTAAAAGCGTACCCCGTGTTCCAGTTCCAAAGAAACGAATATGGTTGATAATTTACGAATTATAGGGCAGATGTATCAATTACCGCCACTTTAAGCTTATCACGATACAGTTATCACAATACTCCACAATACAGAATACAGTTTTCTGACGCTTTTGAGAAATTAATTTGTTCTATACATATATTTCGAGAAGGAGAAATATGCTTTGATTTGGAAGAAATGAAAGTTGAATTGGCGAAAATCGAATTCAAGAAACTTAAACCTTAACTTTTAATCTTTACGAATGTCTCCATAGTGGCGCCAACGGAGTGTAAGGAGTTAATATCTAGACTCCGGATGTTTATTCAAATGCGTATTTTTGTAGAGAACAGATAGAACAATAGGACCTGGACGAAAATATGTTTTACAATCACAGAATTTTAAAAATACTAAATGTTGCCATATGTTCGTCATTTTTCTTTGGTGCTCCCTCATTCTGCAAACATGTAACGTTGATTACTGTGATCGAAAGTCGTAGTAGGTGAAAGTCATAACCCGAATAATATTTCGACACAATCGCTTGCTTGGCATAATTGAATACGGTAATACCATCATCAGAGCTAAAAGTTCTCCGAACGTGTCAATTCATCGTGGTCTCGATTGCCCATAAATGCGATCCCCTGGTCGTTACGAACGCTATGTGCCCGTCGGTAAATTGACAACCACGTTTCCACTAATATCCAATCTTCTCGAAATTAAGCGAAAAAAGCTCTGCAATTTCCGTCGTTCGTATACGACCCGCTCCGAGGGCTCGAGTCGTGCCGAAAGGCTTAATATTCCGTGACAACGACGCACAAAGCTATCATTGGTTCCCGGTGATTAGTCTCGCACGATCCGAGGTAACGTGGTGACGCCTGCATTCCTTCAGGGGACCTGCGATTATGCACCGGTGTGTAAATATACGCGGTGTCCTGTTTCCATGTATTATTGTAAACTCTGTCATTTAGAAAAAGTGTAAGTGACTTTTATTCATAGCCATAAAGTGGCGCACGAACTTGCATATATTCGTCAGAAACGTTGTCCCGGTAATAATCAACCGATTACCATTTTGTCTAACTTTCCCCTATATGCACATTTAAAACGTGGTAATAAGACAAATCGAGATACTGAATACAACTTTTACACCTTCTTTTACTTTTATTTTTTTGGTATAAATGTCTTACCGTTTTTTACTGTGTTTCCATTATGTTTGTCTTAGGTATAAAAGCCATTTCTACAGCTATCAACAAAATACAGCAGGTGCAAAAGCTACAGAGTCGAATATTCTCCATTTTGTCCGATTTTTTCCTACACATTATTTATAAAGTAATTCCTGAAATATGCCGATCTTCCAAAAGTATTCACGTTTGAAAGACTTAACGTGTCCATCCGAAAACTTCCGATATCCTCCGTAATCTCTTGTAACCCCCGCAAAATAAATCTTCCTCTAATCGTTTACTTTAATAAATTGAAATGGGACACCCTGTATAGTGTGCGTGTGTCGAACGTCACCGCGAAAGCAAAGAGTGTTCGAGCGTGATGGGACAATGCCGTGGGAGCGCTTTGAAGCCCCGTGTCTTGTCGATCCAGCGGGAACGCCGAATGAAAAATCTCCGCGCCACCCATCTTGAGACGCCACTCGAGAAAATGTAACGCGCTCGCGGTATCCTTCCACCCGAGTGCCGTTTTTATCTCTCACGGAAGCTCCGTCGTACCCCTTCGAAGCTCTAGAGCTTGCGGACTCTCTTAAGTGTTATTCTTCGTGAAAATTTTCTGGTGCTACGGAATTGTTATTTCACTTTGATTGCTGAATGTTACGACGAAGTTGCTTGAAGGGATGAATTGAAAAATTCCATAGCCAAAACAACCCTTGGCAATTATTATCGTTTTCTAAAGGAGTAAATTAAGAGTAAATTGGATTTTTTTCGCGTCCCCAACTTGTCGCTTTCAAGTGTAATGTTATTAAACGTTTTAAAATGTTTTTACCTTTTCCACTTAGCGAGCGGCTTTTACCATTGCAAATCTATTAATTTGTTTGTATATTAATGGCTTATTACCCGTATAAGGATAAATAAATAAATGAATATATTACTACCTTTAATTTCATGTTCAATTAACTATTATTAGTTTTTAAGTAAAATATTTGTCCTATTATTGATTTGCTATAAATTTTATGTGTCACCGCATGGCCAAAGAATTCTATTCAATTCAGTCATGAAGTTTTTATTAAATTTAGCTAGAGTTAACTAGTTATAGTTAAGTATAATTATTATTGCTATATAATGACAACTTGCAATTGTGGTGCAAACTATGGTCTAATTACAATCAAGATACACTGTAACTTTTGATAACTTCAATTTTAATTGTCACTGTAATTTCAGTTTGTAAGATTGACGACTACCAAATACCAATCACTTATAATACTCCAGTGTTTTGCATTCTATGCAATGTTAATATAAAAAATAGTTAACAGCCCAACGAATAATTCGTTCGACAAAGAGTTAAGCTTGTTTTCTTTGGCAAGGTTTGTTTTTGCTATGAACCCCTTAATTGTTTTATTTTCTTCTCTCTTTATTTTGATTCCTTTCAAACCTTTTTCTACCAACAGTTACGAATTCTTTATCATTGTTCTTCGCGAAAAATTGTTAACGTTACTTTTTCCCAGTCCTCGATAAGTTTACCGTACCTTAACAGCCAGTCAATTAAAGTAAATTATAAACACGATAACGAACCCTGCCTCGATAAAATAGAAACATTTTAAACTCCCACATAATTCTGCGCGATATTTATCTTCTCATTATAAGCAAACTCGAGTACCAACTCAACTACGCCCAATAAGAATTCAATTTAACGCACTCTCCACGTATATCCGTCGCCTGAAAAAATTCGAATCTCGTAAATATGCGTTGCAAGGGGGCTGCAGCAGGTTTTCTCGCTTCACGCTTTCTTCCGCCACAAAGGTTCTTGCAACGTATCGACGGAAGGATTTACAAGTCACCCGTAAACGAAAACTCCGAGCAGGCGTCCGCGAACGTTGAATACCGAATGAGCCCGGGGGATCATAATTTCGTCGGGTTTAACAAGATTCCTACTGGCTGAATTATGTTTTCGCAGCGGCATCTACCCACCGTGTGCACACGGTGATTAATCATCCCGCTCGAATCTCACGCGTGCACACCCCCCGGCGTTTTTAGTTGCGCTCACGGTTTACATTGTTCCTCTTTTCCAATGCTGCTGTTGCCACCAGCAACGTCCCTTTGTCGCTGCCTCCCCTATTAGACAATGTTCTTCGATCTTTTCCCCCATTTATTTACGGTGTTACGCGATATTAATGGAAATTATACTTTATTGAAACGGAAAGATAGTGGAATTACTATAAGGACAAATTGACACGAATATATGCGATTATAAAGGTTTATCCAAACGTACCTTTAGGATGTTAAATGAGAACATCTGTCAAACGCCATGTTTGTTAGTAAAATAGAGGTGAAAAAAATAAAAATTGAAACGAGAACGAACGAAGATAATGGAAATAAAAAACAGATTAGAAAAGGGTAAAGCAGAAAGGGAAAGAAAAAAAGTGAAGGTAGGTGTTCCTATAGTCTATTTTGGATAACCCTATATCAGAATATACGAAAAAAGAATAGCGACAGAAGGGAACTGAAAGAAAGTCAGATAAGGGAAACAGGATAGTATAATTTAGTATAATTTCGCATAGACTACAACATATTTCAATTTGAAAAAAATCCCAAACATCGAGGGAAAAATGTAATCAATTTGGCGTGGAATGACCCTGTAGGATAATATTCTCTGGGCCTTCCCGTTTAATTTAACCCAAGAAGTATCGAAATCGGTCCACTAGAAGCCGAGAACGTTTGTTATAGGAGATGTTCGAACATAGACGAGGTACAAGATCAACTAACCCTCACCGAATGCATCATGGATATCCAAATAATCATATAGATTCTTCATAATAACCTATCCTAATTACGTGAAACTGTTTCATCTAAATCCTATTTTTTATTGCAAAATTATACATGTCTGAGGAGAAGAATACGTTTGATTATTTTTTAAACTACACTTGAACATCTATTAAAGTAACTCACTTTTTAGATCGCCGCCATTTTGAAACGGTTTAAAATTCTTGCATTCGCCTTAGCGTATAAAAAATAGGGAAGCTTTCTCTTTACATTCCTTTTCGTTTCATCTAAATTCTATTTTTTGTTGGAAAACTATGATTGTCGAAAGAGAAGAGTACGTTTTACTATTTCCTAACCAACCCCAAAACATCTATTGAAACGTCTCAATCTTTAACTCGCCGCCATTTTGAAACTGAGTGAACATTTTCAAAATCCCTACATCACCATGATCGGTGAACCTTCCCCTTTAAAATGCTTCTTGTTTCACCCAAGTCCGACTTTCGGTTGCCGAGATATCATCGTTTAAAGACAAGTAAAAGTTTAAAGTGTAAAGACAGGTTTAAAGTTTAATTTTTTCTGCGTTTGTTGGCCTCCGCGAACTGACCTACTTCAACCACTTCAACATTCGTGGTATTGCGCAGGTCAGTTTTACTATGTTTACTATGTCATTCGTAACTCCACGCGCGCCAACCGTAAGGGCAAACTTTAAACGGCCATTTCTCGCGAATGAGTTGAGATATCGACGTGAAGCAAAAAGTAAATTAAAGGGCACATTTTTTTTCTATCTCCAGAGTCAGCCGTTCTCCATTTTTCACGATCGCAAGCGTAGTTACGGAACGGAGAACGCGGGGGACGTAGGATTTTTTTTTTAGGAAATTACAAATCCAAAATTCTTGAAACTTGGTGAGAGGTTGGATCTGTGGTTGATGAAAATTTGAAAATTTTTGCGCGAGGAAATTCGAAGAACAATAACGTCTGTGTTTCGCTATTGGAAAAAGGACGGTGCGTAAGGATGTTGAAGTTTGGGAATTTTTTGAAGGGAAAGTATGAATCGAAGCGTCTCCAAACTTGGCGCGTTATTGACGCTGTCATTGAAGAGTATTTGAGAATTTTTTCGTAAGGAAATTCGAAGTACAATGACGTCCACACAGTCAGATATAAATTATGTGGTTAAAAAAACACGGTACGGAGACGTGGTGAACTATTGCAATTTTTTGAAAGATAACCACAAATCCAAAATTCTCAAACGTGGGCACATATTTAGATCTAGAATTGAGCAGTATTTTCCCCTTGAATTTAAGCTAAGGGGCATCGAAATCAGAAAATTTAAGTCGATCACTCTTAGAAACTAGTAGCTGTAAAGTGTAATCTAATATCGAAGCAAGTAAAATAAAGTATAAGGTAAAATCTAAACTAAAATATAAGTGTTACACATTAATGCGTATTTCTTAGCTTGGTATCGTTTTCCAAAGAATGAAACGTCTTTGGAAAACGATACCAATTACCAGGTCTCACCACGAGGAGGTGACTACGCGTCGAGACCCACCGAAATTCATTCTACTATGGATTATACTAACAATAAGTTAGTTTATGTAGATTACTGGAACGCGTATCAATAATAAAAAGAACGAAATATTATACTATTACTATAGTTAATACTTACTACTACTTAAGCTTTTTCACATTAAAAGTAATAAAAGATGTTTAAGAACAATGCTTGCTAAGATAAATTTGACTTCAAGGAGTTTTACTCACATTAAACTGAATATTTATTATGTTTGGACGTTTGTTTCAATACATACCACATTCTTTTAGTATCGAAATTTCATATTTCTGGTGCGTATCGTATTACTACCGACATATTTTGTGCAAAGAAGATACAAAATTTTAATATCCACGCTCGCAAATTCCAATATTCTCTGGCCATTTCCAAAATTGTAATATTCTTCTCTCATATTAGTGTTATTTACTTTAATCCGATTAGAAAGAAAAGGAATGGTTTTTGTGATTTGATGGTTATTTAAATAAGCAAAAGGATCGCGATGACTAATCACGTTTTCATCACGTAATAAAACCCTATGGTATTCCTGCAGACATGGAATAAATTGCCGCATTTAGCAGCGCGCCTGTTGCTTGTTAGAGGGCACGTCTACTCACCATATTTTCTACTTTAAACATTCCATGAAACAGCGTAAATTACGTCGGATTATTCATGGAACAATGTAATAAGCAATTTCAAGTTCTCCTTCTCTCTTCCCTATTAAGTTATTCGTTAAAAAGTTTCCCAACGCTGTGAACGCTACGGTTAATTTCTCATTCGACAGAAAATGCACAGTCTGCTTCTCTTCTTCCATAAAGAATTGCGTTAATCGAGTAATAAAAAGTTCCACCTCTTTACAAATAAAATATCTTCCACTTTGTATCTATTTTATTAAATTATCTGTTCCATCGATCTAAAAATATTCTTACGACCATTTGATCGCACACTACTTGTACTATAATGTTACAACTAACCCGTCATTAAATGATTTTATGTGGTTATTTACTTATGCGCGTACTGCACTTGATAATTAATTCAAAAATAGTTACATTTTCAAGAGCATTTCAAAGGGAACATGATTCTAAGTAAGAATTAATTTACTAATTGCACTATATTGCTAACTTTGAATGTTTCTTTTACCCACTTTCAATATTACCATCATTATTATTTATGTATTGTAAGGAGATTTATTGCTTAGTATAATTTTTGGTTATATAATGCACTTTTGTTTCGTGTAATCTACTACACTTTAACATGGATAACAAAATTATAGCATTATACATTACCTATTTTCTTATTATATATTTATCTATTCCCTGTTTCAACATCTCTCAAGCGGAATGTTCTTAATTTCATGCCCCCCTTAATAAATTTGGCTAAAATTCTTTACCCATTAGAGTCTCCTTCATTTCTGTATTTTTCTTATCCATTCCGGTCTAATTCTCTCATAAATTGTACATTTAGTATCCACTTTCAATAAAAAATAACAGCTTTCACAAAAAAAGAAAAACAATTGTTCTCATTTCTATTTTAGATTATTTTATAAGTAGCCCATATTTAGACCACACTTTCAAAAATGAACATTTTCACTGTCTCTTTGAATTCGTGATTTGTAACAAAGCATTACCTACTTTTGTTCAACATATTTCAATTCCACATCAGAAAGCTAACATGCTATAGATATACATTCATGCGTAAAAGTATGTATACAAGTATTTTAAACAACTTCAGGAGTAAATGTTACAACAAAAATGGTAACTTATAGTCAGACGATTTCCCGTACTATGCCAAATACAGTGAATACACTTATACCGGCCGACTGTACGTGTGTATCTACGCATGCGTCAACGCAACGAGAAAAATCATCGCTACCGCAAATTCATCGTGAACTCATCAATCTGCTCGTCACCACGCGTGCATTTACCGTCAAATACGCGCAATCCATCGGCGTTTCGATTGATAACGCGATAAAAAGGGTCACGCACGGATTAGGCAACTGTTCCGTGCGTAAATTTTTCATCGATACGCGTTGCGCGTCGCGCGTTCCATTAACGTACGCAATCAATCCTGCGCCGTTGACTAGGAATTTACGTAAAGCGCCGGCTGGATGCAGCCCGGCTTATCCACCCCCGTAATTGGACATCCTGACCCACCATAAAAATAGCCGTTTCATTTTATGAGCAATTAATTTTACCGGAGGACGCGTTCGCGCGAGGCGTATGTATTCTCTTTCCTTTTCTATCCTCTCGTCATCCTGCGAAAACGGTGTAATATCGGGCCGAACGAATGGCCATTAAAAAGAAAAAGAAGACGATTGTTGAACGTCACGTCGTCGGCTGCGGCAAATCGTGTAGGGCGCGGCATTTTTTTAGCTTATAGTCGCGTTGCGCGAGAAATTAATTTTTGGGGTACGGTTTCACTTCAACGCGGCTGTCGAACCGCAGATTTTGCCTTCTTCTCCTGTTGGAAATTGTGGTTCGGGTATCGCGATTGGAGCAAGTGTGGTGAAATAATAATTAGCGCACACTACCTTAATATGGATTATACCGAAGGTAATGGTGTTTGTAAATTTAATACGTCGCTGAAAAAAGAATTACTGCCCCTCGGACGAAGCTGCAGCTCAACAGTTTCCATAAACGTTTTGGTGAAACTTGATATAAGTTGCGGGAACAATAAACAGCGCTATAAAAACGGTGGAATAATGAAAGCTGCGGGTTGTCGCGGTGAGAAAACAAATTTTGAGATTAATTATGCGAACATAAATTATCGTTTCTCCTATCGTTAGCGCAACGTCGAAACAACAAGTATCCTATCTGGAATTTAAAGGTATGCGGAACCTTCGGAGATTTAAATGAATAAAATTTTACCGGAAAAAGACTGGCACTAGTTTTTTTTTGTTTTCTTTTTTTAAATAAATACGAATTAGTTTTAATACAAACGAAAGAGTTAATTTAAAAGTAAATGGTTCTCTAGTTGAAAGAATTTTTACGTTCAAAAATTAGCGACTTAAGTAACTCATAATTACGGATGGGTTGAAAGTTAATTTCTAGATTCGCGAAATTCGAATTCGAAAATTTACGAGCTCCCAACACCCTCGAAACTCTGAATCCATGTTTCTTTCCTTGTATTTCTGAAAAGTACTTCTCCATTTTGCCAAGACTAAAAATCTTAGCAAATCTCTTGCAGAAAATCGAATTATTTATTGAATCTAATTCAATGAAACCTAAATAAAGTTATTATTTAAATAAGTGATAAGCGAAAAAATCTTGCGAAATAATTGTTAGTGTTTATATGTTTTGCTTTCTCCGTTATCGATTAAAATAAGTCTAAGGTCTAAACCTAAGCTCTATTAAATTATTAGTAATTAACTCTACCAGTCTATTATTATTAATCGCATCTGTATCGTGAAAATATTCTCTTCATCTATAAAAAATTATTATTTACCTAGTCGTGAGTTTCGACAGTTTCGATTTACAAAAGTATCACAAAGTTTCGGGGTTTCGAATAACTAATAACTCAATAATTATCTCAACGAGAAGGTTGATAAATATTCGCCGGAAATTATTGCACGATAAAAGTGATTTTTATGTTTCCGGCATTTTAGATAACACAAGGAACATTTAAGCCGGCAATTATAACCAGTTTCGATTATAATAACATTTCCGGCGAGTTTTCGCGAGGCTCGAGCACTGGAAATTAAAAGACGTGTTTAGCGGCTGAAAACTCTCATTAAAAATACACTCGAATCCGAGTGGGAAAGGCACGGCGTCATTAAGCGCGTTTAAAAGCGTACAAAGTTCCACTTTTCGCTAGGAGGTCGAATTAATGATCCCGCATTTTCGTGTTTGTCGTGCTGCGAGCGCGAATTGCGACTAATAGCGGGCAAATAAATAGCACGATTCATTCGCGACGAAATTTTGACCATTTATTCCAGCGGAACTTGAAACGGCAATTATGCGTAAACTTGTAGCATTCCGAAGAAATTTTGCTCTTAATATTCGGTTAAATAAAATAATAACTATTTCACACTAAAACTAAAATGTTAGTACTTTTTTCATAAAAATGACGTAATGTTTCAATTGTATGGAAAAGAAGAAATAAGCGATCTTCCTTGTGTTAGCTTGAGAGATCAACTTAATTTAACTTTGAGAGATCAATTAAACTTAAAATTTAACTTTGAGGGATCAATTAAACTTAAAATTTAATCTTGAGGTATCAATTAAATTCAAATTTAACTTTGAGAGATCAATTAAACTTAAAATTTAACTTTAAGGGATCAATTAAATTCAAATTTAACTTTGAGAGAACAATTAAACTTAAAATTTAACTTTGAGGGATCAATTGTGAGATTCGCCAGATGCGCTTAACTGAGAAATCGTGAATCTTCAACCTCATATTACTCTTGCCAAAGTTAAAGAAACACGTCGACGTTCGCATGTTTATCGCCAAATTAAGAATGTCCATTAAACAAAGGAACAGTAACGAAAAACAACGACTATTATGGAAGGCCATTATAATCTTTTTAATTCTTAATTTTCAACCACCGTTGAAAATGCCAATATTCCGTATTAATCAAAGCCGTGATATGTCGTATTTTTACCATATCTCTTATTCGTATCTTTTCCTCTATCTATATAAGAATTAATTCAAAGAGATTACATATATGGTTTCCATCGAACATTTGCAAAATCGAAGAAGTATTTTAAAAAAGCAATATCCGAGCTCAATTTCTCCACAAAAAAAGAACCACTGACAAATCAGTTTACTGTACCCATAAAGCACACACCTCTTTCAGACTTGATGTTATCAGAGAGTACTTCCAATATTGTAACAAATTCGATACTTTAGATTCGATACTTCGGTTCCCCTCGAATGTAAAACTGTACCACTGCGTTTTACTTTCCGCATATATATATTTCTCGCGAGTTAAATTTCTCATCTGCGAACATTTTTGTTCTCGTGAAACGAAACATCTCAGCCAATTTATTCGAAAACTCATAGTTCGATTTGTAGATTATACTATGGAGGAGCAATCGTGAGAGTAACTTTTGCTCGTTACGGGCTGGTAATTTATCAATCACCATTTGACCAGTGGTTTCATGAACGTATTCCACGCGATCGCATGAACGACTGACTTAAAACTTCATTTGAAGCTGATTTTACGATTCTGATGTCTAGATACGATTGTCGACGTTATAATTAAATCTACTTGGCAGAATCTCATTGAAATCGAAGAAGTTTGCTGTAAAAGGTTTACAAATTCTCTGAGTCTTTGGAACTTAATATGAAAAATACTTGTCAATAAATGTTCTTCACATAAATGCATTGTATAACTTCAAAGTCAATCTTTTGCAAATCAAATTCACTAAAATGTTAACGTGCACATATCACCTTTGAGTATTTCTAAAATATGTCTACAAATTTCCGAACGACATAATAATATGATGTTGTTAAAAATAAATGCAGAGTTTAATAAAAAAGAAAGAGTGGATTATTTATTGGTACACTTAATAATTAACATATATAATTAACATTTATTTGGGTCTAAAACTTTTGGCGCTCCCCTAAAGAAATCTGTGCCTACGCTTTTGGTCGCATAATCAATGTTCATAACCAAACTGATTTAAATAACTGATTTACGTAAATAACAAAGTAGTATAAATGCTTCCGAAAAGAAGTGTCAATACGAGATAAAGAGACAGGCTCGAATATTTTTTGTGAGCTACACGTTTTTCGTTGCATATTGGAGAAGGGATGAGACAGGTCTGTAGGAATGTCAAATATTTGAACAAATGGGATCCGTTCTCGTCAAATATGCCTCGTCCGTTTTTGCTGTCACTCGGTATTTAATCACGCCTAGCCGTTTAATCGGATTCTATGGAAACGGAAACGACTGGCGTTGCATTTTTTCGTCAATGCAATTCCACCGATAGACGGACAAATTTTGAAAGAATACAACTTTTCACGTCGTACTTTCGCTCCTTCGTTAGAATATTGCTAACGCGGAAGATATATCCATAAGACTTTCACCTTTTTTCTAGACTACCTTTCTCCAAGTTTTGACGAGTGTTCGATTCAATACAGTTTAAAAAATAATTGAGAACCTTGCAGCAAGAAGTAGTAAATTCAAGAAGTAATTTCGAGTAAATTAAACAAGGCTGTGAATACAATTATTATCTTAACATAACGGTGAAAAGGAAACGGCAACTGAAAAAATATATATTTTCACGCAACAAGTGGCAGTTATTGAGTTGATAAATCTGCGTTTCGATTTTTGGTGAATCGTTTAAATTTCGAGTTGCCCTGTGTTGCTCCAAAATGTTAAAAAATGATTACATTTTGCAATCAATGCAGAATAGAAACGAAAGTTTATCAAATCGTTGCTGTTTTGCTAATCGAATATAGAAGGAATCTGTTGGAATTTTCAGTTAACTACGAGAAACAACATTTACACAAAATACATCCAAATTGCGATAAATCGCTCATTTTTTATCGGATTTACATCAACTTGCATCAAAAGATGCAGAACATTTTTTTACAAATATTACACGTAATAATTGAAATTGTTTCAATTAAGGAGCACAGTCGCGACAAACGTTAACATTAGGTGCACGACAATTTTGTATTTCAAGATCGAAATTTTTACGACACTTTCATGATCTAAGGTTAAATACAGGGTGAGTTAATAAGAACTGCCATTTGAAGTAACTCGTCATTCATCGTATTAATGAAAAGAATATTTTATACGAACTGTATTGAATTTGGTAGGGCTCCTTCGATAAATATATTTTGATTCTTTTATATTTTAAATTTTCTAAGATATCCAGAAACCTCTGTTTGGTAAGATGCATCATTTCAGATAGTATCGACTCACCCTGTATAATGATCTTACGATATTACGAGTTCTCTTTCGTCTCAACGAATCTCGGAAGCACGTTTGCCCGATTCATCCAACACTGCGATACAAATAACCTCTTCACAAAATCATTCTCCACAAAACGACATAAATCGCAATGAGAGCTTTAAATACTCCCTTTCTCATCATTCATCTTCCTGTGTTTCACGGCAGTACCCATACCTCGGGCTGCCGCACGAGAAATACCGCATCCCGAAGAACAAAGGCTAATTTCCATGTTTCCTCTTCCTTCTTGCGATTCAGAACGCTTCAGTTGCATCCGCGGAAACGGGGAATCGTTCGTTCGACAGGAATCCACTGGCGTATACAAAATTTCACGCATTTTTTCAGCGATTCGCTTCGTCTCGCTTCGCCAAGGACATAATCGGACGAGTAATATTAGCACATAGCCAATCGCGTCCACGTGTGTACGCAACACGGGACAATAAAACCCGTTTGTGCCACGCAAAATCGGCTGAATCGACTCGCGTGTGGTAGCGGGCGCCGGAACCACGGATGCATGCAAATTGCATTAATATGTCGTGTAAACGGCCGGCAAATTGCTTCACCATCGATTTCGGTGCGCCAGCAATATCGTTAGACGCGAAAGCCGCCACTCTCCCGTCGACGCGTGGCTCTGCTTTCATTTCGAGTAGTGGGGATCGGTATTCGATCATTTGGATTTTTGCACTTATTTCTTTTTTCTATATGTATATAATTTGGAGTTAGCCTTGGATACCGGAGCACTGGCGCACAATGGTAAAAATATTGATTCTATTGGGACGTTGCATATGAAATGGCCAATTTTATGTAGCTTAAAGGTTCCTAAAAAAAAAACACTTCTTATTTGTGTAAAACGTGTTTATTTAATAAACAGAGCTTTTTAGTACTTCACCTATCATTCACCATCCATTCTATAGCAATCAATTGGATCAGGAAAAATGGCACGGTGAAAAGTCGCAATTGAACAGCAAAAGGTTAGATTCTCTTTTTATGCAATGTAAGGATATGAAAGAATTGCATATTACACCAATGAATTTTCGTTTCAATCGCTTTTCCATGGAGCCATCGGAATCAGTTTAAATGTTCCAATGTTCGATGAAGTGTTCCTAAACTACACCGCATAAAATACATGTCATTATACGTATAAAACCGTGCAATTGTCGTGGAAAATGAAATTACTATTCACGATGCAAAATTAACATCAAGTTGCAATAGAAACGGAAACTAACGCAAACGGTATTTTCCGTTTTTAAGTTTTAAGCATGGTTGACTTGGAAAGCGAATTCGACGAGAACAAAAGGAAATTTTCCCCAAGAGAAAAGCAACGTATGAACGTACCGTGAATACGATTCAACAGATTTCAGCTCTGTTTATTCATGAAACGAGTCTTCAATTCACCGGAACCAAGTAGTACCTACTTCGCCGATTTCCAATATCCAATTCTCTTGGGGAACATCTGCGCGCGTAATCAATGAGCAGTAGAAAAGCCATTCATCAAGGATCATTAAGCAACGATTGGTGTTGGTCGTAATCGTGCGCGGAACGTCGTAGATTGATAAATCTCGGTGTCCCCCCACGGTTCCTCGCGAAAATGGGGGGGTGCATAGAAGAGATGAGTTCCACAGCGAATCCACAGTTCAGCAACAGGTTAAAATACTTTTTTCCGATGTCTGAAGGGACCGCGAGCTTTCCATTTATTTATTGCTAGGTTAACAATCATTCTTTCTCGTACGTTTATAACAAGACGATTACAATGTAAGATACGATTTTGATCAATTTAGAACATATTATATTAATTAACCCTTTGTACTCCATTAACGCTGCTATGGAGACACGTATAAATTTCCATAAAAGACAAGATTTAAGATTTTTAATTATTTTCGTTACTTCAATTCCCGATTCTTTTAAAACGAAGCAAATTAAAAACAACTTTGCCTCTTTCCGAAGTACGAAATACTTTAAATTCTCAAAAGTGCCATAAAAACGTGTCAGAATTACCATTAGATTACCACTAGAATTTCGATTAGAAGTGTATGTAGACTTTTGTGACTGACTACATGTTCACACATTTATAATAATACTAAGTTATTAACCGGATAAAGTTCGCTATTAGAATGTAGTGTTCAAATAATACAAATAAAGGAAACGACCGATCATAAATGGTTGCAG
Organism: Eucera pruinosa; assembly: GCA_028830335.1. Taxonomy (NCBI): domain Eukaryota; kingdom Metazoa; phylum Arthropoda; class Insecta; order Hymenoptera; family Apidae; genus Eucera; species Eucera pruinosa. Next base: position 8,968,585 of record JAMYCR010000005.1, read on the forward strand.
GGAGCCACATTAACACTTTTAGCAAAAGATTCATACGTTTGACAGAAGTTTAATGGTCTACAAGAATCTACATACATAGTCGAAGCTTATGCGATTCTAGAACCAACTAATACGTAGGTTCGAAATATGACTGTACAACAAATTGATATACTTCACAATGTCTTGGAATAAACCCAACAGCAATTACTATACGCATAACATACTACAATTAATGCTGGTTCCTAAAAACGTGTGAAGTTATTTTAATTTAAATGCGCGTCGAAAGATGAACCAAGAAATCCTAGTAAAGCAACCCTTCAATAAGAATTCCATTTCTCCGGTTGCAAACAAAACCGATGCAGAAAGAAGAAACCAGGAAAAGAGCGAAGAATCTCTGCACTCTTTCGAATCAAACCCGGAAGTAGAAACCAAGGAAAATAATAAAAAAAAGGGGGAAAGCCTGTAAAAGTAGACAGAAAATATCCGCTCCTCGATTCAACGAAGAGAACTAACTCGTTACCAACAAAAAGATGTATAAAAAAATAAGAAAGAAAGAAGGAAAGGCGGTAGGACAAAGATGAGTTGAAAAAGAAAGAGAGGGTGAAAGAGAAGGAAGGGTTGAACGTCGTGTGGATGGATCGAAGGGTAGCAACAAGTGGCAGCGCGACGGCTCGTCGTTTCTCGTTGGAACGACAGAGAACAGAGCGACGAAATCGAGAAAGGGTGAGCAGATGCGGGACCTTTGAACCTCCGCGGGGGCCGGAAGTGAAAATTCATCGCGAAATCCGCGTGGAGCTCGTGATGGCGGAAGGAGAGCACGGGGAGCGGTAAAAAACGTGTTCGAAAGTCCCGGGTTTTGCGTCACGCTCAGTTTTATTTTCCGCATCACCTGCTCTGACTTTCAATGAAGAGCTCCTTCAAGGACAAATACCACCTTTAATGAATCTCCCGGATTCGTCGCGAGCTGTAGCTGAATGATAAAAATTGATTCTGCGCTTTAAGCGTGTACTTTTTCTAATTGGATCGTTACTATACTTCTATTCGTTGAGATTCTTCAATTATTACTTCTTCTATTTGCGGTTTTTCTCTTTACTACTTTTTCTATTTTCTATATTTCTATATTTCTGTTTGGTATTTTTCTATTTAGTATTTCTCTACCTCCTATTTTCTTGATTGTTATTTTTTCTGTTTGCTATTTCTTCTATTTCCTATTCTTCTATTTCTCATTTCCTTTATTTCCTACTTTTTTATTCTTATTTGCTTGAGATTTTTAATATACATAATCTTTTATTTCTTGCTGTGCTCATAATTACAGATTGTAGTTATTTTAATTCATTTTTCCATCGTGGTTCCTCTTTATTACATTATTAAATTTCACTGAAATCTGATTCCTTAATTTTGAGTAGTTTTGCTATATACATACTTACGTGGCTTGGAATATGCAAATGAATTCTGCAGTAGACTTGGTAAGACATTACACATTAGATGTTCAAATCAATACGATGCATTTTTAAGTACAATTGAAGTGTTATTTATCGATCGAGTAATATGAATTAAATAACACAGATCATATCGGTTTTTCCTTAAAATAAGAAAATATTTATTCAATCATATTCTTGATTCTCTAAATCATTTCCAAGTCTTAAAATAAATATAAAAGAGTTGTTGTTAACATTTGTAAATTTAAGATTCAAATTATACGTTGGAGGTTCTTTTTCTCAGGATTATAAAACTCTTCTCTAGAACAAAGGACGTACGTGAATTGAATGAAATTTCGACGACTACAATACGGTTAAATTGAAAATTTTTAAAGTTAATAGAAAAAAATTATGGTTACTAAATTATCGTACAGCCTTAATAATTAAAATTTAATACATAATTGACACAATCTATTCCGGACAATAGAAGCAATAGAAGGAATAAAGGAAATAGTATCGTCTTTCAGGTTTTGATTGGCAAATTGTGATTTTTTTTTAGAATTTTCAAGAATATTTTCAATATTATTCGTAATATTGAATAATTTCGTAATGCGCTTCTCGTATAATGAAATGTCCCGTTCAGTAGAAACGTGCCAAGCGAGCGTGTCATTTTTCGTTCTGTTTTATGCGTATTTATTTTTCAGCGGAGCGGTAAGTTTCACGTATGACAAGAGTATTTATATTTAATTTTGAGGTAAACAAATTGTTGGATAACCAGCAAACGTCATACTTTATCTCTAACGACAAGGGATTATTTTTCCACGACTTAGTCAGTAGTTTACCTCTGAGGTTCAAAATTTCGGTTTAGTCACTGGGAACGAAAGTCAGATTTCCCCCAAAAACCCAGATATATAAATACATTCGGTGCACTCCTCCAGAAGCAATCTTCAACCGAACACTGTAGCGAGCACCACGGACTTCCCGTTGCTATCCAGTAGTAGGAAATATGAAGTTATTATAATATTTAAACCGACGCAACTTCTTTCCAACCGGATTCCAACAAAATGTTGAAATATTAAACAGAAAAATCCTCCGCGCTCGCAATTTTATTGAAATCTTCATTATCAAATACACCATTATTTAATAAAATAATGACAAACGAAGCAAAACGTTTGTGATTTTCTGTCTTTTAAACATACAAATTGATTATTCGAATAAATGCTATTTGTACTCCAAATTGAAAACCATAAATCATTTATAAAATCTCGCAATCCATCAGGTTATTTATAAATAAGCTTCAAGAAATATCGATATAAAACTATTGTCACCAATTTCTGAAGAAACTTACGGAAGCTTTACTTTTTCTGAATAATTTTCAATCCCTGGAGCGAAAGTGTAGTGTTTTAAAAAGTACAAACTAATACATAAAACTTACAGACTGACTATATCAATCTAAGCGATATCCTCGACGACCATATCATGAGATCCGCAAGGATAATAATGGTGTGCCGCGAATTTAATGAAAAATTTAATGGAGAATTTAATGAAGAATTTAATGAAAACTCTGGTCGCATCTACTCTGCACTATAAGACGATTAATCTTCTGACAAGGGCCTCGTTGAGGGCCGATCCGATCGTCTCGGTTCGTTCTGTACGTAGCCATGCGCGTCGGATTCCTTCCGCCGGACGAAACTCATTCTCGATGACTTGGCGGTATGTTTTCGAGCACCATGGGAACCACAATTAGGGTTCACCGGCCAGGAATGGCGGAATAGTCCGAATGCTTTGTTCGCCATTTGGTATTCGACTGTGATCACGTCTTTGGATAAGAAATCTTCGACGGCTTCGTTTATCGATGGCATCTCGACCGCGACGCAAGAAGCTCTTTAAAATGCAGCGACACCTGTATACGAGCACCACGACACGTTCTTAACCGCATCGTTCCAATTTTCTTTCGTTAACTTCCTTGGAACAGACGTTTCACCTGTTTTATCGTCGTTCGACTTACATTCTCGTTCAAAAGTATTAACACCTTTAACGGTCCAAAAATATATCGAGTTTACATACCGCCAGATCCAAGCTATCTTTCATACGAAGAGAATATTTGTTCTAAAGATTTTTATATCAAGTACAGAAATAAAAATATTTATTTTTTAGTGAAAATTCATTGATTGTAGAGTAATAATATACTGAGATGATTTAAGTTTTAAAATGATTTATCGCGCAATATACGCGGCATTCGACCCAACAAGCAAAAACAAAAATATCGAGGTAGCATAGGATAGACTATCCATTGTTATATAGAATCATCTGGGGACTACCTAACACTTTTAACGTTTTAGTGTCACATGTGACATTACTAGGGTAAATGTCCCAATTACTGTCAGTGTCCCTATGACCGACATTTTAATTTTACTTAATAGCAAAGTAATGTACGAAGAATCGTACATAAACAATTTTTTTATACTTGCAATAGAAATCACCTTTTTTTTTCATTCTGAATATTCTCACTCCAGTGAAACTAGAAACTCCCGTCACGTTAATCGTTCTCCATTAATATTTTCCAACTACCAACTACCTAATCAATATATGTACATATTTGAATCTTGCAATTTATTTTATTTATACAACAGTCTTTAGGAATTAATTAAAAGCATTTCCTTGTGCCAACAACCTTTCGTAATTAGAAGATCCAGCTTTCTTACGTTATAATTGGCTTGAAGCGAACTAAAATTAAATGAAACGATTCAAGAAATATCTTGACAAGTGTCGAGTTTCTATGTTTACTTTTAGAACTAGCATCGCACGGGAAACGAGAGCTGACCTGGAATTTCCGCTGGCAATCAGCTGACTCCTGAATCCAGGCGTATATCTAATTATCGACGTTGAGTTTGCGCAAAGCCAACTTTTCGCGTTCCCGTTTCCAGCGAGTTTTAAACAGCGATCCGTTCGAAACGTAACAGGACACTGAAGAGGGTAGTTTCGACCTCGTGGTCGCGTTGACCTTATCAATTAATCCTCCACGTCCTAATTGAATTATAAGTTCTCGATCGAGTGGCCATTCGTCATTGAACGACCCTTTTTCTCTTAATTCTCAGCCAGCGGAATTATTAGAAAACTATTTTTATTGGAAAATATTGATATTAGGAAAATGATTGGAAATGAATAGGATTGGGAACATTATTAGGAATTACAGTGGAGTCCGGTTACTATAATCAAGCGTAACGTTATAGATTAGCTACCATTATTCAATATCTACATAAAATTAGTTAAAAATAATCCGTCTGTTGTAATCAAACTTCGGTTACTAGTATCACGTGTGATAATTACACTTGGAGACAAACGAAAAGAATTCTTAGTAAATTCGAACTAAACGAGCCTTTTCTTTGAAACTTACTTTTAATCTTTTATTTTTTATACGAGTGTATTGTAAGAATTATTAGAAAATATGTAAACAAAGTAGAGGAGAAGCGAGAGAGCCAAGATTATGTAAATTTGGATGTTCTTAAAAAAAAGGTAGCATATTCATTAAATTATTTTGAAATATGATACTTAGATAGCGAATGTTTATACAAATTCGTATCTCTTTAACTAAAATTGAAAGAGTGGAATTTAATGATGATTTGCTTGATCCCTTAAATGTTGTACTTTCCACTTTACTCTAAATATTTTGTACATTTTTATACATCGTATAAAATCTTTTCTTCTTTGCGCATTTAAATTTCCCACAAATGCATAAGAATCCACGGTCTAGCGATCGGTATTAAACTTTTCGAAGCTTAATCCAATTCAGTTTACGCGATTAATTAGTTTGGCTTCCGAGCGACTCATATGTTACAAGAAAGTGTAAAATTAACATCACTAAAGGTATGCTGCAAGAAATTTGATGGAATACGATGAAATTGGCCGCTAAAAGCTCAAACTTCCTCTGAAAGCCGAGTTTTTTGATAGTTTTCGGGATACCGCGGCAAATAAGCGTGCCGCAAAAGGTCGATTTTCGGGAAGATCTTCGGTAGGTCTGAGCGTGGTGCGGGGTGGTCGTCGCAGCTGCCATTAGCCAGCGAAAATTACACTCCGGGACGCACGGTAGCCAGGTAATTAAGTAATTAACGATCTTGATGCGCCAGGTGCTGTCTTTAGTCGGCGAGCAGCGACTAGTTTTACGCTCGGCGAGCGGCGATTTCTAATGTAAACGAGAGCAACGCTAATTGGAAGCTTCGTAACACGTGCCAAGCTACCATCCGAGAAGTGTCATTACGGAATTGCTGAAGTCGCAAGCCAGTTCCCCGATAGTCCGCCACTTAGAAGTCCTGGAGGGTTCCCTCCCGTGCCCATTACTACTGTTTGCCCAGTAAAATTACGGAAACTTATTCCCGTCTTTCCGTATTTCCTTACTTGCTTCATCCCCACCCTTCTCGTCCCGAATTCTCTTTCAGATCTTTCATCTTCGATCCGGTTCCAATCCGTTATCCTCTTCGATTCTTTACAATCCCTTCCTGTTGCATCGCGAACCTTTCACACGATTAATCAAAACTTCACGACTTTCACACGACGAATTAACCTGGCATGGAATATTTAACCTTTCCTTTACGTATACTTAACGAAATCCGAAGGCATAGAGAAAAGCTATTTTTATTAATATGGGAATAGTATAAATGTTACAAGTATTTGGATGCTGTGTATGAGTAATTATGGTGCAGTATTGCTACTTGAATTAAGAAAGAAACAGTATTACACCCCGTGTATCATATAATAGCAATAAGTTGCAAATAGCAAAAATGCCTAATATTTCCATTCTTGTCTTCCTAAAGAATATATCGCTAAAGAATATAATTTATTTCATTTCTGTACTTTATGGTACGAATCAGTTTCTATTTAACATTGCTTCTTGTAACACTTCCAAGTGATAAAATGAACCACACACGCGCCATAAACTTGGTCCCTCAAACGCCTTAATACTTCCTTTATTTCATCTCGCTTTGGTTCTTTTTCTTTTTCCTTTTTGTATCATTTCTTTCGGTGGTCTTTATCAGTCGCTTTTGATCGCGCTGGCTTTGACCTTTCAATCCTTTTCCTCGGTGGATCCGCTTCGCTTATTCGATCGATATAACAGAGTACCAATTAAGTGGCGGGCAGAACTTTTCGACGATAATGAGGAGGAAAATTAGAAAGGACAGCGTGAGACTGTAATAAGCGGGCAGAGGATTTTTGATGCAATTATTGCTGCGATGACGGGATTAACGAGTGCTACTATTAGTCGACCGATGATCAATTCTTCGAATGATTAATCCCTTCGCGTGAAGATTCGATCGTAATAGGAGTGACACTTTTTTACACCTACTTGCTTCTTTAATTAGATAAAGTATTAGCAGATTGCGGATCTTTATGCACTTATGGCCAACTTAAATTTGCAAACAAGAACAGATTCCATATAATACACAAAAACAGACAAAATGTTTAAAGTAAAATACGAATTACAACGTTTAGAGGATTAAAAGGATCTCTATTAAAGTCCACTCTTTCAAATTGACTTAAAGAGATACGAATTTGTATAAACACTTGCATTCCGATTATCACATTTGAACGTAATTTAATGGGTATTCTATCGTTGTTAAGAACATTCAAATTGTTATAAATTTGCCTCTCTCGCTTCTCCTTTATTTTGTTTACGTATTTTCTAATCACACTTACAATACACTCATGTGAAACATAAAAGGTATGCTTTAATTAAAAGTAATCTAATGTAGGTAACGGGTTAGGACGAAGAGAGGAGATGGGGAAATGTAAATTGTGCGAAGGACAAGAATTGCTGCTACATGTATGGGAATGTGAGGAAATTAGGAAAAGATTGCCAGATGAGTTAAAGGAATGGGTCATAAATCTAGGTGAGGGCCGGACGTTAGAATGGAATGTAAATAGGATGTTAAATGGTAAACTTGTGAAAGAAGCATGCGAGGTTAGCAGAAGGTACGAAAAAATGAAACGAGCGAATGAAGATAGTCGATATAGAAATTAACATTAAGCATTTAGTTAAAGTACTAAACCAAATGCAATATGCCATATATTATCTATTTTTATCTTTGTAAGGCCCCCGAAATATCTAATGATTATGGTGCAATATAATTTCGTGTATGGAGGAGTGAGTGAACCAAAAATAGGCAATGTTTAGGATAAGAACAGCTATGTAAATCCAAAAACCTCTACGTGTATGGATTGGAGAAATAAATACTACTACTAGTAGTTAAAAGTAATCTTTAAAGAGGAGGTACATTTAGTACAGATTTGCTAAGAATTCTTATCGTTTGTGTCCAAATGTAATCGTTAATATTGATACCAATAACCGAAGTTCGATTATAATAGGCGACTTATTTTTAATTAATTATGTATAAAGTGTTCTGGAACCGACTGATTATGATAACAATAGCCGACCGATAACACTATCCGTAATTATAACCGGATTCCACTATACTTCTAAAAAAAAGTCCACCTGAAACTCGTTATATTTATCTACTTAATATTAATTCCCGTTTTCTCATTCGAGAAGTAAAATTGATGTTCGTGTTTATTAAATCAATTTTTCCTTCCATCGGTTTAACAGCGATAAATAAATATTGTGTTATATTCGGTTTTCACGTTTTTTCATCATTGGACGATTTTGAAATGCGAATTAAAAGTTTATTTACCGTTATCCGTATTATTTCATGAAAGGTTCTCTTTTAACAATTTTTTTTTTTCAATAAATACATAGACACAGGGATCGGCAAAAATTTCCAATTACCTGGAACAACGTTCGCGTGTTTTAATAAAACCAGCAATATGTGTGCTAATAAATTAAGCCCCACCGATTCGCACGCTAATGGTATATCTCAAAATTAAACTTTATTCGTGGTTGCCTTTATGAAAAATTCATATTTACGCGGAAACTTTTTTCAGAACGGTATATAAATTAAACGATACTCTCATAAAGGCACAATATTAAACGCGGTCTATAAAAGAAACTTCTCCACTTATTAAGACACGAGGAACCTCGGCTCTCACGCGTACGAAGTTTGTCTCGTAATCATGTGTAATGTCTCGCTGCACTTCATAATTTTCTCATAAAACATTCGTAGCGTTAACAAAAAGTTTGCATAACGAATAAAGAACTAATCGATGTGTGAAATATTCATATTAAGTTGAGTAATAAATTCGTTCGCGTTTCGTTAAAATAGTGTGAAGTATTGTTATTATTGGACTACGGATTTTAATGTATTTATGGGAAATTTAATTAAGCAAAAAGGTGGTAATACATATGGAGATATTTCTGAAATAAAGTACAGATTATTTACATTCGATGGTGAAAGGAACGTCGATTCAAGTTTTATTTATTTAATTTTCGACGATTCAAAATTAAGCCTTCCTTTATTTCTCATAATTTTCTGCTGCAAAAATGAATTCCAGGAAGGGAGAATCAAAAAGGGTCTATATATTCATTATATCCTGTTTATTTAGCATTTTTAGAAACTGCCATTTAGTATATCCTTCACTGTCAAAATTCATTATTGCTAAATTCTTTATACTCTTCAAGATTTTTCCGGCAATTTTTTCCGATTTATAATATTCGCAATATTAATAATATTCCCTATTCCTTAATTACAATATCCTTCAAAAAACCTCGAAACGAACGAATTTCTTGCTAAACCCACTAAAAAACAGACATTATATTTTTCCTTCCATAAAAAGAGATGTAAAAATAATTATTAAATTAATTACTAGATTGCAAAATGGAACATAAATGCAGATTAGTTTCGTCTTTTGAGTATTATAAGATGCACTTTACTCTAAGTAGCTTCTATACTTTTTTATATTAGGTATACGCATTCTGTGCATTTTTATACCTTAGAACTTTCCATAATTGCACAAACATCCGTAGGCTATTAATTACATATTATGAACAGAATTAATTACCAGAAATTCAAGTAGGTACAATTATGTTTAACGAGGTTGATAAAAATGGCCGAAAGCTTCTAATGATTATCATTATCGTTACATTATTTCTGCATAACGCCGCAAGGAATTCGATTTTATTTCCAGCAAAAAGCTGCAAGAATTTTATCCAGCATCGAATATTTCACTATTTACTGTAAAAATACAGGGAACGTTACGGTATTCTCCATACGTTCTGAAAACACACAAAATGCAGCAAAATGAAATAAAAACAGACGCCCCAATAAAGGCCACATGTTCGTAAAGATACGAAGAATGTTTCTTTCTACTTTACATATCGACTACCGCAAGAAAAGATACGGGAAATACATAAAGGAAAGAAGGGAGCACCGAGGCATCGCGTCGTAGAAAGAAAACGCAAGGTCCTGGCAGGAAAGGAACAGATTTATGCGAATGTTTAATGAGAGTCTTGGTAAACGAGACTCTGGGAAACGAGATTCCGTCGGAGGGATTCCAATATCATGTATGAAGCGGAGCAGAGTACACTTGAGGGGTTGCTACTCTGTAGCTTCCTGCCGCCGTTATATGGCGGCAGCTGTCTTTGTATATTCAATTTAGGGTAATAACCAACGCCGCGGGTAATTTGTTGGCATACACAGACTTTACGATTAAGCTGATAAACGCGTAAAAGCTGAAAAATTTATTTATCGTTAATGGATTTCGTCGTGGGCCATTTTTAGTAGCTCCTCGAATGCTCGGTAAGAATGGAGAATGGTTTAACCCCATAGCCACGGCAAAATTAATCACGAAACTGTAAAATCGTTATTATCGGTGTTTCATGATTTCTATTATACCTTTACTCGTGCTCGTGTTAATGTAAAATTGCAACTGAAGAAATTATAATATCGTGAGAAGAGAAATGCAAATGGAAACATACAAAGACATTTTCATATCTTGCAAGAAATGTACACAGCTTTCAAAACGATATAAACCGAGCTATTATAATGGCGTATCGTTCTAAAAGATGAACTAGCGGAAAGCTACTATATTGGCGTATAGTAGCTGAAATGTTAAATTAGGGATGTTCGATTCTTGTAAGAAAAATCGATTCGTGAATCGATCGCGAATCGAAGCAGTTACAATCGATACGCCAAAAAATCAATTTCCTGTCAGAATTGCACTGCCAAGAATGGATTAAATAGAAATTGAAAATCGCTCCAGAAAGATCGATTCAAAATCGAACATCCCTAGTTAAAATTATGCGTGAAAATGTTGAATAAATCCTTGAATTATAATTGGTAAAAATATACAATAGTAGAGTTTGTAATATAGGAATTTAGAAAATTATACCTATAATAATCTTAGTGCCTATACACAGTGGCTACGAGAAGTATTTTTACATGCTTACATTGTTCCATTGGGCACTTTTTAATGAGATCCTCTATATCAGTGACGGGCAACCATTATTCTTTAGTGGGCCAATTTAGAAACCTAATATTTCATACGAGCCGCAATGAACGCAATAATTAAATACTTAAAGGTGCAGAAATTAATTCGATGTTTTTAAATTGAATTAGTCAACTCAATAACTCCATCGTATTTCCAGATAAGAGTTCTTCAGTTGCCCTGTAAATGCAAAACAATCATTTAAAATTCAATAATCATTCAACATTAAAATTGCGTTCGATTTTGGTATAAATAAGCATTGTATCGAATCGAATTCCTTCAAGAATTAACTTAAAAAAATTGTTCCAATTTCATGTTTCCTTGGTAATAGATGCCACGTCACTTTGCCCTAATTTATGTTGCTGAAATCCAATAAGAAATTGCGATGACAAAAAATAATAACGATAACAGCTACCGTCATATTTTCGACGATTTCGAAGGAAACGAAGGAATGGAAGCTTTACTACTTTATTCACGAAGGAATCTATCATCCCTTGAATAGCACCTGTGGGGTAGTTGAAGTAATTTCGCCTCGATCGTGGTAGATCATCCCTTCGATAAAGAGTTTGCTCGCACGTGAAACGAAGAAATAATTTCTTACGGGGCAGTACTGGCCGTGCACGCGACTATGGATATCCCATGGATCGCGTGTCGGTGCCATTATTTTATTATTGGACTCCCTTATCCGTCGATCTTTTTACGTACCGTGGAAACCGGATATGACCATTGTACGGCACGCCGTCGATTAAATCCGAACGTTTCAACCTTCTACCTTTGGAGTTGCTTCGGAATAAGCGGAAACGAATTTGCTTAGTAGACAATTTTTTTGTTCCGTACTTACAAGGAACGTTCGGCAACTCGAAAATTCAAAGAAACCTGAAGCCGCGCAAACATTGTGAACTGATCGTATTAACCCTTCGGAGACGGCGCGGTTTTCTATTCCGCTTGTGCAATTAGAAGAGATATCTGCATTTCGATAAATTTACTGCAGTATGCTACTAATTTAGTTCGCTACTTATAAAATATGGAGCCTAACAACGCGTCGTATAATCGCTAATAAACAGTCCTGCCTGTTCCAAATAATTATTAATCGTTTTATACTAGCCATAAAAAGGAACTACGGTCTGTATATTGTACGGACACCGTCTCTGAGGGACTAATGGATCTGTTTTCTTTTTGTTTTGGCAAAGAAGCGATCTTAGGGGTGAAAACACCCCCTTAAAGAAAATATAAGTTTTCATATTTTCTAGTATCTTCAAAACCATGTGTGATATGGAAAAAAAGTTTTTAACGTTTTATGGCATTTGATGTACCACGGTACGGCTGCAAAGAATTTTCGAAAAACCTTCCTTTTTCAAAACTTGTCCCCCCTCCCCCCTAAATTTCTTCAAATCCTATCCATACTCATGGTCTTTTACGATATTCTTAAAATAAATGAAGAATCTGAATTTTTATTTGCGATAAAAGGTAATATTTTTTATGAACAGCTAAATTTTCTTCTTGACAAAATAAATAATGTTCCGATTTAAATAGCAGCATGTTTATTTTTACCTTATTCATTATTCGAGGAGTTGAAATATTTGAAAATATATTATGATGAAATATTAAAAGCAGACTACGTTAAAGAGGCAATATTTATTTTTTAAATTAATTATTTTTAACTTAATCAAAATATGCTGCTTTCAGTCTCCCGATGTACTCCATTCATTACAATTTTTCGCTTCCTATTTATTTTTAATATACAATATTTATCAAATTTAAATTAAACCATATTATATGGCGGGTAACCTGCAAGCTTCCATGCAATGGAATGATCGCATCTTGAATTGATTATTTATAATATGGCCTTTTGTTTTCAACGAAATTTGGTGAATTGCTTCTTGCACTGCTGTTCTGTTCGTTGGGTATTCGTCGGACACGACTATTAATTACGTTAATTACCCATGTACGAATACATGCAGGGTCAGGATGCATTTACTACTTCGCCAACATTAATTACAGAATAATCAAACAAAATTATAGAAATTAAAATACCAGGAACAATAATGAATTTTGGGCGCAAAATAAAATCTGCAAAATTTAGAGCCTTACAGATTTTAATGCGATTTATCACTCCTGTATATGTTCTATTTTATTATAAATTACGATATGAAAGCAGTAGAGAGGAACAGATACACGAAAATGAGACGAAGAATTAGATTAACACTGGAACTACCAAATCAAAGTAATTGGTTACAAATGTACCATAAAAATTATATAAATTTGCAGCAGTGCATTTTTTAGAATATTCCATACTTTTCTGTACAAAATATAAACAATCATTTATTGTACTTTAAACATCTACCATTTTTATTTCTTTGGTACAAATAAGTATAGTTTAGACGTAGGTAATTCTAGTGCGAAAGAAAAATCAGTAACGCATTCAATGTAAAATTGAATATTAATTTGCAGTTAAAATTTAATAGCAGTCGTTGTTTACTATCAAATTTCTGCATCGCTTAAAATGAATAATCCTCTAAAGTTATGAAATTATGTAGCACGTACCTGTTTTTCACTGAACCCCTCAATAATTCCACAAATTACATTCCAAAAATTCTTCACGATATTCCTACTACCCGATTTTTTATAATTCTCACCTTAGTAAATATTTTAGAATATCCTGCGAATTTTTATCCATCTATGACAAATTTAAATATGCAAAAGATTAGGGAAAGCGCATAATGTACAAGAATATATAAAATATCCAAAGTAAAATATATATTACATTTGAAGAGTAAAACAATCCTCCGCTTAAATTCCATCCTCTAATTCCGTTAACAAACCCACGAATGTGCATAAAAGTCCGCAGTCAAATTATGATATTCTATCATTGTGTACAATTTACTAACGTGAGAACCATCGAAAACCACACATAAAAAAACAAGTGCAAACATCTGCATCTCTCAAACACACAAATCCCACTTAACGAGTCCTTTGATCCTCTCCTTAGTAAAGAATCCTCACACAAGCCCAAGAGTAGTCAAACATTAATCAACCTCGGCAAACTATATGCGTGCCTTTCAAAAATCCGAGAAAACATTCGTCCGTCGAAACCAGAAAGCACGTGTTTAACAACCCTCTTCGATTTGCCTGGTCGTCGAATAAGCAACGCTGTTCGAGAAGCGGTGAAAGTTCGATCGTGGGGAGGTTTGCCGAGAAACAGGATACAGAGGAGTATTTTTTCAACGAAGTGCCGCGGAAGGACCTCCAACCACGATGAGAGCGATTCTCTCGAAAGGAATGGAACCGGTTCTGAGGCACGTGGCAAGCGAAACCGTGGCCATGGGTCCCGTCGACGCAGCGCAAACGAAAGTAGCTCATGCTCCAGGTCCAACTCCGTGTTTGAGCTTACCACGCGTGTCCCCATTGTTTGCTCGAAGCAGAGAAAAGGAGGCAAAAGGAGGGAGAGAAAGAGAAAGCTACGGAAAGGCAAATCGAGGGATGTTTTTTCTGACGACAGCTCGAGAGAGTGAATTCTCTCGCGGTCGACGCTTTCGGCCTCCTCGAAACATCGGTAGAGATTGTTTCTCCACATCTCCAACTCGAGATATTTCACCAAACACGAGGGCGGCAAACAGTTTCGCGAGCTCGCCTAACGCTTTCGAAGCGAGACAAAGGGCCAACTCCTGGTAAACACTTGTCACTCCTCCTTTGTTGTCCCTTCTTTTCCTCTTTTTAGGGCTGCTCTTTTTCTTCCCTCCCCAATATGGAGGGTTTGAATAAAATCGACTGCTGGGCGCAGCATTTTGCAGCGTATATGGATTATTTTCAGGATTAAAGGTATGGAGGAGAATGAAAATAGAAAAGAAGTGACATGAAAGGGACGGGTATTGCATGGGAGATTTTAATTATCTCAAAAATGATACATTTTTCTATCATGAGATAGTAGTTATTTGAAAGATATATTATGATATATTAATCATTTCGCTACGAAGAACGTATATATACGTTTTCTAAAATTGTACAATCATCTATCGAAGGTATACGTATATCTTCTCTATAGCATAATAGTGTTCGTTTCTTAATCCATGCAACAATGTTACAACATAATTAATCACACAGAGCATCCAAATGGTTAGATTTGTACCATTCTTATATTAATAAAAGCGGTCCTTCTTTGTATATCGAGTTTCCAGTTTTAAGGTGCCGTAACGAAAGGGTTAATTGTACTTAATATGATGCTAGCGGCAGTTCATACATTATTGTGAGAGACACGTGTATTTTTTCGTACTTCGAAGTAAATTTTTTCCTATTTTCTCGAAACATTTTGTGAAGTCCTATTACTTTTGATTCTCACAATTCTTCACTTATGTAAATTATAAATACACTGAAGTTTCGTTACTTTAGAGTGAAGCACTCGGTAATTGACACTTTCTATGATTTTAATTATAAATTAAAGTTCTAGTTTAAAATGAATGCCATTTATGATTTTTCATATAAACCACAGCTAATTATATTTTATGTAGTATTTGCCATAACGACAATTTAGCTTATTAATAATTATTGAAATCATAGAAAGTGTCGATGATCGATCTAGCGTCGATTCCTGAATAGTGTACATTATATTTACCCTTTCAAAATCTAGAGCCAATCTAATTAAAACTAATTCTTTATCAATTATTTCTCCTTTATTCATTTGTTTATTCACCATGCATAAAAGTTTTGGTGCATCAAATTCCTCTCTTAATTATTACTAGACTGCAAATTTTTGTACATTTATAGGAAGATTAAATAGGTAAAATTGTACAGAATATACGCAGTGTATAAAAATATATTAAACAATCGAATCAGAGAAAATATTTTAATATTTAAAAAATTAAGCTACCCTTTAGTTAGCTTTCACATTTTTACTTTTATTTACAAAGAAAAATGAATTTGCATGAAAATCCATAGTCTAATTATTCCTGTGGGTAAAGTTTATCAAACACAGATACACTTTTCCTCTTTCCTGTACAGCAGAATTCGAAACAAAAATGCTTCTCCTCTTTCAATACACGTTTTTGCACCGCATTAAAGAAGCTCTATCTTTAATTTATGCAGACCGAGTACATACAAGATACGTGTAGCGTAAAGTCTATTTAAAAACACTGGGGCGATCATCGCCATCATCGATTCCCGGGTGGTTCGAACGCACCCGATCGACTTTCCAAAACGAATTCAGCCCGGTCGACCTAAAAGGCGACCAACGAAAACGAAAAAACAAAAAAGAAAGGAAAAGAGAAAACAGATTGAAATGAACTAAAAAAAGAGAGGCGAAAAAACAGCTGACCTCTTGCGAGTTCACGACCGGTCAGAGAAAGAAAAAGTAAAAAAAAATGCGATGACCAATGTTGTTTCGATTACTGGCTCGTCCTCTTCGGCACGAAAACGAACCTTTCAGCACAATAACGTTCGTGTAATGGTCGTTCCACTCTGTCTTTTTTCTCGTATACGGAATAACTACACCTCCTGAAATCGGTATATATGTACATACCTGTGTCGTCGATTTGTTCTATGCATGTGGAACCCAAGAATCGTCTGCTAAGTACTTTTCCCCTTCTTTAAACGTGACTGAATTTTCCGGTTTATTTATTTAGGGTAGATGTACCAGTTACTGCCACATTAAGGTTCGCGCGTAATTTTATTTAACTATTTTAGAGATTATTTAACCTAATAATCGTTTCAGGTTGGAGCATAACATTATTCAACCGCTCTTCTATTGATGAACGTCTTTTTATATGTTAAAAGTAATGAATTAATTATTAATTCATTGAAAATGTATAACAAAGTCCAATGTCCCTATTACTGTCACTTAAAAAGTTCTCATTTAAATAGAAACACGTTTTACATATATTAACACGTCAGTTTGTGTAACAGATGTAGGATACATAGTAAACGTATCGCCTTACCGAATTACGACACGTTCCATACTGTATAATTACATTGATCACGTTTTAATGTTCAACAGCACATTTACCTCGTAATATTTATTTATAAATATTAAGCGTAAACGAATATACAACGTCTGTGTGTTGTTACGTAAACCGAAGTCCAAATTTAGGTATGAAAATGATTCTTTATTACGTTACTTTGCTATTAAATAAACGAATTAAAGTGGCAGTAAAGTGTAGTTTTAGCATTCAAAATTTTGAGTATTTTCATATTTATGAGGCAAATTTGTCAATTGAAAAATATGTATATTAACATAATAAAGGTTCTGAATTAATTTCTACACCTAACACATTACAGATTATCCACTATTATGAATTACAGCGAGAGGTTAAGTAGAGGACGTTTAAATAAATATGATGATTGATGGAAGAAATCAATTAGGAAATATAGAAAATTATTCATATTGATGATCATGCGGTAGAAATCAGTATGATATCCAAAAATAGTTCCATGTCTTTGAATGTAGTGGAATTCGCGAGATCTCAATTGAAATGTAGGAGCATTGAAAGTGTGTTTTGAAGTTTTTTTTTATTATACATCCTTTGATGATTCTTCCTCTTAGAATTTTCCCTGCGTCTTTTAAAGTTTCTTTGTATCGTGTACCTTTCAATCATTCATCTCCTGAATTTTTCTATTTATCAAATCAGTACACTGTCAATTTATCCAATACATAAAACACTCATGAAACACCTAAGAATCGTGTACTACTTTTGCCCTTTCTTTAAACGTGACTGCATTTTCCTTTTTGTATTTTCATTCCATCCTTTGAAGTGATTTTCTATTATACACGCTTCGATTATACTTCTTCTGAATCTTTCTATTCTAAAATTAGTACATCGTCGATTTATTTAATGCATGAAGCATCCGAGAGCCGTGTGCCACTTTTCCTTCTCTTTAGAATTCACTGGTTTCTGCTTTTAGCATCTTCTCTTTGCCTCTTAACGTTCCTTTTTATTATGCATCCTTCGATCATTCTTCTTCTGAATCTTTCTATTTGCAAAATCGTAGTCGTGCTATTTATGGTCTTCTTTAACCATTAAACGACGAACACACTTAGTATAGACTCTCATTTGTTTCCACGGGAACCAAAGTATACTTATTATTATTGTTATTTATTTAATCCTTGCTTATCAGGTGGTTTCCAGTTTACATGTTTTCAATACACATGTTTTATTTACTTAACCACTCTATCTATTTTATCTTACTCCTCTGTGAGCTGCATTTGCACATACCCTGTTTAGTTTCTCTATTTTTATCGTGCTGTCTAGTAATCTAATACTTGCACAACAGTTGAGATACTACCCCAAGCAAAATAAAACAAAAACAAAAATGGAATGAACTGTAATTATCAATTTCTACTACTTCAGTGTATACTTACTTAGGATAGAAAAATTGCTGATTCGTGATTATGGAAATGCGACGTCAATTTCTATGTCTTAAATTATATCGTATTAAATTAAGTTATTAAACTAGCATAATAAATCGTACGAAGAGCGTAGATTTGTTTCCTCTACGTAAGTAGAACGGAAAACTAGTCGGTCGCTGAAAGATTAACTTTATTTGCATTTTCCATTTGGTACCTTCTTTCTATCTTTCATGTTTCTATTTATTATGCACTTTAGTAGATTTTCCTACTTTTAAGATTGGTACATCGTTGATTTATTCCATGCATAAAGGGCTCATGAAATACACAAGAATCGAACTATTTTCATGCTTTTCTAAAACAGATTTCGTTTTCTCTTTTTATATTTTCTCTTTCTCTTTCGATGTTTCTTCTTATTATTCGTTTTTCAATCATTCTTTCCCGCATTCTTCTTCTCTTATTTTATTTCCTCTTTGACTTTTTCTACCCCTTTATCTTTCTTCATTTTCGTTTTATCTCGACCTACTTCTTCTTCTACTTTTAACCATTTTTGTTGTATTTATCTTTCACTTCAATTTTCCTGCATATTGTTTAGTTCTGAGCCGTACTTATTGCTGCAGTTTCCTTTCCCCGGGTTAATAGTTCAACAATGGGGAAACAGATATAAAAGAATGCAGAAGAGGCGTCGAGGTGAAAAATGGGAGAGTATTTCATTTCATCTCGGCGCCATTTAAAATCTTAATTATAAGTTAATGGTTTGTTGTGGCGTAAGCCGGATGAGCCCGGATTATTAAATCCCCGTGCAAAGAATTCCCTCTATCAAGATAATTATCGCGAGAGCTATTTACTTTCAAAAAATGTCGCCGCGAGAATTTCGTGAAATTCTTTCAGTGCTACTCTTACGAGCGCCACTTTTGCTCGAATTTAGCAAAGCGCACCAGCCACATGTTTCTTCTTATTACGCGTCCGGTTACCAACTTTTTCCTGTTTCCGCGGCCAGAGCCAAGTAACGCGGTTTCTGTGATGAGAGTGCACTCGTGATGATAATTCTTCCCATTGTAGCTGGGAAATTCAGAACCAGAATGGGACATGAGCGGTCCAGACATTTGAAACGTTTTTGATAATGAAACACTCGACGGTAACTACTTTTTATTTTTTTTTTTTTTTTTTTTTTTTGTTAGAAATAAACAAGAAATTGTAGCACGCTTTTCTTATTAGCCACCACGGAAGATTCGTGAGACTTTATATCGTAAAATTCGAGTAATCTGAATTTTATTAAATATATCTGATTTTACTCGTTAAATTACGAAATGATAAAAATTCATGTGAAACAGTGTAACAACTTCGCTTTCAATTTAATAATAGATTAAGATATTTGATAGGTTGATTGGAATTAATGGTCTGAGTGACGGATTGTTCATTTCGAGGAAACAATGCGTAAAGTCACACTTCATTTGAAGAAATCTACATATTTTTAAGGAATAAAACAAATTACATTAGATTATTAAACAAATTAAATTAGAATTGATATTTGCATATCAATCTCATGTATAATACGTTTGCGAACAATTCGAGATGTATTGAAACAATTAACTATCATATCGATACGTATCAATCGTATTATGTTTAATACCTATTTAAGTATTATCACGAAGACCCGAGTACGATTCAAACAAAACCTGTATCGTAAGACATGTAATAACATTGTAAGCCAGTGATAATTAACCTCTTATCCACCTACTGTCGATTATATCATTTCTATTATACTTATTATTTATACTGAAATCACCCGATCTTTTCAAAAAATAATTCACAGATTCGTGTTGTTATGAATGAGAAAATTATTCTAATTTGGCTATTGAAATTAGTTAAACGATTACAGTAAATTGTGTTACAGTAAAAGTGCCGCAAATCGATCATCACTGTTATTATACACTTTTTTCCTTTATCTTATTGGTATCTTCATGAATACCATATAATACATATTTTACCAATACTGATTATAAATTATTTTGATACGCGTTGGATACCGTATCAGGGTATTCGGGAATTGATATGTATTGATATTCGTAAGTGCGTCTCCGAATTTGCCCCACCATTAGTTACGTCTCTCAACAAACCATTTGAGAATCTGCGAACGTCTAAAACCGCGTGGCTATCACGTTTCGTCAGCTGCGATTTCCATAAGACCATAACGACCTCGTGTCAGACTTGGACCCGTCGACGACCACCTTAGCAATTCGTTTTCTCCAGCTTTGCTCCTCCTTTCTTTTCCATCGTTCGTTTGCTTCGCTCCGCAGCGTGAACTTCGATGGCTTAACGACGACTACGACGGTGTGTTCAAGCGAAAAGTTCACAGAGTCCTCTTAGTGAAATTTATGGATCCTTTTTTCTCATCGGATAGCAAGCTAGCCCCCGTTGAAATTGATGGCGATTGATCGTTCGTGGTTCACCCCAGAATTTCACGATTTGCCGTACGAGTACGAAAAGAATGGAAGTTTCATTGTCATAAGTAGACCGCGGAAGTTTATACACATACATTGTATACCTGTACTTTATGCAAGATAAGTTTTATCAATATTTAATCGTTTACATATCAATGTATGTCTATAATATGTTAACTCTCTGATGTCGAATTGAAATATGTTGAACAAAATTAAAGTATGCTACACATTACAAAGAGAATTTTCATTTTTAAAAGTGCAGCTCAAATATGGGCCACTCATAAATTAATCTAAAATGGAAATGGAAATTGTTGTTTTGCTTTTTCAGAAAGCTGTTCTTTTTATTGAAAATTCTTAGCAATTTAATCCTTGCTTCGACGAATAATTATTAGAACAATGAAGCAAGCGTAACTGTGAAAACCTTTACGATCGCGAAGTTCGTAACAATGGCATTGTTTGCATCAGAACACGTTAATGCAACAAACGATGGTTACTATTTATTTTGCGCAATTTTATATGCTCTTCAGTCCTAGTTCTGCACCGTTCCTGACACAGGGCAGCACTTATACTTTAACCACGGATAAGATATAAGAGTAGACAATACACTTTATGGAACTTCGTATTCCATGCTCTGAAATTCCGATAACCTAAGAAATCATAGTTCTCGGAAGAATATCTTCAATTTTATTGTCTGAAAATGGAATATAAACACGTCTAAAATATTTCAATATACAGAATTTAAAAGCAACTGTAAAAATTATACATTTCAGATAATCGGAAAAAGGAGAAATGAAAAAATGGCAGTGGGACTCTAGAGTTCCAGGAATCCGTCCACAAAAATACATTGTACGTTTAGTCTACTTTTATATCTGATCGGTGTTTTAACTACCATGTTGGGTTAATATGGAGTTTTATGAAAGGGTTTTTGCTATCGGCACATTGGAACTAAGGAATAAAAGCGTATGTAATGATAACGTTTATTACTATGAAAATGATATATGTATGTATGTATAAATATTTGGAAACTCTACATAACTACGTGTACCGTAATACAGACGTACGAATGATTCCAGATATTATATTGCGTTATAGAAAAAAATATACGTATGCTTTTGACAAATGCCAGTCCAATTCTTGAACATGTACAATATACGTCCATAGTAGCGAATGGGTTAACCACATTTAGACCCTAGCCCATATTTGAACCAACTCGTCCAATACTTGCAACTGTGTTAATAAAACGCGAACAAACTTATCAATCATCTTTCTTTCACTATTCCCATAACCTTTCACCGTGTTAAATCCATGGTTCTAAAAACTATGAGTAACCACCGAAACGCGTCAATGAAGCTAACTTGCTTACACAGTGAACCGATAAAATTATTTTCCTCTCTAGCGAAACGCATTTCTTCTTTCTCGTTACCTGAAATATCGCTCGTGGCCAGCCACTTAGTCAGGCTTCCCTCCCCCCCCCCCCCCTAGGCAACAGACATTTGAGCAGATCTGGCCGGATAAATCGTGAAGATCGCGATCACGACTCAGGAAGCATCGTCAGAAATAAAGTAGTCCTCTCGGATACGCGCAAGCCGGCCCCGCGAAGAGATAAATGGGCTGGTTCGCTTAAAAGTAACACGTCGACCCCGTTTTATCAGGGATTCGTTCGTTCTTGTGGCAGGTTGCATTAAACCCAGCCGCGGCGCGATAACGTACAGCCGGCACTGTTATTATTCCGTAATCGTACGGCTGTGACGTTTTGCACGGATTGATTCGCAGCCGTGTATAATTACGCGAAACCTTTATCGCGCATCGGGAAACGAAGAAACGTAGAAACCACGAAGGGGAGAGGAGGGTAATGGAAGCGAAATGGAAAGGGTTGCGCCCGACGAAAAAGAAGAACTTAGTATCGAAGGAGCCGGGGAACCCTGCAATTTTGATCCCCTTTTGAAACTTTGTTAGCTCGCGATGGCCTTTGCTGTACACGTTCAGATATTTTGATTATACTTCCCCTTTCCGGCTGGAAGTTTTTAAAGCAAGCAGAGAGCAGCAGGCTTCCTTTTCTGGAAAGGTACATAACTCGTTTATTGGAGTTTGTTTTAATATCTTGAGAGATGCGATGAGGATAAGGGATGCTGAATACGTTTAGGTGGATTTTGTGGATTTATTAATTAAAAATGGGTTCGGGAAATTTGACGAACATTTGCATAATCTTTCCAGATGTTCGTCGGTAATATATGAGATAATTCGTGATGATTCGCGGTGATGATTAGACTGCGGATTTTTATACATTTAGCGAAAATTTAGAGGCGTAAAAAGGTGCAAAAGATATGTTTATGGTTCAATGCACACATGTATGTCCACTATTGGTTAAGTTTGAATTATGATACGCACTAAATAGACCTTGATCGTCTCTTATGTTGCATGAATATCATGTAATATGAATTTGCATAGAATTCCACAGTTTAATGATAACACTTTCACTCAATAATATACGTAGAAATACTATTAATTCTTATCAATTTGAACTTCATAATCGAGTGAAACGTGTAACAATTAAGACACGGTAATTGATAATATCAACTTGCATTTGATCGGTTGAAATACTGATAACAAAAGCAACCTCTGTCAAACAAAATAATGCTCGAGAATCATTATTTTCTGTTCAATAGATTTGAATCAAATTTTTTAATCATTACTCTGCAGATCATTATACAGCTCATCATTAGACTGCAGATTATTATACAAATTCATATTTTTGCACACAAGTTTAAAGAAGATGGACCTGAATTCAAGATTGCTCTTCACCCTTTAAATATCATAATTTCAGCTACACTATGAATATTTTTTATATCTTTCTGTACAGTTGTAAGATTTCGATGTTTAATAAATATTTTTATTCTTACCAAACTTCGTACAGGGAAATCTTACAAGAGGCACTTAGAATTTATAGTTTCTAGATTTAACGATTCTTCTTTACTTTGTTATGGAAAAAGCTCTTCTCTTCCGAAAAGACGTTTTCGCATTGCTTTTGAAGGATCGGAAGCCTGATTTTGAATGAAGCGGGGATGAGGATAAGGACCGATAGGAATTGTTTGTATATTACTAAGGTTCGGAGGGTCCAGCGTATGATTCAGGGTTGGTGAATAACGAATTCAAGGGTCGTACGCGTAATTGTAAACGAAATTGAAAGTTAACTTGTCTTAACCTAAACATGAACCATACAAATATTTACCAGCCTATGACGGTATCCAACATAGTGCGTACAATTTATAGCTTTTTGCAAATTTAAGTTTCCCATAGAGGCATAAAAATCCGCAGTCTCAGCTCATCGTGCGCTTCTTTATTCCTTTGGACGCCAAACAAAAGTCACCGAAAGCTTTCGGGGAGAATATGAGTTACGCAAAAGGGAAAAGCAACCCCGAAACATTAATCTGCTTAAAACTAATCCAAGTATTACACGATTAGTTGCTGCTTTAAATTCGCTCAGACAGCTACGGCAGAAGCAGTGGATTTACGAACAGAAACTCGTTGTATCGCGGGTGTTACAAAGTTATCGAATAAAGTATGTATCTTCCCATCCAGCTTCTCGCGAAGTTACTTCCGAAAATTATTCGCACACCCGCGCTCGTGACCGTGGTTCAGCATCGCGAGCATAAATAAAGGAGAATTTGCCCAACGGCATATATCCTGCAGCGTTAATCTTCTTAAAACCGTGCGCCAAGTATTATGCGATTAGTTGCCGCCTTAAATTCGGCCCAGGCGTAATCTTTCCATAAGAGGATTTCCGGTTGGACGTGGCCACGCGTATTAATCAGCTATCGAAAGAAACAGTTTGTCCCGATTATGTATTTTTCAGAAGCTTTTGGCGCTTCGCAAGATTGGATGGTTTTGAGAAGATCTGTAAATATCGGCGATAAGCTCTTTGGCGATTTGATGAAATAATGAAAATGTTGAAGTTGGGTAGAAGTTAAAAAATAGAGGCAGATTTAGGTATAGCTTTAGGATATAGTTCAGGGAAACGGTGCACAGTGGAGTGTACATTTAAATTTTCCATACTTATCGTAAAAATGTGCAATTTGCGGATTTTTATGTATTTATGATGAATTTAAATAAAAAGGATATAGAATACACGTAATACGCAAGAATATACAATAGAAATTATTTTATTTTGATGGTGGGACAATTCTCCATTAAGGTTTCATTTTTTTCATTTTGCTAATAAAAATATGAATTGGTATAAAGATCCACAGTTTAGTCACAATACTATTTATCATCGAAGAAGGTGAATTTTATTTGCAAAAAGTAGAATTTGACACCTGTGAAATGGTGAATATGATCTGCAAAAGGGTGAATTTCGTGTGAAACATCTGTACGACTAAAATAGGAATTTATTCTTTAATTGCAATCGACCATGAAAACGAAAATTGAATCGTTAATGGTTGATTAAATTTTTGCTCGACTCTGCTACGAACTTTCCTAACAACCCGATACTTTGACATATCAGCAAATGTGGCACGTGTGTAGGTTTATTAATGTTTACCGAGGCGCAATTTCCTATTGGCCCAGGGCGTTTCATTAGTGTTAGATGTCTCAAGATAGTCGCGATGTCATATAAATTATAATACTAAGCTGTCTGTTCTATTGAGATGTGACCACTTTTTGGTGTTATCTCACTCCTTTTGCCAGCATCCCTTTATTTTCGAATAAAGGGTTGCACCTCGTCTGATCATATTACGTAATTAACACAGAAACGAAGTTTAAGTACTTTGAACGACATCACATTTTCCGTACCGGCGAATAAAACTATGAGGGAAGTATTCTTCTTTAAATCTAGAATGCATTGAATGCATCTTAAGATGATCTCACGCTCTCGTTACACCTATGTCCTCAATTAATTTGGATACATCGAAGCCCTCGAATCAAGATTAAAACCTTTGCGCACGCGTAATTTGAATAATGTACTTTGAATACATTTTAAAATACAGAATAAAAAATGGTAAACATTTGCTAGTGACATTGTTATTGTTATATTATTTTTGCAAAATGCTACAAGAGAAATTAGATTCGAATTTGTGTGCGGCAGAGAAATTGCATAGGAACTCCATATGGTCCCGTATAACATCCAATATGTGATACTTGTAAACATTATACTTGCAATAATTGCAAAGACATTCGGCTTGATCGCTTTTTAATGTAGAATAAATTACACCTTTCCTTAACCGTTGCTTGGTTTTTCTACCAACCGATGCCTAATATTTAAGACACATGTTGTACCATAATCTCGAGTACTTAATCGCTTCAACATATGTCCAATATCAATTTCCAGTGCTCGCGAATTAAGGCCACTTAAACGAAGGAATGTAATGTCGCGATCTGCTAAAAACAATCATCAATCAACTCTTCGGTATCCGCACCTAGTGTTTATCCCTCGTATCAAATGTTCACCATCTTTAAAACAAACAACGCAGGCCTTCCATCGTCGATATGAATAATTTCTTTCTTTTATCGTATAAATGCAACCTGTTTATCCTTTCCATATTTTTTCGACGCCGGCAAAAAGGGGCAAGCAAGCCGTCTCGTAATTTTAAGATCCACCGTTTGTAATCTCGATATAATCACAGCTTAGCCCGTCGTTCCCGGTAATTGAAACAATTATACCACGGTAGCTACTGTCATGGTGGAAGAACAAAAGGGCCGACGGGGGGGGGGGGGGGGGGGGTGAGCTTCGTTTCGCAGCCTCCCGGTCCGCGCTACCTCCACGGAGGAGGAAGGAACAATTTAGGGGCGGAAATCGTCGATTACCACGCAAGGATTAGTGGTTTCGTCCTCGGGCCAAATCTCCCCTTAGTGCCACCGGTATATCTTGCAGCTCTGCCCCCCAATATGACCCTAAATTAGATAGATTCTGCAGGCTTAACAGAGGAAGCGAGATAGGTCGACTGATTTGTCTCGGAACATCTCCGTCTCTCTTTGTTCTTCCTCTCCTGCCTATCGCTGTCGCTCTTCGTCTTCCGTTTACGAGCAAAAGTTATATTACCCAGGCGTTCCCTGACGTCGCCATACTGGCGAATCGGTGCTAATTTCAACCGAGCGCCCGGGGATCCTTCGAGAAATGCGTTTCCGGAATTCGTGAACCCTTTGATGTCGGGCGAGGGCGCACTCGGAGGGTTCGAAGAACGGATTCTCCTGTCGAGATAAATAGGTTTTTGTTGGCATCTTCAGGACGCGACAGGTATTTTAATGAATAAATCCCGCCCCGTTCGCTTCTCTGCGGTGGTTTTCTGCTTTTGTCGACGGTGTTAACTTGATTTTGTTATTGCGAAATCGGGTGTAATTAGTAGACCGCGGATCTTTATAGAAATTCAAATCTTTAGAAATGAAACGGAAGAGTAAATAGGGATTTGTTTCATTCCCTAAATAGTATAATTTGTAAATAATAAGGAACGTTATATGTATTTTTTATCTCTTCTGTTGTTTTGTTTTGATATCACTGTTCTATTATTGCCAATGTACACAAAGGGCAATAGGTCCGTTAATAAATAAATAATTTGTATCTGACTTTTAATATTTTCCACTATCTTTTAATATCATTTACATTCTGTACCTTTTACATACTTAAAGTTACTATAAATGTATATAGATCCGGAGGCTAGTAATTAGACTACGGAGTTTTATAGAAATTCTGGGTTCTATTGGGGAAATTGAAGAAGTGGAATTTAAAAGGAGAGCTATTTTATTCGGCAAATGGAATACTAGGTGTACAAATTAATCCTGAGTTTATAGGATTTCGTAAGAATTAATATTTAATCCCTCAAGGATGGAATATAGTGTTGATATTCAACATTTTCAGCACTTATATGATAAAGATGTCAAGAGTTTAAAGTTAATGGTGCGGAATTAATTTGTACACCTAATAATGTGTATTTTATTGGGTTGTTCGAAAAATTCGTAGCATTTTTTACAGTATCAGTATTAAGTTCTATTGATTTTATGGGATTGCAGGAGGATTATTCTTTACCAAATTTTGTTAAACAATGAAATTTGTAATTCAGCTAAATACTGCGTTTGCTTGCATGCTTTAAGTGCAACCAATAAAGCGAGACATCCGATGTTGATTAAAAGAGAACGTGACGTATTTTTAACAAAACAGCTCGAAATCGATAATCTTGACGTAGATATTCCAAACATAGCAATATTACATTATTATTTATCTTAGCTCTTAAAAAAGAAAACTTTATTAACGATTAATTATGAAATGACTACATTATTACTGCCAGCATTTGCGTTACACATAAAAATGGAAAACTAAGTATTTCGAGAAGGTATGAATGTGAATCTATCGTTCTATAATTCATCTATGGAAGGAAAACTTGCAAATAAGTGTGAAAATTTCAGTTGCCAACATAAGGGTTAACTAAATAAAAAAAAGGTACATAATGTATTTATTTATTTATTTTACTAGTGAATACCACTTAGGAACAGGCAAGATTGTGAACAGAGCACAGCTAGATACGAACATTAAAAGTGATACATTGGCATACATGATAATAATTAGAATAATTAAAACACGGCTCATAGGAAAATATTATTGTGTACAGAACTACAAGTTAATATCAGTTAGAATTATAATCGTCTCGGCTTCAGATCTAGAAGGGCATAAAGTAAAAAGGTTTAAGTCTGTAAGTAAATTAGCTACATTATAGAATCAAATTTGAAAGTGTAACGCGTACGTTTAAACAATGGGTGGAATCCAGACATCGTTACCTGCATTTTTAGTTTTCAATTCCAATGTGCCGATAGCGAAAGGGTTAAAGATGTTATTCGTAGTCGAGGGATGAAGAAACGAGAAATTCGATAAATCCTTTTCAATCGAATTATTCTAATTGCATAGGAATGCGATAACAAAGTCTGCAAGTCGCAATAAAAAAGATAGCGAAACGAGACAGCAACAGACGGTTCAAAAAGAAACGTTCACCATCCCCGAATTATAAAGCAGAAACTTCCGTCGTGTTCATCTCGTCGGCACGCAAAAACGCCAGTCGTTAATTAACGTTCTTGCAAGAGTAAAAAAGAGCGAAGGCATCGAGTAATGAATCGTCCAACAGCCCCGGTAATCCGTAATATTTAGCAAGGGTTGCTTGTGCAAGCCCGACGATCGCGTTGCTTTCCCGTTGAAAATGCCGTTGCCGCTATCCGGGGGTGAAATCTGTTTGAAGGGGATGTTTTGCAAATACTCCGGGGGCGGACGATAATACGAAGGGACATCGAGCGGAATGATGAATGCGCGTAACAGCTGTTTCAAGCTCGCGTGGAATGGGAACGCGTGACATCCTGCGAAAATGTTCGACGCGTCATTGAAAAAGTCATCCCCCGCGCGATGGTTGAACGAAGAAACGCGACAAACGACGAAGTGATTAACCCTTTGCCTTATAACAACGAGTCACACTCGCTGTGCAAACTATAGTCTAATTGCAATAGAAACAGAGTGCACTGTTTCCTAAGTTTAATTTTAATTCTGATTATACAGAGTGGCCACTGAATGGCTGAATGATATAAAATAAAAATAACTCTCACAAACACGTGTTTTCTTTAATTTTTTAACATTTTATTTGGAAATACAATTAATTGATATTTTTCAGTATTATGCGTGAAGAACAACATCCCCCAAATCACCACCGATCTTCCTGCTAACAAATACGCAATCTTTCCACAGCATTTTCCACGACTTTACCGATGTAACTCGCTTAGATTCCCAATACCCCAACATCTAAAAGAGTAAAGTTAAATCTAGAATTTTAACACGTAATCTTTCACTGGAATGGAAAATTTCAATGAGTTTCACTCGTTGCTGAATATCATACGTATCCATTTTAATCTCCAAGGGATGCTTTATAACCTACAAAAAAGAAAGAAAATAAGAAAGATTGAAAATGAACAAATTATGACTTTTTCAAACCCTTCAGTCTTTCAGTGGCCATTCTGTAGTTTGAATTTGGAAGATTGAAAACTACCAAGTACAAATTACGTATCATATGTTAGCGTTTCGAGTTCGACACAGTGTTAAAGTGGAAAATAACTAACGTCCAAACGAATAGTGTACGAAAAATTCGTAGGGCAAAGGGATAAGCTAATTTTCGTAGAGGAAAGGGTAGGAATATGAGATACTCATTTTATTCCTTCGGCATTGATACAACTTAACCGTTTACGCTCCAAAACTTTTTTAACGGCTATAATGATCGATAACTGCAGCACACTTTTACGGCTTTTACAAACTGCATGTAAAAATATATCAATAATTTTATAAATATATCAAAAAATATATCCTAGCGAAAGTATAGCCGAGAGGTTGATTCGACGAGGCAACGCACGCGAAACAGGGGTGTGTCCGAAGATATATTATAGAAAATCGATTGGCCCCTTTTTGGGGTTGCGATTAAAGGAGACGACCAGTGCGTGATTGCGGGACGCGTTAACACCCTGCCAGTTGGCACGCGACATCCGACTGTAGAATCGAATGGGTGATGGTAGTGGTAGAAGGGGTGAAAGGGGTGAAAGGGGTGGCTATTGCGGTGCAGGGTTGCGTTGCGGTGAATCGGGAGTTTTGATTGGAGATAGAGGAACAGCTTGAATATTGAGTTCCGCGATATAAGCATGAAAGTTAGTTCGGAAACCAATTGTGTTATTAGGAGGTTGTTAGCAGTGTTCTGTTGGTTTTAGTAAGCAAAAAAAATATAGCGGTGCGCTTGTAAGTAAGATAATATAAAATATTAAATCATACGCAGAATTTAGTTACTATATTAATGTATATTATATTACATTAAATTGCGAGGATCGTTTAACAAACGAAGAGACAAATAAGTGTTGTTTCAATACTGTTTACTTTATAAAATTCATCATTTTCATCCAGTTGCTATTCGTATAATTTCTAATACGTGTTTAAAAATAATATTTCATCGTCTTAGTAAATTAGTCTCTTCATCGTATTTGAAACTAAATTTTGGATTTTCCTTTTCTTCACTAACATAATATGTTAGTTTCAATTACATAATTAATTATATAATTATAGTAGGTTATAATAGATAATATATGTATACTAATGTTATAGATTAATGTATATATATATATATATATATATATATATATACATGTCAAATTAAATAATATAATATAAATACTATAATTATATTATAATGATACATAAAATTTACTATGAACCTAAAATTTGATAACATTTCTGTGCATGTTGACATTTCCTTATTATAATATTAGGCTAAGTATATTTGGAGCATGAGTAATTTAATGGCTAACCTTATGACTAAACTACGCATCTTTATGCCAATTTGTATTATTATTAACAAAATGAAGGAAGCGGCACTTAAATGATGGGTTGTTTCACGCACGATACACAATAATGTGCACGTCACTTAAATATTCTGCATATCTTTGTATACTACTTGCATTCTGTGCCTTTTTGCATGTTTCAATTTTGCATAAATGCATAATAATCCGCAGTCTATTTATGGCTAATTACACAGATACATGTACAAGCGATGCTTTGTAAGAAACTTGTTTATACTTAACCGCTTGCCTTGCAAATTTTGTAGTAGCTGCACGTGGCAGCAAAAACTATTACCTATTGCAAAACTATGCCAGATACGAAATATTAAAATGTTATACGGTATTTGAATTCGCTGTAATAGTTATACAAATGCCAAAGAGAATTAAAGTGTGTAAATTAAATTTTGTCAGAAATATTGCTAATGTTTATGAAACATTGTCGACAGGGGATAATAAAACTTACGGCAGTACTTTGTGTTTGAATTCCGAGTCTTTGAATTTTCAGATTTTCGAATTCCAAGCCTTTCAATTTCCAAGCTTCCAAACCCCAAGCATTTGAATTTCTAAATTTTATAACTAAAAGCTTCTAAATTTCCAAGCTTTCGAAACTTAAGTCTTCGAATTTCCAAGCTATTGAATTCTAAGCCTTTAAATTTTCAAATTTTATAATTAAAAACCATTGAATTTCCAAGCTTCCGAATCCCAAGTATTTGAATTAAAAGCCTTTGAATTTCGAACCTTCCAAATCTCAAGCGTTCGAATTTCCAAGCATTCAAGTTCCAAATCATCGAATTCTTATTAACCATATTAATTTTAATATTTTGCTTGAAAAATTGACATGTATTCAGAAAAGATGCAAAATATAATAATAGTATATTAACCCCTTGCTCTACGAATTTTTCAGTAGGCGCAGATGTTAGCAAAATCTATTACCTGCTTTAACCCTGTGTCAAATACAAAATACTACAGTTCTGTACAATATCGTATTTGCTGTACTAATTAACAAAAATTCCAAAAGAAGTTGAAGGTGAAAAATCAAATTTTGCTACAGACATCACAAGTATTTGTTCTCCTTTGTCTATAATCTGTATATCACGAATGTGACCCGTGACATTCCAGCAAAGGGTTAAATCCTGGCCTAACGTTATTTTTATTACTCCGATCTCGCTACTGTTCCCGCAACTTATCACACGCTCGTTATTTCATTCCCATATACACCCGATCGGCTTTTAGCTCATCCTAAGGGGTTGACCTCCCTGAAGAGCGCGAAAGCGAGCAACGGTTTAGAGATCGAAGCCCAGTTGCTGAGCTAGTCCACCCGGGAGCTCGGTAGTCCTGATACTCATGACTCAGCACACACCATGGTACCTTCCACTGTCGTATTTCTGTCCCGAGTTTACACACCGCGATCAGACACCATGATTCTCCAATAGGGCTTCCTCTCGGCGCACCTCGGATCCACTTCCAAGAATTACTCGGCCATCGAAGAACGCGTAATCCCTCTCACGGAGTTTCAGAAGCTCCCTGTAAAACCGTTTTCTCGAATTCCTCGCTGGTATAGTTTCTTTCAACTCTGTTGGAAATTTGTATCGAGCTCTTTGGTGGATTGAACTTTTCCTGTCATTGGTTGATGCTTTCTAGATCGACCTTCGGGTGATTTTCTTTAACTATTAACTATCAAGTCGTCGCATATAAAATGACCGATTCTATGTAGCCCAAAATTAATTAAAAAGTGCGTTTCTAGTTTCTGTACATTGACTGGGAAACATTGACAAGTATCAGGTTTAAGTAAAATTTTTAGTTCATCATTGTTAGTCGTTTTTTTGTAGGCGACTATAAGATATATTTTGAAGGTTTATATTTTCAGTGTACAATTTTTCAAACTAACGTTGAGTTGTCCATTCACAAATTATATCTGTCCATGCATAAATAATATTAATAATAAGGGAATTTTCACTGCACTGTAGCTTGATTTTTTAATCTTAAATAGCATTTTAAGAAGAACATTCGAATTTGGCTTGTATGCATAGTTCATTTTATTTTATTACTTGCTATTCCTTTTTAAAGCAATTAGCGATTTATCAATAATGTTACATTCAGCAAGCTTCGTGCTTATACTTGTATACGGTAAATGTCATTTTATTATGTTACTTTTTTAATTAATGACTAGAAAATTTTGAGCTACATAGAATCGGCTATTTTATAAGCAGCAACCTAATATTCACTAGTGCCAATTGAAGGATCGATGAACAATGTCAAACGCATATATAAGCGTTGGAATGACATTTGAATCCAGAATTGGAAAATATTTGTTCTGATGGTGAAACAATTTTCCAACAGTATTTTTATTCAAATAAGATAAGTTGCTTTGAATGGATTAGAAATATATTTAACATAAAT
The DNA here is from genome assembly GCA_028830335.1 of Eucera pruinosa. Classification (NCBI taxonomy): domain Eukaryota; kingdom Metazoa; phylum Arthropoda; class Insecta; order Hymenoptera; family Apidae; genus Eucera; species Eucera pruinosa. The sequence continues at coordinate 9,001,866 of JAMYCR010000005.1, forward strand.
GCTGCAACATATTCTGCACGATATTTGTAAAGTCAGGATTATTAAACTGAATTATAAGACAGGTATGGTTTGAAGATCAAAAAATTAAATAATTCAATGCCGAAACGAGTCTACATAGTTATTGATATTAAAAGAGAACTTATTTCTTATTAAAAGTCAACATGACATATTATATTTCTATTTAACCTGTGTTCCAATTAATTCGCACAATACTGTAAGTATTCAGAATATTGAAACGTGTACGAAGACTTTTATTACTAATTGTAGCTTCATTAATAGAAAGAATATAAACGGCAACAGCTTACAAAGAAGTTTTCCTACAATGTGGAATTGTTTTCGTAGGTAAATCCACGTGTTTCTCCAACACAAATCTTATCAACATTTACGAGCTGCTTCCGAACAGAAAATACTTTGGTCTCTCACATTTGGCGCCCCTCTTACGTTCTGTATCTTCGTGGTCCATTGTGTTCTCAGCTTCCTTTGTGAATGGAGTATCTTGCAATGAGTTCTTTCCCTTCTTTCGCATTGTTGCTCGATGCGCGTGGAAAATGAAAGTTTAATGCAAGCCAGCGTTGTCCGTAGGTCCGTTTGAACAACCTGCACCCGTAGTGGAGCTTTCCGTTTGAAAATTTACCTTCGCACAATGCCTGGATACCAACTAGAAATTCCTTCGCGCAGCACAGGAAATCATCGTCATCATTTCAGGCTCCATCGATATTCATATACATTATACACATCTTACGAAAAGTTTGGAATATCTTTATAATGTCTCACAAAGTGTTTGGAATATCTTTGCATCTCGCAAAAGGTTTAACATATTTTTACAACATCTCACAAAAAGTACGGAATATTTTTACAACGCATCACAAAAAGTTTGGAATATTTTTAGAACGTGTCACAAAAAAATTGGAATAATTTTACAACATCGACCAAAACGTTCGGAATATATTTTACAATATCTCACAAAAGGTTTGGAATATTTTTATAACATCTCACAAAACGTTTAGAATATTTTTACATCTCGTAAAAGGTTTGAAATATTTTTACAACATCTCACAAAAATCTTGGAATAAACTTTACTTATACAATATTGCACAAAAAGTTCGGAATATTTTTACAATATCTCACAAAAGTTTTGGAATATTTTTACAACAGCTCCCAAAAGTTTCGAATATCGGACGAATCGTCGAAATTTTAGTCATTTAGTTCCCGAATTTAATTATTGAATCTTTCAAGTTTTCTTAAAGAAAATTATTCATTAACCCTTTCACGCTCAACGTTGCATACATACTACGAGCCGAAACCTTGGAATTGCTAAACATTGCAACCAGTCTAACAAAAAAAGGATTTAAAGGCAAGAGGAGTTAGAAATATGCTGTCTTTGAAACGTCTCGAATAAAAAATCTACGAACGTAAAGGAAATTGCTACTAAGATCTAGAATGTTAATTATTATAGTGTTGCATCCAACCATAATCCAGAAAGTTTTCCTATTTATCGTTCTCCGTTTTCTTCTTACAACCTTTAAGATTCGAAATTAATGAAATGAATAAACAGAGTTCTATGAGAAAGGGATATAGAAAGTTTTGAAATGCATGTTAATTAGTTGTTAGATCATCCTAGTATACCAAGTTATGTACAGTGAAACTGAGGACATCTGCTAATGTTAGCTAGGAATGATTATTAGAAAAACAATTTAGCCAAGAGTCCATCCAGAAAACAAAGAACTAATGTCGCCGCGTTTGCTAGGTAACTCTTCTCGTTAGAATTTCAATTCCCGAATCTCCATTATACGAGGAGAATGAAAATCCGGGTTCTTTTATGACGAGAATTATAGGACATCAATTTTCTTCTAGGGCCAATGTACTACCGAATTCTTATGGCTCACACGTCAAATAAATTTTATTACCAGAAATGGAACCTTCTATATCCTTCCATTGTGCACGATAAACTTCAACTTTCCATATTAAATCACGCCTCGGTCGTGCAAAATTTATGACACTGTCTGTATATAAAATTTGTCTAATGTCCCTTCATTAAGGTACAGCAATGTCACCTTGACTTATGTCTGCCTAACTCTCGTCATTCTACACTTACGTCGTTTCTATTAGAAAATTGTGAAACGCGCTAGTTTTCGATGGAGACAATGAAACGTGCTTCTTTTCGTGATACTGATAGTGAAACATGCTACTCTTTGTCTTATATTACAATATTTCACCAACAATGTGATCAAACGTTCTAATTAACGATCAGTATTTCATTCGTAAAAGTCAGATAAAAGATTAAGAGAAAGAAAATGCAGTTACCTGCACGAGGAATATTTATAACAGAATTTTAGCTACCAAGAAAATGATACTTTATATCTAAAAGTTACCTTGTTCGATACATTTGTTTATTAAGTAGAGGAATATGTGGCAAAACGGGACACTTATGTTTTGTTCAACGTTTTATTAAATAAAAGTGAAATTTTCTACACTTTCGTCTGGGTTTAAATAGATGTTCCATTTTGTCCCACAACTTTTGCGAGGCAGACATTTCAATATTTTCGAAAAATTTTATTTCTCTCCCTTACTAAAAAGTTTTTCGACACCGTATTCCAGTTTCTTATAGATTAAAGTCCACTTAAACATCTAGCGAAATCCTGTGCCTCTTCTGCCACCTAATTGTTTGTTATCACGGTTCAAATTTCATATTTCGTATACTTAAATTGTAATTTTGTCTCATATATCCAAACGTTGCGATAATAATCAGTACAGTAGATTTGAAATTATTTAACACGTTACATTTGCTCATTATACAATAATACAAAACATATCCATTACTTTGTATTGCTTTTAAATATCGCTCAAATATCGTTACGAACTTTCTCGACAACCTTATACAATTGACTAAATTATATAAAACATCATAAATTTTAAACTGAAATACTGCTTATGTATAAAAATATCAAAGGTTTCTTATACCTCTTACGATTAAACGTGGTGATTTTAAGAATCATGTTCAATTCAACCACCAAAGTTGATCGAATGACTTAGAACTCATCACAGGTTAGAAAATCATCATGTGACTTAAAAGTTATACACCTATATGATTGATTTAGTTGAATTTTATCTCACTTGTATTTATCTTATTTCCATTTATTTCTTGCTCACTGTTTTTACGATAGGCGATTACTTCCATGGTTTAAAAAAAGTGCTGTTGTCTTTATTTTAGTCTGATCTAGTAACGGACGTTAAAATGGTAAGACATAATATTCCATATAAAAATGGATAGGTTATGTGTTTGTCGTTGAGTAAGGTATAATCTGTATGTATATGTGTATGGAACCGGTACTCATTGTAATACTTTTTGTAAATCAATAAACATCTATCGATCTATAAGAATGTTAATACGTAAGTTCGATGTATGATTGTACGTGATAAATCTAATCTAGCCACGATCGAATCTGATATACTGCCGAAACGAAATTCAACGCTTTCTCTTAATAAGCTCGAAATTTAACGAGGTCTCGCAGCGTCATCGGTTCCATTGTAGCACTCGTCATCTCAATTATACGTCTTGCAAGACCTTTCAACTATCTGGCGAGAACGTGGCTGCTAATAGCCCGCAAGGACGTGCCACAACTTTCGCTGCTGGTGTTAATTTAACCAGTGACACCAGCCGTGAGAACGTTTAAGCGATCGAGCTAACTTGTTCGAAGTTTTCTCCATTCTGCGTTAACGTGCCATAAAGCAATAGTATGCCAAAAAATAGTGATTTTACGATACTCGTACAATAGTATATTAATATGAATATACACATACAATAGTATATTAATATGAATATACACATACAATAGTATATTAATATGAATATACACATACAATACTATATTAATATGAATATACACATACAATAGTATATTAATATGAATATACACATACAATACTATATTAATATGAATATACACATATAATAGTATATTAATATGAATATACACATACAATAGTATATTAATATTAATATACACATACAATACTATATTAATATGAATATACACATATAATAGTATATTAATATTAATATACACATACAATAGTATATTAATATTAATGTACACATACAATAGTATATTAATATTAATATACTATATATAATATTGATAAAATATAACCGTACAATAATAACAAAATGAAGTACAATCCCGTCCATAAATCGTTAGGCACTTGTTAGTTTTCAACAGAATGTTTGTTAAATTAGACTTTTACTAGCATCCTAAATATACAGCATTATTTAATGATCTATCTAAAGTATAATGGTTAGCGGAATAGTATAGGGTTATCCAAAATAGACTATAGGAACATCTACCTTCACTTTTTTTTCTTTCCCTTTCTGCTTAACCCTTTTCTAATCTGTTTTTTATTTCTATTATTTTCGTTCGTTCTTGTTTCAATTTTTATTTTTTTCACCTCTATTTTACTAACAAACATGGCGTTTGACAGATATTCTCATTCAACATCCTAAAGGTACTTTTGGATAACCCTTTAGCTTCGGTTTCTAACCATAACATCGATTTTTCTTTGTTCTAAGTTTATCAAATGTCAGATGAATTATGGACGTGAATGTACGTTTAAAAATATATGGACACATACGCGCTTTGTAATTTCCAAGTTACACGAAGCTACAGAGGGTTACAATGATCTATTCCCTTTGTCTGGATAAAAATTACGGAAGTAAATTCTTTAACCTAACCATTCACATTTTCCGGTATCACCGCGACAAAAGAATAATAGAGAGCTTATCGCTATGAAAAATCTGATATTCTGACAGCAGGTTCAGTGACTTGGATTCACGCATCGGCGGAAACAAAAGGAAGCGTTGGTCGCTTAACAGTTTGAACGAATTACAGAGCGTGACAAGAGTCTTGTAAAAGCAAATAAAATCGAGAGTAAAGATTTCTACATAATTACAATGAATTAATGCCGCCACGATTATTAGTTACGATTACGCGGAATTAGCAATTACACGGCAATTATACAATACAGGTGGATAATTAACCGGACAAATGGGGGAGGGGGGGAAATTGATTGCGGTCGGTTTGATAAATTGCAAACTGTGTATCTGGTCCCATTGTTCCTGAATAACTGTTTCCATATCTTGAGTACAAGAACTTTTGATTACGTGTCTGGGTGATCAAGAGTTAGAGAAACGGTGTTTCGGTAATTGCAATTGCAGATGCTCCGTAAACTAGTATTCTGTTGTGGATATTTATTATTAGCAATATTGAAGCTATTTTCTCGTTACTTGTTGTCGAATTAAATGATAATTACGCATTATCTCTTTGAAGCACGGCAGCATCGAAAATGTCTCAACATTTTTTTGTAACTAACTTGCGTGGTGGGATTTTTTTTAAACCCGTTTACAAATTTTAATATAAAAAAAAATCTTCCGCCTAAAAGAATTAATAGGGAAAGGTCTTGCATATAAATATACAGCGAGTCACAAAATTATTGGCACCCATAAAACATATTATTAGTGATATGAAAAGTAAAAATATAATAAAATCAGTATTTTTGATTTTTTACTTTAAAAAAATGTGGAATTCGTATTCATTAAAGATTCGATTTTTAAATATATAAGATTAGACTTTTGTTATTGATAAAGTCTACAAAATCATAAAATAGGTTGATGAAGAGATCATCATGCTTATTGTAGTTTTGCTTGATAGTTTTATTAGCTAAAAGCCTGAATTATACATTTGAAAAGTAGAAATATAGGTCTTTTTGCTGAATCTTTGCTTGTGCGAATAATTTTGTGTCTCACTGTACATATTAATTAAATAGGGTTAAATTATAAATATATATCATAATAGTATAAGTCTAACTATATATTTAGTTAAAGATCTATATACATTTATACAATATATCAATATTTATGTATTTACAAAGTATCTCAATACCAATATATATATATATATATAATACATAACTACAGTAGCTTTATTAAAGTTGCTTTTTTCAAAACTGTAACAAATTTTCGAAGACAACTATTCTTCCTTACCATAATTCCCCTTTTTCTTTGAATGAAGCATTCATTTATTGTTTCGGTGGTTAACTAAATTCGTATGAACAGTACTATATTCTCCCCTATTTTTTGTTTCTCCACAATTCTGTTTACTCAATAAAATTGTTAATTAATTTTCATCGCTAACGAAAAATTCGAATATTTATACACATTACAAAAAAAAGAAACAAACGAGGAACCAATTGTCCCAACTTAAAAATAAAAAAAATTACCATTTTATTTCAATACTTGAACATGTGTAACATTTTATCAACTCCATGTTACAGTTTATTCTTGCTTGTTTTCCATTGTTTTTACTCGGTACATATTAAAGTAAATGTTATTGTTTTAATCGAATGAAACACGAATACATTAAAGGTAACAGTGCAAAATAACGAAGTTAGACAAAGCAGAAACCACGAATGCTGTTTGTTCCCGTTTCTAGTAAACGTATGACATTTTTATGAAGTACGGAAAAATAATTGAAGAGTAAAGAGAAAAACGGGAAATATCCACTTTTATTCTATTGCGTTCAACTTGGAACGTATTAAAATAGTATAAAATATTTACGAGTGTCAGTGAATGTAATTAATGCTTCAGATTATTAACAATCCAGTTGTTGCTTTACGGACGAACGAAATAATAACTCTTTAACGGCGAGCTGTACACATTAATGGGGGATATAAAAATCAATACAATTCTATAAAATGAAAAAATTAAATTTCGTCGACCAATGCAGAAGAGTTTTTGAATGTGATACTATAACATTTATTTACGACTACGTACGAATCATTCTGATACAAATTTTTCCACTTCACTTTAAATGAGCAGTGAAATTGTAAAATGTACCTATTAATATAACGAAGTGTAGACACGAAGAATTTTCGACTATCGAAAATGATCGATAATAGAGATTATTATCAGGTGTACCAATAAGTAATCCACTATTTTTAAATGGGTTTATGAATTTATTTTATCAAAAGAATAAGCTTCCTTTCGAATAGGTATTTATAGCTTGCTCGAAAAATGTAGTGAATAATTGCAATTATGTTTATGGTTAAATAAGTATCTAATTTTATTAAAAATGAATGATAATTGTAACAAAAGAAGTAGATTATTCGTTGATACACATAATATATATTCATTTTTTTGTATTTGGCTTTCGACCATTACAAAGTTTTCTTTACAAAACGGTACAATAGAGCCTCGATTATCAGAACACGTATTATACGAACTTTCTATTATTAGAATGCTCTATTGTCCATACTGTATGTTTCATACCGTGTGAATGTGTAAGTTATATAGTATTTACTTCCTGCAGTCGAAGTTGTGAAGGTTAACGATCAAAACAGTAGAAAAGGAATTGCAAAATTTGAGTCCCATTGAAATCGTCGAAACAGATTTACCCGACAACATTTCATCGACTCCAGATTTGCTCGACAACAGTATTAAACAATAATGACACTAATCGATAGCAATATTATAACATCTGTCAAAAATGATGTCTGTCCGTTCTTTAATTTTGCATGTTTTTCCTATCGTGAAGAAAAAAGAAGAAGAAAGAAACAAAAGAAATGAATTATCGGGCAAATCTGAAATCGATGATTTCAATGAGACTCCGAACTTTTTATATAATTTTCGAGACTGTAATGCAACGTTATACTTAATCAACTCACGGTAGAGATCAATAATCCTGTATACTCGTTCCTAAAAAGTTGTAACCTATTTATCTAAAATATTAATACTTTTATATTAATACGTTTGTACGCACAATGTAATGCAAAGTAATCTCAAAGGAGATATTAACATTGCTTGAAATTAAAAGGAGAAATCATTATTGATAGGAAAGATTGCTGAAATATGAAAAGCTTTGGTCAGTTGTGTAGGAGAAGATATAATATTTTCGCGGATGGAAGTGGCGAAGACAATTCTTCCGAACACGCTTCTTTTTCACAGGCGGAAAGGTTCCGTGGCACATTCAGCGCGTACGTTTCAGATAAACCACTTCGCTTGGCAGGTCGTTAGACGTGCGTTGAATGAGGATGCGGCGTTTGATGAGGCCAATGGTGCCATAACGATTCTGGCCGAGTGCCGGCTGAAAAGTGATAGCGATTTTCATTTGTGAGGAAATTTACGCTTATGGCGCCTCGCTACTAATTGTGTCCTACTCTGCAACGACGTGCAAACAGTTGTCTTGAAATTAGAAACGAAAATAAACACTTATACGTGGAAAATTAAAGCTACGCTTCTGTTCATAATTCATGCGACACTTAACATATGTGGAATAAAGAGAATTTGGTGTTACAGGTAGAAAACGAAGTTACTTTTTGCTAATTGTTTGTATCAGTGTTCTTCAACTTTTTTTCGGATATCGACACCCTTTAATCTTTCACGAATTAAGCGAATGAAAATCACGACGTGAACCATGTATGGCTTATTGTACAAAAATCATTGAGATATTTTGCCAGAATCTTTAACAATTAATATCTAGCTTAGAACTTTGGACAATAAAAAATACGTGTACTAATTTCTCCAATTACAAATTCAATTTTGGTATACGAATATTTAAATTTGGTAAACTAAATTTCTCAACCATCGACTTAACTAATTTTGCTTAATCAGCAGATATAAGAAATATATTATTCGATTTCCCTAATGACAAAAGAAATTTCTGTTTTGATCCCATTGATTTATCCGTTTTCTATTAAAACATGTATTTGCATAAACATCCGCTGCCTAGTTATAATGTAATATCTATAAATATATGTTTTATTGATCGTACCATAAAATGTAACAACAAAACAAAACACATGTTAAAACAAACCTACGTTTCGTTTTTATATATCATACGTAATTATATCGAGAGTCGACCGCGCTACTTCCGATGGACGCGATATCAACCCATCGATACTTAAAAAAACGACGACTAAAAACGACAATGGTCTTTTATTAAAATTTTACACCGGTTAAAAAGTAAATAGCTAAGTGTAGTAGTATAGTTTCACATTTTTAGAATTGCAGTTAATTTAGTATTCGTTAAATATTAACTAGTCAACGAACTAACGATTTGCAATTGTATGTTACGCTGTAAACTCGCGGCTGAATTGTCCTGTATAACGGTAGCGCATCGATGGCCAATTTCGCCGTAGCGAAATGGTTAATCCTAATTTCATCGTCGAGCATCCGTATCATCGACCAGAAAATTAAATAGCGATGCCCCGTAGCTTTTCCCCGTAGCAATTAGTACGAGTTTCTTCTGCTTAACGAGTAAAAGCAAAATCCTAAATGATGATGAACGCAGTAATATCTTGCTGTTTGCACTCGCATTCCCGCATTCGATGGTTGCTTACCTTTCCGGAAGGGAGGCATATCGTATGTGGGCTAGCCGATTAGCCTTTGATTTACGGAATTGGCATACAACCACCATAGGAAAGGTATTTGAGATTAAATGCCATAAGCATCGAAACTATGGTATAGCCGGTGATAGGATTGCCCCGCATGGATAAATTTAACGAACTGAAATTCCACAGCATTTCGTAGCAACGCGCCGCGCTGCTTGCGAATTCTCTCCGATGTTCGCTCTAAAACATTCATAGAAACTTTTATTCGGGTATACGAATCAGATTTATCGGAAAAACTTCGAAATTTTTCGCGCATGCTTCGAAACAGATACGAGCGAGAATAGAGAAAAATAGGAAATATGAGGCGCTGTTTATTTCGGACAGTTCATTTTTGCCATTTCCGGCGGTGAATCTACATATTATTGTCGGTAAAATGTACATATTATTTTTCGTGAATATTTATATAAATTTGTATGCTTATTGCTATTATTAGCATATTTAACTGTTGCCTCCTATGAATATTTATTCACCAATTTCGATATTTATTCTGACTTGCGGTATTGTCACTTCACGTGTTGTGTATATACGAATTTTTATCTACAACCGTAACAGTCGTATCAATCTACGCGAAAAATCAAGTACAGTGGTTACAAAAAGTATTTGTACGCCGTACGTATTTATATTGATATTTAAGTATTAATTACTTAGCCCCAATTATACGCACGTGTTTTATACAAAATTTAAGTACTGATTACGTAGACCCACGTATATAAATTCTACAAAATTTTCTATAATTTAACAATACTCTTATGCGACTATAAAGGTTTCGTGTTGTGCAAATAAAACGTAGAATCTGATTAAAAAATGTATGTAGAACTACTTAGTGTAGCCAATATAAGTAACTAATTTACGTTTCAATATTTGCTTCAGTCTCTTTGCAAGTGTTGATGCAGATGTATACAAATCACGATTATATTAGCAAGTCTAAAGAAATGGAATCCAATATTCAACATTTTCAGCATTTTCGTATCCATGAAAGAAATTCGTCACTTTCAAAATAGTATAAAGTAACAACATCGATTTCATAAGAATGCCAACAGTTTAAAGATAAAGGTTTCGAATTAATTTGTACACCAAATAACATAATATTTTAGAACAAACTAAACAAAGGAAGCTTCTTCAGAATTTATTCTGTGATGCTCGCCTGTACGTTTGTGATTGTGTGTGTATCATGTATTTTATACTCATCATTCGAGATCCTCCTGTGTACATAATATTTCCGGTAAGAGGTTTTCACGGCTAGAAGTGTCCATTTTCTTGAAATATCCCCCGACGCTGTTTCATCACGAGCACTTCGCGCGGGGCATTTGGAAATAAAAATTTTGACTGGCGTGAAAATTCGATTGGACGAACTGTGTTTCTCGGAGTCCGAGAGATATGGAATGATCAGAAGCTTTTATCGCTCGCATTTCTGCGACATTGCGGCACTCGTAAAAAGGACACGCGCGTCCTGTCGCGTCAGGAGTTTTTTTTATATCGTTCTCGAGCTTCTCCAGGAAGCTGCGAATTGCGATTGCGTTGCAAAAAGGCGGAAACGCCGTTCCACTTTTCGTATTTTATTTGCCTTGATCTGTGGCCGATTTTAGGTCAGAACGTCATTAAAACGCAAATTCCTGGAGTGGGAGGCAAATTGCATGCATTTATCCAGATACGGAGGAAAGCAAAGTAATTCCGATAATTGATCCATTCGTATGGTTCATTCGTACACCAGTGTAGCGAGTGATCAAATTGTTATTTGTTATTTTTAACGGGAAAAACTCGTTGATACATAAAAATACCGAATAAATTCTCATAAGGGGTACAGACTAAATTGAAATAAAATTAAAACTGGGAATAAGGTAAAATACAAGACACTAGTGCAGATAAAATCACATAAGAAATACAATACGTACAAGATAAAGAATGCATACGTATAGTAATTCAAAATATGTTAGCACTGCGATAACGAGTCGCACTCGTTTTATGAATTGTGATGTGTAGTGTGAAAAAATTTACTTGACTTGACCACAGTATAGAGCAAAATTATCGGGCCACAACATACAAAAATATTGAACAATGACAAGTTGTTGTGTATGAAACATTTGATAAAAGTTAGAAGTGCTCTGTTCAATTAATTAGTGATTACAACATTTCAGGCTACATAAAATCAGCCATAATATTATTGTCAGAAATTCTGTTTCTCTACAATGAAGTTACAATTTGATTTTCGTTTCCAAATTGGAAGATTTCATGCGCAACTGTACATTTAAAATATATTTCGTAGTCTACTGTTCCACTATAACATTTACCCTTTCGATACAAAGAACGTGCACATGACAATCATATACTGAAAATATAAGAATCCGTTTTCTAACACACAGTACTATTTTCATTATAACTCGTACGAATTTCAGCGTAATTAATTAAGCGAAGCGTGTAACTATTTACACTTGTACTGCTTTAGTAACAATGAAAGTAATCCATATTTACGCATTAAGAATTCTTCTAATTTTAGAATCCCGTGGCGACGAAAAGATTAACTAGTATCAGTAAGTACTTTATCCAACAGATTTAGGTGCAAACCCACAGAGATTGCGTATCGTCCAATTTCCCCCGATTTTACTTAACCAAAAAAAAGGAAAGATGTGAAAGGTAAATTAAAATCGAAAAATCGGGGCGAGTTCCGGCAGCGGAAAATAGAATCTCTGAAAGAATCGCCGAAAACGAAGTATCCCTTCGCGACCGCGTTGCTGGTTGAAAAATTTCAATCAAGACCAGTGGTGTGCGAATAAAAAAGAGGAAAGTAGAAGGACAGGCGAAAAAAAAAAAGCGAGGAAACGAATCGACCAAGTCTCCATCGCACGTGCTCGCAGCGCGAATTTGCATTTCCATTAAGATTCCCTCTCGGCCATGCGAAACGAGTGACACACCAAACGAAAGGTCCAAAACTCGAAAGAGAGCCGCCATTCTGTCGCGCGCCACCGAAACCACGGCTCGGTGTAATAAAGTGCCTTGGAAATCCTTTGTGTTCCACGGAACGCATTCGTTTAACTTTGATCCTGCTGGAGCAGGCTCGATATTTTCCTTCTCTTCGTCCGCCGCGTTTCAACGCTCCTCGCCTCTTTCCCTTCTTTTCATTTTCTCCCTTTTTTAAGAAGAAGCCGTAGAAGCCGACTAGCAAGGCCAGAGATCGTGGCGGTGGCGGTGGTTCTCATAAAAAATACAATATTTTTCTTTCATTCAAGCTAGCGCGGTTTTGTTCCCATCCTTTTGCCGTGGATCTGTAAGTTTAATTCGACACGGAAGTCAGAAGGAGACGAGGCTACGAGAAGCTTGATTGCTTTGTCCTTCGGGACTCTAATATGAATTACAAACCGGCGGTTGTCCCCTCTGGTTGAATCTTTTTTGTTCTTATTCCCCTCGTTGTTCTCGTTTCAAGTTTTAAAGTCTTCTTCTTTGCCTTCTTCCGTACTTTGACCTGTTTCCCTTAGTTACTTGATTGGAGGTTTAAAGATTCAGAGAGATTTTTACATTTGAGATACAGAGATTTGGTTGATTTATTGGTAAATGGTGAATTATTAATGCAGTCGAATATCGATAACTCTAAGGACTTTAACTCTAACTGGTATAGTGATTTTGACAAACGTAAGTAGTATCGTAAACACAGACGTTATTTAACACTAGATTTACGAACATTGATGGTATAATTTCACGGGTTTCCTGAAAAATAGATGCATTATATGCCTCTGCCTTTAATGATACGGAAATCGTTTATAGAATAATTGAAATGGTTTCGAAGGAAGATTAATAAAACGAGGTCCAATTATTTTTACAACGTAAAACTCCGCGTATCACATTTACTGTTCACATCTAAACAGCACGTTAATACACACTATTTGTATTATTCTACAATTTCATTACATTTTTGGTGTTCAGGGTCATTTGAAGGTGACATATTAGACATATTCGATAGAAAAGACAATAGAAAAAAATAGGTGCTTTCTTGATAAAAATGCCAATATCCCTGAAAGAAACTAAAGAAGAAATGATCGTACATAAAAGATTGTTCTTCCATGATGTTCCTCCTTCGAAGCGATAAACAATTTTCGCGTCATTAAAAATAGAAGAGATATTCAGGTCGCCTGCCTGAACTTGGACAGCCTGTATAGGAACATTCGAACTTAAAATGTCGGGGATGAGCGACACGTATTTATATCACTGCATCAATCACAATCAATATAGATTTCTAAAACATAATTGTTATGATTCCTGTAATTTTAATGATGAAATTCGAAATCCATCAAATTGACGGGTTCCGTAAAGTGTCAAATTTAGTCTTCAAAGTTTGTTCCCTTGTGTCGCAATATTCTACATTTTATTTCTTATTCTGTTCCTGAAATTTGATCAATAAAATACGCTGGTTGCAAACTGCATTTACACGTTACGAATACCAGTAAAAATAACGAATATTCGTGATCTAATAGGTATTAGTAGCAATGTCCAGGAATCCAATAACCTTTATTAGACTTTAACGTGACAAAAACCGAAGCAATTTACGGAAATTTTAAAGCACATTTAACCAAGAGGTTCTGCTTTCTCAAAGCGTGAAATTTAATACGAACTGAAGCGAAAATAGGTCGGCATTCTTCACTAAAACATACGAGGTTCTCGAAACGCCACTCTCCAATTGTGCATCTGCAACCATTTAATTTCCTACCATCAGAGGAGAACTTTCCCCTTTCAAACGTCCTCTTTGGTTAGCAAGAATTACGCCCGAGCATCGCGATCGTGACGGTTCTTTACGATAAGTGTCGTGAAATAGCTTAAAAGTAAAAGAGCACAAAAGAGCATGGAACCGAAGCAAGAAAAACTAACGCGCAATGGCGAAGCAGGTGGATACATCACTTAGCCAAGAGCTTTCGTTCGTTTTCACTTTTTCAACCGTGCATTTGTGCAGCCTATTACCATTCCGAAGCGAAGCATTCCTCGTTGTTCCACCATCCCCCCCCCCCCCCCCCCCCCCACCTCCCGTGATCGTCGTTTGCTTTTAACCGACACACGAATCGTCCCTTGTTGGCGACGCCACGACGACGCCAGTTAACCCTTTTAACTCTTGAACGCCTCTTTGTGTATACCAGGCTGCCGCTTCTTTCTGACACGCTCGCTGGATTAATCGCGCCGTTACGAAGACAGGAAATGGCTTACCAGTTAATTGAGCCACGAGACTTCTGCTTCAACTTCCGTGACCTCGTTTTAAACGACACGCCTGGCTTCTGTACATTCGTTTTAACACATTATGTCCCGGGAGCCGATTAACACTAGGTTTACGGACGTTGATTGTAGAATTTAACAGGTTTCCGGAAAAATAGGTATACCGTATCAAAAATGTTCGGAATTAGAAAGTCGAAGGGGGAGGGGGTAAATTAGGATACGTGTTAATATCATTACACCAATTAAAGTCCATATAAATTACTGAAAAATAATATTTATGGTCCCTGTAACTTTGAGTATGAAACCTGAAATTCGTCAAATTGTTGACTGGTAGCCTATAAATCGGCGTTTTATTTTCTATATAAATATTTCCGAAACATTTTGGGCCGCGATCCAATTTTGAAAGCGGTAATTTCTCACGACCCAATCGCCTGTATATTATAATGCATATTTTAAAACGAAGGTGCACTGCTTTTACCAATTTTCAACAGGTAAAACTCTCTCTAATGAATATGCTAATTAATTTTTTATTTTAATATCTGACGCAGCATATTCAAGATCACCTCACGACCTATCAGGTTTAGGAACCGTTGTTCTATATTACTAATAGTAATTCAACTAGCAAAGAAAATACTGTTTTAATATTGAATTTCTATTAGTTTATAATTCGAAGCGACTACTAAACTTATCTCTGTTTATGATAAAGACGACAATACTTTTTAACATATCATTTTAAACTCTGTAGATACATTTATATGTACTTTTTTGTAATTAAAATTATTCGATATTAATTATATGCTTGGAAAAGTAATCTGTTCTTAATTAATAATTTATATTTTCGTATATGAGATTTTATTGACGTAACTTTTTCTGCTATCTCGGTTTAAGTAAATGAACTTTAATTGCCAGTAGTTCTAGTGTTGAATAAGAAGAGCAATTGTTACTGAAGTCAACAACTGTCCAACTTCGAATCGGCAGGTATTTGTGTGGAATCGAAGAGGAATCGACGTCACCGCGTAAATTTTTGTTAGGATACACTGGCAACTAGACAGAAACCTCTTGGAAAAGCCTCGAGAGGTGGAATAGATGCTCCTGTGGGATCGAGATAAATTTCTCGTGCCGGTAGAAACATACGGAAAACTGCATCGAGTGATTTCTGTACAGCGACAAGTTGCCGATATTGCGCTGCAAAAGTGAGGAAACATTTCAAACGCACTCGACAAAAGGAAAGAAATCGAATATTAAGTTTTATCGAGAGTTCCTGCAAGCAGTGGGTTCTATAAGCATCCATGGAAAAAAGTATTGCACGAGCATATTAAATATCGATGCATCGTACACGGAAAAAGATTTTCAATTTCAAAGGAACAACATTTTCTGCACGACTTAGTTTGGCTTATTCCCGATTCGCTAGAAATTTATTCCGGTTTAGAAATTAAAATCAAACTCATTCATCGTTCCGTCACTTTATCGATTAAGTTACACGCTTCTTATTGTTGGTTGGAGTTTCCAATCACGTATAGAATTGGAAATTAATGAAGAATTGATTTCTTGTAAATGTATCAAGTTGGAAAGAAAGTTCGCGACGTTTTTTAAACGTAAAGTTCATATAATTCTGCATCATTTTATTCTACTATGCATTTTGCCATCTATGCATTTGGTAACCTAAAAGTTTCAATCTTCCAGAAATTTGCATCTCTTTACAGTTGGTTCTTGCAAGCCACGAATATAACATGAATATAGACGTTTGATTCTTGCAAGAAAAATCGATTCGTGAATCGATCCTGAATCGAAACAGCTAGAATTGATACGACAAAAAATCGATTTCTTGAAAATCGGTTAAAAAAAAATTGATACAGATACTATCTCAATACTAACTACTTATTACTATCGAGATATTAACGGTATCTCACATAAACTTTGAAATCTCCGGATTAGATCCACATATTTATATTTAATAGGTGACAACGGAAAAGATTAACCAGTACTTGTCCAAGATCAGTATTACGGATCAGGTTAGCCAATCTTAACTAACATAATCTGACTTCACTTATTAACAAAATTACCTTGTTTAAACCTTCAAATCATTTCCGTTTTTTCTTATCATTAAGTTAACTGAAATATTTTTTATTCTATGTTAAAAACATATACCTAATTGCAGTCAATTAATGACTGAATCGATTCAAAACACCCGATGAATCAAATATCGATTCGTGCCAAAATCGGACATCGATTAAAGAAAATCGAAAATTGCTTGAAAAAGATCGACTCATAATCCAACATCCGTTAGAACGTTTACTTTTACCGTAGAACAAAACCTAAAAATTCCTGAGATGCAAATTGTTGGTCAATTTTATTCCCAAATCTGAGTTACTGTGCATTATCACGCCCGTAATCAACGATAATACACCGAAGCTCCAATTCACAAGGCTTGTTGTTTCGACATAGCAGTTACACGGTAACCAGAAACGCGCAACATACAAGCGGTTTGATTTTCGCGTTCTTCATGAATATTCCACGGAGTTCCCACTCGTTTAACATTCGGACAGAGCTCGATGAAGATATAATCTCGACGCGAGGTAGATTGGCTCGCGTGTTCCTGGTTATTAGATCAAAGTTCGGCAACCCGCGACCGACTAAGTAGATTTCGATGAACCTGTACATACATACATGTGCTACATTCGAGTTCTCTCTTGCGAGCTTTCGCAAGGACGCGCCACGTGAAAACGATTTCCATCACGCACGAGTTTCGCTCTTAATCTAAAAGCGTGAAACCGCCCGCGACACCGTGATAACTTACGACCCTGCTGCACGACACGATCGCGACGGGACGTTTTCATTTTCGGATTAGGCTCGTCTGCTTTGTGGTTAAGAACTGAATTTAGTCTACGGCGAGAGTTCTTGCAGAGTCCAGCTGTATGTGGGAATTTGAGTGGACTGTGGATTTCTATGCATTTATGGAAAATTGAAATGTATGAAAAAGTACAGAATGCAAATATTATTTAAAACCACGGAAAGTATTGAAAGTAAAATAATGGAAAGTAAAATAAAATAATAGTATATATGTAGATAGCAAAGTAGAATAAGATAGTGGTATTTAGATAGTAAATTATTTACAGAAATGTAAAGTTGCTTGAAAATTCGCAGCTTGATAGTGAAATACGTTAAATTAATTTGTAGATGCGTTAACAATCATTTATATACAAATTGTATTTTTTGATTGATAAATATTACTAAACGACAAAGCAATTAGATACTCGAGGCGAACACAATAACTTTGTAAGTGATTTAATTTATTATGTTCGTCCACTTTTTACGAATCGAGCCAATTTACGCGGCACAGTCGTGGTTGCGAATGGGTTAAATAAAAAGTACATTCGAGTAAATTTCAGATCGTTTAAATTCTGCAGTATAAACCCGCTCGAACTTTTTCCACCACCTAATATTTATACTGTAATAGCCGTCGGATCAGGCGAGTGTATCCGTTAACTTCTATTCGCAATTCCCGCCGTACTGCGACCATAAACGACAGGTCGATGCAACGGCTTATTTAACAGGGAAAACCGCATTGCAGCGACGTGGCAGGGTTTTCAATGGTCGTCGTTCGCAAGTTTCGAGCCACTTCAATTCGAGTTAATGCAAAATCAAGATCAACCCGGGGCGACAAAAAGATGCGACGCGTGAAAAGCGGCCCCAATATAAATGAAATTCGACGGGGGCTGGTCGCCTATTCACCGTTCCGGGAACACCGCGGTCTTTGTGAGCTGCATATTATAATTCACGAATTTTCTTGCACCAGTTTACCAGTATTCCCCATCGGCTGCTTTTATCGGGAGCTGTTAACAATGCATTCACGTGTAATTGAAATTTAGCGCGCGTAGGATTAAGGTCGCCAGGTCAAATATGCCTCAACATATTCTTATAAATTTATTTTTATTTCATGCTTAACGAAGCGTGAACTAATAACACGTGAAAAATAGAAAAAAGAAAAAATTGTCTTAGAAATTGTAATAAGTTTTGGTTGGCATACAAAATACCTAGATACAGTAACATACAATTTAACCGGAGTTAATTACTTTTTGAGCTAATTGCTTGAATTCAAAGGTAGAACCAGCGAAGGGAAGCATGGAATTAAATATAATAGTACTTAATATTATTTGTAAAAATACAAATTCCTGCGATAAGGTTATTATACACTGTACTTCGTTTAATTTGAGAACCAATAAATGTAATTCTGAATTTTCCTTTGAATAATATTCTTTATATGCACACAAACTTGGAAGACTATTTTTGTTAATGCATTGTGTTTTAGAATCCATAAATTCAATTTTTTAAATTTGGAAATGACAGTTATTTGAATATAAAATAGTCCGGAGTAAATTAACTTTCGTTTCGCAAAAAGTGAAATTTGGAGGACGCGTGAAAAATGGTATGCATTAAAAATTGAACAAAACAATTTGGAAATGATTCTATTGAATTTATACAGATTTCACCTCACTTGAAATATTTGGTTTAAGTTTTGAACCGCGTTTGCGTGCGTAATAAACACTGTTCAGCATTTCCTCAATATTCTCAGTACGCTACGTCAGTGAGAATTGATAATCAATAGTGAGCTATATTCGAAAACGGTTTCATAACTTAAAATATCTTTTGTTATGCTTGGAGACGCCGATAGAAGTTTGAAGTGACGAACGGAGCCAAGTTGACCAACTAATTATATAATGGAATTCGATGATCTATCAATTTTCCGTAATTTATGCTCGGAAAATTGACCGACTTCGTGAACCAAGTCTCTCCACTTCATTAACTATTTTTACATATTGTCATATATTATAAGGGAGAACTTGTATTTATTATTCTACTTCTTATTAAACTTAGTAATTAATTTTCACCCATATTTTATTTAGTGATAGATTAACATTTTTCAAAGACGATATTATAGCTAAATAATTTTGTTAAATATTTTTTAGAAGTAATAATGAAAATAAAAAAATTGTAAGTATTTATTATTGTGTCAAAAATATATCGTTCCTCCACTTTGAATACTTATTGAGATACTATGCAAAATATAATTACTATCGTAAACTTTGGAGGGTGGTTTCACTCCCTAAACACGAATATTAGCAACTAAAGTAAACATATCCGTGCAGTATTTTACAAATTTTCCAACTACACCCAGAATTTCATTAAAATTTATGCATATTAGTTAAATAACATTCTTTGTTGGCAATACATGAAGGGTTCATAACAAAAATAATGCCTGTCAGTATTTATCTGTTTCCGGAAGAGTAAAAGTATTATCTAATATCTTTAATTTTTGTTCGATAGTTTTCAATCTTATTTGTTAAAATATTCATCATATTATACGATTTCCATATCTGATATGTGTAATTACATCACAAAAGAACTGTATCTAATTAAATCATAAATGTATGGACCTTATGTCTAAGATTCTAATATTTGACAAAAGTTGTTTCTGTCGTGAACCTTTCAATTATTCAAATTCTTAAAATAACCAAAAGCAACAATACTGGAAAGCAACCCTATTTTCTTACCAAATCGATACTCGTTTCAGATTAACCGCTTGCCCTACAAGAACGAGTCACGCTATGAGTTATGGCACAGATTCAGTAGAAATGCATAGTAATGAGGATCAAATTTAACTTTTCATCCTAATTTTGGCTTTTTCACATAAGATTGGAAGTTATTAAGCCATTCGCAACCGCGGCTATGTCGCGTAAATCGACTCGATTCGTAAGCAGTGGATGAACAGAACAAATTAACTTATTCAATCGAGATGTAAATTATTTGTTATTATCAATAATTCGTCATTATTGTGTTCACATCGAATATCTCATTGCTTTGATGTTCAGCGATGTATATTAATCACAAAATACAATAAAATGGAATAAATAATTCCGCACATAAAAGTACTATTTTATCACACTATTATCGGCTAACTGTGTAAAACAATTTTGCTTGAAACACTTATATTCTAAGATTACGTCCATGGCGAATGATTATTGTACCACTATTGATCTTTTTGATGTTTCGATTGTTGTATGCCGAAACCAATTTCGTAATTTATTATAAAGACTGCACATTACATATTTTAATGTAAACTAATGCGTTATCCCGTTGATAAATTAAATAAATAAATAAATCAGTGATCAGCTAATGCTAGAACACGCATGTAACAAAATAATCGTAGGGCAAGGAGTTAATAAAGGAAACAGCAGAAGTTGCAAAACTATCGGTAAACCTTTTTCGTCCACCTCTGCACAGGTGTAAACTCGAAGTAACCAGCTTGACCGCAGCACTAAGGAACAGGGACAAATTATGCGACAGTTTCGAACCAGTTAACATATCAATAACGTCGCCAGTGTGTTCGATAACCTGTGCCGTTTGCCCCACGAAAACACCTTGTCTTACTATCAGCATGCTCCATGTACTTCACGCCGAATGCCATATTCCAATTTACTTGAATGTAAATTCAAAGTTTCGCGGACGAACGGTAAATTGATCCTCAGACCTGGCAAACCACGTCCAAGTTCGATGACCAATCTTCGCGTTTCCTATACACCTGGACACCGCCGAAAACCTGTCCCACTGTCTCCTCCGAATGTCCAACTATCCTTGATCATTATCTAGTCTTCCTAGTGAGATCCTGTTGAAGACTTAGGTTGCGCAGAATTCTTCTTTACGAAGTTAGATTCTAAGAATTTTATTTTTTGTGTTGTACTACCCCTGGTAAAAAGTTTTCGGTCAAACGTGAGAACGTGAAATCGACTAAGAATACTATAATTTTTGAAGTGCGAAATGTTGTTCCACGAATAAAAGACATTTGGGAAAATTATGTAAATATAATATAAAATAAATGGGGAAAGGGAAAGAATAAAAGTAATAGTTCAGTATCAGAAAGAAAATAACGAGGAAACTAAACCTACTTAACAATAAAACGATACTTCACCTAATATTTTTTAATACTTCTACGTCCACAATAAATGACACTTATTTTATATGAATATAAAGTACTAAGTTTCCCGAATGTAACACACGTGGTGAATTGTCAATTGTTTTAAAATAAAGTAGCAGGTGGTAAGAAACAGCGAACAATGAATCAAAATCAGATCCGAAAAATTTGAATTGGGTCGTATTTCAAATAAAGCTTATCGTAATGCTAATATTGTTTCCAATAAAAGTATAGTTTGTCAATGAACAAGTTCACGTTTAAAAGATTTTATATACTTAAAGTACGAACCTTGAAAATGAATTTTATAAGTGCTTAAAAAAGTCGATTGACAGTAACGAACTACCAATTTGTACGACTTTTCATTAAATCTGATACTTGTTCAAGTGTACATGCTACTGTATACAAAATAAGAGCGCACTATTTAATTAATTAACCCTTGTGTTCTCCTTACTCACTTTTCACATTCACACTTCTTCGATTTGCACTCAAACAACGAACAAATATACGACATTACAAAAGTGGTATTGTTTATATGAAACTTATAAAAATTTCAAATACATTGAATATCAAGAAGAAATATTTAAAACTATAATATCAAGTAAAACATAATCTTTATATTGAGTTATACAGACCCAAGGAGAACAACATGATTAATGCGACACTTTAACCGTTTGAATGCCAGAAAACGCGATGGCTCTCTTCAGATTTTATGTCGAAAAGTGCCACATTTGCTAATTTTGACCGCTATGCGCAATTAACGATACGTTTGGATTCTGTCGAAGTATATAAGCTCAATTTTACTGATACCTGTTGTTCGAATCATTTCATTTTCTTCCACGTAAACCATATAAATAATCAATTATGACTTTATTTGAATCAAAGGAGCGCAATCGTGCCGCCTAGCATGTTTCGACATGAACTAGGAGAAGCGTGATCACGCCGCTTGACACTTTTCGACAAGATCTTTCTAATGACTTCTGGCACTCAAAAACGGTTAAGCTGGATAAAATCGGTCATTTGATATGCAATAACGTAATGATAAAGTTACAAAGCTTTTAATCATACCATGTCCAGTGTCCAAATACTTAAGCACGGTAAGTAACTTGCTCCGAAACGATGAACGAGACGTTCCAGCGATTACGTTCCAACACGGCGAGCAGTCGGTGCCGAAGTGCGCGCGGGTCGC
The DNA here is from genome assembly GCA_028830335.1 of Eucera pruinosa. Classification (NCBI taxonomy): domain Eukaryota; kingdom Metazoa; phylum Arthropoda; class Insecta; order Hymenoptera; family Apidae; genus Eucera; species Eucera pruinosa. The sequence goes on from JAMYCR010000005.1 coordinate 9,024,653, forward strand.
GGCCGGCAGCAGCGCAAAGAAACGGCTCGTAGGGACTCGGCTTCGTTCGGCTACACGAGTCGCGGCGCCGAGCAACGAAGTCGTTCGACTCGGAGTCGTGTGTGCGGCTGCAGTCACTCGTGGAATCCTGAGTCGTGTCAGTGCTCCGGCGGACGCGGTCGTGAGTGTGTCGTTCAGTAGCGTTGTATCGCTTGAAAAACGGAGTGGACAAACACAAGAGAGAGAGAGAGAATAATAAGTTCGTAGATAAAAGTAAGAGGAAGGAAGAAGTGAGTGTGTGTTTCGGATGTGATAAGGAGAGGCAACGGGAGGAATACATCGAATTGAAAGCGAGAAATCGTGTGTCTGTCGATGAGCATTGTATTCGAAAAACTATCTAGCTGCGCGTTCTTCGCGATCCTTCTTCCGTGACACGTTTGTCTCTGCCTCTTGGAATCCATTTTTCAACCTTGTGTTGGCCTGGGAATCGTAACGAACCATACACGCACAGAAGAATTCTTAGAATCTGGAAAAGGTTAGGATATCCTCGCACACACAGTTTGTTGGCTCTTTTTTCCTTTGGAGCAGTTCTGCGTGCCGACTGCGGGCAATTCCTTTTTTTTCGAGAGTCGAGGACCGCCACACAAAGGTCACCGGGAAAAGTAGTTGGCTGCCTTACACCTGGCATCGTCCGTCCCTCGCGACCGTTACTACTGAAACTCGTGTTGATCTGCGATCTACGATATACACCACTCACCCACCGTATCGCATCGCATCGGAATTTGCCGTGTACATCTTGTGTTCTGCAACATATACAAGCCTCGTCGAATCGACGTTAAATCGATAACAAATCAACAACCAATACGAAAGTCTGACGACTAAGGGTTCCTCTTTCAAGTAGTCGCTAATCCCCACGGTGTTATTTATAGTATACCTTTCTACTATCGATAAGATTCGAGCTCCAACTAGACGCATCACACACACACGTGTTCAGGAATTCGCGCAACGGAAATCACTGCCTACGACGCCAAACTTCCGGCGCGTGAAAAAGCTTGTGGGACCAGCGTCGCCAGCTGGACGCCTTACGAAGTCTACGGTGTTTGTGCGTCCGGTAAACAGGTTATTCGTCGTCGCATCGCGACAAAAACTCCACGCTTCCAGGCTGAGACGAAACTGAAGGTCGCGCGCCGCAAGAAGAGTCCTATTGTCGTGCGTGGACGTTAGCGGCGGAAAAAGTGTAGTGCAAAGCAATTAGTGGCGAATGAGAAAACCCTTGCATATCGAGGAAACATTTAAGAGGACGGTGAGTCGATTCGCTCTGTTTAGAAGATTGCACGCGGGTGATAGGTTAGGCCGTTCGATAAACCTTAGTTGTACTCCGCGAAGTGAAAACGCAACGTAGATGATTATTGGCGGGGCGGTAGACGACCCGAGCGATTCGATACACGTTTGGTGTGGTTAATTAAGGATCGTCGTTTGATCGAAAGGGGCATCCGGTGAACGAGAAAGTAAAAGAAATAGAAAGGAACTCAAAGATATCGAAAACATTGAACTCTGTGTCTGTGGGTGTGTGCTTGTGTGATAAGGAAGAAATATTTTCGAGGAAGCCCTGTGATACTCTGTGTCATCGGAAAGAAAATACAGAATCGGCTTGCGGTTGCTTGTTTCAACATCAGAAACAGGTAATTCATTCTTCTTATTCCAATCGTGCAATCGTGTGTCTTTCTTCTGTTCAGTGCTGGTCGTTAATCAGTTCGACACGCGACTCCAATCGTGTGGCAATTTAGGTGTACATTCGGAATCAATGATTCCGTTGATGAAAAACGTGACGCATTGTCGCAATCTACGTATAGGTGATCACGAAAGTATTCGGCCGTCTTAAATATTGGAAAAACTTCATTCGTTTGTTGTTTACTTACGTTATGATATGAAGATCACAAGGGAAGAACTTGATAAGTTCGTTTCTTCGATTTTCTGTTTTCGATCTCATTTGGCAGTTAAAATGGAGTATTTTAATCTTTAAGTTCTGCAAAATTGTTCATTATAATGAATCGCGTTAAAGAAGAAGAAATTAGATATAATGTAGATACGTGTGTATTATAAGAAAATTGTGACAACTTTCGTGTTTACGACCGTGAATAATTGGAATATTTAAGCAATTCTTCTTCTGCAATTCTTAAAACAATTGAAGAAAATTATACAATAAATAGAGAAATAGTTCAACATTGATTTGTGAAATTATTCACTGGACAGATCGTCAATAGAAAACTCTAAATTAGTAGGAGGAATATGGAACTATCTAATTTTGCACAGTTCTATTCTTCTAGTTTAGCAATACGAACGAAAAATAATATATCAATTCTTTTATTGCAAACGGTTTTCCAGATTTTGTTCATCATAACTAGTACAAAACAGATGTTTATAAATTCATTATATTATAATAATAAATTAATTAAGCGATTGCAATCGAGTGTATGAAAATATTTCTGACCCAGTGTATTATTTCGAAGAAAAACTAGTGAATTCTTAATGACGGCCGAATACTTCCGTGATCAACTGCATACCGTCGATCAATCGATCTTTTCCACCCTTTACTCTCGATTTTCTTTCACATCTACATTTTCCACGTGTTCTGCATACGCGCAGATATATAATTCAGCAGGGAAATTGATTATAGGCTTGGGCAGAGATAACCGTGGATAACTCGTCTTTTGTTCTCCGTGACTTTTCTGTGTTTGACGCGACTAGCTACTGCACCACCACTGGCTTTGTAACGCGTGATGGTTTTCGGGATTAAACGAATATACCGTTACCCGACAGAAAGTGAATTTCCGTGCAACGTTTTTTTCACTGTTTTCGCGGTGTTCCGTTAGAAAGCGAGTTATTTTAATTTGTCACGCTTTCACAGTGATCAGAATGATAGCGATGATCAGTTAAGGGGTGAGTCCGGTTTGACAGCCGGAAGATTAAGCGCCTTTTAACTCTGTGCGGGTCAAAATATTTTTGATATAATGTTTCGTGTTTAACAAAATTATCTTTACTTACGTACATACCGGAAGTTGTATGTTTAGCGAATTATTATTAATTAAAAAACTTATAAATTATAGGATTTATAGTGAGTCACAAAATTATTAGCACACGTGAAACGTTATATGGAATTGTTTGGCAGACCAAAAATCGGTGCAGTGTATATATAATAAACCCAGATAAAGAATAGGATGCGCGAAGACTATATTATTTTATAAACAATGTAATGAAATTTAGATATCTACAGTTAATCGCAAAAGTCTACATGCTCTTGCAAATTTCGAATGTTTAAAGAAATATAAGAGTTCTAACGAATTTGAGAACATCGGTTTGTTCATTATATGAAGTCTGATAAATTCTAGAAAATGATTATGTTTTCCACTTAACATAATAAAACATAATAAAATAAGTTTTTGGACCTTTAAAATATAGAATTTATACGTTACACATTTAATTTTCAAAGGAGAAAAAAATAGATTTGCTAACAAAAAAATCGGTTTTACGTTTTTTGTAAAAGCATTATAATTACACGTGATATAATTTTGTACAGTGTAATCTTGATTTATGTGCAGCACAGCACTTATCAGGATAATTCAATGGTAAAATAATTTTTTACCTTATCGGTTTTTGATAGCTTATGCAGCGATCGAGCTGAGTTGGAATAAAAAAAATTAAGACATGGTTTTTAAGAAAAAGTTAGTGCTGTTACCAAGGAAATCGGTTTTATGTTGTTAGTAAAAACATTACAAATAGGGGATATGTACAAAACTTTGTGCCGTAACATTTTAAAGCTGGATTTTCTTCTGAACGGTGGTTTTATGCTAGCTTTTTTTGTTTGGATGAGAGAGGAAATTCGTGTTGGAATTCCCCCAGCCAGGAAGTCTTGGTCGTGACCAGTTTACTCGTATTTAGCGTTTGAGGAACACAGACCTTGATATCTTGCTGCCTGTATCTTTCGATCTCGGAATTCCTCAAGACGTATCGATGTATCGATCAACAGGAAGAAAGAGTTTAATGAACATTCTTATCTCCCAGCGATTTATTCAATGCCTTGTGAACCGATTTATTGTCCCTCGATTTCGTATCGGACGATTTATACACCGAGGACAGAATATCGTGGCTATAAAATCAGGATTATCATGATCGATGCTAATTAACATTATTTTCTGCCGTTTTTCTGCAACAAACGGGAAACGTGATCACGTGTGTTCGATAATTCGGAATTACATTCATTAGAAGTAATTTTATTCAATTATTCTTGGTATGTTCAAGATCAAACGATATCTTAATAATGGGCTTAAATATATTTGCTATAGCGTTGGTAAAAAATATGAGTTTTTTTTTGTACACGCGACTAATTCTTTGCGATTCGTAGTATTTTTGTCATAAACCATATATAGAATGGCTACAAAAAGTATTCGTACATCGTCGTATTTATTTTGATATTTAAATATTAATTAATTAGGTCCAATTATATGTATTAAGTTTTCTATAACTTAACAGTACTCTTGTGTAACAATAAAACTTTGATATTATAGAAATGAAATGTAGAACCTGATTAAGATACTTTTTGTAGCCACTGTATGTATATTTTTCTTATAATTTAAGGTTCGCTTAAGACTTCTGCTGTCGTTAAATTTGTTCTGTTTGCATTCTGATTTGTCCCTAGCAGAGGAAAACTTTTCGGTACCCCGGTTTTCCCTAGCTTCCTCTACATTCCGAAGGATGTATGCGCGAACAATTATTATTTAAAAACTTACAAATTGCTGCACTTAAATGAATGAATTCTACTTAGATGAATCATTACGTTCTTATAAAACTCGATATTCTACCCGGTCTACGACGAAAATGGTAAACGTGCTTTACCATGAATATCTAGTACCTCAACCGCAAAGAGTTAAACTAACAACTGTTGTGAGGTATTATGTGATTTGTGCGTTATGTAGAATATCTAGAGTGGCTACAAAGATATCAAGAGGCCATGGAAGGATAATTCGCAAATAATTTGACCAATTTGAGCTATCAAATCTCATCGTGCATTTTTGATACTCGTCGGATCCTTGAATATCTCTTTTTTCGCAATTTGAAGTATCAGATACAAAAGAAAACATTTCTTAACGCTTTCGTGTTTGTTAACACTAACGTGTTATCACACGTAAGCCGACCCTAATAAAATAAAGTGAAATAAATGTAAGCTAAAGCTAGAGTTTATAATTATCTACATATGTCTTATAAATCGCATATAAATTGCATTAGTTGGAGTAGTCGTTACAACGATTTGACCCAATATTTACGAAATTTAAATTTTCGGCTAACATAGTGTTAATATAGTTGAAGTCGAAAGTATAGAATATACCTATTATTCAATGTATTTTTCTGTCACATTTTGCATATTAATATACTTTAGAAGTGTTTGCATTTTTCTTCGAATAATAACAAGGAAAATATTCTTTCGAAAATTCTAATTGTTTTAGATGTCGATATTTCAGGCCATGTGACGCGAAGTCCAATAAAATGCTAGCTCTATTCTCTATCTTGCCTGTGTTGAAAGGATATTCATAAAATTTACGTCCTCCAAAAATCATAACCTCTTCAAAAGAAAGAAATCCTTCTGTTACACTGTCGTAGTGATAAAAAGCCGTTGAATCAGATGGTATTTATTTAGACTTAAAACGAACAGTCTTCGTTCTTCATTAACCCTTTGAGTGCGGAGCTCCTCTATGAACGGATTACTTTTATATAATACGTAGTTTATTGAGATACCAATTGACTTCGTAAAGTGTTAATTAAAGTTACTGTTATTTATTTAGTTACTATTATAATCGTTTATTTACTCAATATTGAATAAAACATTTTTATGTTTTCCAAGCATGTGTTTATTTGAAATGCGTTCATAATCCACGCTGATAATTTTCAATGAACGCATATACGAGTCCATAGCATTAAAAGGGTTAAAAAGGCAGGCCGATGCTAGCCGTGGTGCTCTCCACGCATGATCTCAAAAGTTTGGAATCCCAGACTAACAGAAGCTTCATTTGACGGTCCGGCGCCGTGAGAAGTACCGGTTGCCGATGTCGACGAACTCGAAGAAGGTTGACCAAGGCCGTTTGGGTCTATTTATAGCGAGCCGGTAACGAAGTAGACATTTGCTGAGAATCGTATTTTCGTAGATCCTCGAAGAATGCTCGCGAGGGGCCTCGGTCTCGCCTCGGGAGTCCTGAATTATTTTAGCGATGCCTCCCTTGAGAAGCGTGATGTATCTCTTCTTCGCTAGACGACTGACTCCAGAAGCGGGAGATTGCTTTATCGAAGCCGCGGTTTCTTATTGACGGAAGGAACGTGCTACCTCCAATATTTCGTGGAATTTTTCGACGAGATTCGACTTTTCCATGATAAGTTTAATCAAAGTTCGCGTTTCGCGACGAGTTTTAACTCTATTTCGTTTAGATGTGCCACTTCATGATATTCCGAGTCTTGACCTGTTTGACATTTAGCTGAATGACAGAATGAAACGCGCTACCTTGCACAATTCGTGGAATTTCATCGACGAGTGTCGATTTTTCTATGACTATTCGATTAAAGTTCGCGTTTCGACATGAGTTTAGATGTGTTTTTTTTCTTTCTTTCAATATATTGCGAGTCGTGACCTCTTTGATGTTTAGCAGAATGACGCAATGAGGGATGAAAAGAGAAGTCATACGCTGAGAATGATTAATTGATCGTTTCGCTAAGGCGGCATAAAATTGAAACTACAAGCATAAAGATAGGCAGCTTTTATTGATATGAGAACAAGAGCGTAGCCGAAATTTGAAACAGAAATTTGGAAAAATACGTTAAGGATCTTCGAAAATTGACTTTGCCCTAAATATTCTTAATTTCTTTAATCTATATAGTTAACAAGTTCACTGTCCCATGCACCATATGTGATACACAATCGATACTAAATGAACTTTATTAAAGTTTGCTAAAACTTCATATTGACTGTTATTCTATAGCTGAACAAATTATGATGAAGGAATGATAATAAATTATATGTGTATAGTAAGTGAAAAGCAGGATTTTTATATTGAACATTTTTGTTACTTTGCTGCACATACAAAGAGCGATTATGCTACATGTTTGGACAGTGAACGTGTTAACATAAAATTAACTCTTTGCATTCGAGAGTTATCAAAACGGATTCAATTTGACGACTTAGAGTCTCCTTTCGATTACATAGGGTTAAAATTTACTTCAGTCTAAACTTTTAGTAGCGAAAGGGTTAATATTCAAAAGCTTTTCCTGGGTTAATACCAAGACGAAATGCATTTAGAAGACTTGACACGTTAGTTAACTTGTACAGTTTGTATTCAGGAAGATATTTTCGGTGAAAGTTAGAAATTTGCATGTAAGGAGACCACGAAAAGTATTGGACCATATCTTTCTCCCTTCCAGTGAGACGTTCTTTGTTTAATCAGATCCTATATCTTCCATTTTTAAAAGATTAAACCTCTGTAGCACGTAAAAGTCACACGATCGACCAAATGCTTCGTGTACACCAGAAAATTTCAAAATAAAATTGGTAGCATTACATGCATTCTATTCGATAGAATTATATATTTATGTACGTCATGCATCATGTTTGCATATGAGCGAAGTGAGTGATGTCTATGAGATACCTTGAAATTTGCATTTGACAGATTGTGTGAATCATGCAGAAAATTGAATATATTACAGTTGATTCTAGTTATGCTATAAATGAATATCAAAATCTATATAGTGGTATATTAATAGATACTTTTTGCCTTGTGCTACTGTGCGCATAATTTGCTTAGTTGATATATGTAGCAGCAAGTGTTTGCTTTCTTTATTTAATCACAAAAACGTTAATGAGAATATATTACATCGACTTGTCGGTTGAGGTCTGAAATATTAACTAAAATTTCCTGTCTGTAAGTTTAACAGCCACAGATTAGACATGGAAACTGGAATATTCTAAAATTGAACTCGATTTAACATTCATCATATTACAAAAAGATTATTCAATCAAGAAATGATTGAATTTCACCTTAGGAATTCTAACGGAACAGAATTTGTTTTACTATAATTAGATTGCAGTCTTTTATGCAAATTCGTATTTCCATTAATACTATTAACGAAATGGGATCTAAGTAGAGGGTTGCTTTACCTTCCGCATAAAATAATATGCATTGCAATTTGGATTTCTTGTGCATCCTTGCCTTCTATGCGCGATCTTTAATTTTTTGCATATTTAGATTTCCAACAAATGCATAAAAATTCGCAGTCCCGTTATGGTTAACCCTTTCAGCGTTCATTAACAATAGATTTATGGAGTCCGGTAATTTGACGAATTTCGTATTAGATCCTGAAAGTTATAAAAATCACAAATATTATTTTTTAACAATTTATGTTGGCTTTGATTGATGCAATGATATGAATACATATCGTAATTCATTCCGTCCCACTTCGACTTTGTAACTTCGTGTACTTGTATATAATACGCCTATTTCTTTTAGGAAACCTGAGAAATTGTACTATCAATGTCCGTAAATCTAGTGTTAAAATTATGATACGCTGCAATCGTAAATGAATCTAAGTAGCATAAAATTTAGAAAAAGAATTGATAAATTCTATGCTTGTGCATAAATACCTAATTGAGAAAGTATAAAGCATCTTGAAATTCGTCTGTTAATATCTAAACAGTTTTCGATATCAATTTATTAATGCCGAATTAATCATTTATACGTTTAGTATAATATAATAAATTATACTTACGTACGACGTACGGGCTCATCAGTGAAAGGGTTAATTCAGCCTCTATTTCTAATAACTCGTATTTTTTTGAATTTCATTAAATTAACCCTAGAACACAAGCCATATTCACTGTCAAATTTACGAGCTTCCAAATTTTTTTTCCTTGTGCCACAAAGTTACAAATTCCGTTTCCCATTTATTGTGGGAACTATCTTTGAACGTTTGTTCATATTAAGATATTACATAGCAAACCGCATTCGAATGATTCCCGTAAAGTTTGCGAGCCGTGAAAATAACAAACGTTTGTATTCTCGGGTAAATTAAACTGCTGTCCCTCGATTTCAAGGTATTCGGTCCGTAATAAACGAAGTTTTCGATAAATCGTTGGAACAGGTGATTCAATAGTCGATAGGCAGTAGAAAAGTTTGTTTTAATAATACGGGAGGTATCATTTAACCTAGTTCGGGGTAATAATTTTTCTTTCAACGATATTGTCGTACGTTTATAGTCGCGGGAAGGGAGTATTGCGCTTGTCAAGCGATTAAAGCAGTTTTATTGGCTACTGAATTGATTACATCTCGCGCACGCATTGTCGCTGGTTAATGCGAGTTGTGTGCAAATGTCGTTTCTCTTCGTACGACCACGCATAGGGTTTAGTGAATAATGTATTAATTGAACACAATTTATTTGCGATCACATTTTGCACTGGAGTTCCCAAGTTCTTTATATTGCGTTAATATTCGACCCGCATTATTGTCTACTATTTTTAAAATCGTTTACTTGTAGATCCAGATATAAATTTAACCAACTGTGCAATTTCTAAATATACGTTTTGTATTTCGATTGATTTGCTTGCTCCATTTTTTTTTTTTGGTAACCAAAGAGTTGCCCTTACATCAAATTTCTGCGACTTGAAAAACGTGCTGGCAAAACTAATGTTTTGTATTTTCAAAAGGACGGAAGGCGATAAATTGTGTATCCTATACCTGGTGCGGTCTTCGAAATTGTATTCAATTCAATCACAATTTTCGTTCTTTAGAAAAGTTTTATAATTCTGAAAGAAAAAACTTTTAACATAGAAACCGAAACCTATATTTACTATTTAATCACTATCACTCTTTAATTTTGTTTTGTTTCTGTATTTTTATAATTCCATAATTTTCGCCATCTAATATTACGCAATTACGTAAATTTAATCTGGAAATGGAATCGCTTGTATTCCAAAATTTTTGGAAAGCGATAAAATATTTTATTCCATTCCATTAAATGCAAATTAAAGACTCGATTACGGTGAAAATTTACGCAAATTTCCAGTGAATCCGTTTAAATGTTAAGAGTAAATTCGTAAACGTTTATATTTGTTTTTAACCAAGTGTTTCATAATTTATTCCAATCAAAGTAAAATTGCGTGTTGGAAAATCCAAAATTACATTCGTATTAATTCCACGGTATCGTAAATAACGATACAAAATCTACCGCGTAGAAACCAAAATTTAATTTGTATCGATTCCGTAGCGGTGTAAATTATAATATAGATTTGTTTTGTAGAAAAGATATCGATTTTCGGCTACACAAAATCGTGAGCAATTAAAACGTTCGCCGGGCAAACGGGCGACCGCAAAAGTGGGACGCTTTGATGTTTTCGCGTCGCCTTTTCGTTTCCGCATATTTCGTATTTCCAACACGTGTGACAAGACAATTCCTACTCGTCCGTAGAACAGAAACGCTATCACATCGTTGCTCGCGTGAAACCGGAAGTTGGACTGGCATACCAGGCCAGAACCGTGTTTTCCAACGTTTCCTGCGGCTTTATGTAATAGTTTTATAAACGCCATATCGCGTGATACGTTTCATTTCGAACGTAATTATCTGTTCGCCCGATAATCATTGACTCTGGGCTGATTCAAGGTAAATAAAATCAAGGCTGGGTCTTCCCAGTTAATTGATGGATGCAGCGATAAAATCACCCGTGTTTGAAAAGAACAAGGTGAATAAATGATTGTTCGAAGCTCATTACACGAAGTTACACTGGAATCACACGATGTTAAGATTCTGTATCTTGCAGGTAGATTAACGGAACTGCGTTTTTTTCCAAATTAAATTACATACGCCATGTTGCAGCATTTTCTTTGTTTTATCGCAGTCACAGCCGTATTTATCATAGTCACGTTAGCCGATAAATAAAAATGCTGCCGCCGTTACAGGGTAAATGAACGTAAAGTGTAACCACACGTAGTTGCAGTTTATGTTCTGCTTCTGTTATAAAATTGCAAAATAGGACTTGCGTCGATGTAATCTCGAAGTACAGAATTATTCTTTTTAAGTGTAGTAGCACCAATAAAATATCGAGTCGACTAAAACGTTTTAGTGTATTTTAAAAACGTATAAAAGCAAAATCTTTATTAACCCTTTCACTATGGCAGCTTAAAGTTCGAAAGTGTTTCTGTTGCACAGATCAAGATAATTTTTATTAATTTAGGAATAGTGTAAGGGTAAATATTTAGATACTCGGTATTATTGATTGTATCGTAAAAATAACACGAATAACGATTTAAATATCATTGCGATGCAAAACAAAATATAGTCGTGTTTTAGCAAAATAAAAACGGTCAACCATTTGCACTTCGTTGCGTAAATTTTCATAAATTTAAATAATGAGTCTATCGTAAATATTTGTAATGCCTGTATCTCTTAGGTAGAAAGAGGAAAACGGTATTATTAGGAATTCGCAACGTATTTGAAAACCTGAATTCATAGAAGAATTACGTATGTAGTTCCGAGCTACAGTTAACAACTCCAACTTCATCCAGCTGCAATTAGTTCAAGTATACACGTCCCTAATGACGTTTATGTTTGTCCTCTCATGCCGTGTAAGCTCAAACTACGTACTTACTCATCATACCCCGCCAAAAACAAACGTGATATTTTGTAGCATCCTTGTTAGTACATCTTTACATAAGAGTCGTCATTTTCAATTCTATTCAGCAAACACAACACATCTCTTCTATTATTTTTTTCTGTAGGTATATTTTATGCATACCTTTTCCTCTTTTTCTAGAAATTTTTAGAATTTTGTTGGGGTAGGTATATATTGCGACTACGTTATTTACATTTTTTTTTCTTTTTAATACAGAAACCTTTCAAATTTTCGATTAGAGTACGTAAAATATTTCAAATTAGGGTACTTAAAATTTCTTAATATCGTGTATTTGTTGGTTTTTATTTTACTTCCGTATCACCGTATTTTATTTTATTCTGGGACAATATTCAAAGATTAATTATGATACAGTGAATATAATTGGTAATTATCAAAGGATAATATTTTCGAAAAACAAGCTTTAAGGGATTATTTCCGAATTATTGAGGAGTATTTCTCAAGTTCAGTTCGATAAATGCATAAAAATTCTCACTCTATGGATCATTTTACGCACGTGTGGTGTTTGTCTGTAATAATTATATCGTGAAAGAGCTGTAAAAAATTAAATGACGAATTTGGTAATTCTCGTAATTAAATTTCTACGGTTCGACAAGAGTTTAGCCTTTACAAAGAAACCATCAACTGTAAGTCATTGTATTAATGTTTGAATGAAACCAAAAAACTCTCGCCTCATAGAAAAGCAAAATTTCGTTTATAAAACGCTATACGAAAACACTCGCGTTGAATAATTATTCGGATCGTGTGTCGTATAACGTTGAATCATAAACTCCGCTTAGTCACCGATTCTTTTGTTTTCCGAAGTTGCAGCGAATATAAAATATCTTTTTACAGCATATACGATGCCATAACATGGTCACGTGGCTGTAATGGAAATGTATTATTTTCCAAACGCATCGAACGAATTTCGCGCATCGATTGATATTTTATTCGTTCGTTCTTTACAACGAGATGCAAAGTAACGGGCGTCCGTTAATTGCGCGAAAAAAATGTACGAGCGATCAATATAAAACGTTTACCAGGCCATTCGAATCAGTTTTTCGTCGCGCGTGATGAACAATCGCAGAAATCCCGCTCTAGCACCGTGCCATCTTTCTTGCTCAACATTTTGACTGCGAGATTATTACTCGATGCGAGAGACACATATTTTTCCGTGCTGAAAAACGATGAAACAATAGTGTGAATCGGCGTTGTTGGCGTTTCATTCAAAAACATATGAATAAATTCGGTGAATTCGCCGTTCATGTTGTCATCGTGTAAAATGGAACGGTTTGTATGAAGTTTGCTTTTTGATAACTTGGATTACCGCGGATCTGAAAATAGTGCCGCTGGTATATACTAGATTCACGATAATTAGAAATATAATATGTATATCGGTAAATATTGCAGTGATATACATATTTATTAATATTCTGGAAAGGATATATATTTCTTTAATGTATTTCTATTTAGAAATGCATAAAAGTCCTCGTTCTATTCATTACTAAAAGTAACGAATACCACTTAGAACGTGATTTTATTTAACACTATTTTTATCGCCGTTTTGTAAATACCTATTTTTATCGCAAGGGATCGAATCGTAGGTAACCGTGGAAACAATCGTTCGAAATAATAGATGTTTTTTTAATGTTTCTGCTTTTGTTTAATTTAATAATTCCAGACAAAGTAATGAAAATTCAAATTTTAAAAATGGTCATTTCACTATCTTGGTGAAAATAGTGTTAAAAAATAGGGAAATTCTTCTGACCAATCCAACATACATACGAAGCTTTCTCGACTCTCTTTCTTAATGAAATTCCATTCACCGGCGTAATTTTCATCCACGCCGGCCGCTGTCCCCTATGGTTTCCGTCTTTACTGAATATCGTCTTGCTCTCCTCGATATTTGACACTTTGAACAAACCTTCGAATTCCGAGCTCGGTGCAACATCGCGACGGCGAGAGGGTAATTCAAGAACCAAACCGGTTCGTTCTTATGAAATTTCTCGATGCCGTAAGCCCTTAACATTCCTTGGTGGAACGTGTAACATGGAACGTGGAACGTGGCTTTTCATTGAATTTCAACACGGTAGACCCGAACTAACCGTAAAGAAAGAGGGAAAGAGAGCCCTCCCTCTTCGTGTTTGTACGGAATCAAGCTTGCTTTACGTGGAAATAATTAAGCGAGCCGAGAAGGGGAAAGCGAGAACGGCGAATTTCCGTTTCAAATCTTGAAAATTGAAGAAACAACTCGTCTAGATGAGAGTTAAGCAATTTCACCAGAGATCAACGTCACGAGTTGGAGTAATTGTCGGTTCATTAAAGTGTTTGCAACGTGCACCGGAAATTGTATTATTTGTCCTTCGTTTTCTTATTTATATACAGTTACACGCAAATGAATTTCATCCATTTATTGTTTTTTTTTTCACATTATAATGTATATACAGTGGAACCTGGTTATTATAATCACGGATATTGTTAATCACGCGGCTATTATTATCATAGTTAATGAGTCCGAAAACACGCTATATAAAACTGATTAAAAATAATTCGCCTATTATAATCAACTTTCGGTTATTGGTGTCACGTTTGACAATTATATTTGGGGACCAACGATAAGAATTCATAGCAAATTTGTACTAAATGAACCTATTCTTTCAAGATTACCTTTAATTGGAGCATATCTTTTATCTTTTATATGAATGCATTGCAAGAATTATTAGAAAACGCGTAAATAAAATAAAGGCGAATCTAGGGGGACAAATTGACGATACGTTGAATGTTCTTAAAAAAGATAATATACATATCTATTAAACGAGATAGCGGCACATCACTTTTGTTCAGACAGCTTTCTTATAGATGTTAAAAATGAATTTTAAATTAGTTTCTCCTTTACTGATATACAGGGTGCGTCAATAAAAAGTGCCATCTGAAATAACTCGTTGTTTATTGTTTTAATAAAAGAAGTCATTTTGATTTGTTTATGTATCTCAGTTTCTTAGATATCAAGGAGCTCCTTTTGCTAAGATAAGTTCTTTCAGATACCAGTTCTATGTTAATTACGAGTGCAAAATTGCAATTATGGAAGTAGCTTTAATGGTAGAGATTGTAGGAAAATGCATCGCTTGTAACTCAAGGTTGATCCATAGTATAGTTCCAATAAAATGCACGATGAACAATTAACAGGTGAATTTTTATACCTGCGATAATAATTCTGCTCTGTTATTATCGAAACTGCAATTTTAGTATATGCGCAGAATGATTATGCGACCATAAAAAAAAAATGTTCATATTTTATGACTGTTTTAGTAGAATGAGACTGAATAGTTCTTAAAACGTGTACTGTGTCCTTCAAATAATAGTTTCTACTTACCACAGGCGACAACAAAGATATTGTGTTTTTAAAAAAAAATACTATTTCTTTCTTAAAACTATAATAAACTTACATATTATTATAGTTTCCTTGTATTTATAATTCTTCTGGTTAGATTCGCGTATCCGTCGGAATCGTCAAGAATCGGCTTCAGAATTGTCTCTCAGTTTTTTCCTGCTTCTTGTATAATTAGACTGCGGGCTTTTATGCATTTACGGGAAATTTAAATATGCAAAAAGACGTAGAATACTACATCTGATATGCAAAAAGATATGCAATGTTCAAAGTACAGTAAAATCTAATGCCTTTCGTGGGTAAAACAACTCACCATCTAACATAAGTCCCATTCCTTTTGTTAACAAAAATATGAATTTGCATGAAGATCCGCATTCTATTTTAGAGTTGGGCATATTTTATTCGAATAATGCCCAACGCTGGTCTATTTATAATACTTTTCTCCACTTCCGTGTTCTGAAATCATTTTTTCACCATTTTTTTGGTGTTGTTGACATCTCAATCCGCTATCACACATTCTATTAAAAAAATTTAATTTCACCCAAAAAGATTACTATAAAAATTCAAAATCTTCGCTAATAATTTCTATAACAATTAATATATATTACGTTTTTTTTCTATTTTTATTATTTATGGGGTGTTACACAAGCTTAGTCATCAGTGAGCATTATCAGTAACATTATTTAGGCGTTTTAAAAGACTTAATACAGGAAGGGAAAGATCTAATATATTACAGAATCTATTGGCATTAATTGTAATACGGTTTATGCAATTGAAAGTACCATATGTGGTAGAGTGAAACTCCTAACGGAAGATTTTCTTATCTCCGGAGCCAGCTTTAGGTATAATAAACTTAAGATGCACTACAAACTCAAGATACGATATCTTTTTGTTTAATACTTCATAAACAAATATGAGATCATATCTGATGCATCGGAGTTCTAGAGGTTGGAAATTCAAACAGTTCAGTAAATATGTGTAACCATGGTTTGATATTGCCATTGGATTACCCATATGGCGATCAGCTAGAAGCGAAAACATACGCTGAACTTATTCAATTGCATAAATTATACAATCAATCCCAGTGATTTATCCCACTGTACCATTAATTGTGCCGACGATTATAAAAGCGGTCTAAGTAAAAAAAAAAAGAGAAATGAAAAGAGTTGCTGTATTCCTGTGATGTAAATCAATGTAACGCAAAATAAGTGGCAAATTCATTCGTTCTAAATTTTTCATAATCACCCCGACAATTAGTCGAATTAATCGAGGAGACAATTAACACATTACCGGTGCGACGAATGGCGAGCAGAATAAAAGCTAACACGTAAAAAGCGGGATAAAAAAGACAGTACAACCCCCCGGAGACTGAGCGAACGATTCAGTTTCCATGGAGAAGAGACGGCCCGGTTTCAGCCGCCCCATAAATTCATCCAGCCGTATACCCATGGCGAAGCTGAGGGACAGGAATGCTCACGCGTGCCGAATATAAAAGTCAAATACGGCCGCCTGCCAGTAAGGCTCGTCGAATGATTTCGCGAACGGGCCAAAGGGGAAACAGGGTTGGCAGAAAGAAGCCAAAGAGAGACGAAGGAGAGAAAAAGGAAAAAGAGGACAAAACAGCTCGAGAAATCGGCTGATCATAAATTCCCCGTTTCTAAAATGGACTATGATGCAGGAATGGGAAAAAAGGAAGCAAACGAGGAAAAAATGGAAAAACGCGTCACGCGTTGTAGAGGAGAAGTTCTGGTCTATAGAGGGTTGGAAAAATCGACATCGTTTACATCTTCCGACTGAGCGAAATATTCTTGTAGAAGGATTGTTTGCAAATTCGAAAAATTGACGGATATATCAGCTCTAAAATATTAACAGGTAAGCGAAAACAATAAGAAAAGGGATTTCCTTCTCATTGAATGGCGCCATAGGCATTAAAAAAGTGCCGTGTTCCTAAACCATGTTTATTTACGCACTCATATATCCCTCTTACTTCTTTTAAATATGTTAATTACCGTGCTATCTTATTATTTCATTACGTTCTGTTTACTAGGCATTTTCGATGTATGTACTTACGATGTAATAATTACATTTACGATGTAAATCTGTACTTTCCTTTATATCACATTATATATATATATATATTTGTCGTAACACATATTTATAGGTCGCCGGCATTTAATGCCCAATGTGTAAAACCGTATTTACATGTCCCCGGCATTTTACGAGCAGTCAAGAAAAAACATATTTTTATGTCTCCGGATGGTAATGTGTTAACACCAGAACTACCAAAGTGCTCCTAAATTCGTAATTGTTTGTAAAAATTGTATAAATTTTTATCTGTGCGATTTTGCAATATGGGTAGAATTTTTGGTAAAGAATTATTTGTATTAGGTGGCGGAAAATGTTCGTGCGGTATTATGCAACAAAATTTAAGTAGTCTAAACTCCCTTTAAGTATACTTTACTTAACAATATAAAAGATGGACAGGATTTTCTTATTGTTATCCTTCTCTTATTTTTGTTTACTTTCATTTGCCCGTGATTGTTACGGACTGGACTAGTACAGGGTTAAAGACAATGGCTCCGAATTAATTTGTACACCTAATATAATAACGTGCACTCCAGTTCGTATATTTTGTATACTTCTGTATATCGCACGGTATCCTGTGCCTTTTTGTACATTTAAATGTCTCACAAATGCATAAACATCCGCAGTCTAGCGATAATGCATCAACGTTTAGTGCAAACATCAAATGGTCCGAATGAAAAGTTCAGCAAAAACGGCGCGGCACGGAATGTATTAAATGGTAACCCGTATGAAACTCGAGGCTTCCACCACGCATATTCTATATGCACGTACAAATTCGCGAACAAGATAGCATTTGGGTGGCGAAAGGGGGGACTAGATGGTACCACCAAGGGTGCTCTACATTATGCAACAGCCCTTTTAAAAGTGTATGTACACATTGAAAAAGTTCCAGACACGGCGAGCTGGTCCGAAAATTTAAATTGCACCCAGCAACTTTATGCTCCCCGACCTGTTTTCCCGTTTCTTGCGACTGCTCGTCTTTCCTCGATTATTCTTTTTGTCTCGCCCTCTATTTTTCCTCTTACGTTTTCTTTGTGTCTTTGTACATTGCGCGCGCCGCTTTTTTTTGCTGTTGCCTTTCCTTTTCTTTTTTGTGTTCCTTCTCGCACATTGCTTTTTTTCAGGGAGTACTTATTTGTTTGTTTTAGCACACGTTTTTGGGCTTAGCATGTTGTAATAGATGGCGTAGTTTTAGTTTTGTTTCAATGGAACTGTGGTGTGAATATTTTCACTGTTAAAGGTTTGGGAATTCGGGAAGAATTTAGGGAATATTCTGATAGGAATGGGATTTAAGAGGGAAATTTAGGAAATTTGGGAACTGTAGGCTTAGAATAAATTGTTAAGCTCATCTTTTCAAGTCTTCAATTGAAATTCAAAACTTTTTCTATTTTATGACTAGACTGTGCGCGTTTATGCAAATTTGTGTCTTTATTAGCAATATTAAAAAGAACAAGATCACTATCTAAATATAATAATATACTTTGGATATTTTGTACATTTTTAAACATTCTGTGTATTGCGTGTATTTTTGAATAATTAAATTTTCTATAAATGCATGAATATCTACAGTCTATTCATAAAACTAAAACCTGGGCAAAAGTTGTACAAAATAAAAGCTATTTTTGGGATTAAGCTTGTACTACATGATTCTCATAAATAAACTAAAATCCTGTTCAAACGGAAATCAAATTAATTTAGGCAACTATCATTCTTAGATACCGTTACAGTTCATTACACATGCATTGCAATTGCATGATTCATATTCGAGAAACAAGTATATTCCAAATTCGGAGAATAATTCTCAGCTAATGTCCTTCTACGGAAAAATCATTCCGAATTACAAAAATTGAATTCCGCGAATAGAATTTTTCATCAAGGATACAAGAAATATCTTCGCATAAAAACGGATAGAATTTCTGACCGATAAAATCAAATTCATTAATCCGCAATGTATAGCATTCGATTCTTAGAATTGCATTTGATTGTTAGGTTCAGGGTACAGGAATTATGGCAGCAAAGGATTAGTAGCATTTGTTGCATTGCTCAACACAGTGTTAGGTGGCATTCCGCGAGTTATCGGGGTAAATCGATAGCTTTGAACTTTCTTTTACTGACATTTTATGCTAATTGAGACGATGGAGAGCTCGTACGATAGCAAAAGTGAAAGGTGCTTCGATCATGGGCTCGATTCGGAGCAGAATCTGAAACGTGAAAGGTCTGGGTTCGTCTCTGTTCCTGAAATAACACGTTCCGCTGCTCTTTCGCGACCACATTCGCGCCTCTCACAATTATTTTGCCCTCATTTCGCCCGTGTCTATTTAGAGCCACTGCTTCTATATCATTTTCAACGGAAAATGATTAGACGTAAAATTTGAAATGCTATACAATTTCACTCCAGTAGTATGAAATATCGGATTCCTAATCATTTGGTAATCGTGCGAAAAATATAGGCTTAGGTTAGTCTGACTTTCTCGTACAGAATTTTCGTTAAACTTGCTTAGGTAACGATGAAACTTTACACTTATCCCGTGTGTAGAATCTTGTCACATTGCCGATAGAAAACGCGAATCGGCGTTTTTTATTTCTCCAGCGTCGAAGAGAAACAATACATAATTAAACGAACCGGTGGTTGATAAAAATACTTAACTTTGAATAGTTGCGTATATACTTCATTTATACAGTGACTACAAAATGTATTGGCTCACAAACTGTATTGAACTGGCCAAAAAGTTTTTTCGTATCTTGCTGATAGATAGAAACAAAACTTTATTAATTGATGTATGGTTCATTTTCTTTAGACAATTTTTTGTCACATTATACAATTTTTTTAAAAGGTTTCACATTTTCTTCAGCGAAGAACTTGCATAGACTACCTTTTCAAGTTTCAGATTTGTGAAATTTCTTTTATTAAAGAATTTTATACGGAGAATTTTATTCTCCATATACCTAATACAGAGAAAATCTCTGAATATTGACATATTCTATTATTCAACATTGTTTACAGATGCAATCCAACGTAATGCGTCAAAAACGCATCTCATTCTTTCTATTTCAAGATTATGTTAATCAGAATAAATGCAACCAATTTTAGCGACTTTTCTTCCCGGCAAATAGAAATGTCTGTTTTCAGATCTTTTGTTGTAATTTTAAAATTGTTCGAATATTCACCCATGTATTATGTAATTCAAACGTATACTGTAAAAAAACGAAGACCTTTTGGCCAACCTACTAGTGTGTGCCTTTTATTGGTTGCCCTCGCATCATTGAACAGTACAAAACTGAATACAGCTGAATCTAATTGGCTAATTCTTAGATAGAAAAAAATAGTAGTATGACAATACTTTTTGTAGCTACTGTATCTCAAAATTGTATGGGAATTGAAGTTCAACTCGTCTTATATCAACACCAGCAACAATATAGTTAATTAAACCCTTCCCTCAGCGCAGTGTTAAATTTGCTACAAACGCACATACAAATTTCTAGTCGTTTCGTACCACGCCCTCTCATTGAACTTATCGTTTAAACTTATTTACGAACTTCACGCGATTGTTTGTATTTCCGTCGCAAAATACGGTTTACGAGTTCGTGTAATTAGTACTCGGCAGCGTCGAATCACTTTCAAAGGCGATCTTATCAACTGAAACTCTTCGAAATAAGCATCTCTCGTTTCCTCGCTGAGAAAATCTGCCCGACGGCTATCTTCGTAACGCTGAAGACGTAGCAAATATTTATCAAAGTCGAGACATTTTCTTGCCCGTCGCTTCTTAGAACGACCGACCGTGTCGTATACTTGCCCGTTTGATTGTAGCTGTCGAGGTAAGCTTAGTGCATAATGTACCAGCGACCGGAAACGGCGAAAGAAGCCGCGAGAAATCGCGTAAAACCCCTGCCGCGCGCACAACTTACTTCTGGGAAGTCGATAAACAGTTTATGCGTGATTCTGAAATGAGATGCAGATGGTCTGATCATGATTCTGAATGAGTGAATATTTCATTGCTAGTGGGCAGTTTCTACGTTTCAAAGCGAGAGTTTCAAGGTGTTGGGACGGCCGATTAGAGGAGACTAGGGATTTCTGCGTTACAAATTTATTCAGGTGTTTGTTTTACTTTTGGATCGAAATAGAATGTATCGGGTTGAACGGAAAATTAAAATAATTTTGCTAAATTCATAATAAACTTAGGATAGAGGAGAGCAATATACTAAATATACAAAGCCAAGGACAAGTCAAATAATTAGGTTTGGATATTCAATTACGGAGAAATGTGGCTTAATTTGTAGTTACGATAAATATAGGTATAGGATATAGTAAAGTATATTATATATATATATATACATTTATGTTAGGTATAAGAAGAATATGCAATGTATATAAGAAAACCGAATGTAAAAACCAAAATCGATTTCTATGACTACTAAATTCATAATCTACATCAAATTGAA
This sequence comes from Eucera pruinosa, assembly GCA_028830335.1. NCBI lineage: Eukaryota > Metazoa > Arthropoda > Insecta > Hymenoptera > Apidae > Eucera > Eucera pruinosa. The sequence goes on from JAMYCR010000005.1 coordinate 9,046,240, forward strand.
TTGTATTAAAAACAATGATTTTATGGTGTCCTAAGAGTTTTGAGAAAAGATTTTATTATTAATTCTACATTAATCTTACTTTCACTAAAGATGCTAAAGATTTCAAAGCTCTAAATTAAAATTATATTTGCTAAATGATGATCAACTACAGAAAATTAATCAAGCGTACCTATTTTTTTTAACTACTTGCATCTCGGATAAATTGGACGCAGCTGACGGAAGTTTTTAGTTTATATCTTCCGTTTGCTCAGCTGTTTAATATTTTTACCGTTAAATGTTGTTTATATTTACTATTATATCATAAAAAAATCGATGGAGTACAATTAGGAGCCAATATAATATAGTCAACTGTCCTCTAGGTGTTAATTAATTCTCCATCTGAAAGGTTCTCCCCGTGCTAATTTTCTATTTCAACAAGTGTCTCAGCAAAGAACGTTAAAAGTGTTCACACACTCTCTACATAGTCCAACGACTTGACCGCTTGCAATTCACGTTCCATTACGTCATCAACTCAAGACACATCTGTAGGAAGCTTTTAGAGTACTGTTCACCGAATCGTTAAACGCTGCTTCGAATATAAACCGGATTAGATACACATTTTCCTGCAGTATTGCTTATACGGTAAATATGCTAAAATTGTAACAAGTTATTTCTTAACTCTTTCGCTATGGCTCATTCAAGGCGAAAGCTAAAACTATAAGTAAATATTAATTTTTATTAATATGTAAATACGATAAATATGAATATTTGAATTCTTTGCATCATTGATTATAGTCTCAAATTATAGTACAAATGAAACTAAAAATGATACTGCGTTATAAAGAGACAATACTTATGAGTTTTGTGAATCGCGTTGGTATGTAGTTTCGATTCCGAAATTTCAATACAGTAGATCAAAATAATAACGAAAACGCGAGTCCATTAAAAAATGTCAGGATTCTTACCCCATCATACGTACCCTCATCATCCGGTGGATTGTGCTAAGTTCTATATTTACAATAATGGTGTGGTCCCACAGAAAGGACAATGCGAGGCTGGCACAGTTTACAGCGAAGACAGCTTCAAGTGTACTGATCCGGAGAACGTGCTAATAACCACCGAGCATCACGCGTAGAAAAAGAAAAGACTAAAACATAAGAGCGGGAACCAGGGAACATAGTAGGAACCTCGTTACGCTGCCTTGTCGGCAACACATGACCAACTTCATCGATCAACCATCAAAAGAAAAGAATATCAATATTTTTTTACTTATGAATAAAAATGAATGGCTATTTACAACTTAACCATATTTTAAGTCATGGATCCACTTAGTTTTCTACAAATTTAAATAAAGCATTATCGAAGATTATCGACAAACTATCGATAGCTTATTCGAAACTCCCAGGAATTATCGATTCCGCTGTCTATCGATAGTTTTCCTCCGCTACTGCAAAGTCCCTAATTGTGCACGTAGAAATGTGAATTTGCATAAAAATCCGCAGTCTAGACATTACACTCTGTGGAAGAAAAAAGCGAATGAAAGAGTTAAATGGTCTGTTCATTGTCTATTCATAATAAGACGTCCAGAGTGGATCGACATCTCGCGTTCGATTGGACGGATTCCGTTTGAACAGCCGATCCACGTTCGCATCAGTCACTCGCAGACGGCGCTGTGCACGTGCACCACGTGTTGTGCAAACGCGAGCTATTTGTGTCGTGTACCCGTGAGTTGCGTAACTGATAAGCCCGCTCTCCTCTTCTCTTTATCCTCCTCCTCGAGTGATAAGCCATGGAGATTAATTCTCGTTAACATTCTCGCTGGACCTCAAAAGATTCCACTCGTTTAAAATACTTTAAACTAGAATTCTCTGTAGAAAATTTGGGACCGCACTGCTTTGAATTATTCGAGAAAAAGTGCGATCTACAACAGCTGGTGTTTCTATTCATTCTACATTGAAATCTCAATCGTTGGTTAGTTTGTACACATATATGAATGATAATCACATTGAACTAATCAGCGATGCAAATTAAATTCGCGAGAGAGGGTTTTAAGATCATTGAACTGTTATTGCATATCGTCGGTGATTGTATTACAATTTGTGGAGTGATGGTTAAACTGTTTTATTAATTCTATTAAGATGAAATAGAATTTTCTGCTCCATAATCCTACAGTGATTAATATGAAATATATAATTGTTACCAGATCGCGTGGAATATACGTTCCAGTTAAAAATAATTCTATTCATATTGAGAAAAATAGTGTTTTTTCAGTAGTTATATTTTTGCAATTATATTACAATCTTTAGATTGAAAGTTAAAATATTTTATTAATTCTATTAAGATGGAATAGTTTTCTTCGTCATAATCCTACAGTGATTAATATTAAATTTACAATTGCTACCAGATCGCATCGAATATGTCGTTCAGTTAAAGATAATTCTGTTTCTATTGACAAAACTAATGTTTTTGTTTCAGTAGTGAATAGTTTTTGCATATCTACATAGAATTCGTTGAACTTTATCGGGTTATCACAACATGAATGCTCTCGATGCGTGACACAGTGACATATGACGCCAGAGATTAGCGTATTAAGCACATGGAACTGGGTTGAGGGGTGGATGCCGTGTGTGCAACACGAAATGCTCGAGTTGTATCCGGTATTAACAGGAAGACGCCTCAGCGACAGATAATACGTGACATCATACCCAATGATACGTATAATCGCACTTTGTAAGAAACTATTCGCATTTATGCTCCTAAATGCAGATTTGCGTTATTATAACTTCTGTTCTGTAAATTATAATACGATGGCGTTCGGTTATTATGATCACTTTGGGATTTACAACTTTTGGTAAGAGTAATCGGCTGATAAGATTACGCAGGAGATACCAAATTTTCATCATTGAATTCACTTTATTGCAAGTAATTTACTGAACTGCGGATTTTTATTCAGTCATGGCACATTTATATTGGCAAAAGGAACAGATTCCATATGATACATGAAAAATTGTACAAAATATTTAAAGTAAAATACAAATTAAAACATTTAGAGGATCAAACAAATCTCTATTAAAGTCCATTCTTGCAATTTTACTTAAGGGGATACGAATTTGCATAAACATTCGCAGTCTAGTTATCGCGTTTGCGCATAGTTTCATGGATATACTATCTTTTTTAAGAACATTCATATTGTCGTAACCTTGTCTCTCTAGCTTCTCCTTTATTTTATTTACATAGTTTCTAATCATTTTTGCACTGCAATTATATAAGAGGTAAAAGGTATGCTTCGATTAAAAGTAATCTTCAAAGAAAAGGTTTATTTAGTACGAATTTGCTAAGAACTCTTATCGTTTGCCCGATATTATTGCAAAAGCTGTACGACTATAAATATTTGCATACTTCATACAAGTAATTATGGTAGAACAAGTATAAATTATACGTTTATAATATTACGTAATACGTCTATTTTTAGTAAACGAATGCCCAATATTTGAAGACGTACATATATATATATATACGTCCTTCTTAGCGAAATGGTAAATAATGCCCGATCCACCGAATTTCACTGTATTTATTTACGTGTTCGTCATTTCCATTGCCTATTTTAAGTCTATTCCAAAAAGGCTAACAAAACCCATCCGTAGCAACGAGTTTAGTAGGTTTTTCACTGAACATATGTGTGCTATTATCGTAAATTGACGTTGGTTCGGAAATAACTGACGACAGGGCTCATCTTTCCAACTTTTCCAATCATACCTTTGCCTGAACTTGCCAGGCAACCCATGAAGGTAGAAGGATCGTAATGAAAGTTCACAAGAGGGAGAAGAACTTCTGTTGGAAAAACTTTCGCTATGACTGATCCAGGACCCTGGTCCGTTTGCACGTCTTCCAGCCACGGTTCTAACCGTTGACCCTGGAACAATACCGTGGAACGGGTTGATTTATCTCAGCCGTCTGATTAACGCGCCACGAAAATATATTTTTCTGTCGGGAGCAGCCACGGGGAAATTTTTCGCCACCGCTTTCCCAATGAATAATCAAGAAAACGTTACTTAAAACGTATTCGGCACTGTGTCTGTTTCGCAAATCGAATTCTGATTCTTTTCTTTTTTTTAATGCTTTTTAGATATCGATGGAAACGGAAGAGAAAGCGGTACCTATGTATAATAAATATGTTTTAGTTTGGTCTCCTGTTCGACGAAACGATAGATTTTTTTTAGATAAAGAAGGTTTTTTCGGGATGGAAATTGGTGGCGATGATTTTAAAAGCACTAATCCGTTGTGGTTTTCAAGAAAGAGGGATTTTTTTGGGAATTCTCGTGAAAATTAGGGGCGATAATTCTAACAGCACTACTTTGTTACTACAAGAAAGTAATTTTAGCGGTGAAAACACTCCCTTAAAGAAAATATAAGTTTTCATATTATTGTCAATATCTTCAAACCCACATACGATATGGAAAAAAGTTAACTTCAATGTTTTATGGCATTTAATGTCCCACGGTATGGCAGATAGAACTTAAAAAATTTAGCAGAGAAGGGGGAAAAGGGGAGGTTCTTCAAAAATTCTTTGCAACCATACTGTGAGACATCAAACGCCATAAAACTTTGAATTTAACTTTTACCCCATATCATATGTGGTTTTGACAACAATATGAAAACTTATATTTCCTTTAAAGGGTGTTTTCACCCCTAGGATTGTTTCTTTGCCAAAACAGAAAAGGATCCATTAATAGGATCACTTGTTCACAACGTTTGTGCAAAGATCCAGATTTTTTTGAATCTTCGAGTTGCCGAACGTTTCTCGTTAGCCTTAAAATAGTAAAATGTGATGGCTGATTTCGATCAGTATATTTAGCTTCGTATAACATCTTTAACACGCATGGTAGTATGACGAAATGACAGTATTAGCAAAGAAATTCTTATACCTGAAGCAACGACAAATGAATTCGTGACTGTATGCGAAACGAGGCGAAAGAATTCTGCGTGGCGACGAGAAACAGCGTTATTTTTCATCATCATCGAGCGAAAGGATAGAAGGCCCAAACCGTGAAGGTATTCGCGAAGGTGTACCGCTAAACTGCTTTCTCGAGTAAGCTGGAAACGATTCGCGGTTTCGAAGAGATCGATGGAGCCACACGCTCCCCTGCCAATACGTCGATAAATCATTCTGACGAGGCGAGCGAGAAGTTTTTAGCGAACGAGCCGCCACGGTGGTCCGAAGGCAACGAAAACGATGGATTTACCGGGGACCTTTTGTTCGCCCGTATCCTTTTCCTCTTTTTTTTTATTCTTTTATTTCATTTCGTGTATCCGACCTTCGAATTTCGCTTCGTTCGTCGCGAGGAAAATTAACGGTTACGTTAACCCGTTGGAAAGGGCGGGTTACTCTTCCCCCTCTCACTGTCGCAAGATTTATTGACGCACCGAATCTGTATATTCGCAATAAACGCGAAATAAATGGAGAAAAACGGACAGTTTTAACGGTTCCCATCTAAGCGCAGGTTGAAGCACCAAGACTTTGCAAGGAAATCTTGAATATTTCGCGATACTAAATTGTCCCCAAGATTAGAATTCAAAGATTTGAAAATTTTAGGATCATGGAGGTTAAATTATTAGGATGATGGAAAAATTTATTGAAAACAGTATAGAAGAATTATTTTAAAAATCATTACAGAAAGATTAGAGATTGTTGCTGGATTAGACCAGAATTTAGAGAAACGAACAGTTTTGGTGGTTCCCTGCTAAGTGCAGACTGAAGAATAAGTTTTTGCAAGGAAATCTCGTATATTTCGCGATGTTAAATTGTCCCCAAGATTAGAATTCGAAGATTTGAAAAATTGAGGGTTATGGGGATTAAAATATTAGGATAGTGGACAAATTTAATGGAACAAGGATGGAAAAATTATTTTAGAGATTATTAGAAAGAGACTAGAGATTATCACTAGATAAGACCCAAAATTAAAATCATAATAACGAAACAACTTTGCAAAGCATAAATTTCTCTATTATAAGTGTTTATAATAATGTTTATCGCCTAAACTCTGGCTTTGAATTGTTGCTTTTTCAATAATTTCATTAAAACCGCAGTTTTGCAAATATCGAATATTATTTTTTATAAGACGCGATTGTTACTTTGTCTTTAGAATCGTGTTTTTGTTGGATGTCTGAGATCGAATTTTTTCAGTATCTTTTGGATTGCAGCACATGGTTGGTCACAATAATATTCGCCTACTTTAGATATTCAAATAAATTTTATGTATTATTATATGCCAGGAAAGGAAAAAAATAACTCGAAATTTATTTTTAGATTCGCTGAAGAGACTACTTTAATAACAGTATAAAATATTAGTTTTAGAGACACATTATGCAATAAATGAATAACAGTTGGATGAAAATATGTCCAGGTGATCGAATACTTTTGCGAGCCACTGTATTTTCGTTCTATTTTATTTGTGTTCCTAAAACCATTCGTTTGTGAATTAAGGAACAAATTTAATCAATCGTGTACTTACATCCCCGATACAAAAATTATTCCCACATACCTCAATTTTTTAATGAATCGTTCATTGAGTAAGTTCTACACTTCATTTCCATAACAGTGAATTTCAATAGCTGCTTAATACTACAATGAAATTATGGGAAAATTAATATATTCGACCCTAATTAATTAGCATTTAAATACCAGAACAAATACAGTAGTGTGCGAATACTTTGTGTAGCCATTGTACCTTCAGAATTATTGTAGAATTTTTTTAATTCCAAAAATGTCATAGAAAAACGGTGACGAATTTATGTTACAGCCCAATGTATTTTAATCGCGGCGATACATCATTTTGAAACGCGTGGAACATCGTAAGTTCAGCTTGCGAAGCTTTTACACTGATTGATAATTTTCCTATAAACCGTAGCATAAACTTCAACATTTAAAGGAGAAAATAAAATTTAAAGGAGGAAATTGTTCCTATGATATATTTTATGATTAAAGAATTTTTTTTAGCTTTTTACATTTTGCTTTGACATGTCTGGCAAATATTTTCCATTTTATCTAGATTCGAAAGTTCATTTTCTACAAATATTTGCCATTTTTACGCGACGCTTTTCATTGTTCAAACAAATGTCGATATTGCCGTCGCTTCGATTGCATTTTCCCGGGCTGCCGTGGGAACGAAGTAGATCAAAATCGAGTAAAGTGTTCCACTGTGTTCCGAGTTCAAGAAGTGGGCCACCAGGTCCTCCCAGGGCTTGACCTTACACACCTTTGTGAAGAACGTATCTATGATCGCGAGTGCACTTCCTTTCTCTGCTATCTGTTTCTGCAATGCTCGAGAGTCCCTTCAAAGAATCGAATTGCACCTTAGTATTTCGAATTTCCACTGTTTATTTTTTCATTCCTTTTTTAATTAATAAATTGAAGAGTTTATTATTGCGTTTATCGAAATATGCTGAATCATTTGTTCGATTGAATTTCATTATTCGAAATTTAGAAATGTACAAAGTTGAGAATTCGAAGGTTTTAAGAATGCAAAGACTTGATTATTTAAAGATTTGAGAATCCGTAGGCATGAGAATTCAAAGATTTGCGAATTTAAAGATTTCAAAGTACAAATAAAACTGACGATACATCGTTTATTAAAGTTTCGTTTCTATCTGTCCATAAAAAATGAAATCACTTTTTGGCTAATCCAATAGAATTCAATACATGTTACATTACCAATAAAATATACTTACTTTATATTATTATTATTATTACTTACTTACTTACATTATTTTACTTACTTTACTATTATTATACTTACTTTTTGTAAATGTAATTATACATCCTAGGTACTATTTCGTATACTTATTGAAAATTTCTCATAAAATACACTTAGACCACTTTTTCACTCAACCTCCCGATTATTAACATTATTTATGGTAGGTTTAACGCCATTCGACTTTGCATAGAGAATACAGCGCATCTCCTGGCGAAGTAAAGGACGATAGCTGTACTGTAAGATTAGTTCGACTTCGCAACTCGGAGATGACGAAACCACCTGCTTAGAATTAAGTTGTATTTCCACGTTTAATCAGCTGTTCGTATACCATTACTGTGAATTTACTACTGGAAGATTGTCTTATTATCAGCAGTTCCCTGCTTGACGTGTTAGGGCGTAACAATTAATAACAGGCTGGAAGTGCCAAGTTAATTGTGGAGCTATAAAAATGTAAGCATGATTTACTGACTGCCATAAAGGATGCAGGTTTAACGAAGGAACGTAGCGCGCCATAAAAACGCAAACTCAATTTACTTATTTATTATTTTGTTGATTTTAAAACATTATAAAGTCGGCTCTTCTTCGCCACTTTTCAATGTTTGCTTCGCGCGAATGTAATTTATTCTTCCTGTTTAAATAACTCATCATATTCCATCCTTTTTTTGTCGGACGTCTCTCATTATACCGAAGTGTGATGTGCAATAAAACGAAGAAGTGAAGGATATTTTTATCAGCTTATAGGTACAGTTACTGTCGATTATGTTAGTTAGAATTTTCCACCCAACGCTTGTTAAGTGTCCTACGTTTTCTAATTATTATTTAATGTCGCCAGTTAGTTTTTACTGCGATCTTAAAATTCGTTTTCTTTAAACGTTAATGGCTTTTATAAGTATTTAACCGAAACGATTAATCGCGAGTAGGGAGCATTAATTATCACTTGTAATTAACTTGTCAGCCTTAATATTGCTTGCAATTAACGCGTATGATTTATTTTATAATGGGTGTAATTCGAAATTTTAGACTTTTAATTATTTCCTAATTGAAACACTAACTTTCTGCTCCAAAGATTTCTTGAAAATTTCATCCAACATTTTTAATTAACTGCATAGTTAATTAAATTTTTAATAATTGCACAATTTATCGCAACGCAAATCTTCCAGTTTCTAAAGTACAATTCACCAAGCTTAAATAACTTAAAAATCCAGTAATCCGAAAATCTTGAAAGACAGATTCCTCAAAAAATTTCAGTTTAACAAACGTAACTAAATTAACGTAGAATTATTTTCAGCGTGCACTGGTAACTTAAAAGTGCAAAAAAAATTATTTTAGAGATTCTAGAATACAATGGAATCCAATTACTATAATCACGGATAATGTTATCAGTTAATTATTGTTATCAGTTGTGATAACTACACCTCAGTACAAACTACGATATAAGAATTCTTAGTGAATTCGTACTAAGTGAATTTTGTCTTTGAAACTAACTTTTAACATGCATATCTTTTATCTTTTGTATCAAACTTTTAGCGATAAACGCTTGAATTTCCAAGATTTTGAATTTCCAAGCGTTCGCGTTCCTAAGCTTTTGAATTCCGAAGTGTTTAAATTTTCATGTTTTTATATTTCCAAGAATTTGAATTACCAATCTTTTGGATTTCGAAGCGTTTGGATTACCAAGCTTTTGAATTCCCATGCTTTCGAATTCCCAAAGATTTTAATTCCTAAGCCTTTGGATTTCCAAACTTTTCAATTTCAAGCCTTTGCATTAACCGAAACGTCCATCAACATATGAAGTCGTTCGAATAATCATGAGCGGTACTCTAAGTGTCCGAGTTTTACTTTGAGCCACTTTATACTGTAATTTTTATGAATTCAAATTTTTGGCGGATACGAGAAAAAGGGGAAGGGGTTGAAATATGCCAAAAGAGATTAAGAAACTCTCACCTAATATTAACCTAAAACTATGCTAACTCCGCATTGTGATAGCTTAAAAGTATCAAAAGAAATGGTTGAAAAGATTCTAAAAGAAGTGAAAGCTTAAAGAGTACCAAAGAATTCGGTATCTCTGTTGAAAGTCGGGTCCTTGTGCTTAACACCATTGAGACTTTTCCGTGTCAACGGAGATCAAGAGAACTGGAGTATGGCTCCGTATCAAACGGAAACATTATCAGGCACCGTTGTTCCGGCCAGGCCTGCGGAGTTTAAGCCTCGTTGTCAATTGAAGCGACGCGAGTTCCTGTCGTGTTCCATTGTTTACGTGGTCCAAGCTGGCCTATCGCCACGGCCAAGTTTCTAAAGTGGGCCGTTTCGACCTTTACTATCGAGGAAAGTCTGTAATCGCGACTACTGTGCTGCTGTCATTCGACAATTGCTTGTGGATATTGCAAAATTTAGACCGTTGATTAAAATATTGTTCAGTTTCATATGAGCTGGTTCCTTACGCATTTATGGAAAACAGTGACTCCACAAACAGGCCATTCTTTTGCTTGTTTCGAGACCTACGATTTTGGAACTGTATTTTGCGTCAAATAATAAGTTACAAGTATACCACGAGTTTTTATGCATTTATGGGAAATTTAGATACGATAAGAATCGGAGAAGGCACATAATATGCAGAAACATACCAAATATTTAAATTAAGGTACAAGTTATTGTATTTCCAGGATAAAACAAACCTTTCATTCGGTATGACTATTATATGGCTCATTAAAAATGTTTTATTGCTTTGAAAATGACTGTTACATGACTTTAAAAATGTCGACGTTTGAAAACTTCAAAGCTTGGAAATTTATAAGTTGAAAAATTCACGATTTAAAAACTCTAAAGCTTGGAAAGTTGAAAGGTTAAATATTTCGCGGTTTGAAAACTCTGGAGTTTGGAAATTTGGAAAGTTTTAAAAATTTTCAAAGCTTAGGAATTTGAAAGTTAAAAAATTGCAATGGTCATCAGTTCGGACGTTTAAAAATCACTGTTACTAAACAAAATAATTAACTAGACCTATCGACAATTAAAGTAAACTTGTTTGTATAAAAAGGAATAAAGGAATAGATATTTGAAGAAGCATATATAATGCAATGGAAATAAATCTTTATTCATCCCCTTTATGTAAAATCATAGCAAATTTACAAAAATGCATCGCTGTGAGTTTATACAATTTTTATAAGAAATTGCAAACAAATTATTTTAACCCCTTTAGTAGTTCTACTGTTAAATACCAAAGAATATTTTCGTCCCAATTTCTCCACTCGAAATCGTTTTAACCACCTTCCAAAAATGGATTACTTGTTTTAAAATAATCGCTTCGGCTTCCAATATCTCTATATTAAAATCATTTTAAAACGAAACGGGAATATTAATTAATACAATTGTGAAGGGGAAATGATTGACTGTAAAGTGCAAAACCTCACAGAATATCGAAATATTATACACGTTTTTTCTTTTTTGACGCAATAATGTACAACCAACGGATGTTCTTTAATAGTCTCGCATACGGAGACGAGAGAACTTCATCATGCGAGAAAAATATCGTAGGAATCGTTGGTCGACTCGCGTATTATTTTACACACAGGATTATGCAACACCTTCTTGTAATTTGAATCTCGCATTTGTTCTCCAACTTATTGACATCGTTCGATGCAATTATTTTTGCGATTATATTTCCACAGCAATTACGGATTCGTTTTCTCGAGATCTTATCTACATTTAATTGCGCCAATGTCGAAGTATATCATATTTATTATCCATTTGTACGAAGGAATTTTTCCGTCAGACCAGACAGACAACGCATTGCGAATGGTTGCTGTGCAGGAAAAGAAGCAAAACAGCTGTAAAATGTACATTTGCACGGTTCGTTTTCATGCGATTTCATGTGACATTAGACATCGTGTTTCTTCTTCGTCGAAGCAAAGTTCGATTCATGGCTCTGTTATATGGACTTTCCATCGTTTCTGCAAGCGCAAGAAATTATTTCTGCTTCAATTGATTCGAAATCTCGAGCTGTGTAAAGAAAGGCGAACGCTTGGAAGAAGGAATTTAATTAAGCAACGGTTATTCTGAAAAATCGCTCGTTCGCTACGGTGTTCGCGTAATCGACGAAACTTTGTTAATTTCTATCTGTTTCGTTGAAACAGGACGGGAAGAATATTCCCTTTGGTACTCTAAGGGCGTCGCTTTTTTATGCCAATTGTTCGTAAATCGTAACAGGTACAGTTGAACAAAAGAAATTTTATTACGGAAAAATTTCCTGCAAGTAAAACGTCACGTTTGAAACTGATAATTGTGTATTGGATATGTAATTAATTGTAATTAGCGGACTGCGAATTTTGATCATTATAATTTTACATATAATACATAGTGTTGACAAATTCGAGTCTTTCAGCACAGTGAATAATTAGCGTACAAATGTTCACCAAATATGAATGTAGAAGCATCGTAATGATTAATAAAGACCATAATATTAATATTAAGTATCATGTGCACGCGTGAGCCGTGAAAATGAATCTAGAAATGCACCGGACATATAATATTTATAATATGTTTATATTTAATATTTATTTTTAAATATTAAATATAAACATATATGCAACGTCCATGTGTTACATAAAAATGAAGTCCAAATTTAGTGTTAACATTTTTTTTAGTCTCGATTCTTCGTACATTCGTTCTCTATTAAATAAAACGATTAGTGACGATTATAGGGATATTGACAGTATTCGGGCCATCATCCCTATTTCATATTAAATCAATTTAATTTTCCTATACGTTCTTTGTCTGTGGAGTAACTTTTTGCACTTCAAAAATATTACCGTGCTTAGTTGCTTCAACGTTGTCACGTTTCACTGAAAACTTTTTACCAAGGGTAGCAGAAACAGGATCAAGTGTTTCGAGCGCGAGTATCCAGAAGGTATCGCTCGGAATCATGTTAAAACGACGATTCCACCAACCTTAATGCAGTTTTTTCAGCAAGTATACGTCGCCATTACGTAGTAAACGATGATCCTTCGCAACCACTATCCTTAACGAGATGGAATTCCCTCACAGTGTTCTTAACGAGAGAGATTTCTCGAAGCAAAACCGCTTTGCATTTAACCAAACAACAAGAAAAGAGGAAGATACGTTTTACTATAATCATCCGTTGGTTCGCTTCCTCGAAAACATCTTTTTCTTTTCTCGAATCCGTTTCGTTCCTTCGTCGACGAATGCTGCACGGTAAATTGGAAATGGTAGACACAGAGAGACAGAGAGGAAAAGAGAGAGAGAGAGAGAGTTTACCCGGCTGCGAATTAAGACGATCCTCTCTGATTAGCTGGATATTTGTGCTGTGCGTTTGATAAGAACGCCTAGGGATGGTTTCATTGGTCGTTTCGCGAGTCCCTTTGACGAAGTGTTTGCCATCGAGAGCTTCTTTGCAACCCTTTGAACGCGTCATCCTGTCTTTTGCCCTCTGGACTTGAGCTTTGCCGAGTTTTAGCTTACGGGGAAGAGATTACCAGGTATCTCGATAAACGAGGAAAATTGCGGAGTAAGGCTGCGTTTGTCTGCTTGTTTATGACAGTGACACGTGATAAGGTTGAAATTGTGCGAAGGATTCGGACAACGTATTTAGAGCGAAATGTCAAGTGGAATTGAGCTTTAGGGTCCTTTGGGGTTACTTTATTGTGGTTAATTGGGATTTTTTTATTTCGGCAGAAAAAAATTGTACAATTTTTTAGCTAATTTTGATCTCAACGATTGATGAAACTTCGTTTTTTTTATTATTATTGTTCGTTTATTACACTTTGCACTTACATTATGCACTTGGATTCTCCTTGTTCTTTTTTTTTTTTTTTGATCGATTGAAATCTTAAGATTATTTGATTTATTGCTTTTTATTATTGCTCGTTTATTGTATTTTTCACTTACATTATGCAACTTGCAATCCCCTTGTATTTCTGATCTATTGAAATCTTAAGATTATTTGACTTATTGTCAATCCTATTATATCTATATATTCTGCATTTCTTGCATAACTAAATTTTCCATAAATGCATACGAATTCGTAGTCTACTAATTAATCCCTAATTATTTACCAATTTTTTGCTTAACTTGCGCAATAAAATTTTCCTTAAAAATTCCCGGTCTACTAAAATGTAAATAAGCTGATTCGACTTAATTCTAAATTATTTACCAATATGGACAGCAACAACAAACTCGATCAAACAACAACCATTGAAACTAAAACTTTCCTTACAAGTCGAAAACAAAAAAGAAAGAAAGAGTTGCAACAGGGAAATAATTCCTCTTGCAGACTAAAGCAAGGAGAGATGTAGCTTAAAAGACAAAGGAGGAAAGGGCAAAAAGGAATAAAACACGAGGGGTTCTTAATTACGTTCCATAAGTCGGTGTCGCGACTGTTGCAAGAAGTTGCACGTAATCTCATAGAAGTCGCTAAATAAAATGCATGGCTGTCCCTTTTTTCTTTTCGAGTTCTCGTTTACGTGGATGAGTGGAGAGGGTTTAGCACTTGATGCACACTGTATCAGCATCGTGTGCACATTTCGCAATTTCTTGCCTCCCTGGCAGGAGAAGAAAAATGCACGTTAAATCGCGTAAAACGAAAACGCTCGATTTATCGTGGAAGCTGCTTCCAGCACTCCCGGTTACTTTCATGGCTGTTTTTCTCGTTATGCAATATTTTCACCCTTTCTCTCTTTTTGGGCATCCGTTGGAACGGTTTGGTTCAGATAGGAATTTATTAAAGGAGAAAGAGAGTCGCGTGATCCGGACTGAAATAAATGGAATTCATCGAGATTTACTAGACAAACATTATTGCATTTTAATCATGAAATGACGATAAATATTAGTATTGGGTGTACTAATGAATAATCCATTTTTTCGTGTTAACCATGCTGCAGTCTTCGAGTAATTTTTTAGCCAAACTGTGTTCACATTTTTCTAAAAGATTTCTCGCTATTAATTCTTCTAAATTTAAGTATTGATCTCTATGTTGATGATGCTTCTTTCTAGAATTATGAATGTAATCGAATTGAATGGAATTTTAAAAACCGCAGCAGTGTTAAATTTAGCATCTGTTTTTAATCATACGTATTAAATATAAAAACTTTGTTTTGATAAAGCAAATGATTAACCCTCTTCAAAATAGTGAATTATTTATTGGTATATTACAATATAGTTATTATAATCATTTTGAGAAATTTCAATACCAAAAAGCATTCAGAATGCAAAAGTATACAAAAAATCTAAAATACAGAGCAAGTTAGAATGTTCAGAATGCGAATCAAATTTCCTTTAGCTGATTTTATAAAACTTTTATTTTGCATGATAATCCACGATCTAATTGTAATATGTTATTATGATTCTGAATTATTTCGATTTAAATTACGTATTTAGATACTTCTGCAATTTCTACTATTGAATCTATGATAATCACTTGCAAACCGATAAATTAATAATTATTTCAATTGCACTTTATGATAAACATCCATACTCATTTCTTTCGAGAAAATACGAGAAATTCTGTTTCCATTTTTATATATGTATTACCAAATTAATAATGCAGAATCTGAATATTTATGCGCATACTGATTATTAAGTGTACAAATTAATTTTAAGCCTTCAGGATTTCGTAAGATTTAATACTTATTTACAAAAAATCAAATACAACTTTAATTTTTAAAGTTTTTAGCACTTTCACATGCATGGATCAATTTCGTTACTTGAAAAATAGTAAAGTAACAATTTCGAATTAGTAAAGATACGCATAGTTCATTGATGGATTAAAAGCTTGTGGATTAAGAACGTTTTTGATTTTAAAAGTGCCATGGTAAAAGATTTTTAATTTCGTTTCCTTCCATTTCTGAAATCTATATAGATAAATTGTAAAGAATCATTTTTAACATAACAATTAGACCGCGGATTTGTATGCATTTCGATAGGAGAATAGAACGTCGTCAAGTGAATAATATTTACATACAAAATCTTCTCGTTGCAAAGTTAGTCACTGTCCATCTTCACCCTTAATTCGCCCCAAAATCTTCAACTGATGTTAAAAGTCGCGCATTTTACCAATCAAAGGTTAACCGAATATCGTCAGGAACAAGATTCCGCAGGCAATAGTTGTTAAAAGTCAGCAACGAGTCTTTGCTGATGTCTGAAAATAGGTCGACGCAACTTCACACGGGAAGGTCGACGGCTGGAAGGAAAGGGGTGAGGAACGGGTTAAAGAAAGTCCTCTAGTTCACTTTAGAAGGGGAAATTTTACGAGCGAGAGGGTACAAAAGGTCGGAAGAAAGGGGATCGGGTAACCTTGTCACGCGAAGAATGACAATGGAGGAAAAAAAAGGGGGGGAAGAGAAGAAAACGAAGTTCGTTCCTCGAAGCAGACGTCCTTCGAGGTCAGCGAGAACTCTTTTTTTTTAGTAGTTCTCAACGCGAAAACGCTGCCTGGTAAAATGCTAATTACCTCACGGAGGTTGTTTCCTGCGTGTAAAGATGCATAAAACTACGGACGCGAGGGTAGCGACCCTTTTTGCTTGCATATTCATACAGTTTTCATGTCCCCTCGATTACCACATCCCTCACCTTTCCCACTCATGACATTCTATGAGATGCACTTTGACCTTATCTCCCTCGTGCAATGGTATTTCTTGTTTTTACGCCGCTCTTAAATACGCTTTCTATTTTGTATTCTCTTTAGTTCATTTTCAAGTTCGTTTTCCAACGTTCTGTCTTTGAGAGAAAAGCTTCGAAGCAGTCGCCGCGACACAATTTTCAATTCACAAAGTGGAGCTATTTGCGTCTCGAAAATTCAACCTTTCTGGTGTACGACAATTTTGCGGTATAAAAACTGTAGCCCACTGGGTAATGCAAGGGTTTCGTGTTGTGGTATTATTTTGAGTTTGCCTAAAAGCAGTGTAATTGTTTTTGCTCCGAAATTGAATATTTTATTTATTCAAAGGGTTCTTACAATGGAATTGTTTTTAGCGGTGCTTTTTCTACTTACGGTGGCTGCCAAAAGTACTCAGCCAATATATTAAGTTGTTGCATATGAAACGGCCGATTTTACGCAGCTCATTTTTCAAGTTTCGTACTCATTAATTAATTAAAAGTAATTATTAAACGGCATTTACTGTATACAAATATAAAGTTTGAGAGCTTGCTAACTTGAACACTATCGATAGATCGTTAATTGTTTTAAAAGGGAATAGCAAATAATGAGGTAAAACGAAGTATGCGTACAAGTCAAATTCGAATGTTGTTCGTAAAATGAAGAATTCTTTCTAAATTTTTCCTTAAACTATTACACGTTACCTTAAATTATCATCGAAGATACGTATACCACCTAGTTCAGATTATCTTCATAGCAACTGTACCTTTTGACCAATTTTGTCCCATTAAAGGATTAATTCTCCGAACGCTTCTAAACACAGCTGGTATTCTGTTTACCAGAATCGATACTCGTTAAAGCAAATAGCCGAACTAATTAAATTCCAAACAGCAAGAATGTCGTTGAGACACTGGGCTGGTTGGACAACGTTTTACATGCAGGTACCTATAAATTCTCCTTGCTCGATACGTTCCAAGAGATTCCACGATCAGAATGCAATGATGTCTTCGGTTGTGAAGCGAACGACCGCGCGAACGAAGCTCCTCGAGAAACCATCCGGTCGATGTTTGCTTCTCTAGAGGGCCCAGCTATCTTGTTTCAAGCGTCTCCGGAATGCAAGGTATTCGCTTGAATGCCGTTGTTTCCCGTCTTCTGTCTCTCACGTTTTCGTTTCGTGAACCACGGCACGGAGCCAAAATTCGTCCCTTTCCATTATTCCGGTTAACCATCCGCAATTACGTAATCGATCGTGACCTGTTAGTCGATTGTCGTTTCAGATCGGTCTGCTCTGTCTGAAGATGTTTGGTAATATACCACGTGGACCAATACAAATTCTTATCCTATTTATTTATTTATTTATTTAATAAAGGGGTAACGTGTTAGTGTACAATAGGTAAATAATACATTGCATGGAGAATAAAAAATACTTACAATCAGGGGTTGGAGATAGTTATAGTATTGGTGTCGGTTCTTGAAACTGTTACGAGAACCGAAAAGTGGTATAATTATTATTATATATATATCTCGGTTCTGGTTTATTTCGATTTTGATTACGGTTCTTCAGAACCGATATTGTATCGGTTCTATAACTGCTGTTTTTCGGTTTTGTATCGATTACGGTTCGGTTCTATGTACATGGTATTAGTAAATATATGCAGTGACCGAAATAAGCATTCATACACTGTGAATCCTTGATTTTTATTGGCAATCCATTTTTCAAAGCAACATTGAGTTAAAATCTATGTATGGCGTAATAATTTTGTAAGGATCTAACTCTCAGTCCAAATGTATCCTAGTATGAATCACTTAATTTTAAAATTCCAAAAAAATGTTTTCAATAGAAATTAGAAGTTTGCAATGTATGAATACTTTCTTGGGTTACGGTATATTCTTATCCCAGGCAAACGATTTCATCTGACAACAATCTTGTCGCTAAATGCACTATTGTTGGTGTAGAGTTTTTTGTGCGACATCTCTCTCCTATCCTCTATGATACGATTTTGTTTCATACATAGGAATGAGACAAAATATGTTTCGGTTTCGGTAATATTGGGCTAAAAACAAATGATTTCAGTTTTGTTATTATTGCGACCAGTAATAGGGTCCACTCAAAATTCCTTTGAAAACGTATACCGTAATTTAATGTTAATTTCAGATAATATCATGATAGTGTTGCTTATTTCATTCCTTTACTTTTAATTTTAATAATTTCATCTTGATATGCAAAATGAAAAGGACAATACGACATTTTTTCATTTATTTAAAGATACCTTTAAATGTCCGATAATAAGGTAACAAGGACATAAAAAGAAATAGTAGTTTATCTTCTTGACAGTAAATTATAGCAAATTTGCAAAAATGCATCGGTGCAATAAATTTATAAAATTTTTGTCAGAAATTGGGAAACAGTCATTTCGACCACTTCGCTAGTTACAGTGCTAATAATAAGATAACATGATGAACAGTTCGTAGTAGCGTACAAATCTTAACGATATGCAGAAATCATAGACGTGAATAATATTCGTGTAATGGAGACACCGGTGCATAGTAACACCGACACAGGGTTAATTATGGAGGAAACCAGGTAACCAATGTTCCAGCCATATTTCCCATCGCGCCACTCGTCCCATGCTTCTTCATTAATTAGTATGTCAGCTTCTCGTTTCGCTTTGCTCCGCGAGCTCGAAAGACAATGCTAATGATAACCAAGCGAAATAGAACATTAGTCTTATTATTATATTTGAGAAAAAACTGCATCCCTCTAATGAACTAATTACCCTCTCTACTAATAAATGAATGGACGAGGTGTACTGTGTCTTAGTTTGGAATTTGATGGATAAATCAGCTGATGAATTTAAAATTCAAAGAAAAGATTGGTTAAATATAAATAATAAAAAAACTTGCATTGTAAAATGGAACAGTCAGAGAATAATATTCGAACGCAATAAGTAAATTAATAGTTAGCTTATATCGTATCATTTTTTAATTTATGTTTAAGGGAAATGTAATATTTTTTAACTTCTAATGCAAATAACGAAGCAGTTGTCGGGTTAATAATTAATCCTTTGAAGTCTAACGTTGTTACAATTCTGTCTACTATTGTAGTTATTTTCCCCACTTGTTTCGTATTTATATCTGTGATATTAAATTTGTAGAATGTCCAGTTAAGATTTCAAAATTTGTGCAAAAATCGGAGGTTAGTCATTATATCGTCCACAAATCTGGAAACGATTAATCGATCGTTAAACGATACGAAAGAGAGTTCACATTTGAATGTTCCTAACAATTCTACTAAAAAGTGAAAGCAATTTAAAGGTCCTAATTTTCACGAAACCGAGTTTCATTAAAAACAATGGGGGTCCTAAAACTTTTCCAGTGAAGGTTTGTATTCACCTCATACTGTCGCAAATAAATTGTAGCCCTCAAACTTTTTTCTCTCGTAATCTCTATAACCCTTGTAACGCAATTACCTAAAACGAACCAAAAACTGAGAACCAACTAAAATAAAACTTCGCCCGTGTGCCAATTTTCATTAGACCCAAAATTAAATTCAATCAGGCTGGCGAAAGCTCCGCCAAACTACCCCTCTAATTATTAGGTCACACCGTAAATTCATGCCGAATTTAATACGAAAATGATCACGTTAATTATTATTATTATTATCGTATCTTGTATTTATTATATTACATAGTTAATTATATCACATAATTAATTAAGTTTAAATTAAATTTGTATGTTATCATATGGTTAATGTGGAATAGTGATTATAGATATGCAGAATATCGATACTTTTTAATTAAAATATCGATATTTTGTATCGTAGTATCATACTTAACTCATACGTATCGGAATTTCGGTACACTCACTGTAGGAATCGTTAAAACGAAAGACATTTGCAACAACTGCTATTTTTAAAATGTTTTATCTATCGAAGACTGGCATTTTTACTAAATTATTTTATACTTTATGATTGAGTTTAATATTACGTAAACTACATTCATGCGTATTTCAAATACTTAATTCAAATAGATGATTTGTTTTCATTTTTGGATTACATTACGTCTAATTTAATATGCAAATATCGATACTGATAATATCGATATGTTTCATTCTTGATATCATGTGTATCGATACTAAATATTGATACAATTTAAATGTAGGAGTGGAAGGAGCGGAACCTATGTAATCCGTTGACGTGCGATAAACGTTCTTACTTACGACAATATTTTACGCCACAACAACCCTACCGTTTGTAGCTAATTTTGTATTATCGCGTTCGACCGAAAACATTTCCCCGGGGATAGTAATATTACCATATTGCAGTACGAATTTATGGAGCTACGTAATATTTTAAAAGGGCCGCTTATTATTCACCCAGACGTTTCCCAGTAGAATTATACCGATTTTAACACAATTCCTATGCTTCCTAGGATCTTCATAAAAAAAACTGTCGCAATGAAATCCGCGAAAAATAGGGAAAAGGAAAAGAGGAAACGGAAGCAGAGTCTCGAACTATCGGGATTTCGGTCCGTCGACGAATCACGTCTCCGACTCTTTCACTGCATGACTTATCAAGACCCGGGCTGTCTTGCCTTTTCCAATTTTATCTTCTTCCCTCGAACGAAATTGACGGGATCATTACCGTTTTACGCTCCGTGAATATCGTAACGGAATTCCGCGCGCGAACCGGAAGCAGCACGTGCTCTCACTCTCACCGGACGGCAGAGACATTGCTATTCACCGACGCGGCCTAGAATACTCGTTTTCTGCTCTCCGTTACGGTTTCGCGCCGGCATGGATACGTTCCCGAGGTTTCAGCCATTCCCATGGATCGACGGGACCCGTCAATTTGTCACTCGGAAAAATGCTTCGATCGTGTCTTATCGAACAGGGAATCTGCCACGGATGGCTGACTTGGCAACGTTGAAACGGATCGCGTCGAAAAGCCACTTGGGAAGGGTGCTTTGAACCTTGGATAGGGTGCTTCGCCGGTGAGAATGGGATTTGTTTAAAAGGCTCGATTGTCTTTGGTGTAAAATAGCCCAGCGTTTCTCAATCCAACGGCGGATTCAGGTTAGGGCAATGGACAGAGGAAGCGGTACAAATATGGGCTACAATTTTTATTTTAGCGTTTATTGCCTAACCTGTTGATGATACCTAATCGTTTGCATATCATTGTATTATGTATAACATGTTAGCTTTCTGATGTAGAATTGAAATATGTCGAACACAAAAGTAATGTTTGCTACATATTATAAATTTACACTAGACGGTAAAAATGTTCACCTTTGAAGTTATAGTTCCAATATGAATCGCACAATAAAATAATCTAAAAGAAAAGTGAAAAAATTCGGTCTTGGGAGCGGACAGTTCTGTTAACAAGACAATTTTCTCTTCAGTTTTGCATTTTTAATTACATTCTATCACTATTTGCATTTGTGTGGAACATCCGCACTCTAATCGTAACATATTAATCGCAGTACCGTAGTTTCATTAATTAATATGTTTCTTTCAGCAAACGTTTCGTATTACCGTCAATTACACCTTTATTGCCATCCATTCGAGATGTGAAATTAAAATTATACGACACAATTTAAATTCTATCTGCCGCGTCGCGTCGGAGAGAAAAATATTTCTATGCGTGTTAGTCGAGTGTGGATTCGATTCGATTCGTCAGATCACTCCTGTAATTAATGCGTGGAGTTAATTACGATCGTATAACTGGGCCATCGAACACGAGCCCCGAGTTGCGCACGCATTATAGCTTTGGAAAGGGTGTCGATTCAGTTACAGGTATGTATTCGTTAGTTCGAATGAGACTGGATTATTCAGTGGAGAACGCGTAGTTGCTCTACGTTGAAATGAGTTTCGATTTCCAGGAAACGCGGCATCGTATCGCGGAATTGGCGCGAGTAACGGGACGATAGGTATCGAACCAGTTGCGATTAAATTACTCGCTCGATGCTCGTAATCTCGTTAACGGGACTCCGTGAGTGGGAAAAATTGTTTCGATTACGGAAGTTGCTGTCGACTACCGCGCACCGGTAGAGATATCAACTGTAACTAAATAGAGTATCCCATTTTAAATTGAACCCGTGAAATCGGAAACAGCATAAGTCAATTTTTATGCAACTCGAATTATACAACGCTGAGTATCGTTCACATTTATTAGCTGATTGCGTACACGGTATTGAGCATCATTCGGATAAGATTTTATTTAATTACGAACGACGAACGAACAATTAATTTTAAGTCGATTATTTGTTATCGTAATTATTCATTATACGCTTGGAAAATTTTATTCGTTATCTATTATTTTTTGCCACGATTTTTCATCAATTGAAATTGCGAATTGCATAACAGATTCACCTCATTTCAATTCATTCAGATCATTCCAAGAACGTTTGAGACGATAGAAAATTTAATGTTTATCTGTTTGCGATCCAAGTTACTTTTTTCGATTCGTTCCAGATGTTGGATAATCCTTCAGCCACTGCTGAATGATATCGCATTATTTCAATATTTCAGCATACATTGACTTGTAAACGATTAGGTATCTTCAACAGGTTAGTCAATGAAAGCTAAAATAAGAGTGATAGCTCATATTTGAACCACCATTCCTCTACCATTTTCCAATTCATGATTGCGGTTATTTCTAAGATACTCTTATTGCACCTTACTCTATTTTGCAAACTTTATAAATCTACAGAGATTAACATGTTCGGGTACGTTTGCTTAGAATGTGAGATACGTTGGATCGATGAAAATTTGCGGTGTACCCTGTCGATCGTTAATCACGGTTGCGAGATAACAGAGACGGGGATGTCAAGAAGGTATATTCCTGATACGGGGCTCCCCGGGCGGCGAATGAATCATTTGTACACGCACGCGGTAACTTCGTAATGATGTCTAATTTAATGTTCGCACGCGACACTGAACGATCGCGGTCATCAGTTACGCGTTGCAAAGTTTCGTTGCTGGTTCACCAACGCGGAAACCGGAAACTCGGCCGATGCGCTCGGTAGCCGGAAGTGCGCGCGGAAAAATTCAATTTTCGTTCGTTTCGATCGATCGACGCCCGATAAACGAACATCGGGGCCGCGCGGATTACTTCGAAACGTTGCGTAAACTCGATCTCTCGATTTATCGGATGCGACAACGTTTTTTCTACTATCGAATATTGTGATCCTCTTCGCGGTGTTTCGAATTTCTATTTTTTCTTTTTTTTTTGTGTCGATAGCGCTTTCAGTGAAGTGTTTGCATTTGAGGCTGTAGCATAGAGTTGTGGAACGTTTGAGGAAATATTTGATATTTCAGAGCGATTGTTCTCGTGGATATTTCGAAATCGCGTTGACTTTGTGAATTTTTCTTTCCTAAATTACGCGTTGCAAAGAACTTTAGTAATTGAGGAGCTCGATCGTAAAACTACCGAAATCATATATTTTTCGTGTAATTCTTTCCTATTCTTCGGATAACAATGAAGTTCAAGTTTTCCAAGACGCCGATAGTGTTTTTAATCGCGAAAATTAATCCGCTAAAATTCTAACCGCTTAAAGGCGCCGATAGTAATGAAAGGGTTAAAAGAGAAAAGGTATTTAATTTAAAAGTCCGAGAGGTGATTTCACGCGCAGAAAGTATTTGGAGCAGAAAGCGTTAAACATTGGCGCAGTGTGGAGTGCTACAAATTTCCGCAGCGGCATGCAGAAATTAATTAAACCGTGTTCTCGCTATTCATTTCTTCGGCTATGCGTAGAAAAAAAACTTCATGTTTTCCGGTACGGGGACGTTGGTGAGTTAAAGTTTCTGGAAATCCTTAAGGCGACGCGCGGTCGTCTTGCGTAAATAATTAATTCGTTAACTGAAGGCATTAACGCGTAATTGCTTGTGACTAACAGCTAGGCAAGTATGCCGCTGGCACCTTCGCTTCTTGGCTGCGCATTATGCGAACAAACCTTCGCAACCACTTTATGAATTCCACCCCTGTTTACCTTCTTCGGCACCACCCTCGTCTCTCGAGGAAACTCTTTTAGCGAACAAGTCGAGCTTCGGTTTTCTAGAAGCCTGCCGTGGCGTGAGAAAAAAAGAGTCGAGGAAAATTGTTGCTAACTACATTGAACACGGTTTCGCGATTATATTTCAGTGGCTGGTGCGTGTTTCATTTATGCGATGACGGTGTAAAAGAAATACAGTGGGTGATCAAATTGTTGTGAACACTTGGCATATTGTCACCTCTTTGAAGTTTGAACAATTACACTTAACTCTTTGAGGCGTAAGATTTTGTTTTCTTTTAAAATTTGTAATTTTACTATGCAAATTTGTGGTGGGATCTTTTCCAAACCGCTGTGCTTCGAAGAAATAAAACGAAACTCGCTTCTATTGCAAAACTATTTTGATTTGTGTTCAGTAACGTATAAACAAGGATTTTTATATTTATTTATTTATTAATGGAAAAGACCTATTTCGAAGAAAAGAAAGAATGCAAAAAATAAGAACGGCATCTAGCACACGTGTATAAGAATATAAAAGAAAATGGTATAAAGTTTAAAACGACTGTACAGTAATTAGATACATAGCTGTATAATTGAGATTTAAGAGTATTCATGTTATTGGCAAAAGGATTTATGTGGTTACAGTATTTATGTACAAGCAGACAAATTGCATTCAATATTATTTAAGTTGGATGAATAATAGAGGATGTACATTTTCACGTTCTTCTAATTGTGCTGCCGAATTTTTACTATATATTATTAAAAGCATGGCAATAGTTTATATATTAACACATTATCCACCGATTAGAAATTAAGACGAATAAAAGACCGGTCAATTTAAGCCTGGAATTTAATAAAACCAGATAATTTCAAACTTATAGGAATGTATGAGGTAAAATGAAAATTTGAAGTATCAGTTTATCTACTAGTTGAATTATTATTCATAATATAGAGAACAAAAAACCGATTTATAGGAAAATTAAGCATATTAACTGTTATTATTATAAGAATATTAAGGAGGAACATTAAGACTATTAATTATTATTATTATGGGAATATTAATTGTGTTAAAAGAAGTTTCATTTCAGATGTATTTTTATTTCCATTATGCTTCGAATTTAGTTACTGATAATGTTTATGTGTTCGTAATAATTTGATCATCCACTGTAAATTGGTAGAAAAAACCACTTTCATGTGTATATTTACGTAGCGTTATTAATAAATTATTTGTAGCTGTGAACAAGGATGGTGATTATGTTCAATTTCGCGCGAAGTCTAAGCCTACGGTTGGTTCTGTTAATTACGAAAGATCAACTTACTCAGTCGCGCGATTTTGAATGAAATTATTCGTCGATTCGGTTTCTTTTATTCTGGAAGTCAAACTGTGAACCGCTCACCGAAGAACCGAAAGAAACAAAAGCGAAGAGGAAAAGGGGGGAAAAGTGAATCTAGTAGCACGAAATTAATTAAAATACAGAGCTTTAGAAATTGATACTTTCTAAGTATCAAGCTTTAGAATTGTGCGATACAGAGCTTTAGAAATTGAAATAAATTAAGCTCGCCTCGGCGGCGTTCTTGGTGAAGACAAAATTTTCTGGAAAAAATGACGCACCGGCCTCTTTTAATTAAGGACGCCTTGCCCTTCCGTTTCGTCTTAGTTTCTAGCAACTAGACGCTCTCCTTTATTCGTGGATAAGCAGTAAAACAAATGAGAAACAGCGTCGAAAATTTACGTCAAAGATCGACGTCGCTCTCTAAAAAATAAATGCATTAAGCTTTAATACAATATTGCTAACTCGAACCTCTAGAACACGAAAACCTGTTCGCGATTAGCGCATGACTAGCCTGTTTAGTGTGCTAAGAAATGGGTGTTACTCCATTGATAGTTTATGACTTCTTGGACAAATTATGATACCAATAAGCCGACTGATAACATTATCCGTGATTATAATAACCGGATTCCACTGTACAATAATTTTAAATATTTTACGAAACCAATTGTTCCAAACGAAATTAACCATTTGCACTCTCAGTCACCAAAATTGTTCATTGTCTCCATGTTTTATACACCTATTGTAAAATGATTTTACCTTCCATTGCTATTTCTAAAAATTTCGTCTCTTTACTATTACTTGTTCTGTTTATTAACACTAGATTTACGGAACCCGCCAATTTGACGCATTTCAGGTTTCATACTTAAAGTTAGAGAAATCATAAATATCATTTTTCAGTAGTTTATGGTGACTTTAACTGATCCAATGGCAGGATTATGTACTCTAATTGACGCTCTTCCTCCTCAAGTTTCGAATTTCGAATATTTATATATAGTATACATACTTTTCCGGAAACCTGCCAAATTATACAATAAATGTCCGTAAACTCTGTATTAATTTTATATAGTCTAATAAAATCGTCTAATAAATAACTGAATGAATAAAATCAACGAATTTTTATTGGTACGTCACATGACTTATTGGCCATCTCTTGCAATACAATTTGAAACATTCATTTGTTCTTAGCTGTAGATACTAACTTGTATTGGATTTTAGATTTTCAAACAAAAATTAACTGAGGAATTGCTTAGAAACTCCATTGAAATAGAATAAAATTCAAAGACGGCCTGTACCAATGCCTGAATTGTTATCCAGCAATGGGCAGCATTTTCCGGTAAAAGTGCCAACTGCGAAATGATCAAAGACTACAAAAAATTGTTTCGCGTGTTTAAAACGAAAAAGAATGATGGGAAACCACGTAGCAATGCAAGGCATGTAACATACCATTGTGTATGGAACATTTTAAACCATTTCATACATTAACAAGTTATTTGTATATTTATATTCGACATTAAATATTAATACCCTTGTAAAATAATAATCAAACTTCATTAAGTTAAAGTTTTTCAGATAATCTAGTTGTAACTGTTTTATTGAAACACTGCGATATTTATGCGAGGCCGGTTGTCAGAGGATTAATGCACAAATGCAGGGTAAATGA
Source organism: Eucera pruinosa (assembly GCA_028830335.1). Lineage (NCBI taxonomy): Eukaryota > Metazoa > Arthropoda > Insecta > Hymenoptera > Apidae > Eucera > Eucera pruinosa. The sequence continues at coordinate 9,073,560 of JAMYCR010000005.1, forward strand.
CCCACGTACTGTCACTGTTCCTATAACTGCCACTTTAATTCTTTTATTTAATAGCAAAGTAGTGAATAAAGAATCGTAAGTAAACAAATTTTCATACTAAATTTCGGCTTCGGTTTACGTAACAACACATAGACATTGCATATTCATTTACATTTAATATTTATAAATAAATATTAGGAGGTAAATGTGCTGTTGAACATTAAAACGTGACCAATATAATTATAAAGTATGGAACGTGTCATAATTCAGTAAGGTGCGACGTTTACTATACATCTTATATCTGTTACACAAACTGACGTGTTAATATACGTAAAACGTGTTACGATTTAAATGAAAAGTTTTCAAGTGACAGTACGAAGGACATTGGACTTTGCTGTACATTTTCAATTACGTAGTAATGAATTTATTATATTGAACAAATACAAAAAACTGTTCATAAATAATGGAGCGGTTGAACAATATTATGCTCCGAACTGGAACGATCTTTATGTTAACGACGTTCTAAAATACAGTCCCTGGCCATCGAATTAGGACCACGTACGAAAATTTCACTTTTATGCCTATAACGGTATGTTATATATGGAAAATTGTCTTAGGTCATTCAAATTATTACAAACGACGTTGATAATAATGTATATATAACAATTGATTTGTTACTATCGTGGTAATAATGAAATTGTGTGGCCGATGAGCGATTGAGGACCGCACCAGTGTTTACGTTAGGCTCAAGTGTCGATAGCGCGTGAGGTCAGATTTGGAGAATGCAAGATTTGTTTGTACATACATAATGAGAATGTGTTGCACATATGTAGGAGAGATCTTTAGAAGTTCAAATGATGAAGAAGGGAATCAGTTGTTACTGAATCGTTGAAGCGTTCATAAGAAATCTGCGTTAAAAGTTTGGAAGTGCATTTTATGAAATATGGGAAAACGGCAAGACATAACTTGTGAGAAAAGGGCCTATATATGTGGTCTTCTGAAAAGTGGCAACCTTTCGCAGCGACAAATCGCGAAAAATACGAATGTTTCGCATCAAACAGTGATGAGAATCGCGAAATGTATGAAGGAGAATGTGCCGCAGATTTGTAGTGGTCCTAATTCGATGGCCAGGGACTGTAGTTAAATAAAGTTACGCGCGAACCTTAAAGTGGCAGTAATTGGTACATCTACCCAAGTCACCATAAGCAGCGCCTCACCATATATCCCCCCTCTCCTGGGTTCACCTTGTCGCCATCTCCAACCATTTCAGCCGTTCCAAATTCGATCAGTAACGTTTAACGCGCACGAAACCGTGAATCTCGCCGTCGACGACAGAATCGCGAGCATAGAAATCGAACGAGCAGCCTCGAAAGGGTGGCTAGATCAGCCAGATCTAGGGTTCTCCTCGAACCATAGGGGAGAACGAGGGAATGGGCTCGAGTATCCCTCGCGAACGCGGTGAAATCGTGTTTCACGCTTCCCGTGGAAGAGCACTCGAACCGTTCGCGGCACAAAGGCCTCCTCTACTTCCCCTCTGAACTCTCCCACTCCCCGTTTTTATATCTCTCCTATCCTCGGCGTTATTTGCTCTTTCGATTCATTTCCAATGTCTACCCAATTTCCACGGCGTATTGGGCCCGGTTGCTTCGCTATCAGCCCGGAGAAACAGAAAAATAAAGATATAGAGGGTTGGCTGGCTTGCGCTTTGTTTGCGAGAGTGAAAGGCGAATGGAAATAACGAGGGATGGTTTCGAAAGACGAGGCAACGAGGGAAAACTCGATGGCGATAGTTGGTTCCATTCAGAGAAATTCCAATAAATACTCATTTGTCCAAGGGATATTCGATTTTCCGCGAGCATCGTGCAAAATTTGAAACACGGTGCACGTAAAAATGGGCAGATTTGGCCATTCGCCGGCGTGATCCATTTCGCGATCGATGATGAATGCGGGTTTTGCTTCATTCAACGTCAACGGTGAAGGATCCCCCGGTGGTGGTGCTCTGCTTCTGCGTCGTATTTCTTGCTTCCATTCGACGTGTATTTGTTCGGAAAGGTGCAGCGAAATTGCCACCTGGTTCGATTAGGGGATTCGGAAGCCCCGGAGCTGTGCAGGCTTTGATTTAATACCTTTTCGTGGTCGACGCGTGGTGCGTGAATTGCGAAGACTCGAACAGATCCAAGGGCCATGTTTGCCTTGCTACTTCAATACGCAGATTCATCGGGCTAGATTTGCGAGTTAGAACAGCTTTTGATGTGTTCCACGATTCATTGGAACGGAGAGAGAAGGGAGAGTGTTGGAAGATTTGGCGAATGGTTACATTTCTTGAATGAACGTTGATTGATGATTGTGAACGGTGTGAATTGAATTGCATGTGGATTGTTTTGGAAGTGAATGGCGTTCGAATGGGATTTCGAGGCACTAGGTTTTGTTTCGGCGAACAGGCGTGAAAAGTAGGCGCAGTTCGATAGTTCGATTAACTATTTGGTAACTCGGTGGGATCGATTTAGAATAATAGATTATAATTGGTCTGCCCGTAATAAACGTTTATAAAATTTACGATCCGCGACGGATAGATAGGTTCACTAATTTTGATTTATTTAACACCTGTTGGCCTTTATAGAATTCTCTGGCTTTGCTTTAAAAATTGTATTTCATATCATAATTGCTGTATCCATTGAGCAAATAATTTATTCGTAGCTATTACGGTTTTGTAAGGACATTTTATAAATATGGACATTGTTAACGCGATAACAAGATTAAAGGAAATATTTATATTAACGTTTATTTCCTTTATTTTAATGGTATGTACGTTTTTCGTGATGCTAAAGATGCTAAAGAGTCGTATAATTTTTTAATAGCATTTTGATCAATGTTTACCCAACCAGCCTTTAATCAGAGACCTTGTTTTTTCTAATCTTCCTTAAAAATTACATAGTTCTGTGTAAAAATATGAATCTTTTGTTGTATTTTAGAATTTGTAGATATTAATTGTCACAAAGAATTAATTATGATACATTTAATACCTACGCATATTTTGTTCACTTTTATTAGGTACTTTTTGTTTAACTTTAACCCTTTCGCAATTTAATACGAGAGAGACTTGGGTAATTTATCCATATATACCGTTTATTTTGAAAATGGCATAAATCCATTTATGGCCACCAAAAACGTCTTATACTTTTCAAGTAATGATAATTAATAATTAACGTGATTAGATTAGTGAATTACACACCTTTAGAAACACAAAAATATTATACTATCGTGTTATCACTGATAACTTATCAGTTACCAGTGTTTTTAAATTAATTCAAATGCAAGCCCATAAATGTCTCAATTTAAAAATAAATGGACTTAAGTCACCTTTAAAATAAATAAAGCATTACTGAATTTATTATTTGAAGTTATATTATACATAATATTACTACTCTAAATAGCTGAGATTATAACGTATTCTTCATAAATGACAATTAAAAATGTAGAAAGCGTTACAGTAAAATCACGAAATATTTCTTCTGTTGCCTTTTTACCATTACACTCCGGAATGGTTAAAATGTGGAATACGTAATTCGGCATTGAACACACTATTATGAGTATCTTTTAATCGAGGTAAATTACCAGAAAGGGTTAATAGTTCTTCTGAGAAGGCAACCCATTCGCGTTCACATGTTCAATTCGCCTAATTAACGAACTTCTTATCGATCCAACAAACTCCTCGCGCAACTCCACCCAATTTCCAAACAATTTCTAACTCCCCTCAACCGTTTTGGAAGAAGAAACGCGTCTGTTAGTCAGAAACAACCGGTGTTTCTTTCTGTCGCTAGTCGAAACCGCAAGGTTTTATAGAGAGAGATAACAAACGGGGTAGCAAAGAAGATTTGCAATCATGCAGGTTGATTGGCAGTCACCGAATAACCTAAGTTCCTCCTAAGTTCCCTAGAAACTCTCATACTTCGTGACATTCTCCCGACTAACGTTACAGTTGCAGAATGCTTTTGCTTGCAAGGAACTTATCTCTGTGAAAGGGTTGAGAATCGCGTACTTATGGTACGTGTGCTTGTGAGAATTAGGATAAATGTTGGTAATATGGAACACTTGATTTTAAAATCTTACTAATAATAGAGATATTTATCTATTTTAATCAAACTAACGTAATTGAACGAAGAAACTAATAAATATATAATTATATTTAAATTGTTAAGTGTAAAACAATTGAAATCATTCGCTATTATAGTAAAAACATTATCAGAAGTAAACAATGAAATAATGAAAATTGGAAAACAAATGGTGGTTTAAATATTGGAATGTAAGTTTAATGTTAGAAAAATAAAAATGATGTAGGTATGAGTAAATTAACAATTCATGTTAAGATTTTAAATTAAAATAGTTTTTCACGTAATAATTATTATTGAATAGACTATGAAGGCAAATTCAAGGAAAACTGGAGATCGAATTGATCTAAATGAAATTAAAATAATTCTAATAATGTGATGCATACCAAATAGATATAAATAATGCATTGAACGTTGAATATCATTGACAATTTCCTGTAATGAATAAACATTAAGTAATAATAAACCAAGCTATTGTAACTATTCATAGAAGCATAATCCAATATGTCACATGTACGGTGACTTACGAAAATTTTCACACAGTCCTCCGAAATTCAAATATTTAGAAGATTACACCTTTTTTTATTTACTTTAGTGTCATTTCATAGTCATTAATTTGTGTTTCTTCTTCCATTTATTTGTAGAAGAAACATACATAAACTGAAATTTTGGACTCACAAAAAAATCTACGAACGATTGTCGTGGATAAATTAATTTAGTTGCACAAAATTTGTTATTCTATCGTATGGTTCTATCTTTGGTGACTTTTTTAAACAACTTGTAAGATTCAACATTTTTTTTATTCGCAAGCTTTTATATTTCTAAGTTTTGAATTTTCAAGCGTTCCAATTTCTAAGCTTTTAGATTTCTAAGCGTTTTAATTACCAAGCTTTTGGATTCCCTAGCGTTCGAATTTCCAAGCTTTTCAATTTCGAAGCGTTTGAAATCCCAAGCTTTCGAAGTCTGAAGCTCTTAAATTTTCAACCTTTGGCATTTCTAAGTGTTTAAAATTCCAAGTTTTTCTATTTCTGAGCGTTTAAAATTCCAAGTACTTCAATTTCCAAACGTTTGGATTTCTGTGCTGTTGGATCCCCAAGCGTTCAAATTTCCAAGCTTTTGGATTCGCAAGCCATTTTCGATTTCCAAACATTCCAATTTCAAGCTTTTGTATAAACAGAAGCGTCCATCAACTTTTCAAATCGTTCGAATAATTACGGCCAGTACTTTAAAATGTCCGAGTTTTACTTCGAACAACTGTACACGCGTAAAGCCACACGTCGCGTTACGTGCAATTATGAAAATTTGAATGCTGCCTTGTGGATAGCAACTTTTTCGTTGAACCACGGTAACGATCGTGTTTAAACTTCCGAAGCCCACGAAAGGAGACTCCGAGCATGCCCGCGTAATCACATAGTGGAACCAGAAACACGTCGCACGAGCTGTGTGCCCAATCGTTTTCCGGTTCTTCCTCCTGCGGGTTGTTCCGCGTTGCCGCAGCAAGTGGGGGTAAAAATTATTTAGAATTACCGAAATCCGGTGAAACGACCGTTCAGATCCACCGTAGCATAATGCGATCCGAAGAGATCGACCGGCGAATCGGCCGTTCACCTTCCACATCGGCGTCTCGATCTCTTTGGGTAACGTCTTTCGGGGCCCTCGGGGCACTTTAATCCGGCCCTGGCCCCCAAATATCGCTCTGATTACCGTCCCACGAAAAGCCGGATTATCACTGTCTTTATCCCGGGCCTGCCACGCCGAAATTATATTGCGTCTTATTGATGCCCAACGATATGTCAACCTATTGATTAGGGTGATCCTCCAGCCTGTTGCTGCGGTGGCTATATTTCTCGTCGGACATAATAGGTCGATGATAAAAGATGATAAAATGATATAAGATCGGACTTCGACTACGATTTTTGATAATGTCCAATGTTATTGGATGACGAATATCTCGTGTTATCTGTGCAATAGGTTTTTTTTTTAGTCGAGATATCTATGCGTAGCACTGTATTACATTCTACTCCCGGTTGGGAACTTAATTCCAAATGTTCCGTAGTTTAACCCTTTGATTGCGAAAGGAGTACATACGCTCCCAGCAGGTTTTATGTAATACGGTATAAATCAATTTCTTAATTTACCATTATGTAACAATATTTGAAGGTCTATCTTAACAGTGGTGTAGCATTTTATTATTGTAGAATTCACCTTAATTATTTTGTACACGTAAACTATGCGTGTGTTACTAATTATACCAATTCTCCTTAGCGGCGATGACCAGACTAATATCGCGCCATAGTTAAAAGATTAATAAGTGAACATTTTTTTATACCTGTATATGTACGAAGTTCCCATATGGGAACAGCCATGGGATTCAATACATAACATTGTTTATCAATATTTTTTTATTTACTTCATTATCGTATTAACATTTAAATAGAACGACAGGTCTGTAGATATTTTTTAAGTCGTTATAAAAAAATTCATACAGTAAAGGGTTAGGCGACGCTATAGTAAAGCGTATCTTGAAGCTACAACATGGTGGTTTGAGATTCTTGTGGGGTTGGATTGGTAGCGAGATTCAGGTAGGAGATTCGGTGACACGAAGGATTTAAGTATGATTGATTTTGCTTTTAATCTGATAATGTTTGGAATATTCGAAGGAACCGAGTGTTGGCTGATTTTGGTGCTCAAAGATTTGTTGCCACGTTGTTGTATGACTCGTTCACTTTGACGAATCTGAAGTGATGGAAGAAATATAATGTATTAGGTTGTTTGGAAAGTTCGTAGAGATGTTTTGAAAACATTTAAAGGTGATACGTGCGCATGATTTTGTATTATACAGTTAAGGAATTTTTGTAAAAAAGAGAATCATAATTGAATCAAACACCATTGCAGGATTAATTTTGTGGAGGAATGCCATTAATTTAACGCTTACAATTAGACGGTATCTTGTCTAATTGTATAAATTGTCTAAATTCTCTGTCGATAGAATCCTTAGTATTTATTGTACAAATATTCTACTTAACGGAATCATTATTTCTTCTTTGGTTTCTCTTTGATTTTAAAAACGAATGTATAAAAATTTGTAGTGTATTCGTCACATATTGCTTGCATACTCAACTACAAGGAAATTTGCCTAACCCGTAGGTCTAATTTTAATGAAAACTTGTGTGCACGAAGAGCATAATAGCGCATATATATATATAAAACAATTTTTTGTCCACCGGAAATTTGTTTAAGAAGGTGAAATCAAGTGTTGAAAGTTTTAACGTGTCTCTATGTATTTAACGAAATTTGAACGAAAATTAATATTCTAATTTGTCCGCCACTGTGTATCACTTACGCTTTACAAGAGTACATAGTATATTATAATTTCTGTAGTTCTCCAAAGTCGCGGCGACTTCAAAGACAACAAAAAGGACCGCGTCCTTTAAAACGTCGTAGTTGGAGGGACAACCGTGTACTCGGAACCTTTTCTAAATGAACCCTTTCGCAACGAATAAAGCATAAACTCGCTTAATGATCCAAAGTGTTCCAAGAACATTAGTCCGAAGAAATAGCTTTCTTCGTGGTCCTCCAATTTGGCAGTGGCCACAGTGCTCTGCTTCCCGTTCCATTTCTTCTTTTTCCTTACGAATTCACTCTCTCATTATTGTCACAGTTGGCCGCGTTACAACGTGTAACGTTTGGCACAAAAGCACGGGGACGCAAAACACAGAACCTGTGATGGTGAATCACCACTGGGGTTCATGGGGGTAAACGTTCGCAGCGTGTCGAACGTGTTTCGGGCATTCGTCTCATCGATTTCACGGTTCGTTCACGATCGGCTGAGAATTTCCAAGCGTGGCCTCCACCGATTGGCTTACGGCAGAGATTCTTCATGGTGTTTTGCAACGTTACCGTGGACTCCGCTGCATTTCTGCACCGCTGAGTTTCCCCTCTAACCGTGGGCTCCAGTTTTTTCCCCAAGTGGACCAGTTTTTGACCGTTTCGAGCAATTTACCGCGGAGATTACCTTAGGACGCTTTTTCAGCACTGCAAAATACTTTAACTTGTGATTGTAGGAAGGAATTTGTCGTTCTTCAGGGCTTTTATAGGGCAAAAATTATTTCCGCTCTGCGTATCACGATTTTAAGGACGAATTGCGGAAAAAGGTGGATATTTCGACGATCGCGACAATTTCTCTGCTTGCAGACATTTAGTTTTAACGAATGTACATATAAAAGACCGATGCAAGAAACGATTCGATGCTTCGATGGAAGTCATAAAGTTTGTGAAATATATAAATCGATAATAAAATTTACAAATTTAATAGTCTGTAAATGTTTATGCAAATGCCCATTTTTAAAATTATGTATATGTTTTATTTTGAATATTATGCATATTGCATATATTTTGCATAATGCATATTGCGTGCACATTTCTTTCATTTTTCCTTTATATTTGGCAATTTATATATAGACTGCAGATGTTTATGCACGTATAATATGTCCTGATGTGCAATATATGTGCAACATTCATGCGACGTATTTTCAAACTTAAAGCCGGACTATCTGAAATGTATTAGAAATCTTCACTTAAAAATATGCATATCTACAAAACGTTATTTACAAAATTAATCACAGCCGACGATTACTATATATATGAGTTATATATTTAAACAGATAATCCATTACATTCCCAGGCGATCAGTTCTCATGATAAGTATGCAAAGAGCATGGGAGAAATATGCGCATAATATCTATGAAATATGTAATATGCATAGAATATGCGTTATCTGAAAAATGGAAAATATATTTTTCGATTCCTCTGATGACGAAACAAATGTTTGCTTAGGTCCCATTGCTTTATCTGTTTTCCATTAAGATATGCATTTATATAAAAATCCCCTGTCTATTTTTATCCTCCTTAAGACCATACAACCTTTTCGTAAAACATTTTTAGCTACAATTAACAACTTCCAAGGTACTTCATGTTTTAACTTTAGATGGTTCATTTTGCATTTTGTATAAATATTGCATATATTTTAACACTAGAACTACTAAAGCGGTCAAAATAACTTGTTTGCAATTTCTCCTAAAACTTGTATAAATTAACACTGACGCAGTTCTGCAAATTTGCCGAGAAGAATAACTATTTATGTCTATTGCATTATTGTATATTTCTCCTTTTGACATAAGTAAGTACACTTCAATTTTCAGTGGTTCTAGCGTTAATGTTCTATATTTGTATAAACGTCCGCAGTCTAGTGATAAAGAAACAGTAACGACTTCCTGCAGTAGTTATAGCGATTAAAAAAGAATAGATGCAATATATACAAATATTGTAGCACAAGTTTTATGTAATTGTTACATGATACTTGCTAGTATTTGGAAAATGAAGCTTACACTTTTGAATTTTAGAAAGTCCATGTATCTTATCATTGATGAAATTTTTTGAAAAAAATTATCTCAAAAATCATAGACGTGAAATCTGTTAAATTATTGAATAATGGAACTTTTATCCTTTTCTTCACTCCTTATCACTAATTTATGTTCATATCTAATCTTCAAGAAGCTGCCTTTCAGCATTATCTTAAACTCGCCAAGTGGTCATTATTTGCTCGTCAGAAATTGTTTTATATACGGAATTGAAATTTAATTAAAGGAGAATTCATTTTAGTTAATTTGAATAGTGAATTCTAATCTTTGCATATATAATTATTATATAACGCTTTTTGTATGCAAATTCACTTGACACTAGATCGCGGATCTTATTGTTAATGCAAATTCGCATCTTTATTAACAAAATTATGGTTGGTTGTTTCACTCTCAAAATGTAATAGTTTGTACTTACATCGTTTCATGAGGAATTGCTGAGGTTCGCATGAAAAGTTTGTTAATTCCCTTCTCTGCGTATAAATACAATCCAGGGTACATTTAAAGTAAAAATACCTGAGGAAGAAAAGAGAAAACGTGCAAAGAAAGTATAATAGGAATAGGGTAATGTTTTTACAATTTTATTTCAAATACGGAAGATTTATTTTTGGGTAATGATACGTTTCGATTTGTGGATTCTTTTTGCAGTAAATATAGACAGATTCGTAATTTTTCAAATATACTTATTTGTGCATTTTAATTTCTCATACATGTGTACTAATAAGTTAGAAATAATTCGCTCGTTTGCCAAATCGATTAATTCGACAAAACAAAAAGCAGGGATATTGGTAAAATAAATATACAGTCTTTTAATAATCCTTTTGAAATGTAAATTCGCATAAACACTGTAGAATGTATTAATACTGACATAGTTTTTATCTAACGGCATACAGAATGCGTAGCTTAATAAATTCTTGCAATAAACATTATTATTTTTACAAATGGTTAATTATTCCATGACCAAAAACATTGTTCTTATTTTGTGGCATAAAGCTTAAATGTTAAGAAAATTCACTTTAAATATAAAATGTTAAGCATCAATCATGTGCTTTTGTGTAAAGATTTTGAAAAATTCACAAGGTGGAGTTAATCACTTTGGTCTTTGATCGTCTCAAATATTAATATAATCACGCTAACGCATTCGATTGTTTCATTCGTCTTATCACCGTTATCAAACTAATTCGCTTGCCCGTAAGTTTTTCTCTTGTTTCTAAGCGCCGCTTTCCCTCTGCGGTTTTCCAAAGACTCAATTTTTCACTAGGCACTTTAAAATCTCGGTTGCACTCAACGTTCGCGTAAGATCTCTATTTTACTCGTTCCTGCGAAATCTGGATTTCCATTGCCCTTTTTTTTCTCCCTTTCCGTCGGACCGCTGTTTTTTCACTTTGCCTCTCTCTGTAAAACCTCAATTTTCGCTCGCCTCCATAAAACCACGACCCCACGCTTTAGCTTTTTCTGAAATCATGCTTTCTTTTTTTTTCTTTTTTTTAACCACGCTGTCCCACTTCAGCTTTGCTCCCTTAAAAATCTACTCTTCAGTCCTCGTTCGGATCGACGTACCACAATAATTGTTTGAGATCAACCACTCGTGAAATTCATCGTGTTTTAGGGAAAGTATGGGATGGCGAATCGTGGTGATTAATTCGAGGATTTTATAGAGAAGGATTTTTGTCTTAAAAAGGGATACTAAAATCAAGTGAAGCTTTAATTTGCATCAACAATGTTTAACCCTTCAGCGACGTCATAAAACGGACCCTAATTACTTTTTATAATGAATGTAAAACGATTAGTGATGATATTATAATATCATCACAGAATTCTTTATCGCCGCATTCAAAATTGCACTTAGCCTTATCATACTTAATGTGCATATATTTACATGGTCTTTGATGTCGCTATTTATCTTCTGTGTCAACGCTGTTCCTCAGTTCATTTTCCGACTTTTTCCTTGTATGCCTTTCAACTTCTCTTATATATTATAAAACGATCAGTAATTATTTAGAACATAAAGGATCATTTATTGACGATTATGAGACGCGTAGTTAGTCCCCACATTTTATAAATAGAATAATTAGTAGCGTAATGGAATAAATTTGTTGAAATATACAGAATTCTCTTCTATTTGCTTACCTTTAATCTTAAAGAACATTTTAAGAAGGACATATGAATTTTACTTGTACGCGTAATTCATTTTATTTCATTATTTGCTATTCCTTTAAGCGTTAAATTCGGCAGGCTTCAAGCTTTATATTTGTGTACGGAAAACGTGATTTAACGTTACTTTTAATTAATCAATAACTACGAAACTTTGAGTTGCATAAAATCGGCCATTTCATACGCGACAATCTAATATCATTGACGAAACATAAAATAAATTATCCATTCTTATATGAAATCATCAGGGGGCTACCTATCCCCCTTACTAAAATAAAATAACAGCGTTTTTAAAACGATAGGAATTATAAAGAAATACAGCACGAATTAATTATTTCCCATATAAACGATCTATAATAGCTACATTTATAATGACGCACATAGAAGTATATCTTCATATGTATTGGACTTCTATCATTTAATCTTCTATAATTCGAATTTCATTTACTTTCATGATACGAACAAACGTATAATTATATTTAATATATAGATAGAGGGTTAACTTTATCAACGTTGATGGTCGGATTCACTATAATTCTTAAAACGAACCATTCCAAATCGTAAGGGGCGTAAAAAACCTCTACTTTTTTGCACAATCCGAATTTCAATTTGAAATTTATGATTTTTCCTATAAATCGATGGTCTATCCTGTGTACTTAGTCAATGCTAATATCGTCGAAGCCTACTCACACCTATTCAGACCACCTTGTCAACTACCTGTATACATTCTACACTTTCTGGTGCTGACCATCTAATAGGTTATGCACGGTCACCAACAATGTAATAATCTTCAGGATATTTTTCTACACCAGTCCCCCATAATCTCCCAATTTTACTGAGAAGTCTGATGCTACTAAACAATTTCAAGCAGATAAATCTGTATAGATTCTACACTTTCTCTTCTCAACTAAATACCTACAATCCTCCTTATCCGAGATGTTTCTCTCCAGTCACGGTCGATCATGAACGACATGAAAGTTCCATCGAATGTCGTTGAAGGCCGCGACCCCTCGACCTTGAAGGTATTCCACGCAGTAGCCGCGGATCAATCACTATGGAGAAGCGATCGATCATCCCCAGCCTGTGGGCCGTGGCACTGTTAGGGAGATTTCGGTGCATATAAGTGTCAAATTTCGATGATCGATGACTCGCAATAATTTGCTAGTGAACACACAACGTCGTAAGGGGGGGGGGGGGGGGGAGATAAATCAGCCGTTGGACACGTTGGTCAACTAGTAAGAATCGATCCACGGGTAGGGCAGATTTTTTCGACGTAGTTCAGAGACGAAAGGCGAAACGAAGTATAGTCGTGTGGTGATAAGTTTCAGAAGCACATTGCTAAGTACCACTGATATCTTCGATGATTTCATCGAGAGACACGGTGTTTCCTTTCGGTAATCTTCGTTTTCGTGCTGATAGAATTTGTGGAAAGGGGGTTGAAATTTGAGGGGTATTGAAATGAATACTAAGCAATTTTATTATAGCCGAACAATCGTAAGAGATATCGTACGATACGAGATACGTGCAGTTGAATTGACGATATTTCTTGAGCATATTTGATAAGTACCGACTAATGGGAGTTCGTTACGCTATGATTTTATTCCTATTAATATCTTTTATGGTAACGAAACGATGATGTAATATAATACAATACCACACCAGTACGATAATTCAATAATAATAAGGTATTCTTGAGGACGCATTATACAATTCCATTGATACAGTTCATTCATTCATTCATTTAAGATTAACATTGACTTATGGAAGGCGCATTACTGCTGTCATCTAGAAAGAAAGACTATTAATCGATAGAATCTGTTCTTCTCTTCTTTAATTTAATAAGACTGTTCAAACATTAATCTTCTATAACGTTACGTGTCTTGGAAGTTACACATTTTTTATATTTTATTATTAGACTGCGCATTTTTATGCATTTATGAGAACGTTTGCTTTGGTAAAAACAATGGGACGCACATAATATGCAAAATTATATAAAAGATCCAAGGTAAAATCATGCATTATTATATTTGAAGGATGAAACTAAGTTCTGTTTAGCTCCCATTTCGTTACTCGTGGTTTCAAAACTATGAATTTGCATAGAAATCTGCAGTCTAATAATTACCTTTTTTGGGATCTTGTTTCTATCAATCCCTTGTCACAATATACTTTTCATCAATTTTTTTATTCGTGAACCTTTCACGCTTCGTATCGTCCTCTAAAATATCTCAAACTTACGTTACTGCAGTTGCAACATATTATATATATAGAAAGCTGAAAAGGATAATAAAACATCGACAAATAGGGTGTAGAAATTAATTCGGTGAATGAAGATAAATAACCAACGATGTGTCTAGTTGCGTAACTCTGCTTCGGATCAATTTTACAAAGTTCTTCCCCTCGCAAAACTCATTCTCGACTTTTTCCCAAACGGCCAACCTCCGACTTATTTCGCACGTGTGTAGATTCAGAAGAAGCTCTACGCGAGATTCAATTCCGGAATCTTGCGCTACTCCTCCCTTTTCCGAATCTTCGCGATTTCAACAGAGTGACACCAGGTTGCACACGCGTTCAGAATACCACTTACGTGTCAAAGACTGACTTTCAGATTTAACGCTATTGAGTATTCAGAATCTAAAAGTAGCATAAAGAACGATCGATGCATTGCCGGCTGTTAGGTTTATTCCTCGGGGCTATAACCTATCGTGAACTATGGACTTTGAAGGAATAACTACTGATAACTGTGTGCACGCGTTGACAACTATGGTTTCGCTTTCAATGGATAGTTCGAACTAACCAGGACACTGAAACTTATTAACTTTTATAGCTCGACATACTTTACATTCACCTCTTTACACCTGTGAGTTTTACGCGCGTGATCGATATGTCACTATTGCGCGTTGAATGAATGCTTGCGATTCTTTTTATCACTTATTGTTGGTAGCTTAAGAGTTCATAAATCGTTAGGGTATATATCAACAAACTTTTCTCATTTTCTGTATATCGATAAAAGCAGTCATACCTGTGATTTGAGTTTACAACTTCATTGTTATGGTAAACGCGAATAAAACTGCCATGCGCCACTCCTTAACCCTTTGACTGCGGTGCGACATTAGCGTGATCGTAATCGCTACGAAGAGAATTGGTATAATTAGAAATGCACGCATAGTTTACATCTACGAAATAGTTAAAGTGAAATGTTGAATAATAAAATGTTACATTGCTGTTAAAATAAACCTTCAAGTATTGTTATGTAATTGTAAATTAGAAAATTAATTTATATCGTATTATATAAAATCGATTGGACGTGTTTGTGTCTGTGTGTGTGTGTGTATATATGCCTTTTGCAGTCAAAGAGATAAAAAGTGAACTCCATTTATAAATTTTATAAAAATATATTTATGTACCTGAGTTAAAGTATTCGTTGATGCGTTGTGATAAATTATGTTTCCTTTAAGGTAAATGAAACCTCTAATACCTAATATTACAAACGCTTAGTGGGAAGAATAGGAATACGAGATACCCATCTTATTTAGTGACCTACAAAAAAACTCAAAATTGTTGCGGCAAAGAAACAAAAACAACACGTTGACTGCCGCGTCGTCCATCGACTATATCTTTGTCTTTCATTTACATTTCATTTTCATTTCATTTTTGCAAAGTGGTGTCGTGGAACTTACAGGAAAAAGACGACAGGAGTTTCTGAAAAGGTCGAGGAGGGTTTCATTAAGACCGACATAATTCTACATTTTTTAATAAATTTTGTTTTCTGTTAAATATTTGTTTAGAGAAAAAAAGTGGCTTTTGGGACAACCTAGTTATTTTTGTAATTAACATTATAAAACATTCTTCAATCACGTACAGGATGTGATTCCTTATGAACACATAAGAAAAATCTAAAAAACGAAATTTTTATTCCATTTCCGGTTTAGTTTTCGAGATAATCAAGTTTGAAAATCTCATCTTACAACTTAACACAAGCTTCTGCTATTTTAGAACGTTCTAACACTAACCGTACAGCGCCCGATCAAATTACCAGTTTTAATATCTACGATTCCACATTCATTCTAATTTCTTTCGTCTAGACAATTCTTATATTGTCCATCTAATCAGTTTCCCCACATTTTGGATTTCTTTTTGCTTCTTTTTTCACCGAGGAAAGTTTATTGAATAGATCTACGTAGAATGCCAGTACGGTTAGCGTTAAAAAGCTTAGCAATCTTGTCTCCGAAATAATTCTATCCAAACCCAAAGCCAAATGTGGTAAAAAGTGCAGCATTTAGCTCTTACATGGAACCATGCGAAATGTAGGCAACCTTTAACCAGTCACGTTCCGAATCTCGACAGCGATGCATAGCGCAGTGTTGCGGCGCGAGTCAAACGGTTTCCCGTAATTATATTAGCCGGCGTGCAATTAGAAACCGTACGAGTGTAATTAAATGGAATTGTAGGGGCACGCTGCGCCGCATCCACCCGTTAGATTCGCGGCAAGTAGCTACGTCGCTTATCGCGAAATTAATTTAGTTCGCGTGACACACAACGCGACAAGTGTATGTGTGTACGCGTGTGTGTGCGTGGGTACGCGCGCGCTCCTCGTTACAGTATTACGGATTGCAACATTGCGTTCAACCCGAAATGGTAAGCACGCTCGTTAGGCTGACAGATATTCCATTGTTTTCGGTCACGTGTCATCTTGGTGCAGAAAGATAATTCGAATAATTGCGGATAATTTACAGTAACCTTTTTTTAATCAAAGCTGCTTCGAAAGGACAGCGAATGATAAAAATGTACAGTACAAATAGTATAATAAACGTTTTAGGAAAGTGATGACAGCTATGCTCATTTTCATAAAGATCAAACACTATTTTAGCGTTGAATGATTATTGATGATTTTAAACAATTTTAGAAATTTAATAGGGATTTAGTGTAGAAGGATATGGAGGGTGTTGAGATGGGTCCAGAGTCCGGAATAAAACACCTCCGACTCCTACTAACTATGATAAATATATTTACAAAGATATATAAGCGGTGGGCGCGCGCGGGTGTCCGAGTCAATCCTCGTCAGAGTCTACGCCGTAACTGGCCTTTTTTCGCCGTTTGGCCGTGAGGCTCGTTATTTTATGACCTGATCTGTTTGGCAGCGTCATCCTTGAGCCGCATTCCCTTTTCCTATGTGAAAAACGACACGGCCTACGCTACGGGTACATGGGCTTTCCCTGTACAGTGTCCTTCATAGGCAAAAACTCCCGTTAGCCTTCTACATTAGATAATTTTTTTGTTGTGTTTGTCAGACAACTAAAGAACTCCTATTTCGAGATACGATAAATGTTTTAATATTGCATTTATTGCGGCTCGTATGGAAAATTAAGTTTTCGATCTTGGCCCAGTGAAAGGCAAGGGTTGCTCATCACTGTTTTAGGATTACATTAACATTCTATATCACACTGCAGTGGCTACCGAAAGTATTCGCACATACAGCAATTTTTCAACGACGAATCTTTTTATTTAAATTCGTATAAGAGGAGCATTCGAATTTGAGTTCGAATTCGTAATCGGTCACAAAGTGTTCACCAAACGTGAATTTAAAAACATTGCAACGGTTAATCAAGATGACGATATTGATAATCAACGTTTATTTTTAACAAAATAAGATATTTACTTTAGCTTAAACATAATTTACTGCTATTTGCTACGTTTTTCTAGCAAAGTAAACATTTCTATTCATGAGGTGTGTTAAATAGTGAATTACTCACTGGTACACCTAATAGAAACGCGTGGATCTTTCAAAATTACTTACAAGGAAGATTTCCCAAATGTTAGTCGCCAATTTTAATGATGCTTGATGAAAAGGTAGTTTCGACAGAGTATTTGACACGTATTTTTTTTTATCGGCGTCATCCATATCTAAAGGGTGCAAACAGCCTTCATAGTTGGCGATGAAAAATATATTTTCCTCTATATCTCGAAAACTATTCGGTCTATTAAAAAGTAATCTGCGTGCGATGACTGATACTGATATCACGAATGTTTGTAAGGTATATATCGCTATGCATCGATTATTACCAATTAATAAAATTTATAATACCTGTTCTCAGTTTATTTCTTGTACATATGTATAACACTACCTTTCGTTTCAATTATCATACGCACTTTCCAACTAAAACCGAAAATTTCCGATTTATGAAGTTGATCACGCGTTTAGTGCCACGATGCAAACGGGTTAAGCAAAAGTTTTTCGTTTTCTGATGACAAATCATTCTTCGAGAAATGATATTAACAATTGCGAAACCTTTCTTATTAGCACGCAATAGGGTTAATACTTAAATGCGAAAATAAATACAGCGACGTGCAAATACTTTTTTATAGCCACTGTAAAACCTGTTAAAATCTAACGCTTAACGGCTCGAAGATTTTATAACTGACGAGAGTTACGTTGGAAGTTTAAATTTTCGAGCCACCGTGCAAATTGCCTGGTCAAACATAGGAAAGGTAAGCAAAGGAAAGCTGCGAAAAGAGACATTCTCTTCACGTCCGTGGAATCACGTTGCACAGCAGTGTCAAAATTAAAATTCCAGCTACCACGAAATAACCCGACTCTGGTTGAGGGACCCCAGTGAGAAACTTTGCTCGTGTCACGTAAGCCAAGTATCGCGTTCTTGTTCGTGTCACCCTCGTCTATTCGATCCACGTGTCGACGCCCGCCACGGCGAGATGACATTCTGTCATGTCGGTGCAAATTGCAGTGGTACATTCAAGAACCACAAATTTCGTGCGTTGGTCTTCTGCTGTAGCCACACTGAAATTTTCATGGCAGAAAAATCGTCTGTCTACCGGTGAATTTTCTTAAGCGAAATATACGTAACGAATATACAACGTCTATGTGTTGTTGCGTAAACCGAAGTCCAAATTTAGTATGAAAATTTCTTTACTTACGATTCTTTACACGTTACTTTGCTATTAAATAAACGAATTCAAGTGGCAATTATAGGAACAGTGATAGTACGTTGGTCATTTACCCTATTTACTGACCCCTTCAACCTCGCTTGAGTCTTCAGGCCCTTCGTATAAATAAACCATAATAAACTTTCCCTACCACTGTTGATTTGACAATATATAGATGGCCGAAAAAGGGAAAGCTAGCGAGTATATTTCTCACAACCATCTCTGGTCTGTACTGTCTTGAAGATTTAGTTTTTGTATATATTTATATGTACGTTGAATAATGCATAAATCTAACAGTAACAACGTTGCAAGAGCAAATCAGAAGGGTGAAATGCACCAAATCACGTGCCACTCGCCAAGTTCAGTGGACAGTGTCCTCCAATTGAAACCAACGGGTTGAGCGACTGGAGATGGAAGACACGGGGTGAACTCAGACGGAAAAGCCGCTTATGCGTCGATCCAAAGGGGAACCCGATTGCAATTGCGACGTCCACAGAGATGCATACGTCACGGTGAAACATTTATTAGTAAATGCCTGGCAAGACGGTGTATCAGAATGGACTCTAACGTTCTCGTGCACCGCGAAGAAGGGTCTTGATTAATGGCGTCGTTTTGTCCAGGCACTTATTACGCTCACGTTCCTCACCGTGACGTGTCGCACGCTGAAATCGCGCGTGCCGACGGATGTTTGCTCACTTTTGGCTGATTAACGCGATTTAAGGCGAGTTCCTATGTTTGTGCATGTGGATAAACCGCGTTTGGCTGCCGTTACTCGGGAAGGACATGCGTTAACACTTTTAGCTATCCTGGTAGCGTAACGCTGGAACTACCAAAGCGGTGGAAACGATTAGTTTGTTACTCATAAAATCATCAAAATCGTATTAACTTATAAGAGTGCATTTTTGAGGATTTTCATAGATTTTTTTTTGTAAATAGCGTGATCGAAGATTTATCTTGCATTGCGTATTCTAGCGAACATTTTACTATTTCAATCACCTCAGGGCAAATATGTGTACTTTAATCGTCGGTAGTTTTAGTGGCAAATCTTAAAACATTCTTTAGAAAGAACAATTTCGCCTGTATTGCATTTTCTTATGGTTTGAGGTCTCAAAAATGTATTGATAAAATTCTCCTTATGTAATTATTAGGTTGTGGATTTTTATGCAATTTCCTGTTTTTACAGACATAATTAACCCTTTGGCTTACAACAACGAGCTACACTCGTGGTTTAATCTATGGTCCAATTACAATAAAAACATGCTGTATTTTCTAATAAATTTCAATTCATCTTATTTCGATCTGTAGGATTGTGAGATTGAGGATCACTAAGTATGAATTACGTATAATATTTTAGTGCTTCGCGTTCGATGTAATGTTACAATAAAAAATTGTCAAAATTTTAGTGAATAATCTTTTAAGAACTCGTAAGCCAAGGGGTTAAAGGAACAAGACTTTAGCAGCGATCTGTTTCACTCTGTAAATATTATGACGTGGGCTGTCATAAATATTTAACAGCAGCAGATTTTAATCTGACAGTCTAACAGGCGTCATTATATTCCCATTAGTGTATCTAGCTTTTTCTAGCTAACTGTAATAGCTTTTGTATTTCTGGTCGTTTGAAATTCCAAACTATTGGATTTCTAAGCGCTCTGAATTTCCAAGATTTGCATTCCCAAGTATTTAAACTCCCAAGCCATTGGATTTCGAAACTTTCCAATTTGACGCTATTGTATTAAGAGGAGCATCCATCGAGTTGTAAAATCGTTCGTATTATTATGAGCAGTACTGTAAGTGTCCAAGTTTCACTTTGTGCCATTGTAACCCGTAAGAGAGAGAAAAAAAAGATTAACGAACTCGACGGTTGTATCGTAAACTCTAATGGGAACCCTAAAATCGATCGCCTTGAAATCGATTTTGATCGAGCCGCATAAAGTATTCGATTAATCCAAAAGAGCAATTTGTTCATTGATTCCGCTTCAATCGGGGGGAGCACGTCCTCGCGTGTGTGTTCAACGTGTCTGGCCCGGATTTAATCTTTTCGGGAATACACACAGTCGATTCCCGAACCGGTTCTTTTAGACAATTATTATCGACCAATTAGCATCCGACGGTATGCGGCGTGACTCATCTCGGTTCGATGGTCGAGCTCTTACATAACCACGACGTATAAATACACGCGGGCAGCGTGGTTGCTCATTAGTCACGCGAATTTATACGACCGGCGTTGCTTCATTCGCAATCGCCTTCACCCCCTTCAATTAAATAATGACCATGTAACAAAGATGTCAGGTTTATACGTTCGCTTGGAGCTGCCCGATTAAGCTGGCCCACATATGAAATATTCGACAAGCATTTACACATCCATGTGTTTTCCTTTGTTATTAGAAACCAGATTCAAAACATAGATTCCAAATTTATTGTTGAATTCACTCACGATATTCAACGAATTCATTCATTTTACAGCGGAATTCGGTTATTATAATCTCTTTTAACTGCCAATATTATTACCTAATAACTCTCAATATTAGTATCTAATAACTCCCAATATTATAACATAGTGGAATCCGGTTATTATGATCACTTTGGGACTTGCAATTTTTGATAAAAATAACCGGCTGATAACATTACGCAGATGATACCAAATTGTTATTATCGAACTCATTTCATTACAAATGATTGACTGAACTGCGGATTTTTATGCACTTATGGCAATTTTAAATTTGCAAGAAAGAACAGATTCCATCTGATATATAAAAATATACAGGATATTTAAAGTGAAGTATGAATTAAAACATTTAGGGGATCAAACAAATCTCTATTAAAGTCCACTCTTTCAATTTTACCTAAAGAGATACGAATTTGCATGAACACTCGTAGTCTAGTTATCACGTTTATACATAGTTTAATGGATATACTATCCTTCTTAAGAACATTCATGTTGGCATAACCTTGTCTCTCTAGCTTCTCCTTTATTTTATTTACGTACTTTCTAATAATTCTTGCAATGCACTTATATAAAATATAAAAGATATGCTTCGGTTAAAATTAAGTTTTAAAGGAAAGGTTCAATTAGTACGAATTTCTTAAGAATTCTTATCGCATGTTTCCAAATGTTTCCAACCGAAGTTTGATTACAATAGGCAAATTATTTTTAATCAATTGTACGTAGAGTGTTTTGAGACCGACTGATTACGATAGCATTATTGGCGATTATAATAACCAGATTCCACTACATTTCTTATTCAATACTCTATAAGCCGAATTTTAATTACTTTTATGACGACAGAAATTACTTCCTATTAGATAGAAATGATTTGCTTCAAAAAAGATAATAAGTTCCTTTTTGACCACTTTTTTTAATTTTAAAAACCGCTTAATGGATCAACAGTGTTATAGGAGGATTAATTTTATTACTGTAGCAGAAAATGGAGAAAGTAAAATACAAATTATAATATTTAAAGGGCAGAACAACCCCATATTAAAATCTCATTCCTTCAGTTTTATTTGTAAAGGTATGAACTTGTATAAACATTCGCAGTCCATTTCTAAATATTCCCCCGACATGATTGAAAAATACCAGGGGCGAAAAATAAAGACGGGGAAAAAAATGGGTACTTAAAATGCCAAACAATGGCGAGTCGGTCCTCGTAGTAAATTCTGCCGTCGATACATTAACGGTTTGCGAAAAAACGAAATCGGGGCGAATGAATTGGCTGAAATGGAACACGTTATAACGGAGCACGTTTATTGAACCAGTGAAACGGTTTTGAACGGTTCAAAGAGCAAATCTGGTCAAATAATTCTCTTCATAAATTCATGGGAACGTGGGCAGGTCGTGTGTGGGCACGCGTGTCCGTTTCTAAAACGGAAATCTGTTCTCGTATCATTTCTGACCCACTTTTCCGCCCCAGGTTACGATCGAATGGTTTCACTGTCTCTTTCTAGCTTTTTTAACTGGTCCTTTTTTATTTTAATCGACCGCGAAATGAAGCCGCAGCGTTTCCACGCGATTTACGCCGTTGTCGCCGACGTGCTGCAGGGTTTTTTTCGATAAATTCGTGACTCGATTTCCTGGCCTATCAGCGCGATAAAAGTCTGCACGAGTGGCCTGTTAATTGCGAATAATTGGGCAAAAAATAATTCCACTGGTATAAATTAAAAATTATATAAGGCTCTTTAGAGGACATTCAGGTTACAAAAGGTATTCATAACACATACTTCAATCTTTCTACCATGGGATTTTTTTTGTTAGACTCCATATTTCAATTGTAAAACCATCAATATGTACAGTTTCGTAAGAGTATCTACTATTGTGTATAATTGTATAATGCAATTAAAGTATAATATAATACATTTAAGTATTATTTAATCCAAATGTACTAAATTTCGTAACATTTTTAAATATGTGAGCAGAAAAATAAATATATAAAATTTGTGTTATTTAACACGTTATATTTATAGTATTTAATATATTATATTATAGTACTATTATTTATATAGTATAATAAAGTACTATTATTATATAATATTATATATGTTAAATAATGTAAATTTTATATATATATATATATATATATATGTGTGTGTGTGTGTGTGTGTGTGTATTTTTACATCCATACATTTAGAAATATTAGAGAAATTAATATATTTCGACTACTTAATACTTAAATGCGAAAATAGATGCAGTGGTGTGCAAAAACTTTGTATGGCCATTGTAATGGGAACGAAGACATATTTTTCTTACTTTGTACATTAACAATAAGGAGACCAAAGTTCGATTAAATGATAGCAAAAATATGAACCGTTTCAGTGCTATGGTCGCATATATGCGACCAATTTTGAATGCGATACATAGAGTTTACAAATTTGGTTCATCAAGACAATCAATAATTAGTACAAAACGATCACCGACTATGCATATAGAAACGTAGTAATGATTTATGAATATAACTATATTGATATTAAAGAATTTTGTATACACGTTATCCGTAAAATAAATTGAGAAACGCAGCGATCTTCCAAAATTATGTAGCACATAAAGGGTTAAAACCCGTTTTTTATAATTATCTATTATCACCATTTATACATCCTCTTAATTACGACTCGTAACAGGTTAACTAGGGATGACTAGTTAACTCGTCTCATGAATTATCAATATTTTGAACATAGGATTTTACTTTCTCAGAAATTCCTCATTTTCTATAGCATCTTTATTTTACATCTATATTTGCAGCAACTAAAATTCTAAACAATATTAATTTCTATTTTTGCGTATAAAGAAGATTCTGGCTGAAAATTGCCCTAATTAACAGGTTAAAAGTGATTAAGGATCAAGTTTGATTGTATAATTTGAAAACTTTATAATGAATCACAAATAGATAAGTAATTATTAATATCTCTACAGCACTATATTTGATCGTAAATTAGGTCGGAGGTAAATTTGGCAAATGTCAAAGGTAACTATGCAATGTATCAGTATTGAAATTGATCAAGAAGCAAAATAAATGGACGTATAATATTAATACTTAATATCTGTATGTCGGGATGAAGGAATGATTGAGTATCCACGACAAGTATGTTTGCAAGAGTTTTATTAATATAAGCACAAGTTCTTCGTCGGTCGGAGGCAAGGTAGATAATTGCTTGTATCGCGCCTTTCCGCCGTATTTATTTTCGCCTCCGGAAAGGCGTTACCCCTTAGCGACTTCGAGGGTGGAGCTACTTCCCTTCTCCGAAGTCGCCTCGATTTTTGGCAGGGGAAAAATTATAATTTTCTGATGCGGAGTTTTCTTTTTCGGTCCGCGCTGACCGTGCGGACGGACAAGCCGTAACGGGACATGGCTGGCAGCGTTTATGGTAGGGTAGCTTATTCAGCTACGCACGTGAAAACAGTATAAAATATTTTCGCCGACTTACAGACTTTAGGATAGACTAAATTGCCTATACCCAAACATCTGTAAGCGGTCAATGCTATTTTCTACCAACGCTGCGAGCCACGTACCGCTACAATGTATAATGAAGTATACCTAGATACAAGTGTGTTTACTATTATTACAACGCTTGGTAGTATTATTACTGCGATTACTGTAATAGCCTTTCGTATGCTATTGCTATTATACTCCTACTCATACTCTTACAACTTTTCTTTTTAATCAACTTTTCTGTCGTTGTACCTGTAATACTATTACTGTTAATTCTACTCCTGCTCCTTACAATATCATTATCCTTGTTTCTATTATTGTTACTGCTGTGTTACTCGAAGCAGTGCTTAACCTATTTTTATTCATTAAATAAAATTTTAAATAATTGGTGTTATATATGTAGGTAGAATAATTAAACTTCCTTAAACAATATCTACAACAAGCAATATGTACACATACAAAAAAAATAACATAAGTGTATTTTATCACTATTATCGGTTAAAGAAAAGATGTTAGAAAAAAAGATTCGTGGTTATATTTTCAAACTATTCCTGATTATACTTACTGGTTTGTTTCGTTCCTTATAAATACATACGTAGATTTCTTTAAAACGAAGTTGTAACATTACCCATTGCATCCAAAAATTTTCCACTCAGCCCCCGAAAAGAAAAATCCGCAATCGATACGCTTTACCAATTTACGATGATCGAATCTTGGAGGGGTAAAAAAATTGACTGGCACGCGATGGCCCATGATGGCTCGCGAAAAAGTCCAAATATAATTGGCACGCCACTCAACCACAACGTTGAAGCCTTCTCGAAATCGCGGATATTGTAATAACATATTTAAAAGGCCAGAGCAGAGTTCCGATCGGTTCATCGACCGTTCTCGAGCGAATACTTGGTGCACCTTTTTCTCCTGCCCTTTATTCTCCTTTTGCACCAGAGGGGGCTTGAGATAAACAACTTCGATTAGCGATTGCGAGGCGGACAGGGGTCGACATGGTCATAGAGCACGGATCGATGCAAGATGAATACTCGGCTCCTCTTGCGCTAGACTAAAAAGATTTTTCTCGCCATTGACAAATTGTATTAGATGCGTGCAAAAATTTGTTGGTAATTGTTTGGAATTTAGAAGTTTGGCCTGCTCACCGATTTCGATGATTTTGAGATATGTTGTAGAAGACGAGATTTAAAATAACTTTTTCCTCAGCATGTATACGGCGGTCGGCTATAGTTTTCGAGATACTTGCAAACTTTTGTCGCTTCTACTACGTTGAATTGTGTCGCACAATAACTAGAGAGAAGCTAGTCTGATTCTAAACCATTTCATAAAAATGAATACTACCGAAACAGTATATGAACTATTCAGATGCCGAAGTGATTAACTTAATTTTCTGAATTTTGTCCAAATTTTAGTGTCAAAGCATTTGATTGATGCTTAACGTTTTATATTGAAAATAAATTTCCTTAACAATTGGGCTTAACATCACAGAATGGGAGAAATGTTTTTTGCCTTGAAATAATAATCAATTTATAAAAATAATAATGAATATTTCAAGGATATATTATATTGCGCATTTAAATGTCGTTAGATAAAAGTTACGTCTGTAATAACACACTCTACAGTGTTTACACGGATTTAAGTTTTAAAAGAAATTGTACGTCATCAAATATTGCATTAGATGAAAAAAGAAAGAATTAATAGAGTAGGCGAATTGTACATAGTTCATCCATATTAAATGAATGCCAAATTTGAGAGTCTTAACTGCAAGAAGCTGAATTGAAACTTCTGTGAAATTATTATTGGACCATGAATTTTTATGCAAATTCATATTTTAGAATAAAAATTCGAAGAAAAACATTGAACAGAACAAATATAGAGAAATGGAAGTCATTCACCTATATTAATTGCAAACAAAATTTCAATTATATTTCGCATATTTCGATATAATAAATATTCATAAGGATTCTCAGCCTTAATATTACATAAAATAAAAAAGCTTATAGTGCTACCAATAATAATAATTAAACTGTGGATTTTCATGCACTTATGAGAATCTTAAATGTGCAAACTGGAACAGATTGCATTTAATATGCAGAAAGATACACACATATTGAAAGTAGTAGAGTAAAAAGTATTATATTCTATATCGTAACTCTCCATTTAAACCGCATTCGTTTAACATTGTTAATAAAAAATACGAACTTGCACAAAGATCCGCAGACTACTAATAATTTATAAAATTATTTCGCTCGAATATTTAAATCCCTGTATTTCGCAAGCTTTTACATCATATTCAGATTCGCTCTCGTGGAATATAATTTCGATTGTTTTGGCTCGTCTAATTTGCCTGCTTTTACGGCGGAACACAAAGGGGAAACTTAATTGTAACACGCGAACGCGCCATACAGTTAAATTACGTCGGAGGCAATTAGCTTAATTAAATGTATTGGTTTCGATGCGACACATAGACTTTCGATAACTTATTCCCATGTACGCGTTACGCAATGCCCGGCATTCTGAATTTTGATATGAAGTATCATTTAATCAACCTAATCACGTTTAACGACGGTTTCACCGCTCCGCGTGGTAATTCAGTTGTTATTAATTTAATGAATACGTTTCTGCTAATTGCTTGCCACCAACCGCTGTGTCACGCGATTGTTATTTTTATGAAATTACGATCCCCTGCTTCGACGTGTTAAAAAATATATAATATTCATGAGCGGTAATAATGAAACAACATCGGGACGCGAGTGACGCGTTCATACACTTTAATACTGTTTTAAAATTAATACGTCGTAATAGTTGGTGGCCATCAACGGTATTATAGCTTTCCTGTTATACTGCGCTTCGTTATAATTATATAATTAGAATGCGGATTTTTATGGGAATTCATTTCACTGATACAATTAGGAAAATGAAACTTTAATAGAGTTTTGTTCGCCATCTGAAAATTACAATATACATTATATTTTTGGTATTTTTCGAGGTTGTAACATATTTTCGTACCATTTTATTAATATCTTCAAGATCATTTTATTTGTAAATTCAGGAGCAAGTTTAAAGAATAACTTTTTCAGATAATTATAAATACACGTGACATCTTTGGTCAATTTTATATTTAAATTGTCATTTTAAATATGTATTATATTTCTCAATATAAAACAAAAAGAGAAGACAAATTTCAATAAGTTTCTAATGTCTTTTTCTACATACAATTCGTCAGAAAATAATTTCTTAAACTGGTTTCTACCAATTATCCGCATGTTGAAGTATAAATAAAATAAAACGTTTGAAATAATTAAACAATATTAGACATACTAATGAGTAATGCGTTTATTTTGTTTCAGTCAGTCTTTACTTTAAACAAACTGAAACACTTATACTATCTTACTTGATTATTATACTTAACTATTATACTTAAATATAATTGCTGTTATTTTGTAATACTACAGATTGCTGCTCGAAAAAATTTTTCGTTTTTTAATTAAACAAATTCATTGGCCCATTTAAAAATAATGGATTATTTATTGGTACACCTAGTACATAGGTTACATCAATAGAAAAAATAGAAAAAGAAAAGGCTAAGAAGGAAAAAAAAGGATTACAGTTTTCAAGAAAATAATTTCATTAAACGATTCGAAGCGATAAGCTTCCTGTGTGCAACGAATACACTTATCTCGTACTGCCACAGTGGAAGGGTTAATTAAGCATTTAAAAAAAACGAAAGGAGGATAGAAAGGAATGCGTGGCAATAAACTGCACGCAGGGCATGGAAAGTTGAACATTTTGCGGAGGCACGCGTGGCACATATAAAGTTTGCAGTTTCAGAAACTAGCGCAAACTAGTTACCGTGCAAAGTTATGAGCGACTGATTTATTGCTTGCTATCGTTCTCTGTAAAAATGGTACGCAGAGCTCGCTTGTCGTTGCGATCGATTACGTCTATCGTATAATTTTGCTAAAACGAGAACATGGGAAAGTTGGAAGTATCTAATTTTCCGCGGTATATTTCATTTTAATAATCCTCCGATGAAACTGTGGACTGTACCTTCTATCTTATCTTTTTTATTAAGTGCACGATCTTTTCATTTTTCCGTAATTCTTAACGCATTCGCGTTTCTTATTTTCTGTATATAATATGTACGGAGCCGGGTAAAATTTGCAAACAAAATATTCCAAATACTGTTTGGAATATATAAACTCTTTACAGTTCAGATAAAGTAGTTGGTATTTTAAATAAGAAGCAAAATTTCAGAGAATAAAAAATATTTGTATTCTTGGAATCCATGATATAAAATAAAATATTTCATTTTGATAGTCCAAATCAGAAAATAAAATATTTTATTTCAGTAACCTAGAGCATTACTTTACCATTGTTCGTAAAGAGAAGTACTTCATTTTTTGCTTCAGATACAGACATAAAGATTTTTTACACTTTAGTTTGTTAAAATGGAAGTATTTTATTTGCTGATAATATATTAAAGGAATAAAATATTTTATACTATGACGCAAATAATTTCAGTAGCCTTCAAATGAAATATTAGGTGTAACAGTAAATAATCCACTATTTTTTAAATAAATATAATTCGATTTTAAAATGTGCTACCAAAATACAAAAAACAAGTCAATGAATTTATTTTATTGAATAATTAAGCTTCCGGTTAACACAGCCTTGAAATGAAAGGAAACGAGACCTATTTTCGACGTATTGCATTAAATTGCTACTGCAAAAATAAAAATGCAATATAAGCCAGCAAACAATAGTGTGAACAATAGAATGAGCTAATATTAAAAAACTTTCTCCTTATTAGGTTCTCATAAAAATTCTTTAGTAAAAGAAAACTGACTGTTACTTTAAATTTGTAATTTATAGCAAACATTACTTTTGTGTTCGACATATTTCAATTCTACATCAGAGAACTAACAACATATGTTATAGATATACATTGATATGTAAACGATTAGGCATCCTCAACAGATTAGACAATAAACGCTAAAGTAAAAGTGGTAGCCCATATTTGGACCACTTCCTTTAATATATATTTCTTTTACTTTCACCTTTCGATGATTACCTTCCCCTTTCACATTTTGCACCCCTAGTTAACAGGTGTATCGGCATTCTTCAGCCATTCATTACCCATCGCGTGAAATTGAAAATAGATTTCGGCTAACGACATTAGCAACAAAATATCAGAAGTTGCTGGCCGTACGGATGCTACATATGCTATCGGTTATTTTCGAGCAACTGTCGAATGATGTCATATATACGTGAAATACGAGTACACTTTGGCGAACGCGCTGCAAAATAGAAGAGAATGCGGAGGGATGAATCTCACGAAAATGTCAGAATCGTCGCGTAGACGAGAGACGAGCGGAGGAAATATTTACGAGCACGTGTTGTGGTGAATTCATTCTTACCAGAGTCATGCCAGGGTGCATGAACTTTGGCCCGGTTATCGTCGTTCGCTCGCTACATTTGCCAATCTCCAACACTGAAACGTGTTTCGACCCTGGCCTCTCTTAATCGACCAAAGAGGCGAAATTTCAACGGAGAAATTCTACCTATTATACTCTCCCGTTCCGTCGATATTTCGGGAGATTTGTAGGAGTTTTTGCAAACTAAATTGCTGTTTAACGCAAAGGCTCTAAAGGGATCAATCTTCAATTAGTTGCGATGGGCGTTCTCAACATCTTGCAGAAATTATAACGACGAATAGACGACGGATTTCTATGCAAACTCATATTTCTAGAAATAAGATCAGTGAAATGGAGCCTGAATAGAAATTATTTTCGTTTTTCTAAATACAATGAGGTGTGCTTCGTTTCTTATATTTTATGTATTTTTGCATATTATGTTGTAAATACCGTATTTTTCCACGTAACTAAATTTTCCATGACCGCATAAAAATCCTCAGTCTAATAATGAAATATAATCTTGGTATACAGTGGCGTATCTTATAATGAGCGATCTTCCAAGTTTTTCCCATCAATCCATCAGGAACGGGTATCAGATCTTATTTTTAACATTTTGATTAATATTATCATTTCTATTGTCAGTTTTCTTATTTATCGTTAATATGATATCCGAACTATCCGGATTATTCTATCACAATTCCGAATATTCGAATATACGGATTATTCAGCTAAAAGCAAAAAATCCAAACCATACTCCCGGTCTTAATTGGTACGTCATACAGTAGTATATATTTTTAAAAGCGTCGAGTTCGCCCTTGCCGCCTTCGACACCTCCGACAAACAAACTACAAAATCAGGAAAAACCGAAATTGTTAAACACGTGGCATGTGTCCCTTTTTCGACTTATTGCGAGCCCCTCAATTTAAAGTAAGGGTAGCATTGCCAGAGCTATCACGCCATTAACGATACGGTGACGCAACAAATTCAAATGAAACAGTTTACAAGTACCGGCGAGTATCTCTTTCGGTTCACACGATGGACGCAAGAAAGCAACGAACCCCCCGTCCCGTTCGTAATTACAGGCGATCGATAACGACCCTGTTCGCTGTCTAAATTAAGAATGTTTTCGCTCGCTATCGCCTGCGCTGCGTTCCAGTAATTTTATTTCCGTGTTCGAGCTGGTCCAAGACGGCCCAAAGAAAAGTTACAACGCGTACACACCACGAAGAAAGAGAAAAGTGTACGCTTCTTATCTGAGAGGCTTGCTGCATCGTTCGCAGCATTCGAGCCAACGTGATTAAGTGCGTGCGTGCACTTGCGAGTGCGCGTGTGTAGGCGTGAGCATGCTCGCGACGTTTACAAGCGAGTAAAAGAAAAGGTTCAGAAAGATGGCTGCGGATGGGGAGAAGAAAGGGTGCTTCGGAATTTATGCTGATGAGACTAGTAGATAAAAGTATTTATTCATACAGTGGCGAAGCATGTAAATAGGAAAAATTAGTATACATTTGCATTGCGTAATAAAGGAAAATGTAGGGATACCGGATAGGGTAGAAATGTGAGATAACACGGATTTGATCTGAATACGGAGTGTAGATATTTCCAATAGTGACTGAAAATTAAGAATTAAGAAGATTATAATAGCCCTTCGGAACTGTTGTTTTTCTTTGCTGTTCTTTTAATATTTTGACAGTATTTCTTTCAACATATTATTCATAATAATGATCGTTTCCCGATATTTTTAAGTCTTTTTTACATTGACGATGATGAATTGTTTTATATGCAATAGAGAAATCCTTCAAATTTTCAATAAAATATACATACATGATTCTTTAATCTAATTTATGGTATGCATATTTAAATTATAGCGATACGTAAGAGTACTAAAAATACTATTATATCGCGATAGTCAACCATAAACATGTGATGTTACTTTAATTAATTTGACGTTACTTTTACTGTCTGTTGGCGTTAACGAGAAGTCATTGAGTCGACGATAAGATTAACTGGGGTAATAAATACATTGTGAATATTTGAGCAGTTACGCGAAAGTAAAGCATGCAAAATAATACGGAATATTCATAGTATTCCAAATAAAATGCAGGCTGTAATCTTTAATGGATGAAACTAATTTCTATTTCGATTCCATTTCTGTAATTCTGTCTATAAAAATATTTTAATAATTTGCATAAACAACCGCATTGCGGTTATAATAATAGATCATAACTGTGAATAAAATACATTATACAAACTTAGGTCATTTGATGCCATATTAACAAGTTATAACAAAAATATGAAATACGAGGAGAAATATAATACAAGACGCGAATAAGTTGACAACTAATTAATTATTAACACTACATTTTAAAACGTTCACTGTTCTTATAAACGTAATACTGATGGCGTTAAAAAGTTCAATTCATTACTTTACCGAATTCATTTCGATTCCACTGTATTTCAATGAATATATTTTAGTTTGTTGAAGAGAAATGTTGGTTACGAAACATGAAAATAGGTCGACTTATCATACTACTATTATTTTATCGTGTAGCATCTAGTTTCTTTCTACAATATGATTCTAATCCGATGCATTGAGAGTGTATTAATGCTATTCTCATAGAAACGTGAATAACTTGAAAATTTACCAAGAGATCATCAGAATCATTAAGGATTATTACTTTCCCATCGATCCAATGTCTCTATCATAAGTTTTTGACGAAGCATCAAACGTCCTATAGTTATGTAACATTTTATGCTTATTTATAGTTATAAAATAAAAAAACTCTGCGACACCCTGTATAATAAATCGTATCTGTGGTAAACAACACGTGCGACGTCTGACTAGCATAGTACGTTGCGTTGGTAGCAGAGTTCGATGCATTTTAGTTGATAAAGTTAAGTGGCTGGTGTAGCTTAATAACCTCTGAATATGCATTCGAAAAGAGGAAAGTATTTTAGGGTGAATTTGTTAGTCAAATTTCATCGAACTTCTGCTTCGAAGGGTGCTACTTGAATAAGCAAATTAAGACGACACGTCTAACTTACACACAGCTTTCCCTATTCTATGGTTTCTTAGGTTCTACCTGTTTCATATTTTCCATAATTCACTGCGCCTCATAAATGTCAGATGGAATCATGCAAATAATCCGACGAACAACTTACCTACCTGAAGGATAATAATTGAACGAGCATGAAAGACGGGCGTAAAATTGTGAAGGCAATTATTCTAAAAACGAGACGATATTACTGTTGTCGTATAACGTCTTATATAACCGTTTAACCATTTGAGAACGGGGCAAAATAACGCTTAACGAATTTTTGTTCAATTATTAACCCATTGTGAATGGCATATAGTAACACTTCACGAATTATTAACTCGAACAATTATTAACAAAAGTGTTTGTCACTGATACTAATTTAAGTTACAATTATAATACTAAATATAATTGTAATACTAATTTAAAACTCCAACATACTATAACAAATGAAGCTTATTTGTTAGAGGAAAGTTTCATTTTGGAAGGAAAAAATTACAAATGCTTACGAATTTGTTTTGATTTCTTTGATAAATCTGCTTTACTATAATGTAAATAAAATTGGAATTTTACATTCTGAAATGTTTTCAGTGTCACTATTAGTAGGCTCAGGATTATAATCACTTGCATTATCATATATTGAAATGTCTTTACGTAATTCAAACTCAAATTCTTTTACTCTTTCATTCGCTTCCAAATTTTCGTAATACCTATCTTCTTTTTCTGTTTTTCGTCGGTTGGAAAAGAACTGAATAATAATTTGCAGCCACAATTATCGAAATAACTGATGGAATTTATGGCGAAAATAAATATCTCTGCTCGCCGTCCCTCAGAAAAATTAATGCATATTTAATTATTGCAGCTACAGTTTGACACTTGTTTCTTGAATTATAATGTTGGTAAAAAAAAAGAATTTGTAAATATTGTTCAAAGATGGACAAATGAAACTGTAAAGTTTTAATTCGATACGTTTATTAAACCTTTGATCGCTACGGACGTATACATGCGGCCAATTTTGAATGGGATACATAAAGCTTACAAATTCGGGTATTTTCAAACGATGAATGACCAGTACAATATGTTCAGAAAATATGAATTGAGAATCTTTGCAATAATTAATAAGATGACGGTACAGATACTAAAGATAACGTGTACACGTAATTCGTGAAATTTAATCCAGATTTCTGCTGATCTTCCAAAATTACCTAGTACTCGAAGGATTAATTTTCCGAAAAAAATGCCCAACTTTTCATTCATCGATTATTAAATCTCCTGCTATTTTCAGGTAACTTTAGTAGCATTAGGGTCACGAGTTTCGTGAACTGTTTCGTATTCTTAGGAGCTTCAATTGCGAAAAGCAATTTGTTTCTACAAAAATTGACACGTCGATTGTCAACTGTCATTGAATAGTTATCTGAAGCTTTTGGCATGGAGAAATCTCGAATTATATCTCGCGCTATTTACTCGAATATATGTAGAATCTCTTCAAACATTAAATTAGATTGCTTTAATGTTTTGAATAACTATAAGCAATGGTACATAAATTCCTCTACGTATAAATAGATTTTATCGTGAAAGCAAAAATCAATGCTAGGAATTTTCCACGAAATTCAAATCTCGAGTGACAGTTGGTTACAATAGGCAGCCTGGGAGCTGTTGATTCGATTAAATAGAATTAAGCGTGGTATCTGCTTTCACAGTTGTCCACGAATGAGCTCCCTCGAGCCACAGTTTTCCGAGAACGCAAGCTCTTCTGGCTTGGCGATTATCCAGACGTTATTTCGGCCTGTTTATTGATTCCCAGAATAGCGAACAGGTGTTCGTTCACCGATAAATAGGTATATCAGCATCAAATTTTGACCACTGACACTGTATAGATTCTCGTCTCTGGCGAGTTTTTCATCTCGATGAATGAAACGCGCCTTAGAAATACATTTAACCGAAGAACAAGCGTTGAGAACGTTCCGCTGTGTTTCGTTATCACGTGAAAGCAATATTAAATAGAAGAAAAAGGCAGCCATTGAAATTACTCATGGAATTCATACTTTAGAGGGAGCAGGTATTCAAAAGACACAAATGTATATAAAATGTCTCTCTTATCTTTACACAGAATTCTTTGTCCTCGAAGTTACATTGAAATCTTTCCCTTTGTAGAAACGAGAAAAGGGAAGAAATTGCTAGAGTCTTAATGTTTCTTGCATTTATTCTGTGGAGCTGTGTAGAGAGGGGATAGAATAGGAAAAGGAAGGGTGTTGCGTTTCGTCCTGGGCCTGCTAGTGGACTCTTCAATAAGGCTACCTAGCAGGCCCTGCCTTAGACGTTGGGATATTGGAAGGAAGGTTAAAGGCGGTATATATATGGACGAGGTAGTTGGAGCGAGTACTTTCGAGAAAGCCTATTTCGTATGTCCCTCTAGTGATGGGTGCAGGAGAGCCGCCACAATTCTCAGCAAAACGATTATCTAATGAAAGGAATATTTATTTATTTAGGGGATAAACACCTATTAGAATACAGGATGATAGAAATTATTAGATGTATCAGTAAGTAATCCACTATTTTTTTAAATAAATATAGCTTAAAAATTGAAATATCTATTGAAAGGAATATTTATTTATTTATTTAGGGGATAAACTCGCTTGAAAATACACGATGATACAACTTATTAAGTGTATCAATAAGTAATCCAGTATTTTTTTTAAAGAAATATAGTTTAAATTTAGAATATGCTATCTAGATGTAAAAATAGATTAATGAATTTATTTTACTGAATAATCAAGCCTCCATTTTTGTAGGAATTTTTAGGACAGGTAATCTATTGCGTTGAAAATATATGCTGAATTTGATAAAACTAGTAGATTATTTATCGATACACTTAATGTATTGTGACAGTGAGTAGTGAGTTAAATGGATAATAGATATTTAAGGAATATTTGTATTGTCGTACAGTTTACAATGAGAATCAAAAGTAAGTATACACCTTATAAAAATGAATTTGTAGTATAATTATAGTATTGATTATAGTGCAACTGAAATTTCAGTACAATTGTAGTATCATTTGTAGCAAATAAATAAATACTGTATAATAGTAGTGTAATTATAGTAGAGGGAATTCACCTATTACCGCACACTTAACGTTTTCCCTAAATAAATAACTCATTTTATTTTGCATTAACTTTGAATTAACATTACTAGAACATAAAATAAACAAAATAAGCGACATTGTTATAATATTAACTTCAATTAATTTTAAACTTTAGTTTAAAATTGCGAAGAAACGTTGAACTATTCGTATAACTAAAAAATACACCGTTGTAAATCTATACAATTTTTATGGTAAATTTGTAACCAGTCATTTGACTGCCTTGGTAGTTCTCGTGTTAAAGATGTAAAACGGATAAATTTATTACGTTGGAATTATGAAAATATAGTATGCTCCATCTTTTGTATACGAAAAGAGATAATTAATAAGAGTTTGGTGCAATTTCGATGGAGTCATCGATAGGAATAAACAGGCGCGGTTTAGACGGGCATGGGGGGATGAAAGAAATAATGAACTCGGTCAGAAACAGTCCTGTTGTGTCGTTCAGGCGGCGTGACAGGTTAATTTCGTCGGATAGGAAGGAATTGGAAACCGGCCGTTTTCACGATTCCCAGGAAACTTTGATCGAGGATTTTGCCACATGCGGTTTGCGGCCAACAGGTTGGTCAGTCACCTCGAGTCATGTAACGCAGTGAATTGGAGCACGATCCGTGCCAAGTTTAAATCTCAAACCACCCTTGCCCGAAACACGCGCCCCTTTTCAGCTCTTTCAGACGCCGTTTTCATTATTCAGTCTAACAACGGTAATGTACATGTTCGCCAAAATTGCAAAACCGAAACAATCGGGTAACTCAATGGTTGTCAAACTTTTCCAGCCCTCGACCTATTTTTGGAAACTGTAATTTTTCGCGACTCACTCGTCTACACTATAGACAATGTATATTTTAAAAGGTGGTCGAATAGCACTGGAAAATTTCCAATGGTTAAAAGTCTTCTAACGAACATATTAATTACCAAACGGCGGATTTCGATGCATTTATGGAATGCGTAAATTATATAAATATCGCAAACTATAAAGTAATATTAATAAACGTTATCTTTTACTATATCGTTGTATTTTATTGCAAGAAGTGCCTGAGTTGGTCGTAATTCAAATTAATTCTTCCAATTTATCTATTACGCAATTCATATTATAGTAATGGAAATTCAAAGGAGAAATATTGAATTTTAAAATGCCCTAGAGAGCTTTCAAATAACTTTATTACGTATAAGAAATATTTAACTGTGAAATATTTAGAGATACTTCCCTCGAAATTCAATTTTCTCACTCAGGTTCTTCCATTCAACAGTACAATTATAGTATTACGTATGATAAATGAATGACAATATAATTATAAATGAATAATGATATAATTTCATTTTTGTAAAGTGGATACTTACGTTTGACTCTCACTGGGGTTAATCATATTTCAAAATTTCCTCCACGCAACGAATATTACACCAAAATAATACATTAACATCGTCCAAAGCTTAACAAAAGCTAAAACAGAAAAATTCCCCTAATAAATGCATTTTTAATCGCTCTAATTTCTATCCCTTACCATTCACCGATTATCTCTTCATCTACGTTAAAATTACACGCTCAGGCAATTTGGAATAGTGATTCAGCGAGGCGTGACACACGCGGGGAGAAGTCCTCGATTTAATTGTGCTATCCATCTAGGCGAAGGGTCAGGGACCAGTTTATCGTCTGACAAAGCGATGCGGTCTCTCGAGCGTCTAACGAATCCACATCCGGCGGAAATCGCGCGAGACGCCCTCGAAGCCGTTTGCAAACCCAAACGGAACAGGTGAGAGCTTTCATCGGCTCCGCTCGACATCTGCCATAACTGGCTTTATCGCTCGCATTTCCAAGCGTCGTTTCTCTCCACGATGAATCCTTAATGCCTGTTCCGGCGGCGTAGAAATAATAGCCATTAAACAGGGAATCGAGTTACGATTAACTTTGTCGAAAAAGAAACTTCGTTAACGGCGCCTGGAAAGTTTTTAGACACGACAGGAATTTCTTCTGGGACCTGTACGAGTTAACGTGATCGAAAGTTCGATCGATTACTTCCTTCTTCTTCTAATTCGCTTGGGGAAAGGGGTTGAAATTGAATGCACGAGATATATATCGTGGGAAAGGGAGATACTCTCGATGGAAAAGGTGTTTCTTCCGAGTAATTTAATTCACCGCTCCGGCGGCGATGCAAATAAAAGGAATTGTTTTTACACGGGGCTGTGTCTCTAATTGGCGCAACGTACGCGCGGAATTAAGATCGATGGATAGCGGAATTAGTCGGCGACTTGCTTTTGGTTTTTACGTTGATAGTAAAGCGAGTAGAAATGAAAGCTGAATAACACGCGTGTGAAAGAAACGGTGCGCGATATGACTTACAAATGGTTGAATTTGATTTGCAAATTGGTGAATTCGATTTGCTGAAAGTTGAATTCGGTGTGCAAAACTTGTATTCGTTAATCGATACACGAAATATAGGTCAGAGTGTAATACCGTTGACGAAGCTTAGGATAATATTACTGATTCGCACATATCTGTAGAATCATCTAGGAATCATCATCTATAAATATTGAAACAAGTTTCAGGTGTATACTGGAAAGTGACATTTGGAACATGCTCATCTATCATATTTGTGTAGATTCAAAATAGACAGGTGTCTACCATCAATTGTTTTTCGTTCTTTGGTTGTTTGTGTTCCAGATTGCAGCCAACGTTTTTAATGGAATTTTCAAACGCTACAAGTTCTTGTTCACTTCTCACGGGTTTATCAAATTGTTAAGTTATTTTTTCGTACACCAATTTAAAAAAATGGCCATATCTTAGAACTTGTCAAAATCTTGGTCTTTGTTGTGCGAAAGCATTCTCATTTAGTTATTAGATGTCATAATAAACGGAAAGTTGACAAAAGTGGACTTATCTAGCTTTTTTCTGTGGTCTTCAATTAATAATTAATCGATTCGACGTAGTTATTAAACGATATAGAAATAGATCTAAAGACTATACCTGAAAATCTTCCCGGTGAAATATTTATATCCAAATGGAACGCAGTTTTGAACAGATATTATAAATTCAAAATCATGTTGCGAACCTTTGAAGTGAAATTTTAATCGGTGAAGTTGCCGCGGAGTCAACAGGAATTAAATAATGCTACTAAAATGAATTTAAATATGTTTTAATCGAATCACGTAATTTCAAGTGTTCATTTTCCGCTTGGGAATAAATATTAATATACGTCATCAATTAACTACTCTTGCTAACTATTCAAAAAATACTTACAATAATTTATAGTAATCTAAATCGTAATTCGAACGAGGTAATGAATAGTAGATGTTCCACTAATTATAAGATATATTCAAAATACCTATTATAATACATATTCACCATACATTCTGCTTTTGTTGCTACATTTCTGCATCACATTTTCATATTTCACATATTTTGTTTGCATACGTTAACATTTCATAGCTGCATACACATCCGCAGGTTATTTACAAGATTAACAATGATGAGAGCGATTTTAGTAGAGTTTCGTTTAAGTGAAATATGTTATTTGAAGAGATTTGTTGATATTATATATTTTTCTGAATAATACACATTTGTATGTGGATATTCGCTTTCAATAGCAACTGTCAGACGAGGGCTCGTTTCTGCTTCTCGAAATCTCTGACGTATGCATGAATTCAGGCATGAAATTTCAGAGGATAGTGGTACACCTGCCAAGCAAGTTATAGACACATGCATAGACTGCATTGCATTAGTGAAATAAGGAAATTTGCGTAGTCATAGGTTACCAAATTACCTGTTTATTATAATTAGGTTGGTAGCGAAATTTGCAATCATATTTACTTTATTTGAATTGTGGCGTAGATTCAGCAAAAGAACGGACACTACTGAACGCGAAATTTAATTTGAATGCTAATTTTAACTTTGTTCAATAGTTTAAGTTTCGTTTAATTAGATTCAATAAACAATTCAATATCTT
Organism: Eucera pruinosa; assembly: GCA_028830335.1. Classification (NCBI taxonomy): domain Eukaryota; kingdom Metazoa; phylum Arthropoda; class Insecta; order Hymenoptera; family Apidae; genus Eucera; species Eucera pruinosa. Next base: position 9,113,614 of record JAMYCR010000005.1, read on the forward strand.
CTAAAAGACTTTTGTTAAGATTTTAACTCTTGATAAAATGGATAGTCATTACTGGACTGTCATGATATTAAGGCGAGATAAAAGCGGATGACTGAGTAAATGATTCAAATACTGTCACTGTTTCTCTAACGGCCACTCGAATTCGTTTATTTAATAGGAAAGTAACGTCTAAAGAATCGTAAGTAAACAAATTGTCATACTAAACTTGGACTTCGGTTTACGTAACAACACATAGACATTGTATATTCATTTACACTTAATATTTATAAATATATATTAGGAGGTAAATGTGCTGTTGAACATTAAAACGTAACCAATATAATTGTAAAGTATGGAACGTGTCATAATTCAGTAAGGCGAATACGTTTACTATATATCTTATATCTGTTACACAAACTGACGTGTTAATATACGTAAAACGTGTTACGATTTAAATGAAAAGTTTTCAAGTGACAGTATGAAAGAAATTGGACATTGTCGTACATTTTCAATTACGTAGTAATGAATTTATAACGTATAGAAAAATGTTAAATAAAACAGATCTGTTGAACAATATTATGCTCGAAACTGGAACGATCTTTATGTTAACGATGTTCTAAAATAGTTAAATAAAGTTACGCGCGAACCTTAAAGTGGCAGTACGTGGTATATCTACCGTAGTTGTGATCGAAACGCTCTAGCTAATACGGATGGTAGTGTACGTCTGACAAAGCACGGTCTTGTACTACTGTCCAACCGTATAACCGCGCGTATCGATTCGTTTCGCTCCTTGGACGACGAATCGCTGTTTGCACTACTCGCGCTGCATCTATCAGTCCAGGTTAGAGAAGTCCTTGACTTAATCGCGAGACGTAACTTAGCGGTCCCGGGTGCTGGTGACGTCGACGTCGTTGCTTTGCGGCGCCCGGGTTTGCCTGAAAGAGCTAGCCTCGGCCTCGAGACTCGAGATACTTGGACCCAAGCATGATAAACACGCGGTATCCTGGGATTAACACGTAACCCGCATTGTCTTCGAGCAAGTCCTTTATCGTGCGCGTGTTTGCCACCGTAAATGAGTGTACAGTCACTTGCAGAAGTTTGCAATCAGTGTTACTATGAAATAAGGTATTGTAGGTTATTAACCCTTTAACTGCAGGCGTCGTCAATTGTAGGGCAAAGTGAAACTTTCGCGAGACAGAGGTAGCGTTAATAAACGATTTTAAGATTCTTGTCGAGCTTATTTTTTACTATATGAATAGTTATAGTTTTGCGAGTATACCATACTTTCTTCTACGAAATAAATATTTGTGCTTGTATGCGAGTTTGTGTAATTACGTCTGAATGTTCGTTGAAATTTATACCTTAAATTAGATTCGTTTATCGATATGTATTAGTTTTGTCAATTTTTTTTTTGCATTTGGGAAGTACAATTTCTTAAAATATATTCAGAGTTAAAAGGTTAATTAGCAAACTGATTTTCTTCCGAAAAATATGTAGAGTTTCAACGGCGTATATTTTTAAATTGAATCCCTTAACTTTTTGAAGCACAGCGGTATGGAAAATGTCATTCTTTTTTTTTATACCTAACTTGCATAGTGGGATTTTCTTTAAATCCACTTACAAATTTTAAAATAAGAGAGTTAAATAAGATTCTTTCGCACCATTAACCATATGCCATATGATTTGTTTAACCCCTTGACCCCAGGTTCAGTATCTGATACTGACAAATTATTGTCTTCCTTCATGGGCTAAAAAATGATTAATGACGATTAGAAGATCTATAATTAACCCAATCAATAAAAAATCTTTATATCATTAACGGTCAGTTATACTCATACATAAGCTATAGTCATATATAAACAAATCTGATTAAAGTATTTTTAATCACTTGTATTGCACTTTGCAATTCATTAGAAGATAATACAGAAAGAAAGATAACTACATTTTTATAAATGTGTAAAAAAAATTATTTCCAAGTTCAAGTTCAGCAATCGTGTTGTTATAAATAAATTTATTCAAATATCAATCTAAAACTTGCATATGTGTAAATGCAACAATTCGATAGTTCATTGGTTGTTTTATTCTGTATTTCTTAATAAAAAAGCAAGAACCAGGAAACGAGTTCGACACAATAGCTTAGTTACTAAACTGAACTCAGCAATTTGTCGAAAGTCGCAGCGGGGAAATGGTAAAGAAAATTGGATTCAATAAAATGTGGTTGGCCATCTGTTCGTCGAGTTTATTGTTCGCTTCACGAAGAATAATCCCGTTATCAAATTCACCTTATCGTTCAATAGAATCTCCAGCTTCGTTTTTCGAAATCTCTTCCCGGATTTTCATCAACTCCTTTCAACTCTTATTCGATCTTAAATTTTCCAATATCCCTTAAAGTAATTTTCTCGATATTCAAATTACAATAATCATCTTCTCCACTTCATATTTCGCTCATTTAAGTCAAGCACAATTGAAGAGTGGAAATAAAAAGATGCTGAAAGTGCCAACATTCAAGTTTCGAAGAAAACAATTTTTTGTTCGCCAAAATGTCATTTATTAACAATATGTATAAGAAAACTCATCTGTTACACGTATCATATAAATCTGGATGACGTAACAGTATCGTTGGTTTAATATGTTAAAGTTTTATTAATCAGTAGCAAAATGATTCTTGTATTTTAAGAAAAGCTGTAGTTTTTGAATTCCTAAGCAGTTGACTTTCCAAGCTTTTGTATTTCTAAGCGTTTGAATTTTCAAGCTTTCGGGTTCCTAAGCTGTTGTACTGTTAAACTTCTGAATTTCGAGGCGTTCGAATTCTCGAGCGTTCGAATTTCCAAGATATTATATTTTTAAACATTCAAATTTCGCAGCTTATGGATTTCTAAGCATCTGAATTTCGAAGCTTTTGAATTCCCAAGCGTTTGGATCCCTGAGCTTTTAAATTCCGAAGCGTTTGAATTTCCAAGCTGTTGTATTTCTAAGCGTTCGAATTTCCAAGCAGTTGTACTTCTAAGCGTTTGAATTTCCAAGCCGTTGGATTTCCAAACTTTCCAATTTCAAACTTCCCTGTTAACGAAATATTTCAAATCTGTCGAATAATTATGAGCGGTACTATAAATGTCCGAATTTTACTTTCAGCTACTGTATTTACCAATACTGGCACTTATATAAACATCCTTTTTATGTAAAAACATGTTTAAAAAAAAAAATGTCACTGTTCCGTCTTTCCTATTTCCATTCTTCAATTTATATTGTATTTAAGTCCTTTATTTAGCATACAATTTAACAATCCGAGCCGCGTTAATATTTAATTTCGCAATGCTAGGAGGAGCAGAATTTGTACGCGGGCAACGCAACGAAACTCGGGATTCGAAAATTTCATTTCGCCAGACGCGAAACTTACCCAGGACAAATTGTGTAATGACTTGTTAAACCAGTTGGACGTGGCTTTCGCGTGCCTCATTCGTAACCGACTGTACGCTGACAAACCGTGAAGTTTGGCTACAAGTTGCTGTATCTTCGCCACCGACACTACGTGCCACAATACGCCAGCCCGCCAAACTACCCGTTTGTTTCCGTTTCCGTCGCTTCGCAGAGCCGGAACATTCGTCTACGGGTCCCGTAAACTTCTTCAATGAACTCCGACTGCCTTCCTCTCCACACTGTCCGAAGAAAGATTGCTTTGGCTCGTGTCAAACATACTGACCAATGCGGTAAACTTGCACCCTATGCTTTGAAGCGTGTCCCGTGATGTTCGAAATTAGATCCATCGAGTCGAATAGTTCCCTGCATCTGTTATTTTGTTAACCCTTTGACGTTTTACGAATGACACTCGTCTCGCATTTGCTTCGCCTAAGTGCAAGATGACGATTTTAACCCTTTGCGGACGATGAATAATATCGCTTAAAAGAATATTTTGGTTTTGAATTCCAAGCCTCTAAATTTGCAATCTTTCGATTTCCAGGCCGTCAAATTTCCAAAACTTTCAAGCGTTTATTAACGATATTAATTTCAATTTCTTGCTTTAACAGTAGACGTGTGTCCGCAAAACCCAAAAAATGATTAGGCGGCTATTTGCAGACATTCGTCCGCAAAGGGTTAACCTTCTATATATACGCCTTCAAGTATTGAACTGGCATCTGTTAAAAGCATACGTATCTCTTTTCCGTAACACAATATAATCTCTGATATTATTCGTACGTCAATATTACGGTACAATTAGTTGTGTAGTGTATCGAAATATTTATATCTATGAGGTGATAGGCGTGGGTGGAAATAAGTCGTACACCGTTTCTGCTACGATACTGTTTATACGGTATTCAGCCGCGCGGAGGTTTCTTTACGTCATTCACGTTCTCGGGACGCGTTCGTCTCCCTCGAAGGTTTCTACGAGACTCCCCGATGCCGAGTCGTCTACGGCGACCGTTGAGGAAATTTTGGAGATTTCCGGGGAGTAGGTATTTTCCGCGGTCAGTTCTGGCGGGCCCATCTCTGGCCGCCACATGTTTTAGCCAGCGCCCGCGTCTCTCAACTTTATGTTTTGAGTGCGCCACATCTATATCGTTTCTATATTACTATATGCTACTGTAATCTACGCTTTTAGTTTTCGGTTCTAAGGTGCTGGTAGCGAACGGGTTAAGTCATCATTCGAGTCACGATAATATTCAACACGTTCATTGTCCAGAAATTTAGGGTAGTTGCTATTTGTGTGTTCAGTCGGGAAACCAAATGCTTTGCATAAACATGCTGCTTTTCGTTTGATATATAGACACAATTTATCATTATTCTTTTATGGTAGTTATAAGATAGTAAACACTAATAAATTTTTACGAATTTTATTTTAATAAAATTCTACTTAGTATCGATTGCTTGCATCGTATATGATGCATGAGACAGTGAACGTGTTAATATGTATAATACGTTCTTGTTCATTTTAGTATCGGTCTCGAAGGAAGAAACAGTTACAGTACTTCGGTGAACCTTTTTGTTTTTTTCTTTTTTAGTGAGGAGTTAAACGTCGTATCAATAATTAGCTTATCAGCGACAATGTCATTAAATTATACTATTCGATCGGCAATTTTGGTTTCTTTAGTGAACTAAAGGAGATCATGAATCTTGTTGACTGCGATCTTATCTTTAATTATGATTTCAATTTTGTATTTGTTACGTTTGTGATAAACTATCCCGTAATGTCAGAAATGAGGACTGTATTTTATGAAAGTGACTTCGAACAATCTGACGAAGAAATTTGTAGTGATACTATAGTATAATTGAAGATTACATTGATTAGTATCACTGCATTCATCTACTTGTCCCAAAAGTACCACACTCTTCAAAATTATTACTATTCTGATTTTTGTATACCTTTTTGGTATACCATCAATGAACCACGCTAACTTTCCGTTCAAACTATTCTATTTCTTTTCATTTCTTCTCTGCCTTCTTCCCAATACTTAATTTTTTGTTTTGTTTTATTAACGTTGTTAAGCATCCTACAATCGTATAATAGCCACAATAAAATTATTAGTGGTACACGCGGCGTAAACTGAAAATCACGAAAACGAACAAAGTTAAGATTTCGTTGCAGCAATGAACGTGTTAAGATTGCATTGGGTCATCGTAAACGGTCCAAAAAATGCATCTATGTTGAAAAAGAGAAGAAACTTTTCCACGTATCAAATGCGTAACACTCGCGAATCCCTCGAAGGGTAGGTACGCACGAAGCTCGATCTCTATCGAGGCAATATATCTCGAAGGTAGAGCCGTCGATAATCGAGATTCAAAGAGCGTTATAGTTGCCTTTAATGGCGGGTATTTAGACCGAGGCACGTTGTGTTCCATCCAGAATTCCTTCCCTTTCTCTCTCTCTCTCTCTCTCTCTCTCTCTCTCTCTCTCTCTCTCTCTCTCTCTCTCTCTTCGCATGGTATACACATATTACGCGAACATAAGCGTGTACCAGCTGGATGATAACCGTCGAGACGCCCGGGGCTTCACCTTGACGTGTTCATGCTCCGATCTTCTCGTAAACTTTCTGGTCCCGCTTGCACCCCCTTCACATCCCCTTTCTTTCTCGTCCTTTTTCTTACCCGTCCCCGGTTGCCTTTCGAACCTCGAAAATCGATGGATTGCTCTTGTTGACCTTTTCTTCGTACGGTCGTTTTATTAGTTTCTTAGTCTGTACCCCTGCATCTGTATGTTCAGTGGCTTTTCTTACTTTAACGCCTTCTGCGTGGCTTGATCAAAGAGTACGTATAAGTTTTTAATTCGCGACAGTAACGTCGGATTGAAAAATTGTTAATTTACGATGCTGTCACGTTTGACCTTTCACATCTGTGTGAATTTTTGGATCTATTGATGGTGTAGTTTACGTTTCACAGTTAATTTTGCAAGCTGTGCTTCGATGTATTCGGCAATTTTCTAAATTGCTCTGTTATAATAATACCACGATCACTGTGTTCGACATATATAACATCTTGCGATTCTTCCCAAGAATAAAATAAAATCATACATGGATGTTGTTTCGCGATTAGTGAAGATGTAAAATAAAACTCGTCGAATGCATTGAAGGCTATAATAAAAAATACATTCCAGAAATGTTTTGAAAGTTGAAAAGCAATTTACTTTAGAGAAAGCAACATAAATACTGATGGATGAGTTTTCGAATAGACAAGAATTTTATATAGCATACAATTTATTAAAGGGCGTGGAATCATTGTGCTTCTACCTTTTTCTTATCTTTCCCGAATAGCCTTGATGCCATTTTTTTGCCAAATATACAGAAAAGAACTTTTGACACAATTTAACCCATGGCAGTCCAAATTACTTACGCTGATTCATTCTAACTAGTCCAAAATCGTTTAGACACTGTTGGATGATATCAAATAGCTTGTCTTTATTCCAATATTTTAGTAAACTTACTGATACAACAAGATATTTATGTTAATATACCGTTAGTAGGTGTAATATTATTATTGAGTGGCCTCGAAATAAAACAAACTTTAAAGAAATGTAACGTCGAGTTAGAATGAGGACATAGGACTGCAAAGGGGTTAATACTATCAAAAATGCTACGAACTTCACGAGCAACCTAATATTTCAAAGATACATCAAAGTGCAAAAGAAATGCATTTTATCGACCGGCTTCTACAATGTCTCAAATACTAGCCCCTTTTATACTTAATCTCCCCTATTTTTGCCAGCCCTCGTACATTTAAATTCCACGGCATCGGAGTTTCATCGTTTCCTTCTCTAATTCACTTCCTATTCTACTTCATCTCTCTTATCTACCTCTTTCTCCGCCATCTTTTCGCTACCCATTTTCCGCTCGAAAGACCAACCGGCAATTCTTTCCATTTCCACTGCCTGCCGATAGTAAAATACGTTTAAGCACCTTTTCCCCTTGTTTACCTCCCGCTTCTTACCATCGCTTAACCCTTTGTTATTTTTTCATCGATTCTTATCCGGTTGGCCCGTGGTATCCGTTTCTGCTTCCTTTTTTTGTTGCTTTTGTTGTATCGTAATTCGCCATGGCCAAGCTGCAAGCGCCGCAGTGAGCTCGATACGCCGGCAGATACGACCTTTTGCGAGATCGGCCCTCTCCTTCTTCTTCTTCTTCTTCTTCGGGTGTAATAAGATCAAAAAGCCCGTCAGTGGTAGACACCGGTGGAAAGTTTCCGTCTCCGCGAGGCATGTCTCGCCCTCTCTTTCCTCGACAGAGTGGTTAGGGTTCAGAAAAACGTGTTGTTAAAACTGCAACGTGCATTTCGTTGGGTCTCTTTCAGGAGCGCCTTCTTTGTTCTTATTTTTTGATGTCACATTGTTGTAGTGACGCGTTGCGGACGGATATTGTGGATTTTGGTTGGCACATTTATTCGAACGTTTGCTTTACTGTTAAATACTGTTTTAAATAATGGGACACTATATATAGGTAATAATCTGTGTGGTTGTTTTTGCTCAATATGTGATATTGTATATACATACGTGATAAAGTTGTTTTGTTATTGCTTAGGATAGGGAAATAAAGTATGATATGTACCGTATAATAAGATTACGTAGTATGGTAATGGAGCGGAACACTTGTAATCCGAAAGGAAATCAATAAAGTAATACATAGATACTATTTTACATAATAAGTTCCTTACAATTCAAATAAACAAGCAAAAATAGAAACTAGTATATTTTATTTTTGGAATCCATAATGTGAAATGAAATGTTTTATATTGATCATCCACACTAGAAAATTAAATATTTAATTTTGGTAACTTAAAGTATAAATTAAAATACTTTGCCTTTATTGACCTCGGACCAAAGTCATTCATGAAACTAATAGAAATATTGACAATTAATACAGAGAAACATTTGCCAGGGATAATATTTTAAAGAATGTCTGCAACAAATAAAATATTTTATTTTTAAAAAGTCTTCTTAGCGTTCTCGGTAGAAAAGTAGGTCAATCTTCTCATTTCGCCGCGTTAGTATTTGTATATGTTCATTTCTGAAACAGAGTTTGGAGAACTTTTTCATTATCCTATGTTTAGACGTCTGCTGTGTGTTCGCTTAAACAAAGATTTATTACTTCATCATTGAGAGTGAATAACAGCAAAGTTTCGTAAAGGTGTTACTTATTAAATGTGCTACTATAAAATTACTTAGCAACTCTAAAGATTGTAAAATCATGTAGCTTTAAATATAAACGTAAGGGTGCATAAAACACCGAAGATATTCTTTAACACGATTATTTATGGGGTAAAGTACTTTGCGGCCCATCATTAAGCCCCACGCGCAGTTATTAAAATGCTTGCCACTACGCTCGATTGCAGCCTCGATATTTGGACGAAAAGCTGCAACCTCATTGTATAACATCAAAGTGAAAACGGTGCCCAAGCTAGAAAGTGGCAAAGGGTCATTAGTGCCTCAAAGTTGAGTCATGCGTGGACGTGCCATTCGATTACTTCTTACATTTCAGAACTCTGTAGAATACTGTGAAACCTTTGAATATTCGCTTTAATTCGTTTCTGAGAAAATTTCTTTCATTGCAAGGATGATTTTTCGATTTTATGCCAAGCACGATATTTTCAAAATTTGTTGACGTGTTTCCTATTAGTATACAGTGCATCTTTAGCAAATTTAGCTTTTTATAAATAAAAATAAGAAAATGGACTGGAAATGGAGATTGATTTCACCCCTCGGACATTATAAAGTGTATTTTAATTTAAATATTTGACATATTTCTATACGTCATTTGCGTTTTGCGAATTTTTGCATATTTAAGTTCCCCAACGATTCGTGGTCTATCGATTAGGTGTTTGCTTGCATATTTTCGATCAAGTTAATCTAATATGTATTTTATTCGAACGATTGAAATTTTATTATAAAAAATAAGTAAATTTTTTATTATTTAGTACAGATTACTTCTTATTGGAATTGTTAATATTGCTTTTTTTTTATTGGTAGTTGATTGTAGTTTTACGTATTTTAAGTATAAACTATTGGGAATTTTCAAGTATCTAAATTTTGAAACATTGGGATATTTAAGCGAATTTGTAGGCTTCTGAGTTTTTGATTTTCAAGCTTTTCAATTTCTAAGGGTACCTATAGATTTTCAAGCATTTCGATTTCTTAGCGTTCGATTTTCAAGTTCTTCGAATTCCAAGTCTTCGAACTATCCAGCCTTTAAATTTCACAAATTTTGGATTCCGCTACATTCCTGTTAGCGAATTTTTAAACTTCCAATCGTTTAAATTACCAAGCTTTTGGAATAATTCCAAGTATACGAATTTCCAAGCCTCCAAGTTTTGAAGGTTTCGTATATTGTCGCGTGAAATTCACTACATAGTTGCATTGCTAGTCGGATAACCTGGATATCCAGATTATACCGAGAGCAGAGTTAAGCAACCGTACACAGGGGGCTTTAAAGTAGCAACAAACGCGTCCACGTCGCAACGAGTTCGGCAAAAATTCAGCTACAATTCCCTGGAACGAGATTACGGTAATTACCTGCCACGGAGAGCAACAGTTTCATTACGGATAAGACCGCGCATGCATCCGGTGTGTATCTACCACTTCTCTTCCTCTTTCTTCTCCTTTCACGTCTTCCTCTCTCCCTCTCTCTGTCTCTTTCTCTCTCTCTCTTTCGCAACTTGTATACTTTCTCCAACGAAGGAACTGTCCTTGCGAAGGCTTCGTTCGCGTGTTGCATTCCGCTGCCCTCCGGTGGAACCGCATTATCATGCGTCAGCGAGCGCACGAACGCGGACCTTCGAACATTGTTGCTACAGATGCCGCGATGGAATTTTAATGAGATCTTATCCGACGTCTCGGTGAATCTAATTAAGCGTCGGTGAAGCGGTGACGGGCCATTGGACGGATCGTTTACTTGGGCGAATTTCTAGGAACACGCGAATCGAATCGAGTTCCTTGACGCTTTCGAAGTTGCTAGTAAAGTAGATTGCGAGGGTGGTCCGTAAGGCTGCGCCAAGTTTCGCTTTTGCGTTCGTTCAGAGATTTCGAATGGGAACTTCTACACGTGAAAGCGGGAACTTTTTAACCGAAATGTAAAACACCCGCCTGGTATTATTGGGCTGAGTCATAAATAGGCTGCGGATTTTTGTGCATTTATTGGGATACTTAGGTGTACGAAAAGGTACGGAATGCACGTTGCATGTTAAAAATATATAAAAAATTATAACCACTTTCCGCGCAACCTCCACTTCTTTAATAATAATAATAATAAGTAGTACACAATAGTACCCATCGCCATATATGCAACAGGCATCAAATTAGATCATATGCTTCTTCATCCGCCAACCGATGAAGCTTAATATCCTTTACGAAAAAAAGTATTAACCTATTGATATCGAAAAACCTAATTAGTTAAGAAGACATTTTAATTTTAGTGTTGTTACTTATGCGTAACGTTGTCGCTTCGAAAAACGATACTTCGTATGCGGTAACCTAATATATTGTAAAAATGGCACACGAATACTAAACGTAAACGTTTTCCGCAAGGAAATTAAGAAGGTGTAAATGATCGAAAGGCTCGTTCAACTTACGTATTTTCTTTTCGAACGGCTAAGTATTAGCGGCGTGATTAATTGCTTTTTAATCGTGAAACGCTTCGGAAAATAGCTGGAGAAAGTTTATTCTCGTGTTCTCGGGAGGCAATTACTCGGAAGTAATTATTTTGCTTGCAAAAAATGGTCGACTGATTGTTTCCCTCCCTTCGTTCATGAAAAATTCCGTATTAACGGAGGAATAATGATTCTGACTAATGTTTTACCCGTTCTTATTTATTCCGCATCATTTCCTTTCATTTTTCATTTACATCGATTCTCGAAACCAGGAATAATACCGCCGCAAAAAGCATGTTAATCTTGATCGAATTACAGCGAGAAATTGAATATTCTTTCAAACAAATTGTGCCATTAAAAGTCTTCGAAGGTGAAATTAAGGCTTAAGCGTTTAAAGGTGTATTTTTAGCATATATTATCGCTTGACCCGTTTTCATCTGACGTTACAATGCTAATTCTCACCGATTAACACTTCGTTTCACTCAACGTTCCCTCTGATTTTATCTGAATAACGATTGGAGGGCGCAAAAACGAAGGGAAACGAAAAATGCATTCTGTGCAGTGTTTCTTATTTCACGTAAAGGCGTTTGAATTCCTGCAAATTGCGATTTTAAGCTGCTTATTACTCTTCGTTCTTCGATACGGATCAAAGAGGATCTCTACCTCTGCAAGCGTCGATGCAAGCTCGTTAAGTTAACTGCATTTCCAAGGGAAGCCTGAAACGGCATTAAACTCGTTCCTCGCAATTCGTTCTCTTTAATCCCACGGGTGAAACATTTTATCCCGTTACTCGCCACGAATTTCCGCCCATTAATTCGTTCACCCTTTGATCCGTCAAAATTTACTACCTAGTACTTGTTTCGTACAAATAATCTTAATAACATTTCTCACAAATCCTGTCGACTGTTAATTTGGAATTCTTAATATTGGTTTCTATCGTTCCTGTCTCATACTAGGAATGACTTGAATAAATGCAGCAATATCCTTACATACAGTACTGGCCAAAAATTATAGGCCACCTATCAAGAAATATATTTTGTTATTTCATCAGAGTATTTACGAATATTAACTATTATTGTTTATTGTGTTGCAATCTTTTAAGAAGTACTTAATTCGAGAAGTATTAATAGCGTTAAAAGGTATTGATTAAATTAGGATTGAATTATGTAGCTATATCCATCAATGGTATATTTTATACTCCTTGCCATACGAATTTTTTAGTGGCTGCAACCTTTAGCATAAGCTATTACCTATTTCAACACTGTGCCAGATACGAAATATTAAAATATTATACAGCCTTTGTTTTTGCAATAGTAATTATTAGACCGCGGATTTTTATGAATTTATGGGAAATTGAAATGTGCAAAACGGCACATAATATATGGAATATGCAAAAATACGCAAAATATTCAAAATACAGTAGAAATTAATAAAATATTTAAATAGTGAAATAACCATCTATCTCTGTGTCTCTTCTTTAATCATGTTAAGTCTGGTAATTATAAAAATTCCAATGGGAATTAAACGGGGTAAATTGAGGTTTGTTATAGATATCGCGAGTAATTGCTCTGCTTTGTTTAAAATCTACGCCACGAATGTGACTCGTTGTTTCATGGCGCTATATCGATTCTCACTCAACCGATTAATTTTTGCAAAACTATCATCGTCACGCTCCTATTAGGCAGACTGTACATTTGGCATGCGCCTGTTTTGCACCGAGCTCCTCAACCGTATCGAAAAAATTCTCATCTGACACCCTCCATTGTTTTACTACAAAAAAGCAGAGATAATCATAAATGACAGGATTTTCAGATGCTACGTCCACTGTAGTATATGAAATGGAAAGGAAAATTCCCAGGGAAATGGCATTTCCCTGGGAATTTTTTGGAAATTGGTGGGTGGCCGAGCACGTTCACGTACGTGTCCATTCGCATCGCGAATTTGCCTGGCTTTAAAGTACTTCCACCGGTCCAATTTTCCGCAAGAATGTGACACGTAGCAATCTTGCTAACCTCCAGGCCTCGGTGCACGATTTATTGGCTACCGAGTGTACCGTCAACGATTTATCTTCTTTCCTTCTCCTTGTCTCCTCCGTTTCGCCCTTATTTCCTTCATACAACATCCTCTTTCTGCCCTTTTTTTTTATCATTCGCATCCATTCTCTTTCGCCCCGTCTTATTCTATTTTTTAATTCCCCCTGTGTGCCTCTCTCCTCGTTGAGATCTTCTGTTTTTTGCTGTTTCCCACCCCATTTTTTCCTTTATTAATGCGTACAGTCCGCGACAAAAAGGAAGGTTCGCTAATTTTTATTTATTTAATGCATCTCAGCTTTCGCGGAATTTTCTGACTTCGATTCGGAAGTTACATTTAACATCATAATTGTGATATTTCTTGTTTATTTGTAAAAATAGTTTGCCCATAGCTTTTATGGTTTTGACAGAGAATTCTGTAAATGCGGGCATTTTTGACGCGAAGAGATTCGTATAAAATAATTCAAGAAATACAGTGGCTACAAAAAGTATTCGTACACCACTGTATCTTTGCATTTAAGCTAGTTAGATTTAACTATACCAATTGTTTTATTAGTGAACGTAAACGCAGTCACATAAGTTACTACTAAACAATAGAATGTTTACCAGAATTAAATTCGATTAACTTTTCGAGGCACAAGATTTCTTTTTGTTTTAACATTTCTAAATGGGTTTAAAAAAATCCCACTATGCAAGTGCAGCATAAAAAAGAAAGTGGGACATTTTCCATATCGTTGTGCTACAAAAAATTGAACAATACTTAAATGTAAAGATACAACGATTGTATGTATACCTTTTTTAGCCGCTGCATTTATATTAACATTTAATTCTTTTATCCTAATAAAGCGTACATTTATCATGACGTTAAATTATTCCAAAAATTCGATTCGGAATGGTGTCATATAATTTTGTATTAACATTTTGGTTAACGTTTGCCCAACCGTCCTGAATCGCTATTTTTAATTCGTCCTTTGTTAAAAATTGTCTATTATTTCCTGGGTTTCATCGTCTTCTTATTGCTCGATTATTTAAAAAAAATGAAAAAGAGAATGAACCCATCTTTCTGTCGCAAAGTGTAATTCTTTGTCTTTCTTTCGCCTAGTTTTTACTTGCCTATATAAATATTTTTTACTGGTACCTCAGTTTCATTTATTTCACGGACTTCCCTTTTGTCCCTCTGAACTTTCTTTTTTCCACAATTTCTTCCGCGATTTCTCCCGCAAGCTTCTCCCTTCAATTCTTTTTAAACTGCCTTCTTTTTCTTCCCCTCCTTCTCTCTTTCTCTCTCTCTCTCTCTCTCTCTCTCTCTCGCTCTCCGTCTTTATGCGCCTTCTTTGGTCCTTCTGTCTTCCTCGAAGCCATGTTTACACTTGTTTTAAATTTTTCTGCCATTATTCCTGCGTTTGCTTTGCAACTCTGGCTACTTTCTTCCGTTCGTTTCTTCTGCAAACAGCAGATACGCTGTTTCTTTCTTTGCCTCGAAATTTTATTTATCTCTCGTTTACGCGCGGGTTTCACTTACAAGATGTGCGAAGTATTGCGCAATAGTTATGAAACTAATTGAGAAACTGCCCGACACCTCATTTCGTTTTATATTAAAGCAATTTTATTCACTTTGACATTTATGGCATTAATGGCTTCAACGATCAATTTTGTTTTCCTTTTTAGATTAATAAGTTTTCTTCTAATTTTGTATTTTAATAAGTTTCCATTTGTATTTGTGCCCCGTATTCAGTTAATGTTTGTTCTTATAGTATTTATTTATTTATAAGTGGAATCTTTGGCAAACATTTTTTATGAAGCATAGTAACAGGAAAAATGAAGGAAAAATAGAGGTACAAAGTTACTTTCCTATTATTGTTTCTACTTTACTTTTATTGTTCCTATTCCCATTTCTATTTCCGTCACTTTTCTACCTGTTAGTTCTTATAGTACTTATTTATTTCACACTTAAAAGCTATTAAGAATGAAACTGTATTATATATAACTAAAATATATATTGTATAAATTAATTCTACATATTTAAATTCTATATATTCTAGAAACTTATTCTGTCTACTTAAATTCTATATATTCTAGAAATTTATTCTATATTCTTAAACTCTATATATTCTAGAAATTCATTTTATATATTTAAATTCCATATATTCTAAAAATTTTTCTGTAAATTTCATTGGAATTTTGTTATTTAATATTGTCAAACAGCTTAAAAATCAGCAACGTTAATTGGTCCAGCATTTATGCAGCCTATGAATCGCTACTAATAATAGTTCTATCATTTTGATATAAAACTTTCAATAGCAGTTGCTTTTCCGTTTGGTTTCGACGACAACACTTAACGGTTTAATCGGTGATAATGTAGTAATTTGAATGGAATGATTTAATTTACCAATGCGAATAGAATGGGCGAACTACAGGCGTGAATGTAACTCACACACCTGCATAAAGTAGCGAAACTATAATCACTTCGCCCAAAACACTCAGCCTCCGTCACACTAACCTGTTCTGAAACCTTCACCCCTTTCCTAACAACTTGACACACTATAAACGCTTGTTAACCTACTCCAAACATCCCTTTTCGGTGTCCCAGCACCGTAACCATCGGTTCGAACTCAATTCACCGACGTAGTGTCCTAAACTTCGATATCTGTGAACTTCCAGCCACGATATTCCATAATATCGACAGTCGTCGACTTCGCGGGGCCAAATACGACCCTGAGTAATTAAACCAGTAATATTCTAACCGGTACAAACCGTCAATTTATGACGGAAATAATCAAACTTAAAATATCTGTAATAATCAACAAAGCTGCAGTTTAAGTCAGTTGCAAATGCAGTTCTTTTGTTGTGTTTTTATGTTTAGGTAACGAGTAAGACTTGCGATTACAAGGCAAGGAATCATTATCCTTTCCTTTCGTCTTATTTAACCCTTTCGCTACGGAGGGCGTATATATACGCCTCCACAAATTGGGCAATTGTTTACTAAAACTATACGTATTCGTTCTCTACAACACAATACTACTTCTATTATAATTTACATTTGTTCTATCATAATTAATTACACGAAGTATGCAAATATTTACAGCCGTCCTGTTTTTTGCAGTAACATAAATGCTCCCCATCTGTGCATTGAGAATTTTTCTAATTTTAGAGTGCCGTAGCGAAAGTGTTAATTGTCTTCTGTATTATACATTAATATATATATATACGGGATGTTCACGCTATTAGTTTCCAGCGTTTATTTTGCGAATGGTAGATTTTCCAAAAAAATTAAAGAGGAGGAAGATCCATCGTTTTGTATGTGCAACACAATGGTTGGAATAAGTTTTTAAACTCGGTGATAGTGGCCATGAAAGGACAGTGTTACTGTTATTATTAAAACCTGATTCATCTGGCCAAATGCAATATTGCACCACAATACTCACTACGTTTCTGACCTCGTCAGGAATCTTTTTTAAGATCACACTACGAACTCTTCAAATAATATTCTCTTCATTCTCGTCTCTTTTGTTTAATAAACTTTATCGTGTAATACGTTGACTTCGTCGCAACAGCAGCTGTTATAAAATATGAAAAATGTTATATGTATCAATTTAAAAAAGGTAGTAACGTTCTCGTTTCAAGGACACCATTACAAATTTTAAAAATTTGTCATAAACCCAATTGATTTCCCCTTTCGTATTTTTCTAAAATTTACCATTTGCGA
Source organism: Eucera pruinosa (assembly GCA_028830335.1). Classification (NCBI taxonomy): domain Eukaryota; kingdom Metazoa; phylum Arthropoda; class Insecta; order Hymenoptera; family Apidae; genus Eucera; species Eucera pruinosa. The sequence continues at coordinate 9,130,393 of JAMYCR010000005.1, forward strand.
AATTAGCGCTGGGAATTAATAGGTCAGAATTAACAATTGGAGGCATTGGAAACTGAGAAAAATTGGTTTGCAAGCAGCGAACTTACTTTCTGTTCGAACATCGAATCAATTTTGTATTGTCTTTGTATCATCGAAAACATAGAAAATATTATAATTGAGCGCGTCTGCAATTCATGATATATTGGTAATTACTTTAAATTTTTATTGCCATTTCCACGCCTATTTGTTTCTACTATTTTTCATACATTTCGTAAACTTAATTATGGATAGAACGCGTAAATATTTCGTATTCATACCGCTTCTAATCTAATAAAAGTTGCCTTCGTTTATGTATTAGGAACGCCTTTCGTATTAACTTGCCGTGAGGAAGGGGTTGAATCCAAGGATAACTACTAATTACCATAGTCTACACCGCCATAGGATATTTTACAGCAAAACCTTGCGATAAGATATCAAAGGGTAGAGATGCAATTTGTGCTTCCTGCGTTCTTGCTCCTGTTTTCGTTCGTTCGTCATGCATTTCGAAGCGCCTACAGGGAAACGACGGGGAGGATGATTTCCTGCTTGTGCCTGTTGCTTGAGTTAACGTATCGCCGCGATTAAGGCGTCGTCATGGTGTATTCTATTTAAAAAGATCAAACCAATCTTCAAGACTTGATTTTCGAATTTTTAATTCAAACACCGATAGTTTGTGCCAACACTATTTATTAACCCACTGCGTACGGTGAATAATAACACGTAAGGGAATACTTTAATTTTTCATTTGCAAACAATTCGAATTTCAAGCTTTTGAATTTCCAAACTTCAGAATCTCGAGCCTTTGAATTTACAAACTTTCGAATTCGAAGTCTTAAAATTTCTACGATTTTCAATTTCAAATCTTTGAATTTTCAAGCTGTCGAATTTCAACCCATCAAATTCTCAAATCTTTCAAATGTATTTTTAACAACAATAATTTAAATTATTTGCTTTAAAAATCAATCTGCGTTCAGAAGACCAATCATTCAAAAGTTTATTCACAAATCCCTACAAATGTATCAAAGTAACTCTAATTAACTGCTCAAACATATCAAACCTCCAAACTTTTTTACAGAAATTCCAAATTCTTTCAGTAACTAGGCTAATAATATTAATCTTCCTAATTATTTTTCAAAAATCCCCTTAAATGTATCAAATTAACCCTAATTAACTCTCCAAACTTATCAAACCTAAATAAATTCCCACAGAAATTCCAAATTCTTTCAGTAACTAGACCAATAACCATTAATCTTCCAAATAATTTTCAAAAAAATCCCCGCAAATATAGCAAACTCCCAAACATTTCCATAGAAACACCAAATTCCTCAATTTACTAAACATTCGATCGAAACGTGAACCTAAATGTGCCAGAGTCACCCATGCTGCAGCCTATAAAGAAACTTAAAAAAATACTAAAAAAGATGTTTCACCTTTCACCGAACGAAAACACGAGCGCATCTTCTTCCTCGTTGTTTTTCTATTTTTTTTTTTTTTTTTTTTTCCTTTCGACGTTGCACAGTATCATGCATCGTCTCTCGATATTCTCTGGATCGATTCGGGAATAGGGAGAGAAGACTGATACACGAGTGGCGCGAAATGCGAATCAGAGAAGCGCAGGCAGATTGGAGATTCCAAAGTCTCTGCCGAAACGTGATCATTGCATTTTTTATCGAGCCCGGGGCATCGCGAAAGGCTTCTCCGGCCCTCCTTGCATCGAAAGTCCGCGTGCATTTTATCACCCGATCGCTGCGGGCATTACACCTGCAGACCCCCGATTTTCTTCCTTTTTTTCCAACCCACGACGCGATGCTTCACTACACTTTCGAATTCTCTTATGCATCCCCGCTTACGATGCCAATCCTTTTTACTAGAAAATATAAAACTATTGCGAATTTTTCTTTTACGCGTTGGATGAAGCACAGTGGAAACGCAAGGAACTGACTAAAATTGCAAGACAAAGGGGAAAATATTATTTGAGGAATTTAACCGATTTGCATCCGCGGGTGGAATAATCCGCGTACAATGATTGATATTGATATTACTATCGACGAAGCATAGGATAGACTATCTATTCTCATATATGTATGCGTAGAATCAATTGGGGGCTACCTGGCCCCCATACCATTTTAGCGTTACACAGCAACATTACTAGTTCAGACTAGAATAAGACAATAGCGCATTCAAAACAATAGAAATTGTATCTAAATGTTCAATAATCAATTGCTTTCGACATACTATGTAATTGATCTAATAACGTTAAAGAGAAAATGCAGTAATAGAATGATACGCAAATAAGATAAAATTCAACAAATTTAAATATATGGATACGTAACTTTTAAGTCACGTGCATTATAGAGAGATAATTTTATCAACTTTGATGGTTATATTGAATATATTACTTTAAATCATTACTCTAAATCATAAGAGGCGTAAAAAATGTCTGTTTTTTTTACGCGATCAGCATTCTATTTTGAAATTTATGTTTCCTATAAATGAGTGATATATTCTGTAGTCAATGATATTACTGATGTTTGTGATGTACTATTATGTATCGATCATTTTAAAGATAATCATTCTGATTAATAAAAGGTATAATATCTGCTTCAAACCTATTTACTGTGTACACTAACTGTGTACACAATATGTATAACACTATGTTTTGTTTTGATTATTACACATGATTTCCAAGTAGAACCGAAATTTTTTTATTTATAAAGCTGCTCACGTATTGATTGCTATGATGCTAATTGGTTAATAGAGGAAGTGGTCAAAATATGGGTACCGTTTTTATTTTAACGTTTATTGCCTAACCCGTTGAAGATACATAATCGTTTACATATCAATGTATATCTGTAACATGCTAGCTTTCTGGTATAGAATTAATATATGTTGAACACTATAGTAATGTTTGCTGCAAATTACAAATTTAAAGTAACGGTAAAAATTTTCATTTTTGAAAGTGTGGTGCACTAACTAAAATTATAGTGCACATAACATTGTCACTAAAATGTGATGTATATAAATAGCTGAAATTTTGTGTTTTTTTGTTTTTTTATCTGGCAATCAAAACAGCGAAAATGTTACAACAAGGTATACAGACATGTTTCATGTTGTCTTTTCCTTTAATATTCATCATTTTATTGTACTGTGAAAGGATTGGTGCACAATGTTGCGCTTGTCTTCTGTTTTACTCTCACCATTGTTCACTTTAATGAACATATTTCGTACACCATTAAAAGCACAGGTAAAATGTGATACGATATTCTCGTATTGTGAATTTATCCAATGAAATTTGGTCGCTTTTGATCGGCAGGCTAAAGAATAATCTGTATAGAAAAGAGTTAAGCACACCTTTTACTTGTTATTAATACAAAAACGTTGAAACGTAGGAAATATTTAATTAATAATTGTACGAGTTGCTGCATGTATACGATGAACAAAGAATTTTATCAATACTCTCGTTTTATAATCTACGGGATAATGCTAATGCACGGGGTGATTCCATAAAAATCCGCAATTGTACTCTGCAGCAGAATTATTAAGGTCTGGTCACGTATAATGGCAAAACGGTGTTTCAATAATACAACGAAGAGTTATGTCTGTCAAAGTGAATACGCAGGTGCTATTGTTCCCAATTAAAAGATAAGTTGATAACGGCAGGCTGATTTGTTAATTTGAAAATGCGATTACCGTGGGCGGGGAATCGAGAGATTGCCATTGAAACTGCACGCATAAACGCGAAGTGCATTTAATGCATATTCGAACGGTCGAAAATGCGTTTCACCGATGGCTGAGCAATTACGCTCTCGCGCGGCTTAACAATTGCCATTGTCTTTCGATATCTCACTATTTCTCCCAATTTAAATTCCTCCCTATCCAAATCTACCTATTTAAAACCCGTAATATTTTCCTAACCGGGTCATCGTTTCGATTTACGTGCTCCATCTTCCTTGGAATACATTAGGAATCTATAACGAAGTTTACTTTGTCCGCAAGAAAGAAAAAAAAAAAAATGACAAATTGATTACTTTCTGTTTGCCTTAATTCATTTTCTTAAAGATCGATCTCTGAATTGTGAATATTTTGGTTATGAATTTTTATTAAGTATACAGTAAGCGTACCATGATTTATAAAAGTGGCCGAACACTTGCCAGTTTTCAAACGATATATATTAAATTTAATATTTAATAGAGGAGACGGTCTAAATGTGGATTGCTATTTTTATTTTGGCGCTTATTGCCGAACATGTTGAAGATACTTAAACTTTTACACGTCGCTGTGTATCTTTAACATGTTAGCTTTCTGATATAGAATTGAAATATGCTGAATAAAAGTAATGTTTGTTACAAATTACAAACTTAAACTAACAGTGAAATTTTTAATTTTTTAACGTGTGGTCCAAATATGAGTCACCTTTAAAATAATTTAAAATAAAAATAAAAATTGTCTGTTTCCTTCATAAAATTTTTTTTTTTTTTATTATTAAAAGTACGTAATCTCAAGCGTCAACCTTGACCATTTCTTTTTATAATAGAGCAACATTAGAGTATAAGAATGTAACCATTTTATGTGAACACATTGATTCTAAAGTCACGCAAATTGTTTTATATTTCACTATTACGCGTATGGAACCTCAAGCAGGAATAACTATTATTCTTTATAAATCGTAAGTTTGAAATATAACGTATGTAAAATAGATGTAGATTTTTATCGAAACCTAAAGGTGGAAAAGATCGATCTCTTACCGAATTGTCTATTTGCAACGACGATAAACGATGAGTTTCCAAACCGAAGCGATTCAAAACGAACTGAAGAAAACGACCATCATTGAATAGAAAGAAAGATTATTCCTGGTAGCTGTGGTTGTTCCACTGAACCCAGTGAATTTCTCTTCACAGCTGTCGAGAATTTCGACTCGATGAGTTCGAAGCAGCGGGACGCGAGCTGAAAACGCGCGACCGCCGTCGTTGAAGGCTACTTAAAACGACCATTGAGCACTCGTCGCGGTGCACGAATTACCCACAACAGGTGGCTCGCAAGTAAGTGCCTTGGGTGCGTTCCCACCCTCGCCTGATTTCATCCCCGTCTCGTTCGATTTTGAAGTTAATCGTCAAGCACTTGGACGAAAATGCCGCGTTCATTGTTTAGCACTTTCAATTGATTATAGAAATCGAGCAACTAACATTCTTTTTTTGCTTGTCATTTTTAATCTTGCCTTTAGCTTAACGTTGCGATCGAAATTATAATACCGTTCGCTATTTTTTGGGGATTTCCTGTTCAATGGTCGATTTGAGAAGCGAAAGTTGAGTGTGTTAGCCCATCTTTATCATTAGCGTGTACACTAATGATGAGTCGTAAAATTATTGGCGCGCGCAAAAACAGTAACAAATACATGAAAAATAAAGGAATATTAAGGGAATTTGTAATATTGTGTTGTTTTGTGTCAGTAATAATGAAAAGTTGTTTATTAATGTATGTATATTCGTGTGCCAATAAACCAATAGTGAAAGTTTTATTGTGATTCCTGGAATTAATTTCGGTTGTACTTCCGAAAAGTTCCAATAATCGATTGGCGTCAAATTTAGTGCAGGAGGGGGGGAATGTAAGGTAGATTTTAATTATAAACTTTTAGCTTCTGATTAAGGGAATAATAATTAAACTTCCAAGGTATTGAATTCCAAGCCTTTAAATTTTCAAGCTTCCGAATCCCAAGCCTTTGAAATTCTCAATTTTGTAATTAAAAGTCATTAAATTTCCAAACTTTCGTAATTTCAAGCCATTGAATTTCCAAGTTTTCACTAGTACTTGTAATTTCTACTTTACTTTAAATAATTTGTATATTTTTATGTATCAAATGGAATATGTTCTTTTTTGCAAGTTTAAATTCCCCATAGCTGCATAAAAATCCACAGTCTAGCCATAAGTGTTTGCATTAAAATGAGTTCAATAATGAACATTTGTTATCCCCCTCGTGATATTATCAGCCGGTTATTCTTACAAAATATTGCAAGTCCCACTGTATTATAATATTAGGCGTTATAAGCTATTAGATATCAATATTGCAACTTATTAGATAATAATATTGGTTGTTATTAACACTGGCACTTTTCGGAAGAATATCCTTAATCCTTAACTTCTACCCTGTACGACCAACAATATTGCATATAAATAATGATACAACGGGCAGTAGCTTTCAACGACGCGGAAATTAAAAAAAAAAAAAAAAAGGCAAAATCTGTTTGCACCTACAAAATACTATTCTACACACAGCTCCGCCAATACGAGCGCAACATCTGCAACTCCGGGCGGCTTGTGGGGGTGCAGCAAGTGCCTGGACGAGATGCGGCTAATGCAAAGGTTGGCGATCAGCGGACTCCTGTCCGTGATACTGATCGTTCTTCTTACTGGCACGTTCGTCACGCGTCGTGATCTGGCAAACGTCGTAGAACGTGGCGTGGCGCCGGAAGAGCGTAACGAACAGCAACTAAACCCAGCCTGGGTGCAAAGCAACGTAATCCCAGGCCAGGATGAACTAAAACCTGAAGATAAGGATCGACGGGTGGACTTCAAACACAGGCAAGCAGAACCGTCTGCTGTTGGACCCCCACCGGCTCCAGTACCTGGCCCCTACGTCATTAGATCGCCTAATCCACCCCTGGATGACGTGACTAATCAGCGCCGCGAGAAGATCAAAGAGGTAAGCGGTTCTACCGTGTCTGCTCTCATCCTTTTGGCTACCCTCGCGCGTTATAAACACGTACAGACGTCAGCTTTGCTATCCGGCAATTATTCCTGTGCATTGAAATTTGCTTTTCACTGGATTTCACCGAAGGGGTGAGAATATTCAGTAGGTGGGACTCTTGGTTTGTTTCGCGGTAAAATGTCGAGAGGTCTGTCGATGAGAACGTTAGAACGAAAAGACGCGAGTTGGCTTATTAGGAAGATAATGTTTGCGCGAGAGAAACTCGCTGGTGTTTGATTTGAATTTGAATATGAATGAGGTTGGTGAATATAAGAGGTGGGTGATATCGATTTCTACGATTTTGTATGGTTTTGATGTTTTGTATGGTTTTGGAGATTATGTGCAGATTCTGCATTTTTTTTGCACGTTTAACTTTACAATAAATGCATAAAAATACGCAGTCTGTTAATTAGATTATGAATTTTATTATTTTCTTATGGTTGTTTCCATTGATTTATTTTCGATGCCTTGCAATATTAATATTATATTGAATTATAGTAAAATTGATTTATTTTCAATGTCTTACAATATTAATATTAAATTTAATTATAGCGAAATTTTAACTGTAATGAAATTTTTAAAAAGATCTGTAGTCATAATATCAACTCATAAATAACCTTGACTTTTACTTCCTTACTTTTTATTGAATCATTATGCGTAAACCGGATCTTATCTGTTCAATTTTCTTTCATAAAATCATAAAGGAAATATTTGCCATATTATTATTTTATTCATTTCATTTTGATACTACAACTAATACCTATAATATCTTAAATATAACTTATACTTATGCAAATTAATTGTCTCGATACTATTCTACGAGATTTCGAGAAAAATTGACATACAACTTTGCACATATCAATCTTATTTTGATTCAACAACTAATACCTATAATATTGTAAATATCCCTTTTATTTATGCAAATTAATTGTCTTGAAATTATTCTACATGGATTCGAGGAAATTCGACATAAAATTTTATTTTTATTGAATAACTAATTCCTATAATATTGTAAATATTTCTTTTATTTATGCAAATTAATTGTCTTGAAATTATTCTACGCGGTTTCGACTAAAATCGACATTAAATTTTGCGCATATTAATTTTATTTTTACACAACAACTAATATCTATAATTTCGTAAATATCCCTTTTACTTACGTAAATTAATTGTCTTGAAATTATTCTACTTGGATTCGAGGAAATTCGACATAAAATTTTATTTTTATTGAACAACTAATTCCTATAATATTGCAAATATTTCTTTTATTTATGCAAATTAATTGTCTTGAAATTATTCTACGCGGTTTCGACTAAAATCGACACCAAATTTTTCGCTTATTAATTTTATTTTTATACAACAACTGATATCTATAATTTCGTAAATATCCCTTTTACTTACGCAAATTAATTGTCTTGAAATTATTCCACGAGGTTTCAAGAAGAAACATCGTTAACAAGTGTGAAAGAGAGGTAAGTTCTTGGTTTCCATTGAAAATAGCTTTCTTCCCATTGAGTCTATACTCCGAGTAATTGGATAAGGGTGAGTAATCGTAGTCCTCGGCTTCTGCTTGTAATAAGCGTAATCTTCGGAACCGTACCAGATTGGTGTAACTGAAATTATCCGTCATTTTGTGATGCAGTAATTGAAGATCTGCGTTGCCTGAAAACGTTCATTTCGAATGCTGCCAGTGATTTAACCATTACTTAATTTCCCCGTGACTCGAGTTTTAACATCGTTCTTGTTGCTCTTTGTTTGAGAAAACCTGCAATTCGTCGTTCAAACAGAAAACGCGTCCCAGTGTAAAATCCTGAAAACGCGATTCAGTTCGGAATTCCTGTGGAACTCAATGCAATAACTTAAGTGTTTCGAAGATAGTTGTTTAAAATAATTTGCTACAGCAAAGAGGGTGTTTGCTTTGGTTAATGAGAGTCTTTTGTGTAGCGTGTAATTTCCAGGGAGAGTAATTCGAATAATATTGGGGAGAATAATTGGAAAATACACACTACCGTACGTAACTATTCGATCACTTATAAAAGGAATCGAAGTGTACGTATTTGCACCAAGGGAAATTTAAGCTATTGATATTTGAAGAGATATGTAATGCAATAGGGAAACTTTAAAGTTTCTCTATCGTAGAAGTAGCATTGCAGTGTAACAATCACAGATTTAAACCTCCCCTTTCTATGCGTTTTCTTTCGTGAAAGTTGCAACATGTTCATGACATAGCAAAATTAAAATTGTCATTTAGTTTCTCTTGCAGAAAGGTAGAAAGTAAAATTTCCACCATTTTACATGTGAAATTCTTACAATTTACTAGATGAGTGCAAAAAATAGTCGGCTTTCGCGTTACGCACATTTGCCATTGTTTCTTATGGGCAAAAACTTGTCACATAGATAGAAATTTTTAAAATAATATTCCACCGTTAGAAGACTATAAGCTTTATAATTTTGGCACTGCTTAGATAAGTAATTCTTGATGCGTATTATATTATTTATTTATATATATATACTTACACAAACAGATACAAAATTCCATGTTAAAAGGTTGAAAATTATCAATTTTTTCAGTAAAACGTCCTATATTAAAGAGATTACGTTTCATGTTTGATTTTACTGGAATTTATTCTTATAGAAAACAGACTTAATTCAGTGTAAACTTCATTGGCTATTGTGGTAAATTCAGCGAGCACGATGGAAAAATTTGGTGACTTTTCCATGAAGTCATGCGGTTCGGTTGAAGTTCCGCGACGACGCGTCAAAAAGGGCGGACATTAAAGAGAATAGCAAAGGGAAATCGATGAGTCCTTTGTCTCGCTGCTCTTAGCCAATACTCTGGTCGCATAGAAAACGGGGACACAAGGGTGAAACGAGACAACGGAGAAAATGGCATCGGGAAACCAACTGCGAGAGTGGATTAGTCAAATGTAATTTCGCCACCGTTCCAATTTTGCGTGCTATGTATTTCGATCTGCAGAAGCTACCGATTATGTATTCTGATTCTGAACAATGACTCAGAGGCAAGAACCCATTATTCGATGAGCTGCTGCTCGAATTTTAGAAATTTACACAGACTCTCCTTTTATTTATTGCCTTACGGGAAAAATGAGATTTTAATTAGGATACTATATTATAATATTAAATTTTCCAATTTGTTTTTTTCCGTTTCCCTTATTTTTTTTTTTTTTTTCGTTTAGTCGAAATCACGTCAACGTCTTTGAAATATCATTTCAAATAACGTGTTATTTTATTTTATAATCATTTGAAATTGTTAAGAATTTCCAAAGTTATGGTTGATCTAATTACTAGCTCTGATTTTAGTTCATACTAACACTCTTTTATTTACTGTTACTCTTTATTCCATACAATTCTGCACTATTTTGTCCAATTTGAAACAAAGAAATACATATTAGATTTGTGTATATGAAATTTCGTTTCTTCAATGTAAAAATATTAAAGATAAGCAAAGTTTTCGAAACACTATACATATATTTAACTAAAATAATTTTCACATAATTTTATACACCCTTTTCCAACACGTAACTGCTTTCATTATTATAGATTTATAAAAGTCATCAACTTCAAAATTGTCGGACGTTTCTCCCCATAAAATTTATTAGTTTTAAATTCGACAAATCGATGTTGAATTATTCCTTTATCTATATGACCTTCTTTAAATCTTAGTTTCGGTATATTTTATGATATATTTGTGAAATTTAGACTTGCATAGAGAATTGCAGAAATATTCCCATTACTCATGATGTCAAATATTGAACTTTTCATAATTTTATTTTACATTAATCTTCTTCTTTAACGCTAGGTTTGCGGAACTCGTCACGTTGACGCATTTCAGATTTCATACCTAAAATTATAGAGACCATGAATATTATTTTTCAGTACTTTATGTGTAACTTTAATTAATACAATGGTATGAATATGTATTCTAATTGACTCTATTCATCCTAACGCTTCTAATTTTGAATATTTATATGCAGTATACGTATTTTTCCGGAAGCCTGTCAAATTATGCAATTAATGTCCGTAAACCTAGTGTTAACGTGGTTTATTATAATTGAACATTTCACAAAATTAGAGGATAATATTCATCTACTAATCTCAAATTTTGAAAAAATCACATTTCCTATACTCCAACCTAATAACGGAAGAACGAACCCATTATTTGAAATATTTTTATTTCAAATGGAATGATTACTGAGAACAACCGTCTAAAATAAATTATTTCAATTACCTATTTCGAATTTTCATTTCGAATAAGATTTGTCCAAATCTGTTCGTCGCTAATTGAAACGTTAAACTTTGGAAATACGACGCTTCATATGCACGAACTTAATAAATCAAAGAAATTACATGAAATGTATCGTATCTAGCATCCGGCTGAAACGTGGAATTCTGCGAGACATCAAAGTTGATGAGGTTCGAGAAGCCGGTGATGGAACACCTTGCTTCGCGTAATTAATTTAGCAAAGAGCAGCAGACTGGATATCCGCGATAATTCTGTTCGTGAAGCAAGATCCATGCGATAATGAGTCAATCACATTAAGACCGTTCGGAACTCTGCCGGAATGATTATCCCTTTGAAAGCTCGTCCGTCTTTCTGCTCTCTCTCTCTCACTCACTCACTCCCTCTCTCTCTTTCTCTCTCTCTCTCCCTCTCTCTTTCTCTTTTCCTCCATCTGTCTTGTGTTCCTCGTGTCTCTATACGTTCCTGTAAATCTATTTCAACCGTACCGATTATCGTCGTCCGAATCAATCCCTTTTGGACGATGGATTTAACTGAAATCGTACTCGCTAATTGAAAGCCGGTGATACTCGTGGTCTATAACTGATGTGATTCGATCGATTTGGTTGTATGGATTACAGTGAGAACGAATTTTATCGTTCTGGCTGATTTTTGGTCATTTCGGAAAACGGAATAGAGAGATTCAAAGTATTTTTAACGTATTATATGCAAGGGAATTACACGGCGTGGCATGAAAGGGAAGATTTAACTCGGATGAACTGGTTTTTAGGTTAACTTTTCCGATCTGACGTATCGCAGTTAGCAGGAATATTAAATGTTGAATTAATTTGATTTGAAAAGAGAACTGTTCGGTCCCAAGTACCGATGCTAGTTTATGACCCAACCACGCCGATCCGATGAACGCCACGTGGGCCAGCAAGGGATGGTCACGGTCCCCAGCCATACTACCAAGTTTCAATACTTCTCCACCCCCACTCTCGGTACAACCCATAATATAAATACGGTCGATTTTCACCCCAAGGGACTTCTAGAAAAAACACGGTAAAAGACACTACGCTCGGCTAAGCTACGACACTCGGTCATCTCGAACGCACATAAGCATTTTTATACAAATAAATAGTTAGTAAAAAAAGGGTAGTTAAAACGCATTAGAAGTGTGGTGTAGGTATACGAATGATTGAACTCCACACACTCAGTTTTAACTGCGGAAGTATAGATATTTATTCTTATAACACGGGAATGGCTAATGTCCGGTATACACGCTCGTGAATTTCACCGCTCGAGGTTTCGTGCCAGACTCTCCTGTGCGCTCGTCTCATGGGGTTATATGCCCGGGGTCCTGTGACAAGGACAGCGAGCAAGCCACGCTGGCGAAAAAGCGCGGGCGAAAAAACGCGCGTAGAAAAGAGCGCCAAAACTGGTGAAATCGGTGAAAGTTTTCCGCGTGGCGGGTAGGAAAAACCCTGGCCTGTGCGAATCTGGCTGCCAGATGCGTGAACTGGCCGTAGCCAGGCTCGCACACGCCTTTGTGCACTGTAGGGACATATCCTATGGTCGCTACAGAAGAATCACCTATACATCACATCCTATCAAATTACAACTCCCCTGCCGCGAGTCAACGTCACAAGCAACGGCACAATCGTGTAACTGGGCTTTACAACCCCGGAAAATTCGAAAGGACGAATTCCGGTGCTTTGGGACGTTACAAGAACAACGATCCTTTTCTTTGATGGAATGCGAAATAAAGGTAGATATTTACCTCTATTTAGATGTTGGGAATAATTGAAAACTTTGAAAGGATGATTTAATAAAGGTTAATAAATCAATTATAATAAATTAATTGAGAGCAATAAATTAAATTAAAAGTAAATCGAAATAAAAAAATATCTAGGTAAAAATACGTAATCGAAATTAATTTGTGAAAGAAACCAAATGCCGAAAGAAATTCTTTAATTAAAATGGATATGAAATATTGCACATGGAAATATGAATTTATACACAGATTTAATGGAAATGTTGAAATTCGATTGAAATTCGTTAAATGCAAAAATAGCGACAGATAAACAATTACCAATGAAAATATCGACAGAGCACAGGCAGGTTCTTTCTATGATGAGTTGAATACGCGAATCGACAAGTCTACCTTTCTTGATTTAGAATTTAATCGACTTCCATCCGATATTCTGTGTCCAACTAGGTCGGACTTTATCGAAGAACGTTCAACCGTACTATTATCCAGTTTATCGAGCCGATTTATTGGCTCTGGTTACAGTGGCACTCCTACAGTGGATACAAAACGTTAACAATGTAACAAGAATACTTTCTTTTCAATTCAATTGTTGCAACGAAATATCGAACTATCATTGTGCCAAATGTTAAAAACAAGATTGTAAATCTCACGGAAGGATAAACTGTTTATTAATATAATGAAAAGTTTGAGTTATTTAATGATTTTCAATAAATCCCGTTTCGTATATTTTATAACCCCACTCTTGTAAGTTAATATTAAACTATTCTACTATATATGTATATAATCTTCTAATACCTTAAATAAATCTTATGTTAGTCTTTTTGTCGTTATTATCATTCATTTTTAGCCTCCTTTGCGTAATTTTAATTTCTAGAAATCAGTAGGTAATAAAAATCCTGAAACTTTGGAAAATTGTAGCTGTATATTATAGTTATGCTGTGCAGTGTATAAAGGCTTTGACGAGTGATTGTAGATGATAAAATAATCGTAGGGCATGGAGTTAATTATAATGTAAATTTCACCTCCCCCCCTTCCACCCTTCTTTCTTAAAATTACGCTCAGCATGGAATCGCTAATAAATCCCCCTTTTTTTTACCTAAACTTTTCCATTTCCGTTTCCAAGTCTAATAGCATTGTATTTTTACGACCGTGGAATATAATTAGTTCTGTAATTGGATCCCGAGAAACATAGTCGCGTTGCCGCGAATTCTCCGCCCGGAACTTCGGAATACTCACGGGACTCGGTTATGTGTACGGCGCTTATAGATCTCTTCTGGCCGGGCCGAAGTACACATCGTTCATTCCGAACGAAGCAATTTGCTTTGCGAGTGGACTCGCGTAATTCACGAAATGGGTAAACCGCGTTCGAAATAGATCTCGATTTACTGTTCGCGCTCCATCTTGAATGGATCCCAGTTACGGTTGGCGGTCGTCGCGCGAATAAAAAGCGCCTCGTTTAGTCTCCTGGTAATTCGATGTGTTTCGATCGTTTTGAATATAAATTGCTTATTTAAGGGGAAATATGTGGCTGGCTTTGTTGGAAAACAACTTCCCCTAGAATTCCAATTAAGTAAAAGAAATTTAAATGTTCTTTTTGTTTTCTAATAAACCGCGTGTGTTCGTGTTTCAATAGACGCGGTAATTTATTTTTGTTCATTTTTACGTGGATAATTTAGCGAATTTGGAGAACATTTCTTCGTTTTACAAGTGACACGCAAGTGACAGTAAATTGATATTGCATTAGTGGAACTTTTCTCTAAAAGAATTAGAAACCGATATCATATAGAAATCGTAACTGCTCTAATTTAATTGTTATGTTTTGTACTGTAGTAAATTTACTTTGAGAGATTCTTATGGTTGATCGGATACATATCTGAATCGCGTTAAGCGTAAAGAAACTGGCACAAACATGACCCAGAATTATGGCTTCAAAATTTATACGGTAGTACTGTAATTTCAATAGAAAGAAAGAAAAATTGCAGGAACTAATTTCGTTCACGATATTCGTTAATTTTAATGGAAAATATAGACCAGTTCCGTTTTGTATAATTACAAAGACCAATCAGAATTCCATTCAGAAATAAAACCTGCTGTAATATGGTTTTACAGCTTAAATTTTGTGTTTAAAATTTATCATAGAAAGGGACGATGTCTGTAAATAAATTACTCTTATCTTTTTTTAATTATAACATATTACAATACGTAAAATCCCATTATGACTTTACAAGCAATATTGAATTATCAGTTATTAACTTCCATGAAATAATTCTGTTATAAATGAAAATGGGTACAGAATAGGTTCATAAATTTATATCGAAAACGAATTTTGTATTACGACACGCATCGATCACTATAAACATTAATAATAATCAATCTTCTATCAAAGTCGAGAGGCGAGAGCTTCTTTCGCATGGGTCAAAGAAACTTCAACGAGCTTCTGACCCAGATTTCTCAGGGAACATCTCTGTAGAACGAAGATCCAGTGTAATGCAGCTCGAATGGCGTCAGAATCGATTCCATGCGATGTCGATCTGATTACATCGGCCAACCAGCACGATACTCAAACGATCGCTAATCCCGACGTATTAGGGATCACGCTTTAAACGTTGCCTCTAATTATTGGCGCGCATGCAAATTGTGTGGACTAACACAGCTAGGTAGCTAGGAATATATTGTTTCTACACAGAATTCGTATAGACGGCTCTAGGCAATATTAATCATATTTTACAGACACATTCACTCCTTAACTCTTTCGCTTCTGTCAGCGCTTACTCATGGAAGAAAGTTTTCGAAAAAAATGTGTTTATTCAATTAGAAAACACCACTGAACCTGTGAAAGTGTTTTTCTCGAAATCACTAAAATTGGGCATATGACATGCGTGCATTAAGCCATTGATATGTACTACTTTCTATCTATATAAGCAACTACAATGAATTGATGGAATTGTGTCGATTAAAATGAGTCTGAAGTCTAAACATAAACTCAAGCTCTCCGAAAGCAACAAATATAAAGGTTTCTTAAAGTTAGATAGTTTAAGCTGGGATTAAACTTATATTAAATAGAAACTCTGATATACTAAAAGAATTCTAACGTTCCCAAGATAATTTTATTTTTGGCATGCGATTTCAGGTTAAAAGCTTTGTTAAAAAATACTATGAGTGAAAAATAAAATGTAATTTTAAGCTTAATCCCTAGAGAAAGTTGTAACGAAAAAAGTAAGCTTTGTCTCAAGCCGATTAGTCGACTAAGTTTTTAGTTATCCTGCCCTCCGATTTAAACAACCCGGTACTCAGTGTTACGTGTTTAATGTTTCTAATTAGGCTTCAAGATACCATTTTTTTTTTTTTTTTTTAAATATCACTACAATATATACGCGTCACATTTTTGACAAACTGTACTATTAATTTACGCGGAAAACGAGAAAAACCGATTTTTTTAACCTGTTACGCGAGAATCCGCCCTTAACATAAATTCTCCGAAGGCAAAGGTTAATAAACATAATAGAATATTAAAATGGAAGTTTAAAACCATCGCGTACCTTCAGAAGGCGGATCTTTTTCCTCCCTGATCACCATTTCCGGTGTGGGGAATGGTGTGGAGGCGCGCGATGATGTTCAGGCGAATGCACCTTCCGACAAAGTCGCATTGTCCGCCGGGTGAACGGGTCTGGCACAATGGGAGCGGTTCCTTTTAATGAGACGCGGTTAAGAGAGAAACGATAGACGGCGGAAGGGACTAAGAATGGAGGGTGAGTACAGGGTGTTTCATAAATCGTGAACTCTGGCCCTGGCTAATGAATTCCCCGAAATCTGCTAAAGACTTGAACGGAAAGTATGGCTGAAGTCTGAGGCATTTCAGTGAAGTTTAATACATACGGTAGACGTATGTATGTGTGTACCACGTACTGCCACTTTAAGGTTCGCGCGTAACTTTATTTAACTATTTTAGAACGTCGTTAACATAAAGATTGTTCCAGTTTCGAGCATAATATTGTTCAACAGATCTGTTTTATTTATGAACATTTTTCTATATGTTATGAATTCATTACTACGTAATTGAAAATGTACGACAATGTCCAATGTCCTTCGTACTGTCACTTGAAAACTTTTCATTTAAATAGAAACACGTTTTTACATATATTAACACGTCAGTTTGTGTAACAGATATAGGATATATAGTAAACGTATCGCCTTACTGAATTAACATCACACGTTCTATACTTTATAATTATATTGGTTACGTTTTAATGTTCAACAGCACATTTACCTGCTAATATATATTTATAAGTAATAAGTGTGAACGAATATGCAATGTCTATGTGTTGTTACGTAAATCGAAGTCTGACTTTCGTACGAAAATTAATTTACTTACGATTCTTTATACATTACTTTCCTATTAAATAAACGAATTAAGTGGCAGTTATAGGAAGAGTGACAGTACATGGGTCATTTACCCTAGTCAGATTGCGGATCTTCGTGCAAAAGAAATTCAATTTTAATATTCACTACTGGAGAAATTTATTGTTGCTTTGAAAATTAACGCGTGTCCAAAGAATTAAAAAAAAAAAAATGAAGATTATTTGGTACACCTGTCCGCAAAGGGTTAAAAGTCGTAATTTATGTGCATAATTTTGTTACATACATTCGTTCGAAACTGTGTCGACTTTTCTTCCAAATAAGCGACACCCTATTAAAAAAGAATGTTTTTTAACAATGCTATAGCCATTTTAAGAAATGTCTGAATTCCCGCAATTTTTATGCATTCTCTCTACGACTTTTAACTTTTAATTTCATCACAGCGATACAAAATTTTCGTAATTAAACAAACCCGGTATTAACCACCGTAGTAAACTATCTTCTATTCAAAGATGCAGCGACTTGCAATCAAACTATCCATAAAACCACAAATGGCAAGCAATTTCACTCCGCCTATAAAATCCTCCCTATAAAACCCAAACCGCTTTTTTCTCCCTTTCCAATCTTCAAATTCCAAACCATTTCACTTCTCCCCCTCCCCCCCCAGCCCCTCTTCTTTTTCAATAGCAACGCTTATCTTAAACGAATCCAAGATACACCCTGTATTTCTTCCATCCTCCCACGACAGACAAAAATGCCTAAGAGCAGAGTTGAAATCGTCTAGCAAACGGTTGCTTGATTCCTTTCATTCGCAGAGATCAGAGAATAAAATGCTGTGTCGGAGGGACGAAGGGTGTCTGGGCATAGAATAATTCACGCTATTAGCCCGAAGCAGTACAATGCGACTCGACCGACGATAGTAAACAAAGACATAATTATAGTATACCTCCCGAGGGTCGTCGTCGGTGTAGAATTCCGGTCTTTGCGTCTTTTGCCTTCTCTATCTCTCTCCCTCTATCCATGGCGGATCGAAAGCAAGAAGCAGCACAGGTACGGCAACGTGTATACCTGAGTTCTCGAGGTGTCGCTTGTAAATCGTGTTAGGCGTCCAAGACGCGTGGAATCTTGCGTTCCCATGGCGTTTTGGCTCTCACGATTCGCGTGGCTGAGCGGAATCGCGAGTTCAACGTGTTTCATTGGCGCTGAACGGAGTGACATGGGTGCTCCAAATTGATTAAACTGCGTCTGTTATAGGTATTTTAGCGAATTCTCCGCGCTTCCGGTTTAGCGATGAAATGTTCTGCGGCTGTTGGCTGCAAGCTGCCTTGCGAGTCTATCTTGGGGATTAGTTGTTTCATTTGGAAGCTGGTAGACGAGGAAAATATACTGCGTTCCTGGGAATTCGTGCTCGATTGATTGGGTGATATTGATTGCTGTTGCATTTAAATGATTCATTTTCAGCTCGTGTTTTAAGCGAAATGGGTTAATATGAAAAACAGCTCTGTTTCACAGTCTTGAACGCTGGTTAAAGATATGTAAAACGAGAAACGTTCGCATAATAATAAGCATCTATAAATTAATCGAGAAACAACAAACACCTAATACGAAAATTGTGAAATTCCTCAACAGGGTTAACATGAGTTAAGTTGTAATTAAAAAAAAAAAAAAAAAATATGAAAACAGGTTTTCATATTTTTTTGCGGCTTTTTTTATCTTTGATCCGTATGTTATAATTGTATATTTTTACTTGCGTCTTTTATTTCCTATTAAATTTATCCTGTCTAAATCATTGTATTTTGTGTGATAACTTTATTGTACATTATTCGCTTAAAATGTAGCAGCTCTTAATATTAGGTAATTAAGGAAGTTCCTGCCGTTTCTAAGTCTCGTCATTACTCAAAATACTGAGCATATACGCTCAATTAATTATAAAAATGACTCGAACGAGTAAAAAAGTACTACGCGTCGTTTATAGTAAAATAAAAAAAAATAAAAAAAAAAAATATTCCATTGTTGGATGTTGATGAAAAATGGCCGTTGCTCGGTTAATAACATCTGATAACGAATTGACACTATAATTGGACTCGTTCTGGCGTAAATATGGGGTCATGCTTCGATGCTTTTAGTCGATCCTTCAGGACTTCGAAGAAGGAAATTGCCACGTGCACGCGCGTATCTTGCTGCGTCCCCGAGGATTCCTGGAAGCAGAAGCTAATTTTACGCTGAACGGGTAGGAAAAATTGGCAGTAGTTGGCGTAGCTATTGAGCTTTTCCAAGATACCGCTTCTGATGGATAGCCGTTGTGCAACTTTGGAAAAATGGAAGTTAAATTGGTTCCAGTAAATAATTTATGTATCTCGAAATAAGAATCCTAGGTAAAATTGCTCGAATAATCCTATATAGTTGTATAAACCTTGATTTGAATAATAATAGTAATAATGGTATTACTCAAATTACATTGCGAATTGTGGTTGGGACGCGTTTAAATACTTTCATAAATGACTGCATGTTTAATTCCTGTTATTATTATCATTACAGTAAGTGTTAGGTTGGTGCATATGAAATGTAAAAGGATATATTATCTTTTTAATTTTGTAAAGTAGTTTATTATAATAAACCACATTATAGAAGGAGAAATTTCCTGCAATAAATATGGATTTATAATAGAAGATTATGTTTTGTAAATGATTAAGATGCTTTTTGTATTTCTTGGTGATTTATTTGTTTGTTTCCTCATTCATTCATTTATCTATTTTATCTTTAAGGTTAAATGCATCTTCGCAGATTTGGCGATTGGATTTGATGGAATTCCAGTTTTTGAAAAATTATATTCTTACGAACGCAAAATTCCAAGCCCAGTTTTAACCCTGCTGCAGCCTTCGTGATTTTATTGAATTCATTCCCGTTCTTCATTCTTCAGGAAGATTTTGTAATCTTGAGAAAAGGAACCTTCAGGATAGAAGTTGAAACTAAAATTTATAAATGTTAACAGCAATTATGTTGTATTTGTTTCAAAACTATAGAACGTTTCAGAGATTGAAGAACACGATTGGGTTGAAAATGGCTGAAAGACTGCAGCAGGGTTAAAAAAATTATATTCTTACGACGCAAAGGGTAAATATCGAGTAACCATCGATTAATCGAAATTCGCGAGGAATTTTGCAGTCCACTGTTACGTCACGTTTATTCAAAATATTAATTTAAATTATACGCCAATATCCATGTTTGAGGTTAAGAAAATTTACGATACGAAAGCAGTGAAACTTCGGTGTTCTAGAATTTAAAGATTTAAGTTCGCATAATTGCTAGGCAACAGAACACATTCTGCTAGTTAGTATTAATCAGGATTAAGGTTTATTGCCGAGAAACTTAACATTACGTGCTGCACCGGCTCTGCTTCGTGGTTGATGGTGTCAGTTAAATGTTAAACTTTTGGATCCATGCAGAATACATGTGCTTCCAAGTTCAGTATGTTACAAGAAAGTTACAGGTGCGTGAATATAATTGTTCTGAAGTAGCACCATGTGTATATGTCAAGTCGAGAATTAGATTAAATTTATCCTACAGCATTGGCGAGCTTATTGAAATTTCATACTTTCGCGAGACTGTTTTTTAAACCGTCATTAGTTATTGTTTTGTTACGACAAAATTGGTCGTTTTGCGAATCTGCAGCTGCAAGTAGTGCCAACGTCTGCTATTTTCTCCTATTTCATAGTTGCGTACAAATAATTTGAATATCGTGGACAATTTTTATTTAATAATCCTTAATACTATAACACAAAGCTAAAATTAGAGGTCGAATTAAATTTTATCGTAAATAATATCCATTTTTGTCGAATCTATTTTATCGTTGTAGTGCAAAGTATTAAGAACAAAAATGAATGAATATTTACCTAGTCCTTCATTAAAAATGTGTAACGAGGTCGTGAAAATTATTTTGATTGAACAAAATAGTTAAAAAGCAATTGATATTTCCCGCCAAATTTACTCGAATTGGCAATTTTATATTCACTAACATAATAAGTTTAAAATTTAACTTACGATTAGTTATTTCTGTGAAAGGCAGTGGAAAACTCTAGATGGAAATTCTTTTGTTTTTAATAGTTGAATGCTTTGACGATGGACACTGGGAAACTAAAACTCAACGTAGAATTCAATTCTCTTATTAATAGACTGCGGATCTTTATGCAAATTCATAATTAAACGTTGAATTGCCTCACTTTTAAAATACAATTACTTGTACTTTACTTTCAATATTTGGTATATCCTTGCATATTGCGTGCATTTTGTGCCTCTTAGCGTATTTAAATGTCCTACAAATAGATACAAATCCACCGTCTATCGATTAATAAACGAGTACAACAATTTGCTTCCTTAATATATAATAGTGTGAATGGAACAATATTCGAAACGTTACAATAGCTCAATTTTGGATTGATAAGCTAGGAAATTAATTAGGCACACAGTTCATGTTATTGTTGGTAAATGCATGGGCAATGTGAGATCCTGAAACCGGTATTAAGTGGTTAAGCTACTTTTTAAACTTCCATAGTGTGGAATAGAATCAGTATCGCTTTGTTGCTGTTTGTTGTTGTAGAATAGAGTTTGTAGATGATGGTGTTGGGGGCGATTAATTTTGGCGCGATAGTTAAACAGCAGCGTTCTGTTCGAGCGTAATTATTTGTAGGTAACGTGGGCTCTGTAAATAACGGGTAGTTGATACGTCAAACAGTTGCTATTTGGCGCGATAATTTGTTAGTAGCGGCAATTCGACAATCCATTGTGTTAAACGTGTGCGTGTACGTGTTCAACGAACGCGCTAAATGACAAGGTTTTTGCGACCAGGTTTGTTAACGCGTGTTTGCAAACTACGTTACAAACCTAGCTTCCAAATAAATAACAGCTAATTATCTGCTAATTATTTGCAGCTTCTATAGTAACCGTATGGAATGGACATCTTATAATTATCATCTTAAATCATCTTCCTGAAATGATTTTGGCAAATCCACGCGATACCTTAAAACATGCAAGCTACGCAAAGTAAAAAGTGGATTTTGAAATACATAGATGGTGAAACAAATCTTTATTTATGTTCTGTTCCTTCAATCCGGTTGTAATATTTTTGTCAAAGTATTCGTTTTTATTGGATATTTGGTAGTACGTGTAATTGAGAATCGTTAAATAAATCTTTACGAATGTTCGATGTGTTTAAGACCTAAAAGTAAGTAATTGAAGGTCCATAGGATTTGAAATCTACGATGTAATGTACGAACGCGTGCTCATTGGCTGTGACGTCATACATTATATTGTCGTTAGAGATGCCATGGTGTATTTTTTGCGATATTTTTACAGAGCAAAACGAAACATCACGAATAATTCTTTTTCAGTCATTTCGAGCAATACGGATTTTTAACTTACTAAAACTTTTTAGAACACTATCTCACATATTCGACATTTAAAAAATTGTCTACTTTTAATCTTTAATTCGTACGTTAATATTGCCGAAAGAATAAAAAGAAAAAAATTACTATAAAATATGCACATAAATTCATCGATTAAAATTGTTTGTTCAAAAATAGGTAAAAATCAGATTGTACGTACAAAATTATGAAACTTTCTCCATGGTTAATAGTCGAAACCAGCGGTGGAACGAATCTTAAGATTTGCTTGTTTAATTTTCACGAATCACCAAAGAAGGATAAAGAATTCTTAGTTTCCCTCGTGGTGGAATAGGAAGTAGCAATTTCCTCGTAGCGAATAACCTCGCGAAGAAACATTGAAGTGGCACTTGAGTCTGCGAAAGGAAAAATTCCTTTTCAACGGGACGCTGTTGTGCGTTTTCATTAATAAAGAAACGATGAACAGAGACAGCGACGAGAGGCTTAAGAAATATGAGCACAGAGAAAACGTCTCGCCTTGCTTTGCCTCGGTTCGCTTCGCTTCACCGGTCGATTAAACATGCAGTGGTCGGATAAATAAAACGAAAAAAAATCAGAAAGAGAAAGAGGAATCAGAGGAAGAGTAAAAAAGAACAAAAAAAAATAAAATCAACGAAGGCACTTGGATGCGCTTGCGAGAACAGGTGCACAAGCTGCGCGATACAAACGCGTCATACATGCAACTATGCATCGGGGATCAGCCACCGTGTGATTCGATCCCGTCAGAAATTCGATTGATGAAAACTGATTCACTGGAGAATTGATTTCTCTCTAAAGGACACGATGAACGCTTTTTTCATCCTCTGCGTGTTTCGCTATAGTTTTGTTCCGTTTGTACTTTGCCGTTGAATAGAATAGTTGTTTAAATATTTTTGTATCTGTCGTTGTTTGACAATTTTTGGTAATATCATCGACGGAGCAAAGGATAGACTGTCCATTGTTACGTAGAATCAGGTACCATTTTAATGTGACACGTGATATCACTAGTTTAGACGAGAATAAGATAACGGCGTTTCTAAAACGATGGGAATTATAAATAAATAATTACGATACGTAATTGTTTTCGACATAATTGATCTGAAAAATTCAGATTTATAATAATGTGCATAGAAGTATATGTTCGTATGAATTGGAATTCTATCATTTAATTCTCTATAATCAGAATTTAATTTACTTTCACGGTGAAGAAAATTATAATTAAGTGAAAATTTTCATTTCAATCTGAAAGTCAGAAATGAATAATTACCGTATAAGTGACTGGCGTCAATATAACGATAAAGAGAAAGAAAATGGAATGATACACTGGTTATACTAATGAGATAAATGTCAACATGTTTTAGACGAAGCGTCCAGCAACGCTTGGTTTCCCACGACTAATCATTGTATTAATTTATGTATATACCAAAGGGTTTTTTGACCCGTATATAATGATAATAATAATAATATTAGTAATAATATTTAGTAATAATTTTAAATTTAGTAATAATAATAATAATATTAGTAATAAAACCATCAAAGGAATTCCTGCAAAACATAACAACAATAAGTTTTACACCCACAATTACACCAAGACATACAAAAAGCAACAATGCTAAGAACTGCAACAATATACAGAAAAATCATCGAACAAGAATAATAGGACAAGCATATGACTTGAGAAGTGTGTATAAAAAGAATAGTAATAGTAGTAATGATAATAATATAATAATAATAATAATTTAGTCCCTAACCCATATTTGGACAAACTTCTCTATTATAAAAGAGGCCACTGAAATAACAAAAAGTGAATTTCGTGGAAGATTCCTTAACATAGCAGAGATAATCGAACAAGACCGCGTACGACGTACACGATCTTTGCTCTTCCTGGTTGTTCTTCCTTCCGTATCCTTTCCCACCAGGCTAATGGTTTAATCCTAACACGGATGTTAACCAGATTACCGTCCAGGAGAGCAAAAGAGTAAGGGAGCTGGCTCATCCCGTACACGTTCCTTGTGGTCGCCGCAGAACAAATTAGCCGCGATTACGTGGATAACGACAAAAAGAGGTCGAACGTCGCGATTCACGCCACCACCGGCTACGATGGCTGCCTTCTGTAATTTTCTGCAACGTCGCTCCCTTCTACGGATGCCAACCTCCACTGGGATTGTGTTCCTTCTTTGCCTTCGTCCCTTTTTATCCATCGGATTATGCTACTTTGATTTTTTACTGGTAGCTTGATGAGATAACGCAGTAAGTATTTTTGCGTAGAAAATAAATTTTGGTAACAAAGGGTAGCCATTTCTAGCGGTTAAACGAAGTAATTTCGCATAGAGATGGAAATTTTAGGAATAGAAGATAATTATTTTTTTGGGGGTAGCGCAGTGCTTTTGCATAGAAAGGGAATTTTAGGAATAGAACAGGAAGAACGCAATACTTTTGCATACAGAAGGAAATTTTAGGAATAGAATATAATTATTTTTAGGGGTAGCGTAGTGTTTTTGTATAGCAAAGGAATTTTAGGAATAGAATAGGAGTAATGCAATACTTTTGCATAGAAAGGAAATGTTAGCAATAGAATATAACTTTTAGGTGTAGCGCAGTGTTTTTACATAGCAAAGGAATTTCAGGAATAGAAGATAATAATTTTTGGAGGTAAAGCAGTATTTTTGTATACAAAAGATATTTTAGAATTAGGCGATAATTATTTTGGGGGATAACGCAATGAGTTTGCATGCAAAATATATTTTAGGAATAGGAGATAATAATTTTTAGAGCTAATGCAGTATTCTTGTATATAAAAGAAATTTTACGAACAAAACATAATTTTTAGGGGTAACGCAGTATTTTTGCATAGAAAAAAAATTTTGGGGATGGAAGATGGAAGATTTAGGGGCAAATAATTCAAATAATTCGGGTGTTTATTTATGGAAGTTGTAGAAATTCTTCCTTTTGTCATAATATTAATAGAATTATATTGGAAGAGAAAGTATAGTGTTCATTAAAAGATAGCATGAAAAAGAGGCAATATTGGGTTTGATATATGTAATATGGGTTAGCTTTGGATAAGATTCGGGTTAGGTTCGGGATCTTTATGCATTTACGGCGAATTTTTAATATGCAAAAAGGTACATATTGTATATGTGCATGAAGAACATGATATATATTAAAGTTCGAGTTTTTGTGAGCAAATATTGAATTCTGTAAAAAAAAAATGTATGAAATTAATCGATACGTCTAGTAAATAAATTTAACAAACGTTTAATTAAGAAAGATCAATCAGAAAATGCTTTAAAAAGTATATGTCTACTTTATTGCAGAAAGATTATTCAGATGCAAATGTTGATTATGATACCTCAATGATTAAACATGCACGATTTTTGTAATAGTATGCGTATGATAACGGTGGAATAACAGAAAGGGAAATGAAATGTTGGGAATCGACTTCAGGAACGCGGAAAGGGAAATTTGCTTAGGGAAGCAAAAGTTGGAAAATGAAATTTACGCCCACACACGTTTCGTGTACTTTGATCGATTTCACTCGTAAAATATTCCAGAAACTCTGTTTTGAAAGGGAGAATTGTGTTCCAGTTACATGCGAATATCTACCTCTTAATTTCGAAAATCAAATCTGGTTATGCTAACGTTTCACGTATTTACCTGACCATCATATTAAAAAGCGATAATTCGATGGAGATGAAAGCAGGAAATTCATGCATTACCATTTATTCTCTCGGAATTTAATCTGTGTGATTCGTGAACATTCATAATTAATCTGGGTCTCTTTTATCGTACCTTTCACAAATAGGATTCCAGTTTCCGCTGCAATACTCCAATGATCCTCAACTAACCCAAATTTCTTCAATCAAAATCCCAATTTACGATCTCTACGTGTGTGTAATATAATACCGAGGGGCAGATTAAAAAATTGTTTTATAATTAAATTTCCAATGTGATACTTCAATCATCTTCGCTTAACTTAATTTTTTCAATCAAAATCCCAATTTACGGTATCAGTTTATATGTGTGCAATATAATATTAAGGGACACATTAAACAAGTAGTTTGTAATTAAATTTCCAATGCGATACTTCAGTTATCCTCAATTAACCTAATTTTTTTAATCAACAACCCAATTTACGATCCCAGTTTACGCACGTGCAATATCGAAAGATACATTAAAAAATGATGTAGTTCGTAGTCAAAATTCCAATGAAATATGACACGCTTCTTGAATTAACGTAATTTTTTTAATCAAAATATTAATTTACGACCTGAGTTCACATGTGTGTAACATAATATTAAGGGGTACATTAAACAAGTATTCTGCAATTAAATTTCCAATGCGATACTTCAGTTATCCTCAATTAACCTGATTTTTTTCAATCAAGAACACAATTTACGATCTCAGTTTGCAGATGCGTAATATAATATCGAAAGGCACATTATAAAGTTATGTATTTTATAGTTAAATTTCTTTAAATTAAATTTAAATAAATGCAATACTTGAATTCTGTTTAATTAACCTACATTTCTTCGATTGAAATCCCAATGTACGATGTCCATTTGCATGTGCGTGTAATATGACATCGAGAGGCACATTAAAAAGTTATTCTGTAATTGAATTGAATTTTAATTAAATTTTGTAACTAAAGACTGCAAAAATATTTCGCATTCAGTTGCGTAAATTTTGCGGAATTTTATAAATAGACTGCGGATCTTTTACACGCATATTTTTATTAATAAAATTAGTGGATTCTAGATGAAGAGTTACTTTACCCTTGAAATATAATAATTCGTACTTTACTTCGAATATTTTGCATGTTACGTGCTTTTTGTACCTTTTTGCTTATTTAAATTACATAAACGGTGTATTAAATATTTCGCAATAATATATTAAAACACTATTTTGTTATTCAAACTTTGCAATAATAAAATCAAACAATAAACTTCAGCATTTAAATGTACATTCCAAGAATAAAATTAGTAACAAACTGCCATTTTTAAGCCTGTATTGTATTAACCAAAGCTTTGACATTTCAATTTATTGTCAACAAGGCTGAAAGTAAACCTTGGTATACAAGCTGACATAAAAGAAATAAAACAATAGATATTGGCGTTTAAATTTTTACAGCGAAAACGCATATCCTATATGTTCTTTGTTACGGACAACGTTTGCAGGGACATACGACAAATCAAAATTCTATTTTAACATATTTTGCAAAATAGGTAGATACACACGACATTTATACAATATAAGAGACAATCAATATCTATTTAATCCATATAGTAACTCAAACTTGACCAAAAGTTTTTGCAACAACGCGCGTGCATTAAACCATCGATATGTAAGTATCTACATTGTTTAATGAAGTTCCGTTTCCAAGCGCCCTTAAAATACAGCAAAACATTTAGGCCCACCCAATAATCTTACTTAGGCCCACCAAATAACTTCAACTTGCAAATCTCAGTTTACCGACACACGCGATTCTCAAATTACAGAAAGAATCGTGTATTCATAAAAATGCCCGAAATTGCCAAAATAATTACTGGCGATCTGCGTGCACCGTCTACGTATGTATATCATCGCATTAAAACTCGATCAAACTGCGATTACATCGAATCATCCTGGCCGAAATTATTCCATCGGCGAAACAAAGTAGCCAGGCATGAGCTGTGCACGAAAAGTTCATCGACGTGCATAACTGCGCTTACTCGTGAATTTCTCCTTCCATCTCCATCCGTCATGAATATCACCGTGTCAAAAAAATTCCATGCACCCCATCTCTCTCTTTCTCTCTCTCGCTCGCCGTTCCATCGTTCGTTGGATTTATAGTTTTTATTTTTATTTTACGCACGATGACCGCGGAGAGAAGCCAGATAGAAGGACTCACTTCTGTCCGTGCCACCGGCCAGGGCCCACAGATATTATACTGCCTCTGAATTATACCGCCATAAAAACGTGATGAAGCGGCCACAGACTGGCAGAGGCCAGCAAATGGCTCGAAAAATCAAAGAGAATGGGAATAGTGGTCAACGAACGGCCGGACAAGCTAATATATTCGTTTTTCTCTGTACGATTCGCGTTGCTGTCCACCACCCAACTTCCCAGACCAAGGATCCCTCCATTATTCCTGTCCGCGACGACACTTTTGATGAATCTTTCGACTGGTGTGTTACGAATGTCGTAGAGGTAAATTTCTACATTCGATGGTCATAGTTTGGAGAAGCTTTTTTTAATGCATTCGAATGTGCAAATATTTTAACTACGGTTTTTAAACTGGTACACCTAAAAATTTTTCGTTTGAAAGTGAATTTGAATAATTCGACCTAACTTCTTTTAGTAAAACACAACTTGTATTTGAAACAGTAAACTATAAGATTGAATTTAGCTTACTACAATATGCAGCATACGCGATTATATAAGCGTAGCTAAAGAACGCTAATGTTTTTGTGCGGCAAAGTGCTATTGTATAACTATAAAATCTGATAGAGAATTTATAGACAACACAGAGCAACGTTAGTTAATAAAAATGTCCCCAAATGTGAAAATCAGCTTTGAGAAGTAATACAATTATTGTAAAACGAAATTCTATTTACGCGTCGCTAAAATCTTGTAGTATCATTGCTACAACACATCAAAGTAATCATATGTGGACGTAGAAATGTTAAAAAATATTAGGTAATATAAATATTTGGTAAAGTATCGTTTTATTACTAAGTAGATTTATTTACCTCGCTGCTCTCTTTCCAATAGTGAACGATTACTTTTTTTCCTTTCCTTTCCCCGTTTCTTTCATATTATATTTATTTAATCTATGTTTTATCTTTGATCTGTGTATATGTTTTTTTTTATTTGTGGAGCAGCATTTCGCACCTCAAAAATTCTACTACTCGCAGTTAGTTCCACGTTCTCACGTTTGGCCGAAAACTGTTTGTCATAGGTACAAGCGTACGTATAATTTCTGCTAAATATTTCACTTAATTAAGCCTTTGAAACTTGAATTGAAACAAGTAATTTTGCCAGAAATTTCACGTCAAAATCTTGTTTCCAATGAATATGCGTTACGTTTAACCTCTCCCTATATTCCGCTAGCAATAGCAGGTATTAGCATTCTAGAGCAACGTAATAATAGCCATGTAGGCTACATCATGCACGCGTGTTTGCGCGGGTAATTACACCAGGAGATGAGTTTCCAAGTAAAATGTAGAAAAAACTAACGCGTGGCTAGCCAAAGACACACCATCGTGTCCTCGATGAGATTCACTTTAGCCAACCTAACAGTCGCTTATACTTCCTCTCTTTTCTTCGAACCTTTTCTCCTTCGCGGTTTCTTACACGAAAGACACGCTTTCTTCTTCAAGTTTGTTCTTCCATCCTCGAAACGTTCAATGTTTCTTCGGAGAAGATTCTTCCAGGAAAGATACTCGCCCCGATGGCTTGGCATCGCTTTCCGAGAAGCGAAGCTTTCATTTTATCTTCTCGTTCAAGAGTAAACTTGTGCACGATATATTGTGAGCTGTAGAAAATTTAATATCGCCGTTGAAGTTTCCTTTTTTCGGATCAAAGGTTATTGCGAGAATTTCTGTTTATATTTATTTATTAATTATCGGGTGTGTGAGCCCTTGGTAGGAGAAAGAAAAACTTAAGACTAAACGTGAGAGACCTCATAATCGGGCAAAGTACGTAATAAGGTTGTGTCTAAAACACGCAAGTGAAGTAGAAAAATCCACAAAATCTTCAAGATTATTAACAGTAGTTTCACATTCTGCCAGATATATTAGTAGGATAAATGACCCACGTACACTATCACTGTTCCTATAACTGCCACTTTAATTTGTTTTATTTGATAACAAAGTAATGTATAAAGAATCGTAAGTAAACAAATTTTCGTACTAAACTTGGACTTCGGTTTACGTAACAAACACATAGACATTGTATGTTCGTGTACACTTAATATTTGTAAATAAATATTAGGAGGTAAATGTGCTGTTGAACATTAAAACGTGACCAATGTAATTATAAAGTATGGAACGTGTCATAATTCAGTAAGGCTGTGGAGCTGTAGGGAGGGGATAGGATAGGAAAAAGGAAGGGTGTTGCGTTTCGTCCTGGGCCTGCTAGTGGACTCATCAGTATGGCTACCTAGCAGGCCCTGCCTTAAGGCAGGTACAGACATGCAACAGAACACGGTAACGTATCTCCGTCGCGCAACACACTGTGCAACATTTGTCGTTGCGCGGCGATGTTACGTTGTGGAAGTATTTAAATCTCATGGCGTATCATCAGCGCGTAGCATTATGCCATCGTCCCATCAGTTCATGTTCGTTTTCCAAACATAAAATGGACATTGCGGCTGCAGCCTACATAGTTATGCATTATTTAGTGAAAAGGAAAAAACGTAGGCCAAGGCGTTTTTTTGCACTCATCTTTTGTGGTGTTTAGTTCTTGTACTATTTTATACCACGCATCACTTTTTTTTATAATACTTGGGATGCTGAGGATCCCACAACATTTCTTGTTTTCTATAACTTTCTATTTAACTGCAGGCACAATTCTCTTCAGTCCACTTCATTCTTCATAGATTTTACAATACTGACTAAATGGGATGTTTTTGGGATGGACCGCATGCAGGTTCGTATGTACGTCCAAACTTGCATAGATGGGGGGTGTTGTATCGTGAATGCGTAACATTTCTTTGATGTGACGGCAAAAAACCGACAATTGATGGGACACGTTGCGTTGTTACGCTGTTGCGGTGTGGCGTCCAACACTTGATACACGATGGAGTTACGCTACTGTGTTCAGTTGCATGTCTGTACCTAGCTTTAGACGTTGGGATATTGGAAGGAAGGTTAAAGGCGGTATATATATGGACGAGGTAGTTGAAGCAAGTGCTTTCGAGAAAGTCCTATTTCGTATGTCCCTCTAGTGGTAGGTGCAGGAGAGCCGCCACAAGGCGATACGTTCACTGTATATCTTATATCTGTTACACAAACTGACGTGTTAATATATGTAAAACGTGTTTCTATTTAAATGAAACGTTTTCAAGTGACAGTACGAAGGGCATTGAACTTTGTTGTACACTTTCAATTACGTAGTAATGAATTTATTATATTGAACATATAAAGAAGATGTTCATAAATAAACGAGCGGTTGAACAATATTATGCTCCGAACTAGAAC
The DNA here is from genome assembly GCA_028830335.1 of Eucera pruinosa. Lineage (NCBI taxonomy): Eukaryota > Metazoa > Arthropoda > Insecta > Hymenoptera > Apidae > Eucera > Eucera pruinosa. The sequence continues at coordinate 9,162,119 of JAMYCR010000005.1, forward strand.
GATATTTATGTTAACGGCGTTCTAAAATAGTTAGATAAAATCACGCCCGAACCTTAAAGTGGCAGTACGTGGTACATATGTATACCCTATAGCCAAGAAAACTGAAGTTACAGTTTTATAACGCTGGATTTCTATTGTCCATTCAAACAGCATTTCAACAGCAAATTATTATTATTAGAATACGTTACCTGGAATTGTTTAACCTAACAGCAAACTTTTTGTCGAATTATAGATGATGAAACATGGTTGGGACAATTACGTGAGGTACGCTTGGGGAAAGAACGAGCTGAGACCAATTTCGAAGAGAGGTCATAGCGCAAGTATCTTCGGTGCCTCGAATATGGGTGCAACCATCGTCGACGGCCTTGACACTCTATACATCATGGGTCTTCACGACGAATTCAAGCAAGGACGCGACTGGATCGCCGAGAACCTCGACTTCGATATCGTGAGTACCTAGTTTTATATTCTGGCTTTTCTATATTTCTTCCTCGCTGCGATATTCTTCCTTCTTTCGAAGTCGCGATACCGAAGAAGGAACGTCGAACCGCTGTGACAGATTCCAGCGTTGCAAGCCGAATGTGCTTTTTGATCTGCGAAATAGACGTTTAATTTGTAAGATAGAAGTGAATGAGAAAAGTTACGGTGTACAAGTATTGCTGCGAAATTTAAGAGAATGTTTTAAATGACGATACGATGATGGTACGTAAAACTGAAAGGGCAACATTTAACCCGTAACGAAACGATTAAGTAAATTGAATTAAATTGCTTTAAAGATTGAGTCTATTAATGATCTAAAACGAATCTTCGCTTGGTTTATAGATTCAGTGAATCCTAATTGATAAGAGGCTCGTTAAGTTGGAAATATTTTAAGCGTTTTTTATTATCTATTATTTTTATCGAATCGATATTTTGCATTTCGCTTTTTACTTTAATCTCAAACTAAACTCGTCTAAAAATCGTTCCTTTTATTGAGAAAAAAAAATCCGGCGTGACGGTGATCTCTCAATAAACAGAGATATGTATATCAAGGAAAGGATTCGACGCACGCATCGAAAGCAATTTCATCGAGTTCCCCCGTCGGTCGAGCTTTAAATCCCGACAAAACGCAGACTTTCAGGCGCGTGTGTGCACACGTCGCATCAAAATCGACGGGAACTCGGTTTTTCCTTGCCAAACTCTGTGAAAATGTGTTGACTCTAGCCGATGGCCGTAAGACGTCGCGATCCTCGCTCTCTTCGATTCGAGGGTGAATTCGAGTCGAGACGGCTGGATGATCCTCGAAATCTTTGGGTGACAATTCTAGCTACGAGTTCTTAAAGGGAAGTAAAATGTTCTAGACGTTTGGCGATATTTTTGCAGCATTGAATAGGAACTGCTAGAAGGATTCATTTGAAATTGTAAAAAATGTATGAGCATATGATAATATTAACATCTCTTGGACAGATATTTATAAAAGGTATCGAATATAGATGCCAAGGAAATATTCAAGAAATATTCTTGCGCGAATTGCGAATTATTTCTTAATTTATTAGCATTTGCTAGGAGTTCTTAAAAGGAAGTAAAATATTCTAGGCATTTGATGATATTTTTGCAACATTAAATAGAAACTGCTAGAAAGATTCAATTGAAATTACAACAGATTTATAATCATAATATGATACTTTTATTTTATTTTACTAATGAATATTGACAATTTTTGGAGAGATGTTTCTGAAAGGTATTAAATAAGTAGATATTAAATACAGTTACCAATAGCAATTATTTAGAATATATGATAAAATTGTAGGATAAGAGTTGACTAAATTTTATAATTTAAGTAGAATTTCTTTAAATGATTAAATAAAGGAAATGAGAGGCGGTGAATGCGTTAACTTTCAACAATGACGAAGAGTCGAATATCTGTGAGAAGTCTTTCACAGGGTGTAAAGTAGGATGGACAAGTCGAAGTAGGAAAAACAAGAGCTTCGGCGACGGTAGGAAAGTTCCCACGAGGATTCGAAGTAAATCCTTTGGGAATCGGGACCGTTCAGGGGAAGGAGGATCGAACAAATATTTCGTGACCTTGACGAATAGCGAAAATCTTATCTGCAGAGAACAGCAGCCGCGTTGAAGCGCTTAAATCCTAAGCCATGACTACATTTTCCAACTTGCTGTATTTTACGCGGCTGCGTTGGATCAATTTTCGTATTCAACGCTAAAACATCGCGAATTTCCATTCCTTTTTAGGTATAAAAATGTTTTACCGGAATTTTGAACTAAAATGCAGCGAATTTATTGCAATGAATGTTGCATGAAAAAAATATGATTATCATAACAAATCATATAATTAGAATAGTATAATCATTAGTATGGTCAGCAAATATTAGAATAGTCTATGAGAATTTTTAACCAAAATAGAGTGATGAATTTATTGCAATGAATGTTAAAGGAAAAACTAATGATACTCGTAACAAATCATATAATTAAAATACACTGGAACGTTGATTATCTAAATTAATTGGGAGGCAAATCTGTTTCGATATTCGTTTTCTCAGATATATAATCGGTATGAAAGAATTAAATTCTTAATTCAGTCATAAATCGATTAGAAATGAAGCAGGTTTCAAACGGTAATGCTTCTTACATAGAGTACTTAATAAAATACAGCATAAAAAATAAATTAAACGTTTTCGAATACTGCCAAGTTGCAGATTCTCTCTAATATACACATTTGTACCCTGTATCAAATTAAATGGTGAAGCTGCAGTATCTCATGACTCATGACTCCAAATTTCGAACTTTGACAAGGGTTGTTTTCATCAACATTCACAAAAACGCTCCTCCAAAAGAAGCTTAGAATAGTACACAAATATATACCGGGACACTAGGTAGAACAAAGCACTTGCAACTGCTTTTTGTTTGAAGTCGATATCTCAATCCGTTCCGGAGATACGGCGGTTCGAAGTTTAGCGTAGAAGCGCGTTAGAATTTGTGAATGGCGGCCGAATTCGCGTGACCTACATTGTTTCTTGGAATCGCGTACGTCGCGTAGTAGTAGTAGTAGTAGTAATAGTAAAAAACCGCTGACTCAGCGTCTGCCAGTGACCAGCGCAAGGAGGCTGCGCGTTGGGTCATTCAGTAGTGCGAAAGAGAGAGAGAGATTGTCCGAGTGTGCGAGCGAGAGAGCAACGTAAATGCGCGAAAAATTATAATCTCCTTTACACGATGATATCTCGGGAACGGGTAGTCGTATCGACGTGAAACAAAGTGCATTTTAAAGGGAAAGATTTGCCGCTCCCAACCGTGCCAATTAGAAAGCTCTATCCCCTTTAAATCGAATTTTACAGAGGTTTCCTTTTGGCACCTTTTTAACCTTCTAAGTGCGGAGCTCTTCGGATTTAAAAGTCGTACTTTTACATAAAGTGTTGGTTAACGTTACTACTATTGTACTTGATTATTTATGCAGCATCAAATAGAATATTTATAATTTTCTTAAACATGTGTTTATTTAAAACATTGAACGTTTTCATTCGTGTCGCGTTTATAAAATAGAAACACACTCATATTCGGGTGTTCTAGTGTGAAGAGCGTCTTTTTTTAACTTTGTTAGAGAATTGTTTGCAAACGAACTATTGTACCTTTTAAAGTTAAATTGACATAGTTCATTTGTACATATATCAACAACGTTTTCAAACTTTTGGAACAAAAAAGGTTTATTATAATTCGAACATTATCGCCTTTAAATAACATCGTCTCAAGGTGTTCATGATTTCGGCTATTCTGTTCGTCCGAAATGAAAAAAAACGTAAAAGATTCTTAATTACTATGAGTTTGCCTATAGTAGGTACAAAAACAATGGGAACAATCGGTAATTAAAAAAATGGCAATACTTTAAAATCCATTTAACGATTTTTTCATGTTCTCGTTAAATTTCGGAGGCCAAAATAATATAAAAAAATAAAAGTTTTGGGTTGATTCTAGTAGGGACTGTAGTCATATATGTACTTAACGTGTACCTAAAATTTCAAGCCAATTTTCAAGTAGATTTTAAGGTATCACGGACACAATAACTTCGTTAATTTTAAGAGTTCAAATATTAGATTTTACAGATGTATTTTTCATCCTTTAATAATATGCAATAAAAAAAACATCAATTTTTTCAAGAGGTTTACACACGAATATGTCCTTAAAGGGTTAAGAGCCCTAAATCTATTTGCGCATTAAAGTTTGTTGTTTACTGTGGTTGTTTTTTTTTTTTTTTGATTAATTGAAGTATTTTAGAGACAATCGAAGGGAATCTTGTTACGGGCTAAGAAGCAGAGATCGTGTTTTTAAAAAAAATCTTTGTGAGATTCAAAAATACTATAGCAGTTGTTACAAAATTAACATACTTCTTTATAAATACAACAAAAGAATTTTGATAGTGTAACGAAAAGCTTCAAAAGCGTAGAAGGGAAAAATTAAATGAGAATATTTCCAAATATGCAATACGAATGAAGTGGAATGAAATATTAAGTAAAAGGAGACATTCTCCATCAGAAAGGAATATTAAACAGTAGTAGAAAATACGAAGAATCGTGATGATTTCAAAGAATTTTAATTCCTGTAAGTTCGTGCCTTTGCGGTAAGAACAATTTTGTCCCTGCGTACCTTTTGCCTCCTCGGCAATATTAATATCGACATTCCTTTGTCGACATTGTTCTTTTACTCGGTTGATAAATGAAAATTCCTCAATATAATTCACTGGCTCGCGTTCCCTGAACACCTAAAAACGTGTTTTGAACTGCCTGTTATTTTTTCATTTTCGCGACATTATTTCATCATAACCAAATTTACATTTTTTTTACCGTTTATTGCGTTGCACCTGCGAGTAAATGGAAATTAATTTCTTAGATAGTGACACTAGCTTCAATTCAATTTTACGCTACTTTTGATGTACCGTTAGGTACAGCAATTAAAAAGAAACAATCAGAATTGCTTAAATAGTTGATATTTTTTAAGGAGATAAAATTCCTTTTTAAATAAAAAATTTAATTCCTGGTAAAATAAGAATAGAAGCTTCTTATTAATCTTACGAGTTCGAGGAGTTTTACCTCGAATTCGATAGGACAAATTAATAATAATACCTATACTTTTTTATTTATATTTTATTATTAATTATAAATTATAAATTATAGAATTTAAATTTGCTTCGCGTATCTATGAACTACTGAGAAAGATTATTAGACCTTGACCTGTATATTTTGAACATGGTAATATTACAGTTGAACCTCGATAACTCGAATCTCAAGGGAAGGGTTAAAATCTTCGAGTTATAGAGGTTTCGACTTATCGAAGTTTTCGAATAACAGTGGTTTAACTTATGAAAATTCGACTTACTAGAGGTTTAGACACAGGAAATGGCATCTTGTGTTTTCCAGCGTTCATTTGTTTGACAAAGTATAACATACATAACTATAAGTTCGAGTTATAGAGACAACAATGATAATTCTGATTATTCTAAATTCCACCTTCAGAGGTACAATTGTATCTAAATATTTGGCAAATAATTCGAATTAAAGTAAGTTTTATTTCGACTTATAGAGGTTTTCGAATTAAAAATAATTATTATAGAACCTATACGAGATGCAAGAACTTTAAGTAAAACCGATATACATAGTTCGATTTTTCGATTCTTCATAATAGTTATCCAGAATAAAAAATCTTCATAACAGTTTCGTTTCAGAAATTTTATTTAACATTTTGAAACTGTTAATTTCGAATATATTTCTATATAATTTCTAATAATAACTTTAATTTCACGAAAGATTCATCGACAGAATTCATCTTAATTTCCCTAAGCTTGCCGAATCACAAGCTGAAACGCTAATAGAGCCACTAATAAACCGTTCCGCTAGTAATTCTCCACGCGTTAAACGTAAAGCGTTATCCGGACACGAGTTCGTCGAGACGCGGTTCTTCCGCGGGATTAACAATCCAATTGCGACGGTTGCTCGTTAATTAAGTTAATCGTTATGTAAATCAGTGTCCCAACGATTCCTCAGGGTGCGAGGTGGCAGAATCGGAGGGGGAGAAGAGTAGAGATCGCGAATAGGGAATAAACTTTGTCCGAGCATTTTCGTCACTAGACAACCGGTCCCGTAAGTACCCAGCCAGCGAACTTACCTCGGTTTATCCAAACTTGGTAACAGTCCCGTTATTTCTGCACACCAACGAAACTCTCGCTTGCCTCCCTACCGATTCTCATCCCCGTGTCTGCTGTTCAACGAATAGCAACCCCACTCTGTATTAGAGCGTATTCCTAAGTGGATAAGTTGTTGTATTAACCGGTAACCACCCTGTCGGAATTCGTGCCTACTCGCAACTGTGTATACCACAGAAGACGCCAGCTTCGAATGTAATTGTAGCCGGAGTTGAGGTAGAATTAAATAAAGAAGATTCTGTTCTTTTTCTATTAGGTTGGCGGAGAAATCGTTGGAAATCTTTGCCGTTGTGATACGAATGATTTACGAGCAAAATCATTGTATTTCACGAAATTATATACACGCGTTACCCGATACATAACGATTTGCAATCTACTCATTACCGGACTGCGGATCATTATACAAATTCATAACTTTATCATCCATTTTTTATTATTTATTTAACTTGTTTATTTTACTTATTTATTTACCGTGTATGTTTTGTATAGTTTTACGTATTACGTGGCTTTTGCTCTCTGTTAAGCATCGAAAATTCCCATGAATGCATCAAGATCCACAGTCTATTCGTTACATTCATTAATGTTTTCAGATTTTAATCTAATCCGACGATGAGTTTAGCAAATTTCCTCGCTCCTACGAATACGAAATTTAACAATTACCGATGAGATTCTTTTTCATTTATGAAATTTTACGCAACTATCGTAAAGGTTTTACGATAGCAACGAGTAGATGCGAATAAATAAGATGATTTCGATCGAAAGACGAATCCGTGGTGCGGCTCAAATATTAGGCTTCTCTAAGGAATATTCCCAAGGGGATTTCGATTCCTGGCATGGATAATAGGACGTCAAACATTTTCCTGGTCTGTGCCAACCTCAACTATTTATGGTGGATTCCTAAACGGATAACTTCTCGTATTAGTCACTTTACCGCGCTGCAAAGTCGTGCGCGGAACCTGCTCCGTTGCTTTTGCCAGAACTTCTGGATAATATTTCACACCTGTACAATTCGCTTACCATTCTTCGTTCTGTATCTCTTACCTTTCCTTCAGGTAAATATCCTCCCGACTTCTTTGAACGTTCTTTGCCACAAAACGAAAAACTTGTTTCTTTCGACAATAAAAAATACAGTTTATCAATTCATTGTTGTTTTGCTAATCGACTATAGTAGGGATATGTTGAAATTTTGAGTTAACAACGAAAGACAACGATATTCTTATTTGTTTTGCATCAAATAGTAATAGGACTAGGTCCAAAATTTGCTATAAATCGCTCAGTTTTTATCAGGTTTGCATCAACTTGCACCAAACAATGCAGAACTTTTTTGATACAAATATTACACGTGATAAACAAAAAATTGTTAACAGCGGAGTTGCTCAATTAAAATGTACCTATTTATAATTATGTTGAAAAAATCGAAATAATAAACGTTTGGAGAAGTCTTCCAAATTGCATCGTTGTGAATTTATACAATTTTTGTGACAAATTACGAATGAGTCATTTTGACTCATTTGAGGTAAAAATGGAAAATATAATAATAGTCTAAAGTGGCAGAAACTTAACCATTTCGCAGTTTAGTACAAGAAAAAGACTCGGACAAGTTGTAGAATACGGCACTATAAAGTTCAGGTCTTAAATTGTATTACACATAACGTAATCATTAAGATTGTATTAGGTATGAGGAGGTGAAATTACCTGTTTTTTGTATCCGGCAATCGGAGCACAAAGAATGTTGCAATAGAGAAAGTAAACTTTCTTTACGCCGTTGTTCTCCTATTCGTCGTCATTTTGTTACACCGTGAAAGGGTTAAATCCACTCCTGCATTTAACCAAAGATTGCAGCACCTTTCAACAGTTACATCATTAATCCCCATGTTTCCTTTCTTTAACCTTTTAACGCGTAAATTTTTCTACAATTTACGGACCAAACTGGTTAAATTTGATGGCGTAAATTCATAACTTGGAGAATGTTGTATCATTCTTTTTTCAATTTTAGTGGTACATCACTGGCATAAAAATAGTTAAAAAGACGATACGACAGAAACAGAAATTATTCATATAAACGTTAAAGAGTTCGAAAGAAAAGAAATATAATTGTTTGTTTTCCTTTTTCAATTGTTAATTCTTTTTATATGTTAGTACACTTTATGCCAGTAAATGCATAAACAGTTGCAGTATAGCAATAACAAAAAGTATGCCAACGTGCTGCCATTTCAAAGTGAAATACAACTAATTTCAACTCGAAAAGCGAAACCATAAAACTGATGTCGAAAGTAGTAGAAACGTGGAACCGCGTTTGGTTACCCGATACTTTAGAACACGACCATAGCACGAGCACTGGTGTGCAATATTTGAGGGGACACCGTGGCTGTAATAGAATCGCTCTTTTAAATTAAGTCTAATACGGTTCCGTTCATGTTACCGATCTTTTCATCAACTACGGAAGAACTGATACCTTTCTTGATCGGTTTTTTAATTGCTCGACTCGGATTTCCAATTAATAATCTCATCCTCTCGAGTTTGTTCAAGTGTAATCGTGTAATGCAATATTTTCGAAACGATCAATCCGGTTTGCATAATTTTTACGGAAAATTGGAGAACTGGATACATTAATTAAAATTAAATATTTTTCTTACGTTTGGGTTAAGGTGAATAGTAATCGGTCGGTAAATAGTATTTCTAATTAGAAGGTACCTTTTTATCGTGGTAATTAATATGCTTCGGGCGTTATATAAATATTTGGTGACGTTAAGTCGATGCTAACTAAATATGTGGAAAAAGATATTGGAGTCTGGTAAATTATTTTGAAATGTTTAGTAAACTGTTGTGCAAATATGTTTCGTCCTAATTTGTGGAAGATAATTTCTATTTTGTATAAATGTTTTCGTGATAAATGTAGATTGTGTTTACCTGATAAGTATTTATCTACAGCATAAAACAAACTTCAACTGAGGTTTCACTTCCCTATTTCTTTCTCTACAAAAATATGAATATATGTAAACATCCATAGTGAAGTCATTGTAAGAAGTTAATTGTAAATGCGAAATAATTTTTTTAGTCGCCAATTCAATTATATTTTACTTTCACAGAATGAATTAACCCTTTGCGAAAAAGAATAATAACCCTTAATATAGTTAAACACTTTAAAAATGAAATATGTTCAACTAAGAAGAATGAAACGGGAAAATATATAAAAGAGCATAGATTAAAAAGATCAATTAATAAATATATTACGTCCTTATTGGTATTAGCAAGCTCAAAATACAGAACGAATCAATGTTGTTTTAACATAATATTAAGATCAATATTTGGAACACGTTTCCCTTTTTACGTTGCGAATATCCTGAAAAGATAATCAACATCTGATCTGATCATTAAGAATAGCAAAGCTGGTTATAGTACCTAGATATGAGCTGATGCACAAACGTTAACTTAAACCGATACAGTCCGAAATCCACCTTATTTATAACAGTTATTCATAACATTTATGAATAACTAGTTATTTATAACGTTTATAAAGTCCTTCATAACTGTTCCATTCACCTAAACCTATATTATAATAGTTTTCGAGGACTAAAAATAAACGTTGAACGTTTCGAAAGTTTCGAATTTCGAGACCTTTTGAGACCTCTCAAAAACTTTCGGATTCGAGTTTCGGGAATCTAAAAATTAAACTTCGACTCATCCCTACTAATAACGCGCCATCGAAATTGTTACCTTCGTCTCAAAAATTCTGAAAGGTTTAAGGATGGCGGGGCAGGGTGTAATGCGTTGTTTTCCACGTGTTGCGACGAACCGCGTTCGAATAACGAAAGGCCTGGATTAAAGAACAGCGAAAGGGGCGCAGCGGGTATTAATCTTCCGGTGGCCGTCGGAGTGCACCCCGTCAGCTGGCCGAAATCAATTTCAATGCGGCGCGTATGCAAAAAGGATACGGGCGCATAAAACGCGCGGCCGCGAGTGAATACACCCAGTACACGCCGATATATATTACCCTCTGCAAGATTTATAAAAGAATGAAAACAGTGCAGGGGCACAGAGGACAGCGTGGAAGGGAGAAAGAGTGTCTTCCGTGCTCTCTCAAGGTGGGAACCGATCGTGAACGGGTTATATGGACTGGTTCGCGATTCGGACGGGCGATAAATTCCACGAGGAAGCTGCTGCTTCTGCTGCTGCTGGCTGCACCCTGGACCTCTTACTGGCCGCGGGTTAAAACGAAAAACCGCGTCGCATTATGCGTTAGCCTGGACCCACGTGGATGGGAATGGAAGGCGATCAAATCCGGTATGTGACGCCACGCCATACATACACGCGTGTTGCGGTAGATTTTTTATGCGGCCGTGTTTTTCTTCGCTGTTAAACGTGTACGAGGTGTACTTACTTGTACGAAGGTGCGAGATTCTTTAACCCTCCCGCTGCGGCACTCTAAAATTAAAAACGCTCTCGATGCACGGATGGGGATTATTTTTATTATTACGAAAACAGTACGTTTATAAATATTTGCATATATAGCATAATTAATTATGGTAGAATAAGTATAGATTATAGTAAAAATAGTATCGTATTATAGAAAACGAATGTGTATGTGTATTTTTACCAAACGATCGTTCATTTTTTGGGGACGTATTTATACGTCTTTTAGTAGCGAAACGGTTAAGGTTTTTGGTTTTTCAGTGGTGAATATTGTTGCAACCAATAAGCTTTTCCAGTTTTACTTAACACTAGATTTACGGATACTGTTTGCGTAATATTAAGCGGATATGATGTATTAAACAGATTTCCGGAAAAATAGGTGTAAAATAATATTTGTAATTCGTGTGACTTTAAGCGTGAAATCCAAACTCCGTCAAATTAACGCATTCCGTAAATCTAGTGTTAAAGAGATGGTTATGACATTTGTACACAGTTTAATGGGTATACTATCTCTTTTAAGAACATGCAAATTATCACATATTTCTGTGTCTAATTTTTCCTCCATTATATTTACATATTTATTATTCATTCTTGCCATGCACTCACATAAAAGATAAAAAATGATAGATTAAAAGTAAGTTTTGAAGAAAAGCTTCGTTTAGTATGAATTTGCTAAGAATTCCTATTGTTCGTCGCCAAATGCAATTATCACACGTGATACCAACAATCGAGGTTTGATTATAATAGGCGGATTATTTTTATTTAATTTTGTATAGAGTATTTCGGGATCTTTATGCAAATTCATATTTTTCTGAATAAAATTAACAGAATGGTGTCCAAATGGAGGGTTGTTTCACCCTCTAACGCTAAGTATTACGATGCGTAATTTACTTTTGATATTTTACATTACTTTTGCATATTATACACTTTCTGTGTATATTTTTTAACGTATACAAATTTCCCACAAATGCACAAGCATCCGCGCTCTAATGATAACATTATCCGTGATTATAGTTACCAGATTTCACTGTAATACAATCGATAGGAACTTACTTTTTTCTTCGAAGGTATCTCCAACCACATGTATTCTTCCGAAACAACGTTTCCCCGGTGGATTTGCATATTTGTGTTCGTTTCTCTTGACGCCAGTCCGCATATTTCGTGCACGCATTGTTCCTGGAGACAGTGCGTGTACCGAAGTTGCCGGTGCATTTTTAATGAAGTCCCTTTCCAGAGAAGACCTGCCGTTTTCGGTGCCTTTGTAACCAACAGCGGCCCGACCAAGTCTGTAAACAGAGTAACTCGTTTTATTTGCCGCTCTCCAAAGACACCTACTGCCGTTGAGCGTCGCCTTACCGCCCCCGATCATGCGAATCCCAATCGTTTCTCGAAATAAGAATAAAATCACCAGCTAAATAATTTAGCTGTTGAAGTCCAGTTTATGAAAGGCTTTTGTGGTAACAAAATGCTTCTATTATAATTATAAAGCTACTATGCAGAGATGACTTGTTGGCGAGGGTCTTACAAGCTGAATGGCACAGGGGCAAGGGGAGGAGTTCGCTCGCTACGCCCATTAGCCAGTAGAAAATCTTTCTTCCGGATTCTTAGATGCTACATGCATAGTAGTAGGTCCTTCATATTCGTTAAGGATTCGCGAGTGCGGACCCTCACAGGTATCTTGTTGAAGATTTCCCCACATCCTCGCGAGAAAAAAAAATTAGGTTTACGCCAGTGCGATTCAGTTGTAGTTCCAAGTCGTTCCATCTCACTCTACCTCGACGTGCTTTGTTTCGCGTTCATTGTCACGCAGTAGACTTGCAGTCGTGACCGATTCAGCCAATGACGACAATACGTGTGACTGAAGGTGTCGCTAATATGCGACATTCGACCGGTTTGCCTCGCCAACGAGTCATCTCTGCACAGTAACTATAAAAATATAAACAAAGTTAGGTAAAAACTTTACGAAAGAATTGGCTATTCGAAATTTTTTGAAACTCAGTTCTGTGGACAAAAAATCTGGAAAAATTTCGAACACGTGCTATCTAACTGAGTAAAGCATCTCCGATTTTCCTTACAACTTTTTATGCGATAGATCAAAGAAAATGGAGCTTATACTGTAACGTACGTTTCCACTTGTAATTAGCCTAATAATAGGAATATGAGGTTGAAGCTTATCTGATAAAGTTTTATTTTGAAGACCTATTTATTAATACTAAAGCTACGGATGGCGGTCAAAATGACTGGTTCATAATTTGCCATAAAAGTATATAGGCTTGCAGCTGTGCATTTTTAAGGATATACCAAGTTTTGCTTTCCAAGATGAACATGTTTTCTTTTTATGTTTTTTGCAAAAAAATCCCTGAAAACTGACCGGAATAGGTAATACATACCGTTGTGGCCTAATCCACTCCACTCAGCAAGCATCAAGCATTCAACCCCATGGTAGCCGCCCCCGAAACTCGGTTCGCTGCGGCATGCAGCGGAAAGGTATTTATCAGGCGGCTGAAAAGGTTAATCAGGATCACGTCAAATCCAGGCTGCGGCCTGGGTTACGGGCCCACAGATGGGTAGGCTAATCGTGCAAGTTATGGGTCGCCGTAACATCACCAATTCTCTGCCACGTTCTTATCCGGCCGAAGCACTGTAATTAGCGGCGTCGTCATGCCTTTATGGATCGCGTGGCCTCCCTATAAAAGAGAAGAAAGATCGACTTAACTCATCGGCTACTAATCCCTCTCTGTGCTATGCTTCTCTTCTCTTTACTTCTGTTCCTGTTTCGTTTTAATCAAGACGACTCTTAAAACCCGTCATCAGGCTCGATTCAAGGCGGTCGGCCAAATTGCGCGTCAGTTTCGTTTATGTTCTCAAATTAGTCAACGAGACGATAATCCAGGGGACGGCCCAATGGGTGGTTCAATGAAACTATGTATGCATCCATGGGGTGACTAAAATTTAATTGAAGGCTAAGATGCGGCAACCTTGAAAAAGGAAATTGGATATTGGTTGGAAGAGGAGAAAAGAGAATGCGCGTTTTGCGAGTTAGAAAGAGGATCGGTGAATTATTTAACTCAAAATTGCAATAAATTAGATATTAATAATTTTAGAGGGGAAGATGTCGGATTCCTGTTTCGATTCAGGGTCGATTCACGAACCGATGTTTCTTGCAACGGTTTCTGGATGCGTTTATATTTGTCGTTAACTTTGTTGATAAAAATACGAATTTGCATAAAAATCAGTAGTTTAGTTATAATATTTGTAGGATAAAACTGTTCTCTATTGATATCCAGTTTCTTTAATTGTGCTTGCAATAATACGAATTTACATAAAGACCCGCAGTCTAATCATTATCGCTTCACTATAAATGGATCACTCATTCGTTTCATTAAAAGTAGAGAAGTGTTCTACTTCGTTCATTGAGTTCATTATGGATGTCCATTTTGCACGAAATACAGATGAAAACAATCTTTTTACTTTCCACTGTAAATCAATCATCCGCGATGCACACCCAAACTATAAGTTCTAAATTTTCCACTAGATATATTAATGAGTCGCGTAAAAATATAACTAAATTAATCTAAATCCAATTAGTATTCAGTTAATTAGCCAAACGTAATATTTATGCATTTATGGGCAATTTAAACGTACAAAAAGGTATTAAAAATATTGATGATATTAATTTGCCATAGCGAAAGAGCTAACGACAATTATTTACAATGTCCTGTGCTATTCTTTTATAAATAATATTTTTCAACTGTATCTACTATTATTTTACAACTTCTTGAAAACAGTTATTCCGTATACTTTCTATCCTTGTTAAAATCGTTCTTTATCATCGGTAAGAAATGGATTTGGCGTATCATTTCGTAACATTGTAGTATATCCCAGAGATTGTAAAGGAAACGAGGATAGTTGAAACATGAATCTTGTGGCCTTAAAGTCGAATGAATCGACGTCGAGTGAGTAGGCGTATCGATATCGATACTGAATCACCGTGCTGTGACACTCCTTTGAGAGACCCTCGAGAAGATCAATCGAGAGGCTGATCCTTTGTATTTACACGACTTAAGGATGTCATGTTTCTTCTTAACGACTGGTCGATTGTTGTTTCCACTCCGCCGCAGTGTTGCTTTCTTTTTATTCTCATACATACAGTATCCAAAGAATTGGAGTTCCAGATATTTCACAGGGATTCTGATTTACGTGCCGCATTCTTTGCGGCTCGCAGCCCGAATTATTGATTTTTATATATTTCTATGCCGCCTTCGAGCATAAAGCGCGCTTTACGAGCTTCATTTTTAATGAAATAACGGTAGAAAGCAAGTACGCGGGAAATCCGAGGTAGCATTGATATGCCGTGAAGTTAAAATTGTTATGCAAATGTCGCAGAAAAAGAGGATTGCGTGCATAGATTACAATAATTATTAACAGCGGCAGATAAACAAAAGAAACTATCGAAACACGATTAAAGCGTCTTTTCTAAAGTCTTTGCACGTGCATTTTTGAATGGCCTAAATATAATGAGATCCGATGTTTCTTTCGGCAGGTCATATAATTTAACCCCTTAATAACCACATCTGTGTTAAAACGATTTCATTTTTCTGTCAGATTTCCTGTATACCGTATTTACACAGTTCTACATATTTAATCGAACGAATTTACGCAAAACTGACTATACTTGTATAATGCGACATTTCTATTGCTGTGAGACCTTTTTATTTATTTTCAATTAATGAATTTGTTGATTAGTTTCTTCCTAGTGTAACATTATTGAAAACAAAAATAAAAGAGATTATGGTTTAATAAGAATACAAAAGTAAAAACTGATTTCTAAGAGTGACAATGTTCACTCGCTGAAGGTTCGCAGACAAGTAAGGTAAAAATGTTCGCACGGCCGCGCAGCGCAGTGCCGAGTTCAAAAACAGAGCCAAGCAATAAAAATGGTCAAGGCACAGAACCGGGAGTAGGAACCGTGAGTGCGCAGGTACAAATGCACGGAAGTAACGGTACGCAGCAAATGCGCAGAGGTCTAAGCATACTTCTTTCCGGTTACACGGTTCCAAGCATGCCTGCTGGTACAAGTTTAGATCAGTCAAAATATAAAGCTAAAATCGACAGAATTAAACTTACGGTGTAGACTTACGAATTTCGAATAGTTCCTTTTAAGTAATTCATTAATTGATCCTATGCTTGTGGTTGTTACCGGATTCCCATAATTGTAATCGAGGAAACGATACAAAAGTTCGACGAAGTTGTTCCGAAGCACGCCAATATCCGAGCGGCTTCTGATTGAAATGTATTGGACGCGTCGCTCGTTCTCCACCTTTTTGGACATTTTTCCTCCCGTTGGTTACACGTTCGTTGCCCCCTTTTCATTGTTCTATACCGGTTTACTGTAAATAGAAAAAGCAGTAAATTTCTTTGCAAACTCCTACGAATGAAATGTGTGCTTTCACAATGTGAATGGAAGAAAAGGGAAGCGAAGAGAGAGAGAGAGAGAGAGAGAGAGAGAGAGAGAGAGCTGGAATAAAATAGATTTCTTTAAATAAAGTGGTGCGAGCTTTTCCGAGGCTACAGTTTATTCGAATGAACGATCGTGTGAATAACTTCACCATTGAATTATGGAGCGGTGTTCCTAATATTTTACTGCAAAATTTAAATCCAAATGCTCGGAAATTCGAATCCTTGGAATTCTAAAGTCTTGAAAATTCGAACGCTTGGGAATCCAAAAGCTCGGAAACTTAAACGCTTCGGGATTCAAAAGCTTAGGGATCCAAAAGCTTGGAATTTCAAACGCGTGAGAATCCAAAAGCACGGAAACGTAAACGCTTCGGGATTCAAAAGCTTAGGGATCCAAACGCACGGAAATTCGAACGCTTAAAAATACGAATGCTTAGAATTCAGAAGTCTTGGAAATTCGAACGCTTGAGAATTCTAAAGTCTTGGAAATTCGAACGCTTGAAAACCCAAAAGCTTGGAAATTTGAACGCTTGGGAATTCAAACGCTTATCAATCGCTTCTTAAAGTATAAAACTGTAAGTGTCCGAGTTTTACTTTGAGCCACTGTAGGTAGAGACGTAGGTTGGTAGGAAGGACATCGAGAGGGATACTCTTCAAGCAATCAGTTATGCTAGTCGGGGCGGGCGGGGGGGGGGGGGGGGGGGGGCGGCTGGCAATTTTGCGACGGCTCGCTGCGAAACGGCGCATAAATCACCGACTTCGGCTCCGTTACGCTGCTTCGTCGCGAGGCATCCGTGGGGAACCGTAGGCGCGATTTCGATTAGTGCAGTTACACTATGTAGAATTTTCGCTCAAATTTAATAGAATTCGTTGAAACGTACACCATCGTCCATAAATATTTAACACACCCATAAAAAACATTTTTACCACTAACGTATTTAATTTTTGAAAAGTTTTAACCCTTTGCACTCGAAGCTATTTCAAGTGAAAAGTTTTTTTTTTTACAGTTACATAAACAAAACTTTCCGGAACAGATTCAATTTGCAATTTTGTTTAAAGCATAAGTGAAAGTATTATGATATGAATTGAAAATTATTTGCATTGTCTCCGTACCGAAGCCCTTGAGTTTGAAGACAAATTTTAAAGGTGCTCGAGTGCAAAGGGTTGAATGTGTATGAATAGTTAAGGCGTAGTTATGTATGTATTGATGTAGCAAAAAAATTGAGACGATAAATACTTGAAGAATCATATTGCAATACAATGGAATGGAAGTAAATGTTCACCTCATTTGCTTTATATCAGGTGACAAAGAAAGTTCATGCCGTTGTAATCAAAGATTAATGTAATCAATTAAACAATACTTTATTACCTTCACCGATTTTTTTCTAATTAGATTGGGAATCTATGCGAATTCATATTTTTGCAAACATGATTAAAGTATTGAAACAGACGGAGATTTATTTCGTCTATTAAATATTATAACGCGTACCTTGCTTCTGATGTTTTATGTATTTTTTGCATATCAAGCGCATTCTCTGCACATTTAAATTTCCCATAATTGCATAAAAATCCCTAGTCTATTTACAACTCATAGAGTGTGTATATATATAAACTTGCCTGCAAAATTAAAGGATCACTAATTTTAGGCCGAAATATTGTCAATTTTTAAACCTCTGTAACCCCGCCAAAAATCATCGTAGAATCATGATTTTCTTTAAATTAAAGCTTGAAGTCCTTACTTTAAGATGTCATGTTTTTATTTTGAATTCAGTGCATCCCCATTGAGGGTAAATATTTAAAAAATTAATTAGAAATACTCGTGTCATATATAAATAAAAGAAAATTGAATATAAACGTTAAAACTTTTGCACGCGACATTGCAAAAATTAAAAATCCGTGAGTTGTAAATCGTTAAAATAATTCATATTTACATTTGACTGTTAGGGGGATGGAATTCACTGTCAGCTCAATCTTTTTTGCAATAGAGAAGAGGAAAAATATTTTATATCGTGGAAATAAAATTCTAGAAGCGTTTTAGGATGATAGTAAACAGAAATTACAGTAGGATATTAATATCCTACTGTAATAACAATATGCTGCTACTTTCAGTGATATACTATTACGAGGGAATGTTTTACCGATGGGATATATTTATTGCAGCCTCCAGAGATAATAGTAAATTCTTAATTTCACGAGGGAAGAATCTTTCGAATTGCCTCTCGTATGTTTGCACAAATTCCTGTAAAAGATTCCTATAACAAACGGTATGTGGTCCTCGTAAAATGTGTCCGTTTTATTTTTCATTTTTATCATTCGTATCTCGCACTAAAATTTTATATCTCCAAAAAAATTTCAATACCTGAATTATTTCCTGACGATTGCGATTTCTCCGTTCGTTTCTAACTTGAAACATTCTAGGAACATGTCTGTAATTAATTATAATCTTGCGTGCCACGTTTTCTTCGTGATAAATTCAGTTTCGGTATCGTTAAGTCGTTTCTATGGTTTCTATATTGTTGCCGCAATGATTCTGAAACAAAATAAATATCCCACAATATTAATTTCACGCTTACCTATTTTCGTCACTTTTATCTGGTTTTATGACTAGCATGAGTAGACTGCGAATTTTTATGCAAATATAGATTTTTATAAGCATAAATAAAGATTAGTCTCACCTTCTAAATATTACTATAGATATTTCCTATATTTTCATGAATTATGTATACTCTGTTTTTTTTTCGTACATATAAATGTCCCGTAAATGCATAAAAATATGCAGTCTAGTCGTGAGATTCATTTTATAATCCATAATTTCTCTTTTCAATTGTTGCATCTGTTCACTAATATTTGAAACATTTGATGCTATTGAATTTTAAACACGTATATTTCGTATATAATAACGTATATTTCTAATAATAATTGATTCCATCTGTTCATTAATTCTAATAATATTTCATTCAGCTTGATTGAAATATTTAGTTAACACGTGGTGTATGATTTTCCAGAAAATTTGATTCTAAATGAATTAATTAAATCATTATAAATTAATCAAATTAAAGGGAATGAAATTACTTGTTCAAGTGATCATAACTGAAACGTACATTTTTATGCAAATCCATAACTTTTCAAACGCATTTAAAGGAATTTAATCTTGATAGAGACTCGATTAATTATTTAAAAATTATTACATCAATTGTACTTTCAGTATTATATACATTTTTGCATATTATGGGTATTCTGTAATTTTTCGCACATTCAGTTTTCCCATAAATATATAATTTTTAATATTAAAGCTGTATTTGACTTTTTGCGAATGAATACTAAATCTTATGAAATTCTGAAGACTTAAAATTAATTAGCACACATAATAGTACCCATAACAATTATAATATCTTACAATTAGTACAGTCGAATCTGTTTATTATAATCACCTTATGACTTGCAATTTTTATTAAAATTGCATTGTTGATGTCAATTTATTACAAACAATTATGACATTTGTACGCAGTTTTATAAGTATACTGCCTTTGTTTTTGTTTTGAAAAAATAAAGAGATCGTTTAAGGACAGAATTTATGTCGTCAAGTATTTTTTAATAATTCTTACCATGTACTTATCTAAAAGATGAAACGTTATATAGCACCATGTGCCTTATAAGTTATGCGTCCATAAAGCTACTTTTTTAAAGGTATTTTACTTCGTAGTTATTATATATTTCTATTGTATTGACACATTATTGAACTACCAGCAAGTGATTCACTTATAACAATTATTACTTCATAGTTTGCACATAATAAATGAGTCGTTCACAGATAAAAATGATTAACACAACTTGTTGAATTTTTTAAAATTTTAGTGTCAGAACACTTGAATAATGCTTAACGTTTTATATGTAAAAAAAATTTCTTTAACAACTGAGTTGACAACCACGAAATGAGAAAAATGTTTTCGGTCGTGAAATAATAACGAATTTATAAAAATAATAACGATTATTCTAAAAATGTATTACTTTACACATTTTATATGTCGTTAGATGAAAGTTTCGTCCGTGATAACATATTCTACAATGTTTATTTAAATTAAAATTTTAAGGGCACTGTTAAAAAAATGATGTATATTACCTACACAATTCCTCTATTTTTCATTTTTTGAAGTTATTCAACTTCGCAAACGAGCGGCTCAAATAAACAAACAATTTCCTTCTAATGAAATAAAATTCGCGTTACAGAGGGTTAAAAGTGAGTTTTGAAGAAAAGGTACATTTAATATAGATTTCGTAAAAACTGTTATCTTTTGACCTCAAGTATAATTATCACACGTCACATCAGTAACCGAAGTTTGATTATAATACACAGATTATTTTCAACCAATTTTATACTGAATGTTTTGGGATCGGTTGATTATGATAACAATAATCGATTGGTATCGTTATCCGTCATTATAATAACCGAATTCCATTGCACCATAAAACCTATATCTTCCACAATTTATCACTCTGTCTATTCTATGCTTCAACGTTTCAACAAACACTATAAAGGAGGTATCAGAAGAAGTTCTTCCAACGAAGGTCACGACAAGACTGAAATTACTGTCCTCATGACCAAACTTCTGATCCCCCTTCGCTACAAAATAAAGTACAAGAGAAAAAACATAGAAACACGGCAATAAGCGCGAACCTGTAATTCTACCGAATTAAATGTGTATTATGTGTCATTTTCTCGAGGGGTGCGAATGGAATCAGTCGATACTGCAATTTTCAATCATTATAGCTCATTTTCATAGACAGTTGACACGCTAGAAACTCGAGGGGAAAATGCAGTAGTGTGAATAATAAATTGTGGTGAGGTGTAGTCGGACGACTCCTCGGGTCTTACGGGTAGACGTTCTTCGACAGTCAATACAGAATGAACCTATTCGAGAAACACTGTAACTCTTATCGTATCATTATGACTGTTGAATCACTTTAGAGCGCGATACAACAGCTTTAGAAATCACAAATAACTGTTCAAGTCCCCGCACTCAGCCCATAAAAACCAGGTTCGGAATTTCTAAAATTGTAAGGCAATAGCCAGAGAAATTCGAACCGATTCGCAGCAGCAATAAGTTTATGGAACCATTGACCATTTTTCTTAGACAAAATACCCTCGCGACGGCAACTCAAGTTTATTACTTTGGGACCAACACATTAATCTTAGAATCCGTTATTTTCAACCATCTGTAGTCAGGGTCAGAGTGTTCCTTCAGCTTGTTACCTGCTGCGGATTTTCCCAAAACACGCGAAAACCCTTGCGCGTCACTACTTGGTCGCGGCTACTTTCAAGGGTGACCATCACGGGTACGAGGGCGGTTACTTTCTAAAAATCGTGGCCAATCACGCTTCTCACCCCCTTCCGGATCGTCTCTTCCGAGGCGAGGTGGATGGACATCTTGCCTCAAACGAGGAGAAACAAACAGAACTCCAAAGCGACTACAACACGAACTTAGTGACACAACACAAACGGGAGAACCATTGTACAACACGAACAAAGTTAGAATATTTTAAGAACACGAATACAGTCAACTACGAACTCGAACGCGAACTAAGTACGATTTATAACACGGACATTCAGTTGATTAAACATCGTCTAAAAACTAGGCTTAGACTCATTAAATTGTGGCTAAGTCAGAATTAGCGTTGGGTGCTCGAATCCACGCAATTCACGCAACAATGACCATCGTAGGACTTTGGCCCTTTGATGAGAGCATCTTCAGCGTTGTTCAGAGGATAGTATTATCTTTGATTATAATATGCACTCTTACAGTACAGGTGATTAACATTTTGTCGTCTTATTAGTGTTATTTGGTGTTTCTGTGTTTACTACTGGTCTTCTTTTTTAACATATCCAACGCTTAATTTAGCTACTTAAGTTCAATTTAAGAAAGGCATTTGGCGTTGCGAAATGTTTCTATTATAGCTATAAAATTAAATATAAAACTATAAATACAGTTAGATAAAAACTTAAATAAAGAATTGGTTTTTCGAATGATTTTGATACTGTGGTTAGAAAATGTGAAAAAATTGCAAGATATGTATGTTATGAGATATAGAATTTTCGATATTTCTTACAACTTTTTATGCGATAGATCAAAGAAGATACAGGTAAATGAAACTTACCAGAAAATGTTTTAGATGGAAAATCTATTCATTAGCATGTCACAAATTAAATTTCATTTAGTGATACTTACTATGCTTATTTGACTATACCTTCCAACAGAAACTTCGGCACGAATTATCCGTTCAACCCAGTATATTCGTAGTTTACTAATGTATTATAGTGGTAATATTTTTATAAATAATTACAAGCTAACGTTATTGCAGTTTTAATACAAAGCGGGCAACGATATTTAAAGAGTGGAAGTAAAAAAGGCTGAAAGTGCGAAAATTTAACTTTCTAGGAAAACAATTTTTTGGTTTCCGAAATTGTCATTTATTAACGAAATTAACTATTGTTAACAATGACACTTTCAATCACTTTTTTTTTAATTTCCACTTTTCAGTTGTATGGTTTACAAGCATATTACGCTTTTAGGCAGTGGAGCTTTTGAAATTTCGTATGTCGGTGGAACAATATATTGTCACAGGTTCTCTGACCGCTACCGTGGTTTTATTCTTCGCACGATACGTTTCCTTCGTACTTAACTTTCCAGCTGTGAGTGGCAATTGAATATCTGAATTACTCAAACTTCAATATGACTCGATAAAATTAATACGCATTTTCTTATGCGACCACAGGAGAGAATTTGGATTACACTTGTACGAACAGAGCAGAGCTTGTTGAACGATCCGAACGAGGTGGAAATACTGGCGGAATCTTACAAAAGTTCTAGTCGGGTAATCTACATTTTCTTCTGTAAGGAAACGTTCATCGCCGATAATTAATCGTAGTGTTTAATAATGTACAGTGCGACATACTGTTTGTATCTGGCGTGCTACTATCGTTGGGTCATACAGAGCTTTCTGGTATTATATCGTCTTAATGTTCAGTATTGTTGTCATAAATGAGATTACTAGAGTGCAGATCTTTATGTAAATTTAACGTTTTGTAAATCAAATTAAAGGAATGGAATTTAAATAGAGACTGCCTTCTTCCTTTAATTATCATAAAGTATATTTCACTGTGGATATTTTGCATATGTCCGTTCGTCGCATACACTCTGCACTTTTGCCCATAAATGCATACAGATTCACAGTCTGTTGATTACTGACTGCATTGAACACATAAATCACAAAAAATATGTTTTCTGAACTAAATCAATATTTTTTTAAATATTATGGAATTGTGATACAATTGTGATCCGACGACACAACCGAACGATGGAGATGTTTCCCTTTTTATTTTATGCTTCGCCACTAATTACCGTTAAGGATGGTCAACACATCGTAGTGAATAAATTACTGTAGTGGATAACAAACTTTAATTAATTCTAAACACTTTCTTTTCTGTGACATTTGTAAATTTTAGGTACCTGTTCGATGGTTTTCGTATTTGCAGCGTCGTTGATAGGAACGCCAATAATGTTAGATTTGATAATACCACTGAACGAATCTCGACCCCGTCATCTTAGGTACTTACTTACCGATGCCTTTCTCGAGCGAACTCTGTACATTGATGTACTCTGTCTACTCTTCATATTCATAGTTGCGATTGGATTATTATGCTTGGTATGCACAGAATCGACAATGACCATTGTTGCGCACTATTTGCGAGGATTGTTCCAGATCACTAGGTATAGTAGGCCCACATCGTAGAATTTCAGAAAATCGATAATTGTTGTCTCTGTCATCTGAAATTATTCCTTTCCTGATCACTGGTGTAGTTGTTTTGCTTATGAGTTCTGAAAGATGAACCTCACTTTAGCTTTCATTAGTCATCAACTAATCTGTGAGTTATGATAAGAAACTCTTAAAAAAGAAACAGTTGAGTCACGAAAGTATTGCTTCACTTATATGGATGAATTCCTAATTTGTCAAATGATAGATTTTAGCATTGAAACATAATTGTATGTTACAACTAGACTGCGGTTCTTTACGCAAATGCATATTTTTGTAAACACAAATACGAATACGGAATATAAGTATAGATGAGTTTTATCTTCCGAATATTATAAAATATCCTTAGCTATGAATATTTAATATATCTTTGAATGTTTACACTTCCCGTAAATGCATAGGCATCCGCAGTCTACTTATAACGATTTCAAATTTCTGGCATCGAAGTGGTTGGCTATTTTTATATTTATGCGGACTTTATGCATTTAGCACATTGTTACCAATGACATAAAGATTTCGTGAAATGTCAAGACCAGAATTAATCAAATTTAAATTAGTAACGGAAGTGGTTCAAATATGAACTATCACTTTTACTGTAGCGTTTATTGTCTAATCTGTTGAGGATACCTAATCGTTTACGTATTAGTGTATATTTATAACATGTCAGCTTTCTGATGTAGAATTGAAATACGTCAAACATAATGTTTTCTTCAAATTGAACAAAAGGCTAAGTTTTGGGGATTTATAAAATTCATAGGAAAAGTCTATTAATCCTCTCCCGGTAGATATTGTGTTAATAAGCTCTATATTTTAAGTCGCCCATATTTGGATCAGTTCCTGTATACTTGTTTTTCATTTGAAACGTACCTACTTATTTTGTACATCTTTAGGTACTGAATACGAAATGCAATTAGCAACGCGACCAAGCCATCTTGCTTGTCGAATCAGGTCGATGCTAATTACACAGACTTTTATCGTGCTGTAGAGATTCATAGGAGAGCTATCAGGTTGGTAAATTGTTAATGTAGGCAGAGCATCATTGATAATCGTACTAATTATACTTTGTGTTTCACACGCTTTTTATCTGGGCTTATGATGAATCTGTCTGCCGTTACGCGAAGATGTATCGGTATTGGATCATTCGAGTGGGCGATATCTTATTTGATGCTGTACTTCCTTGCAGTGGTTTCGTTCAGTATTAGCTTATATCGAGTGAGTATCTGTTTATTAACACTTGATAACTGCGGATTTTTATTCATTTTCATATTTTTCTTCACCAAAATTGATAGAATGAAATTCAAATAGAGGGCCGTTTTACCTTCAAAACATTAAAATTTCTACTATGATTTACATATTTTGTACATTTTTGCAAATTGTGTGTTTTCTGTACTTTTTTACATACCTAAGTTTTGCATGTATGCATAAACATTCCGTAGTCTAGAATTACCAAATTGCCGAATAGACAAGGGTTTCTCAACTTTTTTGTCACTTTACGAATATACTTGTTTGCAATGGTACCGCGACTAAGATGTTTATAATGCTAAAATTTTAAAAAACTGACTGACTGGAGTCGTATTATATAAATGAAGAACATTATGTATATGTACCAATAAATTCTACACTTAGGAATTTAAACGTTCAGTACATTTTTATTGAGAGCGATTCAGATGAATTCCACTTTGTAACAAATACTTTAATTTCCTACCTAATTATGTGAAAATATAAGACTAATGATTTTGAATAAGACAAGCTGTTACAGAATTATCAAAATTCTATTTTAGTCCCATTTTCGCTGAAGCATAAAGAAGTCATTTTTCAGATACTAACCTTTTTGAAGCGTATTAATTTACCAAATTGTATTTAATAATTTTGTAACCTATATAAATCTTTATTGTAACAGTGGCTGCTAATGGCCTTTCAATGTTGAAGCAACTTTAATACAATTAAACTATAGAAAAATAGACAGTATAAATACATACTGTCTACTAAACGTGTTTTAGATTAGCAGTAGAAAATCGTTCACCTGTTTTCTGATGTTTTACAGTTGTTTTACGCGGTGTCGAAGATAATAGATGCAAAAGAGGTATTCATTTCCGCTGTGTTAGTTTTCGTTCATATACTATTTACATTCATGGATAACTATAGTGGACAAATAGTAATAAACGAAAGCCTGGGCGTCTTCGATGAATCGTAAGTTTCATGTGCTGCCATTGAAAAAATATTCATTTACCGTGGATATATGGTTTCTATAGATACCTTTTTCTATACTATGAAAAATTTCCTATATCTTGGATGAGAGCTGTATTCCTATCGATTACCATGATTTTAATAAATTTTATCTAAGCATTGCTCTGAAAAGTGTATATTTAGTGAACGCGAAAAATTCGTAGCGTACGCAATTTTTATTAGTTACTATTTTTTATTTGGAATGCATTAATTAATCTGCTAATGATACCGCTTAATGATACGCAGATATATCTCTATGTGGTATTGCATGCCAGTGGACGCTCAAAAAATATTATTGTTCATCATGCTGAGAAGCGTCAACCAATGTTCATTTAATCTCTCCGGTTTATTCGTACCGTGTTTCTCTGGTTTCTCATCGGTAATTTTTCACTCAATTTCCTGTGCGAGCCAGGTTTAATTGCAGATTGTTAAACTCGTTGTATTCCAGATGATGAGCGCATCATTCTCATATTTCACCGTGATGTATTCGAGTCAGTAGAATTCCTGCAATATGTCGGACACGACGTTAGTTGATGCTAGATGGAAAATGACTTACCACTATTTCTAATAGATTGAATTGTCCATTCTAGTCTGGGTAATAAATAATATTTAATACTACGCTTCCCACCCAGTGTTAAATTATTCTATACCTAATACTTTCCAATACTTCTACGTCCACGTATGATTGCTCTACTGCATTGTAGCATGAAAACTACGCAATATGTAGATAGAATTGCTTTACACAGTAATGCTATTACTTTTTGAGTTCTGTGCACATCTTTGGCTTCAATATAAGAACGCAAGAAAGTACAGGAGAAGTTCTTTTTGCAACGGCCTTGACAAGACTGAAAGCACAGATACTATGACTAAATTTCCAACCCCCTACTGTGAAAGTGATAAAAGGGAAAGAATACAGAAAAACAGCAAACCCTTGGAACGTATAATTTTCTGCAATTGAGAATTTATTAAGCAACACTCTATCGAGGGGTGCGAATGAAATCGATCGATACTGTAATTTTCAATCATTATAGCTCATTTCTATGGATAGTTGACACGCTAGAAATTCGAGCGGAAAATGCAGTAGTGTGAATAATAAATATTGGCGAGGTGTAGTCGGACGATTCCTCGGGTCTTAAGGGTAGACGTTCTTCGACAGTCAATAGAGAATGAACCTATTCGAGAAACAATATAATTCTTATCGTATCATGATGACCATCATTGGACTTTGGCCTTTTAATGAGAGCATCTTAGGCGTTGTTCAGAGGATAGTAATATCTTTGATTATAATATGCTCTCTTGCATTGCCGGTGATCAATATTCTGTCATCTTATTAGTGTTCTTTGGTGTTTCTGTGTTTACTACTGTTTTTCTGTTTTTAATATATGCAACGCAAAGTTCGTGCCGTGTTAAATTTATATTATACTTCACAAGGTTTGATTAAGTATACAACGATTAGATCTGAATTTACCTTAATTTAGCTTGTCGACTTCACAAATTATGGAAGGCTGTTGGGGTCACAAAATGTTTGTATTACAACTATTAAATTAAATATGAAAATATAAATACAGTTAAATGAAAACTTAAATAAATAATTGGGTTTTCGAATGATTTTTAAAATTTGGATCTTTGGTTAAAAAATGCATAAAAATTTCGTGATGTGTATATTACTGGATATAGCATTTCCGATTTTTGTTACAACTGTTTAAGCGATAGATCAACGAAGATGGTGGTAAATGAAACTTACCGGAAAAGTTTTAGTTGGAAAATGTATTTATTAGCGTGTCAGAAATTGAATTCCATTTAGTGATACTTACTATCCTTCTTCGACTATACCTTCCAACATAAACTTCGGCACGAACTTTCCGTTCAACTCAATATATTCATAGTTTATTAATGTATTGTAGTGGTAATATTTTTATAAATAATCGGAAGCTAACGCTATTGCAGTTTTAATATAAAGGGTGCAACGATATTTGAAGAGTGGAAGTAAAAAAGTCAGAAAGTGCAAAAATTTAAATTTCCAGGAGAACAATTTTTGGGTTTCCAAAATTGTTATTTATCGACAAAATTAACTTTTACTAACAATGGCACTTTCAAACACTTTTTCTGTTAATTTCCATTTTTCACTTGTATTTTCTATGGTTTACAAGCAGAGTACGCTTTTAGGTAGTGACGCTCTTGAAATTTCGTATGTCAGTGGAACAATATATCGTCACAAGTTCTGCTACCGCTATCGTGCTTTTATTCTTTGTACGATACGTTTCTTTCGCACTTAAGTTTCCAGCAGTAAGTGGCAATTGAAAATCATAATTACTGAAGCTTCACTGTGGCTTGATAGAATTAATACGTATTTTCTTATGTGAACACAGGAGAAATTTATGTTTCATCTTATGCGAACAGAGGAGAGCTTGTTGAAAGATCCGAACGAGGTGGAAATACTGGCGAAATGTTACGAAAGTTCTGGTCGGGTAATCTACATTTTCTTCTGTAAGGAAACGTTCATCACCGATAAGTAATCCTAGTGTTTAATACTGTACAACGTGACATACTATTTGTATCTATCGTACTGGTATCGTTGGGTCATTCACAGCTTCCTGGTATTCTATCGTGTTAATGTTGAATATTGTTGTCATTAATCAGATTACTAGACAGCGGATCTTTATGCAAATTTAACTTTTTGTAAATCAAACTAAAGGAATGGAATTCAAATAGATACTGATTCCTTCGTATAATTATCATAAAGTATCTTTCACCGTGGATATGTTGCATATACGTATCTGTTCGTCGCATACACTCTGCTTTTTCTCCCATAAATGCATAAAGATTCGCAGTCTGTTGTTTATTAACTGCATAGAACACATATAAGACACAAAAAGTATGTTTTCTGAACTAAATCAATATATTTGTTAAATATCATGAAATTGTGATAGAATTGTGATCCGACGACACAACCTGACGATGGGGACGTTTTCCCTTTTTATTTTATGCTTCGCCACTAATTACCGTTAAAGAGGGTCGACACATCCTACTCAATAAATTACTGTAGTGGATAACAACCTTTAATCAATTCTAAACACATTCTTTTATGTGACATTTGTAAATTTTAGGTGCCTGTGCTATGGTTTTCGTATTTGTAGCATCGGTGCTAGTAATGCCAGTAACGTTAGATTTGATACTACCACTGAACGAGTCTCGACCCCGTTATCTTAGGTACTTCCTTACCGATGTCTTTTTCGAGCGAACTCTGTACACTGATGTACTCTGTCTGCAGTTGACATTCATAGCTGCGATTGGATTATTCTGCGTGGCATGCACAGAATCGTCACTTTCCATTGTTGCGCACTTTTTTCGTGGATTGTTCCAGATCACTAGGTACAGTAGGCCCACATCGTAGAATTTCACTAAACACGATAAATGTGGGCTTGGTCATGTGAAATCAATTCTTCCCTGATTACTGGTGTAGTTGTTTTGCTTATGATTTCTGAAAGGTGAACCTCACATTAGCTTTCAATAACCATCAATTAGTCTATGATTTATGATAAGAAACTCTTTAAAATGAGACGGTTTAGTCACGAAAATATTGCTTTACTTATATGGATGAATTCCTAATTTGTCAAATGATACAGTTTAAGCATTCAAACATAATTGTATGTTACAACTAGACTGCGGTTCTTTATGCAAATGCTTATTTTTGTAAACACAAATAAGAATACGGAATATAAGTATAGATGAGTTTTATCTTCAGAATATTATAAAATATCCTTAATTATGAATATTTAATATATCTTTAAATGTTTAATCTTTCCGTAAATGCATAGACATCTGCAGTCTACTTATACCGATTTCAAATTTCTTGCATCAAAGTGGTTGGCTTTTCTTATACTTATGCAGACTTTATGCATGTAATACGTTGTTACCAGTAACATAAACATTTCGTGAAATGTCAAGGTCTGAATTAATCAAATTTAAATTATTAAAGGAAGTGGTTCAGATATAAGCTATCACTTTTACCTTAGCGTTTTTTGTTTAATCTGTTGAGGATATCTCATCTTTTACATATCATTGTATATTTATGACATGTCAGCTTCTTGATGTAGAATTGAAATATGTCAAACAAAAGTAATGTTTTGTACAAACTGAACAAAAGGCCAATTTTTAGGGATTTATAAAATTCATAGAAAGAGCCTATTAATCGACTCCCAGTAGGTAATGTATTGATAAGTTTCATATTTGAAGTAGCCCATATTTGGATCACTTCCTGTATACTTGTTTGTCATTTGAAACGTACCTACCTATTTCGTACATCTTTAGGTACCGAATACGAAATGCAGTTAACAACGCGAGTAAGCCATCTTGTTTGTCGAGTGAGATCGAAGTTAATTACACAGACTTCTATCGTGCTGTTGAGATTCATACGAGAGCTATCAAGTTGGTAAATTGTTAATGTAGGCGGAGCATCATGGATAATCATGCTGATTATACTTTTTGTTTAACACGCTTTTGATCTGGGCTTATGATGAATCTGTCTGCCGTTACGCGAAGATATATCAATATTCAATCATCCGAATTGACGGGATCTTATTTGGTGGTGACCTCCCTTGCAGTGGTTTCGTTCAGTATTAGCTTATATCGTGTGAGTATCAGTTCATTAACACTTGATAACTATTAACTGTACTAATAAGTAATCCACTATTTTTACATGTGTTAACTCAACTGCGTATTTTTATGCAATTTCATATTTTTCTTAACGAAATTGAGGAGTTGGAATCCAAATAGAGGGCCGTTTTACGTTCAAAACATTACAATTTCTACTATGCTTTACATATTTTGTACATTTTTGCAAATTATGTGCACTCTGTTCTTTTTTACGTACCTATGATATTCTATAAATGCATAAAAATCCGCAGTCTAGAATTACCAATTTAATATTGTCAGGAATTCAAATAGTCACAATTTCTGGAAAAGATAAGGTCAAACATTACAAAACCACCGCAGTTACATATAAAATAGAATGAGTATCTGATTTTGTTAAAAGTAAATCCTTATTTTAATGCTTATTCGTTGATACACCGAATAGACAAGCGTTTCCCAATTTTTTTGTCTCTTTACAAGTGTACTCGTTTGCAATGGTTCCGCGACTCAGATGTTTATAGTGCTAGAATTTGAAAAAACTAAGTGACTGGAGTCGTATTATATAAATGAAGAACATTATTTATATATAACAATAATTTCTACACGTGGAAAATAAAACATTCAGTACATTTTTATTGAGAGCGATTCAGATGAATTCTAATTTGTAATAAATACCTTAATTTCCTATCTAATTATGGATAAATATTAAGCTAATCATTTTGAATAAGACACGCTTTCTACAGAATTATCAAAATTCCATTTTAGACCCATTTTCGTGGATTTATGTACAGAGAGTCACTCAAGGATCAGTGATGTTTTAGTGTAGTAAACTTTTTGAAGCATATTCATTTACTGAATTGTACTGAATAATTTTCTAATTCCTGAAAATGTAAATTGTAACTGTAGTTGCTAATGATCTTCCAAAGTTGAAGCAACTTTAAACAAATTAAAGAATACGGGGAATATAATCTCTATACACATACATAGTCTACTAACCGTGTTTTAAATTAGCAGTAGAAATTCATTCTTACCTTTTCTAATGTCTCACAGTTGTTTTACGCGGTGTCGAAGATAATCGATGCAAAAGAGGTGTTCATTTCCTGTTTCTTCGTTATGCTTCACTTGTTGTTTACATTCGTGAACAACTACAGTGGACAAATAGTAATAAACGAAAGCCTGGGCGTCTTCGATGAATCGTAAGTTTCATGTGCTGCCACTGAAAAAATATTCATTTCACCTTGGATTTTTGGTTACTATAGATACTTTTTTCTATGCAATGAAAAAATTTCGTACATCTTGGATAAAAACTATATTCCCATCGATTACTGTTGTTTTAATAAATTTTATGTAAGCATTGCTCTGAAAAACGTATATTTAGTGAATGCGAAAAATTTGTAGCGTACGAAATTTTTATTAGTTACTATTTTTTTTGTTGAAATGAATTTATTAAACTGCTAATAATACCGCTTAATGATACGCAGATATAACTCCATGTGGTATTGCATGCCAGTGGAAGCTCAAAGAATATTATTCTTCATCATGTTGAGAAGCGTTATCGAGTGTTCATTTAATCTCTCCGGTTTATTCGTACCCTGTTTCTCTGGTTTCTCATCGGTAATTTTTCATTCGCTTTCCTGTGCGATCCAGGTTTGATTGCAGAATGTTAAACTCGTTGTATTTCAGTTGATGAGCGCATCATTCTCATATTTCACCGTGATGTATTCGAATCAGTAGAATTCCTGAAATATGTCGGACATGACGTTAGTTGTTGCTAGATGGAAATTGACCTTACACTATTTGTAGTAAATTAAATTGTACGTTCTAGTCTTCGTAATAAACAATAATTAATACTGTTCTTTCTACCGAGTGTTATGTTGATCTCTGAAACATAGTATTGCTGGATGATTTTGGATAAACGCAATTGTATGTAAACGACTGAAAACGGTAGCATCTGACGAACGGTGGAATAAAATGCCAATTACTTTGTAATAATATGCTTGCAATATTTTGTATGACACATGCACTGTATGCAATAAGCAATACGCCATAATTATACATTGACATGACGTATTAATGTTACACTCAGCGTTACTCTGTTGGTTCTAAACTAAGTACTTCAGTTGTATGTACAACGTCTGGCAGAAGTTTTGTTAATTTGGCGAACTATCCAAGGACTCTGATATCTTTGAAGTGCAAAATACTGTTCTACAAATATAAAACATATGAGAATGTTAAATAAATCTAATATGAAGTAAATGCGGAAGGAAAATAAATTAAAGCTACTCCGTTATTATTAAAAAGAAGATAGCGAGGAAAAGAGATCTACGATACTCTGTTCAATATTTATATTATATTTATAATACTTTCTATTAATTCTACGTCCACGCATGATTGCTTTGCTGCATCGTAGCATGAATGCTACGAGGTTACCGCAATATGTAGATAGAATTTCTCTTCACAGTAATTTTATTGCGTTTTGTGTTTTGTGCATATCGTTGGCTTCAATGTGAGAACGCAAGAAGGCACAGTAGAAGTTCTTCTTGCAACGGTCTGAAGAAGACTGAAAGCACAGTTACTGCGACTACATTTCCGACCCTCCTACTGTGAAAATGATATAAGGGAAAGAATACAGAAAAACAGCAAACCCTTGGAACGTATAATTTTCTAGAATTGAGTATTTATTATGCAACACTTTATCGAGGGGTGCGAATGAAATCGATCGATACTGCAATTTTCAATCATTATAGCTCATTTATGTGGACAGTTGACACGCTAGAAATTCGAGAGGAAAATGCAATAGTGTGAATAATAACTATTGGCGAGGTGTAGTCGGACGATTCCTCGGGTCTTACGGGTAGACGTTCTTCGACAGTCAACACAGAATGAACCTATTCGAGAAACACTATAACTCTTATCGTATCATTATGACCATCGTAGGACTTTGGCCCTTTGATGAGAGCATCTTCAGCGTTGTTCAGAGGATAGTATTATCTTTGATTATAATATGCACTCTTACAGTACAGGTGATTAACATTCTGTCGTCTTATTAATGTTATTTGGTGTTTCTGTGTTTACTGCTGTTCTTCTTTTTTAACATATCCAACGCTTAATTTAGCTGCTTAAGTTCAATTTAAGAAAGGCATTTGGCGTTGCGAAATGTTTCTATTACAGCTATAAAATTAAATATAAAACTATAAATACAGTTAGATAAAAACTTAAATAAAGAATTGGTTTTTCGAATGATTTTGATATTGTGGTTAGAAAATGTGAAAAAATTGCAAGATGTGTATGTTACGAGATATAGAATTTTCGATGTTTCTTACAACTTTTTATGCGATAGATCAAAGAAGATACAGGTAAATGAAACTTACCAGAAAATGTTTTAGATGGAAAATCTATTCATTAGCATGTCACAAATTAAATTCCATTTAGTGATACTTACTATTCTTCTTCGACTATACCTTCCAACATAAACTTCGGCACGAACTTTCCGTTCAACTCAATATATTCATAGTTTATTAATGTATTGTAGTGGTAATATTTTTATAAATAATCAGAAGCTAACGTTATTGCAGTTTTAATATAAAGGGTGCAACGATATTTGAAGAGTGGAAGTAAAAAAGTCTGAAAGTGCAAAAATTTAAATTTCCAGGAGAACAATTTTTGGGTTTCCAAAATTATTATTTATC
The DNA here is from genome assembly GCA_028830335.1 of Eucera pruinosa. Classification (NCBI taxonomy): domain Eukaryota; kingdom Metazoa; phylum Arthropoda; class Insecta; order Hymenoptera; family Apidae; genus Eucera; species Eucera pruinosa. Next base: position 9,196,529 of record JAMYCR010000005.1, read on the forward strand.
AACAAAATTAACTTTTACTAACAATGGCACTTTCAAACACTTTTTCTGCTAATTTCCATTTTTCACTTGTATTTTCTATGGTTTACAAGCACAGTACACTTTTAGGCGGTGACGCTTCTGCAATTTCGTATGTCGGTGGAACAATATATTGTCACAGGTTCTGCGACCGCTACCGTGCTTTTATTCTTTGCACGATACGTTTCCTTCGTACTCAGCTTTCCAACAGTAAGTGGCAATTGAAAATCGCAGTTACTCAAACTTCAATATGACTCCATGAAATTTCTACATATTTTCTTATGTGAACACAGGAGAGATTTTTGTTTAATCTTATACAAACAGAGGAGTACTTGTTGAAAGATCCGAACGAGGTGGAAATATTGGCGAAATCTTACAAAAGTTCCAGTCGAGTAATCTACATTTTCTTCTGTAAGGAAACGTTCGTGGACGATAAGTAATCCTAGTGTTTAATACTGTACCACGTGACATACTGTTTGTATCCCTCGTGCTGGTATCATTGGGTCATTCACTGCTTCCTGGTATTCTATCGTGTTAATGTTGAATATTGTTGTCATAAATAGGATTACTAGAGTGCGGATCTTTATGTAAATTTAACGTTTTGTAAATCAAACTAAAGGAATGGAATTTAAATAGAGACTGGTTTCTTCCTTTAATTATCATAAAGTATATTTCACTGTGAATATTTTGCATATATCTGTTCGTCGCATACACTCTGCAGTTCTCCCCATGAATGCATAAAGTTTCGCAGTCTGTTGATTACTAACTGCACAGAACACATATAAAACACACAAAAACATGTTTTCTGAACTTATTCGATGTTTTTGTTAATTATCATGAAATCGGGATAAAATTGTGTCCAGACGACAGAAGTTGACGATGAAGATGTTTTCTCTTTTGCTTAATGTACTGTTAACCAGAGATGGTTAACACAGCGAACTCAATAAATTGCTGTAGTGGTGATTAAATTCTAAACACTTCTTTTTATCTGATCTTTGTAAATTTCAGGTGCCTGTTCGATGGTTTTCGTATTTGTAGCGTCGTTACTAGGAACGCCAATAATGTTAGATTTGATAATACCACTGAACGAATCTCGAGCCCGTTATCATAGGTACTTCCTTGCCGACGTCTTATCCCTGCGAACCCTGTACATTGATGTACTGTGTCTACAATGTATGTTCATCACCGCGTTCGGATTATTGTGCGTGGTATGCACAGAATCGACACTCTCCATTTTTGCCCACTATTTGCGTGGATTGTTCCAGATCACTAGGTATAGTAGGTCTACATCGCAGAATTTCACTAAACACGATAAATGTAGGCCTGGTCATCTAATATTAAATCTTTCGTGATTACTGGTCCACTTGTTTTACTTGTGAGTTCTGAAAGATGAACCTCAGATTAGCTTTTATTAGCCGCCAACTAGTCGGCGTTAGCCATCGGAGAGTTATGATAACGAATTATTTAAAAAATAGTGTAACGGTTTAGTCACAAAAATATTGCCGTAGTTATATGGAAGAATTCTCACTTCTTCAAATGATGCACGTTAAGTATTAAAACATAACTGTATCTTACAAATAGACTGCGGATCTTTATGCAAATTTTAATTTTTGTAAACCTAAATAAGGAAGCGGCACATAAATATAGATGGGTTTTATCTTAATCTTAATCTTTATCTTATCAGGATATTATAAAATGCCCAAGGCTATGAATTTTTAAAATATCTTTGCATGTTTAAATTTCCCATAAATGCAAAGACACCCGCAGTCTACTTATAACGCTTTCAAAATTATTGCAACAAAATGGTTGGCCATTCTTTGCAAACTTATGCAGCCTTTATGCATTTAGCACGTTGTTACCAATTACATAAAGATTACGTGAAATGCGAAGGCCTGAGTTAATCAAATTTTAATTAGTAAAGGTAGTGGTTCAAATATGGGCTACCACTTTTATTTTAGCGTTTATTGTCTAAAGTGTTCAAAATACTTAATCGTTTACGCGTCATATAGTTTAATTAGCCCATATTTGGTCCATTTCCTCTATACTTGTTTTTCATTTCAAACGTACCTACTAATTTTCCACATCTTCAGGTACCGAATACGAAATGCAATTTGCAACGCGACTAAGCCAACTTGCTTGTCGAATCAGGTCGATGCTAATTACACAGACTTCTATCGTGCTGTAGAAATTCATAGGAAAGCTATCAAGTTGGTAAATTGTTAATGTAGGCGGAGCATCATTGATAATCGTGCTAATTATACTTTGTGTTTCACACGCTTTTTATCTGGGCTTATGATGAATCTGTCTGCCGTTACGCGAAGATCCATCGATATTGGATCAACCGAGTTGGCGGTATCTTATTTGATACTGACCTTCCTTGCAGTGGTTTCGTTCAGTATTAGCTTATATCGCGTGAGTATCTGTTCATTAACACTCGATAACTATTAGATGTTCCGGTAAGTATTCTACTATTTTTAAATGTGTTAACTCAACTGCGGACTTTTATGCAATTTCATATTTTTCTTAACAAAATTGAGGGAATGGAATCCAAATAGAGGGCCTTTTTACCTTCAAAACATTATAATTTCTACTATGCTTTACATATTTTGTACATTTTTGCAAATTATGTGCATTCTGTACTTTTTTACGTACTTAAGTTTTCCATAAATGCATAAAAATCCGCAGTCTAGAATTACCAAATTGGTATTGTTAGCAATACAAATAGTCACTTACAATTTCCGCAAAAGATGAGGTCAAACATTAGAAAACTACCGCAATCACATATAAAATAGAATGAGTATCTGATTTTGTTAAAAGTTAATTCTGATTCTAATGCTTATTCGTTGATACGCTCTATAAACAAGCGTTTCTCAACTTTCTTGTCGATTTACGGATATACATTTTTGTTTGCAATGGTACCGCGACTCAAATGTTTGTTCTGCTAAAATTTAAAAAGAATCTAATTGGCTGGAATCGTATTACATAAATGAAGAACGTTATGTATATATAACAATAATTTCTACACGTGGGAAATAAAACATTCGGTACATTTTTATTAAGAGCGATTCAGATGAATTCCAATTTGTAACGAATACTTTAATTTCTTATCTAATTATGAAAAACTATAAGACTAATGATTTTGTATAAGGCAAGCTGCTACAGAATTATCAAAATTCCATTTTAGTGTCATTTACGTGGTTTTATGTATAGAGAAACACTCAAGGATGAAGAGTCATGATTGAAGGTAGTACATTTTTTGAGGCTTATTACTTTACTAAATTATTAAGAATAATTTTCCAATCCGTAAAAATGTAAATTGTAACTGTAGTTGCTAATGACCTTTTATGGTTGAAGCCCCTTTAAACAAATTAAAAAAAGGGAAAAGTATCTGTGTAAACATACCCAGTCTACTAACCATGTTGAAATTAGCAGAAAAAATTAATTCGCCCTTTCTTTAATGTTTCGCAGCTGTTTGACGCGGTGTCGAAGATGATAGATGCAAAAGAGGTGTTCATTTCCTGTCTGTTCGTTATCATTCACTTATTGTTCACGTTCGTGAGCAACTACAGTGGACAAATAGTAATAAACGACAGCCTGGGCGTTTTCGATGAATCGTAAGTTTCACGTGCAACCACTGAAAAAATATTTATTTACCATGGATTTCTGATTCCTGTAGTTAACTTTTTCTATGCTGAGAAAAGTTAAAAATTACGTACATTTTGGGTAAAAGCTGTATTTCTATCGATTATCATGGTCTCAATAAATTTTCTCTAAACCTTGCTCCGAAAAATGTATATTTAGTGAATGCGAAAAATCCGTAGCATACGAAAATATGGTAGTTATTATTGTTGTAGTTGAAATCCATTTCTTAAACTGACAATAATGCCGTTTAATAATACGCAGGTATAATTCCATGTGGTATTGCATGCCAGTGAAAGCTCAAAAAATATTATTCTTCATCATGTTGAGAAGCGTCATCCAGTGTTCATTTAATCTCTCCGGTTTATTTGTACCGTGTTTCTCTGGTTTCTCATCGGTAATTTTTCAACCAATTTTCTGTGCGATCCAGGTTTAATTGCAGACTGTTAAACTCGTTGTATTCCAGATGATGAGCGCATCATTCTCATATTTCACCGTGATGTATTCGAGTCAGTAGAATTCCTGTAATATGTCGGACATGACGTTAGTTGATACTAGATGGAAAATGACTTAACAGTATTTCTAGTAGATTGAATTGTACATTCTAGTCTTCGTAATGAATAATATTTAAAACTACCATTTCCACCCAGTGTTAATTTATTCTGTACCTAATACATTCTAATACTTCTACGTCCACGTATGATTGCTTTGCTGTATTGTATCATGAATACTACGAGGTTACCGCGATATATAGATAGAATTTATTTACATAGTAATTTTATTACTTTTTGAGTTCTGCGCACATCGTCGGCTTCAATAAAAGAACGCAAGAAAGCACAGAAGAAGTTCTTCTTGCAACGGTCTGCACAAGACTGAAAGCACAGTTACTGTGACTAAATTTCCGAACCCCTACTCTGGAAATGATATGAGGGAAACAATACCGAAATACAGCAAACACTTGACACGTATAATTTTCTGCAATTTGAGTGTTTATTATGCAACACTCTATCGAGGGGTGCGAATGAAATCGATCGATACTGCAATTTTCAATCATTATAGCTCATTTATGTGGACAGTTGACACGCTAGAAATTCGAGAGGAAAATGCGGTAGTGTGAATAATAAATTGTTGCGAGGTGTTGTCGGACTATACCTCGGGTCTACGGGATAGACGTTCTTCGACAGTCAATAGAGAATGAACCTATTCGAGAAACACTATAACTCTTATCGTATCATGATGACCATCGTTGGACTTTGGCCTTTTAATGAGAGCATCTTAGGCGTTGTTCAGAGGATAGTAATATCTTTGATTACAATATGCACTTTTGCATTGCAGGTGATCAATATTCAGTCATCTTATTAGTGTTATTTAGTGTTTCTGTGTTTACTACTGTTTTTCTGTTTTTAATATATGCAACGCAAAGTTTGTGCCGTGTTAAATTTATATTATACTTCACAAGGATTGATTAAGTATACAACGATTAGATCTGAATGTACCTTAATTTAGCTTGTCGAATTCACAAATTATGGAAGGCTGTTGGGGTCACAAAATGTTTGTATTATAACTATTAAATTAAATATGAAAATATAAATACAGTTAGATGAAAACTTAAATAAAGTATTGGGTTTCCGAATGATTTTTAAAATTTGGTTCTTTGGTTAAAAAATGCATAATATAGCATTTCCGATTTTTGTTACAACTATTTAAGCGATAGATCAACGAAGATGGTGGTAAATGAAACTTACTGGAAAAGCTTTTAGTTGGAAAATGTATTTATTATCGTGTCAGAAATTGAATTCCATTTAGTGATACTTACTATTCTTCTTCGACTATACCTTCCAACATAAACTTCGGCACGAACTTTCCGTTCAGCTCAATATATTCATAGTTTATTAATGTATTGTAGTGGTAATATTTTTATAAATAATGAGAAGCTAACGTTATTGCAGTTTTAATATAAAGGGTGCAACGATATTTGAAGAGTGGAAGTAAAAAAGTCTGAAAGTGCAAAAATTTAAATTTCCAGGAGAACAATTGTTGGGTTTCCAAAATTATTATTTATCAACAAAATTAACTTTTACTAACAATGGCACTTTCAAACACTTTTTCTGTTAATTTCCATTTTTCACTTGTATTTTCTATGGTTTACAAGCAGAGTTCGCTTTTAGGTAGTGACGCTCTTGAAATTTCGTATGTCAGTGGAACAATATATCGTTACAATGTCTGCTACCGCTGTCGTGTTTTTATTCTTTGTACGATACGTTTGTTTCGCACTTAAGTTTCCAGCAGTAAGTGGCAATTGAAAATCATAGTTACTGAAGCTTCACTGTGGCTTGATAGAATTAATACGTATTTTCTTATGTGAACACAGGAAAAATTGATGTTTAATCTTATGCGAACAGAGGAGAGCTTGTTGAAAGATCCGAACGAGGTGGAAATACTGGCGAAATGTTACGAAAGTTCTGGTCGGGTAATCTACATTTTCTTCTGTAAGGAAACGTTCATCACCGATAAGTAATCCTAGTGTTTAATACTGTACAACGTGACATACTATTTGTATCTATCGTACTGGTATCGTTGGGTCATTCACAACTTCCTGGTATTCTATCGTGTTAATGTTGAATATTGTTGTCATAAACGAGATTACTAGTCAGCGGATCTTTATGCAAATTTAACTTTTTGTAAACCAAACTAAAGGAATGGAACTCAAATAGATAGTGATTTCTTCCTATAATTATCATAAAGTATCTTTCACCGTGGATATGTTGCATATACGTATCTGTTCGTCGCATACACTCTGCTTTTTCTCCCATAAATGCATAAAGATTCGCAGTTTGTTGTTTATTAACTGCATAGAACACATATAAGACACAAAAGTATGTTTTCTGAACTAAATCAATATATTTGTTAAATATCATGAAATTGTGATAGAATTGTGATCCGACGACACAACCTGACGATGGGGACGTTTTCCCTTTTTATTTTATGCTTCGCCACTAATTACCGTTAAAGAGGGTCGACACATCCTACTCAATAAATTACTGTAGTGGATAACAACCTTTAATCAATTCTAAACACATTCTTTTATGTGACATTTGTAAATTTTAGGTGCCTGTGCGATGGTTTTCGTATTTGTAGCATCGGTGCTAGTAATGCCAGTAACGTTAGATTTGATACTACCACTGAACGAGTCTCGACCCCGTTATCTTAGGTACTTCCTTACCGATGTCTTTTTCGAGCGAACTCTGTACACTGATGTACTCTGTCTGCTGTGGACATTCATAGCTGCGATTGGACTATTGTGCGTGACATGCACAGAATCGACACTTTCCATTGTTGCGCACTTTTTTCGTGGATTGTTCCAGATCACTAGGTACAGTAGGCCCACATCGTAGAATTTCACGAAACACGATAAATGTGGGCTTGGTCATGTGAAATCAATTCTTCCCTGATTACTGGTGTAGTTGTTTTGCTTATGAGTTCTGAACGGTGAACCTCACATTAGCTTTCAATAGCCATCAACTAGTCTATGATTTAAGATAAGAAACTTTTTAAAATGAGACGGTTTAGTCACGAAAATATTGCTTTACCTATATGGATGAATTCTAAATTTGTCAAATGGTGCATTTTAAGCATTGAAACATAGTTGTATGTTACAAGTCGACTGCGGTTCTTTATGCAATTGCATATTTTTGTGAACACAAATAAGAATACGGTATATAAGTATAGATGAGTTTTATCTTCAGAGTATTATAAAATATCCTTTGTTATGAATATTTGATATATCTTTTGTCGCGGCCGGTACCGCTATTTTAAAACAGCAAGTTAGTTTATGGTGCGAACGTGCTTTCGTCGTTATTGGGGACGTTAGTGGAAATTACTTTATCACGGCAGAGGCCGGCAGCTAAGGCCTACAGTTTTTTGTACCAACAATTAGGCAGATTTGCGAAAACCCCGTAGTCCCCAATAACGGCTGGTGCGCCATAAAGGTGAGGTCTCGAGCCCTAGGTTCGCGACCAGATGTGGTACCGTTACTCGGGGTCTTCTAGCCTGGGTAACGTGTCCATCTCTCTGACCCTCTGGTGGGCGGTCAATTAATTGTGGGTGTCACCAAAGTTGAGTTCAAACAAATTTCCTGATTGGTTGACACCCAGCCGCCTATCAGAGGTGAAGATAGCGATTCCACCACCCTTAGCAAAAAGGGACGAAGAGTGAGGGCTCGAGACAACGTGGAGGAAAAATAGCAAACGGACGACAGAGTTTTACCAAAACAAGTGAACGGAACACACCGAGAAAAGGAACCGCTGTATACCGACGCGTAACGTACTTAAGAGCTATTGTAATACCGTTGCCGTCGTAACAACTGAGTGACAGTGTAGTCGAGTCAATACATAGTGTTGCCGTTAAAATAGACACTCGCTTCATTGGAGCACCATCGCACCATCTCTAATTCTCCAAATTCAGCTCGACTCGGCTTAAGTGAAGAGTCGAGTAGGCAGCTTAACAAAAACTGAGCTGCCGCACGATACATCTTTAAATGTTTAATCTTCCCGTAAATGCATAGACATCTGGAGTCTACTTATAACGATTTCAAATTTCTTGCATCAAAGTGGTTGGCTTTTCTTATATTTATGCAGACTTTATGCATGTAATACGTTGTTACCAGTAACATAAACATTTCGTGAAATGTCAAGGTCTGAATTAATCAAATTTAAATTATTAAAGGAAGTGGTTCAGATATAAGCTATCACTTTTACCTTAGCGTTTTTTGTTTAATCTGTTGAGGATATCTCATCTTTTACATATCATTGTATATTTATGACATGTCAGCTTCTTGATGTAGAATTGAAATATGTCAAACAAAAGTAATGTTTTGTACAAACTGAACAAAAGGCCAATTTTTAGGGATTTATAAAATTCATAGGAAGAGTCTATTAATTGGCTCCCAGTTGGTAATGTATTGATAAGTTTCATATTTGAAGTAGCCCATATTTGGATCACTTCCTGTATACTTGTTTGTCATTTGAAACGTACCTACCTATTTCGTACATCTTTAGGTACCGAATACGAAATGCAGTTAACAACGCGAGTAAGTCATCTTGTTTGTCGAGTGAGATCAAAGTTAATTACACAGACTTCTATCGTGCTGTTGAGATTCATACGAGAGCTATCAAGTTGGTAAATTGTTAATGTAGGCGGAGCATCATGGATAATCATGCTAATAATACTTTTTGTTTAACACGCTTTTCATCTGGGCTTATGATGAATCTGTCTGCCGTTACGCGAAGATATATCGATATTGAATCATCCGAATTGACGGGATCTTATTTGATGGTGGCCTCCCTTACAGTGGTTTCGTTCAGTATTAGCTTATATCGTGTGAGTATCAGTTCATTAACACTTGATAACTATTAACTGTACTAATAAGTAATCCACTATTTTTACATGTGTTAACTCAACTGCGTATCTTTATGCAATTTCATATTTATCTTAACGAAATTGAGGAGTTGGAATCCAAATAGAGGGCCGTTTTACGTTCAAAACATTACAATTTCTACTATGCTTTACATATTTTGTACATTTTTGCAAATTATGTGCACTCTGTTCTTTTTTACGTACCTATGATTTCTATAAATGCATAAAAATCCGCAGTCTAGAATTACCAATTTGATATTGTCAGGAATTCTAATAGTCACAATTTCTGGAAAAGATGAGGTCAAACATTACAAAACCACCGCAGTTACATATAAAATAGAATCGGTATCTGATTTTGTTAAAAGGAAATCCTTATTTTAATGCTTATTCGTTGATACGCCGAATAGACAAGCGTTTCCCAAATTTCTTGTCTCTTTACAAGTGTACTGGTTTGCAATGGTACCGCGACTCAGATGTTTATAGTGCTAGAATTTGAGAAAACTAAGTGACTGGAGTCGTATTATATAAATGAAGAACATTATGTATATATAACAATAATTTCTACACGTGGGAAATAAAACATTCAGTACATTTTTATTGAGATCGATTCAGATGAATTCTAATTTGTAATAAATACCTTAATTTCCTATCTAATTATGGATAAATATTATACTAGTCATTTCGAATACGACACACTTTCTACAGAATTATCAAAATTCTATTTTAGACCCATTTTTGTGGATTTATGTACAGAGAGTCACTCAAGGATCAGTCATGTTTTTAATTTACTGAATTGTACTGAATAATTTTCTAATTCCTGAAAATCTAAATTGTAACTGTAGTTGCTAATGATCTTCCAAAGTTGAAGCAACTTGAAACAAATTAAATAAGGGGAATATAATCTGTATAAACATACATAGTCTACTAACCGTGTTTTAAATTAGCAGTAGAAATTCATTCTTCCCTTTTCTAATGTCTCACAGTTGTTTTACGCGGTGTCGAAGATAATCGATGCAAAAGAGGTGTTCATTTCCTGTTTCTTCGTTATCCTTCACTTATTGTTTACATTCGTGAACAACTATGGTGGACAAATAGTAATAAACGAAAGCCTGGGCGTCTTCGATGAATCGTAAGTTTCATGTGCTGCCACTGAAAAAATATTCATATACCGTGGATTTATGGTTACTATAGATATTTTTTTCTATGCAATGAAAAATTTCGTACATCTTGGATAAAAGCTATATCCCAATCGATTGCTGTGGTTTTAATCAATTTTATCTATGCATTGCTCTGAAAAACGTATATTTAGTGAATGCGAAAAATTTGTAGCGTACGAAATTTTTAATAGTTACTATTTTTTTTGTTGAAATGAATTTACTAAACTGCTAATAATACCGCTTTATGATACGCAGATATAACTCCATGTGGTATTGCATGCCAGTGGAAGCTCAAAGAATATTATTCTTCATCATGTTGAGAAGCGTTATCCAGTGTTCAGTTAATCTCTCCGGTTTATTCGTACCGTGTTGCTCTGGTTTGTCATCGGTAATATTTCAATCACTTTCCTGTGCGATTCAGGTTTTATTTGAGACTGTTAAACTGGGTGTATTTCAGATGGTGAGCGCATCATTCTCATATTTCACCGTGATGTATTCGATTCAGTAGAATTCCTGCAATATGTCGGACATGCCGTGAGTTGATGCTAGATGCCAAGTGACGTTACACTATTTGTAGTAAATTAAATTGTACGTTCTAGTCTTCGTAATAAACAATAATTAATACTGATCTTTCTACCGAGTGTTATGTTGATCTCTGAAAAATAGTATTGCTGGATGATTTTGGAAAATTTCAATTATATGTAAACGACTGAAAACAGTGGCATCTGACGAACGGTGGACTAAAATGCCAATTACTTTGTAATAATATGCTCGCAATATTTTGTATGACACATGCACTGTATGCAATAAGCAATACGCCATAATTGTACATTGACATGACGTATTAATATTACACTCAGGGTTACTCTGTGTGTTCTAAACTAAGTACTTCAGTTGTACGTACAACGCCTGGCAAAAGTTTTGTTAATTTGGCGAACTATCTAAGGACTCTGATATTTGTGAAGTGCAAAATGCTGTTCTACAAATATAAAACATATGAGAATGTTAAATAAATATAATATGAAGTAAATGCGGAAGGAAAATAAATTAAAGCTACTCCTTTATTATTAAAAAGAAGATAGCGAGGAAAAGAGATCTACGATATTTATATTACCTAGTACTTTCTAATAATTCTACGTTCACGCATGATTACTTTGCTGCATCGTAGCATGAATGCTACGAAGTTACCGCAATATGTAGATAGAATTTCACTTCACAGTAATTTTATTGCTTTTTGTGTTTTGTGCACATCGTCGGCTTCAATGTGAGAACGCAGGAGGGCACGGGAGAAGTTCTACTTGCAACGGTCTGAAGAAGACTGAAAGCACAGTTACTGCGACTACATTTCCGACCCTCCTACTGTGAAAATGATATAAGGGAAAGAATACAGAAAAACATCAAACCCTTGGATTGTATAATTTTCTAGAATTGAATATTTATTATGCAACACTTTATCGAGGGGTGCGAATGAAATCGATTGATACTGCAATTTTCAATCATTATAGCTCATTTATGTGGACAGTTGACACGCTAGAAATTCGAGAGGAAAATGCGGTAGGGTGAATAATAAATTGTAGCGAGGTGTTGTCGGACTATACCTCGGGTCTACGGGATAGACGTTCTTCGACAGTCAATAGAGAATGAACCTATTCGAGAAACACTATAAATCTTATCGTATCATGATGGTCATCATAGGACTTTGGCCCTTTGATAAGAGCATCTTCGGCGTAGTTCAAAGGACAGTAATATCTTTGATTATAATATGCACTCTTGCATTGCAGGTGATCAATACTCTGTCATCTTATTGTTGTCTTCGGTGTTCCAATGTTTACTACTATTCCTCTTTTTGTTAATATATGCAACGCATAGTTCGTGCCGCATTATATGTATTTATATTGTACTTCACAATGCCTTTTTAAGTATATAACGATTAGATCTGAATGTACCTTAACTTAGCTGTTCATGTTCAACTTAGGAGAGGCCTTTGGGGTTGCAAAATTTTTCTATTATTACTATGAAATTAAATATAAAAATATAAATACAGTTAGATAAAAGCTAAAATAAAGAACTGGTTTTTCGAATGACTTTTAAAATTTTGGTTCTGTGGTTAAAAAATGTGAAAACATTTCAAGATGTGTATGTTACTGGATATAGCATCACCGATTTTTTTACAGCATTTTATGCGATAGATCAATGAAGGCGGAAGTAAATGAAACTTACCTGAAAAGGTTTTAGTTGGAAAATCTGTTTATTAGCCCGTCAGAAATTGAATATCATTTAGTGATACTTACTATGCTTATTCCACTATACCTTCCAACATAAATTTCGGCACGAACTTTCCGTTCAACTCAATATATTCATAGTTTACTAATGTATTATAGTGGTAATATTTTTATAAATAATTAGAAGGTAATGTTATTAGCAACGATATTTGACGAGTGGAAGTATAAAAGGCTGAAAGTGCCAAAATTTAAATTTCTAGGAAAATAATTTGTTGGTTTCTGAAATCGTCATTTATTAACGAAATTAACTTTTCTTAACAATGACACTTTCGATCACTTTTTTTTTTAATTTTCACTTTTCAGTTGTATATGCTATGATTCACAAGCATATTACACTTTCAGGCAGTGGTGCTTTTGAAATTTCGTATGTCAATGGAACAATATATTGTCACAGGTTCTCTGACCGCTATCGTGCTTTTATTTTTTGCACGATATGTTTCCTTCGTACTTAACTTTCCAGCTGTGAGTGGCAATTTAATATCTGAATTACTCAAACTTCAATATGACTTGATAAAATTAATACGCATTTTCTTATGTGAACACAGGAGAGAATTTGGTTTACTCTTGTACGAACAGAGCAGAGCTTGTTGAACGATCCGAACGAGGTGGAAATACTGGCGGAATCTTACAAAAGTTCCAGTCGGGTAATCTACATTTTCTTCTGTAAGGAAACGTTCATCACCGATAATTAATCGTAGTGTTTAATAATGTACAGTGCGACATACTGTTTGTATCTGGCGTGCTACTATCGTTGGGTCATACACAGCTTTCTGGTATTATATCGTGTTAATGTTCAGTATTGTTGTCATAAATGAGATTACTGGTCAGCGGATCTTTATGTAAATTCAACGTTTTGTAAATCAAACTAAAGGAATGGAATTTAAATAGAGACTGCCTTTTTCCTTTAATTATCATAAAGTACATTTCACTGTGGATATTTTGCATATATCTGTTCGTCGCATACACTCTGCACTTTTCCCCATAAATGCATACAGATTCACAGTCTGTTGATTACTGACTGCATTGAACACATAAATCACAAAAAAATATGTTTTCTGAACTAAATCAATATTTTTTTAATTATTATGGAATTGTGATACAATTGTAATCCGACGACACAACCTAACGATGGAGATGTTTCCCTTTTTATTTTGTGCTTCGCCACTAATTACCGTTAAGGATGGTCCACACATCGTAGTGAATAAATTACTGTAGTGGATAACAAACTTTAATTAATTCTAAACACTTTCTTCTATGTGACTTTTGTAAATTTTAGGTACCTGTTCGATGGTTTTCGTATTTGCAGCGTCGTTGATAGGAACGCCAATAATGTTAGATTTGATAATACCACTGAACGAATCTCGACCCCGTCATCTTAGGTTCTTACTTACCGATGGCTTTTTCGAGGGAACTCTGTACATTGATGTACTCTGTCTACTCTTCATATTCATAGTTGCGATTGGATTATTGTGCGTCGCATGCACAGAATCGACACTTTCCATTGTTGCGCACTATTTGCGTGGATTGTTCCAGATCACTAGGTATAGTAGGCCCACATCGTAGAATTTCAGAAAATCGATAATTGTTGTCTCTGTCATCTGAAATTATTCCTTTCCTGATCACTGGTGTAGGTGTTTTGCTTATGAGTTCTGAAAGATGAACCTCACTTTAGCTTTCATTAGTCATCCACTAATCTGTGAGTTATGATAAGAAACTCTTAAAAAAGAAACAGTTTATTCACGAAAGTTTTGCTTCACTTATATGGATGAATTCCTAATTTGTCAAATGATACATTTTAGCATTGAAACATAATTGTATGTTACAACTAGACTGCGGTTCTTTACGCAAATGCATATTTTTGTAAACACAAATACGAATACGGAATATAAGTATAGATGAGTTTTATCTTCCGAATATTATAAAATATCCTTAGCTATGAATATTTAATATATCTTTGAATGTTTACACTTCCCGTAAATGCATAGGCATCCGCAGTCTACTTATAACGATTTCAAATTTCTGGCATCCAAATGGTTGGCTATTTTTATATTTATGCGGAATTTATGCATTTAGCACATTGTTACCAATGACATAAAGATTTCGTGAAATGTCAAGGCCAGAATTAATCAAATTTAAATTAGTAATGGAAGTGGTTCAAATATGAGCTATCAGTTTTACTGTAGCGTTTATTGTCTAATCTGTTGAGGATACCTAATCGTTTACGTATCAGTGTATATTTATAACATGTCAGCTTCCTGATGTAGAATTGAAATACGTCAAACTTAATGTTTTCTTCAAAATTGAACAAAGGGCCAAGTTTTGGGGATTTGTGAAATTCATAGGAAAAGTCTATTAATCCTCTCCCGGTAGATAATGCCTTAATAAGCGCTATATTTTAAGTAGGCCATTTTTGGATCACTTCCTGTATACTTGTTTTTCATTTGAAACGTATCTACTTATTTTGTACATCTTTAGATACCGAATACGAAATGCAATTAGCAACGCGACCAAGCCATCTTGCTTGTCGAATCAGGTCGATGCTAATTACACAGACTTTTATCGTGCTGTAGAGATTCATAGGAGAGCTATCAGGTTGGTAAATTGTTAATGTAGGCGGAGCGTCACTGATAATCGTGCTAATTATACTTTGTGTTTCACACGCTTTTTATCTGGGCTTATGATGAATCTGTCTGCCGTTACGCGAAGATGTATCGGTATTGGATCATTCGAGTGGGCGATATCTTATTTGATACTGTACTTCCTTGCAGTGGTTTCGTTCAGTATTACCTTATATCGAGTGAGTATCTGTTTATTAACACTTGATATCTATTGGGTGTACCAATATGTAAACCACTGTATTTAAATGACTTAACTCAACTGCGGATTTTTATGCAATTTCATATTTTTCTTCACCAAAATTGATAGAATGGAATTCAAATAGAGGGCCGTTTTACCTTCAAAACATTATAATTTCTACTATGCTTTACATATTTTGTACATTTTTGCAAATTGTGTGCATTCTGTACTTTTTTACATACCTAAGTTTTCCATGTATGCATAAAGATCCGCAGTCTAGAATTACCAAATTGATATTGTTAGCAGTACAAATAGTCACTTACATTTTCCGCAAAAGATGAGGTCAAACATTACAGACCTACCGCAATTACGTATAAAATAGAATGGATATCTGATTTTGTTAAAAGTTAATTCTGAATCTAATGCTTATTCGTTGATACGCCGAACTGACAAGCGTTTCTTAACGTTTTTGTCGCTTTCCGAGTATACTTGTTTGCAATGGTACCGCGACTCAGATATTTATAATGCTAACATTTTAAAAAAAACTAATTGACTGGAGTCCTATTATATATATGAAGAATATTGTGCACTTATAACAATAAATTCTACACTTAGGAATTTAAACGTTCAGTACATTTTTATTGAGAGCGATTCAGATGTATTCCACTTTGTAACAAATATTTTACTTTCCTACCTAATTATGTGAAAATATAGGACTAATGATTTTGAGTAAGACAAGCTGCTACAGAATTATCAAAATTTTATTTTAGTGCCATTTTCACTGAAGCATAGAGAAGTCATTTTTCAGATAGTAAACTTTTTGAAGCGTATTAATTTACCAAATTGTATTTAATAACTTTGTAACCTATATAAATGTTAATTGTAACAGTGGCTGCTAATGGCCTTTCAATGTTGAAGCAACCTTAATACAATTAAACTATAGAAAAATAGACTGTATAAATACACACTCTCTACTAAACGTGTTTTAGATTAGCAGCAAAAAATCGTTCACCTGTTTTCTGATGTTTCACAGTTGTTTTATGCGGTGTCGAAGATAATCGATGCAAAAGAGATCTTCGTTTCCGCTGTGTTAGTTTTCGTTCATATACTATTTACATTCGTGGATAACTATAGTGGACAAATAGTAATAAACGAAAGCCTGGGCGTCTTCGATGAATCGTAAGTTTCATGTGCTGCCACTGAAAAAATATTCATATACCGTGGATTTACGGTTTCTATAGATACCTTTTTCTATGCTATGAAAAATTTCGTACATCTTCGATCAGAGCTGTATTCCTATGGATTACCATAGTTTTAATTAATTTTATCTAAGCATTGCTCTGAAAAGTGTATATTTAGTGAACGCGAAAAATTCGTAGCGTACGCAATTTTTATTAGTTACTATTTTTTTAGTTGAAATGCATTGATTAATCTGCTAATGGTACCGCCTTAATGATACGCAGATATATCTCCATGTGGTATTGCATGCCAGTGGACGCTCAAAAAATATTATTCTTCATCATGTTGAGAAGCGTCAAGCAATGTTCATTTAATCTCTCCGGTTTATTCGTACCGTGTTTCTCTGGTTTCTCATCGGTAATTTTTCAACCAATTTCCTGTGCGATCCAGGTTTAATTGCAGATTGTTAAACTCGTTGTATTCCAGATGATGAGCGCATCATTCTCATATTTCACCGTGATGTATTCGAGTCAGTAGAATTCCTGTATTATGTCGAACACGACGTTAGTTGATGCTAGATGGAAAATGACTTACCACTATTTCTAATAGATTGAATTGTACATTCTAGTCTGGGTAATAAATAATATTTAATTCTACGCTTCCCACCCAGTGTTAAATTATTCTATACCTAATACTTCCCAATACTTCTACGTCCACTTATGATTGCTTTTCTGCATTGTAGCATGAAAACTACGCAATATGTAGATAAAATTCCTTCACACAGTAATGTTATTACTTTTTGAGTTCTGTGCACATCGTTGTCTTCAATAGAAGAACGCAAGAAAGCACAGAAGTTCTTTTTGCAACGGCCTTGACAAGACTGAAAGCACAGTTACTATGACTAAATTTCCGACCCCCTACTGTGAAAATGACAAAAGGGAAAGAATACAGAAAAACAGTAAACCCTTGGAACGTATAATTTTCTGCAACTGAGAATTTATTAAGCAACACACTATCGAGGGGTGCGAATGAAATCGATCGATACTGCAATTTTCAATCATTATAGCTCATTTCTATGGACAGTTGACACGCTAGAAATTCGAGCGGAAAATGCAGTAGTGTGAATAATAAATATTGGCGAGGTGTAGTCGGACGATTCCTCGGGTCTTAAGGGTAGACGTTCTTCGACAGTCAATAGAGAATGAACCTATTCGAGAAACAATATAACTCTTATCGTATCATGATGACCATCGTTGGACTTTGGCCTTTTAATGAGAGCATCGTAGGCGTTGTTCAGAGGATAGTAATATCTTTGTTTATAATATGCACTCTTGCATTGCAGGTGATCAATATTCTGCCATCTTATTAGTGTTATTTGGTGTTTCTGTGTTTACTACTGTTTTTCTGTTTTTAATATATTCAACGCAAAGTTCGTGCTGTGTTAAATTTATATTATAATTCACAAGGATTGTTTAAGTATACAACGATTAGATCTGAATGTACCTTAATTTAGCTTGTCGAATTCACAAATTATGGAAGGCTGTTGGGGTCACAAAATGTTTGTATTATAACTATTAAATTAAATATGAAAATATAAATACAGTTAGATGAAAACTTAAATAAAGAATTCGGTTTTCGAATGATTTTTAAAATTTGGTTCTTTCGTTAAAAAATGGATAAAAATTTCGTTATGTGTATGTTACTGGATATAGCATTTCCGTTTTTTGTTACAACTTTTTAAGTGATAGATCAACGAAGATGGTTGTAAATGAAACTTACCTGAAAAGCTTTTAGTGGGAAAATGTATTTGTTAGCGTGTCAGAAATTGAATTCCATTTAGTGATACTTACTATTCTTCTTCGACTATACCTTCCAACATAAACTTCGGCACGAACTTTCCGTTCAACTCAATATATTCATAGTTTATTAATGTATTGTAGTGGTAATATTTTTATAAATAATCGGAAGCTAACGGTATTGCAGTTTTAATATAAAGGGTGCAACGATATTTGAAGAGTGGAAGTAAAAAAGTCTTAAAGTGCAAAAATTTAAATTTCTAGGAGAACAATTTTTGGGTTTCCGAAATAGTTATTTATCGACAAAATTAACTTTTACTAACAATGGCACTTTCAAACACTTTTTCTGTTAATTTCCATTTTTCACTTGTATTTTCTATGGTTTACAAGCAGAGTACGCTTTTAGGTAGTGACGCTCTTGAAATTTCGTATGTCAGTGGAACAATATATCGTCACAATTTCTGCTACCGCTATCGTGCTTTTATTCTTTGTACGATACGTTTCTTTCGCACTTAAGTTTCCAGCAGTAAGTGGCAATTGAAAATCATAATTACTGAAGCTTCACTGTGGCTTGATAGAATTAATACGTATTTTCTTATGTGAACACAGGAGAAATTTATGTTTCATCTTATGCGAACAGAGGAGAGCTTGTTGAAAGATCCGAACGAGGTGGAAATACTGGCGAAATGTTACGAAAGTTCTGGTCGGGTAATCTACATTTTCTTCTGTAAGGAAACGTTCATCACCGATAAGTAATCCTAGTGTTTAATACTGTACAACGTGACATACTATTTGTATCTATCGTACTGGTATCGTTGGGTCATTCACAGCTTCCTGGTATTCTATCGTGTTAATGTTGAATATTGTTGTCATTAATCAGATTACTAGACAGCGGATCTTTATGCAAATTTAACTTTTTGTAAATCAAACTAAAGGAATGGAATTCAAATAGATACTGATTCCTTCGTATAATTATCATAAAGTATCTTTCACCGTGGATATGTTGCATATACGTATCTGTTCGTCGCATACACTCTGCTTTTTCTCCCATAAATGCATAAAGATTCGCAGTCTGTTGTTTATTAACTGCATAGAACACATATAAGACACAAAAAGTATGTTTTCTGAACGAAATCAATATATTTGTTAAATATCATGAAATTGTGATAGAATTGTGATCCGACGACACAACCTGACGATGGGGACGTTTTCCCTTTTTATTTTATGCTTCGCCACTAATTACCGTTAAAGAGGGTCGACACATCCTACTCAATAAATTACTGTAGTGGATAACAACCTTTAATCAATTCTAAACACATTCTTTTATGTGACATTTGTAAATTTTAGGTGCCTGTGCTATGGTTTTCGTATTTGTAGCATCGGTGCTAGTAATGCCAGTAACGTTAGATTTGATACTACCACTGAACGAGTCTCGACCCCGTTATCTTAGGTACTTCCTTACCGATGTCTTTTTCGAGCGAACTCTGTACACTGATGTACTCTGTCTGCTGTGGACATTCATAGCTGCGATTGGACTATTGTGCGTGGCATGCACAGAATCGACACTTTCCATTGTTGCGCACTATTTTCGTGGATTGTTCCAGATCACTAGGTACAGTAGGCCCATATCGTAGAATTTCACGAAACACGATAAATGTGGGCTTGGTCATGTGAAATCAATTCTTCCCTGATTACTGGTGTAGTTGTTTTGCCTCTGAGTTCTGAAAGGTGAACCTCACATTAGCTTTCAATAGTCATCAACTAGTCTATGATTTATGATAAGAAACTCTTTAAAATGAGACGGTTTAGTCACGAAAATATCACTATATGGATCAATTCCTAATTTGTCAAATGATACAGTTTAAGCATTCAAACATAATTGTATGTTACAACTAGACTGCGGTTCTTTATGCAAATGCTTATTTTTGTAAACACAAATAAGAATACGGAATATAAGTATAGATGAGTTTTATCTTCAGAATATTATAAAATATCCTTCGCTATGAATATTTAATATATCTTTAAATGTTTAATCTTCCCGTAAATGCATAGACATCTGCAGTCTACTTATAACGATTTTAAACTTCTTGCATCAAATTGGTTGGCTTGTCTTATATTTATGCAGACTTTATGCATTTAATACATTGTTACCAGTAACATAAACATTTCGTGAAATGTCAAGGTCTGAATTAATCGAATTTAAATTATTAAAGGAAGTGGTTCAGATATAAGCTATCACCTTTTTTTAGCGTTTCTTGTATAATCTGTTGAAGATACCTAATCGTTTACGTATCAGTGTATATTTATGACATGTAAGCTTTCTGATGTAGAATTGAAATATGTGAAACAAAATGTTTTGTACAAATTGAAGAAAAGGCCAATTTTTAGGGATTTATAAAATTCATAGGAAGAATCTATTAATCGGCTCCCAGTAGGTAATGTATTGATAAGTTTCATATTTGAAGTAGCCCATATTTGGATCACTTCCTGTATACTTGTTTGTCATTTGAAACGTACCTACCAATTTCGTACATCTTTAGGTACCGAATACGAAATGCAGTTAACAACGCGAGTAAGCCATCTTGTTTGTCGAGTGAGATCGAAGTTAATTACACAGAGTTCTATCGTGCTGTTGAGATTCATACGAGAGCTATCAAGTTGGTAAATTGTTAATGTAGGCGGAGCATCATGGATAATCATGCTAATTATACTTTTTGTTTAACACGCTTTTCATCTGGGCTTATGATGAATCTGTCTGCCGATACGCGAAGATATATCAATATTCAATCATCCGAATTGACGGTATCTTATTTGATGGTGACCTCCCTTGCAGTGGTTTCGTTCAGTATTAGCTTATATCGTGTGAGTATCAGTTCATTAACACTTGATAACTATTAACTGTACTAATAAGTAATCCACTATTTTTACATGTGTTAGCTCAACTGCGTATCTTTATGCAATTTCATATTTTTCTTAACAAAATTGAGGAAATGGAATCCATATAGAGGGCCGTTTTACGTTTAAAACATTATAATTTCTACTATGCTTTACATATTTTGTACATTTTTGCAAATTATGTGCATTCTGTTCTTTTTTACGTACCTATGCTTTCTATAAATGCATAAAAATCCGCAGTCTAGAATTACCAATTTGATATTGTCAGGAATTCAAATAGTCACAACTTCTGGAAAAGATGAGGTCAAACATTACAAAACCACCGCAGTTACATATAAAATAGAATCGGTATCTGATTTTGTTAAATGGAAATCCTTATTTTAATGCTTATTCGTTGATACGCCGAATAGACAAGCGTTTCCCAAATTTCTTGTCTCTTTACAAGTGTACTCGTTTCCAATGGTACCGCGACTCAGATGTTTATAGTGCTAGAATTTGAAAAAACTGAGTGACTGGAGTCGTATTATATAAATGAAGAACATTATTTATATATAACAATAATTTCTACACGTGGGAAATAAAACATCCAGTACATTTTTATTGAGAGCGATGCAGATGAATTCTAATTTGTAATAAATACCTTAATTTCCTGTCTAATTATGGATAAATATTATGCTAATCATTTTGAATAAGACACGCTTTCTACAGAATTATCAAAATTCCATTTTAGAATCATTTTCGTGGATTTACGTACAGAGAGTCAGTCAAGGATCAGTGATGTTTTAGTGTAGTAAACTTTTTGAAGCATATTAATTTACTGAATTGTACTGCATAATTTTCTAATTTCTGAAAATGTAAATTGTAACTGTAGTTGCTGATGATCTTCCAAATTTGAAGCAACTTGAAACTAATTAAAGAATAAGGGGAATATAATCTGTATAAACATACATAGTCTACTAACCGTGTTTTTAATTAGCAGTAGAAATTCATTCTTCCCTTTTCTAATGTCTCACAGTTGTTTTACGCGGTGTCGAAGATAATCGATGCAAAAGAGGTGTTCATTTCCTGTTTCTTCGTTATCCTTCACTTATTGTTTACATTCGTGAACAACTACAGTGGACAAATAGTAATAAACGAAAGCCTGGGCGTCTTCGATGAATCGTAAGTTTCATGTGCTGCCACTGAAAAAATATTCATTTCACCTCGGATTTATGGTTACTATAGATTCTTTTTTCTATGCAATGAAAAATTTCGTACATCTTGGATAAAAACTATATTCCCATCGATTACTGTTGTTTTAATAAATTTTATCTAAGCATTGCTCTGAAAAACGTATATTTAGTGAATGCGAAAAATTTGTAGCGTACGAAATTTTTATTAGTTACTATTTTTTTTGTTGAAATGAATTTACTAAACTGCTAATAATACCGCTTTATGATACGCAGATATAACTCCATGTGGTATTGCATGCCAGTGGAAGCTCAAAGAATATTATTCTTCATCATGTTGAGAAGCGTTATCGAGTGTTCATTTAATCTCTCCGGTTTATTCGTACCGTGTTTCTCTGGTTTCTCATCGGTAATTTTTCAGTGGCTTTCCTGTGCGATCCAGGTTTGATTGCAGACTGTTAAACTCGTTGTATTTCAGTTGATGAGCGCATCATTCTCATATTTCACCGTGATGTATTCAAATCAGTAGAATTCCTGCAATATGTCGGACATGACGTTAGTTGTGGCTAGATGGAAATTGACCTTACACTATTTGTAGTAAATTAAGTTGTACGCTCTAGTCTTCGTAATGAACAATAGTTAATACTGTTCTTTCTACCAAGTGTTATGTTGATCTCTGAAAAATAGTATTGCTGGATGATTTTGGAAAATTTCAATTATATGTAAACGACTGAAAACAGTGGCATCTGACGAACGGTGGAATAAAATGCCAATTACTGTGTAATAATATGCTCGCAATATTTTGTATGACACATGCACTGTATGCAATAAGTAATACGCCATAATTGTACATTGACATGACGTATTAATATTACACTCAGCGTTACTCTGTGTGTTCTAAACTAAGTACTTCAGTTGTACGTACAACGTCTGGCAAAAGTTTTGTTAATTTGGCGAACTATCTAAGGACTCTGATATTTGTGAAGTGCAAAATGCTGTTCTACAAATATAAAACATATGAGAATGTTAAATAAATATAATATGAAGTAAATGCGGAAGGAAAATAAATTAAAGCTACTCCTTTATTATTAAAAAGAAGATAGCGAGGAAAAGAGATCTACGATATTTATATTACCTAGTACTTTCTAATAATTCTACGTTCACGCATGATTACTTTGCTGCATCGTAGCATGAATACTACGAAGTTACCGCAATATGTAGATAGAATTTCTCTTCACAGTAATTTTATTGCTTTTTGTGTTTTGTGCACATCGTCGGCTTCAATGTGAGAACGCAGGAGGGCACGGGAGAAGTTCTACTTGCAACGGTCTGAAGAAGACTGAAAGCACAGTTACTGCGACTACATTTCCGACCCTCCTACTGTGAAAATGATATAAGGGAAAGAATACAGAAAAACATCAAACTCTTGGATTGTATAATTTTCTAGAATTGAATATTTATTATGCAACACTTTATCGAGGGGTGCGAATGAAATCGATTGATACTGCAATTTTCAATCATTATAGCTCATTTATGTGGACAGTTGACACGCTAGAAATTCGAGAGGAAAATGCGGTAGTGTGAATAATAAATTGTAGCGAGGTGTTGTCGGACTATACCTCGGGTCTACGGGATAGACGTTCTTCGACAGTCAATAGAGAATGAACCTATTCGAGAAACACTATAACTCTTATCGTATCATGATGGTCATCATAGGACTTTGGCCCTTTGATAAGAGCATCTTCGGCGTAGTTCAAAGGACAGTAATATCTTTGATTATAATATGCACTCTTGCATTGCAGGTGATCAATACTCTGTCATCTTCTTGTTGTCTTTGGTGTTCCTACGTTTACTACTATTCCCCTTTTTGTTAATATGTGCAACGCATAGTTCGTGCCGCATTATATGTATTTATATTGTACTTCACAATGCCTTTTTAAGTATACAACGATTAGATCTGAATGTACCTTAACTTAGCTGTTTATGTTCAACTTAGGAGAGGCCTTTGGGGTTGCGAAATGTTTCTATTATTACTATAAAATTGAATATAAAAATATAAATACAGTTAGATAAAAACTAAAATAAAGAATTGGTTTTTCGAATGATTTATAAAATGTTGGTTCTGTCGTTAAAAAATGTGAAAACATTTCAAGATATGTATGTTACTGGATATAGCATCCCCGATTTTTTTACAGCTTTTTATGCGACAGATCAAAGAAGACGGAAGTAAATGAAACTTACCTCAAAAGATTTTAGTTCGAAAATCTGTTTATTAGCGTGTCAGAAATTGAATTTCATGTAGTGATACTTACTATGCTTATTCCACTATACCTTCCAACATAAAGTTCGGCACGAACTTTCCGTTCAATTCAATATATTCATAGTTTATTAATGTATTATAGTGGTAATATTTTTATAAATAATTAGAAGCTAATGTTATTTGCAACGATATTTGACGACTGGAAGTAAAAAGGGCTGAAAGTGCCAAAATTTAAATTTCTAGGAAAACAATTTTTTGAATTCCGAAATTGTCATTTATTAACGAAATTAACTTTTGTTAACAATGACACTTTCAATCACTTTTTTTTAATTTTCACTTTTCAGTTGCATTTTCTATGGTTTACAAGCATATTACGCTTTTAGGCAGTGGTGCTTTTGAAATTTCGTATGTCGGTGGAACAATACATCGTCACAGGTTCTCTGACCGCTATCGTGCTTTTATTCTTTACACGATACGTTTCCTTCGTACTTAACTTTCCAGCTGTGAGTGGCAATTGAATATCTGAATTACTCAAACTTCAATATGACTCGATAAAATTAATACGCATTTTCTTATGTGAACACAGGAGAGAATTTGGTTTACTCTTGTACGAACAGAGCAGAGCTTGTTGAACGATCCGAACGAGGTGGAAATACTGGCGGAATCTTACAAAAGTTCCAGTCGGGTAATCTACCTTTTCTTCTGTAAGGACACGTTCATCGCCGATAAGTAATCGTAGTGTTTAATAATGTACAGTGTGACATACTGTTTGCATCTGTCGTGCTGGTATCGTTGGGTCATACACACCTTTCTGGTATTCTATCGTGTTAATGTTCAGTATTGTTATCACAAATGAGATTACTAGACAGCGGATATTTATGTAAATTTAACGTTTTGTAAATCAAACTACAGGAATGGAATTTAAATAGAGACTGCCTTCTTGCTTTAATTACCATAAAGTTTATTTCACTGTGGATATTTTGCATATGTCTGTTCGTCGCATACACTCTGCATTTTTCCACATAAATGCATACAGATGCACAGTCTGTTGATTACTGACTGCATTGAATACATAAATCACAAAAAATATGTTTTCTGAACTAAGTCAATATTTTTTGAAATACTATGTAATTGTGATACAATTGTGATCCGACGACACAACCTAACGATGGAGATGTTTCCCTTTTTATTTTATGCTTCGCCACTAATTATCGTTAAGGATGTTCAACACATCATAGTCAATAAATTACTGTAGTGGATAACAAACTTTAATTAATTCTAAACACTTTCTTTTATCTGACATTTGTAAATTTTAGGTGCTTGTTCGATGGTTTTCGTATTTGCAGTGTGGTTGATAGGAACGCCAATAATGTTAGATTTGATAATACCACTGAACGAATCGCGACCCCGTCATCTTAGGTTCTTACTTACCGATGGCTTTTTCGAGGGAACTCTGTACATTGATGTACTCTGTCTACTCTTCATATTCATAGTTGCGATTGGATTATTGTGCTTGGTATGCACAGAATCGACACTTTCCATTGTTGCGCACTATTTGCGTGGATTGTTCCAGATCACTAGGTATAGTAGGCCCACATCGTAGAATTTCACAAAATCGATTATTGTTGTCTGTCATCTGAAATTATTCCTTTCCTGATCACTGGTGTAGTTGTTTTGCTTATGAGTTCTGAAAGATGAACCTCACTTTAGCTTTCATTAGTCATCCACTAATCTGTGAGTTATGATAAGAAACTCTTAAAAAAGAAACAGTTTATTCACGAAAGTTTTGCTTCACTTATATGGATGAATTCCTAATTTGTCAAATGATACATTTTAGCATTGAAACATAATTGTATGTTACAACTAGACTGCGGTTCTTTATGCAAATGCATATTTTTGTAAACACAAATACGAATACGGAATATAAGTATAGATGAGTTTTATCTTCCGTATATTATAAAATATCCTTAGCTATGAATATTTAATAAATCTTTGAATGTTTACACTTCCCGTAAACGCATAGGCATCCGCAGTCTACTTATAACGATTTCAAATTTCTGGCATCGAAGTGGTTGGCTATTTTTATATTTATGCGGACTTTATGCATTTAGCACATTGTTACCAATGACATAAAGATTTCGTGAAATGTCAAGGCCAGAATTAATAAAATTTAAATTAGTAATGGAAGTGGTTCAAATATGAGCTATCAGTTTTACTGTAGCGTTTATTGTCTAATCTGTTGAGGGTACCTAATCGTTTTGGTATCAGTGTATATTTATAACATGTCAGCTTTCTGATGTAGAATTGAAATACGTCAAACTTAATGTTTTCTTCAAAATTGAACAAAAGGCCAAGTTTTGGGGATTTATGAAATTCATAGGAAAAGTCTATTAATCCTCTCCCGGTAGATAATGCCTTAATAAGCGCTATATTTTAAGTAGCCCATTTTTGGATCACTTCCTGTATACTTGTTTTTCATTTGAAACGTACCTACTTATTTTGTACATCTTTAGGTACCGAATACGAAATGCAATTAGCAACGCGACCAAGCCATCTTGCTTGTCGAATCAGGTCGATGCTAATTACACAGACTTTTATCGTGCTGTAGAGATTCATAGGAGAGCTATCAGGTTGGTAAATTGTTAATGTAGGCGGAGCATCATTAATAATCGTGCTAATTATGCTTTGTGTTTCACACGCTTTTTATCTGGGCTTATGATGAATCTGTCTGCCGTTACGCGAAGATGTATCGGTATTGGATCATTCGAGTGGGCGATATCTTATTTGATACTGTACTTCCTTGCAGTGGTTTCGTTCAGTATTAGCTTATATCGAGTGAGTGTCTGTTTATTAACACTTGATAACTGCGGATTTTTATGCAATTTCATATTTTTCTTCACCAAAATTGATAGAATGAAATTCAAATAGAGGGCCGTTTTACCTTCAAAACATTAAAATTTCTACTATAATTTACATATTTTGTACATTTTTGCAAATTGTGTGTTTTCTGTACTTTTTTACATACCTAAGTTTTGCATGTATGCATAAAGATCCGCAGTATAGAATTACCAAATTGATATTGTCAGCAGTACAAATAGTCACTTACAATTGCCGCGAAAGATGAGGTCAAACATTACAGACCTACCGCAATTACGTATAAAATAGAATGGATATATGATTTTGTTAAAAGTTAATTCGGATTCTAATGCTTATTCGTTGATACGCCGAATTGACAAGCGTTTCTTAACTTTTTTGTCGCTTTTCAAGTATACTTGTTTGCAATGGTACTGCGACTCAGATGTTTATAATGCTAACATTTTAAAAAAACTAATTGACTGGAGTCCTATTATATAAATGAAGAACATTGTGTACTTATAACAATAAATTCTACACTTAGGAATGTAAACGTTCATTACATTTTTATTGAGAGCGATTCAGATGAATTCCACTTTGTAACAAATACTTTAATTTCCTACCTAATTATGTGAAAATATAAGACTAATGATTTTGAATAAGACAAGCTGTTAGAGAATTATCAAAATTCTATTTTAGTCTCATTTTCGCTGAAGCATAAAGAAGTCATTTTTCTGATACTAACCTTTTTGAAGCGTATTAATTTACCAAATTGTAATTAATAATTTTGTAACCTATATAAATCTTTATTGTAACAGTGGCTGCTAATGGCCTTTCATTGTTGAAGCAACTTTAATACAATTAAACTATAGAAAAATAGACTCTATAAATACACACTATCTACTAAACGTGTTTTAGATTAGCAGTAGAAAATCGTTTACCCGTTTTCTGATGTTTTACAGTTGTTTTACGCGGTGTCGAAGATAAGCGATGCAAAAGAGATGCTCGTTTCCGCTGTGTTAGTTTTTGTTCATATACTATTTACATTCGTGGATAACTATAGTGGACAAATAGTAATAAACGAAAGCCTGGGCGTCTTCGATGAATCGTAAGTTTCATGTGCTGCCACTGAAAGAATATTCATATACCGTGGATTTATGGTTTCTATACATACCTTTTTCTATGCTATGAAAAATTTCGTACATTTTGGATGAGAGCTGTATTCCTATCGATTACCATGGTTTTAATTAATTTTATCTAAGCATTGCTCTGAAAAGTGTATATTTAGTAAACGCGAAAAATTCGTAGCGTACGCAGTTTTTATTAGTTACTATTTTTTTTATTTGAAATGCATTTATTAATCTGCTAATGATGCCGCTTAATGATACGCAGATATAACTCCATGTGGTATTGCATGCCAGTGGACGCTCAAAAAATATTATTGTTCATCATGCTGAGAAGCGTCAGCCAATGTTCATTTACTTTCTCCGGTTTATTCGTACTCTGTTTCTCCGGTTTCTCATCGGTAATTTTGCACTCAATTTCCTGTGCGATCCAAGTTTAATTGCAAATTGTTAAACTCGTTGTATTCCAGATGATGAGCGCATCATTCTCATATTTCACCGTGATGTATTCGAGTCAGTAGAATTCCTGTATTATGTCGAACACGACGTTAGTTGATGCTAGATGGAAAATGACTTACCACTATTTCTAATAGATTGAATTGTACATTCTAGTCTGGGTAATAAATAATATTTAATTCTACGCTTCCCACCCAGTGTTAAATTATTCTATACCTAATACTTCCCAATACTTCTACGTCCACGTATGATTGCTTTACTGCATTGTAGCATGAAAACTACGCGATATATAGATAGAATTTATTTACATAGTAATTTTATTACTTTTTGAGTTCTGCGCACATGGTCGGCTTCAATAAAAGAACGCAAGAAAGCACAGAAGAAGTTCTTCTTGCAACGGTCTGCACAAGACTGAAAGCACAGTTACTGTGACTAAATTTCCGAACCCCTACTCTGGAAATGATATGAGGGAAACAATACCGAAATACAGCAAACACTTGACACGTATAATTTTCTGCAATTTGAGTGTTTATTATGCAACACTCTATCGAGGGGTGCGAATGAAATCGATCGATACTGCAATTTTCAATCATTATAGCTCATTTATGTGGACAGTTGACACGCTAGAAATTCGAGAGGAAAATGCGGTAGTGTGAATAATAAATTGTAGCGAGGTGTTGTCGGACTATACCTCGGGTCTACGGGATAGACGTTCTTCGACAGTCAATAGAGAATGAACCTATTCGAGAAACACTATAACTCTTATCGTATCATGATGGTCATTATAGGACTTTGGCCCTTTGATAAGAGCATCTTCGGCGTAGTTCAAAGGACAGTAATATCTTTGATTATAATATGCACTCTTGCATTGCAGGTGATCAATATTCTGTCATCTTATTGTTGTCTTTGGTGTTCCTATGTTTACCACTATTCCTCTTTTTGTTAATATGTGCAACGCATAGTTTGTGCCGCATTATATGTATTTATATTGTACTTCACAATGCCTTTTTAAGTATACAACGATTAGTTCTGAATGTACCTTAACTTAGCTGTTCATGTTCAACTTAGGAGAGGCCTTTGGGGTTGCGAAATGTTTCTATTATTACTATAAAATTAAATATAAAAATATAAATACAGTGAGATAAAAACTAAAATAAAGAATTGATTTTTCGAATGATTTTTAAAATGTTGGTTCTGTGGTTAAAAAATGTGAAAACATTTCAAGATATGTATGTTACTGGATATAGCATCACCGATTTTTTTTACAACTTTTTATGCGATAGATCAAAGAAGACGGAACTTATTGAAACTTACCTGAAAACGTTTTAGTTGGAAAATCTGTTTATTAGCGTGTCAGAAAATGAATTTCATTTAGTGATACTTACTATGCTTATTCGACTATACCTTCCAACATAAGCTTCGGCACGAACTTTCCGTTCAACTCAATATATCCATAGTTTACTAATGTATTATAGTGGTAATATTTTTATAAATAATTAGTAGCTCATGTTATTTGCAACGATATTTGACGAGTGGAAGTAAAAAAGGCTGAAAGTGCAAAATTTAAATTTCTAGGAAAACAATTTTTTGGTTTCCGAAATTGTCATTTATTAACGAAATTAACTTTTGTTAACAATGACACTTTCAATCACTTTTTTTTTAATTTTCACTTTTCAGTTGCATTTTCTATGGTTTACAAGCATATTACGCTTTTAGGCAGTGGTGCTTTTGAAATTTCGTATGTCGGTGGAACAATATATCGTCACAGGTTCTCTGACCGCTATCGTGCTTTTATTCTTTGCACGATACGTTTCCTTCGTACTTAACTTTCCAGCTGTGAGTGGCAATTGAATATCTGAATTACTCATCCTTCAATATGACTCGATAAAATTAATACGCATTTCCTTATGTGAACACAGGAGAGAATTTGGTTTAGTCTTGTACGAACAGAGCAGAGCTTGTTGACCGATCCGAACGAGGTGGAAATACTGGCGGAATCCTTCAAAAGTTCCAGTCGTGTAATCTACATTTTCTTCTGTAAGGAAACGTTCATCGCCGATAAGTAATCTTAGTGTTTAGTAATGTACAGTGTGACATACTGTTTGTATTTGTCGTGCTAGTATCGTTGGGTCATACACAGCTTTCTGGTATTCTATCGTGTTAATGTTCAGTATTGTTGTCATAAATGTGATTACTAGAGTGCGGATCTTTATGTAAATTTAACGTTTTGTAAATCAAACTAAAGGAATAGAATTTAAATAGAGACTGCCTTCTTCCTTTAATTATCATAAAGTATATTTCACTGTGGATATTTTGCATATGTCTGTTCGTCGCATACACTTTGCACTTTCACCCATAAATGCATACAGATTCACAGTTTGTTGATTACTGACTGCATTGAACACATAAATCACAAAAAATATGTTTTCTGAACTAAATCAATATTTTTTAAATATTATGGAATTGTGATACAATTGTGATCCGACGACACAACCTAACGATGGAGATGTTTTCCCTTTTTATTTTATGCTTCGCCACTAATTACCGTTAAGGATGGTCAACACATCGTAGTCAATAAATTACTGTTGTGGATAACAAACTTTAGTTAATTCTAAACACTTTCTTTTATGTGACATTTGTAAATTTTAGGTGGCTGTTTGATGGTTTTCGTATTTGTAGCGTCGTTGACAGCAACGCCAATAATATTAGACTTGATAATACCACTGAACGAATCTCGACCCCGTTATGTTAGGTACTTTCTTACCGATGGCTTTTTCGAGCGAACTCTATACATTGATGTACTCTGTCTACTCTTCGGATTCATAATTGCGATTGGATTATTGTGCCTCGCATGCACAGAATCGACACTTTCCATTGTTGCGCACTATTTGCGTGGATTGTTCCAGATCACTAGGTATAGTAGGCCCACATCGTAGAATTTCATAAAATCGATAAATGTAGTGTCGGTCATCTGAAATTATTCCTTTCCTGATCACTGGTGTAGTTGTTTTGCTTATGAGTTCTGAAAGATGAACCTCACTTTAGCTTTCATTAGTCATCAACTAATCTGTGAGTTATGATAAGAAACTCTTAAAAAAGAGACGGTTGAGTCACGAAAATATTGCTTTGCTTATATGGTTGAATTCCTAATTTGTTAAATGATACACTTTAAGCATTGAAACATAATTGTATTGTACTACTAGACTGCGGTTGTTTATGCAATTGCTTATTTTTGTAAACACAAAGAAGAATACGGAATATAAGTATATATGAGTTTTATCTTCAGAATATTATAAAATATCCTTAGCTATGAATATTAAATATATCTTTGAGTGTTTAAACTTCCCGTAAATGCATAGACATCTGCAGTCTACTTATAACAACTTCAAATTTCTGGCATCCAAGTGATTGGCTATTTTTATATTTATGCAGAGTTTATGCATTTAGCACGTTGTTACCAATGATATAAAGATTTCGTGAAATGTGAAGGCCTCAATTAATAAAATTGAAATTAGTAAACGAAGTGATTCAAATATTAGCTATCACTTTTTTTAGCGTTTATTGTATAATCTGTTGAAGGTACCTAATCATTTACGTATCTGTGTATATTTATGACATGTAAGCTTTCTGATGTAGAATTGAAATATGTGAAACAAAATGTTTTGTACAAATTGAACAAAAGGCCAATTTTTAGGGATTTATAAAATTCATAGGAAGAGTCTGTTAATCGGCTCCCAGTAGGTAATGTATTCATAAGCTTTATATTTGAAGTAGCCCATATTTGGATCACTTCCTGTATACTTATTTGTCATTTGAAACGTACCTACCTATTTCGTACATCTGTAGGTACCGAATACGAAATGCAGTTAACAACGCGAGTAAGCCATCTTGTTTGTCGAATGAGATCGAGGCTAATTACACTGAATTCTATAGTGCTGTGGAGATTCATAGGAGAGCTATCAGGTTGGTAAATTGTTAATGTAGGCAGGGCATCATAGAAAATCATGCTAATTATACTCTGTGTTTACCACGGCCTTTATCTGGGCTTATGATAAATCTGCCTGCCGTCACGCGAAGATGTATCGATATTGGATCATCCGAGTTGGCGGTAT
Organism: Eucera pruinosa; assembly: GCA_028830335.1. NCBI lineage: Eukaryota > Metazoa > Arthropoda > Insecta > Hymenoptera > Apidae > Eucera > Eucera pruinosa. Next base: position 9,229,677 of record JAMYCR010000005.1, read on the forward strand.
CTTATTTGATAGTGTCCTTCCTTGCAGTGGTTTCGTTCAGTATTAACTTATATCGAGTGAGTATCTGTTTATTAACACTTTGTAACTATTAGGTGTACCAATAAGTATACCACTGTTTTTAAATGACTTCACTCAACTGCGGATTTTTATGCAATTTCATATTTTTCATAACAAAATTGATGGAATCGAATCCAAGTAGGGAGTCGTTTTACCTTCAAAACTTTATAATTTCTACTATGCTTTACGTATTTTGTACATTTTTGCTAATTATGTGCTTTCTGTACTTTTTTACATTCCTAAGTTTTCCATGAATGCATAAAAATCTGCAATCTCGAATTGCCAAATTGATATTGTCAGCAATGCAAGTAGTCCCAATGTCTGCAACAGATGAGGTCAAACATTATAGAACCACCGCAGTTACATACAAAATAGAATGGTTATCTGATTTTGTTAGAAATAAATCCTGTTTTTAAAGCTTATTCGTTGATACGCCGAATAGACAAGGGTTTCTCAACTTTTTTGTCACTTTACAAATATACTTGTTTGCAATGGTACCGCGACTAAGATGTTTATAATGCTAACATTTTAAAAAACTGACTGACTGGAGTCGTATTATATAAATGAAGAACATTATGTATATGTACCAATAATTTCTACACGTGGGAAATAAAACATTCAATACATTTTTATTGAGAGAGATTCAGATGAATTCCATTTTGTAATTTCCTATCTAATTATGGAAAAATATAAGACTAATGATTTTGATTAAGGCAGGCTGCTACAGAATAATTCTATTTTAGTTCCATTTTTTTGTTTTTATGTACAGTGAAGCACTCAAGGATCAGTCATGTTTTAGTGTAGTCAACTTTTTGAAGCATATTAATTTACTAAATTGTATTGAATAATTTTCTAATCCCTGAAAATGTTAATTGTAACTGTAGTTGCTAGTGACCTTCCAAAGTTGAAGCAACTTGAAACAAATTAAAGAATAAGGGGAATATAATCTGTATAAACATACACAGTCTACTAACCGTGTTTTAAATTCGCAGTAGTAATTGATTCGTCCCTTTTCTAATGTCTCAGTTATTTTACGCGGTGTCGAAGACAATCGATGCAAATGAGGTGTTGATTTCCTGTCTGTTCGTTATCACTCACTTATTGTTCACATTCGTGAGTAACTACAATGGACAAATAGTAATAAACGAAAGCCTGGGCGTCTTCGATGAATCGTAAGTTTCACATGCTGCCACTGAAAAAATGTTCATTTACCGTGGATTACTGGTTTCTATAGATACCTTTTTCTGTGCTATGAAAAATTTCGTACATTCTACATAAAATCTATATTCCTATCGATTACCGTGGTTTTAATAAATTTTATCTAAACATTGCTCCGAAAAATGTATATTTAGTGAATGCGAAAAATTCGTTGCGATCGAAATTTTTATTTGTTACTATTTTTTTAGTTGAAATGCATTTATTAAACTGCTAATAATACCGCTTAATAATACGCAGATATAACTCCATGTGGTATTGCATGCCAGTGAAAGCTCAAAAAATATTATTCTTCATCATGTTGAGAAGCGTCATCCAGTGTTCATTTAATCTCTCCGGTTTATTCGTACCGTGTTGCTCTGGTTTCTCAACGGTAATATTTCAATCACTTTCCTGTGCGATTCTGGTTTTATTTGAGACTGTTAAACTGGGTGTATTTCAGATGGTGAGCGCATCATTCTCATATTTCACCGTGATGTATTCGAGTCAGTAGAATTCCTGCAATATGTCGGACATGACGTGAGTTGATGCTATGTGGAAAGTGATCTTACACTATTTATAGTAAATTAAATTGTACGTTCTAGTCTTCGTAATAAATAATAATTAGTACTGTGCTTTCCACCGAGTGTTATGTTATCTTCTGAAAAATAGTATTGTTGGATGTTTTTGGAAAAACACAATTATACGTAAACGTGTAAAAACAGTAGCATCTGACGAACGGTAGAATAAAATGCCAATTACTTTGTAATAATATGCTCGCAATATTTTGCATGACACATTCACTATATGCAATAATTAATACGCCATAATTATACTTTGACAATATATATTAATGTTACACTCAGCATCACTCTATTTGTTTCAAACTAAGCACTTTACTTCACTGTACATCGTCGACTTCTATATAGAAACGCAAGAAAGTACAGGATAAATTGTTCTTGCAACGAAAAGACAAAGTACTGCCTCTCCAACTAAACGTCCGCCCCCCCCCCCTCCATTATAAAAACGATATAGCGGTAAAAATACAAGAAAACAGCAATCACTTGGAACGTATGATTTTCTGCACTTGACTATTTATGATGCAACACTCTATCGAGGGGTGCGAATGAAAACAATCGATACCGCAATTTTCTTATACCTTATTTCCATGGGCAATTGACACGCTAGAAAGTCAAGATAGAAATGCAATAGAGTGAATAATAAATCATAGCGAAGTGTAGTCGTGTGATTCCGCGTGATTTACTGGTAGACGTACTTCGGCAGCGAACGGAGAATGGACATTTTCGAGAAGCACTATAACACATATCGGTTCATGATGTCCATCGTAGGACTGTGGCCCTTCCACGAGTCCATCTATAGAACAATTCAGAGGATAGTATTCTCTCTAATGATATTTAGTTGTCCGGTAGTTCAGGTGACGAATGTTTTGAGTTTTCGTTAATGTATTTTCATAAGTCTCTATTCATACCAGTATTGTTTTGGGTGTTTACTTATTCCAAGCCATTGCTGTTCCTTTTTTTGTATGTAATAGTAGATGTGTATTTATGATAAATATTTCTATGAACCATTGGATGTTAATGTTTTTTTGAATTTTTAATATAATGCGGGCAACATTAATGCAGTTTCCTATGATTTACAACACACTTTTAGGTAGCGATGTTCCTAATGTTTGAATCTTCGGTACAACAGCGCATTTCATTGGGTTCTATAATTTCTCCTAGCCTTTTATTCTTCGTGCGATACGTTTCTTGTGCATTTAAACTTCCATCGGTAAGTGGTGATTCAAAATCGCTGTTATTGGAACATCAACGTGGCTCGACGAAATACGTTTTGTATTTTCCTATGTGAATATAGGTGAGATTTTTGTATGATGTTATACGAACAGAGGAGAGCCTGTTACAGGATTCGAACGAGGTGCAAATATTGGTGAAATCTTACGAAAGTTCCAGTCGCATAATCTACATTCTTTTTTGTACGAAAACGTTCATCACCGATAAGTAATCGTATTATTTAATACTGTAGTATATTATATACTGTCTACATCTGTTGCGCTTTTATTTTTGGGTTATTCATAGTCTACTAGATTATCTTTGTGGCAATGCTAAATATAATTACTAATTTCACTCACCACATATACAATAGAAGAAATGTGTTACTTGAACTTATTCGATATTTTTGCCAATGACGATGAAATTATAATGCAAATGGAAAGTACAGTATACTCGGACCTGACAATACAAGCTGGCGATTAAAACGTTTTCCTTTTTATTTTACATTTCTCAATTGGTTACCATAACTAATGATAAGTGAATTGCATTGGATAAATTTTTGTAGTGGACAACGCACCAAATTATTTTTAAAAACTATTTTTTATCTGACTTTTGTGAATTTTAGATGCGTGTTTCATCTGTTTCGTGTCACAGGCATCGTTGCTACTTGCACCAATAACGTTAGATTTGATTTTACCATCGAATGGATCTCGAACTCGTAATCTTAACTATTTTCTTCTCTATTCTTCGGGCGGGCGATCTCTTAACGTAGATACGCTGTGCCTGTTGGCTGTAGCCGCCATTGCTCTCGGATTACTGTCTATGGTGTGCACCGAATCGGTGCTCAGTGTTGTTGCACACTGTATGTGCGGACTGTTCAGGATTACTTGGTATGATGGATTCATTTTGTATCGTAGAGTTTCATTTGATTCATTTGATGCAGGCCTGGTCAACCCAAACAAACGATCTCGTGATCAGTAATGTGTATTTGTCTTACTTGATTAATGAAAGATTTGGCTGAATCTAGCACTCATTGTATATCGCGGAGTTGTTAGACGATAGTAAGAAATTCTTTGCTGAAAACAATTGAAACGATTATACAGCGTATCCCAGGTAAAACAAGCCAAATAATAATTTGGTTTAACGAATCATAAGAAATCATGAATTCTGTTGTATCTTGAATATTTCATGTATGTTCGTATCGTCTGTGCTTTCTGCACTTTTTTGGTCGTTCAAATTTTGCTAGCTTAGTTCATTATTAATAACAGGATGATCTTCACGTGGATTGACCAAACCTAATTTAATTCATGGTCCATCCTGTCTCTGCTTCAAATATGTCAACGTATTTTTTATTTCTTTAGCTATCGAATAGACAATGCAATTAGGAAGGCGAGTACGTCCTCTTCCATATCGAATCAAGTGGAGTCCAATTTCACAGACTTCCATCGCTCCGTGGACATTCATAGAAGAGCCATCGAGTTGGTAAACTGTTAATCATAAAGAGAACATTATGAATAATTCCTCCTAATTGCTTTCTTTTTTTCACGTATCTTTTGTTTGGGATGTCGGTGATCTTTGCTGCTATACCAAGATGCATCAACATCGCATCAGCCGAAATGACGATAACTTATTTGATAGCGAGTTCTCTTGTCGTGATTTCATTCAGTTCGTGTCTTTATCGAGTGAGTACTTTCCATTTGCCTATACTGGGTAGATTTCAGATACGTACGCTTTTTTAGGTTTTCCAAGACACAAATAAATAAATAAATAGAACTTAAATACGAATTTGTCATAACTTTTAAATATTGTAACATGTACTTTACATTCAATATTTATTTCCTACATTTTTGCGACTTTATATGTGTTTCGTATTTTTATAGCACATTTAAACTTCCCTTAAATGCACAAAAACCGCGATCTAATAAAGAACATCAGAAATCAAATGAGGCAATTTAGAGGATCTTTTTAAAATAAAAACGGGAAAGTCTGAATACATTTTGGAGGTATTCTTAAAATTAGGAGCATCCTTCTCAGATTTGTTAAATGTACGATTTGACCTTATATGCTCGCGTATCTTTGGCAAACTGTCGTAGTATGTAAAACTATATAAAATAATAAAAGGAAGGGTGTTGCGTTTCGTCCTGGGCCTGCTAGTGGACTCATCAGTAAGGCTACCTAGCAGGCCCTGCCTTAGACGTTGGGATATTGGAAGGAATGTTAAATATATGGACGAGGTAGTTTGAGCGAGTGCTTTCGAGAAAATCCTATTTCGTATGTCCCTGTAGTGGTAGGTGCAGGAGAGCCGCCACAATGTACAACGTAATATGTAAAACTATATAAAACCTACAGCGTAAAGTATCGACCATTAGAGTTACGCGATAATACTATATAGGTTCCGTTTCTTTGGTACTATTTCCAAATTAAATTTGCACAAAACTCTTTTCTATACTTATCGTATTTTAAACCAACTGTAGATATGCATTTAATCATTTTTTCGTGTTTTATAGATGTATCGTGCAATAAAGTTAATGAACGATGCAAAAGAGGTATTCCTTTCCTGTTCGCTCATTTTCGCGCACATAGTAATAATGTTTGTGAACAACTACAGTGGGCAGATAGTGATAGACGATAGCATCAAGGTTTTCAATGAATTGTAAGCTTCGCATCATTGATATACTCCATTTATTAAGCCGATAGTAATAGCACCTGATGCTATACAGGTATAACACCAGCTGGTATTTCACCCCATTAGAAGTCCAAAAATTACTACTATTCGTCATGTTGAAAAGCACTACCCAATCTTCATTTAATCTTTCCGGTTTATTCGTACCGTGTTACACTGGTTTCTCAGCGGTAACTTTTCAAACACTTTTGTATGCAGTCGTTGTTTAATCGCAGATTATTAATGATGCCATATTATAGATGATGAGTGCATCTTTTTCGTACTTTACCGTGATGTATTCGACTGAGTGAAATTCTTGAGATATGACGGACATGGCGGTGGTTGGTGCTAGATGCAAAATGAGTTAATATTACTATTAAAGCATCACAATGTACGTTCCAATCTTCGCAATAAATAATTACACTTTTCACCCAGTGTTATGTCATTTTTTTGAAGATGACATTGTTAGATATTTTTCCAGAATTCAAATTAAACGCGCTGTATTAACAATTACTTTATAATAATGTGCTTGCAATATTTTGCACGAAACAAGCACTATATGCAATAGTTAATTCACCATCATTATTTTTATACGAAACACTAATTTTATACGTAGCGTCACTCTATCTGTTTCGCGCTGTGCACTTAACTTCAGTGCAAATCATCCTGTGATAGACTTCTATATAGGAACGCAAGAAAGCTCAGGAGAAGTTCTTCTTGCGACGGCCACGACAAGACTGAAAGTACTGTCACTGCGGCTAAATTTCTGACGCCTCTATACAACGAAAATAATATAAGCGAAAGAATACAGAAAAACAGCAGCCGCTTGAAACCTATAATTCACTGTAATTTAGTATTTATTATGCAACGCTTACAAGGGTACGTGCGAATGAAATAAATCGATACCGCAATTTTATAACATTATAGCCTATTTCCATGGACAATTGACGTACGAAAAAATCGAGAAGAAGATGCAATAGCGTGAATAATATAACATAGCGAGGTGTAGTCGGTTGATGCCGCGAGATTTACTGGCAGACGTACTTCGGCAGCGAACAGAGAATGGACATTTTCGAGAAGCACTATAGCACTTATCGATTCATAATGTCCATCGTAGGACTGTGGCCCTTCCACGAGTCGATCTATAGAACAATTCAAAGGGTACTGTTCTCTGTGATTTTATTCTGTGTTCTGGTAATCCAGGTAATGAAAGCTTTGTGTTTTTGTTATTGTATTACGTATTTGTCTATTCATAACAGTATTGTTTTGGCTGTTTATGTATTCCAAGCCATTGCTGTTCCTTCTTTGTATATAATAGTAGATGTGTATTTATAATTTGTTGGCGTATTGTAGATTAATATTTATACGAACCAATAGTTGTTAATGTTTTTTGTATTTGTTATATACGACGTGCAATAGTATTGCAGTTTCTTAGAGTTAACAAATCGCGTTTAGATAGAGACGCTTTTAAAATCTGGATCTTCGATACAAAAACGTGTTACATTATCTTCTTCTATGTCTCCTATGTTTTTATTCTTCGTGCGATACGTTTCCTTTGTATTTAAACTTCCATCGGTAAGTGTTGATTGAAAACCTCAGTTATTAAAACCTCAACGTGATTTGAAGAAATACGTATGTATTTTCTTATGTGAATATAGGTGAGATTTTTTTATAATTTTGTACGAACCGAGGAGACCCTGTTGCAGGATTCGAATGAGGCGCAAATACTGGTCAAATGTTACGAAAGCTCCAATCGCGTATTCTACGTTCTTTTATGTACGAAATCGTTCATCACCGATAAGTAATCGTATTATTTAATACTGTAAAATATTACATATTTTCTGCATCTTTTGTGCTGGTATCGTTGGGTTATTTACAGTTTGCCATGGTTCTTTTGTGATAATGTTCAACATTTGCATCATAAATGTGATTAGTAAGTTTATTCAACACCTATATAAAATACAAGGAACGTGTTTTCTGAACTTGTTCAATAGTTTTGTTAATTACGGTGGAATTCTTAAGCAAATGGTAAATATGACATAGCGTGACCCGACGATACAAGCTAACGATTGAACTGTTTTTCCGTTGATTCTATATTTCTCAACCAGCTAACGTAACAAATGATGAATGTATTGCACTGAATACATTTTTGTAGTGGATATTCTATATCTGTCCTTTTTGGAATTTTTAGGTACTGGTTTCATCGGTTTCCTGTCAACGTTATCATTGTTATTTGTTCCAATAACTTTAGATTTGGTAGTACCATTGAATGAATCTCGAACTCGTAATATTCAATACTTCTTTATCGATTCTTCAAACGGACGAACTCTTTACGTAGATACACTGTGTTTGCTGGCTGTAACCGCCTTTGCGGTCGGATTACTGTCCATGGTGTGCACTGAATCGGCGCTTATCATTCTTGCACACTATTTGTGCGGACTGTTCAGGATTACTTGGTATGCTAGATTCATATTGTATTGTAAGGCTTCATTGGATTCATTTGATGCAGGCCTGGTCAACCCAAATAAACGATCGCATGACTAGTGGAGTACATTTGGCTTACGTGGTTATTGAAAAATTTGGCTGAATTTAGCATTCATTGTATATAATAATTGAAATGATTACACACCGTATCCCACTTAAATAAAGCCAGCTCATAATTCGTTTTAATAAATCATCGGAGATGATGATTTCGATTGTGTTTTCGATACTTTATTTTTCTTCGCATAGTATGTACTTCCTGCACTTTTTTGGGCTTTCAGCTTTCCGATAAATGCGTAAAATTTCGTAACCTAATTGTTGCAATTAGCAAACACCGTAGAAAGATACTTTCCCTTGTGTGATGCTTCGGAATACAGATTGACTACCGGTACAAAGATTGTAGTTTGTAATTTTTGTAAAGTAAAGTAGGAAAGCGATCGTTACAACTTTTGTAATCTTAGTTCATTACCGATGATAATATAAAGTTCTTTACGTGGATTGACCAAGCCTAGTTTATTTCACGATCCGTCCTTTCTTTGCTTCTTTGACGACGGATTTTTTTATGTCCTTAGCTATCGATTACGAAATGCAATTAGGAACGCGACTAACTCGTCTGCACTATCGAATCAAGTCAAAGTAAATTATATGGACTTTCGTCGCGTAGTGGACGCTCACAGAAGAGCCATCGAGTTGGTAAATTGTTAGTCGCAATCTGAGCATTATGAATAATCGTGCTAATCGTATTTTATTTTCTACACACGCTTTTTGTGGGATTTTGGGGATGTTTGCTGCTATACTAAGATGCATCAATGTCGTCTCAACCGAAACGACGATAACTTATTTGATAGCGATTGTTCTTGTGGTGATTTCATTCAGTTTGGGTCTGTATCGAGTGAGTACCTTCCACTTACACGCATCGCCAATGAATAGATTGAAGACACTTATGTAAATTCATATTTTGTGAAATCCCAAAAAAATGAATGTAACCTAAATAGAGATTTGTTTTATCCTTCAAATATTCTAACGTGTACTTTACTTTGAAGATCCACTTCCTACATTTTGGTGATTTCATGTGTATTCGATATTTTTATAGCATGTGCAAAATCTCTCCTTAGAATACTGATTGTATGTTGAAATAACTGTAGAAATGCATGGAATTATTTTTTCACATTTTGTAGATGTATAAGGCAGTGAGCTTAATGCACGATGCAAAAGAGGTATTCTTCAGCTGTGTGATCGTTTTCGCGCACTTAATGTTCATGTTCATAAACAACTACAATGGGCAGATGGTGATAGACAATAGCATGGAGGTTTTCAATGAACTGTAAGTTTCGTATCATTGATGTACTTATTAATTCGACAGTAATATCACCTGATGATATGCAGATATGACTCCATGTGGTATTTCACCCCGCTAGAAGTCCAAAAAATGATATTGTTCGTCATGTTGAAAAGCAGTGTCCAATATTCGTTTAATCTTTCCGGTTTATTCGTACCTTGTTACACTGGTTTTTCAAGGGTAACTGTTCAGTCACTTTCTTCTGCGATCGACGTTGTATTACAAATTGTTAAAGTTGTCGTATTCCAGATGATGAGTGGGTCTTTTTCGTACTTCACCTTAATGTACTCGACTCAGTAGAATTCCTGAAAAAAGAATTCCTGGTTCTAAATACAAAATGAGCTGTCATTATTGCTAGTGGATTGAATTGTACGTCCTGGTATTCTGAATAAATAATAATTTATATCGATCTTGTTATGTAGAATTATGTTGTTTTATGTATAATCTTGTTGGAAAAGATTTAGTAAGAAATGAAGTTATACATGTGCGATTGTCAATGTAGAATCTCAGGAACAGTAGAATACAGTGCCAATTATTTTATAACAACAAGGTGGGAAAATTCTCCATGAAAGCATCACAATATAGAACAATTAGTACATGACAATTATAGTTTAGCATTAAACATTATTCTTACACTCGTTGTCACTGTATCTGCCTTGAGTTAAGCACTTTAGTTCTGCGTACATCGTCGGCTTGTATACAAGGACATAGATACCACAGGAAGAAGTTCTTCCAGCGACGGCCTCGACAAGACTGGAAGTACTGTCATCGTAACTAAATGTCTAACCCCCCTACACCATGAATACAATATCGGAGAAATACTACAGAGAAACAGCAACCCCTTGATACGTATAATTTTCTTGAATTAGGTATTTATTATGCAATACTTTCTAGCGGAGTGCGAATGGAATCAATCGATACCGCAATTTTCATACATTATAGCTCGTTTTCTTGGACAATCGACACTATGAAAAGTCGAGGGGAAAATGCAGTGGTGTGAATAATAAATAATGGCGAGGTGTAATCGGACGATTCCTCCGGTTTTACTAGCAGACGTTCTTCGGCAATCAACAGAGAATGGAGCTGTTCGACAAAAATTATAGTACTCTTCGGTTCTTGATGAACATCGTAGGACTTTGGCCTTTCGATGGGAGCAACTTCATCACAATCCAGAGGATAGTATTCCTTATTATTGTACTGAGTTGTGTCGCATTTCAGGTGATCACGATTATGTCTCTTTACTTGTGTGTTTTGGTATGATGTACTACAGTATTTTAGTGAACGTCAATGTAATATAAAGCAGTCTTGTTATTTTCTAATGTGCATCTATAGGTATACATTCATAGTTTGCTGATGTTTTGAAGCGGTGATATTTTTATAATTCTGTAATGTACAGCAGACAGAGATAATTGCATTTTCTGCCATTTACAAACAGAAAATACTTTTAGGTACTGGCGCTCTTAAAATCTGATTATTCGGTGCAACAGTGTGTTGTCATGTGTTCTACGATCTCTTCCTTCCTTTTAATATTAGCGCGATACTTTGCCTTTGTGTTTAACATTTCGACGGTAAGTAATGGTTGAAAGACACAGTTTTTGGAACTTTAATATGCGACAAGGAACTACGTAGTAATTTTCATGTATGTATTCAGGTGAGATATCTGATTCATCAGATACGAACAGAAGAGAGTCTGTTGCAAGATCCGAACGAATTGCAGATACTCGCGAAATCTTATGAAACTTCTGGTCGAGTGATCAACATTGTCGTGTGTAAGAAAACTTTCATTGCCTATAAATAATTGTAGTGTTCAATACTATAGAATGTTCCGCGCTATCTACACCTATTCTACCTGTACCGTTGGGCCATTAAAAGCCTGCTGACGTACTGTCACTTAAAAACTTATGTTTTAAGTAGAAACAATTTTTACATATATTAACTATTCAGCTTGTGTAACATATAGGATATATAGTAAACGTATCGCCTTACTGAATTATGACACGTTCCATACTTTATAATTACATTGGTCACGTTTCAATGTTCAACAGCACATTTACTTCCTAATATTTATTTATAAATATTAAGTGTATACGAATATGCAATGTCTATGTGTTGTTACATGAACCGAAGTCCAAATTTAGTGTAAAAATTTGTTTACTTACGATTTTTTATGCATTACTTTGCTATTAAATAAACGAATTCAAGTGGCAGTTATAGGAACAGTGACAGTACGTGGGTCATTTACCCTATGTTTCCTGAATTTAATCAATATTTTTGTTAATTATGCTGAAATTGTAAAGCAAATGGGAAATACAATATATTGTGTCCCGACGGTATCAGCTAGCGATTGAAGTGTTTTTACCGTTTATTCTATACTTATTCACCAACGCCCCTAAAAGCTGATTAACACATTACAATTAGTAAATTGATGTAGTTGATAATGGACTAAGTAATTCGAAACACCTTTTCTAGCCGATGTCTGTAAATTTTAGATGCGTGTGTCATCTGTTTTGTACCATTGGCATTCTTTCTATTAACACCAATAATATTAGATTTCATGATACCGCTAAACGAATCTCGAACACGTTATGTAAAGTACTTCGTTTCTACCACCTTTTCCGAGCGAACCCTGTACATTGATCTAATATGCATGCAATACATGTTCATTGGTGCGGTCGGAATAATGATCCTGATATGCACGGAAACGTCACTCGTCGTTCTTTCCCACTATATGAGTGGATTGTTCCGGATCACTAGGTACAGTAAGTCCACATCGAAGAATTTCACTAAACTACTAAACAATGACATAGAGGTTTCGTGAAACGTCCAGCGCCTGAATTAACCAAATTTAAATTGGTGCACTTGCTTTTCTATTTCAAGCGTAACTATGCATTTTTTACATCTTTAGCTATCGTTTGCAAACTGCAATTAGGAACGCAAGTAACTCATCCCTCGTACTGAGTCAAGGTATGTCGAATTACACGGACCTCCATTACGCTGTGGACATTCACAAGAGAGCCATCGAGTTGGTAAATTGTTAATCGCAAACAAAGTGTCGTGAATAATCTTACTAATTGCATTCTATTTTGAACCCATCTTTTATCTGGCATTTTGTGGGATTCTATTGATATACCAAGATGCTGCAATATCGCAGTAACCGAGATGGGAATAGCTTATTTGGTAGCGAGTTTTCTGGTCGTGGTTTCGTTCAGTTTGAATCTGTACCGTGTGAGTACCTTCCATTAACACTTCACGAATAGATTGGATATGTAAATTCGCAATTTCTGCAACATAAAGAAGATAAGTGAAACCTAAATAGCGAATTATTTTAACATTTAAGAGTATTCTGACATGTATTTTACTAGAATGAAAGGAAGACCTACTTTCTTTGTCTTTTATGATTTCATGTGCATCCTGCATTTTACAGCACATTTACATTTCCTATAAATGCACAAACTACGCTGTCTAGTAACGAAAATCTCAAAATGAATGAAGAAATTTACTGAATCTTTCTATGAAAATTCTGAATACGTTTTAGAGATATTGCTGAAATTAGAAACATTTTTCTCAAATTGTTTATATTTCTGATCGTTAGAATTTGTACATTCGTTTATCTGTGAGAAATCATGCTAGGTAGTTTAGGTTCCATTTTGTTAATACTGTTTTCAAAAGAATTTGCACAAACACCTTTACTATGCTGATCGTATTTTGAACTAAATGTGAAAATGCATTCAATCAGTTTTCATGTTTTGTAGCTGTATAAAGCGATAAAGCTATCGAACAATACAGTAGAGGTACTCTTCTCTTCTATATTCGTTATCACGCACATACTGTTCATATTCATGAACAATTACAGTGGGCAGATAGTGATAGACGACAGCAGCAAGGTTTTTAGTGAACCGTAAGTATCCTAACATGGACATATCACACTTATAAAACCGATTGTAATACCACTTGATAATATGCAGGTACAACTCTTCGTGGTATTTCACTCCATTAAAAGTCCAAAAAACATTATTATTCATCATGTTGAAAAGCAGCACCCACTGTTCGTTTAACCTTTCTGATTTATTCGTACCTTGTTACACCGGCTTCTCAACGGTAACTTTTAAACCACTTTCCTGTGCAGTCGATGTGTAGTTACGTATTATTAAAGTTGTCGTATTCCAGATGATGAGTGCATCTTTTTCGTATTTCACCGTGATGTATTCGACACAGTAGAATTTCTGAAATATGTCGGACATGACGTTAGTTCATGCTAGATGCAAAATGACTTAACAGTATTTCTAGTGGGTTAAATTATACGTTCTAGTCTTCGTAATAAATAATAATTCATACTACACTTTTCACCCAGTGTTATATTATTCTTTTGAAAATCACATTCTTAGATACCTTTTCAGAAATGAAATTAATCGCGTGGTATTAGCTGTGATATCTCATGGACGAATAAATACAATGTCAATTACCTTGTAATACATAATATGCTGGCAATATTCTGCACGAAACTCGCACTATATGTAATCGTTAATACAGTATAATTATATCTCGACATGAAATGTTATAATTACACTTCGCGTCACTGTATTTGTTTCGAGCTAAGCTCATTACGTCAGTGTACATCGTTGACTTCTATACAAGAACGCAAGAAAACACAGGAGAAGTTCTTCTTGCGACGGCTTCGACATGACTGAAAGTACCCTCACTGTGGCTAAACTTCTGACTCTCCCCCCCCCCCCCTCCTATGCAACGTAATTAATGTAAGGATAAGAATACAGGAAAATAGCAGCCGCGTGAGATGTACAATTTTCTGTAATTTAGTATTTATTATGCAACACTTACTCCGGGGGTGCGAATGAAATCAATCGATACCGCAATTTTCCGACATTATAGCCCCTTTATATGGATAATTGACACGCACGAAATTCGAGAGGGAAATGCAATAGTATGAATAATAAATCTTAGCGAGGTATGGTCGGTTGATGCCACGATATTTACTAGCAGACGTACCTCGGCAGCGAACAGGAAATGGACATCTTCGAGAAGCACCATAACACTTATCGGTTCGTAATGTCCATCGTAGGACTGTGACCCTTCAATGAATCCATCTATAGAAGAATTCAAAGGATACTACTCTCTGCGCTTATATTCAGTTGTCTGGCAACCCAGGTGATATTAAAGCTTTGTGTTTTTTCTAATGTATTACGTATTTCTCTATTAATTCCAATATTGTTTTGACTATTTATGTATTGCAAAACATTTCTTCCCCTTTTCATTATATGTGTATAATAGTATATCTGTATTTGAAATTTGTTGGTGTATCGTGGAAAAAAGATGTTAATATCTTTTGTATTTTTTGTATATGACGTGCAATAGTGTTGCAGTTTCCTACAGTTAAAAAATCACTTTTAGATAGTGACGCTATTAAAATTTGGATCGTCGATGCAACAGCGTGTTGCACTTTGTTCTACCATCTCTCCCGTACTTTTATTCTTCGCACTATACGTTTCCTTTGTATTGGTACTTCCAACGGTAAGCGGTGATTGACAATTTCAGTTATTGAAACTGCAACGTGACTCGACGAAATACGTACGTATTTTCTTATGGGAATATAGGTGAGAATTTTGTTTGAACTGATTCGAAAAGAGGAAAGCCTGTTGCAGGATTCAAACGAGCTGCAAATTCTGGTGAAATCTTACAAAAGTTCTAGTCGCGTAATCTACCTTCTTTTATGTACGAAAACGTTCATCACCGATAAGTAATCGTAATATTTCTAACTGTAGAATATTACATGCTTTCTACATCTAATTATACTTGTATGTTATTGTTGGGTTATTTATAGTCTGCTAAATTACCTTTGCGACAATGCTGAATATTTCTGCCGTAAATGTGGTTACTAATTTTATTTAACACCTATATAAAATACAAGAAATGTGCTTTTTGAAGTTATTCGATATTTTTGTTAGTTACGGTCGAATTTTTAAGCAAATGGAAAATATGACACACTGTAACTCAACGATAGAAGCTAACGATTTAAGTATTTTTCACATGATTCTCTATTTCTCAACCAGTTAACGTAACGAATGATTAATGCATTGCACTGAGTAAATTTTTGTAGTGGACACTTTTAATAATATTGCAAACTATTCCTTATCTGTTTTTTGTGAATTTTAGGTTCGTGGGTCATCTCTTTTATGTCAATGTCATCGTTGTTATTTGTACCACTAACGTTAGATGTGATACTACCATTGAACGAATCTCGAACTCGTAATCTTAATTATTTTCTTATCAATTTTGTTGGCGAACGAATTCTTTACGTAGATACAGTGTGCCTGACGTGTGTAGTCATCATTGCTGTCGGATTACTGTCCATGGTGTGCACCGAATCGGCGCTCACTGTTGTTGCACACTATATATGTGGATTGTTCAGGATTACTTGGTATGATAAATTCATATTGTATTTTAGAGTTTCATTGGACTCATTTGATTCAGGCCTGGTCAATTCAAGTTAACGATCCCGGGACTGGTGGAGTTTATTCGGGTTACTTGATTAAAGAGAAATATGTCTGAATTTAGCATTCATTTCTTATCGAAGATTCGGACGATAGTAAGAAATTCTTTAACGAGAAAGTTAGTTTCGGGTTAAATTGGGAACCGTAAATTAAGAAAAAACCGATATTCAGAGAAAGGCTTAGAAAGATGTAACGGGCTGAATCTCAGCTCAGTCGTGATCATTGAATGTACGTGACAGTAATTAGGTCTCGGTGAAACCTTCGCAACATTTAAGAAGCAGAATGCGGAAGACAATGAAAGTTATGCGAACGGAACTACGTTACTAACATGGCAAGGACGTGATGACTGTCGCAGCTGTCACATTTCGTGCAGTAGAAAATAATAAAGTGGACTGCCTTAAGCGGGACCTCGCGCGTTTCAGTATAATGATTTCAAATTTATTTCTTGTTTGTTACAATATGGTATCTTCTATGACGATACAAATTTTATAATTTTAGTTCATTGTCAGTGGTAATATAAAGATCTTCACGTGGATTGACCAAGCCTAGTTTATTTCATGATTCATCCTTTCTTTGCTTCAAGTTTGTTGATGGAATTGTGTACGTCTTTAGCTATCGTATGCGAAATGCAATTAGGAACGCGACAAAATTATCTCCCGCATTAGATCAAGTCGAATCGAATTACGCAGACTTGCGCCGCGCTGTGGACTCTCACAGAAGAGCCATCGAGTTGGTAAATTGTTAATCACAATTTGATCATTATGAATTATCGAGCTAATCGTATTCTATTTTCCACACACCTTTTACGTGGGATTCTTTGGAACACTGCCGTTGTATCAAGATCCCCAATATCACAGTATTCGGGATGACGATAACGTATTTGATAGCGAGTTTTCTTGTCGTGGTTTCGTCCAGTTTGAGCCTGTATCGAGTGAGTACCTTTCAGTTACACTCAATGAATAGATTAAAGATCCTTATGCAAACTCATATCTTTTGTAACCCTAAAAAGTGAATTTAACCTAAATAGAGATATAGTTTATCCTCCAAATATTGTAACGTGTAATTACCTTGGAGATCCATTTTCTTCACATTGGCGATTTGTGCGTCAATGTGCGTTCCATATTTTTATAGCACATTTGAACTTCCCTTTAATGTACAAACACCGCGGTCTAGTAACGAACATCTGAAGTTATGAGAAGAAATTTAGTCGATCTTTTAAAGGTACCAGCAGAAAATTCTAAATACATTTCAGGAACGATTTGGAAATTAGGAGCATTCCTTTCAGATTTGATAAACATCTGATTGGTAAGCTTTATATGATCGCGTGTTTGTCGGAAATTGTGCAAACTGTTGAAAAGTGCGCGTAATATGTATAAATATATAAAATGTTTAATCTAAAGTACAGCTTATCTGATTTTCGCAGTAAAACTCTATTTAGGTTCCATGTCTGCAGTATTACTTACAAAAAAATGTGCATATCCTTAATGTATTGAGTGGATGTTCAAATAAATGTAGAAGTGCGTGCAATTATTTTTTCATGTTTTATAGATGTATAAAGCGATAAGCTTAATGAACGATTTAAAAGAGGTGTTCCTCGGCTGTTCTCTCGTTTTCACGCATATAGTGTTCATGTTCGTGAACAACTACAGTGGACAGATAGTAATAGACGATAGCATGAAGGTTTTCAATGAACCGTAAGTTTCATATCATTGAACTACTTATTAAATTGACAGTAATATCACCTAATGATATGCAGATATGACTCCATGTGGTATTTCACCCCGCTAGAAGTCCAGAAAATGGTACTGTTCATCATGTTGAAAAGCACTGTCTACCGTTCGTTTAACCTTTCCGGTTTATTCGTACCTTGTTACTCTGGTTTCTCAACGGTGACTTTTCCGTCAATTTTTAGTGCGATCGATGTTCAATTATAAATCGTTAAAGTTGTCGTATTCCAGATGATGAGTGCATCTTTCTCGTATTTTACCGTGATGTATTCGACTCAGTAGAATTTCTGAAATATGTCGGACATTGCGTTAGTTGGGGTTAAATACAACATGAGTTATCATTATTGGTAGTGGATTGAATTGTACATTCTAATAGTCTCAATAAATAATAGTTAACATCACACTTGTTATCTAGCATTATGTTGTTTTATGCATAATCCCGTCGGAAAATGTTTATCAAGAAATAAAGTTATACGTATGTAATTGTTAATGGTAGTATCTCACGAACAGTAAAATACAATGCTAATTATTTTATAATAACAAGGTTAACATATTCTGCATGAAACTAGCACTATATGCAACAATTAATACGTCACAATTATGCGTTGGTGCGAATCATTATTCTTACACTCGGCGTCAGTGTATCTGTCTTTAGTTGAGCACTGTAGTTCTCTTTACATCGTCGGATTGTATACACGGACATAGAATGCGCAGAAAGAAGTTCTTCCAGCGACAGTCTCGACAAAACTGGAAGTAAGTACTGTCATCGTGACTAAATTTCTAACCCTCCCTATACCATGAATATAATATGGGCGAAATACTGCAGAGAAACAGCAACCCCTCGTGACGTATAATTTTCTTAAAGTATGTGTTTATTCTGCAACACTTTCTGGAGGGGTGCGAATGAAACCAATTGATACCGCAATTTTCATACATTATAGCTTATTTTCTTGGACAATCGACACTATGAAAAGTCGAGGGGAAAATGCAGTGGTATGAATAATAAATAATGGCGAGGTGTAATCGGACGATTCCTACGGCTTCCCCAGCAGACATTCTGCGACAGTCAAGAGAGAATGAGCCTTTTTGAGAAACATTATAGCACTTGTCGGTTCATTATGAACATCGTAGGACTTTGGCCTTTTGCCGGTGGCATCTTCACCAAAATCCAAAGGACAGTATTCCCTATTCTTGTACTAAGTAATGTGGCACTTCAGGTGATGAAAATTATTTCTTTTTATTTATGTATTTTAGTGTTTCTGTGTTTACTATCGCATTTTAATGAACGGTTATATAATGTGAAGCATTCCTGTCTTTTTTTTAATATGCACCTTTTGGTACACATTCGTAGTGTGTTGGTGTCCCTCAGTGGTAATATTTCTATAAATTGTTATATATAAACGTTGTTGCAGTTTTAATGTACGGCAGGCAGCGATAATTGCACTTTCTGTTTTTTTTTTTTTTTTTACAAACAGAAAATACTTTTAGGTAGTGTTGCTCTTAAAATCTGCATATCCGATGCAACAAGGTATTATCGTGTATTGTACGATCTCCATCTTGGTTTTATTTTTGTTGCGGTACCTTTCCTTTGTATTTAACATTTCGTCGGTAAGTAACGATTGTTAGTCACAGTTATTCGAAGTTCAACATGAGACGACGAATTACGTATTTTCTTATATGAATACAGATGAGATGTCTGTTGAAATTTGTACTGACAGAGGAAAGCCTGTTGCAAGATCCTTACGAAGTGCAGATACTGGCGAAATCTTACGAAAATTCTAGACGCGTAATATGCATTGCTTTCTGTAAGGATAACTATCTTTAAGTAATTCTAAACCCTCTTTCTCAACTGATCTTTTCAAATTTTAGGTGCTTGTTTCTTCTTTTTCGTGCCAGTGGTATGGTTGCTGTTAACACCAATAACATTAGATTTCATAATACCGCTGAACGAATCCCGAACACGTTATTTTAAGTACTTCCTTACTGACATGTTTTCCGAGAGAACGCCGTACATTGACGCACTATTCACGCAGCGTCTGTTCATCACTGGGATCGGATTACTGTCTCTGGTATGCACGGAATCGACATTCGCCGTTCTTGCCCACTATTTGTGTGGCTTGTTTCGGATCACTAGGTATAGTAAGTTTCGCTTCGAAGAATTTCACTAAACTCGGTAGTTGTAAGCCTGGTCAACTTAAATTAACCCTTTCGTGATCACTGATGCACATGCTTTGCTTACGAGTTTCGAAATATGAACCTCAGTTTAGGTTCCATTTATTTTTAGCTTTCCTCAGTGTAGCTTTCCATTACAACTAGTCGACGAATTATGATAACGAAACTCTTTAAAAAAAAGAGAAACAATTTCGTCACGGATGTAATGTTTTAGTTATATGGGAAAATCCTCACATTTTCAAGTGGTACCTGTTAAGTATTAAAAATAACCGTATTGTACAACGGTTTCAAATTTATCGCAACGTA
This sequence comes from Eucera pruinosa, assembly GCA_028830335.1. NCBI lineage: Eukaryota > Metazoa > Arthropoda > Insecta > Hymenoptera > Apidae > Eucera > Eucera pruinosa. The sequence goes on from JAMYCR010000005.1 coordinate 9,249,911, forward strand.
ATTTTTGTCCATTCCTATATTTTTGCAGTCTTTGTACACTGTTACCAATGCACACTGTTACCAATGCTATAAAGGTTTCGTGGAATTTCGGGGGCCTGAGTTAACGAAATTTAAATTAGTGCACTTGCTTTTCTTTTGAAGCGTAACTATGAATTTTTACATCTTTAGCTATCGATTACGAAATGCAGTTAGGGACGCAACTAACTCGCCCCTCTTATTGAATCAAGTTATGTTGAATCACACGAACATCCATTCCGCTGTGGACGTCCACAGGAGAGCCATCGAGTTGGTAAATCATTAATCGTAAACAGAATAATATGAATATTCCTACTAATTGTATTCTATTTTTTACCCACTTTTCATCTGGGATTTTGTGGGATTCTGTTGCTATACCAAGATGCCTTAATATCGCAACAACAAACTCGGGAATATCTTATTTGGTAATGACTTCTCTGGTCGTGGTTTCATTCAGTTTGAATCTGTATCGTGTGAGTACCTTCCATTAAACACTTCACGAATAGATTGGATTTGCAAATTCACAATTTCTGCAACATAAAAACGATAAGCGAAAGCTAAATAGTGGATTATTTTAACATTTAAAAATATCCTGAATTAATTATGTATTAATTGAAAAATATGTATTTTACTAGAAAGAAGGAAAGACCTACTTTCTTTATCTTTTTACGATTTCATGTGCATTCCGAATTTTACAGCACATTTAATTGTCCCATAAATCCGCAAACTCCGCTGAAATTGGAAACATCCCTTTAAAATTGTTTACACTTCTGATCGTTAGATTTTGTACATTCGCTTATTTGTGGGATATTATGCAAGCACGCAGAATGTGCACATAATTCGTAATAATATATAAATCATTCAATATAAATTGCAGGCTACCAGATTGACATAGTAAAACTTTATTTAGGTTCTACTTCTTTAGCATATACTATTCCCGAAACGTTTTGCATAAACATTCTCACTATAATGATCGTATTTTGATGATGTTTAAATATGATGTAATCCTCGTGAAAATATTTCACACCTATATTTTTTTATCGGCAATCGTGCACGTTAAAGAGATTAAAACGACCTCCAAAGTTGGGGTTGCAAAATCTGTTTTTACGAATATCTCGGAAGCTATTAGAAATAGAATAATAATGTGAATTGGTGAAATTAATGTTTTTAAGCAAGGAAACCAACTGCTTAAACAGTTTTGCGAATAGTCAATTTGTTTAAATATTATAATAAAGAAAAGTACATTTTTATTAATCTCTTTAGTCGAGTATTAATTCTTTTCGTTGAATATTTATTAAATACAGTCCCTTGTAAGAATAGAAATTCATTCAATAATTTTTTTATATTTCGTAGCTGTATAAAGCAATCAAGGTAATGAACGATGCAATAGAGGTACTCCCCTCCTCTACGGTCGTTTTCCTGCACATAGTATTCATCTTCTTGAACAACTACAATGGCCAAATAGTGATAGACGAAAGCATCATGATTTTCAACGATTTGTAAGCTTCGCATCATTGATATACTCCATTTGTTAAACCAACAATGATACCATCTGATGATACGCAGGTGCAACTCTTCGTGGTATCTCGCTCCGTTAGAAGTCCAAAAAATAATATTGTTCATCATGTTGAAATGCGCCACCTCATGTTCGTTTAATCTTTTTGGTTTATTCGTACCGTGTTACACTGGTTTCTCAACGGTAACTTTTCAATCGCTTCCTTGCGCACTCGATGTTTAATTACAGATTGTTAATGTTGTCGTATTCCAGATGATGAGTGCGTCTTTTTCGTATTTTACCGTGATGTATTCGACTCAGTAGAATTTCTGAATTATGTCGGACATAACGTTAGTTGTTGATAGATACGTAATATGTTAACGTTCTTGTTAAACGATTAAATTGTAAGTTTTAGTCTTCGTAATAAATATTAATTAATGTTCAACTTGCTATCGAGCACTATGTTGTTTTACAGAAAAAGATTTGCATGAAATAAACACTATGTATAATAATTAACACACCATAATTATACCTTAGTATGAAATATTAATTTTACATTATGTAGCACTTTGTTTGTTTCGAGGTAAATATATAGTTGGTTGGAACGAATGTTTGTAGCGTTTTTCACTGGACAGTGTTGAATGGATATACAAGAGTTGCTTAAAGAGATGCATATTTCTGAAAGGATGGAATATTTTAGTTATCATATAAATGGCAAAAAAATAGTGCAACGAGGTGGCAAATATTATGATAGGTATGCAAATTAATTCGTTGCCTTTATGTTCAAAGTCTAGAAGACTTTATTGACTTAAAATCGTCATCTTTTTCATTAACATAAAATTTATAAGTCGCGTTCAATGGTGACTGAATAATGGAACTAATCTTGAACATCAAAATTGCATTCGATTTTCCATAAATACACGTTAAACTTTATGAAAAGATACCGAATTAATTTGTACACTTAACACATAGTAGAATAAAATTACGTAGAATTATACGAATCTCATTAAATTTTGTTTAAACAACGCTACGAACTTTCCTTTCGACCCAATACTTCAGTTCCTCGTAAATCGTCTACTTTTCTTATAAGAATGCAAGAAAGCACAGGAGAAGTTCTTCCTACGATAGTGTCGGCACGACTGAAAGTACTGTCATCGTGACTAAATTTCTGACCCCTCTACACCATAATAAAGGTATAAGAGAAATAATACAGAGAACCAGCAACCCCTTGAAACGTACAATTTTCTTCGATTAAGTGTTTATTCTGCAACACTTTCTGATGGGGTGCGTATGAAATCAATCGATACCACAATTTTCGTACATTATACCTCATTTCCATGGATAATTGACACGCTAGCAAATTCGAGGGGAAAGTGCAACAACGTGAATAATAAATCATGACGAGGTTTAGTCGAACGATTCCTCCAGTTCTACGCGTAGACGTTCTTCAACCGCTAAGAGAGAATGAACTTGTTCGAGAAGCAGCATAGCACCTATCGATTCGTAATGTACATCGTAGGACTCTGGCCGTTTTATGAGTCCGCGTACAGAATAGTTCATAGGACCATATTTCCTCTGCTTGTGTTCGGTCTTCTGGTAACTCAGGTGATGCAAATTTCTAGTTCTTATTGGTGTACTTTAGTGAACTTATTCCTCTGACAAAAGATTTCTTTTTTCTTTTTGTATACAGAGGTGGGTCAATAAGAACTGCTATCCGAAATAACTATTTATTGTTTTAGTAAAAAAAAAACTATTTTTTATACGAACTGCATTGTATTTGACGATGCTCGTTAAACGAATATATTTTGATCCTTTATTGTTTTACGTTTGCCAGGATATTGAGGAGCTCCTTTTCGCTAAGACGAGTTGCTTCGGATAACAGTTCTTAGTGACTTGTATAATCGCAGATATATTATGTACGTAACTTTCTTGCGTGTCGTGGTGGAAATGTTTTTATGATGCTTTTATATCGTTGATATGAAACGTATTTTCTATGGCTGACAAACGCTACATTTTTTTTTTTAGATAATATCGCTTGTAAAATCAAATGTTTCTATGCGACGGTGTATTATAATGTGTTCTACGATCTGTCCGGTGATTTTATGCGTCGCACGATATGTTTGTTATCTCATGACTCTTGGATCAGTAAGTAAGACGCGGAAGTTAACGTTAGTTGAACTTCAGTATGATTCGAGTACGTTACTACGTGTTTTCTTATACGCATACAGGTCAGATCTCTTTTTGAGCTTATGCGAAGAGAAGAGAAAATGTTGCAAGATCCGAACGAGCTGCAGATATTGAGCAAATATTACGAAAATTCGAGTCACTTAATTTACATTTTCCTCTGTAAGAAAAGCTGATCAATGTTACAAGACAAATCTTAATGTTTAGTACTTTATAATATCATTTGCAACTAAAGTTACAGAAGCCTAATTTACTCATCCGAATTATTATTTTTTCTCCATACATTTCATCAAAATATTTTTTTAAATTTTTGCGTCTGCTAGTGCCTTTATTATGTGATCGAAATGCACTGAAGAGGTAAATTTCAATAATTTGCATAACATCTTTCGTTTTTCTTTGCTATCTTTCATTTATGGATTAACTTGTGGTAGCTGCTTTTACAAAAAAGAGTATGCAATTTATGAATAATTTAGAAAAATTAAATACGCACAAATCTGTGGAACAGTTACACAAATTTTTACGCTAATCACTCTAAAATACTGAATCCTTTAACGCGTTGAGTACCGCCTTTAGTTTTATTTAATTTTCTTATTTTCTTCCCAATACTTATTTTTGTAATCTTATTAACATTGTGTAGCATTTTTCAAACGTGTACGGAGTGTTACTGTATTGGTGATACAAGCCAAATGTGGTTGAATCTACATGAAAAAATTTGATTTCTTTTTTTGCTACCCAAGCTTCTTTTAACGAATAAAATTAAAAATTCGGCATGGCACTCAACGTGTTGAAATGGAGAAATTTTTCTAGTCTACGTGTTTGTGAATTTTAGGTGTATGTTTTATCGGTTACTTATTTTTTGCGTCTCTGCTATTATCACCGCTGATGTTAGATTTGATAATCCCTTTAAACGAATCCAGAACTCGTTACGTTAGCTATTTCACCGAGATCTTCACCGAGGAAATTCTGTACATTGATATGATGTGCTTGCAATTTCTAACCTTGATTGGCTTGGGATTGCTGTGTTTGGTGTGTACGGAATCAACGATCATTGTTCTTGCTCACTATTTGTGCGGATTGCTCAAGATTACTAGGTATACCAGGTTCACATTTTGAAATTTCACTTTCACCTTTCTAAGCCGATAGGAAACACGAGTCCCACTTCAGCACTCAAACGTTAACCCTTTGCACTCGAATTTAAAATTCTTCTTCAAACTCGAGGGTTCCGCTACGGAAAAACTGCAAATAATTTCCAGATCATAACATAAGGATAAAAACAAAATCGTAATAAACTTCACCTATTCTTTTAAAAAATTGCAAATTAAATTTGTTCAGGAAAAAAAGCTTACTTCTCGCTTGAAAAAATGCTTCGAGTGTAAAGGGTTAGATTAACCCTTTCGATACTAGGGGTGATTATAGTCATTCTGCGTCTTACAGGTGACTATAGTCACCCATCGAAATTTTGCATTAGTTAAAGAATTTGACTAGGTATAGTAGCATACTTTAATATTCCTAAGCTATGCGTTAAATATTAGCTGATTAAAAAATTAATAGTTTGCAAGATAGTAGGTGTTACACTGTAAATTCGCGGCAAATTTATTCTGTATAGCTTTAGTACACCGACGGCCAACTTTGCCGTAACGAAAGGGTTAATGTAGCTTTTATTACACACTCAGTATTCTGCAGGATACAAGTAGACTGCGAATTTTTACGCAAATTTGTATTCTTAGCCCTTTGCATTCGAGGACTCCGAAACGATACCATTTAACATTGTTCACAAACTCGAGAAATCCGCTATGGGGCTATTGTTATTTGCATGCGAAAATTTGCAATTCCTAACACAAAGAGAATAATAAATCGCGGTAACTTCATTTATTTTCTTAACCCTTTCCATTCGAGAGGAAATTTCTCGCCAAAGTGAACCAATTTTCATAACTCTCGAGTGCAAAGGATTAGAGACGCGACCAAAGAAATGAAACCTAAATAGAGACTAGTTTCACCCTCAGAATATAATAATATATCGTTCACTTTAAATATTTTATATATTTTTGTGTATTATGTGAATTCTCTGCTTTTTTTCAACTGTTGAATCCGCAGTCTGATTATTGGATTCTTAAGAAAAAAAGGGTAGCAATTCTGTCGCGAAATACTTTATATCGTATAAAGAAGTTAATTTTCTACACACTACGTAGATATTAAAGTAATAAAATTAACTACACATATATATTATAGTGACTTTAAGTTTGTTCGAAATCTATTACAACAAGATTTTTTGTCCTCATTTATAATTATTGCATTTTTATGAATTTTCATCATTATTACTTACGTTACAAAGATCTTTTCGTGGATTGACCAGACTTCGATTAATCGAATTTAGTTTAATCCGCTCTTTTCTCAATCCCTCGCTCAACTGAAACAACAGAGGCAGCACAACTGAAAAAAGCTTAATCATTAAAGTGCACAAGAAATAAAGTAATTGGTCGTATTAAGGATTAAAAAGAAATTAATTTAAATGTCGCTCCCATACGTAATCCCAGATTAATACAATAATTCTAGCTATTAGTGTTTTTTATAAGATTTGCCAATAATACCTCTATTAGATTTGCAGGTAATTAGTGTGGATTAAAAAGGAGAAAGATAAAGAATTCTGTACATTTTTATGCTTCTAGCAAAACAATAATAGTCTTATCATTAATGTTATAATAGGATATTTAACCCTTCTATGGATTTCCAGTTTTAGTTCCATAGTTCAGCTTTCTTTTTAATTTTACCATTAGTTATTAAGTGACACAACGAGAAATCCACTATTTTTAAATAGACCGTTAAATTTAATTAATCGAAAAGCGAAGGGCTTTCAAATAGGCATAACTTGATATTGCTTGTCGAAAAGAAGGTGAGAAAAATTACAACCGGACAGCAATGTACTTAATAACGAATTAGTATTTGCTTTTATTAAAAACTATCGCTGAATTTAAAGGAAAAATTGAATTACTCATTGGTACACCTAATGATAATAACTGCAAACTGATTGCTTTGTATATTATATATTAATATATTAATTGTATCTATATATTAAATATGTTACATACTTATAAGATGATATCAATTTTTAAGCAATTATAGTAACGTCCTCCGAAGCATGCTTAGATTGAATTTCTATGGACTCCTATAATCCGAAGAAGGGTTAAAACAAGTAAAAATGTTTCAATTTGAATGTTGCATGGCTAAACGTTACAAAAATCAGTTCGCCGCATTTATCAACGAATCTTTTATATCTTTAGCTACCGAGTAAGAAATGCAATAACGAACGCAACTAAGATTAAGCAGACTTCCACGAATTACGCAGAATTTCATCGCATCGCGGATATTCATAATAGAGCAATCCAGTTGGTATATTGTTAATCGTAAGCTCATCATTAGGGATGATCGTGTTAATCGTATTTTCTTTTCCATACGCCTTTTATCTGAAATTATCAACATTTTACGGGGAATTTATGTGCTATATACGAAGATGCCTCGATTCAGCGTTAGCCGATATCACGATTTCTTATCTGATAGCAAGTGGTCTCGTCGTGGTTTCGTTTGCATTAAGTCTGCATCGAGTAAGTATCTCCTTATTCCTACATAACGATTGCGGCGCGATTCCACTTTGAATAATTTCTTAATTGAAATTAATCCTTGAATAAGCTTGCGATATATTTTCTGACATTGAACGTACATAATTTGTGTTTATAAACAATGCCTAATAATCGAATAGAAGTTGCAGTCTAATTGATTGATCACTGTTTACGATTAAAATAATTAATCGTCGAAAAATTAATGACTGATTTAATCGATTGATGTAATTGTCAATCGTTCAATGCGTATCAATTATCAGTTGCTGATTATTAAATGGAATTTGAATAAAATTTGTATGTAACACTAATACATTTGTGTAAGGTTCATACGAGATTTTAATTTCACCTAGTTAATCGTTGATAAATTATTCAATTGACGATTAACATTTAATGTTTACTCATTAGTCGCAACTAACAACTAAAGCAGAAATTTAATTATTAATTGCGACTGAGGATTAAAAGGTATTTAGTTGTTTGTCGCGATTAGCGATTAAAGTAGTAATTTAATCTTTAACAGCGATGATCAAAATAATTTACCCATTCATCGTTGATTAGTAAATTTTTGCCCAATTCTGCTTTCGAATAATGTTAACTATGTTAATTGTGACGTTAAAAATTCATCAAGCCGTTTTTTAATGTTTCGTAGCTGTCTCAAGCGTTAACGCTAATGAACGATGTGAAAGAGATTATATTCGCTATGGTATATGTTGTGGTACACCTGCTATTCATGTTCTTGAGTAATTATTGTGGTCAGTTACTGATAGATGACGGTCTGGACGTCTTTCATGAGATGTAAGTTTCACGTAATCCAACCCTTTCGCTGCGAAATACGTATAAGTACACGTTTGAAAATGTGACAATTGTTTGCCAAGTACACAGGATGTTTTCGGACGCAATTCTACGCGATAAAACAAGTCCAAAATAAGGAATAATATTTTTTCATTCGATGCTTAATATAATAAAAAAGATATGAATCTGCATAAAATCAAAATCTGCAGTCTTCCAGTTAGTGATACCGGATAATTTAATATTTTATTAATAAGAGCTATCCATATTCGTGCATCGAGAATAGCTTTAATTGTAAGATGCAGCGAAAGGGTTAAATGTATTATTTACTACGCCAATATTTTCTAGATAAAATTGCTTAATGTCTACATTTGTTAAACTGAAAATAATACCATTTGATGATGTCTAGATATAACTCGACGTGGTACGAAATTCCATTGGCAGCCCAAAAGTTGTTACTATTTATAATGTTAAAAAGTTCCGGCCAGTGTTCGTTTAATCTTTCCGGTTTGTTCGTTCCGTGTTACAATGGTTTCTCAATGGTAATTTTTCAACCACTATCTTGTGCAATCGATGTTTAATTACGGATTGTTAATTTTATCGTATTCCAGATGATGAGCACGTCTTTTTCGTATTTTACTGTCCTGTATTCGTCTCGGTAGAATTTCTGAAACATAACGGACCTGATGTTAGTTATCACTGCTAGTAAAATATGTTGATATTGTTGTTGACAAATTAAATTAAGTGCTTGACTTCATAATAAATTCTAATAAATGCTAAAGCTTCTTGTCTGCGTTACATTATTTTACAGAACACCTCGTGGCAAAAGTTCCGACTTTTTAATATTTTAAAAATCATTTATTTATATATTCAGATTAGTCACGTATATGCCACTTTGCCCGACAACAGCCTCCTCGAATGTAATATTAATTATCATATAACAGCAAGATCTTAGCGTTCTCTGTGAAATAGACGCATGAACACTACAGTTGGCAAACATCAGTTACGTATATCTTAATGAACTCAACACACACATTGACTATACAACGCAAAGGAAGCACATGAAAGGAGTTCTCCCTTCGGAGGTCAGGACACGGCTGAAAACACTGTCTGAATTTCAGACCCTTCTTTACCGTGAAAATGGTATAGGAGATAGAATGCAAGAAAACAGCAAACCCTTGGAACGTATAATTCTCCTCAATTAGGTATTTATTATGTAACACTTTCTCGAAGGGTGCGAATCAAATGAATCGATATCACAATTTCCATGCATTATAGATCACTTGTATGGTCAGTTGACACGCTAGAAATTCGAGAGGAAAACGCAGTAGTGTGAATAATAAATCATGGCGAGGTGTAATCGGATGATTCCTTGGGGTTTACGTTCAGACGTTCTTTGGCAACCAACAGAGAATGGAGCTGTTCGAGAAATACTATGGCACTTATCGGTTCATGGTATCTTTAGCGGGACTCTGGCCGTACAGTGAGTCTACGTATAGAACAGTTCACAGGATATTATTCTTTGGGATTTTATTGGTTTCTCCGGTAATCCTGGTAATGAACATTTTCATCTTCGTTGGTGTATCATTGTACTTCTATGTGCACTGTGGTATTTCTGCGTACGGATTATATTCCTAAGTTATTAATGTAGTACAGTAGAAACATATGTGTGAATTATTGCGAGTTAATGGTTTCTCATATTTAGGACAAAATGTGCAACGGTAATTGTTTGTAACGTGTGGAAACCTGTTTTAGGTAGTGTTGCTTTTGAATAGTGAAAATACAGCGCAGCGTCGTATTCAGATGTTATCTAAAATGTGTCCCCTCATTATATTCTGCTTGCGATACTTTCTTTTTATTATGTACTTTCCGACGGTAAGTGCCACTCAAACTTTGGTCATCAGAGGAATATGTTTCTTTCGGTGTTTTTTCATGTGAACGCAGATCAAGATACTATTTGAGCATGTACGTATGGAAGAGCACATGTTAGATGATTCGAACGAGTTGCAAATATTAGCGAGATGTTTCGAAAGTTCGAGTTACATAATCAACACTTTCCTGTGTAAGAAATGTTACAGTGAATGTTTCCATGTTGGTATTATGAAAAAAATGATAATGTTATGCATGATTTATTCAAACACAATGAACCTTCATTTTGTGCGTGATACTTTTAACAAACTGCATCATTTTCTGCACTTAATATTTTTTATATTTAATACTGCGAGAAGTGGAAACATTTGTCATTGTCACTTTTTATTTCTATGAACTCGCAAACCGCTTTTTGTAGTATTTTCTTTTTTTTACTGAACCATTTAGTAATCTTCAATTTTAGGGTCATGTTCCGCTGGACTCGTAGTGATTTCGACGTTGTTACTAGCCCCAGTGGCATTAGATATAATAATGCCCTTAAACGAATCTCGGGCTCGTCACATGTACTACATCATCGACCTCGTCACCGATCGAACTTTGTACAGTGATATCATATCTCTGCTACTTATTATCGTTTATACAATTGGAATATTGACTGTAGTGTGCACAGAAGCTGCATTGAATATTTTCACTCACTATTCCTGCGGACTGTTCAAAATTGTTAGGTACGGATACAACTTGCGTAATAATTCATTGGTATTTACAATGGTTAAATTCGTTTAATCCATATGTGTTCCATGGAAGAAGTTACAATTCTTTCGCAACGGAAAATTAGAAGATTGTAATAGAGATGTGGTATAGCCGACGGTTTTAATTTTCCATCATAATCGTTGCAACGAGATATTAGTTTTCATTTTATAACCATTCAATTTGGATAAATTTACGTCATCGTTGTTAGTAATAACGGATATCTTTCCTTCGAAGTTTTATCACGAAAATTTCTATGTCTTTAGCTATCGAATACAAAATGCAGTTAATAATGTGACTGCTTCGGAGGAGCAGATTAAAGAGCTTAACAGGGACTTCGGTAGGGCCATTGACATTCATAGAAGAGCCATCCGGTTGGTAAATGAGTAATCGTAAATCAGTTGTGAATGATTCCATTAGTAGTGCTTTGTTTTCCACCCTCTTTATTTCCTGGCTTTCAACGACTTATGCCAAATTAATATCAATGTCTATTAAGATACGTCAACCTCCTGTCGAACTCTTTGACGATACCTTATGCGATACTCATCCCTGCTATAATGGTTTCATTCGCTACAAACCTAGATCGAGTGAGTATACTTTTTACAATTAAACTTGTGTCGGTTTAAAGTTATTGGACGATTGGGTCGCGTGACTCAGAATATGCCAACGAGGGTCAATGTGTGCACACAATAATATACTTAGCCACACGTATGCATTGAATATCAAACGAATGTACAACGGACTTTGGAATCCGATTCTTTACGAAATGGAGGATGAAACACTTCCGTTTTAGATTTTCTATGTATTTTGCATGAAGAGTTAACTGCTCCTTCGTTATATTGCGATTTCATAAGCAGGCCGCTTATTTTCAAGATTTATTTTCGCGCCCTAAAGTTAATCCAAAAATTCAGTCAAACCTTTTTCAATGCTTCGCAGATGTCCCGTGCGATCGCATCTATGGATGATGGAAAAGAGATCAGTACCAGTATTACAGTTGTTGCGGTACACTTGGTATTTATAACGTTGTGCAATCATTGTGGGCAATTAGTAAAAGATGAAAGTTCGGACATCTGTAATAAGTCGTAAGTTTAACATATATTAAATTAAGCTGTTTATTAAATCGGTATTTTCTAGATAATTTTCTATACATTTAAGTTCTACAAGCTAACAATAATACCGTGTAATAATGTGAAGATATAGCTCCATATGGTATGAGATCCCCTTGGAAGCTCAAAAATTATTGGTGTTCGTCATGCTGAGAAGTTCAATCGAATGTTCGTTTAGTATTCCTGGTTTCTTCGTTCCGTGTTACCGCGGGCTTTCAGCGGTAATTTCTTTCTTACTTTCCTGTTTTATCAAGGTTTATTTTCACATTGGTTATAAAAGCTGTTGCGTTTTAGATGCTCAGTACGTCCGTCTCGTATTTCACCGTAATGTTTTCGGTTCAGTAGAATTTCTGAAACATATTGGACCAGACATTAGCCGTCGTTAGTAGCAAAATGTGTCAACATTGCTGCGGGAGTATTACATTAATTACTAGCCCTTGTAATAAATTCTAATAAATGTTCCACTTTTCACACAACGTTCTATTATTTTATAAAATGTCTCACATAAAACATAGGGGAAACCGACTTCCGTAGGATCAGAATGTATACTCACCCCATTTGTTTATGTTTTTAAAATCACTTATATGTAAGTTCAAAGCTAAGTCCAATTAGTTACGTGTGTGCCAGCCTGCACGATATCCACCTTCCCATATTTCTTGTTGCTGAAAGTTTCATATCGTACAGTAGTCGTGGAACTTGAAAAACGTTCTGAGAAAACGGGACAAGTAGTGCATCCTTCTCGTAAGCTGACAGCCAGAAACAATGCTGCTCGAATTGGTTAGAGATCCGCATTCTTTGACACAATTGTACAGATAGGTCACATGTATTTTCGTCAATGTCCGAAACGTTAGAAAACGAAGAAGGGCGGAGACACACAAAGAAACACAAGCACATGTCCCCGCGTCCCTTTTCCATCCCAGTTGCCAATTTTAGAAAAGTGTACATGTTACAAGCTGATATATAGAGTATCCTTAGAATCCAATATTAATTATCGTATAATTGTAGCATCACAACATTTCACGGGAAGTTGACACTTTGCTCAGTAATTAGAGTGTTCGAATTGCATAAGTGTTAGTAAACACTTTGCACTTGTTGACTTCTATCAGAATGCAGACAAACTACAGAACGAAGTTCTCCCCACAGAGGCAAGAAGAAGACTGGAAGCATCGTTGTCGTGACTAAACTGCAGACCCTCCTTTAACATGAAAATGGTATAAGAAATAAAATGCTGACGAACAGCTACCCTATTGAATCTATAATTCTCCTCAATTAGGCGTTTATTATGCAAAGCTTTCTCGAGGGGTGCGAATGAAATCAATCGATACCGTAATATTCATATATTATGGCTCAATTGCACGGACAATTGACGCGTTAGAAATTCGAGACGAAAATACAGTAGTATGAATAATAAATCATGGCGAGGTGTAATCGGACGATTCCTTGGGGTTTACGGTCATACATTCGGTGGAAACGAACAGAGAATGGAGATGTTTGAGAAATACTATGGCACTTATCGACTAATGCTCTCCGTGACGGGACTCTGGCCTTACACTGAGTTTGTCTATAGAACAGTGCAAAGAATAACATTCTTTGGACTTCTATTGAGCTTTCCGGTAATCCAGGTAGTGGAAATTTTGATCTCTATTGGTGTATCATTGTTTGGTTGTCTTTACCGTGGTATTTCAGCAAACGGAACGTATTTATAAATCAATTTAGTACAGTATAAACATTTGTATCAGATCTTACCGATATACAGTTCCGCATTTTTAGTGCAGAATTTGCGAAGGTATCATTAACGCGTGGAATCATTTTTTAGGCAGTGTCGCATTTGAAAAGCGAAATTACATTACAGCATGGTATACAAATGTTATCTGCTATGATTCCTTTCACACTATTCGCGTTGCGATACGCCTTCTTTGTTGCCGACATTTCGCTGGTAAGCGTCACGTAAACTTGGTTACCAGAGGAAGATATTCCTATGAGTCTTCTTTTTTGTGGATGCAGATTAAGTATCTTTTTGATCTTGTGCGAATGGAAGAAGGCAGATTACAAGATTTGAACGAGCTACAAATACTAAGGAGCTCTTTCGAAGTTTCGAGTTACATAATCTACGCTTCCTTGTGTAAGAAGTCGTCCACTACGTGTTTCTATGTTATACAAAGATCTATAAAGAAAATGGGGATAATGTTATATAAGCTGTTTTCGAGCACTACAGGACTTCATTTTGTTTCACTTTAGAAACTGTATAAGTTTCTCTACTTAACATTTCTTGTACAGAAGGCAACGTGAACTGGAAATATTTCTCTCTTACATTTTAGTTTTAAGAAGATGTAAACCCCTTCTTGTGGAGTCTTATTTAACGAATCATGTGGTAATCTTCAATTATAGGGATATCATTTCTTGGATTCATATTCCTTGCGACGGTGGTACTGTCCCCGATAGGATTAGATCTAGTGAACCCCATAAATGAATCTCGGATTCGTAATATGCGTTACTTCACCGAGCTTTGCACCGACCGAAATTTGTACATTGATATCGTGTCTCTGCAGTTTGTGCTGGCATGTGCAGTTGGTCTGTTGTCTGCGGTGTGTGCAGAAGCTGCATTTAGTATTATCACTCATTATTCGTGCGGATTGTTCAAAATTTCTAGGTTCGTGTAAAACGTATGTAACAATTCATTAGTACTTACTTAATGAAAATTAGGCTAAATTCGTTTAATCCGTACCTTTATTATGATCAGATTTAAAATTTCTTCTGAACAGAAAATTAGAAGATTGAGGTAGTGGTGTGGTACAGCCGAATGTTTTAATTTTAGACCAGAATTGTTGCAATGAGATTCTAACTTTTACTCATTTTACTCATTCAATTTTTGTACATTTATATTGTCATTGTTAGTAATAACGGATATCTTTCATTCGAAGTTTTACCACGAATTTTGTATGTCTTTAGTTATCGAATACAAAATGCAATTAACAATGTGGCTACTTCATCAATGGTGATCAAATCGAATAACAGGGACTTCAGTAGGGCCATTGACATTCACAGGAGAGCCATCCGGTTGGTAAATTAGAAATATTAAGTCAAACGTGAATGATCCTATTTAATGTACATTGTTTTCCAAACTCTTAATTTCCTGTCCTTCAACGACTTATGGGAAATTAACATCAACGCCTATAAGATGCGTCAACCTTGTGTCAAGTAATATGGTGGTCACTTATATGATATTGAGCCCTATTCTAGTGATTTCATTCGCTCTGAATATACATCGAGTGAGTATACTTTTTGCAGTTACAATTTCGTGGATTTAAAGATATTAGATCGTTGGGTTATGTAATTCAGATTACGCGAAGAGCTTTAATGTGTGCGCAAAGTTTATTACTAATCACTAGACTGCGGATTTTTATGCGGATTTGTACCTTTATTAAGGAAATTAAAGATTTAGATTTCATGTAGGGGGCTGTTTTATCCTTCGAATGACATGCTAAGTATTCTACTTTGGATATCTTGTATATTCTAGTATGTTATGCGATTTCTTTAATATTTTATACATAAAAATTTCCCATGAAAGTTTAAAGATGAACAGTTTACTAATCACGTATATGTATCGAATATGAAATGAATGTATATCGAATTTCTAGATTCTATTTTCTAGAAAATGGAGAAAGGAAAACTTTCATTTTAGATTTTCTACGCTTTTTGCATAAAAACTTAACTGCTCCTTCCTCATATTGCGACTTCATAAGCGGGCCGCCTGTTTCTAGGTTTTATTTTCGTGCTCTATACTCAAACTAACAATCCAGTCATACCTTTTTCAATATTTCGCAGATATCGCGTGCGTTCGTAACAATGGATGATGGAAAAGAGATCCTTGTCAGTGTTATATATGTTACGGTACAGTTGATGTTTTTGTTGCTGAACAATTATTGTGGACAATTAGTAATAGATAACAGTTTGGACGTCTGTAAGGTGTCGTAAGTGTAATCTATGTTAAATCAGATATATATTAAATAGTTATCTTCGAGATAGTTTTGTACATTTTTAAGTGCTGTACGTAATAAGCTAACAATAATACCGTGTAATGATGTGAAGATATAGCTCCATATGGTACGAGCTCCCCTTGGAAAGTCAAAAATTATTAGCGTTCATCATGCTGAGAAGTTCAATCGAATGTTCATTTAATATTTGCGGTATATTTGTTCCGTGTTACCGTGGGCTTTCAGCGGTAATTTCTTTGTTACTTTCCTGTTTTATCAAGGTTTATTTTCACATTGGTGATAAAAGTTGTTCAATTTTAGATGCTGAGTACGTCTTTCTCGTATTTTACCGTAATGCTTTCGATTCAGTAGAATTTCTGAAAGATATGGGACCAGACATTAGCCGTAGTTGGTAGCAAGATATGTTAACATTGTAGCAGGAGTATTACATTAACTACTTCCCCTTGTAATATATTCTAATAAATGTTCAACTTTTCATTCAGCGTTTTATTACTTCATAAAATGTCTCATAAAAACGTAGGGGAAAAGGACTTATATTAAAACAAACCGTATACTCACCCCACTTCTTAATGTTTTTGTAATCATATATTTGTAAATTCAGAGATTGGATTATCAGTTACGTGTGTTTTATTCTGCACGATATTTAGCCGACCAACTTTCTTGTAGCTGAATGTTTTATATCATACGGAAGTCCTGTAACTTCAAATGCGTCCCGTGGAAACGGGACAAATAGTGGCCACTGCTCGTAAGTTGGCAGCTGAAAGCAGTGCTGTTTGGATTTATTAGTAACGCACGTTCTTTGATGAACTTAGAAGAATAGGTCACACGTATTTTCGTCGTTGGCTGGTACATTACATGAAACACAAGCACATGTTCTGTCCTGACTACCAACTGAGGAGCAGTGTGCAGTATAGAGTCGCTGAAAGTAAAACTCGGACATTTATAGTAACGTTGATAATTATTCGAACGTTTTCAAGAGTGTATGGACGTTTCCGTTGATACAGATACTTGAAAATGGAAAGTGGAAATCCAATGGCTTGGGAATTAAAATGCTTGGAAGTCCAAAAAACATGATAATTTAGACGTTCGGAAATCCAAACGAATAGTAATCCAAACGCTTGGAAAATCTCAAATGCTTAAAAATATAAAAGCTTGGAAACTTAAGCGCTTCGGAATTCAAAAGCATAGGAATCTAGTCGCTTGGAAATACAAAGCTTGGAGGTTCAGTCGCTTGGGAATCGAAAAGCTGGGTAATCCAAGAGCTTGAAAATTCAAACGCCTGAAGACCCAAAAGCATGGAAATTCGAACGCTACGTAATCAAAAATCTTGAAAATTCCAACGTTTGGGAACTCAAATGCTTGGGAATTCAAAAGCTTATCAATCGCTTCTTAAAGCATTAAAATCTAAGTGTCCGAGTTTTACTTTGAGCCACCGTTTGTTACAAGCTGATATACGAGGTACGCTTAGAACCTGATACTAATTATCGTGTAATGCCATAGTCACATCATTCTCTATAATTAGTATATTCGAATTGCATACATCTTAGCAAGCACATTGCACTAGTTCACTTCTATTGGAAGACAGAGAAAGCACAGGCAGAAGCTCTTCCTACAGAGGCTAGGACAAGAGTAAAAACACTGTCGTTATGGTTAAACTTCAGACCCCAACTTTACCATGAAAGTAGTATTACAGATAGAATACAGAAGAACAGCAACCCCAAGACAACTATAATTCTCCTGAATTATGTGTTCATTATGCAACACCTTCTCGTGGGGTGCGAAGGAAATCAATCGATACCACAATTTTCATTCATTATAGCTCATTTGTATGGACAGTTGACACGCTGGAAATCCGAGAGGAATATGCGTTTGTGTGAATAATAAATCATGGCGAGGTGTAATCGGACGGTTCTTTGAGTTTGCGGGTAGACGTTCTTTGGCATCCAACAGAGAATGGAGCTGTTCGAGAAATACTATGGCACTTATCGGTTCATATTATCCTTGTTGGGACTCTGGCCCTATAATAAGTCTATCTATAGAACAATCCAAAGGATATTACTCTTCGGGTTTTTAATGAGCTGTGTGGTAGTTGAGGTAATGAACATTTTAATCTCTGTTTGCGTATCACTGTATGGTTGTGTTCATTGTGGTGTTTTTGCAACAGAAGTTTGTTTATAGATTAGCAATTTAGTACAATATAAGCTATATATAAATTACTAGTTAATGGTTTCCCATTTCTAGCGTAAAATGTGCAAAGGTAATGATTTATAATGCGTGTAATCCTGTTTAGGTGGTATCGCTTTTAAAAAGCGAAATTACGTTACAGCATTTTATACATATGTTATCTTCGGTGTTCCCTGGCATTATAGTAGCGTTGCGATACATTTTTTTTATCGCCGATTTTCCGGTGGTAAGTGCCACACAATCTTTATTTATCTGAGGAAGACATTGTCATCGGTGTTTTTTTTTTTTTTATGTGAACGCAGGTGAAGTATCTGTTCGAGCATGTACGAATGGAAGAGAGCCTGTTAGAAGATTCGAACGAGATACAGATACTAAAGAGATACTTCGAATTTTCGAGTTATGTGATCTACGCTTTCCTGTGTAAGAACTTCTTCAACGAATGTTTCTACGTTATAAATATCTGGGGATAATGTTATACAAGCTATTTTAGACTACTAGAGGACTGAATTTTGTGTGTGATAAGTTTGCGAAACTGCATAATTTTCTGCAGCTACTTAATATTCTTTTACATGAGGCTGGGTGATCTGAAAATATTTTTGTTTGTATAAAGACACAAACCGCTTCTTGGTGTGTCTTATTTATTGAATCATCCAGTGATCTTCAAATTTTAGGGACAGGTTCCGTTGGGCTCGTATTCCTTGCGACGTTGTTACTTGCCCCGATAGAGTTAGATTTGCTAAAGCCCTTAAATGAATCTCGGACTCGTCATATACGCTACGTCCTCGAGCCTTTCACCGAACGAAATTTTTACATGGATATCATATCTCTGCAATTGGTACTCGCTGATGCGATTGGACTGTTGTCTCTTGTGTGCACAGAAGCTGCACTCACTATTTTCTCCCACTATTCCTGCGGACTATTCAAAATTGCCAGGTACGATATGAACTTACGTAACTATTCGTTAACATTTACGTTATGGTAATTTGATTGAATTCGTTTAATCCGTACGTTGCATGGGAAAATTTACAATTCTTTTTGAACCGAAAATTAAATGATTAAATTAGTGATGTGGTATAGCAAAATGTTTTGATTTCATATCATAATTGTTGCAACGAAATACTAGTTTTTACTTTATAACCATTCAGTTTTGATAAATCTATACCATTATTGTTAGCAATAACGGATATCTTTCATTCGAAGTTTTACCACGAAATATGTATGTCTTTAGTTATCGAATACAAAATGCAATTAAAAATATGACTGCTTCGGCGAAACAGATCGAGTTGAATAACAGAGACTTCAGTAGGGCCGTTGACATTCACCGGAGAGCCATTCGGTTAGTAAGTTAATATTCGTGTCAGTCGTGAATGATTAAATTAATAGTGCTTCGTTTTCCAAACACTTTATTTCGTTTCTTTCAATTACTTATGGGAAATTTACATTAACACCTATGAAGATACGTCAACCTCGTGTCGAGCAGAATGATGGTCACTTATATGATAATCACCCCTCTTACAGTGATTTCATTCGCTATAAATCTACATCGAGTGAGTATATTTTGCACAATTGGAATTGTGTCGATTTAAAGTTATTGGAGGATTGGACCGCGTAAGTCAGAATACGCCAAGAAGGTCAATTTGTGCACATAATTTATGACTAATCACGTGTATGTATCGAATATGAAACGAATGTATAACGAATTATTAAATTTTATTTTCTAAGGCTTTTATTTTAAATTTCCAACTTTTTCGCATGAAGTGTTAATTGTTCCTTGGCCATATTGCGTTTTCATAAACACGCCACATATTTTCATATTTTATTGTCGTGTTTTAATCCAAATTTAGAAACTCAGTTAAATCTTTTTCATTGTTTCATAGATGTCCCGTGCGATCGTGTTAATGAACGATGGAAAAGAGATCTCTAGCTGTATTACGCTTGTTGTGGTACACTTGATGTTTATATTGCTGAATAATTATTCTGGGCAAATTTTAATAGACGATAGTTTGGACGTTTGTATGGTGTCGTAAGTGTAAAATATGTTAAATAAGATGTTTATTGAATCGGTGTCTACCAGATAGTTCGCTAAATCTATAAGTTCTCTACTTAATAAACTAACAATAATACCGTGTAATGACGTGAAGATATAGCTCCATATGGTATGAGATCCCCTTGGAAGCTCAAAAATTATTGGCGTTCATCATGCTGAGAAGTTCAGTCGAATGTTCATTTAATATTTCCGGTTTGTTCGTTCCGTGTTACCGTGGACTTTCAGCGGTAATTTCTTTCTTACTTTCCTATTTAATCAACGTTCACTTCCACATATGATTATAAATGTTGTTGCTTTTTAGATGCTGAGTACGTCATTCTCATATTTTACCCTAATTTTTTCGATTCAGTAGAATTTCTGAACCATATCGGACGTGACATTAGCCATGGTTAGTAGCAAAATGTGTTAACATTGCTGCGGGAGTATTACATTAATTGTTCACCCTTTGTAATAAATTTTAATAAACGTTCAACTTCTTAATCAGTGTCGTGTTACCTTTATAAAATCGTACATGATACCAGCTTGTATTGGATCGCAACGTATACTCACCTCATTCAGTCCTCTCCTACTCGGAACAGTAAGATTGTAAAATCCGTCGAACTGAAACTGGTCCAAGTGTACGCGTACTCGACAAATTTTCAAACGTATATTTTTCGAAAATAAAGCGTCATATGAAAAAATGTTATTCTAAATTTTCGATTCAATTTTTCACGTAGAATCACCCCCTACTCGCTTGTACCACCAGTTACGGGGCACCCTGTATATGGACGAGGTAATTGGAGCGAGTGCTGTCGAGAAAGTCCTATTTCGTATGTTCCTCTAGTGGTAGGTGCAGGAGAGCCGCCACAGTATGGACAGTTGACACGTTAGAAATTCGAGAGGAAAATACAATAATGTGAATAATGAATCATGACGAGGTGTAGTGGAATGATGCCTCGGGTTTAGCGGGTAAATGTTCTTCGGCAACCAACAAATAATGGACCTGTTTGAGAAATATTATAGTACTTCTCGGTTCTTGGTGTCTTTGATGGGACTCTGGCCTTACAGTGAGTCCATCTATAGAACAATTCAAAGGATATTATTCTTTGTGCTTTTATTGAGCTGTTTGACGATCCAGGTAATGAATATTCTGATATTTGTTAGTGTGTTTTTGTACTTCTGTGTTCACCGTGGTATTTTAGCGAACGAAATATACTCGTAAGTTAGAGGAAGTGGTACAAATATGGGTTAGCGTCTAAATATAAGCTAGTTAAAGTGTAGAGTTTATTAAATACTGCCCTGTATCACGAACAGTGCGAGACTATGACTAAAGAACAAATAAAGTTATACAAAAGAAATAGTTACCATCGTTTCTTGTATTAGCGTGTTTTGTTGCGAACAGTGTCATTGTTACGAATATCGCGATCGTAAAGGTATTCACAGGTGTGTTTGTTTCATTGTTCTAATAATTATCTGTTAAAGTAAGAATTAATTTGCTGGGAGCACTATATTGCTAGCATTGAGAACTTTGTTTACCCACTTTCAATAAAAAAGAACAGTTTCCTGAAGAAAAACAATAGTTTCCATTTTTACTTTAGACTACTCTATAAGTGACACATATTTGGACCACACTTTCAAAAATGAAACTTTTAAATGCTAATTTCTAAGAAAAACTTTCAATTCTTTCTGAATGGAAATTTAGAAGATTGAAATAATGTTTTAATGCGATATCATAATTGTTGCAACGAGATACTTGTTTTTACTTTATAACCATTCAGTTTTGGTAATTTGATATCATTATTGTTGGTAATAAGGGATACACTTCCTTTCGAAGTGTAACGACGAAATTTCTACGTTTTCAGTTATCGAATACAAAATGCAGTTACGGCAAAGCGGGTCGATTCAAATTACTCGGACTTCTGTAGTGCCGTTGACCTTCACAGGAGAGCCATTCAGTTAGTAAATTGGTAGTCGTAAGTCAGTCGTGAATGATCACATTAATAGTACTCTGTTATGCTAACTCGTTATATGCTGGATTATCGACGATGTACGGTGATTTAACATCCACGCTTGCTAAGATTCATCAACCTCCCGAGAAACAGTATGTCGCTGGTTTACATGATAATAGGCGTTTTAATCGTGTTTTCATTCGCTTTAAACCTACATCGAGTGAGTATTTTTGCATAATTAAAGTTTTATTGATTTAAAATATTATGGGAGGGTCAATTTTGTGTACAGAATATATATATATAATCACGAAGTGGTAAAAGTCCGAAATCATTTTACGAACACTTTCATTTCGGACATTTATCGAATAGTTTCGTTATATGTTCGGTTTTACCAACACAAATTAGTAAAAGACTGAAATAAGAAATGATAAAAGAATTCAAAATTATGCTACTCCAGAAATGAAGAAAACTTATGGGAATATTATATAAATATATCGTGAAATAAATGAAGAAAGGAAAAGAATAAAAATAGTCGTTTACTATTAAAAAGACAACAGCGAGGAAAATAAATCTACTTAACAATAAAACAATGCTTTACCTAATATTTTCCAGTATTTCTGCGTTCATATGTGATTACTTTGATGTGTTGCAGCATTGATACTACGAGACTTTCGCAATGCGTAAATGAAATTCCATTTTACAATAATTTTATTATTTCTAGAAGCCGATATTCACTTTTGGGGACATTTTTATTAACTAATTTTTCTCCGTGTTGTCTACAAATTCTCTATTAGGTTTTACAATTATACAATAACACTTTGCATTGCAAAAACATTAGCGTATTTAGCTACGTCTATATTATCGCGTTTAATCGAAAATTTTTAGTCAGAGGTAGTAAGGTTCTACTGTATCAATTTTCGAGCTTTCTCAGTATTATATATTATTATTATTTTGCTGTTCTAATCGAAATGTAAAGCTTCAGTCAGTCTTTCTCAATATTTCGTAGCTGTCCCGTGCGTTAATGGCAATGGATGATGGAAAAGAGATATTTTTCGTTTTTCTAATTGTTTTGGTACACTTGGTATTCATGTTCTTGTGCAATCATTGCGGACAGTTACTAATAGATGAGAGCCTGGACGTCTGTAATCTGTCGTGAGTATAACATATATTAAATAAGCTGTTCATTAAATCGACGTTTTACAGATAGTTTTCTACATCTTTAAGTCCCGTATTTAATAAACTAAGAATAATACCATGTAATGATATGAAGATATAACTCCATGTGGTATGACATCCCATTGAAAGCTCAGAAATTATTATTATTCATCATGCTGAAAAGTTCAACTCAATGTTCACTTAATATTTCTTGTATTTTCACTCCGTGTTACCGTGATTTTTCAACGGTAATTTCTTCGCTATTTTCCTGTTTAATCGTACATTTATTTTCACGTTGATACTTAAAAGTTGTTACTTTCCAGATGTTGAGTACGTAGTTCTCGTATTTCACCGTGATGTATTCGACTCAATAGGATATCTAATATGTATCGAAGCCAACGTTACTAACCGTTTGCAGCAAGATCAATCGGTATTTTTACTCAATTTTATAAAGCGAAAGTGTAGCTGGAGTTGAAATTAAAGTTTATGTTTAAGCAAATACAACTTATCTTATTATTCCGCGGCTATGAATCATCTTCATGTAACAAGGCATTAACTCTTTCACAGTGTAATAAAATAACGAAGAATAGGAGAAAAACGGTATTAGGAATTTATATTTTCTCTGTCGCAACATTTTTTGTACTTCGACAGACGAATACAAAAAATACGTAACTTCGTTTATCTATACGTATTACATCTTAATAATTATGTTACGTATAATACAACATAAGATCTGAAATTTATTATTTATTGTATAACCCTGCGAAAGGGTTAAACAAACATAAAAGAAAATTAAAGATTAAAACCTACGATAAAACTATGTGTAACTCTTTGTACAAAATTATTACGCGTAGAAATCGATAGAGATATTAGTGTCGCATTCGTCTTCCAAGAGAAAAGAAATCGTAGTACGGACACATAATTACTCACGAAAACGTAACTGAATTTCCATTTCTTAGCACTGTCTGCACTCTCTAAACTTGACACCGTCCACTTTGAAGAACAGAACGAAACTGTTCGTACGAACGTTTGTCAACGAATGCGAGCGACACCATCGATAACCCTGGAAATTCCTTGCTCACAGAAAAAAGAACCCTACGCGAGTGTCAATCATCGTGCTTCGATGGAAACTTTATTTTCTATACCATATAATTTAGCTACTACTTCCTCGAGGGGAGAAGTAATTTGGATCACAATGTATGCACGCCTTTTATACACCTAATCATTTTCACCGTCAGCTTTCCGAAGATTATCCGCAAACGTTGGAAACATTATAGCAAACAATTCAAAGGGGTGACTCTATGACGTTATGAATAATGTATCAATGCGAGGTGTAATGGAGAGTCAGTTGTTTTGGCATCGAGCAAACGTGCTTCGACTGCCGTGGCAACATGTACGTATTTGAGAAGGGTCCTTACAAAATTTGTCGCATCTTCATGACAATAGCCGGCATCTGGCCGTTTAGTAACTCCTCTCTAAAAATCGCAATAAGGATGGTGATCATGATCATAGGAACATCATTCGTCTTTTCTCAGGTAGCGTAGAATTATTCGTTACCGTGATCATTTAATATTAGAACTGTACTTATTTGTATCAGAGTTGGGCGTTACTCGAATCGGTTCGAATAAATATTTACCTAAGGCAAGTATCCAAATAAATTCTATTTAGTCAGATATTTTATCCGGAGAATAATGATTAATTACGGTAGAATTCTAATTATCCGTATTCTTGGGACTGCAGCATAATTGGGCTATACCTACATATGAAGTAATAAAAGGAATATAATTTAAAAAACAATTATGGCTGATATGAACCGTTCGGAAACTGACCGACTGCCTAAAATGAATTAAATTAATTTTTTGGAAAGTTCAACGCTAATTGTGCACCTGGATAATAAAATTCACATGTGTAGAAATAAGGGGAGTTAATCGGTTCGGCTTCTGAACGGTTCATATAGTAATGCAATTTATTAGCAAAAATAAAATATATAAAATAGAATATATTGATGTAGAACGTGCAAAATATTGGTAATTGTAACATGCATATGTATTTCCATTACTTAAACATTATCGGCGAGAGGAAGATTGAATACTGCACGACTTCCTTATCTGTGTGAAATATAATCAATAACCTGCGGATTTTTATGCGTTTATGGGGAAACTAAATAGTGTATAATAATATGAATAATAATAAACAGTGTATAAAAATGTACGAAATACACAAATTAGAGAAGGTATTTTAATACTTGTGAAGCTACCCTCTGTTTAACTTCCACTTGTGTATTTTTGTTTATGAAGAAATAAATTTGCATCAAAATAATTATCCGAATAATCGGAATTCTACTGTATCCTGTGTTTATTCGAATAAGTAACGATGATTCATTCGAATATTTTTTTTATTAATTCTACGAATAAATCTACCTAAAATCAATAAATTTTTTAATTCAGCGATCGAAAAAATGTTAATTGCGAGAAGCGTCACGATGATATCTTTTTTTTTCTCTTTAAATGACAATTTTAGATGGTGGCGCTATATATTCACGGATGCACTGTGATTAACGTGATTTCCTTCACTGGATTTGGATGTATTATAGCATTATGCTTTACCAAGTACTTCAGTCACATACTTTTACAGAATAAAGTGAGTCGATAAATTCATCTGCACGTTTAAAAACATTTATGATCTTTTAGATTTGATAATTGTATCGATGGTTTTACAATAATATTCCAATAGTATTTTATATTTAATTAATACTATTCTGTGATGTATAATACGTTGAATGCGTTTAATTAATTTTTGCAACTAACACTGGGTATTAGTCTCATTCATAACTGCAGATAAAATTAATCCTGAGGTGGATAGCATATGAATGGGAAATGTTTGCTGATAAGAAAGAGTTAGAAATATTGGAAGATTATGGTAAAAGGCAACGCCGGCTCGTCCTGATTTGCGTATGTACGGAATATATTTACACAATGGATCTTTTACTAAAATGTTTCGTTTCGTTGCTTATAAAATTTTGCACAATTATACGTAGATTGTACAGTTTGTATTCGTGTAAAGTGATGCTGTGAATTCGTCCTTCTCATAATACACTTGGTACAGTTTCATTTCAAATTATACTACAACAAAGAAAAAACTAACTCGAAGTCAATCGTTAACATCGATGAATGTGCTAAATTTTACTAAAATTGCTGAATACGTTACTTGTAAATACATAGTACAACCAGACTGCGGATTCTTATGCAAATTCGTGTATTTACAAATAAGGTTAAAGAAATAGGAATTAAATTGGGAGTTGCTTCACCTTCTAAATACCAAAATTCGTACTGGATTTTGGATATTTTGTATAATTTTACAGATTATATGCACACTGAATTAAAAATGTCATAATTGCTACTTCTGTGACCAAGTATGAGAAGGTATTAAAAAATAAATTAATCGGTTTGCTAATTTGATATTTTCATTTTTAGCAGTCGCAAGTGTAGTAAAATTTATATTACCCGAAGAGTAATTCAATGATATATCAAATTATTCGTAATTTTAGCCATATTGCAATCATCTTTCTGTGTTTACGGTGGCTCGAGCTTTTGGCCGTACTTTTTGGGTATGATAATTCCCTCAAATACGTCTCATCATCCCTCCTTACGAGTAACAGTGGAATATTCTACGGAACTAAACGAACATTTTTATCTGATATACGCGCACTTCATCTGCGCGTTCGCATCGTTAATTTCAATAGCGTTGGGAGTCGAATCTTTGAACATTCTCATGGCGTACCATTATTGCGCGATGTTTCAAATAATATGGTACGTTGACAAAAAAGGTTTAACGTAAGATGTACATATTTCATAAGAAAGTTTCTCTTGATTTTTGCAATAGTTTATTGAATAATGAATAAACCTCTGGATTATTTAATGACAGTATTTATGTGTAAATCTTAATTGTTAAAATAATTGATTAAATAATGAATTTGCTTCTTCATTATGTAATTATGATATTGTATATAATATTACAATATTATAAAAATACTAATATTATAACACTATAATATATTATAAAATATTATAATATTACTAATATTAGAATATATTATAAAATATTACAATATTACTAATATTAGAATATATTATAAAATATTATAGTATTACTAATATTAGAATATATTATAAAATATTATAACATTATTATTATTATAATATTATAATATAATATTAATTTATATATAATATTATAATCTTAGGTAACTATTATCATCTTCTTATTTGACTCATTGAAATAATAATCAAGATATTAAGCTATTGGATCAATTCTTGCGTTTCTGTTAAAGGTATAATTCTGTTTTTATGAGATAACAAAGATGATTCTGTGTTTATAGTTATAGAATGCATAGCGCAATTGACGACGTATCAGGATGCACAAGTATCGAGATATGTGATAAAACTTACAGGAAAATTTGCACGGCGATGCAGATTCACGCACACGTTACGTGGTCGGTATTTACGCTAGTATCGTATTGCATATTTTATGCTAAATGATAACATAGTTCTCGCTGTTCAAGCATGTTCAATTTTATTATGGACTTCCTATCGATAATGCAATTCATTGTCGTCGTATTGGTAGTGTTTTCCTCGACCTTCTATTTACTTCGAGTGAGTATTTCTTGCGTTTTGCAATGAACTTCGTTATACTTTCCAAACATTCTTTTATTTTATATTGCCGTGGCAATATTTGCTCAAATTTAGTCATATTTGCGATATTAGTTTTTTTAATTCTTTGCGGACCATTAAGCGTTTATTAACCCTTTAATTACGGGTACATTTTGAAAAGTTGTACCCTTCAAATGTGAAACATGACAAATCTAACGTATGTCGATAAATGAATTTAATTGAACATATAAATTTCTACACACTTTCAAATATAAATAGCTACATACACTTACATAGAAATGCAAATATTTATTTTATAGAAGATAAATACGGTATATGCACAAAACTGTAATTATTTATATGGTAAAAATTAATTTCGATTAAAATCTTAGAATCGCTTATTGACGACACTCGTGCTTCATGAAAGTTTCGCTTTGTCGTCTATTGACGACGCCAGTGGTTAAAAGGTTGCTCACATTAATTTAAATTTCTTGCTTCAACCCTTTGACTGTGACGCGATATTTGCATGATTCGTTAATCAAAAGTGTGCGTGTGTAAAACAGGTACTTGTGAATAAATTAATCTGAAGCTTAAGATAATAAAATGTTAAATTGCTGTTAACTTGAACCTCCAAGTATTGTTATGAAATGATAAGTTAGAAAATTAATCTACACATGTTGTATTATACAAAATCTATACACCTTTCGCAGTCAAAGTATTAAAAATCGATATGCGTTCAAATACTTAGAAAAGCGTGGGCGGCTATTTTCCGACACGCCTCCGCAAACAGTCAAAGAAGCTATTGTTCATTTCTGAATATCTACTAAAACATTCCTCCACACAACAGTTGTCTCTGACATTATATTCCGATGAGGATTCAGATATGCTGCTCTTGAACGTGTTCCTCGTTTTCGTTCATTTCTCATACTCCTTTCTACAAAACCACATAGGGCAAATCTTCATAGACCACTCGTTGAAAGTCTTCAACGAAATGTAAGTGAAATAACTAAAGGGGTTCGATTATGGGAGATGTATTTTGGATGTACCAGAATAATACATATAATTGTATGATCTGCTTTTTTTTACTGTAGATATAATACAAAATGGTACGCACAACCACTTAGGGTACAAAAGTTGTTACTCATGGGATTGCTAAGAACGTCGAAAACATGCGTTCCGGTTATGGGTGGCATTTATGTTCCATCGATGGAAGGTTTTGCCATGGTGAGGAACTAATTATTCGTTATAATGAATATTGCTCGTTATTTAGGTTCAGTATACCTGTCCCTCGATTTAAGCGTAGAAAGATTTCACTAATATGAAACAAATACTTAACCCTGTTGCGATCTTTGGATCAATTTTGAGCTAACCATGTTCCTATTTTCCTAAAACATTTGGTAGTTTAGAGAAAAACGTTAAAAGGTTGTTATTAATATTCGTAAATTTGAGGTTCAATTTTTATATCGAAGTTCTCTTTTTCTCATAATTTTAAAGCGTTTCTAAAGAAAGACGCGATTTAATTGAATAGAATCTCGAAGATCGTAGCAAGGTTAAGGAAAAATACGATATAAGTTATAAAAAGGTACACATTCTATATATTTTCACAATGAAATTCTAATAAAAATTCTTGGAAATGATAATAGGGGGAAGTTGGACAAAACAGGGTAACTTGATAAAATGGGGTACTAAGTAAGTTAACTTTTGCACGTCCTGTTACTTTATTTATAGGACGAGAAATATTTTCAATCAGTAACACGAATATATTGCAAACGATTGACGACGGGAAGATATTTGTATCGAAAAGCAAAAGCAAAGACACGTGCGAAAATTGTAGCATTTATTATCTCATTTCGTCCAACTTTCTTCTAAATTTTATTCGTTGTCGGTGTCCGAACTGTAATTCAGAAACCTTTTTTTTTTGAACTGGTACATTATACAATTTTTACGTACACTCATGTATAGATTTATGGATAAACTCTATAGAAATAGACTTTTATTTTTTCTTTATCGATATAGAATAGACAAAAATATGAGCATAAAATTGGTACCTTAATTTCAGATGATCAACACGTCGCTATCTTACTTTGCTGTGATACATTCCATTAAATACAATCCTTAACTTCAAAGTAAATACTAGTAGCAAATATACGAAATACTGTATGCACGTTTAGTCTTACTTATTATTGTAACACTCCTTGATTTCAACAACTATCCACTTAACTCCTTCACTTACGAATTTTTCTGCACGAATGCACAGAAACGAAAACAATTTGCTGCTTCAACTTTGCACTAGATGCAAGATATGGAAATATTATACGTTATGTATATATATATATACAGCACCGCTCGTAATATAATTATTCGCATGACAGAGATTTTATTATAAGAGATAAATGGATATTGTATGTTACTTTTAGCACGGTATGACTTACGTCGTTTGGCTTTGCAACTACAGATATCGAGACTATTTTTAGACTAATATTTGCACGATATATTAACTATAGGGTAGATGTACCAATTACTGCCACTTTAAGGTTCGCGCGTAACTTTATTTAACTATTTTAGAACGTCGTTAACATAAAGATCGTTCCAGTTTCGAGCATAATATTGTTCAACCACTCTTTTATTTATCAACAGTTTTTTTATATGTTCAATATAATAAATTCATTACTACGTAATTGAAAATTGACAACAAAGTCCAATGCCCTTCGTACTGTCACTCGAAAACTTTTCATTTAAATAGAAACACGTTTTACATGTATTAACACGTCAGTTTGTGACACGATATAGTAAACGTATCGCCTTACTGAATTATCACACGTTCCATACTTTATAATTATATTGGTCACGTTTCAATGTTCAACAGCACATTTACCTTCTAATATTTATTTATAAATATTAAGTGTACACGGATATACGATGTCTATGTGTTGTTACGTAAATCGAAGTCCAAATTTAGTATAAAAATTAGTTTACTTACGATTCTTTGTACATTACTTTACTATTAAATAAAATAATTCAAGTGGCAGTTATAAGAACAGTGACAGTAATTAGGTCATTTACCCTAATGCCTTTCTCCAAACAGAAAAATATAATAGATAAATGTTGGAGGTAAAAAGCCCATTAATAGGCTCCCGGTAGATGAGCGTTGCTATCGAAAAGTCTACTAATAGGCATTCAGTCTTTAATGTGTTAACATCAAATACCTAATCGCAATGTATTCAGAAATCTTTCCAAGACTTTTATCGTGCGTTCTGTGCACTGCTATCGAAACACTTCACTCGCGAATGCGACGCGTACTGAACTAAACTACTGTAGTGGTAGCGTTTGCAAGCACGCTTGCCCAATTTGACACGCGCTGTGACACCGGAAACCGTGCAACCCTTCTTGGGAAAGGCCATCTGCACGTTTGACTACCACATAATTTACTTAATTCGCGCAACACCTCGGAACATCAATTGTACCGTTATTACCGCATCCAATGTGCATTCGAGGGAAGCTATCGTATTTTTTGTCGCTAAAAGTTTCAAAAGAAAAGGGTTGAATGTATCTACGTAAAATTATACGGACGTCAGACGTCTGTGAAGTTTGGAGTGACATGGATTTCCTTGGAAGCGAATACTGTAACATGAATCAACAATATTTACTTAATGTCAGCCTGTAGCCGTACCAGGAGTCCAGGTTCAGAATCTTTCAGAACGTTTATATGCTTGGTTTTTTGGTATCTTTGTTGGTTTTTCAGGTAATTCTTTCATTGATACAATGTTTCTGCGGGTCATCGTGAATTGTGGTATCTTTTTGTGTTATATACAGTGGCTGCCATAAGTTTCTGGCCAAAATGTAATTTTAATACGGTAGGTGTCCCGATTACTGCCGTTTCAAGCTCATCGCGTAAATTATTTATTATAATTATTATAATTATAATTATTTTAGAAGTTGTTTTACCTAAAAATCGTTCCAGATTCGAGCATAATATTTCTTAATATCTCTTTTATTTGTGGAAATCTTGTTACGTGTTCAGTATGATAAATTGATTACTAATCAATCGAAAATGTATGTACATGGTCCTTATTACTGTCACTGGAAAAGTTGTCACTCTAATAGATATATGATAAATAATAAACGTATTGCTTTTGCTATAGTATGACAATTCTCAAACTTTTTCACTTACATTACTTACGCTTTTTATGCTTAAATGACACATTCACCTCTTAATATTTATTTTTAGATATTAAGTATAAACAAATATGTAATGTTTATGCACTGTTGCGTAAAAACGAAGTCAAAACTTAGTATTAAAATTATTTTATTCACGATTCTTCATACATCGATTTGTTATTAAATAAAATAATTAAAGTGACAGTTATAGGGACACTGACAATTATTGGGACATAGATATATTATTAAATATATCTATATTATCGAAATATAGAATGCTTAACAGTAATGGCTCATTACTAGACTGCGGAACTTTAAGAAAATTCAAATTTTTGTGACCACAGCTGTAAGAATAAAATCAATGCGGACATTAATTTCACCTTCTAAACATCATTACGTGTTCATTAGTTTTAACCATTTTACACTCTATAGCTTTTTTACCGTGAAAAACTCTAACAACTTGATATAGATTTACTAGAAAATTGATACGTTTTTAAACATATATATCAACAAATATAATTTCTGCATTTCAATGTCAAACGTAATTTGTATTGCACAATATGTAATATTGAATCTCAAGTCTTGTAATCTTCCGCAGTAGTATCAGAATCAGCTTAACTTTTCATTTCTACCAATCTAATTATTCGAATTTTTGCGTCAATCGTTTGAGACGAAGATTTTGTATAATTAAAGACTAGTGTAAGATTTTCGTGTAGTATGTTTAAAAAAATTAAATGTCCTGAACTGCCATCTTTAATGTTAAAGGATAATAAAAATGATACTAACTTTCGCCTGAACTATTACAGGTGATACAATCTTGCATTACAGATCGCGATAGTAGTCACATTTTATTTAATGCTAGCTACATAATCGTAACATTTTTGTGCTTAATAAAATATTATACGTACTTTCTGCAAAATGAAGAAATGAGTTAACAGCATGCAGTTAATGATACATAAAGAGAATACATATAAATGATACATGATACATAAATTAATGATCCACAAATATAATCAATTGCAAAATGCAGATCAAGATGTTATTTGAATTCATGAAGCGTGATTGGAATGATATCCGTGAAAACGAAAACTATTTAAACATAATGGGGAGCAGCATGCGCATTGGGAAATTGATTACGAACATTTTTACAGGTAAATTAACCCTCGACTGATATTCTAGAGTCATTAATCGTGTAATCAACTGTCTTTTTTCTTTATAATCGTCTTGGCAATTTATATTTTTATTTTATATTATAATTTACGTTATTATTGTGCTTCGAAAAAGTTCATTGTTTTTTTTTTACGTGTAATACATATGATTGGTAATTGCATTATCTATTGTCAAAAATATGCATCACTCTTACAAAATACAATGAATTACTCCTTATGTAATTGGTATGATGCCACACCAATGGATGATTAATATTATCCATACTGTGAAGCAACAATTTTTGTTTTTGTCTATAATTCTGTAATTGAGAGCCTTAAATGCGTAAACTGAGCCAGTCCCTGTATTGTAAATTTACAGTACAGTGAAAACATGAATTAAAACCGCATAAGACAACATTGTATTTAAAATAGTTCACCCAATTAAATGTTCTTCATGTATTATATAACACCTGTACATTATTGTGTCTCAGCTACCTGAAATACCTTTTTTTAATATGAGATTGAATAGCTAAATTAAGATTGGTTGAGTTTTTTTTTTTAATATTTATTCTTATAATGTTATTGTTTTTATTAATGTTTCTAATAGTATTGTGCATAGCATTTTGCATAGTGTTGTTAATAACTAGACCGTGGATTTTTATGCATTTATAGGAAATGTGTGAAAAGATAGAGAATGTAAACGGTATAGAGACTACACAAAATATTGAAAGTAAAATATAAATTGTAGTATTTGGATGGTGAAACAACCGCCTATTTACATCACCTTTCTTTAATTTTATTTGTAACAATCTGCATTTGTATAAAGACTCGCGGTCGATTAATAATATTTTATTAACAAAGAATATTCTCAATAAAAAAGACATTAACGCGCATTCTTTAATTTTATTCAGTGACACTATGCAATAAATTTCATCTTCTTATTTGTGTTTTAGAACAATCAATTTTGATTTGCACTTCTTTATTTTCCAGTGACAAAATAGAACGTTTGTTAGACTTCGACGATTCTCAAATTTTTAACACGCATAAAGAGCTCATGATTTATTTTAGGATAACTAACGCCGTCATCATTCATCGACGAGTTCACACGTTAGTATTTTTAATCCTTAATCGGTGCATAATACCTGATGCAATGTCAGTAATGAATAAAAAGTAATTTATATAAATGTCAGTAAGTATAAAAGTATATATCGTTACATTGGGAATGTATTTCATACGAACAAAATTATTAATGTAAAATTATAATTATGTATGCATTTTTGTAACGCATTAAGTATACAAAATATTATCTTTATTAAAAATCATTATCTATGATATTTTCATTATGCAAGATCGTGGATATTGTTCAACTTGTGTATAATATGTTCATGGCCATAATAATCTAAATGAAGATGGTAACTGTTTCATGTCTTTGGCTAAGGTCGAGATCTTCAGTGTAAAACACTCATTGTGTCGCCTGACTATGTGTATATCGATTTCTCCTAGCACGTCGTGTTTACCCCATAACATACATTTTCACACCTCAGAAGCGATCGATATCGCAAAGTGCAAACCATCGGCAATTACTACGCTGCTATTTGTTATACACATGCTAACGTTTCAATAATAATGACAAACAATGGTATTTGAACATGATTCATTGGAATGCTTCATTCGTGTAGTGAAATTTTATTAGATTAATTAAAAGATAAATTTGCAGTCGGTTTCCAGAACTATTAAATTAAAGGTTGTCGATTTGAACTACTAACAGCAGCAATATGTAATTGTATTATTTGCAAATGAGAAGAGATACCTCCTGTGCAACTTACATTCAAGCAAAAACACTAACAAGATTTTATTACGCATTTTCCATAAATTGATCCTCTTACCTTACAGTTGAGAAGTATCCACTGTATGTGTATTACTATATTTAGATGAATAATTATGGTTCAGAAGCTTCGCTCCGCGTTTTGGGTACATTTCTACGTAACCCAATTGCCTTCTATATTAATAAACTGTACTGTAATCAGCCTTTTTACTTTCTGTAGTTTTATACGCACATCAGTTCACTTGAATGAATTTTACACAATTAATGTACGTATTTATAAACACGACAGGAGGCTAAAAGTCTTGAAACTTCGATACAGTCTTACACGGCAGAGTAAGAAAGCTCATCGCGATGAGCACCGTGCAGTGTTCGGAAAACAAATGACTATCTACTGTTCGAACAGTAAAGAATTTGCGCCTGCGTGCATTTAAAAAGCAAGGGGTGAATATCTTGAAAATTTTCCTCTAACATTAAGTGTAATTTCAGCCTTACAGTATTCTTTTCATCCCACAATGCAAGAAACTTACAGCTATAGATTGTTGCAAATTACTCGTCCCGTCATTTATTTCTTCCACCTCTGGCGATATTTTGTTGTGTATTGAAAAACCGAGGTGACAAAGTAACCAACCGGTCGATCGAGCCGCAGTCGCTCTTTAGACTTCCTACGAGAATGAAGTTCATCGTAACGAGCTGTTACGGATTCAACACGAAACTTCTGTTGTATCTCGGTCTGTGGCCGACACCTCTTAAAAGATATCGATTATTTCAACTCTTCATGTATCTCTTTTACTTGCCTTATGTGTTGCATCAGGTAATTACTTATGAAGTACCATTAATTATTGTGTCACTGTGTTTCTCTATATTTTATTCTATGGCAAATGTTTCGTGCTTATTGAAATGAATCAAATGTTAGAGTCTGAGATGGAAAGTAAGGCTGTTGTTCATCTGTTAAGCGTTATAGGTGTATTTTGTGGTGCTTTAAACGCATGTCTATTTTCAGGCATCGTGGTTTTATACTGCCGATTGCAATCTCAGATGGATGATAATCGTCTTAACATTTCTTCTACTCAACGTGTTGGGTTTGCTGAGATTCATGTTTTACCATTTATACAGATCCACTGTAAATTTCTGTTTGAAACGTTACAATTATTTTTTGGCCAGCATTAATATATTATCGCCCTGTTAGGTGGTTAATGTCTACAAGGAAATTGAATTGGACTGGAAATATTTGAAGAACGAGAAATATAGTATGCAGACTCTGCAACGTTACGCGGGTGTCGTCCACTATTTCACGTTAGCCGCAACAAGTAAGAAACACGAAAGATTATTCCAACCCACATCATTGATGTAATACTTTGGAGAATTCTAAAATATTTCAGTATACTGGCTCGTACTTAATGTTGCTACTATTTCACTATGCATGATTTTATCTAATTGGGAAGGGTCAAAAAAGCATGAATCATCGTTAACCGCGAATGAGTTAAATAAAACTGGGTGTAAATCCGGAGTTTCCGTCTTAAATCCGGTCGCAGCTTTCAGTTTTCTTATCTTTATAACTACCGATACAACGTACCTGGCATTTACGGAACACGCCTGTGGCTTGTTCAAAATTGTGAGGTAAAAGATAATTGAATAGAACTATTGCACCTATAATACACTCAACATAGCGGTAATTCGTGTATGTTACTGTAAAAGCCCGAAAATTGGTAAATCCTAGGTTTTATCGGTCTATCCTACCATTCACCATTGTGTGGTGATAAAAGTCCGAAATCTATTCCGGTAAATGCTAGAATTTACCAATACCAATTGGCAAAGGTCCGTTTTGTCTGGTTATAGTTTAGCTACTCAAATGAGTGTCGGTATTTGTTGAAGTCAAATATTTCGTTGTAATGCGTAGAAAATTCCACATCTTAAAATATTGGTAGAAGCGAATTTTTTTAGAGCTTGACCATAGAACGTCGGCTAATTAAGGTTTGGGGATGCCTGCGAACACCCAAGGTATGAATGTACAAACTGTCGCGACGTTTTGTAGGCAGTTCTAACAGTGCGCTCGTCTTGTGAACATCACCGATACTCCTTCCACCGTATTAAATATAATTATTTACTCACTTTATTCCACACGAGTCAGTTGTTTAATATAACCCTTCAACAGTTTTTTTTATATTTTCAATTACTTTTCAAGCATGTAAGTTTGAAAGTATTCTAATAATTATTTATCTTGCATAGTTTCTCTGAAACTCAAATTTCATGCCATACCTGTTGTACAGGATCCATATTTTTAATTATAATTGCTTATTTAAAAAGTATATACATGGAACAGGGAATTAAGACTGTGTTATATTATGTGGTACAGTTGATAAAATGTTTTCGGAATTTTAATGCCTCACTCTGGTAAATGCTAGGATTGACCGATAAAACCTAGGATTTACCAATTTTCAGACTCCTACAGTAATATGTATAGTATGAAATGAGAGAAATATTTGAAATATTTTCCACCATTATATTTACTAGTATTTCTAACCGATAAGACTACGTTGCACGTTCGATGCGATTTCCTTGTGCTTCAATACATTTTTCGACTCTGCGAATTACATTTTTAGCGTCTTCTGTTAATAATGACCCAAATATGAATTTACAAGCTGTTTTTATCTTTCTTGTTAGATCATTTACATCTGTGAAATATCCCAAATATTTCTTTCATTTCTGACCGCGTGTAACCTTGAAAGCCATAGTTTACTACATGGTTGATCTCATCTTGGTGCACGCTTTCACATGATACGAAAAAATTCGTTGCGTTCCATTTGGAAAATTTAAAGTTGCCTTCATTCCATGTAAGTGACTGCAAATGTAATAAATTACTACATAGTATTACGTTGGTTTTACGAAAAGGCATAAAACTTCGCCGTCTTTCATTTCTTCAATACACTTCCCCTTTCCAAGGAAAATAGTGGCTAGTATTCGCGTCAACCCCATGGCACACTTTAAACTGAATCGTGTTTCCATAGTGTAAATATAGCACGTAGTTCAACAAAGTAATGTACATTCTCGTCTCACTTTGATTATTTTCAGATGTATGGTAAAACTCTTTATTTCCAAAAATGGACAGAAAATATTTGTGTCATTGCGATACATTGTCGAATTGACGGAAGTTTTTATAATGTACAAATATAAATCCTTAGAATTCGTTTACTGAATGAATCCCTGTGTATAATAACAGCTAGCGATAAGAGATTACTCTTCGGTAAACATGTTCAATGTATGAAAGTGACATATTTAAGAAAACTAACTTCAGTCCTTTGTCCTTTTCACGTTAATCCATTGCCTTACAACAGCGAGTCATATTAGTGGTACCAATTACAGTTCAAATACAATAAAGATATGTTATATTTATGGTAGAAGCTGATTTAAATTTTAACCGTAGTTTTGATTTACAGCGCTAATATCTACCAAATCGAAACTGACTATAGTGATTCAATACTTTGTATTCTACACATTGTTGAAGTAGTGAATAGTTTGTGCTACTATGAGTAGCTAATTTGATAATTGCGAGGCAAGGGATTACTATGTCACATACGTACCTATATCTGATATACGGAACTATAGTACAATATTTCACGTATGACGCTTAGTTTGTCTGTTTTATACATCTTTTGTGTGTACTTTCGAAACGCACAGTATGCATAATAGTAGTGACCATATTAGTTTCGTTACGGTAACACTGTTTTGTATTAAGCAATTCTTACAGAAGAAACGAGGTATTCGGTTAAACCTTACTGCTATTCTGTTTCAATAGCTATCATTTAAAGTATGCAACTCAGATGAAGACAATGGATTTTCCCACGTCCAGGAAAACCGACGATACCTACGCTAGAATAGCATTTGCCGTGCATGTTCATTGCAGAGCAATAAAGTTGGTAGTTTCTTGCAATTATTTTATTAGTCAGCACGTTTGGAAGCGCGATATAATTCCACTTATTTTCATCTACTTTTCCCCTGATTTTTGGAGGCTGATGCAATTCGTTTGGGACAAGTTTTGGTCTAACTTTGGTATTGCGCTGCTTTTTGGCGGCATTACCGCAGTCGGAGGTTTGATAAGTGTGAGTTATATTTAGATTTCCATCAGGATTAAATATCGTTTCTTTGTACCTTAACACGTACGCGGACGTGAATGCTATAGCATTCATTTTCATTGCGATGCAAAATGACGTGAATGCAATAACATTCAAATTTATAAGCCACATTATCATTCATTCAACTTTACGTAGCATTCATTTTTTGAAATTATTCAGCACTTAATTTCTAACCGTGTATTTTCGTATAGCGATATTTATGTGTGCTTTGCGTAACTTGTGATGAAAGTAAATATGGTAAATGACCCAATTATTATCCATGTTCCTATAACTGTCACTTAAATTCGTTTATTGAACACTAGATTGCCGGAGCGAGTCAATTTGACACATTTCAGATTTCATACCTAA
The DNA here is from genome assembly GCA_028830335.1 of Eucera pruinosa. Classification (NCBI taxonomy): domain Eukaryota; kingdom Metazoa; phylum Arthropoda; class Insecta; order Hymenoptera; family Apidae; genus Eucera; species Eucera pruinosa. The sequence continues at coordinate 9,289,294 of JAMYCR010000005.1, forward strand.
TATTATAGAGACCATAAATATTATTTTTCAGTACTTCTTTATGTTAACTTTAATTAATACAATGGTATGAATATGTATTCTACGTGATTCTATTCATCCTCACGCTTCTAATTTCGAATATTTATATGCAGTATACGTATTTTTCCGGAAGCCTCTCAAATGATGCAATTAACGTCCGGCAATCTAGTGTTAATAGCACAGTAATGTACGAAGAATCGTAAATAATGAAATCTTGATACTAGATTTCGACTTCGGTTTACGTAACAACACATAGACATTGTATATTCGTTTACACGTAATATTTATAAATAAATATCACGAGGTAAATATGTTGTTGAACATTGGAGCGTGACCAATATAATTATAAAGTATGGAACGTGTCATAGTTCAGTAAGGCGATACGTTTACTATATATCTTATATCTGTTACACAAACTGACGTGTTAATATATGTAAAACGTGTTTCTATTTAAATGAAAAGCTTTCAAGTGACAATAATACGAACATTGAACTTTGTTGTACATTTTTAATTACGTAGCAATGAATTTATTACATCGAACATATAAAAGAATGTTCATAAATAAAAGAGCGGTTGAACAATATTATGCTCGAAACTGGAACGATCTTTATGATAAATATGTTCTAAAATAGTTAAATAAAATTACGCGATAAACTTAAAGTGGCAGTAATTCGTACATCTATCCTAACGAGCGGGCGTTTACTGACAAGAGTAACCACATGTATTATTTTACTTACAAGTTTAGCTGCGACATGCCTAATTTCGAGTTACGCGTATTAAAATTTCTGTCAATTTGGATTCGAGACATCCGCAGTGAACGTGTTAATATCGAGCTAAATGTAAACTGCATAAATGCCGCTGAACCAACAAAGTTAACGAATATTATTGACCCATATATTTCGTAAAACCATTGATTTAGTTCTGCCAAATGTTGGAAGCGAAGGACGATCTGATAGTAACCATTCTGTCAACTATATGTACGTCGTCCATATTTGCTTACGTAGCATTGATAGCGCAAATGGGGCAAAGAGTGACCGACCACAGTTTACGCGTTTTTCTTGATGCGTGAGTATATCTCTTGCAATCTAAATCTCTAAAATGTTCTTAATTAATAATAATTTGAAACTGCAACTACGTTTCTGACTGTTTTTGACATACAATTAACACGACATAGAGAAATTTTGGGGAAAAGGGTATCAACAATTTATCCAATCTCTGTTTTTGCCTATCCTTTTTTCTCCTTTGGTATCTAATGACGGAAATCGCAAACACTCGTATATACGTAAATTTCAGATACAATTCAAACTGGTACGAAATTCCTCTCGGAGCGCAAAAATTCTACTTAATTATTATGCAACGAAGTATAAACACCTGCAAATTTTCTGTATCTGGCTGGTTCGTTATGTCAAGAGAGGGATTCGCCACGGTAAGATTGATTTATCCGTCATAGTATCGCTATGTGTACTTAACAACTATTCTCTCATTTCAGTTTTTACAAGCGAGTTTTTCATTTTTCACCGTCTTCTATTCCTTGCAAGCGTCGTAACGCCGTTAAAAATTCTCAAATAACGGAAATGGCATACAAATTGTACTTAATCGTGGTAGACTATCTGTTATGATCCTAGTTACATGTTACATGTTGTTACTTGTTAATATTTCTTGCACAACGTTTAAACTTGTTCACTGATTATAATATTGTCTATAAATGTGTTCTCAGAAATGATAAAAAGTCGTTGTTCTGTTCTCCGCATTTTCTGTGTTTTTTTCAAAAATCTGTTTTATATAATGTCGAACTATTACCGTCCATGTGGTATATCGATATTTCTTTTTACTAACTTCCGTGAATGTTTACTGAGCAATTGAGTTTACTGAAATGTTTACTAAATCGATTCTATTATCCAGATATTATAATATCTTCTAAAACTTGTTGGTTTGCTCATTAGGCAGCTATACAGTATCTGCGCCAAAAAATACGCAGTCGTATTAACTATAAAACCAATCAGATCGCTGAAACACTTATCTTGTTTCCCCTTTAAGCATATTAATTATCATAACAATCATGGGGCATCGTCAGGGACAGTTTGCAGTTTATAGAATCTTCAGTTGCTACTACAGTTAAAGTATGTCTTAATTTTGATTTTCTAATTAATTGACTTCAATCTCGAGTAGTCATAGTTGTCTAAATATGAAAATAGTAACTGTTTCCAGACATTGGCTAAGGTTAAGATTCTTACTATAGTTGCGAGACTATATTGATTTTTCCTAGCACACCGTATTTTCCCCATAACATACATTTTCACTTCTCATACAGTAAATTGCTGTAACATTAGTAGCATTTACAGAGTTACCATTAGCTATACGTACGATAATATGTGAGTATTTAAGTAATAAAAACAAGCAATGGTATTTGAACATAATTCATTCAAGTGCCTCTATCGTGTAATGAAATTTTCTTAGATTAATTAAACGATAAATTTGCAGTCGATTTCCAGGACCGTTAAATTAAAAGCTGTCGATTTGGACTAATAATAGCAGCAATATGTAATTGTATTCTTTGCAAATAAGAAGAGCTACTTCCTGTGCAACTTACATTCAAGCAAAAACACTAACAAGACCTTATCACGAATTTTCCAAAAATTGATCCTCTTACCTTACAGTTGAGAAGTATCCACTGTATGTGTATTACTATATTTAGATGAATAATTATGGTTCAGGAGCTTTGCTCCGCGTTTTGGGTACATTTCTACGTAACCCAACTGCCTTCTGTATTAATAAACTGTACTGTAATCAGCCTTTTTACTTTCTGTAGTTTTATACGCACATCAGTTCACTTGAATGAATTTTACACAATTAATGTACGTATTTATAAACACGACAGGAGGCTAAAAGTCTTGGAACTTCGAAACAGTCTTGCACGGCAGAATAAGAAAGTTCATCGCGATGAATACCGTGCAGCGTTCGAATAACAAATGACTAAGAACTGTCCACAACAATAAAGAATTTGCGCCTGCGTGAATGTAAAAAGCAAGGAGTGAATGTCTTGAAATTTTTCCCCTAACATTAAGTGTAATTTCAGCCCCACAGTATTCTTTTCACCCCACAATGCAAGAAACATGCAGCTATAGATGGTTGCAAATTACTCGTCCCGTCAATCATTTCTTTCACCTCTGGCGATATTTTGTTGCGAATTCAAAAACCGAGGTGACAAAAGAACCAACCGGACGATCGAGTCGCAGTCGCTCTTCAGACTTCGTCCGAAAATGATGTATCTCAGAAGGACCAATTACGACTTCAATAAGAAACTTCTGTTGGTTCTCGGGCTCTTGCCGACTCCTGATAAAAGATTTCGGATATTTCGTATCTTCGTGTACGTGGTATACCTGCCTTATGTGTTGCTTCAGGTAATTCCTTATGAAATACTATTAATTGTCGTGCCTCTATATTTTTCTATGCTATACTACTTGACAAATGTTTCGTGCAAATTGAAACGAATCAAATGCATTAGTTTTAGATGAAAATGAAGTACCTTGTTTATTTATTAAGCATTACAGGCGTATTTTGTGGTGCTTTAAACACTTGTTGGTTTTCAGGCATCATGGTTTTACACCGATGGTTGCAATCTTAGATGCGCGATAAACATCTCATCGCTTTTCCTAATCAACGTGATATGCGTTCTGAAATACGTGTTTTACCATTTAAGAGGAGACACTGTAAATTTCTATTTGAAACGTTGCAAATATTTTACGAGTAACATGAATATATTGTCGCCCTGTTAGGTGTCTGGTATGTACAAGGAAATTGAATTCGACTGGAAATGCTTGCGGAACGACAAACAGAGCATAGAGATTCTACGAAAATACGCGGGTTTCGTGCACGTTATCACTATAGCACTAATGAGTAAGGAAGATGCGAAACACTTAGGGTAGACGTCCCAATTACTGTCGGTGTTCCTATAACCGACACTTTAATTATTTTCTTTAATAACGAAGTAATGTACGAAGAATCGTAAGTAAACAAATTTTGATGTTAAATCTGAACTTTGCTTTACGTAACAACACAGTAAACATTGTATATTCGTTTACACTTAATATTTAAAACGAAATATTAGGAAGCAAATGTGCTATTGAACATCAAAACGTGACCAATGTAATCGTAATGTATGGTACGTGTCATTATTCAGTAAAGGCGCTACGTTTACTATGCATCTTACATTTGTTACACAAACTGACGTGCTAATATATGTAAAACGTGTTTTTATTTAAATAGGAACTTTTCAAGTGACAGTAATAGGGACATTGGACTATGCTGTACATTTTCAATTACGTAGCAATTAATTCAGTATATTCAACATATAAAGAAATGTTCATAAATAAAGGAGCGGATGAACAATATCATGCTAAAAACTAGAGCGATATTTAGGTTAAATACGTTCTAAAATAGTTAAATAAAGTTACGCGATCACCTTAAAGTGGCAGTAATTGGTACATCTACCCTATTCCACCCTATCATTAATGCAACACTTTGGAAAATTATAAAATATTTCAGTATTGTTGTGCGTGGGTACTGTTACCTCTATTTTATCATGTGTATTAATGCCTAAGTCGCCAGATTATATGCGTTTCTGGCATATCTTGCGTTCATCTCCATTCTTTATGGACGATAAACCTGTGTGTAAATCTGGATTTCTTATATTAATCATGGCCACAGTAACCGGCTTTCTTATCCTTGTATCTACCGATACAACGTACATGGTATTTTCGGAACACGTCTGTGGGTTGTTCAAAATTGTGAGGTAAAAGATAACTGAATAGAATTGTCGCACCTAGAATACACCTCAACTTGGCACTAGGTTGCATGTATTTTAAACTGTAGTGTATGTTCACGGTGTAAAGATAGCACGTTGTTTCACGAAAATAAAATTCTAATTCGTTTCACTTTCATTATTTTTAGCTTCATGCTATTTCTCTTAAAAAGGCATGCTATTTCTCTTCTCCAAAAAAAATAAACATATTTACAATGTGATACATTTTCGAATTGGCAGAAGTTACTATTTTTATTATGTATAAATATCAATATTTACAGTTCGTTGACTTTGGGAGTATCTGAATAGCAATTGGCGACGCGAGGTTACTTTTTAGTAATCGTGTTAAAAGTATAAAAACGACACAATTAACCCCTTGACCTACGATCATGTTATAAGCTACGTGTGCTAGCATTAGCTGATCACTGCTTTCGTATCATGCTCGGTTCAAATCATTTGAATATTGTTGAAAAATTGTATTTAATAACAACCCCTATTCTTATAAAGCAGTGCTAAAATTAGAGTTCAAATTAAATTTCACCCTCAATAATACGAATTTTTGTTGAATCTACACCATAATTTATAGAATTAGTGTGACTCGTTATTGTAGGGCAAGAGGTTAAGAAAATCGACTGCAGACTTTCGTCCATCTCACGGCTGCATGCCACATATATCTGATGTACGAACTTATCGTTCAATATTTCTTATATGAAATAGCATCGCACATACGAGAGACTTTGTGCAAGCAGCTTAGTTAGCCTATTTTGTATATCTTTTGTTTGTAAAAACGTACAGCTCAAAATTGGCGTGTGCACAATAGTGATGATTATATCAATTTAGTTACTATGTAACACTGTTTTGTATTAAATAATTACTATACAGAAATCGAGAGGGTATTCTCCCTTAAAAATATTCTATTTCGATAGCTATCACTTAAAGTACGCAGCTCATAGGAATACGGACTTTCCTGCGTGCAACAAAAGCAATGATATCTACGAGAGAATAGTATTCGCCGTGCGCCTTCATGTCAGAGCAATAAAGTTGGTAGTCTCCGGCAATCATTGTCTTGATACGCTCGTTTGCCAGCATTATTTAAGTGTACTTAATTCTCACTGCTTTTCTCTTGATTTTCGGAGGTTGCTGCAGTTTTCCTGGGACAAGTTTAAGGCAATATTCATTGTAACATTATTCATTGGTACCATGATTGGAATCGCAAGTTTGATAACCGTAAGTAATATTCAAATTTTCATTGGAATCGCTTGAATACTGTTTATTCATTTTTTTTCTTCTTTACATACGATTACCTTTGACACTTTCGCTACCAGTGACGCATATGTGCGTTGCATCTATTTCGTTGTAACACCTTAAGAACAAAGTTTTTCCACACTTTTCATACATGTACATATGTAACGCATTGGAAAACTTTGCTATTACGTAAACGCATTAATAAGAAGCTAAATGTTAATTATAGCAGCAAAGTTTGAGAATCTTAATGATCTGTATATTTCGTAAAACCATTTGCTTATCGTTAGTTCTGCCAAAGTGTGGCATCGAAGGATGATTGGAGACTAACGATTATGCCATTTCTATGTGTGCTATCTGTATTAATTTACGCATCATTGGTAACACATTTGGGGCAACAAATGACCGATCACAGTTTAAGCGTCTTCCATGATGCGTAAGTACATTTCGATCTGAATATCTAAGATGTTATTCATTTCTTTCTCTTAATAATCATTTTAAACCAAAATTACATTTCGGGCGTGCAACTAACACGATATAGAAAACTTTTTTGGAAAACGGGGAACAACAATTTATCGAATCTTTATTTCTCCCTATCCTCTTTTCGTCTTGCTTAAAAAGAAAAAAAATGAAAGAAATCCCAAACACTCGTATATCTAAATTTCAGATATAATTCAAACTGGTACGAAATCCCTCTCGGGGCGCAAAAGTTCTACTTAATTATTATGCAACGAAGTATAAACAGCTGTACATTATCTATAGCTGGCGTGTTCATTTCGTCAAAAGAGGGATTCGCCTCGGTAAGATGAGCTTATTTGTCATGATGTCAATGTATCGGATTGAACGGAAAGTTCGTGACGAATTTTATATCGAAAAGGTATAGTCGAAGAAGCGTAGTAAGAGCATCGCTAAATGAAATTTAATTTGCGACATTAACACTAAAACTACCAACGACTGGATTATGCTTATCGTATCAAAGAAATAAAAACGCAGTGCAATTGAAGTGAATCTTTATTTATATTCCATACAAAAAGTCTTGGAATATTCTTGAAAATGCACTGCTGCAATCCTATATAATTTTGATAGCAAATTATGAACCGCTGCAAACTTATTTCATTTTTATAGCAAATTATGAACTAGTTATTTCGACCGCCTTGGTAGTTTTAATGCTAATAAAAAGTTGTAAGAAAAATCAAAGATGCTTTATCCAATGAGATATATATGTTGATTTTTTTTCAGATTTCTTAACTACAGGATTGAATTTTAAAAAAGTAGACACCAATTTTTTACTGAAGTTTTTAAATGACTGTGTTTATATTTTTATAGTTAGTTTTATAGTTAAAATAGAAGCAGTTTGCTACCCCAAAGGCCTTTCTTAAATTGAACTTGAACAGCTACATTAAGGTGCATTCAGATCTAATCGTTGGTTATTACCAGATCTAAAAATGAAAAACAAAATATAAATAAACAATTAAATATTAACAAACTATTAAATTAAAAAATATATGGGAACACAGAATGTCATTCGAGATAATCATACTTGGCCCGAGATTAGGACTACGAGTCAAACTCGTGATATTCATGTTTGGTATGGAATTGTAGCAACGAGTCAAACTCGTGATATTCAGTTTTGGCACAAAATTTTCATCACGAGTCAGACTCGTCAAAGTAGTGCAAGGGGTTAAAGAACATTGTGATATAAGGATGGCTCTCTCTACTTCGATCACTCCGTTTCGCTTTACTAGTCGTGTCTTCGCGACCAAAAAACTCTCTCTTGACTCGTCGTCAGGTACAGTTTTCCGCTCACTTGATGGCACGCGTGACGGCACAGGGGCAAGAGGATTCGGACCGCCCATTGCCACCCTTAACCCACCCTGAGCTTCCCATTCCAAGCCTTCACCACGCAGCGTGACATAATAGTAAGAACGGAATTAAATTGCGCCCCTATCTATAGAGATATAACTATTGTATAATAGTAATACGTGTTACATTACGCCAATGGGATTCTGTTCGCTGCGTGTGTCTCATTATCTCTCTCTATCTTACTGCCTTCCTTGTCAGTGAGTCCACATGTGTGTAACTGTCGCACCGAATAGCGAACTGGAGTTCAATGCGTACAGTGCAGAGATGACTTGTTGGCGAGGCAAACCGATTGGCTGTCGCATATTAGCGACACCTTCGGTCACACGTATTATAGTCATTGGCTGAATCGGTCGCGACTACAAGTCTACAGCGTGACAAAGAACGCGAAACAAAATACGTCGAGGTAGAGTGAGATAGGACGACTTGGAACTACAACTGAATCACATTGGTGTAAACCTAATTTTTTTTTCTCGCGAGGATGTGGGGAAATCTTCAAGAAGATACCTGGCAGGATCCGCTCTCGCGAATCCTTAGCGAATATGAAGGACCTACTACTATGCATGTAGCATCCAAGAATTCGGAAGAAAGATTTTCTACTAGCTAATGGGCGGAGCGAGCGACTAGCTCCCCTTGCCCCTGTGCCATTCAGCTTGTAGGACGCTCGCCAACAAGTCATCTCTGCACTGTACGTGGGAATAGGTGTATCCCTTCCCCTTTTCTCGCATACCTGTCGCGTGCCTTCAAGAGAGCGGAGGACTGTATATTTGTAGGCCCAGCGCCCTTCCCTAGCCGTTACTACCCCCAACGTTACGGGGCTCGATGCTGGGCCTTCCGACATCGCGCACGTGGGGGAAGTTCGCGGGTTTTCCCTTCAAACTTTCCCCGTCTGCACGTCAAATGTTTGGGACAGGACCCCGATTCACGGCAAGCTTACGGAAACCTTTCCGTTATGGTTAATCTATCGTAAACCTGTGCCAAGCTGTTCCACCGTGTATGCATACGAAGACTCCTACAGTGAAATACAATATAAATATAATGCCTCACGAACATTCCGTTCAACCCAATACAACATTTAACAGAATGGACGTAACAATTATTCTCTAATTTCAGTTTTTGCAATCGACCTTTTCATTTTTCACAGTCTTCTATTCCATGCAAGTGTAACAACGTTACAGATTCTTACGAAATGGAAAGGGCGTATAAATTGTACCTAACTGTACTTACGCTTCTGTTATGATCATATCTGAATGTTACTTGTTATTACTCATTGATGTTTCTCGCACAATGTCTAAACTCGTTCTCAAAATATAATATTACTGCTACTAAATTGTGTTCCAATTGTATCTTTAAGTTATCCAATTCTAATCTCAAGTCGCTATTCTTAACGAAATATAAAGATTGTATGCATGTTTTATGGATTTCGCTAAGATGGAGTATTCTATTCACTGTGTTAAGAGACTACATCAATTTTTCCAACCACGGCACGTTTTCCCCATAACGTATCATTTTCGCTTCTCACAAACGATCGATGCAATATATTGCGGGACCATTGGCAGTTACAGAGTTGCCAGTAGTTATACACATGCTGATAAATGGATATTTCAATAATAATGACAAACAATGGTATTTGAATATGATTCATTGGAATGTTATATTCGTGTCGTGAAATTTTGTCAGATTAATTCGGAGATAAATTGGCAGTCGTTTTCCAGAATCATGAAGTTGATAGCTCTGAATCTGAACTAATAACAGTTGCAATATGTAATTGTACTGTTTACATACGAGAAGAGCTACCTCTTATGCACCTTTCAATCGAATAAAAACATTAACCAAGTTTGATTACAAATTGTTTAAAATTTGATTCTGTTACCTTACATAATTATCAATCAAGAGCTTAACCCGGTGTATTGGGTACATTTCTACGCACCTCCTATATAAATCAATTTTTTTAATTTTAACCGCACTACAATCTGATCTTTTACTTTCTTTAGTTTTATACGTACTTTAGATCACTTAAATGAACTATGCACGATTAACGTAGATGTTTACGAATACAGCAGAAGGTTAAAAGACTCGAAACTTAGATCAGTTCTGCACATCAGAATAAGGAAGCATATCGCGATGAACATCGTGCAGTGTTCGAATAACCAATGACTGAGAACTGTTCATAACAATAAAGAATTTGCGCCTGCGTGAATTTCGAAAGCAACGAGTGAATATCTTAAAATTTTCCACGCCAAGTTAAGTGTAATTTCATCCATGCAGTATTCTTTTCACCCCAAAATGCAAGAAACGTGCAGCTGTAGATTGTTGCAAATTACTCGTTCCGTCAATCATTCCTTCCACCTTTGGCGATATTTTATTGTGAATTCGAAAACCGAGGTGACAAAGTATCCAATCGGTCGATCGAGTCGCAGTCGCTCTTCAGACTTCCTTGCGAGAATGGTGTCCTTCACAAGGTACGATTACTCGTTCAACAAAAACCTTTTGTTGTTAATCGGGCTCTGGCCGACTCCTGATAAAAGATTTCGGATATTTCGGATCTTCATATATGTGGTATATCTGCCTTACATGTTTCTTCAGGTAATTTTTGTATCAAACACTGTTAATTATCGTACCGTTATATCTTTCTTTATTATATTCTCTGCCAAGTATTTCATGCACATCAAGATCGAATGAAATGTCACAGTTTGAGTTGATAAATATATACCTTGTCCATCTGTTAAGCATTATATGCGTATTTAGTGGTGATTTAAATATATGTTGGTTTTCAGGCAACGTGGTTTTTGACCGCTGATCGCAATCTTAGATGGTTGACAAACATCTTAACACTTTTTCTAGTAAACGTAATCTGTTTCGTGAGATACGTGTTTTATCATTTAAGAGGAACTACCGTAAATTTCTGTTTAAAACGATGCGTCGGTTTTTCTACGGAACATTAATATTATTACCGCATTGCTAGGTGTATAATCTATTCAAGGAAATTGAATTCGACTTGAAATACTTGAAGAACGATAAACAGAGCATAGAGATTCTGCGAAATTGCGTTGCGTTTGTGCACGTACTTACCGTCGTACTAATGAGTAAGAAACACGAAGGCTATTCCTTAATATTCGAGATGGGTCGAAATCTAATTTCTAGATTCGCGAAACTCGAATCCGAATCTTTGCGAACCTTCGAATTTACCTCAAAATTATTTATTTAATTTAATTTAATGAAACGTAAATATATTTACAATTTAAACAAATCAATAAGCGGAAAAACTTCCGGAAATATTAATTATTAATTTTCCTTTTTGTATTTTATTTTTTCTCGTTATAAACGACCATAATAAATTACGATTATCGATAATATAATTGTATCGATTAAAGTGAATCTAAAGATTAAACGCAAGCTCTATTAGATTATTAGTTAAATAAATTCGTATCATGGCAATGTTTTTGCTATTTATACAAACTAGTTTTTAGAGTTTCGAATCATAAAAGTAGCACAAAGTTTCGAGATTCGGGAATTCGTAACTTTTTGAATTTCCATGACTTTCGAGGTTTCGAGGTTTCCAGTGTCCCATCCGTACTTCCAATCATTGATGCAATACTTTGAATAATTATAATATATTTCAGTGGTTTGTTGTGTGAATACTTCCATCAGTGTTGCGTTATGTTTGTTGATGCCTAAATCGCAAGCCCCGGAAAATCATATGAGTTTCTGGCAATTTCCATTCTCCATGAATGAATTTGATACGTCTATATGTAAATCCGGGCTTCTCATTTTACTTACGAGCACAACTATCGATGCTGTTATCGTTATATCCACCGATACAACGATCCTGACGTTTTCAGAACACGCCTGCGCGTTGTTCAAAGTTGTAAGGTAAAATATAATTTAACAGAATTGTCGCAGCTATAATGCATTCAACATTGCAATAGGTTATATATATTTTGAGTTGAAACGTATGGTCACGATGTGGAGATAGCACGTTGTTCAACGAATGCAATGCACAAATTCGTGTCACTTTATTTTCAAGTTTATGATCACTTTCGTGATTGCCAAAAAAAACTTTTGTGTCTGTGTTGCTTAGGGTAGATGTATCAATTACTACCACTTTAAGATTATAGCGTAACTTTATTTAACTATTTTAGAACTTCGTTAACATAAAGATCGTTCCAGTTTGGAGCATAATATTGTCCAACCCTTCTTTTATTTATGAACATTGTTTTCATACGTTCAATATAATAAATTCATTACTACATAATTGAAAATGTACAACAAAGTCCAATTTCCTTTGTACTGCCACTTGAAAACTTTTCATTTAACTAGAAACACGTGTTACATATATTAACAAATCAGTTTGTGTAACAGATATAAGATATGCAATAAACGTGTCGCCTTACTGAATTATCACACGTTCCATACTTTATAATTATATTGGTCGCGTTTTAATATTCAACAGCACATTTGCCTCCTAATATTTATTTATAAATATTAAGTGTACACGAATATACAATTTCTATGTGTTGATACGTAAACCAATCTTCAGATTTAGCATCAAAATATGTTTCTTTACGATTCTTTATCTATTACTTTGCTATTAAATAATATAATTAAAGTGGCAGCTATAGGAATAGTGACTGTAATTGGGTCATTTACCCTATATCTTTTCGAGTTGAAAGTAATTAGTGTTTTTATTACAGATAAGAATGATTGTTACAGATCATTGCTTTAAAATGCTCCGAGTGTATCTCTGTGTACAATAATATAATTAGTGATAATAGATTAATTTCCAATTATCGTATTCAAACTAAGGACGGGTAATTCTGAATTGATTTTCTGAAGAATCGATTGTTCCGAAGTAATTTTCGTTTTTTTTTCTTCTTATCGTTTCTAGTATATTCGATTTTAAGACGAATCGATTTTTTTAGTTACGAATCGGTCTTCGATTCAATGTCGTTATAAAGAATGATCAATATGTACTTAAATTATTGTTAATTCTTCCTCTCTCTAGTCCTAAATAAATAAACAAATCTACAATTCTAATTTAAAAGTTTACATGCTGTATCTCATCAGGAGATACTATTGGTATCTCGATAGTGTTCTAAATGTAGCTTTGCTGTAACACTGTTTTGTATTTATTTATTTGTTCATTCATTCGTAAACGGGCCAGGTAGCCCATCTTATATACAAATTTATATTATGGCATAATGATACATTTAGAATCGCCAATATGTACATGAAAGCACTCACTTTTTACTTAAAATCTCACGCGTCACACAGAAGGTTATAAATTTTAATTGTATTAAGTAGTTAGACTAAAGAAATCAGGACATTATATTGAACTTTACATATATATCCTATTTCAACAGCTATCATTTAAAACGTACAACCTACAGAGATACGAAAAAGTATCCTGTGACCGACAAAACCAATGAAATGTATGCGAGAATATTTTTTGCTCCGTCTCCATGTCAGAGCAATAAAGTTGGTAGTCTTCGGCAATAATTTTCTCCATGCGCTCCTTTGCAAGCGTGATTTAATCGTACTTATTTTTAATTGCGTTTCTCCTCATTTTCGGAGGTTCATGCAGTATTTTTGGGACGAATTTACGGTAATTTTCCTTATGACGTTACTTTTTGGCAGCATTGCTACAATTGGAAGTTTAATAAGCGTAAGTAATATTCAGACTTTCGATAGAATCGCTCGAATATTGTATTCTTCTACGATAACCCTGGAGCGACGGAGACCATTTCTGTTGCCCTCAACAGATGGAACGAATTAAACATTAAAGAGTTAGAGATGTATGTAGACTTTTGCGACTGACTGCATGTCGTTCTCCAGGGATGGTTAAAAGCATATGCATATGTACATATGTGCCGCTCATTTGCCACGTTAATTAACTCCACAAAACGAAAAGTAGAGAAATGGATGAAATAATGTTCACTTTTTTTTTTCTTTTATTTTTTATAAAATTCCCATCGAAATTTAAATTCTAATTAGCACTGTAGAATGTAGAATGTATTATTGGTGAAGCTTTCATCCAATGACATATATAATCGTTATTATTGTTACGTCCCGACAACGCAATTCTTTTATGAATTTCGCGGGGTTGTAAGGCCCGTTTACGCGTATCGCGACGGTATCACGACGTTGAGGGCTCGTGCAAACTTAATTGCCGTCGAGCCTAGTTCGGATGGCAAAGCGTGAAATATTTCACACGAGCGAGAGTTGAATGGAACAGATCTTAAGTGACAAAACTGAGTTAATGCTATCGACTGCTTGTATTTCGTTGTGTCGTGTTTGAGTTATTAGATGAGACTGGCGTTGCCACTCCTCGTTACGACGCCGTGGTGTTGAACTTCGAGAATGCTCGCTGATTGGCCCTTTCCAATTATTTGTGATTTGCCAATCGGCGAGCCTCCCACGACCGGCAACGCCCTTCCCTTACGCCCTTGGCGCGCTCCTTTTTCGGGAAGCGTGTCGCGATGTCCTGTGGGGGTATGACGAGGTTTGGCAACGTTGGGACCTTCCTCCAGGTTCCGAATCTTCGCTTACTTGACCGTATGCGTCAGGTCAACGCTACCCCTTCGGAAGTCCCCCCTTTATGACACGACTTCAGCTGTTGAGGACGAGGGAAAGGACCGTTTTCTAAAAACTCTAAATCATAAATTCACTTTCCCTCGCCAGGAAACTCTCTAACTTTAATTGCATGCTGGTAATAAACGAAAAACCTCCTTAATCTCAAAAACAGCTAGCTATGCACGTTCGCGTCATAAACAGTTTCTAACGGCAAACTCCAACAATTATTTTTATAACTTGTTTAATATTCCATGGTCAAAAACATTTTTGTCATTCCGTGGTGTTAAGTTCAATAGCTTAGAAAATTTATTTTAAATATAAAAAGTTCAGAATCAATCGAGTGCTTTTGTACTAAAATTTTAAAAAATCCCAAAATGTGGAGCTAATCATCATCACTTTGGCTTGTGAACGCCTCGTATGTTTATACGGTAATTGTTAAAGTGTTGAAATTTTTGTAAAACAAAACTGTAAACGCCAATGAAACAGCAAAGTTCAAGAATATTAATTATACATATACTTGACAATTAACTTAGTTGCATCATAGTTTTGAATCGAAGGATGATGCGAGACTAGCGGCTACAGCAGCTGTGGTTGTGATATCTGTATTTATTTACATATTATTGATAACACATTTCGGACAAAGAGTAACTGACCACAGTTTGGATGTTTTCTACGATGCGTGAGTACATTACTTTCAATTTGCGCGTCTAAAATGTTCTTCATTAATAACAATTCTAAATTAAAACTACGTTTCTGGCCGTTTTTGCCATACAATTAGCACAATACAGGCAAATTTTTAGTAAATGGGGATCAATAGTTTATCCAATCTTTGCTTTCGCCTATCCTATTCCCTTCTTAGGTATTAAATAATTGAAATCGCAGGCACTCGTATACGTAAATTTCAGATACAATTCAAACTGGTACGAAATCCCTCTTGAGGCGCAAAAGTTCTACTTAATTATTATGCAACGAAGTATAAGGAGCTTTGAATATGTTATACCCGGCCTGTTCGTTTCGTCCAAAGAGGGATTGGCCTCGGTAAGATGAGTTTATGTCCCGTAGCGTTAGTGTACAGTTAACAGAGTAATACATAACAATTGTTACTCTTTCATTTCAGTTTTTGCACACGACTTTTGCAGCTGTCACAATCTTCTATTCCATGCAAACGTAACAATGTTAACCATTCTTAAAAAATGGAACCGGCGCATAAATTGTACCTAATTGTACAACTTATGTATCTGTTATGATTATATTTAGATGTTACATGTTGTTACTCATTGATGTTTTTCGCATAATGGCTAAACTTGTTCTTAAAAAATAACATTGACTACAAATGTGTCCTCATAAACTAAAAAAATTGTTGCTGTATTTCCCGCACTTTTGTTTTTTTAAATCTCTTTTATACGTGTATAATGTTATAGAGAAAGTGGTGTAAAAATATGGGCTAATTAAAGTATAGGCCTTATTAATTGTGACTCGACGTTAAATTCACGTATCCTTAAGTGGAGGTATATTCTACTTATATTAAGACCCTATTATTTGTTACTCTCTTGATAATATTATTACCAATATTTATAACGCTTTATAAACGAAAAGTTAATGGAACCTCCAATTACTAATACCATTACAGTACGTATTAATTTTCATTTCAAAGTTAACCATCTGTTGCATGAATTTTCATGACGAGTTGAGAATATATTTATATGGCTGTTGTTCTATTTAAATGTTAAAATGGTAATGAAATAATTAATAAAATATTGATAAACAATGTTATTGAATTTTATGACTCTTCCCACTTGGAAACTTGTTTAAAGGAATGTTCACTCTTCTTGTTGTTTTCACGTTTGAAATTAAGTTCCCACTCGGGAACGGAATCCAATAAAGGATTAATTGATTTTAATCTCGACTCGTCATAGCTGTACAAATGTGAGGGTTGTAACCGTCTCCTCGCGTTGACTAAGGTCAAGATCCTTAGTGTAGTGCACTCACGGTGTCACGCGACTATATCGATTTCTCCTACCACGCCGTGTTTACCCCATAGCATACATTTTCTCTTCTCACAAGCGATCGACATCGTAAACTGCGGCACCCTCGGTATTTACGGTGCTGCTATTAGTTACATACACGCTAACACGTGGATATTACAATAATAAAGAGGAGCAATGGTATTTGAGCATGATTCATTGGAATGCTTCATTCGATCGTTAAATTAATTCAAAGATAAATTGGCAGTTATTTTCCAGAATCATTAAATTAAAAGTTCTTAATTTGAACTAATTGTACTGTTCACTACCTCCTACGCAACTTTTAATGAAACAAAAACATTATAATAACTAAATTTGACTACAAATTTTGCAATTGCTAATAATTAACTTACAGCTGCATAGTACTCATTATTTCATTATATTTCAATTAATAATGATCATCTGGTACCTTTACCCCATGTGTTGCATACTGGTGTTTCTAACCTATTTTTATCTTCTTATTACACAAATGTTTTTACTTGAAACTTATCGCTACCAGAAATTGTTTATTTTCTATAGCGTTCACATGTTTTAAAATACTTGACAAAACGTTACAGTAGATTTCAGAAGAAGGTGCATAATACAAGTAATGTAAATGTTTATGAATACAGTGGGATGGTTTTCAAATCATACAACTTTCAACGGCCTAAAAAGTAGATGCGTGTAAGTATTAACGTCAACTTGACTCGCAATAAAAAAATGCACATTTGATTTCCTCCTAAAATATACAATCTGTATGAAATCTCTGAATCTTTAAATAGTCGTATGAAGAACATGCTCCACATGTAAAAACATATTGCGGATACTGTTAAGTTATGATGAAAAATGTTTCCTATTTTAGTACTAATCCAAACGGTTTTGACGTAACGCTTATTCGAACAGAGCACAAGAGTTAAATTATAGAACACTTGACGCGCTCACTGTCCAAACATAGTCTAGCATCCTGCTTTTCATTTCTCATACAAATACAATTTATCGTAATTCCTTCCTCGTGGTTACTTTTTCAATTACAGTATAGCAACCAATAATAAGTTTTAATTTATTATAATTTTATTCTAATAATAAATATCCAACCAAGGATACTATTCTTTTAATAAAGTTATATAGCATCATATGTGATGTATGAGGTAGTGAATATGTTAACGTGATTGGTTAACTAATTAGTACCTAAATATCAAGATAAATTCTACGGTTAACTAATACTTTTTGTAGCCATCGTAAATTCCACGCAACACACGCCGTGTAAACTTGGAAAAATCAATAACTAAAAACAATTTAAGAGATGGAAATATTCTCGGCTACGTGGACTTCGAGAAAAAGAAAAGGGGATACCAAGGCAAATTTCAAGCGATATTAAGTGTAATTTCGCTTCTATTGTATCCTTTTCACCCTCGCAACACAAGAAACTGATGCAGCCATCGAACCTTGCAAATTGCACGTCCTGTCAATCATTTCTTCCACCTCTCGCAATGTTTGTTTTGTTGTAAATTCGAAAACCAAGGTGACAAGGCAACCAACCGATCGATCAAGCGTCAGTCGCTCTTCGGACTTCGTACGAGAATGACGTACCTTACAAGGAGCGTCTGTTCGTTCAACGAGAAACGTCTGTTAATTCGCGGACTCTCGTCAGCTCTCGATAAAAAATCTTGGATATTTCGTATCACTTTCGTGTGTGCGGTATAGCTGTCTTACGTGTGCCTCGAGGTAACGTGTTATTAACCATTTCAGTGTTGATTAAAACGACAATGTGCCGCGTTTAGGGACGGCTCTAAGCAGTGTAAAACTTATGTAACAAAGTTTATAAATTCTACGCGCATTGATATCAAATAAGAAACGCATAAACATTCTTGAAATTCGTGTTTGAAGATCTAAACAGATCCCGTTGCCCGTGTGTCGTCACTGGACTAACAGTTTTTACTATTAGAAGTGCAAATATCGCGTACCGGTTAATAAAAGTATATAATAAAATATATAATGGAAGGGTTAAACGCTTTTAACATATTTTACGCCGACCCACAATATTGTGACGATTTTATTATAACGTATTTTTATTTGCCTAATATGTTTACTATATCACCTGTTATATTTACCTGGATAGATTCGTCAGATTTCTCGTAAGACTCTTTTTATTTATCCTTCCGCGAACTGTGTGAAGTAAAGTGATTCCAACAGTTTTTAAACTACTATAATATTTTCAAAATGTACGCATGTTTTTCGTTGAGACGTCGTTTCGTAAAATTAACCCCGCATGGTTCGTGATTTAACTTGTGTTCATCTGGTTTGCGAAAGGTTAAATTTTTTTGCATATACAAAAATACAAAACATAGGGAATCTTCCAATATCGCGGGACTGTCGTATATTCACATAATTCGCGTGTATAGACAAAGTGTTTGATATAGAGAAGTTTATTCTGTAGATGGAATGCAAAGCGCGATGTATTAACCCCTTTTGCTACAAGAACGAGTCACACTCGTGCTGTGAATTATTGCAGGCATTTCACAAAAATGCATAATATTGACTATGCAATTTAACTTGAAACCATATTTTAGCTTTGTGTTGTAATATCGGAAGTTGTTAAACAAACATTTCCTAGAATATCCAAATTATTTGCACGTAACGCGACGCGAAATCAGTGATCATTAGCTAGAACACATAAGTAATACAATAAATAATAGGACAAGGGGTTAAACACCGTAAAAAAACGCCTGTATAGTCTCAGCTTTTAAAATTATCTTCTGTTTTTCTCGAAATCGCGAAGCAATATGTGGAGCGTACTCAAAGCACCGACGGAGATTGGGAGACGTTCTTGTGCCATAGTTCTGTTTCTTAGTTTACAGAGTCGTGTTAACCCTTTCAGTGTTAGTTAAAATGACGCGCCGCAGTTGCAAGCGTTTTTAAGTAACATAAAACCAAACCCGTAAAGAGAATTTATAAACTCTGTGCTTTGTTAGTGTAAATTAGAAGACCGTAAACAATCTTGGAAACCATCTCTTAACGTGTTATCGACCGGAGACGTATCGGCAGGTTTTCTGTTATCCGAACGTTATTGATTGGGAATGTGGCCAAATGTTTTTAGAAAGCGATACAATTAAAATCACCGCGCGAAGTTGTTAAGGCTAAAATATGATCATTGTGTAACTTATAATTGAGGATTTTTTGGAACGAGAACTAGAAATGGCTCGAGGAGCTAATTGTTAGACTCGCGAAACTTGAAACCGAAACTTTGCGAGATCTCAAAACCCTCGAAACTCTCGAAACTCGAAATTTTCGAATTTAAATAAATCAATAGGCGGAAAAATTTCGCGAGGCAATTATTAATTTCTATATTTTCTCGGTATAAAGGACTATAATAAATTGGTAAAGTTGTATCGATTAATATGATCATTACGTATCATGACAATTTTCTCGAAATTTATACAAACTGTTATTTACCTAAGTTTCGAAAGTTTCGATTTATAAAAAATAGCACAAGGTTTCGACTTTCGAGAGTTCGAAATTTGTTAAGTTTCGAGGAGCTTCGAGGATTCATAAGATAAAATGATAAATTGAATAAATTGCATCGTAAATTCATGTGTCACGTGAGTCCAACCATACATGATTCAACAAAAAGTACTTTTCTAATTTCAAGCGGTATAATATTGAAACAAAACTTTAGGGGAACTTTCGTAAAAATGTAGCGATTAATAAGAAAAGTTTCCAGAACACTTCTCAATTGATCAATTTAATAATTATTGATCATTTTTATTGATCGTTAAATTATAGCGCATAATTTTATTAAAGCAACCTTCTTATCGATGTCAACCATAGATCTCGAGTTTTGCTTTTTTATCGGTATACAATTATACGTAAAATCTACTGAATGTTTTAAGTGAACGAATATTTTGATAACTAACCAGGTAAGACTATTTTTGAGCATTGCAAACGAATACTTACTTGTTTATAGCGCAGCCCTTTCCATTTCCAAACATCATGGTATTACGCAGTGTATATTGACATAACAATAAATTGACATCCAAGCACACTTGCAAATGCACATCGCATTACCTGTAAAAACAAGGTATTATTTCACCATAAATCAAGATAATACACCTGATTATGTATTTTTATAAATTGTTATCATTCTGTTTTAACTAAATAATAACTAATTGACGGAAATATATCTAACTAGTCGTATTATGTAAGAAAGGTCAACTGTTGTCACAGGGGTGTATTGATATTTACTTGCATGTCACGCTTCCCCCATGACACACATTTGCACCCTTCCTATGGGAAATCGATAGCGTACCTCTTGACACATTAATACTTCTGCTTTTCAGGAAAAGTCTTCTGGTTTTCTACGAATACATATCCTCGTCATTCTATTTATCTCGTTTTATTTATTCTTAAATTTGCACTAAAAAAATTCTACTAACGGGTTTAACTTTTTAAATGATTTTTAGTATTACACAAAAATATGATAAAGAAGTGCCTATTTTTTTATGAAGGAAATCTCTTCCAGCTATTGTAAATGACATGAAAATACATGTTTTTCCCGGATATTTTATTTTTTTTTTATTCTTTTTTTTTAATAATTACTCCTTGTATGATGTATTTTAGAAACCAACATCGTTTCGAAGTTTTTTTTGCGTCATTACGTCTTTTACAACAAACAACACGTTGTCTTTGTGGATTTCGCTTTCTTTGACTTGGTGATATTATTTCTAAACATTTCTAAACATTTTAGGCAGATTTCGTTTTGCCAATACGACATATGGATGAAGCACGAAAAGGATTAATAAAGGTAATTTAATAGTACTATATTTATCGTAATAATAACAAAGTTACGAAATGTTGCGGTAAACGTTCTTCTTATTCGTCACATTTATAACGATGATAATAATAATAACGACAAAATGAAATGTTGTAAAAAATGTTGATTATTGTAATTTTTCTAATCATTACTGAACCTAAAACGTGCATATGAAGCTGTGTTTTAAAATACGCTTAAGATTTTTCCACAAGTTCTTGCCAAATTTTATACCAATAATCAACAAACAAAGCGGTTCCAAATTGAATTAATCCCCGGTCTGTAGACTCAGATGTGATTTACAGCTCAAACATCACTTTCTTTAAACTATCATATAAAAAATTGTGAAAGAAGTTAGATGCTTTAGTTAGAGTGATAAGCAGACCGTGGATTTTTATACATTTATGGAAAATTTAAATTGCAGAATGCGCATAACGTGCAAAATTATACGAAATAATCACATTAAAATAGGTAAAACGTGAAACAGATCTTTATTCAGATCCTATTTCTTTATCTACGCTTATAGAAATACGAATCTGCATAAAGATCCGCAATCTAGTGATAAATGTCCGGGAAATTTTTCGGATTATTTAACCGTAGAAGTTAATTTTAACTCTTTACGCTCCGTTGATTCACCACAATCATTATAACTGTAATAATGAATAAAATTTCTTTCTTCTATATATCGTAACATCCATCCTGAAGAAAAAACAATGGATGGAAATTCCAAAGGAATGCATATGATCATTGTAAGAGAGAACAAAAAGGAGTAAGAATTAAGTGCGATTAAGTATTTAAGCGCAACGTGCTTTAATTATCGTAAACAAGACTAACTTTCTTCCATACACCAAGAAAAACTTGGTTTCGTGCCTTAGCCACGAAGTTTCCTTCCTGGGAAGACACTTTCAAACTACAATAAACGTCAAGTAACAGCGTGAACGTTGTGTGCGGCACGTTCCTCTAAAACTTGCAGCCAAATAGTGCAACCGTGCAACCCAGCATCGCGTTTCTGAATAAAATAACACCCTTGCAGCTGTTTCTCATCGTCGAACTATCAGGTAACACGAATCATAATTTCTAATTTCGTTGGTGAAAATTTGAAGCTTACCAGTTTTGGTTAAAGTTCATTCTTCCACGTTTACTTGCAAAATCGACTTTTCCAACTATCATTGCATAGAGCGAACGCACCATTGAACGAACACTTAAGGAATATTTCTAGCTTTTTAATTCCATTACTTGTAAATATTTTTTGTACGTCTTATATGAAAGTTCAAACGTCAAAGAATCAGATTTAAATCATCGAATACTCATTAATGTTATTAATCCCTGAAATTCGACCTAAAGAGTCAACGATTTCCTTGAGTATCCGATGATTTAAATCTGATTCTTTAATGTCTGAACTTTCGTGTAAGATATACAAAAGAAACTTAAAAGAAATAGGAAGTATAAGTAATGGGACAAAATATTATAGTATTTTTGCATGGAAAAACGTTTTTAACGCATTGTCTACCAGTTAAGAATTAAGCGAATGTCAATTCAAATTTAAATTCTTCGGTAATACCGGTTGAATTTGATTATCGTACAGAAATGTATGAAGTAACATAAACATTTAAAACATTGTTTTGTTTGCTGGTTGAATTATTATTAACAATATAATATGCTATCGGTCAATCATAGTTGTCGAGCAAAACTTCATTAACCCTCTAAATGTCTATCGATATCTACGAAAAGTGTATATGTGCGCCCGATAATTTTTATTTAGTATAACAAATATTAATTTCCTAATTTATCATTATACAAAAACATTTGAAAATTTACTTGAACAGCAGTATACCATTTTATTATTTTACAATTCGGATTAATTCATTTGCAAGTAACTATTTTGCAGATGTACGCTATATCAGCATTATTTAGTATACTACTGTACCGCAGCGACGATTACGCGAATATGCGCCACAATCAAAGGGTTAATCCGGCTTCCGGTGGATAACGTGTCAACTTTCTTTTCTCTTTTTCCTTTTCTTTCAATAATTTACCTTACTCGTTTTTACATTTAATGTGTGTTCATTTACTGGTGCATCTACGCCATATCAAATTTTATTCAACACTAAGAACCTAATCGTGTCGCAGTTGAAGCAGGAATGACAGCTTGTGACGGAAACAGAGCAAGTGTTCGCGTCGTCTGCGCCTGTGCGACTCTGAAACATAATTTCTTTCTTACTTTCCCGCAAAGGGTTGTCCGCCTGTCAATCATCCTTGTACTCCTCGATATCGCAACAATTTTTCCTATGGTCCCCCTTGCCACGCGTTACCTTACTGCAACTTTTCTCTAATTTACATCGTTGCGCGAAAAAAGAAAAATACGAAGGTGGAAAAAGAAATATACGGTGGAAAATAGAAATGAAGATGAAGGTGAAAAGGAAAAGAGAAGCTAGCTGGGCGAGGACATTGAAAGTTTGCGTCAGTCGTGTTTCAACCGTCATACGAGAATGAACGTGAAAAAGATACCGTATTACTCGATCTATCGTTTTGCTTGCCTGTGCTTTGGCCTATGGCCGTATCACGTTGGAATAATCACACGGATACAGAAGTGTATCTGCATGACGATACTCGTATCTTTCATTTTACTCCAGGTATCGTTTTTATAGTATTTTTGTAATCGGTTCACTGCGAAGGATGTAAGTAACTACACTGTCATTTAGTAATTTGGGATCACTTGTTGTTTTGTATTAACGAAAGCTGCCCTCATGGTAGAATTATCATTGAGAATGCTAAGAAGCGATTGATAAGCGTTCGAATTTCCAAACTTTTGAATTCGCAAGCGTTTCAATTTCTAAGCTTTCGAATTCCGAGGCGTTTGAACATCCAAGCTTTTGGATTCTCTAGCCTATGGATCGCAAATCTTTTCAATTTTAAGCTTTTGCAATTTCGAATAATTATGAGCGATAGTATAAATGTCCCAGTTTTACTTTGAGCCACTGTAAGTAAAATGGGACTTTCGAGGAACTTATCTTTGAATTTTAATTTTTATTGAAAACACTTTCAAGTGTTTAACTTAACGAATGATTGCATAATATAATAAAAACGTTGCTGAATATCACAAAATTATTTCGGATTTTTTTAATTAGATTTTGAGGAGTTTGCTACTCTAATGTGAAAAAAAATATGTTACAATTATCTCGGCAAAGAAACATAAAATTTATCTATTTTTATAAAACGTTGGCACAAGAAAGGTTAATAATTCTGAAAATTCTTTCAGCTGGGTACATTGATCGCATACGGAAATGATTTTTGGGTTTGTTGCAAGATCGTCTCGTATACTATACCTGTTCTGGTCTCTATTCTGAAATACACAACTTTCGGTTTTTATAATAACAGTGTAAGCCAATAAACAATGACAATTAATATAGATAGATCTACTCTTCCCATCGTTCGAGAATATCAAAATACTTAGTTGTGTTAGCAGTTCAAGAGAACACTGGACTGGGTGCAAGCAGATTGGGATAACTATACTGAAAAAAGGGAACGCGAAATAATGGCGAAGCATGCGCAAGAGGGAAGAACTCTATTTACGTTCTATACAAGTCAGAGCACTTATGCTACAAACATTATAGATTTATCAGTATAGTATGATTAATACTCCTAATGTTTTTATGGTACATTATAGTGTTTTTTATGATAAATTTATCTAATTCTTCCACTCGCCGGTAAGAGCAGGTTTTGACACTAAAACTATTAGCAATTAAAGTTTTCTTACTTACGCTTAGGTGATTAAAATGGTAGAATGTTTGCAACAGTACATGATCCAAGGAAAATAGATCTTTATTTATAGAAAATACTCCAATACTTATAAAAAATCTGCAAAAACTTTAGAAAATGTATTATTGGTCATTTTAATGTTAATAAAATATTACGTTCAGTTGAAGAATTCGAAAATATTCTTCTATATCTTCTATATATTTTAACTTCTGCAAAATTCCCACTAATTCTCATTCCATAATGAGATGGTATTTTACTTGAAAGTGTTAATAATAGAGAAATACTGCAAATGAGAGCACAACGAAATTAATCATTTAAAGAAATTTAATGAAAGTTCAATACTTTGTGTGTAATATATTGAAAATTAATAAATAACTTTTTATTAATTTTTGTTATTAAAAAAGTTAGTTTTATCTATTTTCTTTATTAACAAAAATAATTGTCAGTTTTACGCATTCAATTCTTTATATCCTTTTAAATGAAAACTCTTTGAATGTTAATCTTACGTATTGATAATCCTTTTAATCTTTCCTTTTTTTAGCAATAATCTATTCAGCGATTTTCGGGGTTGTTTTCTTCTCGTATCTGCCACTGTTCTTCGATATTGTGACTGGAATGAATAGAACTCATACGTTACATCTACCTTCCTTGATAGGATGCTACATAGATCCCAACAAATATTACCACTTGATCGTACTTCACTTAGACTTATGTCTGCTTCTGGGTATAGGGGTTATAGTAACCACTGAAACGGTATCTTTGCAAATTACCGAACACGCGTGTGGATTGTTCGAACTCACCAGGTAATTTTTAATCGTCAATAGACTGCGGATTTTTTAGAATTGCTAGTTCAGGATTTACGGATTAATAGACTATGGTAAAAAGTGCAGGGTGCACATAATATGCAAAATTATACAAAATGTCCATCGTAAACGATGCTACTACTACAAACGTAACGAGAAATACACATTCTTAACCCTTTCGCTACGGCACCATAACATAAAACCCCGTCCGCTTGGTCAGATTAACGGTTTTACAATACATGATTTAAGATCCCACATTCATTGTAATATATTTCGTTCATTTAACTATATTTATATAATAATATATGATATTGTATATTTATACATATTTAATTTTATATATATAATATATAATATATATTTATATAATAATATAATATAGTATAATAATATAATAATAATTATATTCCCAAATCAATGAGTTTTTCAAATTTTCTTTCAAAAGATTTATCGTAGCAAGTGGGAGTATCGTTTCGTTTAATGTTAAAGCTGGAAACTCAAAGCACAAGGAAGAACAGCTTTAATTAATACTAGAATAGGATAAATCTAAGCATTTGACTGTTCCATATGATTAATTACGGCGTGGCATTTTTGTATGAATGGAGAAAGAAACAACATTGTACTACAGAAAAAAATATACGTATGCTTTTAATAAATGCTTGTATAATTGTTAAAGGCGTATATACTATATACATATGTATACGCCCTTCGTAGCAAAAGGGTTAAATAATTTATAAATATGCACGGCGTACACCATATGCTTAAGTGTTTACGAAAATCAATACAGTAAGTAACATTTATATTTACAGCTATCATGTAGGGATAGCTGTAGAAGATACTATTCTGCATTCGAATGAATCTTTGATGCGCAAACGCATAGAGATTGCAGTGCAAATTCATTACAGGGCTCTTAGGTCAGTACTGCAATTACAAGCAAATCTAATAACTAGACTGCAGATGTCTATGCATTTATGAGAGATTTAAATGAGCAAAAAGATATAGGATACCTGTTGACTTACAAAGGTATACCAAATTTACAAAGTAACACATTATGTACCGCGAGCCGATGTAAAAGGCTTTTCCTATTAATTCTAGAAATCCCCGTAAATCGGCCTGTCAATAATAATTCACCTAGTAGACAAAATGATACTTTTAATCTTTATTTTAATTCATATGTGTGGAAGACAGAATGTCGTGTGAATGTTTGGACCAGAGCGATTGCTGAGCGAACGGTGTTGTATTTGGGTAAGATTGACTGAGGCGTGAATGAGAAGTGTTTGGGATAGAGCGATTGAGTTGACGTGTGGTCGAAGAGTGCGTGGTCGCGCTAGATTTCGTGTGAACGTGACTGTTTGGGTTCTACGAATGTCTGAGACGAGTTAGAGAAGCAGAGAGAGATAAGGAGAAAGAATGAATGCGTGCAAGAGTAGAGAATGCGTAGGTGAGGGAGTCGAGAAAGAGAGTCGAATGCGAGAGGACGTTGCGAGTGCAGCGCGAGAGTTTTTTCTGTGAGATTGTGCGAACTCAGTATTAGTAATAAACTAGTAATTATTGCAAAGGCTGAGTTTCTGTTTCCTTTCCCTTCTCGCACCTTACAACAACACACGAGAGATTTACTTTAAAATAATCCCTACATATAGGGATCATAATATTACCTTCTGTAAGATTAAAACTATCCGGTATTATCGAATTGTAAGATTAAATTAACCGGTCTTTTATGTGTCTTAATTCCTGACCGGTAAATAATGTGTTAAGATACGCGTTAGTATAATTGGAGGGTGAAGCAAACCTTTATTTAGGTCCCGTTTCTTTAATTCTACTCGTAATGGTATAAATTTGCATAAACATCCGCCAGTCTACTAATAACACATTTATATTCTATATCGATGTATGTGTAATTATCTTTTATTGTCAAAGCTTCATGGTTTTCTTGAATCATACCTATACGTTGCACTACATGGTCTTACTTGTGTTTGGTATCCTTTCGCTGAGTCTGAATCTTTATATCGTAAGTAGCATCATTTCTGTAAACAACACACGATAATAATTTACGAATTAATTCAGTGCCCTTTCCCACAAAATTCTATTCTTTACTGTAGTTTCATTTATACTTCCCGTGTTAATCACAGCTCACGGTAATAGTTTTATCGAAGCGCCATTTATGCTGTCTTAAGCTGTCATACAGCACGGAAAGTATTAATATTACTTAATCTGTACTTTTCTTATTTATCAGGCTACTAATAAGTTGTTTCTTTGAAAAGAGACGTCAACATTGAGTTGGCAAAAGGGTAAAAATTTTAAAAATAAATGCTAAATTTATTTCTACACTTAATATATGCCAACATAGTGTTTTTGTTACCTATTTTTATGAAGAATACGAAGCAATAATTAACGAAGTTCCTTGCGCAGTCCTCGAACTTGAATGTGACCGAATATTCTGTGATGTTGGACAGTTTGCACAGGCGATTTTGCAGAACGGCGATTTACTAGGATTAGTGTTGTCGTCGTTCTTAATTGTTGTTCATCTGTGTTACAAATATACCTGTACTTACATGGGCCAGATTGTGTTGAATGCGTCTCACAAAATGTTCATTGACGCGTAAGTGAAATCCGTGTAATATTCCCATTGCCAAATTATCTTTCTTACTAATTCTCAGTGCTAAACTCTTTGGTATTTTTGAAAATTTTTCTTTTAACATAAACTATTATTTAACCCTTCTTCGGATTATAGAAGCCGCGAAGGCCCACACAAATTCAAACTAAACATTATTATAATTACTTAAAAAATTGTGTAATCTCACATTATCTCATCATTATATTTTTTGCACTGTAAAGCAATTAGTATGTATTTATTAGCTTGGTGGTAGAATTAAAGAGAAAGCTGAACAATGGAACTAAAACTGGATATCCACAGAAGAATTAAGAAATATTATGGAATTTTTAATATGGCTTTCATCTAGTTACGTAAACTTGTACCTAATATTATACGCTTTTTAACTAAATTCAACTTTAATATGCAGTGTTTGATGTTCAATGATTAAATTACTTAAAGCGGCTTTCCGAATTATGTTAGAGGTTTTTTTTCTTATATCGTGCTTCTGTATAGATAATAATTATAATTACCTAGTATACATTTTCTAAGCATACTTTCTTATATATGTAAATACAATTTTAGATATTGTACGCAGTGGTATTTGGCGCCATTGCCTATACAAAAATTTATTTTGCTGTTTCTACAGAGAAGTACCAAAAACACCCTTTTCGTTACTGGCAGAGTTATTCAATGCTCGTTCGAAACTTTTTTAGTGGTAATAAATGTAACAAATTTACGTACACCGCCTCACTGAAAATACGAAGCTAATTTGATTATGCTCTTCTAGATTCTGAAGAAGTCGATATCGTATTTCATGGTCATATGGTCTATGAGTTGATTTTTCGTCCATCAAAGAATTCACCTTCTAACCGCGAAAATTGTAACAAATATTCATACATTACTTGTTAGAAGTTGTGGTAAATACAGTGTTGTAGGTGTTTAAGAGTGTGCAAGTGGTTTTCGTTCGTAATATATTCTCTGTCACTGGCTTACAGAAGATAATAAATTCGAAGAGACCGTATCAAAAACAACATTTGCTAAAAATGTTCAAACAATGACAGTAAAAGTCACAACTTTTAGTGTGCTGACACTTTATGATAACGTGAAATTTTTTGCCATTATTTCCACACAATTTAATATCAGGACGTTTAGTTAATTTCAATATGGCATCAAGCGAAATAATCATAGAAACTGTTCGCGTTGTTCACGATTTTTTTGATACCTTGAATTAAATAAATATTATGAACATATAAAGTTTTTGATACTTTTAACTGCCTTATTTGTAATTTGTAATTTCTTATTAACTAATGCTGTTTGCAGTTTCTCCTCATTCACTTAAGTATTATTATACTGTGCTCTTCACTATTATTATTATAATTTGTTATCACGTTATTAGAATCCTAACTACTATCCCATTGTTATTATTCTAATGATTTTATTTTTAATATTAACTTTATTTCCCGTTTGCTTTCTTTTTTCTTTCCTTTTCTTCTGTGTTTTAATTTAACTACTAAGTCGTGCGATTTTCGATTACTATTCGTTTCGTGCGACTAGTATATTCTATCTGTTATTCGTAGCAAAGGCTTATTCCTTTAATTGATAAATAAATTAAATTAAAATAATTTTAATATCCTATTTTATCTTATTCTTGTAATATTGCAATTTTTTTTTATAATTATAACTTACTTCGTGTTAACACAGTCGAGGGCTTTTTACACTTTTCGTATTAGGTGTTTGTTGTTTCTCTTTTAATTTATAGGTGTTTATTATTATGTGAACGTTCCCCGTTTTACATATGTTTTACCAGGGTTCAAGATTGTAAAACAGAGCGTAATATTAAATTTGTAAAATAAATAAATCTAATATAAATAAATATCTAATATAAATTTGTAAAATAAATCAATCTAATTTAATCTTAAAACTTAAACTTTCTCTTAGTAAAAACGAGTTATCGTCAGAACTGATAGTATTGACAATTTTGGAGCACTTCGAAGTAGATGTCACTTGAAATTAAGGAGAAAACGAAATACGATGTTCGCGTTGCACCCTTCGCAGACAGACTAAAGCACCCTCGCATCAGGTTGCAACCTGTTGCAACTACGCTTGCGTTGATTAAGAATTCATCGAAAGAGGAGTAAAAGATAATCGCGTATAATAGCGTAATTTCGCAAAATAACCGGTTCTTTTGTTATAAGAAGGATATTAACGCACGACGAATGCAACAAAAAAACATTCTAGAGACAATATTCCGTGAACTTTGTAATCGATACACGTCAATCCTCGCTGTTGTACAATTTTCTTCGAATTTGCTTGACAATTGCAAAGAGAAAAAGTATTTTATCGTACAATGCGAGCATGAAAGCGGAATTTCTTCTTGCCGCGAGTCGCAGTCGCGTTTCAACCTGCGAACAAAGATGGATTTTTCTGGCTATCACTATTACAAGTTCAACCATGATATCTTACGATTTCTGGGACTCTGGAATCTAAATGCTGGATGGCTGGAGAAATTCCAAAGATTCCTCTCTATTACCATTTTTGTAATTGGTATTGTAGTGCAGGTAAAAATCGTTATTCTTCGGTGTTCCGTGTTATCAGCGATATTTCGTTCGTTATTTCAATTCTTCTATTATATTCGAATCTAAACGATGCAACGATCATTAGATTTATTTTTGGATTAGGTTTGCGGAGCGTTCCTCTACAAAAATGCCTGTTTTCTTTCATTTATTTAGAAGAAACGCAAAAATTAATAAATCGAGCTCACGATATCGCCTTTGATATATTCTACATTTTAACGAATGTACAGAGAGTTTCGTGAGTGGGTGTATTGCAATTACTTCACTTTGCACTGGAACTAGATTTCTTTACACGATAAAATTATTAATATTATTATAACTAAACTTACTTTTATTACTGTAATTATGATTATTGTTGCACGATTGATGCACATTTTTGTAAGCACGACAGACATACAATGTTGCCAAATCGATTAACTACATAAATCAACGAATAGAGAAATTGGCAAAGTAAATGTACATCCATTTTTTAAATTTCTTTTACAATTTAAATTCAAATAAACATCATGGAATGTATTATTACAGGCGTAGCTTTTATTAAACGACATATAAAACATCCTTAATAATTTACTAATTTAATAATAATACATCCTTGGAATAATTGTTTATTATTCCATAAGCAAAAACATTATTCTCGTTCCATGGTGTGAAGCCCAATTGTTAAGGAAATTTAATTTAAATATAAAACGTTAAGCACCAATTATGTGTTCTGGCACTGAAATTTTAAAAAATTCAAAAAGTGGAGTTAATCACTTTAGCCTGTATAAATAAAAATGATTTCAGGTCGCAGCGTATTTCACGAATGAATACGATTTGCAGATGTTTGCGAGATCAATAGTATTCATTGTAGCCGTGTTCTTGTTTCTAAATAAGTACCTAATGTTCTACGCTAACATGGACAAAGTAAGCATCGAATGATTAACGCTAGCTTCAATTTTCTTGTATCGTTAATTAATTAATTAGTCGTATGACAATACAGATGGTAACGCTTCTTTCACGTGTGGAATTCGACTGGAACTCGGTGCAGAACATCGACGAGTATAATATTTTGAAAAAATACACTGAAAGTGGTCAGTTTGTCCTCAAGCTGCAGATACGTAAGAAAACTATTAAAGTGCTTGTTTATGGAGAATTATAAAACAACCTCATCTGGTTAAAATATATTTTTCCTTAACCCATTCGCCTGGTTTGATGAGCTGAACTCGTCATCCATATGGGGAAAAGAGTTCAATTCAAAGTTTTGTGGCATTCGATGTCCCACAGTATGACAGACAGAACTTGATCAAATTTAAAAGAAGGGGGAGCATATTTTAAAAAGGAACGTTTATTCTAAAATAATTTACAGCCATACTGTGGGACATCAAATGACATAAAACTTTTTAATTTAACAACTTTCTTTCCATATCACATATGGTTTCGAATTGACAATAATATGGAAACTTATGTTTCCTTTAAGGGGATCTTTTCAACCCTAGAATCGCTACTTTGTCAAAACGAAAAATGGATCAAGTTTGTACAAAGTTTCAGATTTTTTTGAATTTTCCCTGTTAGTCAATGGTAGTATATTTTTTATGAAGTTTAATTAGCTACCTGTTGCAATTGTTTATTGTTCGTTGTGTATTGTTCACTGTTTATCTATGTAAAGAAAACGACATTTCAATTTCAAGCGAATGGATTAATAATGTATGATGAAGTCTTCCTTAATAATTTGTTTTAAGTTCCTTTTTTAGAACGCAGTATATCGAATTTATGAGGTTTATTCAATTTTCAGTATGTACCGCCCCCATCTTATTCTTCTTTATAGTGCTCCAATTTTTACCGAATATTCTTGACGTGGTTGTACCACTCAACGAATCACGTTCGTACCAGTCTCTTGTTACGGTGGAATTTTTCTTCAAGGAAACTAATTACATTAGCGTTTGTGTCGTATCGGATATTATTGTTATTTTGGGAATTATCACACTAATAGCCTCCGAAACATTCATTCTCATGTTGCTAGAACATACTTGTGCGGTATTTAAACTCGCTGGGTAAGTCGCTAATCAAATTATTATTCATATTACGGTTCTTAACTTATTCGCAACCGCGACTGTGTTCACCTCGAATATCTCATTGCTTTTTCGTTTAATGGTATCTATTAATTACCTACAAAATACAGTAAAATGAAATAAACACAAACGTTTGAACATTCAAAGAAATATGTTATCACATTATCGATCAATCGCCTAAAATGGAAAACAGCTTAAAGACAGCATGTAAAAAATAAATAAAGAAGAAGATTCTTGCTTGAAATAATCATATTCCAAGTGTGAACAATTATAATCTTACATTATTAGCGAAAAGGACAAGTTTACTTTTAATACATTAATACGTCATCAGCGGAAATTAACTAATTTGGTTTTGACGTACTAATACGTCATTGGCGAAAATGGACCGGTACCAATTTGACGTACCAGTACGTCATCGGTTGCGAATGGGTTAATAGTGAACATTCTAATTTATCGTAATTTAGTTTTGCTTGCTTTTAATCATTTCCACATGAGTCTATAAATATGTAATAGTAATTGGTATATACTTTTGTCTCCAGCTATCGTATACAACGTGCAATTAATGAGAAAGATAGAAATTTAATTTACATGAAATTGTTCGACGCAGTGTTCATGCATCAGAGAGCTATAGAGTCAGTATGATATTTTATCATATCTTGTTATGCATTAGGTTGGCCAAAAAGTTTGCCGCTTAATAACTTTGCATCAATCGATACTAAATGAATTTCATTGAACTATAGTTCGTTAAAACTTATTATTGACTGCTATTATGTGGCTGAACAAATTATGATGAAGGTATTACAACAAATACAAACAGCGATTATGCTAGATGTTTGGACAGTGAAGGTGTTCACTTGGGAAATAGATATTTCGAAGTATCGTTTACAAAAGAGTAACACAGTTGATTGTAATTACTAATTATCATGTTTAACATAGTCTTGAAATAGAAGATGTAGGTATACGTATTTTATTACAACTGCAAACTTAACAATGCAGTGCAAACTAAGAACGAATGTCGTGAATGATAAAATGTATACTAATGTTGGAATATTTTCAACTTCTGGACCCTTAACCAAGTTTTGTAATTGAATGAAAATTGGAAAATCTGAAAGCTTATAGAGCTGGCTTAGAGACATTTTTCGTTCAAAAAAATGATAATTCTCAACAGCTTGAATAATGAGATTACCTAATATGGCCGAATATTGTCGGAAATAATCGGTAATATAATGTTTAACCCTTTCTCTATGGATCCTTTATATGAAACGCATTCTCGATGCCTAAATGGAGTTAACTTTAACTAATTTGGTAATAATACAAGCACAAGTTATTCAAACGCTCTATGGAATCAATTAAAGTATATGCATGAATAAAAATAAAAGTCATACCTACTGTATTATAAAGAAAAAGTGCACCTATATATGTTTTTAGCAAAATAGTACACAGTTTTCGAAGACGTATATATACATCCGTCGTAGCGAAAGGGTTAATAATGTTTCGTACCAATACATGTTTAGACTGTGGCAAATATTTTTGGCTAACCCAATTTCTTTCGTAAAGTTTCCTCAAATTAACCCTTTCACAGTTTACTATTTAATTATCAAGTACGGGACTAAATTTCCCATCTTAAGTTGTATTATAGGTATACAACATAATTATTAAGATGTATCATTTATGAATAGGTGAAATGATGTATTTTTTGTATCGGCCAATGAAAGTGCAAAGAATATTGTAACAGTAAAAGTAAATTATTCTTCGTACTGTCTTTTTCCTATTCTTCGTCATTTTATTACACTGTAAAAGGGTTAATGTTCATAAACATACTGGATGTGTTTCATTGATCTCCAACGAAAATATTATAAAAGGTTCGCTGAACTCGTGTCGAAGACCATCTTGCCTTCTTACACTTACCTCTTTGCAGCTGGTTTAGCTTCAACAATTATGAACATGTATCATGTGAGTAGATTTGGCTATTATCACAAAAATGAAATTTTATATAAATCATTTTTATATTACTATAGCTCGCTCAAGTTATATTGGTGACGAAAGATATAAAAAATTTCTCCGAGGCGGTTGTCTTCGTTATTTATCAGTACTTCTACATATTTACGTACCACAATATGGTACAAATAGTGATCGATCACAGTTCTGACATATTCATACAAACGTGCGTATTACTTTAATATTATGTAAGACAAATTTTGTGCAAACGCATTGAAAAACCCAATATACATTCGCATATCGTAGCCTACTTCACGTAACGCGAATATATTTATTCTAGCCGAAATTCATTATGCCGATCTTTTATTATTTTTAAGTGTTTATTAGTATAATAATGGAGATTATAAAAGCTTTTTCTAGAATAACGTTGAATTTAATTAATCCGTTGCATTATAATGACGAGTTTCATTCGTGATAAATAAATTGATTGCATTTCCGATTGAATTTAATTTCAACTTCAATATGTAGCTGCTTCCTTCGGCGCACAAGATTGAAGATTATTGGATACAAAGTAATTACAGTATTACGGTATTTCGCATTTCACGCAGCCAATAGAAAAATCATACTTCAATGGGGTTAATATATTCATATTATGTGTGCCAATAAATAATTCGCTGCTGTTGGTAAATTTAACATTTATCTTTAACGAAATCCAGCACCTATCCTAAATGTAATCGATTCATAGCGAAACATTGATTTAAATTAGTATGTAACGATTGTTTTATGATTAATACAATACAAATGGTTATCGTTAGGAAAGATTTTCCGGTGAGACTTGCGCAAGCGCAAGCGCGAAACACGCGAGAGACTTCAACGCTCGCATAAGAAAGTGGCATATGACACGGTGATTTCAATGCTGGGTTAAGCGTGTTCGCTTAGTTCATAAATATAGCATCTATGTAATTTCTGTACACAGTAAAAGATCAACTATTTCTATTCTATTTCAATTCTGTTCCAATTCAGACAATTGGTAATTCACATTTTTTGTTCAATTCAATTAATTTAACAAAATGAGTGTTGACCCTAGATCAAATATAAATCGCTATAATGATTTATTCGAGAACGTTATAGTTATTTACATTTCTACTTTAAAGAAAGCTTGATTTTTTAATCAAATAAATTCATTAATTATAGTAGAACCTTGATTATCCGAATCAAAACATGACATGTCCCTTCGAATAATCAATATTTTCCAATAATCGAATAATTGCTTTCGTGTGTAGGAAGTTTGTTTCTTCTGAAATATGTGTGTTACTTAAATATATAACATAAGTGTTACGTAACTGACATTATACAAATACAAAAGCTTTTGAATAATTTAGCAATCTGCTTCGGCCTTTAATATTGCTTCCTAATCTTTTTCATTCTCTCACTCATTCTTCGTAACATTTTTATTTAACCCGTCGTACGTTCTGACTAGGCTTTTCTTCCCTACTTGCTGGACAATATTGTTTTGAGTGTTTCGTTAATTAAGGATCGGTTAATCAAAATCGTTCCATTAATCGTTGTTCCGATAATCGAGATTCTATTGTATTATAGATCTTGTACATTACTTATTGGTACACCTAATGATATACAAATTTTGCGTCTTTCCATATCTTGAAGTCTTATTATTAATCTTACTGTAGGAAGATAATGGCCAAAGGATGCGGATAGGCGTGTAGGATTCGGAGATGATCGTCGGTTTTACACAAGCCAGATCTACACAGTCTCTCTGTCTTAGCACTAACTTAATTTTTACGTATCCGGCTTTTTAAAGCGTCCTTCGCAAGGCGGACGTTCTTCCTCTCCACCAATCAGTGGATTTTTTTAACCCGCCTACGGCCTCGAGCTATGGTGGGGCACCCTCCCCTAGGAGCCGTTCCCCCGTAATTTTTCGTAGGTGCCAGGATCTATGAGGTGGCCAAAATTTCCTTCCTCAAGTCGCTAAGGATTCGACCCCCTCATAAACCTGGTCACCGTTCCGGTCGACCGTTACCCATGCCGGCTGTTATAAACCCCCGTAAGGTTTATCTACCTTTCCTGATTTTAGCCTACATTACTTACATTTAATATCAATATGCAACGTTTTGCATCATTTGCTCTTCCTCCTTTTTCCTTTCAATCTTATATTCTTTTCCGCTAATGTATAAGTTGCTGCGATTAATTAATATTCTCTATTCCTAATTCATGTGTATCTTACAGATACGATACACAATGGTACAGAATTCCTGTAGCTTCGCAAAAATTAGTCATTTTCATTATACAAAGAAGCATGAAAAGTTTCACACCGACGATGTGCAAAACCTACATTATCTCGCGACGAAGTTTCTCAGTGGTAACATATGCGATAAATGAAGTTTTGATTGAGATTAATGTACATGCTTAACCGAGGTCTCGTTGCAGGTGTGCAATACATTGCTGTCCTATCTTACATTCCTATGTTCTACGCAAAAATAAAAGTTATATAGTACCGAAGAAATATGCCTACTATATAAGCATTATAAAATCTTATTGTAGAATATGAGGAAATAAACACGTAGACGCACATATGGCATTTCAGAACATGGGACTTCGTTTATTGTAACGATATCATTCGTTTCAATCGCTTTATTTGCACAGAATGCTTCGTCGGCACTTTTTATTGATGCCTATCTTTTTGACGCATCTTATCTTTTAGATGTTTTATCGTTCATTTCTAATTTAATGTGCGGATACCTGATTCTATTTTATTTATATATTTATATATCTATCTAGATATTTCTGTAGCATACAAAATTCTATGTTATTCTTCAAATGATTCTGCGCGAGTCTATAAACATTTCACACAGTATAAACGAATGTTTAGTACTGGTAAAGCTCGTATCTTTTACTTTTTGCGTATTGTTGAAATTGGAGATGTGAAAAAATGCAAAGAACACCCATAATATTTAAAAACATGCAAAATATTCCATGTAAAACATATTTTATAATATTCGTAAGGTAAAACTATAACACCTCTATGTATTTAGATTCGAATTCCTTAATTGTACATGTGAAAACGCGAACTTGCATAAAAATCCGCAGTTTATCGGCGAGTTTTGAAATAATTTCGCATCAGGATATTATTTTCTCTTCAGTTCTTGCAACTGTTTTAAGAACCGAATCCGATATTATAATTGTTTTCGCCCCTTGAATTCAATGTATTGTAAGTAGACCGCGAATCTTGATTCATTTATGCAAAACGATACAGAATACAAATAATATGCAAGCATGCACAATATATTCAAAGTAACGTGCAAAATTATAATACGTAGAAGATGTAAGAAGTATATTCTCTGTTCAAGTTTCACCTGCCTTTGTTGTAAAAAAATAATTTAAGTTAGCACAGTTAATTCACGGCTATTAATTAATCTCCTTTTAATCCGCACGTTTTACGTTTCACGTTCGCTGGTTTCAACGGTGCACGCGTCCCCTTTGAAAACAGACGTATGCATGCAAACTGTACGCATCGTTCGGTAGAATAGGAAGCAACTTGTTGCGCGTTGGGACGAGAATGGACAACTAAAACGCAGCGGAGGGAGGCACGCGTAAAACAGACGGACGCGGAAGGGAAATTGACGGCATTAAATTTCCATAACGCTGGGAAGAGGCCATCGGTGTTTGCTCAGTCAGCTTGAACGCTTTCGAGCGTAAAAGCACAATATTTCTGAAACCGTGGAGAACGCCGCTGCGCGTATTCCCACGTGTAATTCACCCTCTTCAATTTGTCCCCCTTCAACCTCCCCATTTTCAAAGGGAAACATTGTAAAAGTCACACGTCGGTCTATTAATGCACGACTACAACCTCGCGTTACTTAAAAGCATGTAATTTATAAATTGAAACTTTTTCCAATGTTTCGCTTCCCCGTTGCATCAGACATCGCTGGTGTTTATTAATTTTGCACACGATCGGGGTAAAGAGCGCGTGTAGGGTTAATGCATGAGGTAAAGAGGGGGTCAGAGGCGTTCTGTACTCGTTCACAGTCGCAGACGAGTTTCAGCTTTCGTGGAGCGATGGACGATCTGAAACATCCGTATTATACGCTTATGAAGATTTTCTTATCGACTTCTGGACTTTGGCCGTATGATTCTGTTTGGCTGTCATACGTGAAAAAGACGTTTTGGATGACGATTTGTAGTATTTATATGGTGTTTCTGGTATAGTGTTCTTGTTTTACTAACCCTTTCGCTACTATGTACTTACGTATATATACGTTTTCAAGAATTGGGTTGGCATTTGTTGGAAGCATACGTATATTTCTTCCAAATATAACGCAATATAATTTCTGGAATCATTCGTACGTCAGTGTTACAGTACAATAAATTATGTAGAGTATGCAAATGTGTATACCTACACCATCTTTATATTAATAATCGTTATCATTACCTACGCTTTTAGTCTTTAATTCTAATGTGCCGGTAGCGAAAGGGTTAATGCCATCACTTTTGTACTCGATGTGTGCAATTTTGTTTAAATCGAAATATGTTTTAGCCTATACGAAAATAGGGGGGGGGGTAAGTCATCATTTTGCTTGTTTCGAAATTATTTAAAAAATATAGATCCTCAAAGTTGGCAATTTTTGCCCATTTTTACGAAAACTACCTTCGCAAAAGAATTTTTATCTCTGAAACTATTAAAGGTATGAACTTCATTTTTTTTCATTTTAATCGCAACAGATTGCTCTTTTCATTGAATTTTTCATCTCATTCGCAAGATCAATTTTTCTACGAAAAAGTTTTCGAAATATCTTACTTTTGCCGCATGAGTCATACGCATCGTACACTGAACTTTCTCTATTGTTTTAATTATATGTTCGTTATTAAGTGGAAATTATGCATTACAATGATAATTTGTTAACCCTTTGTACTTTATTCATTTTGGCAATTGAGAGTCGCTTTTTAAGGTGAAAAATATCTAAACCAAGTATTTTGATTTATTCTATGATACCTCTTAAAGTTTACATTTTTTTTTTTGTAACTATGATTTTTGTAGTTTTATAAGTACTGCATTTAGAAACAAGGCTGTTAGTCTCGATAACATAATGAACGTGTATACAGTGGATTAATTACACACTTGAATAGGCATATCCAAAATTGTAACAATAAAAGAGAAATTATTCAGATCAGAGTATTTTTTCACATGTAAAGTTACTTACGCAATATAAAAGAATTATGCAATATTATTGTATCATATAAATTAATTATTAATACTTCTTATATTATATAAATCTGTACAACTAGCACATGTTAAACAACTTTTACTAGACAAATTTTGTTCTATTCACCGTAATTTCGAACATACCAAAAATATTAATTTTTGTAATAGAAAATTTACAATTTTTAAAGATTGATTTTTACAATATTTACAAATTTAGTTTAAATTCAGAACGATTCTTGTGTTTAATTGTAAATTAGAATGTCAAGTAATCGCTTGTTGCAGATAATATTGTGTTTTCGGAAGTACGATGAGTGCCAGAGGAGTATTCTCTTAAATACTGTAACATGTTCTATAATAGGAAGCGTTTTTCTGTTGAAGTACGGAATCTTTTGGTACAAAGCTGATAATGTAAATCAAAATATAAATGTTACTTAGAGAGAGAGAGAGAGAGCAACATTATTTTCCCTTTTTACTCGAATGCTTGCTTGAATTTATAGATAAAGAAAGTTATAGAAACGATACGGTATGACTGGCGAGCCTTGGCTAACAAAGACGAGCAACGAATACTTCTTAAAATCGCTAACAGAGGGAGGATTTTGAGTTTAATTTTCACGGGTAAGAGACTGTATTTTGAATTTTAAGTACAATTGAATACACTTGAATCTTGACCAGCGTCGGTACAAAGAACCAGCTATCGTAACAAGCCAATTTTAAACCTGTTCACGACATTATGGGTCGTCTTGTAAAAGAAAAATCGTCGATTAGCTGTAGATTTTCTCACTAACTGCACGAATCTCGATACTTGCTTATACTTCTATCTCCGTTTTTCATCTATCCAAATTCTACCATTGTTGGATACTCAGTCACTATCAACGGTGAAACGTAGAGCATACAATAATAAATCTAAGTCCGAATCAAGTTACCTACTCATCGCAATACTGAGTTTCCGAAGCCCTTTATCATATATCACCTAGCCGCTAACTACTGAAAAACAATTGTGAAATATCAAACGCCTCCATCACTTACTTAACCCTTTGCACTCTAGGAACCGATGCCATTTAAAATTGTTTTGAAACTCGAAAAATTTCACTATGGAGCCATTACTATTTACGTGTAAACATTTTCAATTCCTAGCACAAAGAGAACAATAAATCGCAGTAACTCCGCTTATTTTCTTAACCCTTTCTATTCGAGAGGAAATTCCTCGCCAAAATGAATCAATTATGATAACTCCCGATTGCAATGGGTTAAGATGCAAACTACGGCCCTCCGAGGCATTTTGCCGTCAGAAACTTTGCTTGTACACTTCAGAACGTGATTCTCCGCACTCGATATAATTTCTGTTCGCGCCGACTTGGCTCTGTGTGATCCGTGGATCGTCAAAACTGACTATGAACTAACAAAGTATTTCCGCTACAAAATTCACGTGCAACATCCATTCAACCATCCAACACCATATAAGACATTTCGAACGATTTCCACAATTCTTTACATTGAATTGTTTACTGTATATTCATTTATCTGTTGTTGCAGTCTTAATTCATCTATCGCTCGGCTGTTTCTTCTATCTAATGACGACAAAGTCTCCAGATATAGATATTTGCGAATCGTCTAAAAAGCTTAACTTCCCATTGGACCATATCACCGATGACAGAAGATACATTTACATTCTATCGTTGCAGACCTCTATGTTTTATATTTTCGGGGCACTGACTATTTTAGGGACAGAATTATTTACTATCCTGAGTAGTTATCATGTTGTTGGGTTGTTTCAGGTAGTCTGGTAAGAAGTACAGTAGTGCCCACAAAGTGTTCGCTTTTGTTACCTCGATTAGTGGACGCACCTTCGCCCCAACATATCTTAACCGTTTCAAGTGCCACGCAGCGCGATCGCGCTGCTCAGATTCCGTCCGTGTCAGGGACTTAAAACCGGTATAATTTTAATATCGGAATAAAGGAAGCGCAATCACGCCAAATGCTCCCTGCACTCAAACGGTTAAAATAGGTTTCCTTTTTTTGCATTTCTTTTCCGCGCATACTTTTTTCTGACTCTGACTTTCACGCTGTTCAAATAGTCGCTAATTCTTTGAACTGTAGCCCGTGAAGACGTCGTCTCATTCGCATATATTTCACTAGATCACTGATCACTGTAATAGTAATTTCCCTCACTCTGTCCACGGATTTGGATGGTAACATTGCTCACCACGTGTTTCTTGCTCACCTTCCGCAATTCTTACTCGCTTTCTATGCTTCTCGCTATAACGAACACACAGCAGCACGAGCCAAAGTTAGATAACAACGGTCAGTTCATGGAAATTCACCTCTCCGGATGTAGGTCGTGGCTCGGTTTCGAAGCAATGAATATAAGCGGATGAGACTGTAATTTCACGACACGGTTTCGCTCCTCTGTACGCCACAAACATGAATATATAGCATGAACGAACAAAAATGGAATTCTCGATGCGCGTGTCGAAGCCAATAATAAGTGGAAAGAGAACAAATTTATTCAACCTCACCATTCTGTTCCATATAAGTCTAAAGGCACTCACACGTGCGTCTTCTCGACGGACGTTTATACGGTTTTCTTTTTCATATTAGGCTGTTGTTCAGCTCTCGCATTTGACAACGCACAATTTTGTCCCAGGTCCACTAAATCCCGATTTATTTCCAAGAATATTTCTTCGACCCCCAACTTTAGGAGCTGTTTTCACCCTATTATCATCAATGATAACCGATGGAAAAAAATAGACGTCAAATACTTTCTTGAGAACTATCTATCCTATAAATCTCATTAAAATTGGCGTCTGTCACTTGGATATGTTCCCTTGTAAGAGGAAAAGGAAGTACGTAAGACATTCGTCAAAAAGACGCTCGTATGAGTCTAGCTTCAAGTTGTTGGTTAGAATATTCTCCTCGCAATAAGTCAAACAAGAAGTCACAATAAGAATCATTTCCATTCGAGTGACAATACTAGGGATATTGAACTTGGTTGTATATTTTCAATTAATTCATCATATTCAACGTATAAAAAATGCTTCCATATATAAAAAAGATGTTAAACGACGTTATACACCAAATTGGAACGATTTTTGGGTTAAATAATTTCTAGAATGATTTAATGGAATTACTCGATAAGCTTAATTTAGCAGTAATTGGGGCATCTACCATATCTATTCTATTTTGGTTCTACACCAGTTACGATTCTAATATCGATACCATATTGGTTTTACATATATTGGTCCTAGTTGGGTTCTATACCGGATACTATTACAGTTAGAATAGTATTGACTTTCGTATCATTCGGTGAAGAGTTAGGGGTAAGATCATAATGTCATCCATTTCCAATAATATGGAAATCTTATATATTAGTTCTATAAAAGGCTTATAAAATTGTAAACGGTATAGAATCGAAATAGAATCGATAATACAACCGTAAGTGAAACCTATATATGTATAAAACGGTTAAAAAAAATGTACACACACTTTAACATTAAAAATGTTACTCTAAAATCGTAACTACTGTATTTAAGCAAAATTATATATATTTGTAGCAAAATGTACCGGAGAGGTGCATCGAGAAAAACGTTGCACCTACACGCTTGTCCTAAAATTAAAATTGCATTTCAAATATGTATACACTGTTTATTCGTCAATATTTTATTATTCTTATTTTATTTTATTCGTCATTTTTATGGTCACTTCTTGTATGCATGAATTTCGGTTCTTAACAACTGTTATAATAAATAACGGTCCTTTGAAACTGTTTCGAGAACCGAAATCGATACTGTGACAGTTTTCACCCTATGATTTTGATACTATAAATTTTACAATGCAAAATCTTCCAAACATTCTGCAATTTCCTACATTTGCTTACATATCCTAGTGAAATTTTTAGCTTACTTGCTATCTTTTTTCACAGTTATCGCTTAAGATGTACGTTTAGCGACAAAATACTGAACGCCCCGAGCACGATGAAAACCAGAGCAATACGCGAAAAATTGATCGAAACTGTGGAAATGCATAAGCGAGCGTTAACGTTAGTATCAACTCAATTCGATTGTACTCTATTCTATCCCCTTTCATCAAAAAGTTTTCGTGTCTTATATTTATTGGACTTAAACATAGATGTCCCTTTCTTAAAGGATGTGCACACGCCTATCGGACACTCTTGCATTCTCGTACTTGGTACTGATGTTACTAGGGGTGGCTAACATAAGTATTAGTTTTTTGCATGTAAGTATCATTGAGAAAAACAGTGGAAAACAGACACATGCTACGGTGAAATTCAAGAAAATAATTACGGAAGCTATTCGATGTGCAAAAACCGAAAACAAAAAATGTAGATAGTTGTAGCATGTAGTTGTTTTTCACTAAACCTTTCATTTGCAATCAGTATGTGCAATTAAATTATATATTATAATTGTGAAAATAATCAAATTTGATTAAATGTACAGCTATCTGAAATATCATTGAATGAATATAAAATAGTGCTATTACAATTGTCTATGATCGCATCATCGTTCGCATATTCGTTTGTTACGAACCATAGTTGTCAAATGATCATGGATTATAGCTCGAATCTTTTCTTTGAAGCGTGAGTAATAAACAAATT
Source organism: Eucera pruinosa (assembly GCA_028830335.1). NCBI lineage: Eukaryota > Metazoa > Arthropoda > Insecta > Hymenoptera > Apidae > Eucera > Eucera pruinosa. The sequence continues at coordinate 9,334,142 of JAMYCR010000005.1, forward strand.
ATTCAGTATAACAATAAGAGCTTCGAACATAGCAAAAGTATAAATATTAGATATCTGTTTAAATTTAAATTCGACATTTTTTAGTTCACTTTGACTTTGTAATTCAATATTTGTTTGAATATAAATTTGGAATTTTTCAATTCATTCTGAATTTACGAATTCGAATGTTTACTTCACATTTGGACATTAAAAATTAAGTAGAGCTTCAAGTCTTTTAACTTTTAATGTGAATGTACAAATCTCAAGCTGAATTTAATATTGAATGATAAAAGTTGTATAAAAATTCGAAATTTAAATTAGAAGTTGAGTTAAACATTTTATTTGCCAGCTAAGTAAATAAGACAATCTTGGATGGAATTTTATTACTGACTTGTGCATAGACCTAATAAGATGAACGCAACCTGTAAAATAGATCATCAACCAATTATCTCTTTTATCTAATCAAGTTCTGTTAATGTTTTCTTGTCTAACATTAATATTTATCTTTGTAATTACAATTCTAAACTAATTCTGCATTCTAGTTCTTTGTATCTATTTAATATTAATATTTATGTCTGTAAGTAGAATTAATTGCGTACGATAACAGCTGAAACAAATCAACCGTTACTTGTTCATTTTATAGATTTAACACTCGATGGTACGTTGCTCCCGTGCCAGTACAAAAAATGCTATTATTCTTCATGCATCATAGCCTAAAAGCTTACAGTTTCAGACTTGGTGGTCTTTTTATACCAAATTACGAAGGATTTTCTACGGTAATATATAAGGGAACCTTGAACGAAACTGGGTAGTTTAAGAAAATGCGATACCTATTCAATTCTATAGTTTTTGTACGTGCTGTTATTTTATCAATGGCAATAGAAATATTTTCTGCATGCATGCAGACGCATTGCAAACAATTGAAGACTGTAAGGCAAGGCAACAGCACAGACGCGTGCAACTATAGTAGCATTCGCTACCTCGTTTTGCCAAACTATTCGGTTTTGTCTAACCTTCCCCTACTATGCCTTCCTTCTCTTTCTAATTCAAATAACCTGCGATAGCTTTTCATTTACAGCTGGCCAGAATGTCGTTCTCGTATTTTATGGTTATACGATCCACGCAATCATAATTTTGCAAGACCACGCGTAGATGTACTATATGTATAGCGAGAAATGTGTGACGTTGTTTGTATGTTACAGGTGTTAGACATTACGTACTAGTTACAATAAATAGATGATTTTAAAAAACGTATAGTCGTGTCTCTTTAACACTAGGTTTACGGAACGCGTCACGTTGACGCATTTCAGATTTCATACCTAAAATTATACAGACCATAAATATTATTTTTCAGTACTTTATGTTAACTTTAATTAATACAATGGTATGAATATGTATTCTAATTGATTCTCTTCATCCTCACGCTTCTAATTTCGAATATTTTTTATGCAGTATACGTATTTTTCCGGAAGCCTGCCGAATTATATAATTAACGTCCGTAAACCTAGCGTTAATAATTGTTATCTGCACTTGGGACAACACAGGGGTAAAATATGCATCTCGCTTGCTTTCACCTATCCTCACCTTTGACGTTCTTGAATTCGTCACAGTGAGTCTCTTTGTCACACATACTTTCTTTTCTCGTCGGATGACGCGATTAGTAGATGCTAATGACGCATCGACCGATTTGGCCATTAACCCTTTGCACTCCATAATTTTTTTTTTTTTTACCTACCAGCAATTCCTTTTTTTATGTATCTTTCCAACACGTACCGCACTTCCTTTCAAGAAAACAGATACTTCGATACTGAGGATAATTAGCATAGGTATATGAATCATATGACCAACTACCTTTGGTTGCATTGTATAATGTCGTAAGTTGGTGTAAGAAATGTGATGTCGAGCCAGACTCGATATAGAAGTTGTAAGGGATAACATGCAACAGCCGAAATTACGTATAAGGAATAGTCAGTGTAACGAATCAGACCCGCATTCCTTATCCTCGCCTTTTCTACAGCTCTGAATAGTAAGTATATACCTAATTATATACCATCGTTGGAAAAATTCTGCACGGTAAGCAGTGCGTTCGTGAAAATTGTAAAAGAAAAGCACAAAGTAAATTGAAACAATACCGAAATAAATATTTTTCAGTGCATCGATCTATCGTCGTTTCCTCAACATCGACGATAGATATTGTAATGTATGTAATACTTGTACACCGTATTTAAATAGTATCGAAGAAGTTCATGCGTTAGTATACCTATCGCACGATTAAATATTAAAATAAGAATGGGTATATTTGAACATTTTTCTGCTGCATCAGAAATATCTTGTGAAATATACATAAAATGTTTGCAATTCCACGTTAGCGTACAATAAAGATATTTCATAAGATAGAGATATTGATACAAAAGTAAATTTTGTTGCGTTAGGAAAGCGGAAGAATATGATTCTATACTACGCACAATTATTACCAATTATGATAATACCTAACGTTATTCTTTTTCTTTGTTTTAGGTAAGTATTATTGGCAGTTCTAGAAGAAAAAGTAAACCTCTGGTTGAAGGAAACTTAAAACTATTTGGAGGTATTGTAATGCATGCATTGTCTATTTCCTTTGGTCAAAAGTAATAGAAAAATTAAATAATCTAAAAATAATAACGTAAGATGTTACAGAAAAAGAACTTTATCGTCGACTACTATTAGCAGATACTAGAAAGTAACAATTATAAAATTAACCTTTTGTGCTCCAAAACCGTTTAATAGTATGATTTAGCGATGACTCTAACCTAATTTTATGGCTTTTACGCGAGTTTAAAATATTACATATTTCGGAACGGGAAAAAGTTGTTTTTAATTTGCTTTGTTTTAAAAGAAGTGAGAATTGAACTGACGAAAATGAATAAAAATCTTAAATCTTAACTTTTGAGGTTTATATGTGTTTTTCTAGCAGCATCAACAGAGTGCAAAGGGTTAAATAATTATAAATCTTAGTATTACGAATACGAAATCAGTTTAATCTTAAACGATCTTAAAATTAAACTTCCATTAAATTCCTACTGCTACGAATGCGATGAATTTACAGTTATCGTATTAAAAAAGGGGTTCCGCAGTATATTACTCAGTCAGTCATGCATTTCGCAGAAAAATTCGTACTGGAACGGTAGAGGGAGTGTAATTAAAGCTATGATTATGCACATAGAGTGTAACCAAGTTCGTATTTTGCATAGCATTAAAAATTAGCCGTATGACAGTGGATCATCTCAGAATGGAATTAAAAAGTAACGTAAAACATACATACAGTCGGTCATGAAAGTTTTCGTACGTCCCTTAAAACTTTGAATATTTAAAGGATTTCACGAAATTAAATTTTTAATGTCTGTATACTTACTTTCTTCTAAAGAAATGGGAGAAAATAGCAACTGTTTTAGACTGTGTTTAATTTTAGTAAACAAATAAAAGTAGTGACTATAAAATGTTCGAAACATTAAAATTGGAATGGATAGGTTACGAAGATTTTTATGACTCACATTCTTCTAGTATTTTGCTGTCCAAAAATACAATCTAATCACTAAAATTACCAACAATTAACCCTTTGCGGATGGAACAAAATAATGTTTAACGAATTTTTGTTTAATTATTAGCCTTTCGAGGACAGGGTTTAACAAATTTTCGTCCAGTTATTAACAACAGTGTCTATTAATGATATTAATATTCATTTGAATTTCTTTAAAAATTGACTTATGTCCAAGAAATCGAAAAGATTGTAAATATTCAATAATAATGAAAATGATAGATATTTGCAAAAGTACTTACATGGTGCAAACAGAAAAGCAAATCGTCATTTGCACTGTTTACAGAAAATCACTATTTTTGAAAATATTTAAAAATACATTACCGTCGTGTATTTGTTGTAGAAAGTTATAAGTAGGTCATTTAAAGCACCAGTATAGGTATAATTTCATCGCAAGCGAATTTTTCTTTACTATTGTTAAAAGTCTTAACATATTCTGACAACTTTATTATTATAAAAAGAATTAATCTACACAGTTTCCTATTATAAATATATATACCTAACAAGGCAATACATATAGACCTATAATATTATTTGTATGGTTCAAAAATATGCGCACATTGCAGGTATGTTTAGTAATAAAAATACATTTAAGTATTGCAAAAATACTTACATGAGTAGTCGCTTCTATATTTTGTAACGTGTTGGTACGAAGCAGCCACAGTTTCATTAATTCTTATATTTCACTCACGTACTTCACTTTTACGTATTTACAACGTCTGCAAATATTTCGAATGGTAGTTGACTCTCACTGGTAATCGATGTGTACTCTTCGACTTCTTTTCGCTGAATGAAGACCTTCGTAGTTTCGTTGTATCTGTACGTCTGTGTTAGTTTCCTGCAAGGGAAAATTAGAAAATAAAGTCGATAAATATCGGCACGCGAAACATCGAGAGAGAAAGCTATGAAACGCAATTAGTGATAATTTATTCATATTAATAGGAGTCGTGTAAAGAAGGAAAACATAAAACCTTAACAATTCTTCCCTGAGGCAAAACATTTTCGTAAGCGACTTTAGCTACAATTTCTGTATCGATCGTAGCTAAATTGCAGCTCCTGTCAATCATTCCGCCGTACAACCTTATATGCGTTTACATTTTTTGCGCGAGAATCTTGAAAAATGTCATATTTCGAGTAAACAGAGTGAAGAGAGGAAGTAGAATGGTAACTTCGGAGTCAGACCTGCTCGAACCACCGTCGCAGATCGATGAGATCAGGAAACGTTATTACACAAACAATACGTCTATCTTAATCGTAGCCAGTTTGTGGCCGCATCAAAAAACTAAGTTTGTTCTTCTTTTTCGTCTCATTTACGTCTTATCCTTGTCTTGCGGTACTTTCTCGCAGGTATGAATTCTTATACATTGAGTCGTGTAATATAAAACGTCGTATCTCTGATCATTTGCAGATTCATCGCTCAATTAACTAATAAAGCGATGAACAATTCAATGTTCCGATGTGTTAACTAAAACTTTCGACAATTTTTGGTAATTTACTGTTCAGAACTTTGATTTGCATTAGGAACATAATCATTTATCGATAATCACATCCAGTTAACTTTGCTCATACTTCGGAAAATGTGTAGAGGTATTTTATATGATTGTGTCGATCAAAGATGGAGGACTTATTTTTTGTGAAATTAAACTGGGTTACAATACTATTCACGTCACTCAACGCCTTCAAAGTGTGTTTAATGATACTAACGAATAGATCAGCACATTGATGGTTCGAAATGGAACTCTACGGTGTGAGCTACGAAATCTGTGCACATTTGCCATAATATTTCGACATTTCGCTGACGAATTTACTCTCCTTTTGCCATTTGAAGCATTAGATACGAAGTGAAACACTTTGGAACTCGACTAAAACATAAAAGACTTTCTGAGACTCTGGGTTCCTCAGAGATCAGGACTCTATTGGAAATGAAATTTTTTCTTTAAATCTTGTCGATAAAAACATGCACAATTACGTGTTTGTTTGAATTTAATAATCTTTATAATCTCCCTTGAAAAATTCCACGTTATATATTACAAGCTACGGTGTCCTGTTACACGACTTTATAGTTCTTGTGTAGCTTTTATTGAATGTGACTATAGGATGTTGTAGGAACAAGATGTGACTCTGACTGCTGATTTATACTGAAATGTGATTATTTGTACATGTTTCAGGTACTATATGCGTTTAACGAAAAATGGTCTTTCATAGAGGTGATAGGTAATTTACCACACATTCTCCCATTGTTTTGTTTCCTTCTTTGTTATCTCACTTTATGGAAAAAGCAAAAACCTGTAAGTTTTTGATCAGTTTCTTAAGATCTGCCGATTTTATTATCCACGTATTCATTCGAAATTTGCAAACTTCTATTGGATAATAAGAAAAACGACATTCGTTATATAATAATACAGCCGAGTCATTAATTTTAATCATTTCCAAATTGATTGTGGACGCAGATCAAAGAAATAATGGATGTTATAAAAGAAGATTGGAAGGGTGTGCGAAACAGAGAGGAGTTAAAAATAATGGAGAAACATGCCAGACACGGAATCTTTTTTTCCAAGTGTTTCATCTGTAAGCCACCGTTACCACAAATCTATAGTTTCCATTAAAGAACATAATACAGTTTTATTGTTTTGTAGGGATGTTGCATACAGTATCTATCATATTTTTATTGGTCCCACTAATTGTCCATGTGCTTAGTTTAATGAAATTAGTAGATGTTGCAAACACACATCCGCTACCGGTTTCGATAGAAATCTTTCTCGATAAAAGGACTTACTATTATCTTATCACGATGGTCGTAATAGTGATAAGTTTGCTGGGCTGCATAGTCTTTGCAGCGATAACCACTACTGTCAGTATGTGCCTTGTACACATGTCCAGCCGATTTGATATCGTTTGGTAAACTGCTAATAAGGCTGCGGATTTTGCTGCATTTACGCGAGACATTTTTACAAAAAGGCACGCAATGCAACTTGTGAGTGGATCGTGATTCTAAACTACAAAATAGCTAAATTATATTTGAAAAAAAGAAATATGGATTAACACAAATGTAACGATATGAACGTTCGCACTCTTAACTCGTTAGTCTTCAGCTCTCTCGCTTCTCTAATTGGTCTTTTTATATATTTGCTCGCTGTTAGTCCCGGTAATTGGTACTGAAGGTGTTGGAATAATATTACTTAGCAGATGCAAAAATGTATCTTTACGTTGAGAAGCACTGCTTATTAAACAACAGGCCTAGCTCAGTCACTGAAGCCGATGGTCCTTTAGCCGGACCAGACCTAAGGGTCTGGTGCAATAAACATATGGAAGGCCCGGGGCCTTTTTTTCTAAATATCGGCTTCAGTTTTCCACGCGTACTTTCAAGAGCGTTCGAAGCGTTCATTCCTTGCTGTAGCACAGCGGAGTAAAGACGTATTCCTCTAGCCTTTGAATTAAAATTCAAATCACTCTATTAAAATTAAAAGGAGCATTCTTACTCAACACACAACCCCAATATTCCATCAGAAGGTGCATAGATATTTCGCACGGTAACAGTCACATACATGAATCTCTCAGTTCGCCTAAAAAGGTTCTTATTACTCTCGTTCTAGTTTCTTATTGGTAATTATACTTTTACGCAACCATCCTAGGAACCACAATATTTACATTCGATTCTCATGCCATCATACATTCATACAGTCACACGCACTCGTTAATCATACACACTGTTTCACATCTTAACATTCTATCTCTATGGAAAATCAATCCACACGGCTAATAAATGCAAAAGTATACAAAATATTTAAAATGAAACGCAAACTATTGTATTTTAGAAGCGATCCTGTATTTAAGTTCCGTTTCTCATCGCTTCGTCAATAAAAATACGAATTTGCATAAAAATCCGCAGTCTATTGATGATATTATATAGCAACATGCATTGATTTAATTCATTCGTTTTTTTCCATACTTTCAATTTCGTAACGTAAAGCATGTACATAATGCTTTTTCGTTTAATTATAATTGGACTGCTGATATTTATACGTTATAAACTATACGGAAAAATGTCGAGATTAATTAAGGAATAAGAAGGGAATGTAAATGTTAAATTATTCTTACACTGCGAAAAGAATGTACATATTGTTTTTAATGATCAACTAGCAAACGTTTCTTTGCAAAGGCAGGTTTCTGTTTTGGTTCCATCTCCATTTTCTTCCCCCTTTTTCGTATAGAATTTTGAGAATTTGTATTAACATCCGCAGTTCATTTGTAATCACTTGATGTAATATTAGATATAATTAAGAGTATAAGCTTTTCCATTTCATATCAATATCATTTGAATATGGTTCACAGTAATCGTGTAAAAGAGGCATTCACCTATAACTCACTGTATAATCCTACTCCTAAAGGTACCTCGAAAATTATAGAGATTTTAAAAAGTTCTATATATTTACACACGAAGACCATGAGGTTGGTATTGAATTAATCGTAGTGCGACGTCCAATGCTTTTCATTGGTAATCGATTATCGAATAATTTTCTCTGTTTATATGATTCGTTACGATGGTCGTCGAAGAATGTTCTTTGCCATGGGAAGCATTTTTCAGGCGTCGTTTTTTCTTCTCACTGGGATCGCAGTGGTGTCTGTATGCACTTGCTTGTTTCGAGTGAGTAAACACACATACGTTTTAAAGTAAAATAAATCCACGAGTCTTATTGTCTTTGAACTTTTATTAGTAAACTGCGGATTTTTATAAATTTATAGGCATTCTAGATTTGTAAAATGGAACGCAATACAATTGATATTGAAAAATGCAGAAAATATTGAAAGTGGAATACAAATTATAGATAAAATTTAAAGAGTGAAACAACCCCCTATTTAGATCTCGTTTCCTTCGTTCTATTTATGAAAATATGAATTCGTATAAACATCCGCAGTCTATTTATTGTGTTAAATATTATTATTCGAATGCTTACACGTGCTCTCAGATTGCTTGGTCAGTTGTGCGCAATAAAACTGACGACCTATTTATGTACGTAATTATCTTCCTGGGGCAATACAGTTGTATGTTCTACTTGAATTACGTAGTGCAAGAAATGTTGAACACCTATGACAATGTTCTTTTGGAATTGTACGTGTACATTTTATAATTGTTTGACACCGTGTCAAGTTGTTATTATAGTCTGTTAAACGAGCTTTGTTCAGGTACAGTGTAGAATGGTATGAAGCTCCAATACCAGTACAAAAATTAATACTGGTCATGATGTCAAGATACACGTCGCCTATTTCCTTCGATATGTATGGTGCTTATTCTCCATCCACAGCAGGATTTTCTTTGGTATGCAATCAGCTACTATCACGTTGGATTTGTGTACAGTCCGTCACAGAAGTCTTCACACGCATCCGAAATTTCAAATATGTAAATACATATCTTGGGACATATTTTACAATTAGATGGATAAAAATGATGTGGAAATTCATAAAATGTAACATTGTAAGTGAGAAATATTTCTAAAAGACGTTTCACAAAGGGAGCATCATTCATTACATGAATAAAATTGCTCCTGAAAGTACATAAGATGTTATCTTATTTATGCTAAATACATTATAGAAAATTACAAATGTGCCAGACAAAACAATAAGTTTTGTTTACTTTATGTATTTACAAATATTTCAATAGATATATAAATATAATACACAATTGTAATATAATATACATAATATTGAATATTATATTAATCTATATACGTCGATTTTCGTGTAATAATGTTTCCAGTTTGTCTACATTTTATTGTAAACAAATGAAAAAACTGCTGTTAACGATCCAAGCAACTTTAATTAGTAAGTAAATTAATATTTACGAAATGACCGAAACTTTTGTATTTTTTCAAATATTTGAAATTAAAAATTGTATGTAGACTTCTGCGATTGACTGAACGTATGCATAGTGTTCTTTCTGAAATAATTGAGTTTCTTAATTCGTCCGTTCTAGTTGACGCAAGTGACTATGTCATACTTCACGGTAATGTATTCAACTCTGTTGAGCTAAACACAGCGAATGTGTATTTTACCTGTTACGTAGTGCTCAATAAAATCTAGCATTGTTATTTGATGTAGATTTAGCAATAATTCCACTGATATAGTTCCAGATATGAGCCCTTTTTCTTTAAAATGGCATAAGTTCATTGATTCACGCACTGAGATATTTAAGAATTTAAAAGGAGCTGCTGATGTCTGACTAAAACTAGCCTTAACTCATTTTGTTCGAAATTGAACTTATATGTACTACTTAAAGAAAACGGTGCATATATTAATTATTTAATAAATCGTCGTTAATACAAATTATTATAGAACTTATTGCGTATAGTGGTCACTCTGCTAAGAAACATTTATTGCTTTATGGACCTAATTCTTTTCACTTTTAACACGTTATATATTATTAGGTTGCGAATGTTTATGCAAATCTTACTTGTAAATACACGTGCGAAAGATGATTAACATATCTATTACAATAGAAACAAATTTCTCTTTAGATCATATTTCTCTATGTTTTTCTATATAATAGTGTGAATTTGCACGTTATAATAAATAGAGACTTACCATTAATATATGCACTGAATACAAGTACACCTAATATATGTTACTTTAAACATACCTCGCTAGTAAATCTTATCCGACAACGCGTATCGAGATGAAATTCTACTAGCATTCACTTCGACGAAACAGAGCAGACTGAGAGTACTAGAGAAGTAATTTTTATCGTAGACTAAATAAAAGGGAAAGGGTGAAAATACAGGGTAAATGTGTTTCACTCGTTTCCTTTTCCCAGCCTGTAATTTTCTTAATAGCCGTACTTACATTCGTGGAGGGTGGAAAACATCGATTGATCTCGCAGCGATTAAGTATGAATAAGTAATGCGGAAATTGTACATCGTGTCAGTCACTTTGCTGCAAGTCGATGGATTTTTATAACATTTTGCAAGGAAATCATTCTCAGGGGTAGAAGAAATGAAATTCAAAGGGTGCGTTAATAGCCGAGCAGTCAGTAGTGTTTGAACTTTTGTTCGCGATGGGTGAACTAATGAAGTATTATGAGTTGAACAGAAATCTCTTATCGTTAATAGGATTATGGCCGTACGACGACGATAGATTCCGAACACTGAAAAATAGTTTATACAGCCTGACTTGTTTTTCTCTTGTGTTTGTTCAGGTACCGTAGTATTCACTTTGTCTAATTTATTATTCCGATTAAATAGCCTTACGCCGCTTATCAACTTACTTAAGTTAAGAGAAATTACGATACCGTTTCGCTATATAGTATCGCTTATCTGCATATATGGCTTATATTTTTTTTTCACTAGTTATCTTTTCCACCATTCTTCGCTTTCTATTATACCAATTACGACGATGACTTTATTAGACAGTAGTCGTATGACTATTGTATAAGTGGCGTATGACTATTTGCATTTTCGCACTTATGTTTTACACGTAGAATGAACACAAAGCTATTTAAACTTACTGTTAACACTTTATTTATCGGAAGCCCTTTATTCGATTTTTTTGGTATGCTTATATATCGACTGTGTTTTATTTCTTACATTTATTTTGTTTCTGAAAAATCTGATATTATTACTGTCTGAATCGAGTACGAATAATGCAGATTGTTAGATATCGAGTACAGATAATGCTACGTTCTAAATGGTACTAGTTCTCCGCGTTCGAACAAGACGATCGATGGTGCTTATGTATTTTATTCGCAAGCGACTAAAGCGAAATTTTCCCCAAAATCCCTGCTGCCTTATGCTATAATCTACTTAGCCTACGACTAAATTTGCCTGTGGTGAATAGCATTGTTCAGATTAAAAGGAATGGTATCTAACGGAAGTGCGTAAAGAATAATTCTTTGCTAATTCCATCAATTATATAATAGAACTTGATACTAAAACTGTTAAATACTTACCAAACAACCCAATATTTATACAGTATTCTACGATATAAATACTCCACTAGTGTACAACATTTGATTGTTTTCAGTATACGGCTTTCATAACGAAGGGACTTGCAATGAAGGAGCTTTTAAAAAAAATACCCTTAGCAATAATATACACGTACTCTTTCATAGCTTACAATGTTCATTGGTTTCAACTTCCGGTTGTGAGTTCATAAGATTGTAAGTAAATTGAGGCGTAATGTACATACTTAAATGTTACTTGGCAATGCAGATGAAGGATTTCATGAATCGCATCGCGTGCGATTGGAACACCAAGCACCGTCAAGCGCTTCAAATTATAGAGAAACACGCTTCCATAGGAAAACATTACGGATTACTTATCATCTGTAACAAATTGAACAGTTGATAACATTAGTGGAAGCATGTAAGCGTAATCCTAACGTTATAATCAATTTTCTGTCTTACAGTACTTTTATATCCATCTACAATTTGTGCAATATTGTGCCACATGACCATGAGTATTTTGGATAATGTTGCGCCACGGAATGAAAGTCGCCTGGACAAACTTCCGATGACGGTGGAATACTTTGCTATCCAGGAAAAGTTTTATGTATTTACGATTGTACATATGTACACGGCGGCAATGATGCATATTACTGTGTTGGTTGCAGTCGAATCTTTCGCGATTATGTGTTTACAACATGCTGACGGCTTGTACGAAGTTGCGAGGTATGGAGTAGCACTTAATTCTGTGTTTTTAGGCAAAACGACATTAACTCACATTTTTAAAAGATTGGTGTCCACGTATTAATTCAGTTGTAGAACGTACACTCTGTTTCATATTTATAACCTAGCTACAAATTTACATTTATTTCTGATTAGAGCAAGAATTAGACATATTTTCATAAATTTAGTTCAACGTAATAAGAATATCTGATTCAAATGAATTATAAGTAGATTACGGATCTTTATGCATTCATGGGAAATTGCAGTATGCAAAAAGGTATACAATAAACATGATTTGCAAAATTATATATTATATATATTATTATAATAGTTAGAGGGCGAAATTGCCCCTATTTAGCAGCCATTTCATTATTTTTGCTCATAAAGAAACAAATTTTTATAAAGATTCGCCATCTAGTTACGAGTACAGACTAATGAAACTAAATAATTGACGCAAAGAGTATGTAGAATCGTGTGGAAATTATTTAAATGAAGTACATAATATTTTGAAAAATCTATTTGCGTTTAAAGTTCCATTATCAAAAGTGATATTTCATATACACCTTATGTAATTGGTTGATTACAATATCTGTCTAATACACTTCTATGTGTAGTTATTACATACGAGAAGCTATCGTTAATGCTTCAAAAGAATTTTCGGGTGTAACGAGTAAAAGGGATATGGCAAACGCGGTGGAAGCACACAAACACGCAATGAAGTTAGTATTACGTTATATTTACCGACATTCATAAGATATTAAAATTCCACTAACGGATTGCAATTGATCTATACTGCTTTTAAAGGTTTTACCAAGATCTGATTGATAGTAAGGAAGCGATTTACAGTATTCTCATTTTGTTGAATGTTATTGTTCTCAGCTGCAATTTGTTCCATGTAAGTCATTTTATTTGTCGCTTTCTTTTACTGAAAAACGAACGCCTCTTCGAAGTGCGCAAGGAAATAGGAAACAATGGGATTCAACGTGTTTTTCCTTGTTTTACAGCTGTCGCAGTCGATATTAGTGTTTGATGAAATCGTGGACACAGCGATGTGTGTGCTCATTGTAAGCTGCGAATTACTTCACATATTTTGGTTACATTACTTGATTCAATATGTATTCGATACTTCGGATAAACTAATCCCGATAATGTAAGAATTCACTATACGTAGTACGATTTTCATTTGAAAATGCAAAAGAAAAGTTAGCAATCATCGATATAAACAAATATTTCAAATGCTTTTTTTTATGAACGCTTGCAGATTTCAGAGCAACTGGTACGACATTTCTGTGTCTAGCCAGAAAATGCTTATCAATATTATGATAATGTGCAGCAAACCAGTCGCATTCACCTTTTTTGGCTTTTACAGTGCATCAATCGAAGGGTTCTCATCGGTATATTGTTTCTTTAATTGACACTTTCTCTTGGCTTAGCGCAGTGCAGTTTATGGAAATTCTCTTTTCAGCTGATGCGGTTGTCGTTCTCCTATTTCATGGTCCTATCGTCCGCGATACTGAATTAAATATTATTCGATGAAATATTTGGTTAACAGAATATTATGTACACCACCATTCATAAGTATTCGGACACTTGACGCAATCCGCAATCAACATCAAGATATCTCTGAATAAGATCAGTATTAATCAACATGCAGATTGACGCGCAGAAAAACCAAGATGCATTATACGTTAATAACCTAATCAACAAACGGATGAAATTGGTTTATTCTAAGTGAAACAATGAGAAATTCTAACAACACTTCGGCGGCATGTTTGCCTACGACCAATAGTTGAAATTTCACAGAATTTGTACAGACTTTTAGAACCTAGCTACAAATATATATTTCAATCGTTTAGCAGTGTTAAAAATGTAATATAACATCAACATATTAAGTTTGAAAACATATGGAACCACGGCTTGTGCAAGTATAGTCAAACTTCAGTTATTGCTTTCTTACTTATACTAATTGATGCGAAACATCGTTCTGATGCAACATTATCAACTTTATAAGATCACACAATATAAGAACAGTAGTAAAAATTAGGGGAAGTGATCTAAATATGGGCTACCACTTTTATTTTAACGTTTATTGTAGAACACGTTGTAGATACTTAAACTTTTACACACCAATGTGTATCTTTGACATGTTAGCGTTCTGATATAAATAGAATTGGAATACTACGCTGAACAAAAGTAATGTTTGGTACAAATTATAAATTTAAACAGCGAAATTTTTCATTTTCCAATGTGTGGTCCAAATATAAGCCTCTCATTTTATTTCTGCTGGTAACGAATTTTTTTGATTTCACGTTAGAATTTGGACATTTAAACGTGGCATCTTTCTATTCGTTGTTATTAATAAACTTGTATTATTGAAAAATAAACGGTTCCAATATTTGCTAATTGTAAATAATTTCCTTCGCGAATTCAGTGACAGCCAAAGCAAACGTAACTTCAACGTATTACAGTATTCGTTGTAGTAAAGTAGACTTACGCTCGTTTGCAATACATACGTACGTAGCTGCAATTTTTCTTTCTTACTTCACGGTTCTCGTTGCACCTGGCTATTATACTCCTTCTTCTCGATCTCGAGTAAAACAAGAATCAGATTCTAACACCAGAGGCTACGAAGAACGTTACGAAACATCACGTCACAGTGAGAAAAGAAGGTCTAGATAAAAGCAGAGTTCCAACAATAAACGCTGCGAGAAAAAGTGGACTCTTGTTTCCGCTTCGGCCAGGAAAAACAGACTGAACACGCTTCTCGGGGATATTTCTAACGTGAAGCCAAATACAGGAAAATTGTGAGAGATATGCTAGGAGAAAGAAGTGCCTCGCTTCCCCTTTTTGCAGTAACGTATAATTTTCTTGATGGCTCGCATGGTCGCAGTAAGGGAATCGATCAACCAGCAATGTGTTTAGGTATGAATAAATAACCCTTAAATTGTATACCGTGTCATTCAGTTGACTGCACGGTAGCGTATTTTCAAAATATTTTGCGAAAATTATGCGGAGGGCTTGAATGCAACGTGGACAGATGCAATGATGACCAGAAAGTCGGTAGTTTGAATCGTGGTCGTTGTCGAGTCACGATGGATGAGTTGGATGACTTATTACAAACTTAGCATTATTCTTTTGTCGTCGGTAGGACTTTGGCCGTACTGCAACGTGAGATTTCGATACCCGCATAATATTTTCCACAGCTTCGTTACTGTATCTAATCTCGTTCCTCGGGTATAATTTTCTGTAATTTATGATTCTGTGCACGATTGAAGAGTTAAGGATTCAGTCTTTAAGATAACTTAATACAATTTAACCCCTTGCCCTACAATAACAAGTCATATGTGAATTATGGAATAGATTCAATAAAAACACCTATTACTGAGGATGCAACACTGGAAAATGTAAAAGAATACATTTGCAATACTTATGCAAATACATTGCATAAACTTCTTTCAGTCATTTGTAAGAGTTATTGCGTACAATTAGTATAAATTGACACTCCAACTCTATTTTTAAATTATAGCTGCTGCCCGTCGCTTGTCACGTGGAATAACGACATTTTTTTATGTCTCAATATCGATCGTCTCCAGAGAAAATAAAAAAGTTGTGAGAATATTCGATTAGGTAAGGAGAAAGGGGAAACCTTGGTCTGCTCAGTTTGTTGGCAGCCACAGAAGCGTTCAAGTTTCCTTTGAAAATGGAAGGTTTCGCAGGTAATATTTACTATAGCTTCAGCCGAATATTTTTGACGGCCATTAGTCTTTTCATGTTCAAGTAAATCAAATACACCAAATTATATTAAAATATTTCCGGGATTTGAACGATGCACAATGCACCGTACAACTTAGTGTCACGGTACCGATGGGCTCGTAAACCCTCAAAATTAAAAAGGCAATCAGCCACGACAGTTAGTCTTTTAATCCATCGTAAACCTCCACTTAAACCATCCCTTAAAACTCCAGTCCGCGGCACGTTGCGGGCCCCTCATAAAATTTTGGGGAAAAACCCGAGAAAATACCGCTTACCTCGCCATCCCTACTGCCAGTTTCCCTCCACCACCTCTTTCCTCCATCCTTGCCAATTTCCAGAATTCCTAATCCAATCATCACGAAAAATTTCCCTCTTTTTGCATAGTTCCTCCTACATCCCCACCGATCCACCATAGACACCTCCTGAGTGAAGTTTACCTTTTTTGGTGCAGAACTCTAGGACGACAGATTTAAGAAAGACACCATACAACACACACACCGTTTAAGCATCATCTGTCGAACAGTTAACTTTAAATAAATAAGTGTTGAGTTACAATATTGTGTACATCCATCACATCACCTATTAAACGCGTCCTCACGACATTAATTTGCCGTCGAGCACACCGGTCAAAGATTCGTTAACTCCTTTCCGCGAAACGCGAGTTCTAAGACCGTACAGGATTGTTTCGTTTATTAAGAAAAAGGTTGTAGGTTTTTTTTCCATTATTAACATTTTAACCTTCTGCACTCTTGAATGTGATTTTTCAAGAATTAAATAAAACTTTGAATCGAATACAAGGTGTTGTTCAAATTTTAAATTGAAAAAGTAACTATTTGGTAAAGCTTCTACGCAATAACATCACTTTTCCAATAGCAATGAAGGCGAGTTTGCTTTGAAACAAAGTTGATAATATTGTAAATAAAGTATGCACTACTGCACTATTCAATATTACATTTTGTGCGATACAAAACACATTTCATATTGAAATGCAACAGTTATATTCGTTTCTATACAGTGACAAGCTTATAAATAGGGACAATCAATTGCTTATTAGATTCAATAAGAACACTAACATGAAAATTACAAAATTACATGTTTACAGATTTTAATCTACGAAGAAGGCACTTTTTAATGATATGTTGCGAAAAGAAGTAGGGACAAAATTTAGAATGCTATAACCAGTTGAATTTACGAGTATTTCCCTATTTATATGCTCGCTGCTGTATGTTTGTTTGTTTAAAAGATAATCAGTTTTGTAATAAATCTACCTCCAGCTGTTAGAATTTTCTACAGCAACAAAATCTTCGAGTACAGAGCGTCAATTGGGAATGACTAATTACCTCGTCTTACGAATTATTAGTCCTATAACGTTGTTTAAAAAAAGACAAATTTCTATCATATTTGTTGTCATAAAAGAAAGCTTTCAACGCGTTGTAAACCGCTTAAGTAAGTAGTTCTGCCTTCGTCAGTCTTTCGTTCCGTTGAAATCGCACGGTTGTAGATAATATCGATTGCACTAAACGAGGGGTAATATTGATTTCATTCATGATGGGTAATACGACGAATCAATAGCTCTTTATGGATTATACCTGCAAACAGAGAACTGACGGGTGCCTGTGGATTGTAAGCACTGGTTCTGTAGGTTTGCATCGATCGTACGCACGGAAAATTGGGTTCGTGCGACGACACCGAGTCGATCGAACGCTTGCAACAGGTGGTTAACTGTGACAAGCGTTCGTTCATAATTCGTGCCCACTCAAGGAACATTGTTTCCAATCTGTTAGCTATCATGTTACATCATAAAAAAACTGTGAAATGTGGGTTACTTTCACTCGAAAGTCTACGTAACCATTAGACTGTGGGTTTTTATGCGAAATCAGTTTTTTTTATATGTAAGATCGAAAAAACAGGGCCTAAATTGAGGCTTGCTTCATCCTTAATTCTAATAAATAATTCCATAAATTCTATTATACTTTGGATATTTTGTACTAATTTACAGATTATATGCAGTGTGCACCTTTTTGCGTTTTTAAATTTCCAATGATGAAAATCAGGGTTGTTTTGAACTTTATATCCGAAATGTTCATGAGATGGTCATTTGATCTTATGAAATCAATGAGATAGCTATAAATTTCAATCCAAAAGCCGAACATCATTTTCAAACGATCGAAAATAAAGCAATCAGCTCTTGCATTGGATTTACGACTAGAGTAGATGTTCCAATAACTG
Organism: Eucera pruinosa; assembly: GCA_028830335.1. NCBI lineage: Eukaryota > Metazoa > Arthropoda > Insecta > Hymenoptera > Apidae > Eucera > Eucera pruinosa. The sequence continues at coordinate 9,352,333 of JAMYCR010000005.1, forward strand.
TCAGTGTCTCTATAACCGGCACTTTAATTACTTTATTTAGTGGCAATGTAATGTACGAAGAATCGTAAATAAACAAATTTTGATACTAAATTCGGATTTCGATTTACGTAACAGCACATAGACATTGGATATTCGTTTACACTTAATATTTAAAACGAAATATTAGGAGGCAAATGTGCTGATTGGATATTAAAACGTGACCAATGTAATTATAAAAAATAGTAATTGTCATAATGCAGCAAAAGCGATATGTTTACTATACATCTTATATCTGCTACACAAACCGAACCGATAATATATTTAAAAATTATTTCTATCTAAATGACAACTTTTCAAGTGACAGTAATTGACACATTCGACTTTGTTGTACATTTTCAATAACGTAGTAATTAATTCATTATATTCAACATACAAAAAAAATGTTCATTTGTATATTTAATGTATAATTTTCACCAAAAAATGATATGAAAAACAATTTGATCTGAATGGTAGGCGATACAAATTTAATTTAAAGTATTATACATACACTGATAGTATAAATTGCACGCATCGATCAAAGCTCTAGAATGGAAACACCTGTTGGTAACACACACACACACACACACTCGCGAGATTAATAAAGTTTGCATTAACGTTGTCCGATTATTATCGTTGCATCGCTATTGCATATCACATTCATGAGTATTCATTAGAAAAAGCACTCCCTTCCTGTATTAGAAGGCTATAATCGGTTTCTGTTCGATCATAGCCTCTGTCATTCATTCGACAAGCATGAATGATTATTACCTGCAGCTACAATACATAATTACCTTGCATGTTAACGAAGCGACGCGACGCGTGAGACATCAAGAAAACGTGATATGTGAACGCAGAAATATTAGAAAATATATGTAGGTAATACAGCGGAACCTCGATTATCTAAATTAATTGGATAATTGTTCAATTGGACGATAAATGTTCACATAAGGGAATTTTCGGACAATAGAACATTTTACTTTCTTGGTCTTGATTCTTTGTATGTTTAAAAAAATATTGATAACATTCATGCTGTACTAATAATAGTAATATCAGATGATATAATTGAACATGATTTGATTAAAGATTTGTATATTTCAAAGATTTTTAGGTACTAAATGATGCGATCATTTTAACAGATTCAATTTAGTAAAGTTACGTTCTTTTTATATGTTATATCATCTCAATTGTGTAGCATTGCACTGTGTTTCCCTAATGTGGAACCATTTTCACCCTTCCGAAATATTTTCATTATTTTGTGTCTCGTTCTCGTAGTTAGCATCGTACATTATCGTCACAACGATATTATGCTACATTACGACTGGTTATAGAACTAAATGGACAATTAAATTGAACGGTGTTCATATAAAATGTGGTCGGATTATAGAGTGTTCGAATAACAGAATGTTTAAATAACAAAGAATTCGGATAATCGAGGTTTTACGATATAAATATTAGGTAATGTATCGTTTAATTATTTAGTAAATGTATTTTCTTTGCTGTTTTCTTTTTAATTCCCCATTTATTGAATATTACATATATTTAATCTTCTCGTATGTTTTTGTATTTATGTAGCAACATTTCGCACCTCAAACAATGTTATTGTTCTTAATTAGTTCCACCTTTTCACGTTTGACCGAAAACTTTTTGCCAAGACTAGTAGTAAGAAAAATTGACGGACTCCTATTATTATATGAACGGTCTGCTTATATGAACTATTTGCCTCCTTGCGAGTTCACATAAATGTTCCACTATAGTTTTACGACCTTGCTTTTCATGGAGAACTCATCTGAAGGCAATCTTAAAAATTGTATCGATTTGATTAAAATCGTAACACGTGCAAAATACCGTTCTATGAATTTATGTGATTTTAACTTCGCGACGATCCGCACTATCCGGTAGTTTGACTGGTAATAAAGGAACGCTCGTAAAAGCGCGCCTGCGCACTTGCGAAGCGAGCGATAAAATATGCCCCCGTAATTCCAAGAAAAAGAGAATATTCTTTACGTAAGAATCCATAATATCAGAAGACGCCAAGCATTTACAGATAAAGTACAAAACATAAAAACGTCTAATAATGGCTGTATTTTAAATGCACCCCTCGATGTGGGGTGCAATAGATACATAGTCGCAATTACATCAATTACAAGAAGACTTTTCCTTTGCATGCACGCCGTTTAAATTACGCTTCCTGTCACTCATGTCGAGTCACCCCTGACTGTCCTCGCGTGGACGTAATAGCGGCACGAATTCGAAGTTAAAAGTTGGAGATGCGAAAAAAGTGCGTTGTAAGGATTGCTATAGTTTCATTTGCACGATTCCTCGCAGTCTGGTCTCGACTATCGAGCAACAATGAACCTCGTTCATAACAATTATTACAAATTCACTCAGAATTTATTGGTACTACTTGGTTTATGGCCATACCAAAAAATTAACGGATACGTAAAATTATGGAGGATATTTCTTATCGTGGGGCATATATTCGCTATCGTTGTTCAGGTAAATTCTGCACAGAGTCTCCCTTATTATCAAGTTAATCGTTTATTATAATTTGACTGAGGAGTTTTATACATTTATGAGAAATATAAATATATTCAGAAAAAAGTTGTCTAGTACGCATAGCTCCTAATTTTAGTTTTATGTTATTTAACAGAGGAACTCCTTTGACCATTTGCGGACAAGCGTCTGCTAATAGCTGCTTAATCATTTTTTTCTTTTTTTTTTTTGGCTTTCTGGACCTATTACAATTTTTAACGCAAAATATTTAAATCGATATCGTTAATAAACGCCTCAAAGTTCTAAATATACAGATATACATATATATATATATATATATATATATATATATATATAATATAATATAATATAATATATAATATATATATAAAGATTTAAGGACATTCCCTAAGCGAAACAAATAAGGTCTTCTTAAATAATATACAAAATTATATAAAATATCCACAATAAAGTGCAAATTATAAATTATAACATTATAATATAATATTATTATAAAATTATAATATTATAACTTATAATATTTGGAGAACGAAACCGATTTCTATGTCCAGCTTTTTTAATCGTACTCGCAGAAACGTGAATATGTATAAACATCCGCAGTCCAATTGCAATTACAAATGTCTTAGGTTTGTTGGTTTTAAGCGATAGTCGATGGATATTAGAGAGTGGGTTGATTTTTAGCTCACCACTTGTGTCACTCATAAATGCGACGCGAAATTAATACTGGAGATACTTCCGTACTTTACGCTTGTGTTACTCTTTTTCATCAAATATCTCTCTTTTTACACAATTCCTGACAAAGTAAGAAGTCCTCCATGATACGCTGAGAATGTTTACAGTTACAAGGAAGAAGGAGACGTTTCAATAGAGAAATTTAAGAATAATTTTCATTTAAAATTTCTTTCTAACACTTATCCATCCTCGATAGAATTAAACGGTCTAATGAAATTCTTTTTTCTTTATTACTTTCTATGACGTTTACGTCTGTAGATAAAGTTGCTTGTAGAGCGAATGGAACAAGACTGGAAAATGATGCAAAACGAGGACGAACTAAAAATAATGAAAAGCTGTACGGAGTCTGCGAATGTAACTGTGATGATTTTGACAAGTAAGCAGCATATTTTAATTCCTCAAATGCTTTCGATAACTAATGGAATAGTTTATGTGATAAGTAGACTCTGGATTTTTATGGATTTATAGAAAATTGGAATTTTCGAAGCATTACATTTTGCACGTAAAGTAGAAAAATATGGAAAATATTCAAAGTGAGGCATACGTTACATTACTTAAAACTTATTGTTAGAGGAAGAAACGCAATTGAAATTCTATTCTTTTAATCCTTTGACCTACAATCGCGAATCATACCCGTGCTATGAATTATGGCACGGATTCAATAAAAACGTTCCAGATATTCAGGCAATATTCAGGAGATTTTTATCGAATGGAATCTAAATGGATAGTAAAATAAGTTACACGCCCGTTTGAATATTTTATATATTTTCACCTCTAAACTTAAATTTCTTATAAATGCATAATAATCTGCAATTTAATAATTAATAATTCTGTGAGAATATTGATATATCTCGAGACACGAAGAAACGATGAATCCACTATTGCAGCGTTACTTTCTATGACATCATCCTGCATAATTTTGTTCCACTGACTTGTTGATATCCGGTCTCGATACATCTTATTTTCTTTTCACCAGTATAGGGGTACTGGCTCTAACTGCTACCCTGCTTCGTGTAAGTAACATGTTTCCTTCGAAAAAGTCACCTAAATTAAAATTCATATTTTGCATGACCCAAAAATAAAGAAATAATTGACTTAACTCTTTGACTGTGGCGCGATGTTCGTTGTTGCGAAACATTTGCCTGTCCTGCAAAGTAATGAAATGTTACATTGCTGTTAAAATAAATCTTCGAACATTGTTATATATTGATAAGTTAGAAAATGAATGTATGTTGTACAGGTAATCCTTGTTTAACAGGAAATTTCGTACCGTGTTATATTAACGTGTTAAGCGAAACCGTGTAAGTCAAAAAATTATTCAACATTAGCTCATTTTATAAAAGATATATATATATATCGAAATAATATGCAGTTCGTCTATACAATAGTTAAAGTTCATTTTTTACAAGAAAACAGGTTATTTTTCAAAATATATTTAATAATTTTAATAAATCATGGCAATAGAATTGAAAAACGCAAATAAAATTTCTACACAAGAATTTTCTATGACATCGTAACGGTGAAAATAAAATATAAATTCAGTTTAAAGAATATTGACTTCAGAAATTATACTTATTACGTGTTCTCAAAGTATCGCGTTATGCGAGGGGGTTACCTGTATTATACAAAATTTACTGACCTTATATACACGACCTTTCGTAGATGTTGTTCAATATTTAGAGCGTATACGTATATATGCTTTTCGCAGCCAAAGGGTCAAGAAGCGAAAATACTTCTATATTCCCGGCTCCTTGTTAGTCGCGTATTCTTAAAATTGCAATCCTTACCAGGCATAAGATAAATTTTCCGTGGCACATTGTATTACCTGCTATGAATAATAACGTATTTATATGCATATCAGCTGCGCGAAACAATATTACAAATGAACGATATGGAAGAGTTGGCCGCGGCTGTGGCACACTTGTGTATAGAATTGTATTACATGCTATTTGCCAATTCTGCTGGACAAGACTTTATAAACTACAATACTGAGCTATTTCAGAGCATGTAAGTAGACTTCAGAATTGTTTGCAATCTTCAAAAGCTATCGCTTTTCATTTATCCTTTTAAAAGCGTATCCAGAATTGATTCGATCAAAACAGGCATTAAATCTTCTTTCCTTTTGCAATCTCTGTAAATAAAATCTAGTGGAGGTTTATAATGTGAAATGCTTGATAGATACAACGATGTGTATTGATACGAAGCGCCGATAATTATACAAAAATTACTGTTAATCATGATGCAAAGGATGATTCAAAATGATTGTTTCTCGTGCGGTAGTGGAACATGCGTAGCGTCGCACAAAGGCTTCTCTACGGTAAATAACATTATCACTAAAAAATGTAGGTTATTGTAAGAAAATATTTTTGTTTCTAGCTGTTCAAAATGGCATCGTCATATTTCATGGTTTTCTGTTCCCTAACGCCATCAGAACAATTCGAATATTAATCGAAACATCTGCTAACTATGTAGAATATTTACATTTCTAACGTACTTGTATTTAATTCTCTGTCGCTAAATCATTGTTCACTAAAATATAATTATGATAATGCAGTATTTTTCGCCAGTATCTCATTTCATTCTTATAAATGTAATGAAAAAGCTTATAATTATTATTCGCGATTACAATGTACTAGTTAAATTATAATACAGTTAGTCTAAATGTTTCTTAATTCTGTTTTTATTTTGAATTCACCATGATTCATGAAATATGGGAATGGAGAAAAACATGAGGTTTGAGAATCATACTAATGGGAGTTTTGGAAAAATAAGAGAATTTGCGAAAATGTTTAACGATGAAAGAAAATTACGAGAAATTATATTCACCGCTATCAGGTAAAACGTACAATACTTCATTAATTAATATTATCATTATTACCACTATTATTATTTATTGCAAACAAAACTATATTTTCTTATTCTTATTTAAACCATCTCTAAACTATCATCTTCTACCTTAAAAGATTTAATAGAACGAGACGAATATATGCTGCAATCCAACATATTAATACATTAATACATTAACCCAGTTGCAACCTTGAAAAGTCTACAGTGTTCAATAATATTCTGTTTTCTTTAGAAAGGTTTCACCATTTTAAAACGAAAAACCTTCAACATAGTAGCTGTAATATGAACGTAGAAATATTAATAACAACCCTTTTACATTTGTTTAAAAACTAGAAAATGTTTTGGGAAATTAAAAAGACGATTAGGTCGAAAATCACCCGAAGGCTGCAGCAGGATCAAAGAAACTTGATCTCTATCGACAATAATTAAAAACTACTAAAAATTCTCTTACATTAGTGGAGTTACGGAAAGTCGTGTGAAACTGCGAAGATATCCTCGATAATCACGAATCTAGCGAATAAAGTGACTTCTAGTCTTAGTAGATATTTGCCATGAAAAAATCGAACAGGTTGCATTCAGTGTATCCAAGCTAAATCCTCTTGCTTGGATACAAGTGGCCCTCGGATTACCGTTCGGAAACAATTTCAAGCATTGGCCGTGTTGAAAGAGATTCCAAGGTGCAGGAATATCCAGCTCATTGACAGGGAAACGATCCGGCGGTGTTCTCGGATTCGAAGCGTAAAAGTGCTCCAGCTCGTGAATAGAAATGAACTTCCCTGGAAGTCGTTACCGCGAGGATGATGGTATTCCTTTGCTTTCGATCACTTCTAGTCCGAATTACTCCCTTCGCCTGGGAACATTCCATTTTTCCCGTACTTTCCCCGATACTTTAGAGTGCAGTTTGATCGTGCAGTATTTTTAACCCTGCTATATAGTCTTCAAGTCATTTCTGAATCAAGCGTGTTTCTATATCTTTTTCTAAAACGTTTCTTAGTTGGCCGCTGAGTGGCACGTTAAAAATCTGATTTAGAGAAGAACGCGATTAAAGTTTCGAGGTTCTATTCGACAGGACATGTTTTGCGGTCTCAATCAGTGTTGTTCCCTTTTTGTTTCATAACATCCAATCGATATGCGATAAACTCACACGATTAACTCACGGAAACTATAAAAATGTATACCCAAATCTCCGGTTGTCCACAGAAGAGTTGAATCTAACTTCGAACGCTAACCAGAAATTCCAAACTAACCAACTCGTTGAGACCACAAAAATGAAGCATCTTTCCGAACTCTTGCAACAGAAACACTCGGGAACAAATAGTGCAACCTTTGAAGAGTTTCTTGATAAGGGATCAAACTTCTCGAGGCTCGACTTCGCGTTTCAGCCAGACATGTCGGAAAATCATATCGCGTCGGAATCTGGTCGAAGGCAGAAGAAAACAAGAAAATCACGGAGCGGCGTGAAATTACAAGCGTCTCTTCGTCCGTCAACCTTGAACGATCTTCGACGAAGTAGGGAAGCAATCGGCGGCAAACGAAGCGTGAAGCGTCTGCTCGGTAATCAGCGAACGAGACCGCGACCAAGATCGACTCGTCGATCGCGAGAGATTGCACGGCTTATTTGCGAGCATAGGCTGGTCTGAGAAAGTTCATGCATGGGAACTCTAAAGGTAGAGACACATTTATGTTACTGTTGCAACACATAAAGATTGGATATTTATGCGTGTAGTCATTTTGCGACAACTACGTCTCCAACGTTAGATTAACAACGTGGAGCGATTATTTTTCGAAGGTTATGGGACTTAAATAGTCCCACTATTGAACTGTTTCTCGTTATTGAAGATTTAATTGAAGGACCGTTCCGCGGATTGATCGCAACTTGTGCAGAGTGCTTGGTGCAAACTTGTAAGCGTATGCTGCTCCACGTAGGCTTCTTTGGTTGACTTGTATGGGTCTTTGGGACCGAGTGTTTGATGCAGATACTTTGACTGTTCTATCTGGACTGGTTTCGAGCGACTTACGTCGTCGCCGTCGTCTTTCGTAATCTGATGTGGGTGGAGTTAATTATTGAAGAATTTCGCTTATTGGTTTTTACCTTTTCCAAAGTACGCCCTAAAATTCGAGTACGCTACTAAGAAATCTGGAGGTTGATGTTGTCCAATCTTTGGGACTGTTGGCCTAGTCGACACAAACACCAACGTTAACTGCTGTTAAAGGGTTAGCAAAGCATATAGGAATACTAGCAAGAAATGTATACGAAAATAATAGACAATTCTCGACTAATAAGCTGAACTATAAAGACTATATTTAAATGCAGAAATCCAATGGTATACCAATACTTTTTGTAATCACTTTTTACTCCTTTTAACTACGACTCTAAACTTTATTTTTGCTCGCTCAAGCTGTATACGTCTCTATCTGCTACCGAAGCGGCTTTCTTATCTAAACTGCGAGTATAATGTCTCTATGGCACCACCACCCTCTGCTTTTCAACCTTCTATCACTGGTAACATTATCGCCCGGGGCGCGAACTTACGACGATCGTTGGTTGAAGTCCGTGAAAGAGAATTATTCCGGGCGTCGCCGACCCGTTTAGTTAATGTCACCAGTCACAGGAAGTCACTATGCCGTTTTTGCGGTCATTTGCCGCTTGTAGTCTCCCGATCTTTATCGTCTCCTTCTTTTAATAGCTCCCCAGGGATACCCTATATTCGAGGATATTTATATAACGTATAAAAAGAATGTAAGATTACTAAATCGAATCTGTTGAAATGATCACATTATTTAGTAATTACAAAGCTTTCGAATATATAAATCTTTAATTGTTAGGTTGTTACATATGGAATGACTGATTTTATGTAGCTGAAAAGTTTTGTAGCCATTAATTAATTACAAGTAACATTAGACGACGTTTGCTGTACACAAATATAAAGCTTGAAGCTTGCTGAATTTAACATTACCGATAGATCGTTAATTGTTTTAAAAAGGAATGGCAAGTAATGAAGTAAAATGAACTATGCATACACGTCAAATTCGAATGTTTTTCTTAAAATGCTTTTTAAGATTAAAGTTAAGCTACAATGAAGTGGAAATTACTTTACTATTAATATCATTTATGCATGGACAGATATAATTTGTGAATGAACAACTCAACGTTAGTTTGACAAGTTTTATACTGAAAATATAAACCTTGAAAATACATCCTATAGGCGTCTAAAAGAAACAGTTGACAATGGTAAACTGAAAATTTCACTTGATTCTGATATTCATCAACGTTTTCGAACCATTGTATAGAAATTAGAAACGCACATTTCAATTAACTAATGAGTAAAGCATTTTGGGCTACATAAAATCGACCAATTCGTATGCAACCTCTTAATACATACAAGCATTAAGGGGTTAACAGATTCCAACATAATTTATTAAATAACCGTATTCTACTTTGCTAATGCTTCTTCCCTAAAACAGAAAACGACACAAAAACCTAGCGTACGTTGTTCGAATGCCAACTACATCCATTCGCAAACAAAAGAAACGCTTATTCCGTTGGAATACCATACTCTGTAATGCACTTCCATACCCTGTGCACATTCGCGCACTTCCACTTTCTTCGCGATGCACCTACACGTTTCAGTTTATCGTGCTATCTCTCGAGTTACCCTATAGAATCTGAACAAACGCTAACGGCCAACTATTTCCAAACTTGTACACGTACCTTCCCAAACTAGCCATTTTCCCCCGAAAAAACAATGATCCAATTTCGCCACCCTTATCGTCGTTCTACAAGAACCGTAAAAAGAAGAATAACCCCCGAAAGAAAAAATAGAGGAACATGTAAAAAAAAAAAGGTCGTGTCACGTCTGTTCTACCCTGTCGTTCGGATTAATTCGAGTTAATCTCGCCGGGATCGTAAGGAAGAATGTTACGCAAAGGGTTCTTCGTAACGATGCTCCCGTCCTCGACGTAAAAAAAAAAAAAAGAAGGCGTGCCGCACGGAGATAGGACGCCGAACTCATTTTCCTGTAAACCACTTCCACCGCCATCAACCTCTCGAAAGGCGAACGCACCCGAAGAGAAGGGGTGGAAAAGTAGAGCATGCGAAACCCGCGTCGAAACTTGTTACTCACGAAAGTGCTTCCGTGACTATCTCCCAGGCCTGTAGCACGGTCTTACAAGTGGCTGGAAAACATGCGAGTGCTTTTCGCTCCCGCGAATCGCCTGTTCCGTGAACACACTCCCGGCTAATCATATCCGCGTAATCCATCTCTAGGAATCTTGCGCAGGAAGCTTTGTGAAAGAATATTGTTTCCTGTTACCGGGTATCTTTCTGCTCGCGTGGATGATTCTAGTGGAAATAGAATCCGGTGCGGGATTAGTAATTCGGATTACAGTGGAATCAGGTTATTATGATCCCTTTGGATTAATTTATAGATTAATAACTCGTTTTGGGTTAATTTTTTACAAAAACTAGAGGCCGATAACATTATGCAGAGGGTAAAAAATTTGTATTCGTGGACTCATTTTATTGCAAACAGATGTAATTAGACCTGCGGATCTTTATGCGTTTATGGCAAATTTATATTCGCAAAAAAGAACAGATTCTATGTGGTATATAAAAATGTATAAAATACATAAAGTACAGTAAAAAATTGCAACGTTTAGAGAATTAAACGGATCTTTTTTAAAGTCTACTCTTTTAGCTTTTATTTAAAGAGATACGAATTTGAATAAACGTTCACAGTCTAGTTATCACATTTGTATATAATTTAATGGACATATTATCTTTGTTAAGAATAAGCAAATTGTCATACGCTTCTTACAATTAGTTAGTTAGATTATTAGTATTTTGCAGACCGCTAATGTTTATTGCGTTTTCATTGACACCAAAATGGCGCAATAAAAAATTAAAATCAATTGTTCTTGCTTTGCACATCAGTAATGAAAAAGTCCATGTTCGATTTCAATAATTGAACATTATACTATTAGTGAAAAGTATCCAGAGTTACAAGCTCGTAAATCATGCAGAAAGGAAAATAGAGATAAGTAGGTAATCATTAGCGATTTCCTGGATCGATAATAGTAATTAAGGTTAATAACTCTTAGTTTTATTAAAGTTAAAGTCGGAATTGAAATTAAATTTCATCCTCAATAGTATCAGTTTTTGTCAAATCGATGCCATAATTTATAGATCGAGTATGACTCGTTATTGCAAGTAATAGGGTTAATTATTTGCTTATCGAATAAGAGTATGAAGATATTTTAGTAAAGGTTGCCAACTGAGGATTTGTAAATTTTGAATATCATCAAATTGATCACTGTAATAAATTGTAAAAGAACTTATTAATATTTGAAAGACAATCTTTCCCGAGTAATTGAATTAATTTGAAATTTTTCGAAATTGTTGAGTTTGTTATTCTTTCGATATTTGTACACTGAATTAGAACACCAATATTTCCTATTATCAGTAACTGTCAAAGAGAAATTGAGTGGCGTGAAAGTGGATGCAATAAAACTCCAGCAATAACAAAGTTTAAACCGCGTGTGGAATTAATTTTGTATCGTGAAAGTGGCTGAAAAGAATAGCATTATACGAGCAGCTTGATATTGCATCGTATGGCAATAACGAGCAGGCAATAATAGTGTATTAAAACAAAAAAAAAGAGAAGAAAGAGGGCCAAGTATCCTTGGAAGCACAGGAGATATATTTAGGTGTAATAACCGAGCATTCGCTCTTTCTCGAAGAATTTCGACATTCTTAATAAAGTTCCCCAGCTTGCCCACTCGACACGAAAATCTTCTTCTACCTTTGCAAAATGAAGAACATCTCGAAAGCCGATGACCCATAAGAGGTATTATGACTTCTTTTTGGTACAAATTTATTAATTCACCAAGATGTCGATTATATGACGCATTTTTCATGTATTATATTCAACAAATTTTATGTATGATTATGTGTCAGTTGAGGAAAGAATAATTAGTAATTCGTAATATTTTCAACAGCAACTAAGAGAATACTTTAATCTTATAAATTATTAGTAGACTACGGATTTTTAGGCATTTATGGGAAATATAGATTTATTATGATTCCTTTACTACTTTATTTTGTATGATTCCTCATTAACTATGGCCATTCAAAAATAGTTTAAATAAATATTCATTTTTCATTACACAGATACATTTTCGTGAGCTTTCTTTAGAAATTTTGTAGACGTTCTATATTAGATACTTCTTTTCCGAACTGCCGAATTTCACGTTTGCTAGTTTTTTCATTGCAATTTCAAATCTTTTGAATTGTTTCACACTTAACTGATTAAATATGATTATATATTATTTATTTAAAAGGATAAATTCCTCAATTTTCTGGCAAGATTTTAAATTCAAGTGTTCCATATTAATAGTAAGTTAATCTTCGCTTTAAATCAGAAAAAGCTCCGCACTTAAACGATTCAAAATGTAACTTGGCCCATAGGTTGAGAAACGCGGTTTTATATCGTTCGCAAAACTTCTATCGAATTTTCGCAGCCATCATTCGTGCTCCGAATCGATTTCCAAGAATCGTCTGAACGTTTTCTCGTGGGTGTCCGTGAATCATTAAGGGGCTCGTCACGTATCTCATAGTTAAGGCGCCATTCGAGTGCGCAATATTGGCGAAGGACCAATTTCACCTCGACTCGCCACCTGATCCACCCCTCTCGTCGTGATTCTCTTTAAGCAGTACCACGTCCACCGCCATAGACTTGATTTCCTCCGCATCTTTCCTTTCTTTTTCCACCCCCATAGCGCAGCTCGTTCTTAACGACAACGCAATAATCATTACAATTCCATTTTACTGTCCGTGAACCGGGATGCAGTGAGCTCGTTCAACAACGGAGTCGAATAAACGGAATAAAGGACAGAGGGAATGCTAGGAAAAATCCTGCACGGTGATCTTGCTCCTCCAACGAGACTTTTTCTTGCTGGAAATTAGGTGGACATGTTTGGAGGACGCCATTTTGGCTCGGTCGTTAAGTGGAAGTGGTTCCTTCTTTATAAACTTCAGAATGGTTGGGGGGGTGGAGAGAGTTAAGAGTCGTGGGAAATCGTGTAAAACAGATGAATTATAAAAATATTGAGAGACATTTTAAAAGCCAATGTTCTTGCGAATCATGGAATTTTCAAATCTTCGAATTTCCAAATGTTTGATTCTTCTAATCTGTAGATTTCCAAGCCTTCGAATTTCTAGATCATTAAATTTCCAAGTCTTCAGATTTCCGAGCTCTTTAATTACCAAATCTTTCAATTTCCAAGCCTTCAAATTTCCAAATCTTCAGATTTCTAAGCCTTCTAATTTCCAAATTCAAGAGTATCGTCCCACCTACAAATTTTCATATTATTTCATATTAGCAGTCCAGAAAGCTCACCACGCCCCAATAATTATAAAATAAATTAGTTCACTTTCATTCGCAGGACCAAAATTGAATTTAAAATAATGTCGCGAACCGATGGGGAATAATAAAAAAAAGAAAAACTCGTACCTAAAGCATATTTTTCGCTCGCAATCTCTTGCGTTTACTTAACAAAAGAAGATCAGCATTAAACAAGGGGAAGTATAAGTTAGCCCAGTTTTCAGAATCACGAACGGCTCGTATCTTGCGCGAATGAAAAGTAGTTTCGGGTAAGTTCGCGGTGATGCATTTAAAAGTGGAACGAACAATGCGATATCCACGGTTTATGCGCTTTAACGCTGTGTGTATCGCGTTACAAGCCACGCCGTAAGGAGCAGCCTTAAACGCGTTGATGTAAACTAAACCTGCCCACGGTCCCGTACATTCTCGTGAATGCGAAGATTAAAAAGTAGAAGAGAGCGATGATAACAGGATTACATTTCCCTCATCTTCCTCCGCCCATTCTCATGCAAACCCAGTTATCGTCGCTTCAAGACCAGTATTCTACTTCGTAATCCTGCGTGCTTTGCAACTTTTACGATACCTTAAGTTGCGCGGAGTATTTTACATAGAATCAAAAGTGAAATAAAGTAATCGATTCGGAGGAGAATTTAACCCATTAACCCGTTGCCTTGAAACGAGTTACATTTGTGACGCAGATTATAGGCAAAATTAAACAAATAAAAAGCTTGCGATGTTTATAATAAAATTTAATTTTCTTTGGAATTTTTATAATTATCATTGCAAATAGAAAATACTGTATAATACTTTAATATTTCGTATCTGGTACGGTGTTGAAGCAGGTTATAGCTTTTGCTAACACGTGCAGCTATTGAAAAATTCGTAGGATAACGGGTCAACCTAGGACTTCGTTTACTAAAAGCGCGCATTGCACGTGTTACTGTACTACAGTCAGTCGAATATCGTAAATTTTAGATATTTACATATTTTAGGACAATTATACTCAACCTTTTTTCTTTTCAGACCACATACAGTAGCTGAAAAAAGTATTCATACACTATAAGCTTCTAATTTCTATTGAAAACGTATCTTTTTTTATGGAATTTAAAAAGTAAGTGATTCATACTTGGATACATGTGGATTCATAGCAAGATCCTTAAAAATGATTACTCCATAAATAGGTTTTAACTTAATATTGCTTTGAAAAAGATATTTCCAATGAAAAATATTTCCATTCATTCTAAATAACGAATAAAAAGTAACAAATAGCTTCATTTAGTTATCATTCGTAAATAAAATTAAATAAATTATTCCTTCTTCGCGTATAATAAATAAACCGAAGTTATTCGTTATTTTGAATGAAAGTTGTCCAACAATGTGCACAAACAATGAATCGACGTCTCTTATAAAATAAAACAATTTAATTTCAGTCAAATTTGAGGAACAGGAGGTAGACGTTAGCAAAATTTTAACCTTACCCTTCTCCTTGGGTCTCTATGAGCCAATGTGAAAATTATATTTTATTTGGTATTATATTTCCAAATATTTCTTCTCGATATTCATCGATGCGTTTGAAATTTGTATGAATTCCACGCAAAGAAGAATATTCCTTAATTGCTGTACATTCGTCGATCGTTTCCCTGTAAATTAAAGGAAACTTTAAATGTGAAAATTAAGTAAGGAGAACAGCGGCGTGAAATTAGTATGTTCCAGTCATACAGATACCTCGCAATCGCGTTTTTGCTGGAAGCGAAAATTAAGAGAGAAATAAAATAAATGGAAAAGAAGTATCATAAAACTGTGCGATTGGTATACGATCAGGAGGCCAATCGACATAACACGTTCCGAATGTATTAATTGAATTGGCGGTGGGAGGGATTTAAAAGAGCTCTCCGGCACGAATTCGCGAGGGAAGTTGTTTTTTAATTTAATTCACGCCGCTCGTTGGTCAAAGGTTTTGAACGAACGGTAATCGAAATAATTGAAAAGTTACCGGTCGCCCCCTGTTATTGCTTTTTAATTGCCGAATGGAACACCGTGAATGGATACAAATTTCGCTGCTGGCCATTCTATAGCGAAAACATTCCGCGGCAATTTCATAAAACCTATTATTTAATTATAATATCGCGTTGCCGTAAATATACGGTATAAAATCAGAAGTAGTTATAATTCATGTTTATAAGGATTGCAAAATTTAATTGGAGTAGAATTTAATATTCTGATAATCATAAAGAACGGGTTTAAATTTAAATTGGAAGGATTTGAAAAATTCGTGAGGTTCATAATTTTTATTCACCTATTAAGCTTTTATAATCGGAATTTCATTTAGTTTCGCGACGAAAAAAATTATGGTCGGTTACTATTTTCAGTTCATTTTGAATATTACGAATTAACAATTTCTTAACTGCGAATTTTTATGCGTTTTTTTAAGGGGGATAATTCAACCGTCAGCCGACATTAAAATTGTACTTGATTTTCATGTAAATGAGTAAATATTGAATTTAGTGAGAAAAAGGATACCGAATTAAGTTCTACGCCTAGTACATATAAAATTAGTAATCAAAGGGAGAAATGTTTGAAAGTTCAGATTTATTGGGTAGCATTTCACTTGCTATCTCTTCGAAGGAATTAAATCGCTTTTTAAACGCAGAAAGTTGGTAGACAGGAATAGAGACAAATTATCGAGATATCGTTTTCACGTGATTGGTCGAATAGAAATCTCAATTGTCATCAAGTCATCGCGGATCTGACGTTTTAATTAAAACTTCTCTTCGACGAAGCGTGAAATGTTTCCTGCGAGCCGACAGCAACTATCGACGAAGAAGGAAACGAGATAAAAGGAAACCAAGCGAACTAATCGGCGATATAACGTGTCGATCCAGTTGCAAAATCAAATCGAAGCAACAACTAAATTCGAAGAACTGTAACAATTGGACCAATTAATTTCAGCTCGCTAAATATCAGCGCGAATAACCAGAAAAACGAAACGAACACCGTAAGAATAATACCATAAAACAAAGGTAAAAATTTAAGGCGTAATAATTCCAGCGATTAATTTCCTCGCTCGTCGTAAATAAATAAATGAAGAAAAAGAAAATAAGAAAAGTACGAAAGAATGAAAAGGTCAGAGTAAATCAGTTCATGTAATTCATTCCCTTTTTTATACGTACAGTAGAACGTCGATTGTCCGATTTTCGGTTATCCGAACATAGAATGATTCGCATATGTATACAAGAAAAAAGTGTTTCAAGATTTTGGGGTTTTATAGTACTCAACAAGGGGAGTTAAAAATGTTGAATTAACATAGGTCTCAAAGTCAGTCCTTTCGACAAAAATTCGAGTTTTATTGTCTACGAAAATTTTATGTCGCGAGTGAATTTTTTCGCAACACATTGGATATGTAATAAATAGAGGAATTGATTTAGAAATATGTTCACGGTTGTCAAAGCAAGATTATTACACTAGCGTCAACAAGGTTCATAAATGCAAACTTGGTACTTCTCAGTCTTCATTTAGTTTTGAGCGTGAAAAATGAAAGCGTTATTCTAACACTGTCCGTTTATTATTCAAGCAAAATCAATGAGCAGAACGTGAAAAAAAAGTAGATGCTGTACAAATGTTTATGTTAGAGGGTATTCGCAACTTTGCCGTTTCTGGACATTTACTTTATTTTTTTATATTGTATTTCTCATATTAGACATGTATTATTTTATGTAAAAGTCATCCGTACCTGAAAATTGCTTAATTTCTAGTCGAAATACGGCATTAATCAATAATTCGATTTCTTCTGACAAATTATCCGAAAAATCGATTATCGGAACACATTTATCCCCCAATTATTTCGGATAATCGACTTCCATTGGATCCCACTGTACTTACTTCCCTAAATTAATTTCTCCTACCTATACAAATAAATAAAGTTAAAAGCAAAATAATAAGAATGGCAAAATATTGCAGAAACTCATGGTATACCGTGATATTCGTGCGTAACACTGTGAAATCATTCCCACCGACACAAAAGTAATCTATAAAGAATCATTCCACGATCAATCAAAGAGACAGCAAAGAAATTCATTTCTCCGGTACCATTAATTAACCTTCCCCCTAACGAACGTCGTAAATCAAACGCAATGCGCTCGATCAGTCCAAAAGAAAGACGGTTGATTTCATAAAATCTCTCTTCGTATAAAACGCATGAACCGACTCGATGCGAAAAAAAGAAAAATTAATAACGACGAGATAAAATTGAAAAAGCCGAGAGGGTTACAGAGGGGTTGGAAGAGTTTCGAAAGGCAGAAATCGGGTTAAAGGCCACCGGCGAGAAGAGCTGCGCTCCCTTTTAACGAAGTACCGGTTTAATAAGAAGGTTACGCTATTAGGTCTTAAGTAAACGAGTTAATCCGACACACCTGTCGAACCGGAAAGTATAGCAACGTGCAGCAGCAACATCCGATAGACGGGCTACATCGAATCCTTTTAACTTAACGATCTCATAAAACCAGCGTTCGACCTGTTACTATATCGAACCCCGCCGTTTCTCCTTCCATCCTTTTTTCTATCCGCCTTTTTTCACTCTTTACGGTATGGATCGATTTATAAATACTTAAAAGCGATGCGACTTAACGATGTTATTCGCTTGGAGATTTCTTTGTAGCAAAAGAGTTGAAGCTACTGATCTTTAATGACGGAGAGTTACGGTAGTCTATCATTTCGCCTCATTTTTCTTTGCATCTTTCGGTGAAGAAGGAGGTTATTATAGCTCGTTCTGACGTGCTAAGCTGCAACATTTTGTTGATGTTTCCTCGGTTTTTCTTTCCTATTTTTGCTCGCGATACAAGAGTAGCCGTGTTTCTTTTCTTTTTCTTTTATATTGTTCGGTGATAGTAGGTTACGGCAGATCGCGAAATTCTAGTCGAACGACGGATAATTTTAAGTTCATACTCCTATTCGAGTGTTTTTGTATTGACGACTTAACTTCTAAGCGCAATAAAAGAAAAAAGGAAAATAGGGGAGAACTTGTGTTTGTAGCAAGAGATTGAATGCTTTCAACTTGTTTGCTATAGACCATGTAGTTCGCTGATAATTATGAAAAATTATTTTATATACAAGGTGTTCGATCTAATAGTCATCTAATTGTTTTCTGTGTCACTCAAAAATATCTTTGATACAAAAATTATTGTTTTTTTTTGCATCGTGTTTACCTTTTAATATAATACAGCTTATATATACAATATGAAACGATTTTTATACCGTCAAATATAAGGGAAATAAATTAGGTGGGTTGTTTTAACATTCTATTTATTCACCTTCAAAAACAAACGTAAGTGAACATTTATCTCGTATGAATATTATTTTAACATTATTAAAAAAAGGTTGGAACAGAATCTCCATTTTTTTGGAGAATCATCATTTTACTGATATCAATTTTTTTCAATTTTCTGATATTATCAGTTTACTGATTAACGATAAAAATTTTACAAATTTCCATTAATTAACCTCATTAAATAGTAGTAATAAATTTCTCTTGCGTTTGTTTTTCTTATAGATTTTGCTGACATCCGTTGTGGATTAATCTGGAATTTCGAAAGATTCTAACAGATGTTACTCTTTTTAAAAATAAAGTAAATTGTAACACTTGCATTTGGCAAACGTTATTGCATATGAATGTAAATAATTGTGTATAATTATTAAGGCCAATGTTGTTCGCTGCAAACGATCATGCAAACGTGTTCTGCTAATTCGAAGCAATTGTTTATTATAATTTTGAGCGACGTCGGTTTGCAAATATCCAGCGTGAAAATTCACGATTATTTAGTTCCAGTCTCTGGCGTTAGAACGAAATTCAGTTCTCGCAGTTTCCTGTTGCTGAACATAAATTTTCGCGACGAACATTTACAAAACAGTGGCTCGCTTTCGGGCATTACACTTGTAAAATCTATCCTTTGACACCTACTCATTTAACCGAATTTCAGTTTCAACGAACGTATAGCATTTAACGTGACAAGCGAGACACGAAGTCATGCTATACCCTATAATTTACCTGCAGAGCGTTACAAAAAGATAATTGATAATTTCGTGGAATTATAATACATTTAAATAAGTGTGCGTGTTTATTGGTGCTAATTTCTGAGTTAACCGATGGACGCTAATTTTACAGGAACGACTAAGTAATTTATCGACAGCTAATAATTGAATACCCAAGGTAGCAAATATTAAGTCTATGAATAAATAATTTACTATTATTAAATGAGTTAACAAATTTATTTGATCAAAAATTCAAATAGATAACTATAAGTTTCTCGAAAGATGTCGACAACGATTACGACAACAATTACACATAAAATTGAATTAGTACCTGATTTTATTCAAGATAAATACACATAATAGAATACAAACGCCTTCACTTTTCACCAAAATACTTCAATCGACTTCTAAGCATGTTTCGTTTCACGTAGTTTAACCCTTTCCCTACAAAGAATATATGAGGCGTTAAGAATAGGAAGAGTGGACTGAATACTTTCAACAATAGTTTTTACTGTATTAAATTGATTTTTAGCATTTACCGCAAATTCCTGTTAGTCTGTTTTGAAGATATTGTCTTTCTTTTCTATATTAATGTTAAGTTCTTATAAAAAAAATTGTTAAAGCATTTATGGTAAAAAGTATTTTTTTACCATTTTAGTTTTAAGTTTACTCAAAAAATTTTGGACAGTACTTTGTCAAAAGTACACATATATTGTTTTACAACATAAACTCATCTCGTTTTTATTCAGCGTTTTCTAAATCACAAAAATACTACAAAAGGGACAAACCTTCAGCTATTAGAAAAATAAAGAGAGATTATTAGTCAAAATACCACACACACAAGTGATTAAAGCTCTTTCTGAATTTGTAAATAAATGACCTTAAAAATAATAATAATAAAATGGTACGAATTTATGTTGCGACCCATTTTTATACGACATAGAATCATTTCTATTAAGTACCATTCGTACGCGTTAAATCATAATTGATCAAATAAAATATTTGAATATTATTATCTCTTTGGAGTACAACGGTATAAAAAATGTCCCACCTTTTTTATACCTAATTTGCATGGCGGAATCTTTTCAAACCCATTCACAAATTATAAATTAAAAGAATGTCTTGCGTCTCAACGAGTTAAGTAGCTTTACGGTACTATTAGATTTAAAAAAAAGAATACAGCTAACTGTGAAGTTTCTTCATCGAATCTATAAAATTTCTCACAACGGGAGCTGGCCAGTTTTCGCGATTCGAGGCCTTCAATTTTCGTTCGATAGATTTCAATTCTTTCTTACGAAGTATTTATCGTGTAACACAATTGCAGTGGATGTTACCTGTAATTACGTGGCAGAAGAACTATATCCAATTAAGTCATGAAATTGTGGAGCTCGTAACTAAGGATTTGAGGCTTGACAAGGGTTGTTCCTGTTACGAACGCCTAAAATTTTCTTAACCAGAAGTTTCCAGATGAATGAAGATAATCATGAGAATCACTGTGCTCCAGCTTGTATCGGCGCAGTTCGAGGCGTCTGAAGTGGCGTGATGCAACGAAATGTGCGTACGGTGGTCATAAATAGCATGGCTACAATTTGCTGCATCTCGGCGCAGCCATGCATCCGACAGGAAAATTGCAAAATACGATCGGCTCCACCTGTCGTAATCGCAGCAGTTTATCCTAATATGCGAGATGCTGTAGACACAGGTGTGGGATCAAGAAGAAAGACGTAATCGCTTTCATAACAGCCACACAAATCCCGGCTATGATCCGCGTAATCGGAACATTCAATTCTGCCATACACAGGGTGTTTCAAGATGACGCAGACAATTCATGCATTAGGTGCAGCAAACAAATTTATTATAAATTTTATTTATATTATAACTAAGATATATAATAACTTAGTCTCTGTGGCACTGATACTACGAGTTTCTCGCAACGCACCAATTGAATTTCTTTTTACAATAATTCTATTATTTCACGAAGCTGATTTTTACTTTTCGGGATATTTTTATTATACAATTTCTCACCGTGTTGTCCATACATTTTCTATTACGTTTCACAGTTAATACGATGGCAGTTTGCGTCACGAAAACTTTATCGTTTTTAACTCATTCTATATTATCGCGTTTGATCGGAAACTTTTTGCCAGCAGCAGTAAGTTAGCGAAAAACGAATGAAATCAGTGTTAAATATGGGTTTGATCTATCGAGTAGAAGTGAGTGTTTATTACTGACAAGTAGCTTTCTGAAGCTTTTATCACGACGCTTCTACCAGATCATAAACGTCAATTAACCGTACTTCTATCAGCTGGAAAAGAGAAGACAACAACAATATATAGCTGTTGTGAGCGCGATGTATTATTATTCCCTCATCTGTTTCCGATGCTATCTTCATGCACTTGTTAATTAGCACCCATGCCTCGTTGATTGTAGCCTATAGCAGAAGTGTGTATTCACGTGAAGATACGTTGTCTATTGAGAATGCCAACGAGCGGCTGAACAAGCGTTTATACACGTCTGTGCGTGTGTGTGAGCTTTATCTCTTTGATGCTTTAATCTCGAAAGCAAAAATCTATTATAAAGACTAGATATAAGAGCTACTTAACTGAGTTAGCTTAAGTTTAACCCATCGAACACCAACGCGTCTTGACACAGAATTTTATTTGCAATTTCTTCCAGTCGATTTGCACCGTCGAATTTCATTTTTCACTAATGTATTTACGAAAAGCCATTTCAAAGATTCGTGAAATGATTTTTTCGTTACTATTTGTTCTTCCACATAGGTTGTACAATTTTATAATGCTTGATGAAGCTGCAAACAAAATGTTGCGTTAATGCGTTGAAGACTGGATATAAGACTTTATTTTGAAGATCTAAATATTTTTTTTTAAATTGAGTGACGTAAGAGGATAATTGATTTTATACTCAAAATGGTACAGAATTTCTACATCCCATCGCTAGATTGCAGTTATTAGTACCACAAATTCATATTTTTGTAGAAAAGATGAAATAATGGCAATTTAACAAAAATTTGAAATTATTTATTAACATCATTTTAATCATTAGCTACATAACTAGAGTTCACATTTTTACAAATAGCCCTAAAGCAATAAGATCTAAATTGGGGGTCGTTTCATCGTCTAATTATTCTAACTTGTTCTTCACTTTCGATATTTTATGTAACTTTGCATATTACATGCATCCTGTATTTTTTCCACATTTAAATTCTCTATAAACGCATACAAATCTTTAATGTACATATAACATTATCAAAGTATTTATGAAAGATATTCTAATGATTAAGTTGTGGTGCATAAAACTACCCGTTTCACATGCATTATAATTCGATTCATTGTATTCGCATAAACATGCACAATTTATATCCATCGTTCTTTTGCGTCTAAAGCTTGCAACAATTTTCAACAAGCATAAACTCTAACAATGCGACAGGAAAGGAGAAGAATGCGTAGAGCAGATAAAGAGCCGGTGGCTGCGACTAACTTTGTAATTCGTGTTAAACTAATAATAATCCTAGCTCATTAAGGAGTAGTTGGAAATTTAATCGCCGAATTTCCGCCGTACAGACACGTCTTCCCTGCTACTGTACAAAGCCGGATACACAGGTTACTGGGAACTTTAAATCTCGCGAGTTTATCGCATCCTCTGCGTACATACGGCGTCGTTATTCCCAAACCCGACGGAATCGCGTTTCTATGGCAAAATGATACATCGGGTAAACACGCGTCCTTAGACTTGCTAACTCGATCAATCTCCGTGTAACACGTTAGTTACGTTCCTAAAAAATGCGGTGTTATACAAAATCGTGTTACACGGGACCAAATGTTACTAACTGTAAGAACAAGAAGCAAAAGTCAATTTCGAAAACTAATAAATAGACCGCAGATTTTTATGCAAATCCCTTTCGAATTATTAAGTCTAGAAGTTAATTCGGTGCCTTTATATTACATCATTTATAACTCTGGTTTAAATGTAAATATTTTTTCGCAATTTTGCGATGTTAGGTTGTGAAACTTCACATTAATAAAGCAGGTGACAGTTTGTTAAAACAAAAGAACAAACAGCATAGCGTAGGATAAGATTTACATTAGATACTGTAAGGATAGGGGCCGAACTCAATTGGACAGTTCGGGAAAACAAATACTTTATTAACGCGCGCTTCGCCATCACCGCTTCTCTCCGTACCAAAAGGATCTCTGTCTTCGCTTTTTTTTATATCGTGATACTATTGAAGGGGAGGGGTGTACCGTGCCTGGTAGCTAATGCCACCTTACCGGAGGAACGTGATAGGTTGGGTCGGTATTACCTGCATGAAGTGTGAACCGCTTGGCGGTAGTGCAGTTAATGTAGGATAAAATTTGCAAAAAACCTAGTACATTAAAGGATCTCTGTCTTCGCTCTGTTTCCCCGTCCTTAAAAACAGGGCGTCCGTTCCCTCTCTTCTTGGGAAAGAGCCCCACGCTGTCCAAAGCTTGGGACTGACTTGCGTCACCCTTGCGAGGGTGTGGAAGTGGTCAGGTCTCGCACGGCCTCGGCGACAGCCCTCGAGTGTCACGCCAGGCTACGAGTGTTGGGACTCTTGTCCTTGATTTATGACAGGGTTGCCGAAGGCAGCCCTGGTCAACGTCATCGCCACTCTTCGACAATCCATTGTCCCAACACTCGTACCTCTATCTCTTACAATACTGCATACTACGCCTCACGTCGTAAAAAAACATAAAGGATGTCATCTATTCTGCTCACCTATTCACCCGTTCAGATCACTTCAACATCACTTAGAAGACGCGCGGATCATTCCACGCCAAATCGATCACTTTTTTCCCTCGATGTCTGGGATTTTGTTCAAATCGATCTGGCGTAGAATGACCCACGCATATTAAAACGTTAGAAGAAGTGCAAAAAAGCATTGACTATTTCATAGCATCGAAATCACCATCTTTTTTCGTCAGGGGATTCGACCCATTGCCTGAAAGGCGGAGCAAAGTCATCGAAAGTTATGGTGATTACTTGCAAAAATAAAAAATGTATGATTTTTTATGAATAGATTGTAAACTTTTTTAAAAAAAGTCACCAAATTAACTTCTAGATCTAATAATACAGTATTAAATAATCCGATATTCAAAACAAAATAAAATGAAGATAAGTTAAATGAATTCGAAGTATACTGTCGAGATTGGAAAAGTGAATTGATACCATTTTTGTGATCAAATTAACATGGGAAAATTAAAAAATTTTGAATTTTGCAGGCTTAACTTTTGCTCGTAAAAATTCAATATCGTAGTTAAAGTTTGGCGTAAGAATTGTAATTGGTATTAATTGGAAACTATTTATGAGGTAAACACATTAGTGTAGGGTATACACTTGGAATTAAGATGCTACTTTTAGTTTCTGCTCCCTGTAACCTGCATTGCAAGCGTGCTTGGCATAATGAGCAAATGAGTCGCAGAAAAAGCACGCATTCTACCTCATTCCTACCTCCGTAATTCCAACAGCTAGTTTCTTCATTAACTTTCTACTTCTACCAAGCACTTAAGTACGACGTTAAATAATTAATTCAGGTCGTTTCCCTTAATCTTAGTTATCATGATGCGTTAAACTTAACTCCAAAGAATTTATATTAGCCTGTTGAAATATTGTTCAGTTAAAAATAATTGTTTACGTTTGTACGATTTAGTTCACCCGAAATTTTTCTGCATACAATAACTTTATCCTGAACTATTCTAAAATGCCTAAATTAATTCTGCCGCAAGTTTAGTAATATTTCAATTATAAAATAAGCTCTAGCTACGGTGGGTTAAATAAACAAAAATAATACAAAGTAATAGCTTAACGAATAAGAAAAAAGATGTTGCACAAACCGCAAGTATTATTTTTCAGCAATTTATGTTGGTTTTGATTGATGGAGTAATCTGAACACATATGGAAATTCATTCGGCCTCTCTTCGACTTTTTAACTACGTGTATTTATGTATAATACATTTATGTTTTAGGAAATCTGTAAAATTACTCTGTTACTGTTCGTAAATCTAGTTGTTAAAGAAATGGTCGACCAAAAGAATCACAAAAAGAGAAATAAAATGAATGTAACTTAAACGAAGAGTGTCCGGAAAAGTAATTGCAAGGCGCGTAACTGCCAAGCGAATGGTAGATGGTTGAAGGCAAAATTATCGAGTATTCGCTGTAATTAAACTTCATACTTCAGCGTTAAGTATGCTATTAGCGTTGGTTACTTTGCCGCAAAGGCGTAATATAATGCGACATGCTTCGACGTGTCGTGATCTCACGTTTGAATGTAACGCAGTTCACACGGTTCTTCGTCAACCCTGCGATAAGCTTCATAAATGTTTGCTGCCTGAAAATGCCAACTACGAGTGAAGCTGCTGCTGCTGCTGCTACTGCAACGTCTGTTTTAACTGGCGACGAATTACGCTAGAACAATTCTGAATACTAAAACGTTCCTAAAGTCTTAGAACTCTTTTTTGGACTTCTCAAGCCGGCGAATACGTACGTGGAATTTTTACGCATTCGGCTTTTCAGCTGGAGGCACAATTGTACGAAAATAGAAATTGAAGTTGTTAGAATTAATTTAATGTACCTTGAAATAAATTTCAGTTTAGTTCCCGCTTCTTTATTTTTCCATATAAACGTGCATTTATATAAACATCTATAGGTTAATCATTAGACTGTAAATCTTTATGCAAATTCATACTTTTATCAACAAAACTAAACAAATGGAGTCTAAATGAGAGGTTGTTTCACCCTTAAAACATAATAATTTGTACGCCACTTCGAATTATAGCAATTAACATGCACTACCGCTGACAAGGACTCTTAAGTGGAATGTCGCTTATCTTTTTGTAGATTTCCTATATTATAGAATACTTTTTTCAAGACTTATGCCGCCTGATTACTCTTTCCTCGCTGTCTTCTTTTCGTTAATAAATGAACGTTATTTATTTGTATCAGTTCTCTAGACTGATTTAAATCAAGTGTAATACTAAACACTTTTTCAGAATAAAAGATTAAATGATACTACGTTTTAGTATTAAAAAGCTGAGCGAGAAATCTGTGTTTACAATGTTATACACATGCTGCTCGCAAAGGAAATGGCTAAATGCAATGTGAAATGCAAGCAACGTGAATTAGTGCAACAAACAAGGTAAAAATACACAGGATACAAAAAAGTTATCTGACTTCACAAATCCATGCTGTATCGCGTATGAAACCGGTCCTTGGCACACCAGGACTCAGGTGGTGCACAAACCAACTCGATTTTATCTTCCTTTTCTGATGTCTTTAGTATTTACTATTCTGTTTGGTTTATTATTTATTCCAAGCCATAAAATACAAATAATATCCGTATAAAATGTTAATCTCCTCTTGTTTTAAAAGCAAGAACACGTTAAACCATTCAATACTTAATTTATAAAATATAAATGATTCACTGTTGTGCGATATAAATTGTAATTTGTTATCGAGTGTTTATACATTGCTTAGAATGCACGTTAATAAACAATAACATTGTAAAACAGACCAAAGGAGATACCGCATGCTATAACCGTTACAAAAACCTTCCAATTTATTTCAAGATTAATCTTTAATAAATGGCGCATACTGCTAATAACTCCATAAGTGGCCGAGTAGCGTAACAATGAAAAAAACATAAGGACAAAAACAAATCGTGATAACTACGCTTCTTATTCTTTTAACAAATGGCAAATGAAATTTGCTCAGGAATGTTTTGTTTACGTAATTGCTTCGAGTTGCTAGTAATACGAGCGAATAAAAGCTTCGAGTGGACAGGATTAATACGGGTAACCGTACTCAAATCACCATAATTCACAAAGCGATTCGAACAAAAATTAACCCATTGCATTTCCCCTCGTTCATCGCTGCGTTTTCGCTTCTGGCACTCGGCCAGTCGAATTAGCCCCTTTTTCCATTTCGCCAAAGATGGACGTGCACTAATGAAACCGTTTCCCGTTTTTTCTGCTTTTTTTCCAGAACTCCGAGATATCCCTCTTCGAGACGAACATTCGTTTCATGGGAAGTCTGCTGGCCTGTTACGCTCTCACCGGGGACGTGATGTTCCGGGATAAGGCTGCTCAGCTTGGCGAACGGATGTTGCCTGCTTTCCAGACGGAAACCGGAATTCCTCATTCCCTCATCAATCTCCATACTGGGGTAAGTTTGGGGATTTCGTGGCTACGCGTCGACCGCCACGCCGACACCGGCATGTTTTAATGTTAATTATTTCTGACGTAACCGCGGGCCTGAAATTTACGCAGCTTAAATATTCACGGGGGCAAAGGGAAGGATTAACGGTACCGATGGCTGCTGAATCTTCGAAGGGAATTTCTTGCGACAAACCTCCGCGCGCATCCTCCACCGACAAGAGCACACTTTCAAAGTACAATAATTCTCTGTAGCGCGGTGTTCTTTGGAATTTGTTTAATTAGTTTTGCCGAAGCGTTCGCGTTCAGCGTACAAATTGAAATCCACGAGAAGTTTCAGTTTAAATTTAAATGTTTTAAAGGATGGATATTGGAAATTAACCCTTTTAAGATCGGCTATCGAGGAACGAAAGCTTCGCGTGGAATTCAATTTGATTAGAACTGTGGTCTACGATTAACGCAAAAATGGAAAATTCTTCCTCCGATAGAAATAAAATGGGATAGTTAAAAAATGTTAAAATAAAAGTGATTTTCAGCAATTTTTGTGTAACGCAGAACCTTGATAAAACATTAGTTGTTATTACTCGTTGTCAGCAACGGGAAATGATATTCGGTGCATGGAAATATAGTTGCACGTTTCTATGAAAGATATTTTCTCGGGGAAAAACGCGCATCTCATGCTACGGAATAAGTTCGTAAAAAGAAAACTAAGATGTAATAGTTTTTATGCCGCGGTTAATTTATCCCGGGGCGACGAGGAGACTGGGAAAGATATTCAGAGGAGGCGGCAACTTTTGCGGTTTTTGCGCACACATTAGAAACACGGGAACGATGCGTTCGTTTAATTGAAACGATTCCGTCAAGTCACGTTCACGAACGCGACGGGCCACGATTAATATGCAAATTCTTAATTGGACGAATAATGAGGCTGCGAAAGCCGGTGTTTCGTCACTTTGTCCATTTTATTACGCCTATTTTTCTTCCCCCGTTCGTCTTCTATTTATAATGCCGGATTTTTTCATTTAATTTCCTTTTCTTCCATTCTCGCCGGTTTCCCGTTTCACGTTTCGATATTTCGATTTTTGTTTCTCACTTCGCGCGACATTTCGGGATTCTAACTGTAAAAAACTG
The DNA here is from genome assembly GCA_028830335.1 of Eucera pruinosa. NCBI lineage: Eukaryota > Metazoa > Arthropoda > Insecta > Hymenoptera > Apidae > Eucera > Eucera pruinosa. The sequence continues at coordinate 9,381,170 of JAMYCR010000005.1, forward strand.
TTTGTTCTAGCCTCTTCCGGTGCTATTCTATTTTCTATCGTCTGCCTCTCTTTTCATCCATACCCCGGTCTCCCTTCAATCCAATTTTTCCACGCTGAACGACACGAATGCCCATTCCAACGGCTTTACCATGGAGTGCTGTAACACCGTGGAAAACCATAGACTCGCAAGTTCGGCTTGGAAACTTCGTCGCTTCGAATGGAAATCTGGCTAAAACCGTTTTGTTTCTCACCGCACACGAAAAACGAGCTAAATTAATGCTGGGATCAAATGCTACGCACTTTCTATCCAACATTCTAATTATAAATACAGTCACCCACGAATGTCTTCGAACACGTTTATCGTCATTTTATGTCCATTGATTTATTTACAAATTACGATAACGTTTAATTGAGAAAATTTATGAAGCTTTAGAAATAAACATTTGTACATGATGGCAATTTCAATCACGAGCGGTTAGTAAAGTGTTAAGATTTGAAACTGTACGAAAACTTTCGTGACTGACTGTATATTTCGATTCAGAATAATCAAATATCCTCATTAAGATTGTCATTAAAATTAGCTAAAGGCTCTTATAATCTACGGTGACGTAAAATCCCGATAATTTCTCTCTGTGAAAGTTCCTCGATAGGAAAAGCAGCAGCAGAATTATCAGAATTCCCCAGCCGATTCTCCTCGAAGCAATCAAGAATCACTTCTTTCAATTCCCTCCGGTGACCTGAGGTGAAAATTCGATTAAATTTCGCGTAGAAACTGAAGGTTTTCATTATCGCCACCGCCGGTAATTTCCGTGACAGAGGTTAATATTTATCTTGTGGGCGAAGTGAACGAAGCATACTCGTTTCATGATGGAACCGTCTCTATAAACACACAACCCGGTCGCCTTTGTTATTTCGTTTAATTGGATCCGTTTGATTCAATCACGGCCGCCTTCGTCGTAGATTTCTCGTTCATCTAGCGGAAAATCTTCCTTTTCTCTCTGGCCGACTCTAATTCGACCGGATGCCTGGTTGGAAATTTTCAGGCGAGCAAGAATTACGGCTGGGCGAGCAGCGGGTGCAGCATCCTCTCTGAAATTGGCACGATGCACCTCGAATTCACCTACCTCAGTGACATCACCGGCAATCCGGTTTTCAAGAGCAAGGTCGAGAACGTGAGGAAGGTGCTGAAGAACCTGGAGAAACCTAAAGGGCTCTATCCCAACTACATTCATCCGAAGACCGGGAAATGGGGCCAGCGTGAGTTGCTTTTACAATTTTTTATTACATACATTTTAACAGCCAGTCGATTACAGTTGTCCCACGAACAACGCGCGGGTTCCCCAAGTAGGGTAGATGTACCAATTCATGTCAACGTCCCTATAACTGACACTTGAATTCGTTTATTTAAAAGCAAAGTAATGTACGGAGAATTATAACAAGTAAACAAATTTCGATACTAAATTTGGACTTCGGTTTACGTAACAACGCTTGAACATCGTATATTCCGTCTACACTTGATATTTAAAAACGAAATATTGGGAGGTAAATGTGCTGTTGAACATTAAAACGCTATCAATGTAATTATAAAGTATTGGAAGTGTCATGATTCAGTAAAGACGATACGTTTACTACGTATCTTACATCTGCTGCACAAACTGAAGAACCAATATGTGTAAAAATTGTTTCTATTTAAACGAGAACTTTTCAAGTGGCAGTACGAGGGACATTGGACTTTGTTGTACATTTTCGATTAAGTAGTAATTAATTCATTATATTCAACATACAAAAAAATGTTCATAAATAAAAGAGCGGTTGAAAAATGTTATGCTCCTAACTGGAACGATTGTTAGGTTAAATAATTTCTATATATATATATGTTAGTTTAAGAAACTATCAAAGTTAAAATTAACTAAGCTAAAGAGTTAAAAAAGATTAACTAAAAAATGGAACAATGAGTTGACCTAAAAGCACACCTTACAAATAACGAACGACATCGACTTCGAATCGAAAAAAAAGGGCTAAGAGAAAGCTAGTAGAGTCGATCGAAGAAAAAAAGGGGAAAGTTTAAAGAAAAAAGAGGAAGATGAAGAATAACAACCGATGTCGGTTGTAAATGTATCCCGATGCTTTATTACTGTAATTTCATTTAATAAATCTTCCCGCGCCCAGAGAATTTCGAGCAAAATAGATTTTTAATCTGACGGCTATCAATTATATCGGTGAAATAGTTTCGACACGACAGAGGAGAAGGGCCAACGGTGTTGCTCCCGTTACACCGGGTCCACGATGTCCTCAGCTTCCTTTTATACTTCCGTCGCCTTTCGAGGAGACGGCTGGTGCTTTGCGCGGCCGTCTCCCCGAATATCGCATTTATCATGCCGTGCATCCCCTCGGGGTGCTAAATCCTCCTCTTCTCCTGTTGTTCCGACTTCGTTCTCCTCCCGTATCTTCCCGTTGCACGTATGACGATCCCCGGACGAATATTTATCATCGTCCTGGAACCGATCTTCCGTCCTTTCCCTTCTGCTATTCCTTCAATTTTTGTTTCCTTTCCTTTATTTTATTCTTGGCTTCTCGTTCGTTCGTTCGTTTGTTTTCTTTCGTCCTTTCGTCCAGGCGACCGTCAACCTTCGAGTCTCCTTAAATTTATGGTTCTATTGAATCTCGAGTAAGGATACTTCCAGAGGGATCTTCGACCAGAGCTAATTACCTGGCCGCCTCTTGTGTATTCTTGTAGTCTGAATGGTGGATGAGCAGCTGCGAAGTCGGAATGCACCGGCAATCCTTGAAGTATGGTCTTGAATTCGGTTCTGTGGAAATTTTGTTGCGCTGTTGGGCGAGTGAGTATACGCGGAGCAAGAGATGTAAATTGGGTGAAGGGAATCAGGAAAGAATTGGAGACGATGGTGCATTTACGTATCAAATAGAATTAAGTGCAGGAACTTTGAAAATTTAAGATTCGGCGCTTAACCAAGGTTACCACCTCTCCGATTTTTACCCAGAGACTCCGGTTTTTTGTACCGATCTTCGGGCTCCATTTGTAGTAGGAATATATTCGGGTTTGTAGAAAAAACGATTTTTATTGAAACGGAAACAAAAAGAATTGCTGGATTGTGTGCAATTTCGAACAAAAAGTATTATTTCAAAACTAGGATTTAAGATGGATTATTTGTTTATGGTGAATATTAAGCTTCTATTAGTTTAAAATAAAAAAGGCTATTCATTTCTCTTTGTTTATGATAAAAGTGATAATTCTCTTTAACATATCATTTTAAAAAAAGTACAACATTTTATTCATATCTATGTTTTTTGTCGTTGAAATTATTCGGTAGTAAATGTATGCTTCAAAAAGTAATCTCTTTTTTTATAGAAAATCGCGCCGTCGTTGAAAGGTTAAATTTCCTACAGATATCCGAATTTTCTTCAGTGAAATACTTTTACAAATTCTTCTACAATTCTATAAGTCAAAATAGAATGTAACGTTATGTGAATTTTGGCCGCAAACGTTTTATTACAAAGTTACAAAGAAATACACTTGTTGACTTCGCATTGTTAACGAATAAATTTCTTTTACGATTAATTTAAGGTGTTCAACTTTATTAAATTATACTTGTTCAATCTTCTTGCATCGGAAACATTCCTTATCCAACAGTCTAGCAAAAGTTCCTACAAACTTTCGCCCTTCTATTAAAAGCAGAAACCAATGTTTTGCTTTTATAAACCATGAAATGATTTTGAGCTTGAGTAACTTGTATTTTGGAATCAATGGAATCGATGAAATCCACAAGCTACTTGAAAGATGAAGAAAAGCCATGCCCAACAAAGTAACTTCCTTTAATCCTTTTGAATTAAAAATCAAATTTTTTGTCACCAGCGCAAAACTCTTTCCTGTAGCTAACAGATATCCGTGTGTAAAATTTCCAAAGCAAAAGAATATCAATCGCAAAATGCTCTTTGTTAAAATCTCTGCTGAGAACAATTTACTTTTCTCGTGTGTGTTTCGTCGCAGTTTTCCCCGAGTGAACATTTCTGGTTTCGCCATCAAGAGAGTGCAAAGGAAAACGAAAGTACTCAGCGTTCACCACAGCGCGACGAGGAAGAAGAGTTGCGAGAGTAAAACCGCTCGAGCTCTCTTTGTCCCGCGTGCTCTCTCAGACGAGTTGTCGGAGTAGCCCTCTTCTTCGTACAAAAACCTCGCCGATATTCGCGTAGAACTGCAATCTCGACTATCTTCCATGCTTCCAAGGACCTGTAGAGTTTTCTAAGTGCTCGACCATTTCACTGCTTGTTGTCATAATGAAGCATCCTTCGACTTCGCCGGTTTCCAACAAGATCATTCCACCTGCTCCCTTCGTTATTAATCGCGATCCTCTTTGAAAAAAAAAACAAGAATCTAACTCTGGCTTCAATGAATGCCATTCTATGCAAGACTGTAAAATGAAAATAGGGAATGCCATCTATACAAACAATCACAGATTGATCTCGCAAATGAGAAATTTGCTCTCGATGGAAATTCTTGATGTGGAATTGAAAATTTTAGTAGAGGTTTACGTGCACAGATGTTTTGCTGTTATTAACACTTAACTGCTATTATTGGTCTGTGAGGCCATCAATAATGACTTATTCATCTCTGTTTTCCTTTCTGCATGATTTCCCAACATGTCACTATGGATGCTTTTTAATTATAGTATAATGTTCTGTTATTGAAATCGAACTTGGATTCCTTCATTATTGATGTGCAAAGCGAGAACAATTACTTTTGATTTTTTATTCGTCACATTTATGTCAACAATAGCGCAATAATTATTAGCGGTCTCTCGGACTACTAATAGTGCTTACGTAAGTTTTAATAAGGCGTAGCAGTTAAGGGTTAAGATTGAATTCAGTCCGGGGTTTTTCTCAATCATTCTATTTCTTGAACTGTCTTTTATAAAATTCATCTTAGAAAGACGCATCATCGCACAAGCATGCAGTGGCAAGCATAAGGAAACACTCGTAAATTCAACTGGTTATAGCATTCTAAATTTTCTTTTTATTTCTCCCCGTAATATACCATTAACCCTTATGCACTGTTGGAATAATCGTTACGTTAAAACCACTGTTATGTGTTATTATATGTTATAATAACAAATATTTTTCATGGCAACTTAATAGTATAAAATGTATTCCTCGCATAATTCTAAAGAAATTCGTGAATTTTATATGCATTGTATATTTTACAAATAGATCATTTAATGTTCATCTTTCATTTCGGGACAAATTAATTCGTAATATTGCACGAGGGTTAAAAAAGTAGAGGAGACGGTAAAAATACGAAATACATTTTACGTCGCATCGGCTGCTTTAACAAATACTTGTCCAATGACACGCTCTACCAGCCCAATATTTTCATAATTCTAACGTAATAAATTTGTTCACTTTTAATCTCTAAACAGCTTTACGGAGTAGTAGATTTTATCACTATAAAAAATTGGTGGAAAAACGTGAAAAATAATGTAGGAATGTAAATATGTAACAAAGTGTGTGAAAATCAGTGCGATGAAAAAATAGCAGTCTATTCAGAAATTAAGGGTGTAACTTAGAATTTCCACTCCTTTTCCCTGCAATTGTATTTATTCTTCTTCTACAATTTCCATAAATTACCCTTCGAATACCAGCAACAAAATTGTGTTGCATATATAAAGACAATAATTTTGGTAATACGCAAGAACGATAAAAAGAAATTTGCAAGTAAAAATCCGATTAACGAAGAATTTCTTTATTTTTTTTTTGTTTTCTCTGAAATGTAGATCACATGTCGTTGGGAGGTCTCGGTGACAGTTTCTACGAGTATCTGCTGAAGGCATGGATCCAGTCTGGCAAAGAAGACGTCGAAGCCCGACAAATGTACGACGAAGCGATCGCGGCGATAGATCAACACATGATCAAGACGTCGGCTGGCAAACTGCTCTACGTGTCGGATCTGAAATACGACAGATTAGAACATAAAATGGGTCATCTGGCGTGTTTCGCTGGTGAGCTTCAAAAAGAAACCTTTTACTTTCATCCCACTGTTAGACGCATTCGAATGGCTTTTTTTAACCCTAGATGATTCAATGCTTCACCGTGCATTAAAGATGTTGGACTCTTACTAAACAAAAATCGATTCTTTAGTCGATTCTGAATCGAAACAACCTAGAATCGATGTGGCAGAAAATCGAACTGTGAAAAATCGATTTCTTGAAAATCGGTTCAAGAAATTGTTCAAGATATACTAGCTTAATAATAACTATCTATTATTAAATATTGAGATATTGACGATACCTCACTTTAAAATGTTGAACTTTGTATTCTTCTAATCTTTCTAATCATCTGTAAAACGTAAACTTTGAAATCTTCGTATTAAATCTGCATATTTATATTTAAAACATGACAGAGGAAGAAATTACCCAGAATTTGTTCAAGATCAATATGACGACACACGCTAACCATCCTTAAACAACTTAATCTGACTTCACTTATCAAAAAATAGCCTTGTTTAAACCTTCAAATCATTTCCATTTTTGCCTCAACATTAAAGTAACTGAAATATTCTCTTATTCTAACGTAAGTTGAAAACGTATGACTGGTTGCAGTTAATTAATGATCGAATAAATTCAAGACACTTGATGAATCAAAAACCGATTCGTGACCAAAAAAGATCGATTCATGCCAGAATCAAATATCCAGCAATTTAAAAAAATCGATTCAGAATCGAACATCCCTACTGTGCATTACGTTACTATGTTTTATATATCTATTATAAAATAATTTTATCTCCTGTTGCTATTTGTAAATTTCGTCTCTTTAATGTTACCGTTCTTGTCTATTAATTTTGTATGAAAATGAGTATTTTTACTCGACCAGTAAATAAACAATAAATAAGATAATTAAGGAATATTGGAAAAAATTAAAATTACTTGAAATTGATATCATATCAATAAATTAGAATTGCGTGATTATTTCCAGGTGGTATGTTCGCATTGGGCGCGAAAACACAGCAAAATGAAGTGTCTGATAAATACATGACGATAGCCGCTGGACTGACCAACACGTGCCACGAATCTTATGATCGAAGTTTCACGAAGCTTGGACCGGAAGCTTTCCACTTCATCGAGGGTAACGAAGCAAAGAGTTTGAAGAACGGCGAGAAATACTACATTCTTCGACCAGAGGTAACTTTTACTTCGAAAACTGTTTCTATCGCTTTAAAAAAAGACATTCGCCGATTAAAACACGATAAAGAAATTGGAGGATTGAAATGGTAAATGATGTAAGTACCGGAAGTCAACATTTTCGACATAACCACGATCACGAGGAAAACTAAAAGGATATAATATTATTGTACATTAAATTTTTACTTCGTAATAATTATAATAATATGATGATAATAGATATGCCTAATATATACAATAATACTATCGAATATCAAGTATTAAGCGGTGCTTTAATAATTAATAGTTACTAAATTATGAATGAATAATAAATACTGTTTAATAATTAATGATTATGAAATTATTTATAATTAGCAAGTACTGCCTAGTAATTAATAATTATAACAGTATTAATAATTAATAAATTCTATTTGATAATTACTATTAAATAGTAATTTAATTCTTTATATGTTTTAATAATTTTCAGATTTGATAATTCCTATTAGTCATTAAAACTAGGGTTTGCAATATTTGCTATTGTTTTTAACATGAAATTTACGCTTCCTTTCACTGAAACAGTAATATTAATTTTTTTTTAACACGCACAGCGTTTACCATTTAAATTCCACAATTATCGAAAATTCTAATTTGAAAGCCATTTACATTTTAAAGATCTAATGTTAGTTTTACCAAACGGAGGAACTTCTACTTTCTAAAATCTAATACAGTCGCTACAAAAAGTAATTTCATGTACTTACCTATAGTTTTTATATGAATCATTTTTTTAAAAATTCAGCGATTTCTTTCTCGATAGCTTCTTTGTTCTTTTTTTTTTATCAAATGTTCAACAATACATACAAAACTGCTCTGTATCTAATGAATAGCGTGAGTAATTAAGCACAGTAACTATTCCACGACCGTCTAAAAAAAGCTTCCTCTCGTTTCACTATTTGTTTGATTCGAAAAGCAAATAGAAAAATGATCAGGCGAGAAAACGGTAGACAGAGAAACGTTTTACAGCGTTTGTTTCCGAATGTTTTCACAATCGGTAATGAAAGCTGAAATATTCAATCGACAAAGTAAACTCAGGCTACTGACCAAATTTCGAGGTAAAATATTTTTCTTTCAGACCTTCGAATCGTACTTCGTGATGTGGCGGCTGACAAAGGACCCGAAATATCGTGAATGGGGCTGGGAGGCCGTCCAAGCGCTCGAAAAATACTGTCGTGTTCCAGGGGGCTTCACTGGACTCCATAATGTTTACCTGGTCGATCCCCCGCAGGACGACGTCCAACAGAGCTACTTCTTTGCAGAGACTCTCAAGGTACGAAAAATTCTGTCCAGGTTTCTTTGATCGTTCCTATTAAATCATCTCATGAGTAATGTCGTTGGCTAGATTTTAACCATTTTGCTAAGGCGTGCATCAGAAAAGCTAATCCTACCACCATTGACTAAGGACAGGATAGTCCACTCATTTATAGGAAACATCATAAACTTCAAACTGAAATTTCAGTCGTGCTAAAAGCAGAGAATTTTTCGCCTCTTACGATTTAGAATGGCTATTTTAAGGATTATATTCAACTCGACTATCAAAGTTGGTAAAGTTAACTTTCTATAATACCATCGTAAAAATAAATTAAATTCGGGTTATAAAGGTGGTAATATTAATAATGCATATTGCTGCTGTAATATCAAAATTATTGAAAAATTCTAGAATTGTGATTGTTTGTTTGATTTGAATGCTTTAGTCAGCCCTACGGCGGAGTTTAATCAAATAATATGTAGAAATCGACAAAATAGTGAATTGTGTGGCGTTAAATTCATATTCTTCTTCCAAATCTTACCTACTTTTCGTATAACAAAGAGTTCTAAGTGTTTAAAAATGCCAATAATGTATTTAGTTACTGAAATTAATAGGTAAAAGTCATTAATAACGCGCTACTATGGAAGGATTAAATAGACGTGTGAAAAATTTTGTGAAAAAGAAATTCGAAAATTTCTTGAGAAAGCGGAAAAATTATAGAAAGGAATGATACATGAATCGATGGTTAAAAACATAAATATAAGTATTAATAATTTGCACTTGAAATTAAGTCAAGAAACGGCATTACTCATAGGATGACCTAATATGTAAATTTTGGTATTTTAGTGTAAATTGTTTAATTGAGCCGTAATTAACTTCTTAAACGGTTATGTCGTTCATATGCATCATGCTTAGACTGCAAATTTTTATGCAAATTCCTATTTTCATTAAGAAAATTAAAAGAACAGAATGGGGGAAGAGAGGAGGGTTCAGCCTGTAAACGGAATAATATATGTATTTTATTTTAAATACTTTATATATTCTTGATTCTTTGTATTGTTGTTCATTCATTAGTTAACAGTATTTATTCACTACTATTCATTGACCAACAATGTTCATTCATTGGTGAAATCAATATTTCTGACTTTTTAAAGTAATTACATACTCTTCCTATTTCTTTTAAGTTTCTTTTATATATCTTATATAAAAGTTTAGACATTGTTTGAAACTTACTTTTTTACACAATATACGATATCTAAATAAAATTTTCTATAACATTCAAACAGTATTCGTATCACCTTTTATATAGAGCGCTCGGAAGACAATCAACCTGTCACGAAATATGCGAACGGAGACAATCGATTATTTAGAAAATGGGTAGTAAAAAAAGATTAACTTTTATTATCATTCAAAATATGATTTTTATTGGAAAACTATGTACTTCTATAACACGAACGTGACAAGCTATATTTCTATGTATATGCTGCTTCTTAGGCTGACTTAGGCTGCTTCATGTTCATTAAAAAATTTTCCGAATAATTTTGTGATCAATATAAATACTTAATTGTCGTGTAGTTTTGGTGCTGAAAAGGTATTTACACAGAATGACTTATTTTTTGTGAAAAACTGATTTAGACTGACATATATAATATTTTAAAAAAAATGAAAAGGGATTTATATCGAAATCAAATCTCTCAGGATTCTTAGCGAATTTTTTCAAGATTTCCTGATACTTATTTTTAATTATTAAATATAGACAAATATGCAAAATGTCCATGTGCTGTTATGTAAGAACGAAGTCCAATTTTAGTTACATATATAATACGTTATTTCGCTATTAAGTAAAATAATTAAAGTGACAGTTATAGAGACACTGACAGTATTTAGAATATCTACCTACCCTATGTGTCAATAGCAGCGAAAGGGTTAATCGGGTCGTGTCCTGTCTTTTATTCAGCAAAAACTAATCTCGACACTTCTGCTAATGCGGCATTCGCCAAATATCCTTTAATCTACCCGCGTTTCACCAAACGAACATTTTCTTCGTCGTTGCACTGCTTGCGCCATGCCACAAATTTTAATTCAACCTTTCGCCGAGAACCGGGTGGCCGATGAAACATTTACCAAGCTTTCACAGCACGTTTAAGGTTGTATTATCTCGAAACGCGTGGCCGCGTCGTTAACTTCCGGTTAAAGTAGGTAGAACGCGAGCGTTACTTCCGTAACGTTGCAACCGGGAAACACGATTAAACGATCACAAATGCGAGTACAAAATAAAACCTGGTCCATTGTCGACCATAATAATCCACGCTGAGGAGTTAATTAACTTATTAACGGCGCGGTTGATTGCTATCCCGAAGCCCATAAACTTTCAGAAGAATCTCGTTAACTGATCGTCTTTGCGAAGGAAAAACATTTTAAAGCTTCTAAAGTTCCTACAAATTGCGACCTACCACTGCATTCCGACAGAAGTTCATTAAAAATGTTTACCTAGAAACGATCGAAATTAATTGTGACTAATTTATAAAAGTGTAAATATTGAGTGCGTGCAAATGTTTTGATAGCTTATATTATTTTACTAAAAATCATTCACTTAACAATAGATTTACGGAATCCGTGAATTTAACGGATTTCAATTTTGTTGAAAAAATACCGCAAAAAGAAAGTAATGTTGTAAAATAATTTGCCAGCTCGTAAAGATCAGAAAAATACAATATAATCACAAGTTGCAGGAAAAGATTATTAAAACATAAATGCGTAATAATTTAAACACAAATATGTAATAATTCAAACATACATATATGTGAACCATTTATTTTGAAAGTGGCTTAAGTCCGTTTATTTTTAAATTGAGATATTTAAGAGTTTGCTTCTGAATTAATTTAAAAATATTAATAACTAATAAGTTATCAATGATAACATCGTAATATAATATTTTTGTATTTCTAAAAGTGTGTAATTCCCTAATCCAATTATCTCATTTATTAATTATCGTTACTTAAAAACTAAGACGTTTTCAGTGGCCATAAATAGATTTAAATCACTTTCAATGCAAACGACTTACATAACAACGTAATAAATAATATTTTTCGTATCAAACGCAGTCACAATTTCGATCGTTCGATTATTCGTAAAATTCGATTATCCGATTTTCTTACCGCCAATTAGTTCGGTTAATCGAGGTCTTACTGCGTTACCCTCGAGTCTTGCAATTAGTTTTATTCTCTACGTGGAATATTATGAGTTTTGATAGCAGGATTGAGATTAATATTTGCGTTAAACGGTATTTCTTGATGGTTGCGTGCCAAAGAGTATCTTCTGGGTGCTATTAAGATCTCCATGGTTACGATCTCAATCTCTGTTAATTGTATAACTTTCTTGATCGCAGTGCGTTTGGGATGTCGTTAAGTAGCGGCCAATATTATTAAACTACGGCAGATTGCATATTGTATGTCAGGTTCAGAGTTTAATGGCTGACAAATGCCGCATCATACCACTAGAAGAAACTTGTACAGACACGACACGCTTGTAAATATCACGTCGCATTAACCCTTTGCTCTACAAATTTTTCTTGTAACATTAACTAGTTATTACCTTAATACTGTGTCAAATATAGGACAGTGAAATATTAGAATTAATTTGAACTCAATAATTCCCTATCTTGCATTTGTAACAGAAATTGCAATTGAAACTAAACTTTATTATAGAAACAGCGTGTAATCTTTATTCTATTTAAGTTACAATATTCATTACAAGTGTAGCTCGTCATTATATGGCAAGGGGTTAATTACTAAAGCCATTAGTTATCTTTTTGACAGTTTAAGGCGTTTATAAATTATAAATAAATGATTCACTGTTCTTAAATATATCGATGAATTTATTGGATCAAAAGATTAAGATTCCTTTCAAGCAGGAGTTTTAGTTTGTATTAAAAATAATTTAAAACATTACGGAACAAAAGAAAGTATGATTAAGGCAGGATAAATAGTTGATATTTTAAAAATAAGTGGAGTATTTATTGGTACACCTAATATTTTATGTTTTAACCCTTCTTTGGATTTCCAATTTTAGTTCCACAGTTCAGCTTCCTTTTTAATTCTACTACCAATTGAATAAGTGCAATGTAATTGCTTCGTAGCATTACAAACTTTTGATGAGCAAATATAAGATTATATAAATTTTCAAGTAATTGTATTAACATCCCCTAGAACAGGTTTAATTTGAACTTATATGGGCCTCTGCGGCACTCATAATCCAAAAAGGGTTAAAGTCGCAAAACGAAGTAGAATATGAGCAAAATAGAACTCCCTCCTTATGCCAAATTCGTAAATGTACACATTTTTATTCTTCGAGTACTAAAATGAAATAAAAAAAGGAAGTACAGTTATTAGGTGTACAAATTAATTCGGTGCTTTTATGTTTAAATTTCCAAGCGTTTGAATTCCTAAACATTTCAATTCCCAAGCATCTGCATTCCCAAACTTTTGAATTTCCAAGCGTTTAAGTTTCTAAAGCTTTTGGATTTCCAAGCGTTTTGATTACTAAGCTTTCGAATCCCCATTCTTTTCAACTTCGATGCTTTTGAATCCTCAACCATTTTAATTCCGAACCCTCTAGATTTCCAATCTTTTTAATTTAAAGCTTCTGTATCAACGGAATCGTCCGTCAACTTTTGAAGTCGTTCGAATAATTATGACCAGCACTGTAATTGTCCAAGTTTTTCTTTTAGCCGCTCTATATGTAATGTGTCGATACGTTTAGCGTTTTAATAGCGTTTGTAAAAATACGAATTTGCGTACAAATCCGCAGTCTAATAACAAAAGATACAAATTGGAAAATTGGCAAGTGATAGGAGAATAATATCTAACCGAACTTTTTTGTCTTTTGCAGTACCTCTACCTGCTGTTTAGCGATGACGATCTCATAAATCTAGACGAATGGGTGTTCAACTCCGAGGCGCACGTGCTTCCCATCAGGGGTAACCCGTTGTACCGACCAGCTCCGCCTTTATAATTCAAAGGAACCCTCACACCTCGAAGAAACGACGCACGGACGACGCAGTAAGACAGCTCGAAACACACCGGAAGTCATCCGTTGTACTCAACGAAGCTTCAAGAGCTTGAACCATGGAAAGAAGAACAATCAGAATAACCCGACTACGAGGGACGGAAAAGAAATGATACACGAAAATTTGAAGCATTCGAGAAGTGTACGATACGCGATAAAAGGGAAAACGAAACAGTGAATTTCAGGATTTAAAGAAACAAAAATACAAATCAGAGAACACGTTCTATTCATCTGTGCGAAACTGTAGAAGCAGAACAATGAAAATAGGGGAATGGAGGGACAGGAGACCACGTGGAGTTGGAAAACCATGTGTCGTCGCGGTTAATACAATTAAAAATAATTATTTTAGGTAAAACGAGATATAATAGGGGGCGGGGAGCGTGAAGATAACGAACATTATTTAAGCGGAAAATATATACACACACACACACACATACACCCACACACACATACAGAGGCAGAGAGACATACACACACATATATAGTACGTTTGTAAATAGCGAAGAAAGAACGAATGTGCGTTTCGTGAAAATATATAAAATAGAATATGCGAGTAAGAGGGGAGTAAATGAGAGAAAGAAAGAAATGTACGAATGGGAGAATTTCGAATAAGAGAAGAGAGAGACAGAGAGAGAGAGAAAGAGAGAGAGAAAATGAAAGAAAGAGTAAAACAACAAAAAAAAGAGAAAAAAACAGAGTGAAAATTTAACCGTTTTGAGTGCTTCGCCCATTTCTTTTTTCGCCTGCGACACACAAAAATGGTCCAGCCGAAGCCATTCAAAAAGAATTACAACCAAACGTTCCAATCGGATTTACTGGTGATTACTGGCGATACTCTGTCGGTTTAACCAGTATTTCTTCTTTTCCTTCTTCCTTCCGTTCGAGCTTTTATCAAAACGTGGCACGCGTCCGAGGAAAAAAAAATGTTTTTTTTTTTAAAAATACGAATGAAATAATAAAATTCTCTATATGATGTAAAGTAATGGTGATTAATGTTACGATAATTGGTTTAGGGATTCGTCGTTTATGGGAAGACATTAGATTAAAATGTGGTAGACTCCGGTACGACGCGGTTAATACGTTTTACGTGTTGCACGAGTTTATATGAAATTTCCTCGTATAACACGAATAATTTACACTAACATGTTTAGAATGATAGTTATTTTGTCAAGTCTTACTTTCTATGTTCCACTAATAGGGACAGTGCTTTTTACTGATTTCTTAAACGTTCTTTAGTACTCAAGCTCGTATCGTTGTGTTAAGAGTGGCCGTGTCAAAAAAATACAAGAATTACGAAAGAGAAAGAATTGGCAACATTGAAGATAATAATGCCGTGCTCAACTGAATTAAATTTATTTTTTTAATACAGAAGATTCCCGCATTTTATTATACAGTTATACCTCAAATTTTTCGTACTAATTGATTTCAAAGTAACCGACGCAAGTCGGGGTAATCTTTATGTACAAATCTCCTACAAGATTGACTTTTTTACTAATTTTAGAAGTTTTTAATCCATCGTTAAAAAGCTTTAGGACCTTCAATTTTATTTGCAAATTAGCAATGTTTGTTTTTTATCGATTGGAATATATAGATGAAAATTCATATTATTGTTAACTGAATTTAAGTAAAAGGTTGTTTAGCCCTATAAATATAATAATATGTATTTCACCTTGAATATCTTGCATATTCGCGCATATTATGCGCGCTCTTTAATTTTTAACATATTTAAATTTCCCGTAAATGTATACAAATTTGCACTCTACAGATAAGAACACGAAAGTACCTTTTTAAATTAATTACATTATTAATTTTTCATTTAAATATATACAAACAGCGTTTCATTTATATGTGATCAATATCTTAACGAAGTTATGCAGATGAACACGAAACTATGTTTCTTTTTATCAAAGTGTGCCGTCACTGATAAAAACGACGCAAGCCGAGGTATTATTGTGTAGCGCGTTATACGAGGAATCGCGTTGTACGAAAACAATAGTCGCAACTTCTTTGCAACGTTATAAGAATTCATTATATCGGAGTCTACTGTAGTAGTAATAATTATTGAATTTGAAAGAAAAGTCCTCCAGGAAAACCGATTTTTATCTCCTCTTTACGATCGACGATCGATCGACCACTGTCAATTCCGCTACTTCTCAATCTCACTAAGAATCTTCTCCTTCGTGGCTTTTGCTATCTTTTTCTACTTTTTGAATAAACTACGCCTCGATTATCTCGGTGGCAGAAAGCGTCGATAAAAATTCGATCGGTCGCCCTCGTTTCTAATGCGACGATTTTCAGTTTATTTTTAACCTTCTAATAACTAAACGAATGCAACATGTTTTATATAAAAATTCGTGGAATTGTTTGTGGAGATTTTACTTGTTTAAAAGTTTGAAGTGTGTTTTATATATATGTGCGAAGGGTAACTCTCCCTTTAATCCTTTGACGCCAGGCATCGGGAAATAAAAACAACACGTAGAACTAAATTTCTTAACAGCTATTTTATGATCAAGAAAAGAATGGTAACTTATTTGCATAACTGTATCTCAATTTTAGTTGGATAAATTATGAATAGATTGCGGAGTTTTATGCAAATTTATATGTTTATAAATAAGTTTGGAGGAATAGGACCTAATTTAGTGGTTGTTTCACTCTCTAAGTACCATAACTTCTACTATACTTTGGATATTTTGTAGAATTTTGCGGATGATATGTCTCCTGCACTATCTAACACCTTTAACTGTCCAATAAACGCATAAAAATTCACAGTCTACTTCTGAAATTAATTAGAAATGTCATTTATATTATGCGTGGACACATGATGACGTCATACAGAACTGGCGTCAAAGGGTTAATGGATTTTTAAAATAAAAAACCAAATAAATGTAGGATTGAGATCGAGGTGGGTGGTGAAATAAAAAAAAGCAAACTCTTTGCAAATTAACAATACGTGTATATTTTTAAAAATAGCACAAACGAATGATATCTGAATTTTACGACTGCTCTCGAGCAACCGACTAATCCGTCATCGATTTTCGGCCGTCTCCAACATTCTTCGTTCACAGTTATCGATATATAGCTACATTTATTAGCCCTTTCATTACTATCGGGGCTCAAGAAATTCTGAAGTGTTATCTGAAGAATAGGAAAGAATTGGAAGAAGAACATGAATTTAATGCAATGCAATTCAGTGTTTTGACGACTTCTGTATATTGTTTTATTAAAAGCTGCCGTAGCGAAAGGGTTAACATAATTACGCGATACTAATAAGCGATCCCTGATTCGGCCATTCCTACGCAAATCTCTTCGGTCTCCAAAGAATTTACAATACAGGTGTTGCACTCTAAATTCACCCTTTTGTAAATCATGTTCACTTCTGTGCAAATTAAATCCATCATTTTGCAGATAAAATTGATCTGCTTGCAAATCAAGTCTTTCTACAAATTAGGGATGTTCGATACTCAATCAATGTTTTTGGAGCAATTTTCGAATTTTTTTTAATCGATTCTGTGATGTCCGATTTTGGCGCAAAACGATTTTTTCAGTCACAAATCAATCTTCGATTCATCGAGTGTGTTGAATTGATTTAGTCATTAATTAACTGCAACCAGCCACGTGTTTTTAACTTAGAATAAAGAATATTTCAGTTAATTTGATCTTAAGACAAAAATGGAAAAGATTTGAAGTGAAGTCAGATTATATTAGTTCAGATTGGTTAGCCTTATCCGTCATACAAACAAATTCCGGCTAATTTTTTTCTTTGCCATGCCATATATATAAATATGCAGATCTAATCGGAAGATTTTAAAGTTTACGTGAAATACCGTTAGTATCTCGATAGTAATAAGTAGTTTGTATTGAGATAGTATCTCGAGCAATTTTTTTAATCAATTTTCAAGAAATCGATTTTTTAGCGCATCGATTATAGCTGTTTCGATTCAGGATTGATTTACGAATCGATTTTTCTTGCAAGGATCCCTACTCAACCCTTTGACGACGATTTT
This sequence comes from Eucera pruinosa, assembly GCA_028830335.1. Taxonomy (NCBI): domain Eukaryota; kingdom Metazoa; phylum Arthropoda; class Insecta; order Hymenoptera; family Apidae; genus Eucera; species Eucera pruinosa. The sequence continues at coordinate 9,398,697 of JAMYCR010000005.1, forward strand.
AATACCTCAAACTGGTCATCCAATTACAAAAATAACATAAATTACTTGCATAATTAATTCCCTGGATTATCAAACTAGAATTGAGCTACTAAACTGTATCAGATGTTGTTTCATGTATACCAGTAACCCATCGCGCAGAACGTTTTTCATATCCGCTATATAGAAAATTCATTCAGTAATTTCTTGCATCGCCAAGATGATATAGAAATAATTCATGCTTAGGCGCACGTGAAATTATTTCATTGTTTGTATAGAACGATAATGACTAATAATCAAAAATGTATCCCAAAACTGAATCGTTATACACGCGGCAGGAATTAATTTGCAAACTGATAAGCGAAAGATTTGCCACTTTTTCACGAGTCTGACTCGTAAAAGTACATTTTGGTTTCAGCGATGCATGACAAATTCAATTCGTTATTCTGCGCGAATGGATTAAAGAAGCAAATTGCCATTCTTTCATTATTAATGATAGAATAGCCACCACAGAATTTAATCTTACGTTGAATTTTTGCCTCCCGTGTGTCCGTCCTCAAAGGGTTAAATATTGGTCCTGTCATCATTTCTATCCTTATTTCTCCTTTCGAAACTCTGATGGCTAAGATGTATAATTGCTTGACCTCCACCAAAGCACCACCACTCGTTCCCAGTAATCTAGATGACGGTAAGACGATGAGGACTGAATCTATGGCTTAACACCAGCCATTGGAAAAAATGGGGGCAATACGGATACATCTAGTCCAACACCGGCCAAACTGCTAAAAAATAAGTGGCTGTCACTAACATCAAACATCCTGTGGTCTTTTCTGACGATGCTCGAGACGACAAACATGACGATTTTGGTAACAAGTGAGGCGTCTATTATACCTACGTGTTATTAAATTAATTCAAGTAAAAAAAGCGTGATATTAAGGGATTTTGTATCGTGCGATCGCTAAAACCCATTTGTTTATTAAAAAAAACAATTACGCTTTCATTTTTGCGATCCATCCTAATTTACAGTGACTCACTTAATTGATTATTTTATTTGGACTATATTTGAAGCACACTTACAAACATGAAATTTCTCGTTGTTACTTTAAAGTAATTTGTAGCGCGCATTACTTTTGTTCAACATATTTCAATACTACTTTGGAAAGCTAACGTGTTACAGATATACATTGACATGTAAACGATTAGGTATTTTCAACATGTTAGGCAATAAACGCTAAAATAAAAGTGGTAGCCCATATTTTGACCACTTCTACGTAAGTTCGAAATATCATTGTAGTCTGATATTGAATAGAATGAAAAATGCTATTATCTTGTTTTAAATTTCATATGTCTCTGCAATATACACTTGATCAATTATTATTATTATTATTATTATATCGGGTCAAAAAACCCTTTGGTATACACATAAATTAATGTAATGATTAGTCGTAGAATGTTAAAAGTTGTTGGAAGCTTCATCTAAAAGTATAAACAGAACTAAAGAAATCTAGAATGGTACCGTGGTTGTTTCAATTAATAATAATTCTATTTATACAGTTACATTGACCATAGATATGTATGTTGTTCAGTCATAATCAGTTATGTGAGTCATTGTATAGTCGCAAATTCGCTGTTATCGGTGTTTGAGTTTCTCCAAGATTTGGAAATCCTTTTAGAAATACGAGCGCAAAGTTTGCAGAAATGGGGAAAGCGGCATAAATGGGTTACGTTTAAAAGTTTCTTATATATCCTTTGTTTCTGTATCGCGTTCGGTCGTTTGGTTGAATTTCAAAGCGTATCGCGCATGCTTTCGCAGTGGTAAACTTTAGAGAGAAAATTTCGAACGCCGAAACTTTTCTATGGAATTCGTAGTTTGAATCTTTATGGACCTAATATCGGAAAGGAATAGACGTACCCGGCAAACGTAAGCTAAGATTCTGTATTTTGACATGAATATAACGTGGAACGCAGCAAATACATAGATACAATTTCGTGTAAATTATATGCAACGTGTCTCATGGAGTAAAACAAGTTAAAATCTTATCAATTTTATTCATTAAAAAACGCTAATCTATTTGAAAAGGGGAGTTTGTCAACTGCTCGATGAGTGATAATATCTTAAATAACGTAAATCGAATTAAATTTTAAAAGTATATGATTTACTATAAAATTACAAGAAAATGTTTAATAACTAATGGAAAAACAAACGTTGTAACGATAGACTTTATCTCTTAATTTACTGATAAACAAATTTCAATGAATTTAACTGCATTGTTTGTGTATGAAGTTTATATTCCAATTACGCATCAGGAAGAAAATGAATAAAAAATAATTGTTATACATTATTTTCATTTCTTGTTAAATTGAAGACCGCAGAATAAGAATGGAGATTCTTTGCTTTATCGCCTAATTCTTCATATAATTTTTTTTATAAATAAACATTAAATTTGACTGAAATTTTAATTAATTTAAATGAACGGCATTGAAATAATTTGCACAATAAATTACGTTTTATGATATGCATGAATTTATAAAAAGATATCGAAACCCTGCAAAATTTGAATAAAAGAGGCAACTAAAATGTAATAATCTTGCAGTATATTTTTTGTAATATTACAATTTTGCAGAATTGAATTAGGTGACGTATTTTAGATGGGACACTCTATATATGACTACTTTTATAATTTCACAAAGCACACAGAGTGTTCTAATTTTGCTTAAAAACTAACTTCAAATACTGTCCCTTTTCGGCCAAACGCGATAACATAAAATCAGCTAAAAAACGTTTTGTGATAGAAAGTGCTGTTGCATAACTATAAAACCTAATAGAAAAGTTACAGGCGATACGGAGCAAAATTAGTTAACAAAAATGTCCCCAAAAGTGAGAATCAGCTTCGAGAAATAATAAAATTATTGTAAAAAGAAGTTCCATTTACACGTTGCGAAAATCTCGTAGTGTCAATTGCTACAACACATCAAAGCAATCATATGTGGACGTAGAAATATTAGAAAATATTAGGTAATATAAATACTAGGTAAAGTATCGTTTTATTATTAAGTAGATTTATTTTCCTCGCTGTTTTCTTTTTCATAGCACTTACAAAATTTTAATCTTTTCAGTTAGTTCCACGTTCTCACGTTTGACCGAAAACTTTTTGCTAGGTGTAGTATTTTAAAACATTCTGAAAAATTAAAATCTAGAAAGATATTTTTATGAAGGATTACGATATTAACCCCTTGCATTATAACCACGAATCACAGTCGCAGTGCACATTACGATTTAAATACAATAAAAGTGAAATTCAGTTTGAAGTAATACTTAATTGAATTTTTGATATTGTCGCTGCAGTTTATCCAGTTTTAGTATTGCCGTTTTAATTTATTTGTCTATGTACGTTATATAGCGAGCTCATAAAAACTATTAAAAGTCAAAATACAGGATATCAGGAACTGCGGCCTTTCAATACCGTAAAATGCTAATTTATTATTAACATTACTTCTTTTTCTTTTTTGGAGAACGTAAACTGAGGATCAAGATTTTTCTCTTTTAAAGTTCCTGCACTTCCGCAGATGGGTGCTCAGCATCTAAAACTTCAGTTTACGAACTCGCTGTATACAGTCAGTCACAGAAGCCACCATATTTCCGATATTCACAAAAATGCAACAGCTTTGATAATTTAAAATTAGACTAGCAGGAAGTGATGATGTTTTTTCCCATTTCTGAAACGCTTTTCATTCGAAGTAGAATAACACGACGAAAAGAAATCGTATATCAATTTTTAAGGGGATCGCTGCAAAGTGGAGATTCAATCCTCAAATTCACGATAATCTTATACGCGTAAGAAATTGGTTAAATTAACGCGAGGAAAATATAAGATACATGTACTATACACGTACTCTATTATCACGTGTATTTTCTTTGATTACCGGTAAAACTTTGAAGCTAATTTTCGAGATTTAGCAGTAAACTGGTAAATCGATTTATAACAATGAAGACACGAAAACTGTTGTAATATGGGTTTAGGTTCTTGAAACAGTTATAAAGAACTTCCATTCTGCATAACCGTTATAAAGAACTTCAATTTCGGACTATATCGGTTTGAGTTAACCCTTTGCGGACGAGAAGTAATAACCTACCTATGGGAGTACTTTAGTTTTTAATTCTACGTCTTTGAATTTTCAGGCTTTCGAGTTCCAAACCATATAATTCCTAACAATTCCAATTGTTTATTATTGCGTTAAGTATTCGTTACGTTCCGTTTTCTGCTTTAAAAGTCGACATAGGCTCAGAAAGCCAAAAAATGATTAGGCGATTATTTGTCGACACTCGTCCGCAAAGGGTTAAAGTTTTTACATCAGCTCTCATATAGGTGCTATAACGATTATAGTTTAGATTCTGTATTGGTTTTCTAACGGTTTCGAATGTGTATACTGTAAATGTTTGCAAACTTTGCTATTTTTAACGATCAGATCAGATGTCAGTTGTCTTATCAAGATGTTCGCAAAGTAGACAAGAAAACATGTTCCAAGTATCGATCTTAACGTTACGTTAAAACGTTTCTGTGTTCCGAACTTGCTAATATCAATAGAAACGTAATATATTTATTGATCGATCTTTCCAATCTATGTACGTTCTTTTATATATTTTTCTGTTTCATTCTTCTTAGTTGAACATAAATTTCCGTTGAACATAAACCGTTCACTTTGCCCGCGTTTTGTCGCCAAATGCAAATTTGAAACGGCTACTAAGTTCTTCTTATAAAGTAGGAATTACTATTTATAGAAGGTTCGATTCTTCGTAATATCGAAGTACTTATTCCTATTTTTATATATAAAATTCATTCAAATAAGTATCTATTCGAAACTTACAAGTACTCATTCCAGAGTTTAATGCCGATTTGTGTAGAATGAACACGCTTCAAGTGTAATTATTGAAACGTTATTGCTTGTGATTAGTATACGAGGCCCGCGGTACGAAACATAGTTATTAAAATTAACTTGTACTCCTAAGTACGTATTGAACTTGATTCCATCTCTAGCGACTATGATCGCCGAAAAGGGAGTAAAGGGATCGGAAAACAATGGATTAACTCGTCGCCTCGGCCGAATATCAACCGCGGAGAGTTTACCCTTCGAATAAATATAAAATCTAGCATAAATTGAAAACCCATCGCCGTCGTCGCATTGATTCTCGCGCGTTCAACAGCGTCATATCTATCGAATGTTCGCCGTGAAAGCTTTCGGCCATCGAGCGTCCCTGCGGAATCACCGGTGTGCAGCCCCTGATCAGAAGTTTCCGGTGCAAGCGCACGCTCGCGAGTCTTTCTATTCCCTTACGTATGTGTATGCGTGTGTGAGCGTGTTGTGTGCGAGCAGAATAATGTTGAGAGACGCGACGTCCATCGCGTATCGACTGAGATTGACAAACGCGATGGCAAAGTGCTCGCGTTTCCAACGAGAGAGGGAAAAAACGGAAAAGCAACGCGCGAAATTCAGTAACGCGTGGTAGTTTAGTGAACGAAGTAAGGAGCCGATAAACTAGCATCTATATATTGTGTATATAAGAAGATTTCAAACGAGAAACGAGAGAAAAGGGAAAAAAGAAAGTCATATTCTGTACACGAGGTACACGGAGACGTAGAAACAGAGTTATAATAGCGGTTACTGGTGTGTTGTAATTGTATGTGTATAGGCTTTGCAACGAACGCACGCGCGCATGGAAGAGAAGCAGAAAATGTTCTCGTGTGTGTATTAGAGCTGTTGATTGCAAGATATCCGAGTACTCGGATAGAAAAATTATCCGGACAACCGGGTGTCTCGTGAGATCGAAGAGATAGCCGCGAATTTCGGCGCAATGACTAAATTTATTGTCTTTTTTCAATCGTTTGCGACTAATATCGGTAATGATGAGAAACGACCATCGATTCTTGTGTTCAAATTCACAGCTATTTCATTTATCCGTGCGTCTCATGAGATACTCGGGTGCCCGTGTCATTTTTGATTACCCGAGTATTCCATGGGTACCCGGATATTCGGGTGTCTCGGATACCCGGTTCAAAACAATAGCACTAGTGTGTATGCCCGGGTGAAGTCGCGTGAGAGAGATAAGTATTTGTAAATTCGAAGATTCCGAGAGATTCGCGTTTTCGACGAAGGTAACACTCCGTTCGGATGATACGGGTTTTTGACCGATTCGGTGTAATTTCGCCGAATCGATAATAAGCAAGAAGGGCAGCATTCGCATCGCTTCTGCGTTTCCGTCGTACATCGTATAAATTTTCGAATTATCAACGCTTCGTATTCTCGAAGACGCCGAATTTGCAATACTTCGAATTTATTCACCTTCCAATTCTCAATGCTTTGAATGTCCAAAGCTTAGAATTCCCAATGCTTTGGATTTCCAAAGCTTAGAATTTTCAATGCTTTTAATTCCCAATGCTTTGGATTTCCAAAGCTTAGAATTTTCAATGCTTTTAATTCCCAAAGCTTAGAGTTCGGAATGCTTTGGATTTCCAAAGTTTAGAATCTTTAATGCTTTGAATTTCCAAAGCTTAGGAATTCCGATGCTTTGAATTTTCGATGTTTTGAATTTCCAAAGCTTAGAATTTTCAATGCTTTGAATTCCCAAAGCTTAGAGTTCGCAATGCTTTGAATTTCCAAAACTTAGAGTTCCCAATGCTTTGGATATCCAAAGTTTAGAATCTTCAATGCTTTGAATTTCCAAAGCTTAGGAATCCCGATACTTTGAATTTTCGATGTTTTGAATTTCCAAAGCTTAGAATTTTCAATGCTTTAAATTCCCAAAGCTTAGAGTTCGCAATGCTTTGAATTTCCAAAACTTAGAGTTCCCAATGCTTTGGATATCCAAAGTTTAGAATCTTCAATGCTTTGAATTTCCAAAGCTTAGGAATCCCGATACTTTGAATTTTCGATGTTTTGAATTTCCAAAGCTTAGAATTTTCAATGCTTTAAATTCCCAAAGCTTAGAGTTCGCAATGCTTTGAATTTCCAAAACTTAGAGTTCCCAATGCTTTGGATATCCAAAGTTTAGAATCTTCAATGCTTTGAATTTCCAAAGCTTAGGAATCCCGATGCTTTGGATTTCCAAAGCTTAGAATTTTCAGTGCTTTGAATTCCCAAATCTTAGAGTTCGCAATGCTTAGGATTTCCAAAACTTAGAGTTCCCAATGCTTTGGATATCCAAAGTTTAGAATCTTCTTCAATGCTTTGAATTTCCAAAGCTTAGGAATCCCGATACTTTGAATTTTCGATGCTTTGAATTTCCAATACTTTGAATTCCCAAAGCTTAGGATTTCGAAAGTTTAGAATTCCCAATGCGTTGAAATTCCAAAATTCAGAATTTTCAATGCTTAAAATTCCCAATGCGATGAATTTCCAAAGTTTAAAATTTTCAGTATTTTGAATCCCCGAAGCTTAAGGCTCCCAATGCTTTGGATTTTCGATGCTTTGACCTTCCAAAGTATAGAATTTCCAATGCCTTGAATTCCTAAAGCTTAGGATTTTCAACGCTTAGAATCCCCAAAACTTTGAATTTCCGTCACGCCTCCAATTCTCAAACGTATGAATACTATCGCATACGATGTGAAGGCTGCCTTCGGTCATTATCGATTCGTCAAAATTACCGAATCGAATCGAAACACTGTATTATGTGAACGAGCTGTAATCCGTTCGGGTCGAATGCGTTTCCGCGTGGAGAGGCTGCGTTCGATTGCGGGAAACGAGTAGCATTCCCAAAGTAATAAGAATTGGAAAAAGAAAAGTGTTCTTAGGAAAAATATCCTTCGCTTAAAACGAAAGTGCTCCAAAATGCGAAAAGGTAAACGATTTTATTCTGCGAAAATTTTTTTGGTTTAACCATTGACTAAGTACGGGATAGATCACTTATTTATAGGAAACATCATAAATTTCAAACTGAAATACTGACCGTGTAAAAATAGCAGACGTTTTTTTACCACCCTTACGATTTAGAGTGATGCTTTTGAGAATTATATTTAATAGTGCCATCAATATTTGATAAAGTGAACCCTCTATAATGCACTTTACTTAAAAGTTACATATCCGTGTTTCTAAATTTATTGAATTTTATTTTATCTGCATATCACTGTATTATTGCATTTTTTCTTTATCGTTGCAAGGTGAATTACATAATATGTCGAAATTAATTGATTATCGCAATATTTAGTTACAACCCCTATCGTTTTAAATTCACTATTGTCTTATTCTAGTCTAAGCTTGTAATGTCACACGGTGACACTAAAATGGTAGAATTGGTAGTCTATCCTATGCTTCGTCGATGGTTTAACTTTGTAATTTTGTAGAAAAAAATGTGATGGAGATTTTGATCGACAACGAAAAATACAAGAACAAAATTTTTAGGGTGGCTACAAAAAGTTACTACTTGTACACCGCCGTATTTATTTTAATATTTAAGTACTAATTAATTAAGCCCAATTATGTTAAGCTTCTTGTAATTTAACGGTACCCTTATGCAACTATAAAAATTTGGTGTCATGGAAATAAAATATAGAACCTGATTAAAAAACGCCTGTTTGAAAAGTGTAAATATGTAAAAATACTTTTTGCAGCCACTATATAGGTACAATCGTTATAAAAGTTTCGATGAGAATTGAAAAGTTGAAATAGGAAGTGATATAAATAGGCTGCGGATTTTTATACGAATTCATATTTTTATTAACAAGATTAAAGAAGTGAAACTGAAACAGAGGGCCATTTCACTATTTAAGCATTCTAATTTCTATTGTATTTTGAATGTTCACGTTATAATACTTAGATAGCGAAACAGCCCCCTACTCAGAACCAATTCCTTTAACTTTATTTGTAAGAATATAAATCTGCATAAAGATCCGCAATCTACTTACAACCATTTCTATACTCTATATGGAATTTATATCTTCCTCTACTAAAAAAATGCATTTCTTTATTTTCTTCTAGCACTTACATCGTTCACCATTTCATTTTGTCAATTAATTTGTCGAAGTATAACAAATTTTGTTGACCTATTTCTTGGTTTATCGCAGTGTTTCTTAGAAATTGATCTTAATTACTAAGGAAGGACTGAAGCATGAAATTAATATCCATTATGCTGTCCTAGAAACATTTCCTTCGTTAATAAATTTTTTTGATCCATTTTTCGATTCACTCCTAATGTCACGGAAATCGAAATCTCTATTTAAATACCAGTTCTTTAAATGCACTTGTAAAATTTTAACTTTATTTATAAAGAATTTTGAAATTCAAATCACTGCCTGGCTCATAATCTTGCGCCAACAGCTCATAAGTGGTCTTCGTCCTCTTCCAGAAATTACACAAACGTGCCGTTTATTTTGAAAGTGGCTTAAGTCCATTTACGGCCGCCAAAAATATCTTATTTTTTAACTAATGATAATTAATAAATAAGGCGATCGGATTAGTGAATCACGCACTCTTAGAAACACAAAAATATACTACCATGTGATCACTGATAACTTATCAGTTACCAATGTTGTTAAATTAATTCAGACGCAAGCCCTTAAATATCTCAATTTAAAAATAAATGAACTTACGGCGGCAGATTCGCCCCGTGACTTGCGAGTTTTGGTAGGCATGGCAAACTTCATTATAGTAAGAGTATTACCTACAAGCATGTGTCTGCCAGATGAATACGAGATGGAGCCGCATTCATTTTCTTTCATGAATTCTTAAAGAAATTCTCAGAATCAGCTGTTTATTACGTGAAAGGGTTGTAAGGGGGGAAAGAAGAAGATGGGCACTCACAAGTTCACTACGAAATTTGCATTCTCCAGATTTCTGTAGGGTTTGCCATTTTTTTACACCTACGTTTTGCAGCAAAAAAATCCGAAAACATTATCCAACATATGTTACCATATATTACTTTTGAAAATGTAAAAAAAAGTTACGATACAACTACAATTGAACTATGCGTATACAGTGTATCGTGGACGCGGTGCGTCTACAAGGCAAAAACGTCTTTCGAAATAAACGGCTCAAATATTCTCCCAACTCGACGAAATTTTTCAACTACTACTATTGGAAAGAAATTTGTATTTTTGTGGTTACAGAAAATAAAAAGTAGATACCTACTATCGTTTTTCGTAAATCGACGCAGCATATGGGGCGGAAAATATCGATGAGAGACCTATTAGTTCTTCGATTCGAATTTCTTGCGTCTATTTTCCCAAACAATCAGCGAGCATCGCACTCGACGATGACTAAGACGGCCAGAAAGTTACTTAATATATTGTATAACATAATATACTTCGCCTCTTGCCTTTCGAGTTCCCTAATCTCGGATGGTCCCTCGAAAATCAACCCTTTCGAGCGTTCATCCTCGGAACACAGAAGCAAGACACCATAGAATGTACACCTATATACGCAAAATTGTACACGTATTTGCGTATGATTTTTCGTTATATATTAGGTTGTAACATATGAGCCATTCACAGGCCAATGTAATTAACTCCACTTTTTGAATTTTTTGAAGTTTTAGTATCAAAGCATTCGATTTATGCTTAACTTTTTACATTTACAATAAAGTTGCTTAATAATTGGTTTTAACACCACGAAACGAGGAAATGTTTTTGGTCGTGGAATAGTAAACAGTATATAAAAACAATAACGATTATTCCAAAGATATATTATATATAATGTATCATTGGATAAAAGTTTCACCTATAATAACACATTTCACAGTGTATATTTAAATTTAAACTTCAAAACGAATTTTATAAAAGGCTACACATTTAGTTTATCAATTTCCCTATTTTTTATTTTGTGGAGTTAATCGATTTGGCAAATGAGCAGCTCGTATAGTCGTCCTGTTTTCTTATGTCATCCCATAAACTTTACAGGAGACGAATCTTTCAGCTATCAGGAAGATTAAAGAAGATCGTTAATCAAAGTCATATACAGGTGATTGATCAAACTTAGTTTTGAATCAACAAGTAAGTGATCGTATAAACGATGGAGAAACGGGACGAATATACATATGTTACGATCCAATACAGTGAGAACGAAATGCTTGGAAGCGAAATAAAGAAACTTCGTGTGTCAAGATACGAGGATGCAAAAAGGAAGACTTTTACGTTTCTATAATAAAGAAGTTCTCGTAGCCATTGCCGTGCTTCCAAGAGATTCGTCGATCCGTTCACATAATTGCGACATAGTCATTCGTTCATGGATGTTCACCGTCATACTTCGAAGCGATTTGCATACAAAGTTTTAGTAAAATTCGAATAAAGTAACAATTTGTCAAACTATTTTATTTCGAAATAATACCGATTTTTAAGAATATTAATAATCGAGGTGCCAACAGGAGAGAACGTTTTTCGAATATTTAAGTCCTGTAAAATTTTTATTTGGAAACCAAGCCAGAGAGAATTTTAATTATTTGTCAGAAACCCGTAATTTGTTAAAAATTAATTACGGTTGTCTACATTTGTCTAATATTTGCATTGATCTATTAGAGTATCTCATAAATAATGTAAGCATTTCTCTCTTTGCAGAAAAAGTAAAAAAAAACGTAATTTATTTGTAAGCATTAAACAACAATAAATTTTATAATAGTCGCTTTACTTGTGGAATGACCTGATAATTAATTCAGTATTATGATACAACAAAATTATATTTTATCGAAACAGAAATAACGAAACACATTATTATTTACGAAGATATTTACCTTAATCTAGTTAATCTTAATTAATAGACTACGGATCTTTATGCAGATTCATATTTTTATTCATGAAATTAAAGGAATGGGATTTAAATGAAGGATTGATTCACCTTGAAATTACAATAATTTTTAGTTTACTTTAAATACTTTGTGTCTTTTTGCATATTAACCCTTTGGCTGCGACGCGATATTTGCATGATTCGATAATCAAAAATGCATACCTAGTCTACGTGTGCGAAACAGTTACTTGTGAATAAATTAATCCGAAATTTAAGATAATAAACTGTTAGATTGCTGTTACCTCGAACCTCCAAATACTGTTATCAAATAATAAGTTAGGAAATTAATTTACATATGTTGTATTATATAAAATCTATATATCTTTCGCAGTGAAAGGGTTGAACACATTCCGTGTCCTTTTGCATTTTTAAATTTCCCACGAATGCATAAAAATCCGTAGTCTACCAATCAATAATCTACAACATTGTAATGAAACAGAATTATTGTATTTGGTTCAAAGAAGAAACAAGAGAGCAACGAATGACTTTGGAATTTTACTTTTCGGCAAAAACTCGCTTCGAAGATTGCGATAAAAGTGAACGAAACGACAAACGTCAGTGTCTTCTAGCGCATAAACTCATTCGGAGTTGGACGAGTAAAATCTTCGTTTTCTTCTCTTTACCCAACAAACCAATGGAACAAACGATTGTATTTTGCTGCTGATATACTTACACGAGCAAAACGACAGGGAAGTAGGCCGTTATCCTATATTATAAAGAAAAGAAAAATGTAACGAAGATGGCGACGACAGCGATGACGATGGAGGATAGATCGACGGTGATGAAGATAGTAATAAACGATAATTAGCTTATGCATATATTTGTGAATAGATATTTAATAATTTATTGTTAACTAGAGTATTTTATTTGAAGGATTTTCAATTAAACACGGGGTTTTGGGTACCAATAATATCGTTTCTTACGCCAGAAGGGGAAAGAGAAGTGCGAGAGAATTTGTGTATGAGAGATAGTGTGAGAGGAAAAAAACAAAACAAACAAAAAAAAAGAGAGAGCGACAATTTGTACTGCGCGCGCTTTTGTCAATGAACCGAGAAAAAAGATAGAGACAGTTTTTTAGCTTCACTTACCTAACTTTTGTAAGCAGAGCGGACACAAGCGCGACGGTAAGAGGAAACAGTGTAAAAGAAATAAAAAACGTGTAAAATGAAACACAGAAAAAATTACATATATATATATATATATATATATATATATATATATATATATATATATATATATATATATTATATATTTATCGAAGTTGGTCGAAGAATGCAAGGAGCGAGAAGAACAGATGAATGATAATTAAAATGAAAAATAATGGACGCGTCGCGCGCGAACATTCGACGGACGCGAACTATAACTATAATATTGTAAATACAGTACACAATTTAGTGATAATGGGGGTTTTACTTTTAACAGCTTTATGTGATTATTACTTTGTCATGATCAGTGAAATAAATAAATGATGATAATACTTTAATCGTCGTTCAATTGTGAATAATCATCCCTTTATTTGGTTGACCCTGTTGCGATCTTCGAAATTCCATTAAATCCACTCATATCTCTTTCTTCCTTAGGAATGTTTTGTAATTTTTAACCAAAAATTCTTTTAACATAGAAATTGAGGCTTAAATTTGCAAGTGTTAATAATAATTTGTTGTATATGTCTCAAGATTAAGAAGTGCTTTAAAAGAATAAGGACACGCGATTGGGTCTAAAATAACGCAAAGATCGCAGCAGGATTACGATCAGAACTACTAGACTGGCTATTGAGATAATATCTACGAAAGTTCTTTTGTTTATGACAAAGACACGGCAAATAATTAACTTAAAAGCAAAAATAAACGATTTAATTAACCCATTCGCTGTTATCGATATATACATTACATCAAATATTGCTAACTGCACTGGTGCCCGCATATTGTACAGTAGAACGTGCAGTTATTTGATGCAAATATTATTAATTAAAACAAGGATATCATTGATAAAAAATCGCACAGTTCTTGGGAAACTGTAACGAGGTATTCAAACAGCAGTGAATATGTTAAAGGAAAATAGTTGGAAATACTAAAATGGTTTTTTTCAATCTTCCCTGTTCGGAAAGTTCATTCATCTCTTAAATGGAATTCAGTTTGTACGACAAATAGAAGATAAATCGTAAACTCATTGTCTTTACTGCATTATACAAATCTCCATACTTTCTACTTCCAGTAAGTGCATTAGTCGCGTTTTTATCCTCAAACGACACAATACACTTCCTAATATTTATTTTCAAATATTAAATATAAACATACATGCAACGTCCATCTGTTGTTACATAAATATAAAGATCAAATTTTGTATTGGCATTTTTTTATTATCGACTCTTCGTACATTCGTTCGCTGTTAAATAAAACGATTGAAGCGACGATTATATGGACATTAACAGTAATTGGGACATCTATCCTAGATTATTTTTTTGTTGCATGTAGACCATAAATTCATCGAGAGTATGGCTCGTCGTTTTAAGGCAATGGGTTAAGACAAGCAAATAATTTCGCATCGAGATCTTTACCTAAAAGGAGAAAGCGAATATAATGCAATGAAGAGGGATGCTTGGAGGGGAAATGGCATCTATATGCAGCTGAATGGGTATTAGCAATACCTATGCTCATTAGAATTATTGTTCAATAATGCAAATCAGACACAGCTGCTTCGCTCGCTAATTAGGTCTACAGGGGATGGGAATGTCCATTGACTTCGAAGTAACAAATCCCTTTGATAGGCGTCTGAATCCTCTGAATGGTCATGCCGCCGGCCACTGTTAATAACCAATCAGAAATGACCCGTGCACAGAACACGTTGCTTGGTTAATTATTAATCGATTCGGAATTCGTGTCCCGCATTACATCGCCTATATTGGACATATTGCAACAACCCCTGCTAAATTCGAAGACATTATTTTGTGCAATAGCGTGCACGTAAATAGGGAAAACTAATATGCAAAATTTAGTTAATGAAAGTTCTCATGCCTCAGTTGCTAATTTTTTGCATACTTTATTTTATAGGGTAAATCAGGCAAACGTGCCCCACAATTCATTGAAATGAAAGAAAACTCGCAATACGTTTGAACGGATTCATACTAGAAGACTTAAACGAACTAAAATTCGTTCAACTGTACTTTCATTTAACAATATAAAAAGTGAACAGAGCGTTCTTATGATATTACCATTGTTACAATAGATTTAACAAGTGGTGTAAAAATTCGATTCGAATACATTTTCGATACTAAAACCGCACGACCGTATTTTCAGTACTTAATATTAACTATACGTGCATACTTCACTGTGATTATTTCGTACACTTTCGCCTCCTGTGTGCATTTCGTATCTTTTTATACGTCGAGATTTCCTATAAATGCATAAAGATCCGCAGATTAGTAATTAATGTTCCACGTTATCATCAATGTAATTGGAAAGTACACCATTAACTCCACCGCACACCAAACTTATAAACGCTCATCAAATTCCTCATCAAATTCAAACCAACTCCAAATCTCGTATCTTCAGAAGTCTCTAAGCTACCACAAGTTCCAAAGCTAAGCAACAGAATAAATTAAGACGAATTTAAACTGTACACTTTGGATGTACACGCCGAATGATTTATCCACAAAATTAGCTACAAATTTGTCTTACTAGGATTTTCTTAAAGGCACTCTACCATGATATTCTTCTTTTCTTAATACATTCTCATAATTTGTGGTACAACACTTATGCGATACAGACGCTGATGCATGTATCGATGCAGGCATCGATGCAAGCAATGGGTTTAAATTAATTGCTCACGAAAATGCTCTAACTGCAGTGTATTCTCGAGTGACTTAATCCCATTGCTTGCATCGATGCATGCGTCGATACAAACATCAGCGTCTGTAGGCTACTATAAACTGCCGCCATTATCCCCGCGACGAGGGTTCAGAAATACAGGATGATTTTCCCGCCAGTAGACTCGAATGGAATACCGTCGTCCAAACACTAGAGGACGATTCTATTGTCACAGTGTTATCAGCGAGTCGACGGCGACGGCTACTGCAGCGGAAACTGCTGTGTGCGTAACTATGTGAACTGAAAAGCCGAGTCCCAAAATTGAAGTAGACCTTTTCCCTAGCAGATCGCCATGCACAGACACGAGAATGTGGCCGTAGTGTTTAAGCGACTGCATTCCTTTCGAGTCTACTGGCGGAGACGACCGGGAGGTCTCACAGAGTGAACCAGTCGCCCGCCTGCCTTTCAGTCGTTCAAACAGTACTCTAGACAAACTCCGACCCGCATTGATATAACTACCTGTAAATCTCTGTGAAACCTGCTCTTAGTCAATGGTGAAACGTTGAAACCTCGTCAGTTTTTTCTCATTCAAGTGGTGTTTAGCAGACGTCCTCTTTGTGCTCTCAGACAACAAAGTGACTTCGTGTTTCACGGCCAAGTTTCCATGTGGCGACACTTCCTCTTCAAGGTCGAGTGAAAGCGATCTTGTCACCCGACCCCTGTGAATGATCACGTGCAGTACCTGTTTCTATTATAAACTTTGAATCTGTGCGTTCCTTTTCTGTGACGATTCCTTTCGCTACGGTTTCGTTGGATTGAAACTTTGACATTAAATAAGTGCTACGTGTATCGCGATTTTCGAGTCCAAAGTCTGGATTATTGTGTTTTCCCCAGAAACGATTTCAGCAAATAAAGGTAATACTTGTACATATATCACGCCACTTTTATCAGATAACCAAAGAAGCTGGTACCGTTTTAATCAATGAAAGTAAATGGTACGCAAAGTGGATCAAACAATACTTAATTGCCTTACCTTTTCTCAAAAAATTTGAAATCTTTTCTATTCCTTGGTTACGAATTATCTTCTTTCTATTATTAAAAAAGTGTATCACTCCTCTTTTGACATCTTGTCGAAACGGCATGAATGTTCTTGGTTATTCGATATAATCTCTAACACAGTATGAGAATTAGAGAAATCCTCGTATAACGCGAAACGTGATAAGAGATTTTAAAGGCAAAAGATATTTCGTTTTATTTTGCTTTAAGTTTGAATTAACATTATTAGAATGTAAAATAAAATAAACAAACGAAGTAACATTGTCATAATATTAACTTCAATTAACCTTAAGCTTTGGTTTAAAATTGTGAAGGAACGTTGAGCTATTCCTATTACCAAACACAACAAAGATTCGTGATATAACATAACAAAGAACGAATTGTAACGATCACATACACATATGTATGTAGTCCTCCGAACACTCCAGTATATCTGCACACACTTCGTGAGCCGATTCTTGACAATTTCAGCATTGTATCCAATATTCATTAAAAGATTTCGAACAACCTACACGGGCCATTTCCTTGTTTGTGTATTGGGGTGTCAATTTTGCTTGCCATGATTTTACTGGCTATATTTTTAAGTCATCCCCATTCTACAATCCCCGTTTTCGATTGTTCATTATAATGATTTTTCCAAGCGTTGAAAGCACTCCTATTAAGAAGCATTTTTACTGTCCGATAATACGGGACTGTTAACCCATCAAAAAAATCTCCACTTATGAGAACTGATCAACGGAATATAAAACATTCAAGTGTACTTGATAGCATATTTATCAAAGTATATAGTAACGCCCCGTATATATTTTTAATCGCGAAACTTTAGCATATTATGTCATTCTATAGCTTAAGTGATACACGTACTCGCTGTCGAACGTAACAATAACTTCGCTTCTTTCTTTATGTGAACACGACTGACACGTACCGATACCTGTATAACGTTTGTTAAATCCCCATCCCAATTTTCGCGGTGTTGTCGTTCTGTAATCGTTTCTGATTTCACGATTATAGCTTCTGTCCGGTAATAGACGAACTCCCCCTATCAGTGCTAAGACCGTCGAATACGATGAAGGGCACCATACAATGGACATTGATCCTACTCTGCATCCTTGGTGAGTACACACTCTATTTGTGTTGAAATTGTTTGTTAAAATGACGATGCGCTGCAATTGTGAGCGATTTTATGTAGCACAAATCTCAAAAAAACAATTTGTAAATTCTACGCTTTCTAATTACAAATTAGGATACCATAAATAATCTTGGAACCCATTTCTTAACATCTAAACCTTCTTCATTGCCTACGTGTCATTACTGACTTCAAAAATGGTACTTTTCGGCATTCCAATACGACATACGGATTTAACAGTGAAAGGGTTAAAGAAGCGGAAGTTAAATACTATTAAATATTGTATAAGTATGTGTAATTATTTTGTAAATAATTACGAATGAGAAAATTAGCAGAAAATTCGTTATGGATCCAAATTACAAAACTGTGCCGTACTTTAGGCCGGAAGTGAACTAGTGAACTAGTTAATAAAACCGCTAGAAAAAGGTATCCCCGTTAAACGATTCGCGGCTACGATTGCCGCAAGTGACGCAAAGTTCATCAGAAAAATAAAAAGTCCCGGAAGGGAATATATAACAAACGGAAATGGTACTGTTGGAACAGTTCCATGCGGATGGGAGGAAAAAATTCGATTGTGGAAGGACTCCCGTCCAGTTTGCTGTCCGTTCATTGCAGGACTCGATGAATTTACGTCGACAAGTTTTTTCGGCTTGTTAAATCGCGGCTATGCGATCAACGGAAACGATAGTACCGATGCTCTGAGCAGAAATAAAAAAATAAAGCACGTAGAAAAAAGAGCAGACAAAAAGGACAAAGGGGATGCTGGTTAAACCGACCACCGGAAGGACGTTCGTGCGAAAATCGAGTTTTACGAGAGCCTAGGCGGCACTAATCCGTTTGTTGGCCAGTCATTTTTTCGATGAAAAAGCTCGCTTTCGTCGCGACTTCGCGCTGCGGCAGCGAATATTTATCAAGCTTGAAAACAAAGGGATAGGTTTCATCTTCTGGACATTTGAGATCCTCTTTGCATCTTTATAGTGCTTGCACGCGTAAATTGCGTGAGAATAATTATATAAATAAATTCGGGAAAGCCACTGGATTCTTGAAATTGTAACTTCTAAAGTTTTGTTCGAACTTGAGATCCGTTTTGGAAGGGTTTATCGTTGAGAGAAATATGTACAGTGGCTCGCAGTGAAAATCGTCCCTTATTCTCGTTTATTCATTTGCCTCTATGACGTGGAGTATAGATATGAATCAAATATGATTACAGTCAACATAGAAACATTCTAACTTCGTTATTATAAAATACCAATTAAACGTACAAAGTTTTATGGAGCACGAATGAAACACAGCTTTATAAAAACACATACGGTAAGAAGTCGTCTATTTGTTCTTATTTAGCAAACTTAAACATTGATTTGAAAAATATATAAACTCGATATTTCGTAGATTTCCCATGACTATTTTCATCATTGTAGCATTGGCAAAGCATAGGATAGACTATTCATTCTTATATGAAATCGTCAGGGGCTACTTGGCCCCCTTACTAAAATAAAACAGCAGCGTTTTTAATACGATAGGAATTGTAAATAAATACTGGGCGAATTAATTCTTTCCAATATAATCGATCTATAACAGCTAGATTTATAATAACGTGCACAAAAGTATATCTTCATATGTATTGAACTTCTATCGTTTAATCTTCTGTAACCCGTATTTAATTTACTTTTATGATACGAACAAACGTATAATTATATTTAATACGTGAATAGAGGCTTAATTTTACCAACATTCATGGTCGAATTGAATATGATTCTTATAAGAACCATTCTAAATCGCAAGGAGCGTAAAAACCTCGTCTTCTTTACAGAATCCGATTTTTAGTATGAAATTTATGATGTCTCCTATAAATGGATCGTCTATCCTGTACTTAGTCAACGATTATAACTTTCATCCTATTGCACGTTGATTTTATTAGGTTTTCCTTGCCTTCGCTAAAGATTATTATCCATTTCGCGACTAACGGAGCATTTATATATTTTTCGTTTGCAATACGATATCACCGAATTATAATTTCTAATTCGTGCCATACATTTTCCATAACATTTCTTATTTTTCAAGTATTTAATCTTTCTGCCCCTGGAAATTCTGATTCTAATGAAATATTACAAGTTTAATTCTCCATTCATGACTTGCTTCCTTTGACTTTCCATTTTCCTAAGAACGCCATAAATATGGAATTTAATGAAATGAATAATGTTTGACCTGCAACGAATAAGAAGTACTAATCAACAATTGGTAGGTACATTAACTTTTCATTCATTGCTTTGCAAAATTTTACATTATTTTTTCCATTCAACCAAGCAGAGATACGGATGAAGTATTGTTGCACTGATTGGGAATGTTACATGATTATATAGCAACTTTTATAGATAAACCCAAAAAGTAAAAATAGTGGACGATTTTCAGCGTGAACCACTGTATGCAATTTATTATACGCTCGTAGTTACAGTAAATCAGTGGATTTTGAAAGAGAATCCCGCAACTTATAATGATCTAAATTTTTGTTGTTTTTTTTCTTTCTTTAATATTTGAAATTTATAAGTATAAGCAGACTTCTGCGACTTATCGTACATAAAGAATTTGTTCTTCGTGTACCGCTCGGACCACCAAACGAGCACGTCTTTCGTTACGAGATCGCACTGTTTGTCGCTTCTACAAATGTCCTGTGCAAATCGTTTATGAAGCTGGCCCCTCGTCATTTGTCATAGTTAGCGTAACCACACGCGTGTCATTTTTTATTAACGAGAGAAACGCGACAAGTGTATAACTACAAACGTGTTACACGTGAGCGAAGCGTTAAATGGTTTCGTGCATACGTACTTACATTGTTGCACGTGCAGATTCCTCCTCGTCCATTCAGTCCAATATCTATAGAACTCTAAAACATTGCGCAACTTGTCTCTTACACGTGCAGAGCAGAGGAGAAAAACCTAACAATTTCAACGTTGTTCATTTTGTAAGTTTGATATTATAGCGCTCATTTGTTGCAACAGTGACACAGTTGCTAATTTGCGGGATTTGAGTTATTGAGACAAAAAGGATGGTAAATGTACATTTCTGTTTATAATTATGTGACTATAAGGCAAAACCATGTACGTCACATTTTTAAAAAAAATGGAATATATTTACTAATCGTACTAGTTAAATTATACACTATTATAAGACTCAAAAATGAATGCAATCCGCACGAAATCTAATATTTAGCAATTGTACTAAAAAATGTAAGTGGCAGTATCTCGAAAGAATAATGCGAAAACTTGTGACTTACACTATTTTGCCTTATAACCACAGAGTTGACTAAATGTAGAATAAAGAAAAATTGATGTTATAGTTATAAATGAAAGCTGGCTATCCGCTAATTATTTACTTCATAAAGAATATTAAATACCGTTGTATTTTTAAGATGCTACTGAAAGTTGATTCTAATTCAACAAATATTTTGTTAAATATTAACAAATGTCCGGTGATTTGTGGACAGGAGTGTAAATTTATTGCACCGAATGGCGATATTATAATACTTCTATCTTTGTTCAATATCTTATTATATCAATTTATCATTTCAATATGACATTCTTGTAAAGTTTTAATGATTCGAAACATTCAAACCCCTTTATCTGGAATATCTCCATTCTTCAATTACGTCATTGTTGTAACAAATGGGAGATTCGATAGCTAAAAAGACGGTATTTTAATATAATATAATTGAAAAGATACGATAATAATACACAACTACAAAGAAATAACAAATCTAAAAATGTAAGCTGTTCACAAATCAATTTACAGAGAAATAATACATTAGGTATGCAAATTAATTTTGAGCCTTCAGAATTTCATTTGAATTAATATTTATTCACAATAAATCGAATACAGTTTTAATATCTAACATTTTCCGTATATTCACATTTGTGCAACAAATTCGTCACTTGAAAATTAGTAAAGTAAAGTATTAATAAAGATAAAGGCTCCGAATTAGTTTATACACCTAATATTTGTGCATCATTAGTCGATTAGTGTTGATGTTCAAAATTCTTTCTCTGCAAATAGAAAAACTGTAATGTATCGTAATTCCCCTATAGCCTTAACGAATGATCAATATACAGAAAAATTCCAGTTTGAATATTAAAGCTTCTTATGGTATTCAACTCTACCAATCAATGTGAAGCAATAACCAATGAATCGTATGAATCTGTAATCACAGAACTTATTTCCATACATAGCTACTCGGATTGTCATCTGACGTTGCAGACTTGAAGCATCGAAAGATGAAAAGTTTCTCTATAGATTGGATATGGCCGGAGGTTATTAGCCAGTTAAGTTCAATGTTACATCCTGTCTGAGTGTCATAGAAGGTCCCAAGCACTCCCCAGCTGCATTTTGACGTTGCTCAGATAATCTGTTATGATCACGTCACTTAAATCCGTCGATATTATTCGAGACGTGACAGACAGATGTCTGTTATCGTCATTTTGATTCATCGACCTGTCCAATTTTACAGTTTTGCTCTTGTTTGCGCCCGGAAAGTTCGTTTGTTGAATTGCGCGTGCCCGTGAAAGGCAATTCGATAACTATTGATGCTAGTGGACTGTATAAACGGGCGCTTGACTATTAAGGGACGGTCCCTTCTATATCAAGACTTTACTGTCGTGTCCGGCGGTCAGACCACGATCTTCTCACTTCGAGACTTGATCTATTCCAAGGGGACGATCCCTTCTTGGCGCTTTGGCTTCGCCTGTCGAAGCCCTGGTTGTTATCTCGCCGATCCAAGTCTTTCCCGTGGGAGGTTCAAAATCGTACTTTCGTCTTCAATGGTCAAAGATGTTCTCGTTACCATGGTCAAATTCGTTCTCCTCTCTTGCCGAGCGATTGGAAAGCCTCAGCCCTTCGATGTTTCCCTTTCCATCCGCTCGCGACTGTCTCTTGTCAAAGTGGGGGAACGAAATTCTCCATAGTACATCTGGAATTACAGTTATGTTTGTTAAAAAGAATAGTGATTAATTATTGATATACTTAACAGTTTATCATGTTACCTTTATAAGTATTATATACGTTCGATTAATTCACGTAATTTAAGTGGTTATTCTATCTTCAAATTACGTAACTGAGGTCATTAAACCTTAATTGCTATTTAAGCCTCAGTTCACGTTCTATTTAATAATTGGCGTGCAACAAGAAACACGTGGCTTCTGTCACCTCCAAAATATATCCTGCTGCATTGCCACAAACTTGCAGGTATAATTCATCTTAATGATTTACAGACTTCATAGAGTGAAGCGGTTACGTAACATTTTTAGGAAAATTCAGTTCACTCGTAAGCTTGTTAGTGAATAAAATTAATGTTGATGTTATTTTACACAGTATTACTCAGCATTCTTTTATCACAGAATAAAAAGATACAAAGGAAATAAAGAATGTTTATTATATTCCTGTTTAGTAAAAAAACTCAATATTTGTGACGTAACACTTTCATTCTGTGAAGACATCAATTATTACCTGGTTAATGAATATGAAATTGCCTTTCACGAACAGCATACATAGTCTTTTTTATTATTATTGAAATACAAATTAAATGGATTAAAACAAATAAATAAATGATTTAATTACTCGTTGGAAAGCATATATGTATATATATATAAGCTAATCGAAATTATATTAAATATAATAGTTAAAAAGCTAAGAATGTAAAATATTCAGAGATTAAGAATTCAAAAGCTTGAAAATTCGAAGATTTATAAATTTGATGGCGTGGAATTTGAAAGCCCGGAAATTAAAATGTTTGGAATTTTGATGGCTTCAAATTTGCAAAATTGTAAATTAAAAGGTTTGGAAATTTAATGGCGTGGAAGTCGAAAGATTGAAAAGTTGATGCTTTGAAAACACGCAGGCTTGGAAATTGAAAGGATTACAAATTCAAAGATTTACAAGTAACTCTAATTAAATAAAGTAATTCTAAAGCATGAATACGTTTCCTTTGAAACTTTTCCCTTCGTAACGGGAATTTTATATGCACCAACTTAATAGTTTCTTCGCTTCTTTTTTTTTTTTAATTTTTCCACTTGCAACAAACTGCAACATCATACAAATCAAGAAAATATTTTGGGATTATTAGGTCCCAACTCAAATATAAAGTTAACGTGAATAAACGAGTGGATTTGGAGGACGCGGGTTTATATTTACACGCATCGTCACAGGCACGTGTTTTAGAAAGTTAAAAAAAGTTCCATCGGATATATCGCTGAACAGATGCAAAAGGGGACCATCCAGTGAAAAAGTATGTTCAACTTCAATACAGCACGCGGATAATTCACTACAAGTACCGCTAAACTTGACATGCCTTTTTTGCACGAATTTCTTTGCAAAGTGATTAAAGAGGAAAATAATAGTGAACAGTTCCGTTCAAAACTAGTAGAACACTTGCAGAAGGTTAAGGAGATCTGAAAATCATTAAGAAATTACTAAAACTTTTAACAATTAATATTCACTTTAGAATATTGGGCAATAAAGAATACTTGTATTAAGTTGTTGCATATGAAATGGCTAAATTTATGTAGCATAAAATGTTTCAGTTACTAATTAATTACAAAATGTACTTATAATTCCTGCACAATAGTTCGAGCATATTAATGAGTATCAGATTTAAATAAAATTTGTAAATTATTGTCGATAATTTCTTTTTCGTGATTATAGGGTATATTTTGCAGGTTTATATTTTTAGCGTAAAATTTTCCAAACTAACGTTAAGTTGTCGATTGACAAATTATATCTCTCGGTGCATGAGTAAGATTAATAATAAGCAAATTTCCACTACATTCTAGCTAAACTTTAATCTTGAAGATCATGCTAAGAACATTCAAAAACTCGTATACATGGTTCCTCTTGTCTCATTATTTGCTATTCCACTTTAAAATAATTCACGATCTACCAATAATGTTAAATTCAACAAGCTTTAAGCCTTATATTTATGTACAGTAAATCTCGTTTATTGTTACCTTTAGTTAATTAATGGTCAGAAAACTTCGAGCTACACAAAATCGACCATGGGAAATGGCCCATAAGTAACATCTTAATATTAGTTTTACCAATTATATTAGATGCACACCAATAAGTGATCCACTATTTCTAAAAGGTCCAATGAATTTGTTTTATCCCAAAAAGAAGCATTCTTTTGTGCAGGAATTCATGACTAGCCTAACAAATTTAGTAAAACGTTACAAAATAATAATTATATTTCACATAAGCTAGGTGTTTGATTTTCTTTAAAGATTGAATTTAATAAATAAGCAACATCTTAATATTAGTTTTACCAATTATATTAGATGCACACCAATAAGTAATTCACTATTTCTAAATGGATCGATGAATTTGTTTTATCCCAAAAAGAAGCATTCTTTTGTGCAGGAATTCATGGCTAGCCTAACAAATTTAGTAAAACATTACAAAATAATAATTATATTTCACATAAGCTGAGTGTTTGATTTTCTTTAAAGATTGAATTTAATAAATAAGTAAATTATTCATTGGTACACCTAATATATCTGAAAAACGAAGATGAACCTATTCATGGTGTAAGTATATAATATTTTTCGTTTAGAATCGCCTCTCAAACATGTTAGCAAAGCAAAATACTTAACGAATAATATTATTTTTTCAAATCTAGATATTTATCACATCTTGCTACATGTTTTATTTAAAATAACGTGCGTTCGAAACATTCTAAGTGAAGGAATTCCATTTTACACAGGTAGTTTGTTAAATTTGTCATCGTCTGATTTACCTCGATATTAAATCATCGTTTTTCACGGTATTCCACCATCAACTCGGAGTTTATATCTTGCAAAACACATCAGCGTATGACGCGCAGAAAACTTTACACCATTAGGTCGTAAAACGTGAGTATACGAGTATACTTAGCAATTCTTGGAATTTCAATGATTATGCGGCTTCTAAATATATCGTGGGAATCTTTCGGCAATGGAACGTGAAAAATTTCGCGTTGACTTGACTCCGCGATGGAATAAATCCACCAGGATTTTGACAACTTTCGAAGTCGTTCGAATAACTATGAACGGTACTGTAAGTGTTCAAGTTTAATTTCGAGCCACTTTACGTTGTAATAAATCTGGGAAAATAAATCTAATCTTCGCTCTAATCACGAATAAATGTTAGTCTGTAACTGGGCTCATAAATATGAAACAGAGTGTATTATATTACGCAGCAGGTGTGCTCAAATACACATTGTATACTCAAATACACGTGTGTATATAGAAAAATTCTTGTAACTAAATCTCGCGTTGAAATTGTGAATGATACGGAATGTTATGTAATAAATCTGTTGCAAGTTGCTAAATGAAATTCGCAGAGTAATCAGATAGTGCGAGGAAATGGCGGAAAATAAGGTGAGAATGCAAATACGGGTGATGAAGATATCGTGGACAGTTGGGTCGTAACATTCATTATGCGAATCTCAAACGTTGAATCCAGATTGGATTGGCCGGTGAACGCACCCAAGAACTGAGGGTTGGTCAGGCTGTACTAAAATAACGGAACTTTGCGGGCACGCTGGCGCTTGGAAATTATTCCTACGGCGCCTTGGGTCAGACATGCACTTGACTCGTCGCTGTTTCTTCTGACACACAACGCTTGCCACGTGTTTGATAAATTTAACCTTTCACTAGTTTTCGATGAACAATCACGCGCTATTTTTATGTGGGCTCGGCCTCGTCGTTTCGGGTAAAATTGGTGACTCTGTCTTTCGAGAGAAATTAAACAGAAAATGCGTGGGGTCTTCTAATATTAGAAATTCCAATTGGGCGTCGGGTAATTTAAAGGTTGGTGCGATTTAAAATTTGAAACATTGGTAGTTTGAAAATTCCAAGGTTTCAGGAATATGTACAATGATTGAGACTTACGGAGCTGGAACATTGCAAGCATGAGAATTTCAAAGTTTAAAAATTAATATTGAAATTGCAAAGCTTGAAAATGATAAAGCTCAAAACTTCGAAACCTTCAGAACTGCGAAGCCAAGAAATTTCGAAGCTTGGAAGTTTAGAAGTTAAAACTTTCTAAAGATCGCAAGGCGAAACGGATCAAAATAAGAATTTAGTTCATATATGCTACATCACCAACATTTCAATCATTCATATTACTTCATTCCTCTTTCACGCACTTAACCCAATAACCTATCAATTGCTTTGTCAATCCAATTCTCTCCTTAATACGATTCGCCTCGGTCAAGTATATTCTAAATGCTAGTATAATAATGGCGAAAGTCTCCTTATACCTCTTAGAACTTTAAATATTTAAAGGGGATGTCGTGCGATCGAGTCTTCAATTTTTTTATAGTTTCTTGTAAATAAACAAAAGAAAGTAGCTGTTTTTTAAACTGCGTTTAATTTTAACTAATAAACAAAATCAGTACCCATAGAATATGCAAAATTCGTATATATTGAAATGGATAAGCGTACGAAAACTTTCGTGAGTGACTATATAATCTTTTAGTAACATTACAATTATATGAAAATATATTGCGCCGATTGACAAATAATTATACTTTATAGTAATTTAGCAGCGATTTTATATCACAACATTGTTGAACTAGTTCGCAATGTATATTCAGTTCCCATAGCGCTGTATCATAATCATTGGCAACGTTCACTATGCTAAAAATGAAACTGTCTGGAATAAATGTGTTTCCCAATGACCGTGCGCATTTTCTCGTCGTTGATTCTGTCTTCATTGCGGAAATGCAGGCGATAAATATTCGAGAAATGTATACAGGTGAAACTGTGAAAGACCTTGATCAGGAATCGAAAACATAACCCGTATAGGTTTCGGTTCTCAGAAACCTTCCATAATATAGCGGGTTGTCGAGAACTAAAATTGATATGGGTTACGGTTAACCAGTCATTACATTTGCAAATGTAACCCGGTTAATCTGATAAGAACGGATTTTCTACTCAGAAAATGAGAAAATTTTTAAATCCTAATCCGGAACTGTAATCCGTGTATCTATACCTCGAATTAGTTTTAGAGTTTCAATTCGTCCAATAATAAATAAAAACTAACCGCCATTGTTTTATAACAAATACGAAAAAATACGATTCATTTTATTATTTAAATAAAAACAACAAAGACAGACATTAAGTTTCTTCAAATGAAAACAACAAAGACAGACATTAATTAAGTAGGGGCTCTTACCCTCTGCTTAACCCAAACCGTAAACCGGTTAATCAAGAAAAACTGTAATAGAATAAACTGTAATAACCGTCAGAGAACGGTTCCTAAATGCGGCTAAAAACCCGATTAACCCGCTCAGAAGCGGTTAAGAAAAGTCGCTTACTATTTTAAACGGTTTAGGACTCACGGCACACCAGCGGTTTTTCACCACACAATCTTATGTCTGTCTTTGCTGTTTTCATTTGGAGAAACAAGACATACGATCGTGCGACAAAAAATTGCTCGTCTGCATCGGACAATAATAAAATAAATCGAATTTTTTCGTACTTGTTACAAAACAAACGTAGCTAGTATTTATTATTGGAAGTATTAAAACTCCAAAATTATTTCGAGATACGGTTACACGGATTACAATATCTGATTAGAATCTAAAAGTTTTCTCATTTTCTGAGTAGAAAACCCGTTCTTATTAGATTAACCGGGTTACATGTGCACATGTAATGACTAGTTAACCGTAACCCATATCGGTTTTGGTTCTCGATAATCCGCTATATTACGAAAGATTTCTGAGAATAGAAACAGATGCGGGTTATGTTCTCGATCCCTCAGTTAAACTCCCTGACCTTGATTACGTTTCATGCTTGAGATGCATTACATAAAAGGACTTTCATAGTACACATTCATCATGCGCGTCGTCATAACTCATTTGTTTACTCTTTAAGCAATCTTTGGTGTTGGAACAAGCTATAAAATAGCGTGTAATTGTCATTAAGTGCTTAATAAGCAATTTAAAGCGTTGAAATGACTTCGTAGTTACGTAATTGCATAATTTCGGGTTAAAAGACAACGTTGTCTTCGAAGTTGCTCATCAAGAGCCATTGAAGTCTAAACGATTCCTGTAACAGTATAATAGCCCCATTGATTGAAGCTTAAATGTTTCCTGCGTATTAATGCAAATTAATATGATTTTCTCCGGCTAAACGCAATAACCAAAGATTTATAATTATCCAAGAACAAACGATTATTCTGCAATTTAAATAAAATGAATTTAAATGAAAAATTAAATGAAATTTTAAAATTATTACGAGCAATGAAAATATTTCAACGGTAGTACAATTCATCATATATAAAAATTGTGCAATAACTAGGATTTATTGAAATAATTTACATATGTATTAGCGTATACCCATAAAGGAAATTTAACGAGAAATTAAACAATACATATACAAATTATACAACGCCTACGAACTTTTAACAGTTCGTTGTATTTAACTTCTTATTTTAACATGTTGCCACAAATAGAAAAACGCTAAATTTTATTCCGGTCCATTCACTGGTGAAATCGCTATTTTTGACTTTTCGATTTAAATAATTGCTATTCTTATTTCTTTTCAGTTCTTTTCTATCTTATATAAAAGTTTAGACATTATAGAGTCTGGTTTGATCCATCAAAACACTCATTAGTGCTATTAATCCCTAAAATTCGACTTACAGGGCCAATGATTTCCTTAAGTATTCATTCATTGGTCCATTTACCTTATGTTTCGTTATTGTTTATAAGGTGGTTTGCTAGGTAAAATTCGCTATTCAATTATCAAGATTTTACAAAGTTCCATATTCTCTACGCTTACCGTAATAGTTTTTGTAGTTTTACTAATTTGGTGGAGCAGTTAAACTATGGGTAGAAATCTAAAAAAGAGTCGAAAGGATTAAATGCCGCATGTCCGATATCGTTGCGATATGGAACTCGATATGAAGTAAGCAAATATATCCAGTCGGTCATTCGATACACGCTAGTGGCTATGAAGTAGCAAATTTGTTAGTTTTGCGTCTGTTTGCGTGCAGATAGTTTACTTAACGGTGCAGACTTTGTATTAAAGAGCGATGTTAGCCCAACTGCAAATCTGCTGGGAAGCTGGGCGAACTATGTATAGTAAACATACCAGAAATTCCTTTGAAATCGCAAAACTCTTAGACACAGAGGCATACATACATATGCATACACGTGTGCACAGTATAAATCCGGAATGGACAGCTTGAAAACTAAACCTTATTGTTAGTTCAAATCGTGAAATCAAGGCGAGAAACAATTGATGCTATATTCAACACTCAATAAAGTATAACACTAAAATAAACAAAATAATTAAGCGTACAATTATTAATTTTGCAACATTCACTAAAATATGTCTTCTAACATCTAATGATAATGAGTATTTAATTGCTTATCTTTATTTTTGAGGAATTTAAAACCATGCTATTCGAGACATCAGGAAAGTTGCATGAAACTGTTGTTACGTAAAAATAGCATGGCTTATTTTGAATCTTTTGGAACGTGCGTCAAGACATCAAGATAAGATTAGTAGCATGAAATTCCTCGAATAGTTAGAATATTAGGCCAATATGTAATGCAATACTTCCTTTATTTGAACTGATTTATCATCGTTTCACGTTACTCACACTTTTGCTCTTATATTGATCTTCATCAATCGGTGAAGTAATTTGCTACAACGTCAAAATACGGAATACTAAAACCAGTAAATGCAAATAGCATACAAATACTACAATTAACTTCGGCATGCTTACAGTTCATTCATTATTATTAAAAAGGTTAATTAAAAAGGAATGTCATGAGCTAATTGTTACGCTCAGATTTTGATAAAATTTTACGTACATTTGGAGAATTCGAAAATATTAGCAAATTATTATAAATTACATATAGTTTATAATTATAGCTATGTATATACATATGTATCGCCATACATATGTAACTTACTGCGGACGGACGGTACGGTTACGCTACTGAAAAGGTTAGAACTATCGAGGAAAATTTTCAATGTGCCGCTGCTTCCAAAAACGGTGTAAGTCAAAAATAAAAAGAGCGTAAAAGCTCCCATATTTTCAAAGATACAAAAATGTAAACCAATTTAACACGAAATAATTGATAAATAACGGAAATCCCGAGAAAAATTGAACATGAACGACACGGACGAATACGTACTCATTGACGAAGAAAGGATAAAACGAGAGAGTGATAGTATCGGAAAGTAAGAGTAAACGAAGAACAGGACCGCAGCCGTGGATAAGAGCCAGAACACTTTAAATCTACAAAATCCAAAACTTCTACTCCCACCATTCTACATTACTTTTATGTTAATGAGGAACAAATTATCGGAAAAGACGACTGCTGACATAGCAGGCTGTCATAGAGGTACAGAGGTTCACAGGACCTCTTTCTCTCAGTTATACTTTCACACTGTGTATCGACTTTCTCTGTCTGGTACGCCACCTCGAAATTCGTAGCGCCGTTCATATGTTAGTTATCGTGGGGTGATACTGTTGTTCCATTTAGTACATCGCTGTTCCGGGAAGTTTATAGTGGAACCTGAATATTGAAACGATATCGAATATGGGGCCCTGATCGATTACCCATCCCCAGACTTATAGCTATATCCCTTTCCATCTGGCCAATGAACTTTTACTACCTCCTATAATCTTCATATTAAGCTCTCAGAATTGCAATTTCTTATGACTTCTGTGGCCTGCAGGCATGAAAGTTGGATAGAAAAGAAGGTATAGGGCGGATTAAAAGGTTTTAAGACGAAAAGATTCGAAATTTGGAAGGCTGGGGCTAAGGTATGTTAGTGGCACTTGGAAAAGTTACAGATGAAAGTTGGACATTTGAAGAATTGAAAAAGGGAACAATGAAAATTGAAAATTAGAAATTTACAGGATTGGAAAATGAAATGATAGAAATTGGATATTAGAAACGCAAAAGATTGAAAAATGAAATGATGAAAGTTGTTAATCTGAAGAATTGGAAAACAGAACAATAGAAATTAAAAATTAGAAATTTCCGACTGCAATAAAATCTGAATGTCTGGATCTGAGTGGGCAGACTGAAATGTCTGCATCCGAAAAACCCCAAACATAACAGAGCGAGGGTTAACTACAGTAATACTCGAATGATTCGTTGAATAGATACAAACACGTAAGAATACCCTATTCGGTGCAGAAGATGAACCGCCTTCTTGTAACAAAAAATATTTGATAATTGTGCATAAAGAGGAACACCTCGTTGATGTTAATGAAAGTTAAACATGTAAAGTTCAACATTTGGAGCAACTTTTTCCTACACATTTAACTGCTACTGCGCTTTAATTTTCGAGTTATTCACGGAAAACTGTTGCTATTATACCAATACACCTACTACTATGCATACCTACGTGTGCCCTTTTATACATGATTACCAAATATTTTTAATTGAAAAATATATAAAGATAATATTTATTGAAATATCATTTAAATGAATAATGTTATTTAAACAATCATTTAGTTAGACAATGCATGCTTGGAGCGTGCTGATCAGTGTGTGACATCCTTATCTTTTGCGTCATTTATGTAATATTCCTATATAATTTTTCAAAAAATAAGAAACTTTTAATTTAGATTAGAATACGTTAATATATTTTATTAAAGGGGTAGACTCGCGGTAAAGCAGAAAGTCGAGGTTACCGACGAAATGGGCCAATAATATGGGTTTGCGGGGCGCGATTTTACGTCCTTATGAAAGAGAATTTTGGATCGAAATTTAACTCATTCGAAAGGGGAGGCTTCAATGCAGCGCGCTCTGGTCGTCGTTTGATCCGATTATGTTGATGTTTAGTAATACGAGCATTGTAAAATGGAGCAAAAGTTAACAGCCTGACAGCCGCCGAATCTAAGCAATTTTCTGATACGAAGAGAATGTTCTGAATGAAATGGGGACCAGAGCGCGCTACGTTGAAGCCTCGCCTTTCAAATGAGCTATCGTTTGACTAAAAATCTTCTCATATAATTCGTCATATTGATGATGATACAGGGCAAAATACGTGTCCAGTTTAGTTCAGCTGTTATGCACGAGAAGGCGCCTAATCGTAAAGACCAAATGAGAGCTGACGCGAGTGTAGCACATAGTAGCACAGGCGAGGTACAAAATAGGCCACTCACACAGACAAGGTACAAGATCATCATCTATTATCCTATCGTCTTCGAGGACTCGTGTCACATGTTCTGAAATAGCGACCTCGACAAAAATCGGATACCGAAAAATTACTTTTTGAAAAATGCCGACTGCAAACACATTTTGTAAGTAATTCAGAATTTGTCATTTCCACCCTGTCGTCAAGACCGCGAATAACCAGCCACGTTATTAATCGGTCATTCTCATTTATGGGAAAACAACGAAAAGTAGTGCTGTCCGTTGAATTACTATTTATTAAACCGCAATTCGGATACACGTACTTTTTAAAATGTAATTTAGATTCCTGAGACTCCATGGCTAATAGACATAGCGGATGGTCTGACTCCTTTTCCTTGTTCTCCTTTGAGTATTGCAGCACCTCGAATCTATTTGACAATTTCGGGTCATCTAGCCATTTGGTCTTTTGTTGGCTCCTGACTAATTTCACTTTTATTATTGATGATTTGTTTTCGTTAATAGGTTTTATCTTTTTTCTTTTTACTCGCTTTGACATTTTCCGCAGTTCTGTGGTGGCACTTTCTCACTCAGTGTCTATGTAATAGGAGTCAACTGTATCATTATCATTTTGTGGCGTATCTTGGTTGTGGGTTGTTAAAAGCAAGTGGTCAGGATCCATGATCCCGCACTTTTAAATACACAATAATTAAT
Source organism: Eucera pruinosa (assembly GCA_028830335.1). Taxonomy (NCBI): domain Eukaryota; kingdom Metazoa; phylum Arthropoda; class Insecta; order Hymenoptera; family Apidae; genus Eucera; species Eucera pruinosa. The sequence goes on from JAMYCR010000005.1 coordinate 9,432,271, forward strand.
TATTGCACTCCCGTCGTAACCGAGCTACAATTAGATATGTTTGAATCTGCACACACACACTTAAATAGACACGTGTATATCATACGTATCTACTATTACGGTTTACTGATTCACAAGGCAGCAGCAGGTACTTACCGATCGCTACGACGATAGCTGCTTTTTCAAAAGTAAAGCAAACAACCTTTATACATCTCACTGTGGATAAATCATACGCGACGCACATTCGAAGTATAAAGTATAACTTTATTTGTACATAAAAAGTTATCTAAAAGTACCTTTAGGATGTTGAATGAGAATATCTGTCAAACGCCATGTTTGTTAGTAAAATAGAGGTGAAAAAAATAAAAATTTAAACGAGAACGAACGAAGATAATAGAAATAAAAAACACATTAGAAAAGGGTAAAGCAGAAGGAGGAAAAAAAGTGATGGTAGGTGTTCCTATAGTCTATTTTGGATAACCCTATACGATTAGCAGCATATATAGTAGCATACGTAAAGATAGTGCACCGAATGTGTTTTGTGAAGATCATCCTCTTTCCAATTTATGCAATCCTGTGAACGGAGTGGCGCCATGTGGTCAAATGAGAAAGCAAACCGAATAAGTGGGGAATGAAAAACCAGACCTGTACACCTTGAAGGGCAGCCACATAATTTAATTCTGAAACATTTTTATACTACTGAGGCTGAATTTATATTATCGGTTCGGGCTCGTTTCGTCCCTGGCAAACACAGTTGACGAGAAGGAGAACGATATACAATGTATGTATGTATATCTTTCTCCTTTTAGTCAACTGCGTTTACCAGGGTCGATACGTGCCCGAACTAATAATAAAAATCCAGCTTCACAAGTTCCTATCGCACCAACAAATAATTACTTGTTTTAGCAGCATTTTATTTTTTATTCAATTTTAAACGTCATTATTCGTTCTTCCCTTAGCACATTTTTATCTTGTAAAATAAAAAGGAAACCCGCTTTTATTTTCAAGAATAATTTATATTTAAAGTTAATAATATTAAAAGAGAAATGCACTGTATATATACGTCGAGATGAAGGATTAATTTAAAAATGTTTAATAATGCTATAATATTGAAAATTAGCTTTAGTTTGGCGACATTGTCAATTTATTATACAAGATAAGGGAATTAATGTTTGTTAATTCAAATTTCAGAGTGATAAATTGACAAGATTGTAAATTTCTTATCAGGGGGCGTAGCTCAGATGGTAGAGCGCTCGCTTAGCATGCGAGAGGTACCGGGATCGATACCCGGCGCCTCCAAGTTTCATTCTTTTTTTTTTACACCAATACATACTATATTTTTCTTAATTTAAAATACTCATAAATATAGATTTTTAAAATAGTTATCATAATACATAAATATTAAACATTAGGTGTACCAATAAGTAATCCATTATTTTTTAATGGATAGACAAATTTATTTTATCCAATGACTGAATTATCTTTCAAGCACTACATAATCCATAACTTGTCCAAAAAATGCAACACAGTATTATAGAATAATGACAGTTGTATTTAAGACAGAGTAGATATTTAATTTTATTAAAAATAAATGCTGGATTATACCAAAAGGTAGATTATTCATTGGTACACCGAATAAATAGATATATTTACATAGTTTTTCAATAACTACTTTTCCATTGCTATCGAATTTGACGAGACAGTCAATATCACTTTTAATATACTTATTTTAATATCACTATGAACAATATGTTTGTATGGACAATTATTGTCAACTAAAAGTAATAATAAATTGTTCGAAAAATAGAAGTTTCATTCAATAATTTATTATTAATTTCAAAGGTGTCATAGTAAAAATAATATTCCTTACAACTTGCATATTACTCTGCTCACATAAATATTTAATACTATTATTAACGATAGCTTCCTATAAACAACTATTAATTAGATATTCTAACTAATTGTTCAAATATAAGTTTCACTTAATAATACAAAAATTGTCATAGTACAAATAACATTTATTCTAACCAGACTGCGGATCTTTATGAAAATTCATATTTTTGTAAACGTATATAAAGAAATCAAATATAAATGCAGACTGGCGGCTTCGCCTTTCAAATATCCTAAGATACATTTTAGTTTGAATATTGTGTACACACATTTGTATGCCGAATGCATTTTGTAAATTTTTGCACGGTTCACATAAATATTTAATATTATCATCGATAATATCTTTCTATAGATAATTATTAACTACACACTGCAACAAATTTTTCAAATACGAAAGTTCCACTCGATAATTTCAAAATTGTCATAGTACAAATAATATTCTTTCCAACTTTTTTATAACTTTATTTATATTAAACTACACCATATTTGTTTAACGATACGCTATTTACAAGCTATAATTTATCCTCACAAGCTTTACTATACCCTTGTTGCAACCACTAGAAAGTTATGAATAAGATACATACACATGCATAAGCGAACGTAAGCGGGAATCAACCAACCGTGGTAAGGTGGTTTCGAAGTGGCGTAGCGTAGTGTGTGTATAAGCAACGCATACTTGAAACACGTAGAGGCAGGTATAGCGTTTAGACGTTCTCCATCGCGCTGCCCTAAGCTCGTTTAGCTCCTTTAGCCACCTCTTCGCCTAGCCTGCTTTCCGATTGATTCTAAATCATGATTTACCAACAACCGGGAGAGAAACCAGGTAGAGTGTCAGTCCACCCATTCACGTATCCATCCTAATAGCCTCTCTAATCGCCGCACACTCATCAACCGTGTTTCGTGACCACAAGCGTTAAAACCAGTTATGTAGCTCTGTTTCAACCCGATACACAGCTCTGTGCGCGTGTTGATCGTATCTCCTGTCAACTAAAAAGTCGTTTACTTTAATATTATAGTAATTACGCGACAGACGTTTATGCAAATTCGTATCTTAATATCTCACTCACAATCAGTGGAGGGTTGACTTTCCCTCCAAATATAATAATATGTAGTATGCTTTGGATATCGCATATTTTTGCGTATTATCACTAAAATTACCGACGCACAATGGTTAATATGTTAATTCTGGCTGGACAAAAACGATTTTTTTCAGAAATTCCAATCCTAGTTAATCTGAAAAATGTTGTTGATAAACATAACAAAATGAACGATTTTAAAAATAATATATCTCGTTTCCTTCATTTCTTTACAAAAGTGTAACGATAATCTCAAAACACCTCAATTTTGAACATTTACTTCTCATTCCTTTAAATTAACAAATAAAGATTAAGAAAAAGAATAACTTCTATGTTACAATTTTCAGTTCTTATCCTTTATTATTAAACCAAAGTTATATTCGGACAATGAAATTATAGTTATTAGGTCATAAAGAGCCATACTTATTCTGTAATACTTTTGTTCAGCTAGAATCAGCATTTTTACCACTGTGCAACGATTAAAATACACTTGTTTGTACCAACGAAATGAACATGATAGACGATTGAGACAAATATATGATGCAACTGAATTAAACCTTCATTTATATTTTGTATAGAAATTCGCAGGATATTCTAAAAAATGCGTCGCTGCAAGTTTATATAATTTTTATAGCAAATTAACCAGCAATCGTTTTGACTGCCTTGGTAATTCTAGTGTTAAGGGAAGACTAATAAGAATATCCTCAGAAAAGGAAGGAAATAGAAAATGTAGCCTATGGCAGCTTTGTATTGATACTTGTGGTCACGCAGAATGCTTTGAAAGGAACGCTTGACCACGTCCGAACAATGGCTCTGAGAACATAGGTCGGGGTAAGAACCAGGATCACAGAAAACAGCGAGGGTGAATAGTACATCGGTGTATGAAACTACTATCGTTTTATCGTAATGGTGGTTAAGGGCGAAGAGCAATTATATGTGTATAAATAATAGATAGGTAAGGAAAGGGATGAAGAATAATAGTTTATTGGTTTCCTTTCGGATTACAAGTGAAGAAGAAATGAATAGGTAATTACATTATATTGGAGGCGTACAAAAGTTTTTATTAATATTTATTATATAATTTATCTATAATCTAATATCTGGACAATGATCTAAACTTATTCTACTGGCACGCACATAGACTAAAAATCCGTTCTTTGGCTTCCATTACCCTATTCAATATAAACTTAAATGAGATCGATCTGTACAAAATATGAATCAAGACTTATTTCAATTGCAACATATATTTTCATCAATCGTCTATCGTTTATATTTCGTTGTATATTTTACAAATAAATATATCTTAATCGTCGGTAATTTTAGTATTAATAAAAATGTGCTAAATTTGCCATCAGAATATCTGATCAGCTTATTTACACACTCTTCTAGCATTCTCACTCAATATCTTTCAATTCTGAGGTTGGAAAAAGAGGGCCAGCCTTCTCGTTTGACCCAGTGAGGACTGAAAAGGGAATAAAAGAAACACCATACAAGCGCACCGTGCAACCCCTTTTTGTCTCGTGTTTTCCTGTTGCTTCGCATGTTTTTTCTTTGTTCAACGTTTCAAAATTTACCACCCTTTATCGCGAGTATATGGGTATATGCGCGATCACGTTGCCCATGGGAAACTACTGCAGCGAGTTACACAAAGGATGACGACGACCACGTCCTGCAACCCTAATAATGCGTGTGTAGATAAGGTGACGTAATGTGCGTGCTACGTGTGCTTACGTATCTGTCGTGAATGGGAATGCGTTTTCAGGGACATGTGCGGCTTATTCGTTGTGCGCATATGTTATAATTAGACTACGGCTTTTTATGCATTTATGGGAATTTTAAGTATTGCTAAAGATACAGGATGCACACAATACGCTAAATTATATAAAATAATGGAGCAGCGATTGTTATTATAGGATATTTAAATCTTTAATACTTTTATGCGTTGGTAGATATATTTTTAATATAAAAGGAAGTCAGTATTTACAAAATTATGGTGGTAAATTTAAAATTTATTTATTTCAAGGATTACATAATTACATTACTTTTTTTCATGAGTTTATATGGTTCACCATTTTTAGTAGTTCACCATTTTATTCGAAAGATTTAATCATGGAAGAGTCTCTTTTTATAAGTTAAATATATCAACAATATTAAATTTAATAATAGGAACAATATTAACAGTTTCTTATCCATTTCTCTTTTCTTTACTTTATTTTGGATATTTAATGGAATTTTGCAAACTGTGTATTGCGTGCACGTTTGCATTTTTAAATTTCCCATAAATGCATAATCGATAGAAACCATCAACTTTAAAAGTCAGCATTTTTTTAAAAAAAATTGAAACAGATATAATGATGACTTAAACATTCCCTATTTTTACATGAACTACAATATACTTCAATTTGGTCGAAATCAGTTTACAAGAAAAGATTTGCAAAAATGAACGGAAAGATGTTGCTATTCTTTACAGAATTATTATTCTTAGACATTATTATCGAGAATTATTATTTTATTATTGTTATGAGCGAAAAAAATGAATCAATTCGCTATTTAACCATGTTAGACCTGATAATTCATTTACCTCTAAAATAAATATCTTCTTTTAACACTACCAAGGCAGTAAAAAATGACTGGTTACAAATTTCCCATAAAAGTTATTTTGCAACGGTACATTACTTAGGATATTCTGTGTTTTGTTGTAGAAAATATAAATGAAGATTTATTGCAGGTCCTTCAATCACACAGGCTTTTCAAATGTCTACCATTTTTATCTCTTTGATAAATATGCATACTTTAGTCGTCGATAGTTCTAGTCTTAAATATGTTAATTCACATTTAAAATTCTAGGATCTGAAATCTATGTAACTAATCCTTGCAATTGATTATTAACTCCATAATTGAAGTGTTTATGCGCGAATAAACATGTAGAAACAGTTCTATAGATCATACGCGTTGAGATTGCAGAAGAAAATAACTATCGAAGAGAATAACGATTAGCTAGAAAAAGGTGTGTCACTGACACGTGAGGAAAGGTTTCACGGAAACGGATGTCGCGTGATGTGTCTGGAGGATACTCGTTGTTTATGCGTTCCTTGCACACTTGGACCGCAGTCAGGCTTTGGCTTCGCCACCAAAAAGGAGTAAAGGAGCCACAGGAGCAAGACTGAGATCATGCTTCCCCGATAACTCACGTTTGTATAGCAGTGCGTGAGCCTAACCAGTCTGCAAAGCGTGGCGAATTTATGGTGGTGCCCGTGTATATGCGTACAGTACTCATCAAAAGCTCCAGCCTTTAGTTAACCATCAAAATTAGTCAATGTTCTGCATTTACTTCTGACGCAAACATTCAATAATCGATATAATCGACATTTGGTAATTGATAGGTTACCGAGACTGAAACAATATTTGAAGATAAAGGTACAGGTAGTACATACGATTCTATAATAATTTAACATATTGTACATTTTGGTGCATTTTACGAATAAGTTGGCGTAGAATTGCGAATTGTAAAAATCGGGATTACTTTTGATCATTGCTATTACGAATTGATGGTTTCTATAATTGACGATTTCTGAATTTACCTCGCGTGTTTGTATAATAAATTGGTCATAAGAATTTACTAGGTATAATTATTCTTACTTCAAACTGGAGTATAAGCATTTGGTGCAATAACTGAAAATTGAATGTTGTTAATATAAGAAGCTTTATCCTTTATATTTTGTTTACTTTTGTATATTTTATTCTGTTTGTTTCTCGCTAGCATAGTTCGTTATACACTATTATTTCTCCGTTAGATAATTTCTGTAATTTTAGTTAAAATATGTAAAAGAAGAAATACAGAGTATAATATCTAATTATATGAAAGTACTATGAAATAATACAGGAAACTTTCTTGTACTACATTAAATACATAATAATAATATGCAAAATAAAAGAAAATCAGCAATTATCGTTGAGTGCACAAAACCATTCGACATATTTATTTTTAGTGTTTTTAAGATATCAACTTAAATCATCATTTTCCGAAGGAAACAATATCTACTACAATTATAGATACGATATTTGACTATTCATAAATAAACATTGAATTTTGTAAAAGAGGGCGTCGAATTGCCCCTAATAATTAGCAATAATTAATATCCACTTAATAATAAATATCTTCAGAAAAAAAGATCAAACTGACAAAGAATAAAAGTTACTAAATAATATTTTAGTAGGTATAGGAATATTTTATATTGTACCGTAAATTTATTAATATAAGTGAAGTGTTTGCAATGGAACTGTTATAAACTCTTATTCAGTGCTGTACGTAATGAAGTGTGCGTAGGTGCGTCCTTTGAGTGTATGCATTTATATGGGGAACACATGGGAAATGGCCGGGCCCTTTGAATACTCCCTATGGGGGCTGATTCCTTGGTAAGGCCACGCATTGCCCCTTAGGCCCTTCAATCCTACCTGTCCTTAAAATATTTCAATACTCTTCTATTTTATACCAACTGTAACACGCGAATTATGTGCGTGTCAATTTCCCCTCTTATTAATTGATGGAAAATTACAAGACAGGATAATAATTGATTTCAATCTGAACATAAAATTTAGAAACAAAAAAATAGATATAATATAGGTAACGTTAATAAATAGTGTGATAATATACATTTTTTGTTTAAGCTTCAATTAATTCGTATTTAATTATTAAGTGCTTATAAGACCATTGAGTTAAACTTATCAATCGATATTAAATTTCATTAAATGTATGTATCATAATTCGCATAGTTCTATAATAATTGTTACGACAACGTGTAAGTACGTATATTTGATTACATTAACAATGTTCATTAAATTAAATGAATACACTTTAGTAGATTACAATTAGATGAAGGCAAGATAGTTGAACTATCATTAGTTTACTATTTTCTTATTTATAAGCCCAAATTAATATTTAAAATACAACACATACGATAATAAAAACCATCCACTCTAAATAAATCCAATTCCATTAATATACATATGCACCAAACCTATGAATATCAAATACAATATAGAAGTAACACAATTAAATTAAAGCTGTTCTACATTTTTTTTTCCAGAGCAAAACTATTTTATATGAGAAAAAACTTGTACGCAGAAAATTGCAAAGTTTGCAAATAAAAATTGCGATTGACACGGACGCCCATTCATTCGCTTGAATCGTGAACATTCGATTTTGCCCGCGTTGAGCGCAATGCTACTCCCACGCCTCGATCTCCTTTACCAGATGTTTTCCTGGTAAAAATTCTCGTTCTCTATTGTTCCACCCTAATTAATGTCCGCAACAACGGTTTACGCCCCTCGGTCAATGGACACGTACGACTTTACGTTTCATGCGTCCCTGTTAGCTTGCGCTGTCACTTATCCAATATCTGTAAGCAAAAAATGGCCATTGACAACGGGGCGGAGCAAGATGAATGGGCTCCTTCATAGCATATACACATGTATGTGCGTACGACATAACGTACGGCTGTTAATCAATGGAAACATTGTTATTACGTGTATAAGTATTTAACGTTTACCTTAGGTCAAATTTCACCGCAAGATCATTTTTCTTAATATTATCACATATAAATAGTGTTGCTTCCTAACTAAATTTACGGTGTAAACTACTAATGTGTAGGTATTTATATTTGTTTTCAATTATCGATTTACATTAAGAAGCAGCGGCTGAACTAGTAAGAAAATTTTTCATGAGAAACACTTTTTTTATTATTAAGTGGAACATAATAAAATGAAAATGAGTATTATGAAAATGCTATTGCGTTTCGTTATCGTTTTAGTAAAGTCAAACTATTTTTTAATTTTTAAGATATGGTTTTTCATGGCCGAACAAATTAGAATGTATAGAATCAGTTTTGCGTCACAATTTCTTTTAGTCTTTACAAATTTTATCATATATAAATAGAACATATTTTAAAGATTGAAAAATAGTTTAAGTTTCTTAAAACAATAACGAAAAACATTGTAATATTCACTTTCATTTTGTTATGTTCCATTTCATAATAGAAGATGTCTTTCATGAAAATTTTTATTATTAGTTCAGTTTCTCCAGAAAAGTTTTGGATTTTATGGATATTCATGTAGTCTACCAACTATTGCAAACATAAATTCATAATATTCTTGCAATATTAAATAGCAATAAAAATTTGTAATTATATTGGCTGTTTTTATTCATAACATTAATTTTGTGAATATTTATGCAGTCCACCAAGCATTGTAAACATAATTTAATAACGTTCTTCCAATATTAAGTGGGTCGTTTTATGCCAAATCGATAATTTTTTCCCCACGATATCTAGGATTCTGTTCAAATTAAAATATGTTGTAGTCTATGCGAAATTTGGGTGGGGGATTTAAGTGACCATATTGTGGGTAACACAATTGTTTAAGAAATACACGCCTTCAAAGTTTACAAATATACGAAAACTATCATTACAAAAGTATTTTTATCTCTGAAACTATTAAAGATACGAAGTTCGTTCGTTTTCATTTTAATCGTAAAAATATGGCCTATTCATATAAATTTTTGTTAAGATGAAAAAGTTTGTGTTCAATATTGCAAATTATAAACAAATTTTAATTTTGCGAGTTTGGCTTATTCGTCCCGGTTTCTTATGACGTTTTACAAATTTCAAAAATTCTACGAGAGAAAAATCCTTTATCTACAAAAATAATTGAAGGCTATCTACAAAATGGTACACATACATATAATTGATTAGGATTATGATCAGTTCTGAACTTATAAACGATTGATCTTGTAAACAATATAAAAACAGGATGAAAGTATGTTGCAACCCAATAAACTCTGAACACGCAAATGAAACGAGTATCTATTGGATAAACGAAATATCTGTGGTCATTACAGCAAGAGGTATTCTCATTCGCAAATGAATCGCGTTACCGTCGATAAATTGCGTTATTGAGTGGAACGTGGTTAATGAGGGCGCGTCGAACAATCAGGGCGCTCGATAATCGAGCTTTTTTTTAAATACAAAATGTCGCATCGCGTAACAGGTTAACACGCGTCGAGTAGGTGAACTTTACAAATGTAACGCGGCCAGCTTATCGGTAATACATCGCTGTACCTTCTGTTTTCCTGTGTAATTGCAAACTTTACTTTGTTTACAACGATTTGTTGCAAACCTCGTTATCACACGTACAAAACTGCAATGCGTGTTGCAGGTAGCCTTTTACACCGTTAGGCCTACTTTCCTCGCAAAATTTTACAAAACACCCTCCTCGTTCTGCAGCTCTCCTACCACCTTTGTTAACCGTGTAACATTCGCCAATATTCATTTTGCAATATTGTAAAGTTTAACTACATATAGAACGCTCGAACGTTTACAAAAATGATCAATAATTAACGTAAAGAAACGCAACAAATACGGTAAATTCTCAAGGAACTTCTCCCTGTTTGACATTTAAATGATGTAAGATTTTTTAATTAGGTTATATAATAAATGTTTTAGAAGCGAATCGATCGTGTAACAAACCCCGATGGAAGTGGCGCACGGATTCGTTGCTCGAAGCTTCTAAGTTCCTAATAATCGCGTATCTCGTTTGTTATAACCCATTTCTTTCCATGAATGGGCCAACCGCCACACTTCCCACCGATTCTTCCTATCTTCTCTTCACCTGCCTTTATTTGGAGGTGGCTCACCCCTTCGTTCACGTCATCATCGGACATTGATTCATTGAAGCGGACCAGAATAAACTCCCGCAATGTTGATACTTCTCTAATATCATGGCAACGTGCATAAGCCACCTCCTTAGCGTCGTTTAATCTGTTTAGCAGACCTCGTTTGCTTTTTAACGTTGAACAACCACGCATTACTTGACGTTATATGTATGTACATGTATTTGACATTTGAGATACGACTGACGCAGCTTCACGCCGTTTTTCTTAGAACTTCTTTAACATCGTTGGGAGATTTTGTGTAGAAAGAGAGGATGCTGAATGCTTTTACTAATTGTAAGCTATTTTTATCAGAAAAATAAGCTCGGGCAATTCTTCATTTTTGACACGTGATAACAAGTTTCGCATGTAGCGTTATGTCATGCCACCTCGAATAGCAATTAAGGGTGTCAAGTTTCAGTCCAGTTTGAATTCGGGTCAAATAAAATTAGAAATGTTTAAATTTTATATTAGAATTTAAATTAATATCGATTTAAAAAAATGGTATCTTCATTTACATACGTTTCTTTAACTTGCTTATTGAATCGTTCCTCGATCAGAAATTTTGTCCAGCAAAACATTAACAGTTAATTCGTTGTGTTCTTGTAAAAGTCAATACAATAATACATTTTTAATACAAATGCAACCATATATGAAAAATAAGTATTTGATGTTAGATATTATGTAACAATTTAGAGGACAAACTAACGCGTTATGCTCAGTGAGAAGGTTGAGACGAAGAGAAATATTTCTTGCTAACATACAACATTACCTATCCGTTTATAATTTTATATTTTATAAATTTTCACAACATCTTGATTATTCTAAACTATACCCTAACATATATTACCGTTTGAAATTTAAAATATGTATGGAGACTTCTGTGACTGACTAATAATACTTTATTGATTTCATTTCGGATTACAAGCATTCCGCTTTATTTACAACATGTGTAATCTTATTATACCTCTATATATACGTATTTACATACATATCATGCTCTATTTCTGTATCATAAAATTAACGAAACACAGCTTGTAACCTAGGGTAGATGTCCCTATTACTGTCTGTATCCGTATACTCGCCATTTGAACTATTTTATGTAATAGCTAAATAACGTATGAAGAATCGAGACTGAAAAAAATTCAATACTAAATTTGGACCTCACTTTTATGTAACAATGCATGGACGTTGCATATATGTTTATATTTAACATTTAAAGATAAATATTAGGAGGTGAATGTGTCGTTTGAGCATAAAAACACGATTAATATACTGTAAGTGGAAAGTATGGAAATTTGTATGATGCAGTAAAGCCGATGCTTGTTACGATTTATCTTCTATCCGTCGTACAAACCGACGTGCTAATACATTGTGGCGGCAACGTCAAGGCCATTTTTTACATTTTTCCTATTCTCTTCGAAACTTTCACTTTCACTTCCTGTCTTCAGTTTTCCTCACGGTCGCGCGAGCCTCGACAATGTCCACCAACATTTGGCGGCCAGGCCCGCGCGATCCTTAACCGACTACCTCCGAAATTTTACCCGCGCTTCTTCACTTTCTCTTTTATTACCTCCTTCCGTCTTCCTTAGCTTTTCCCGCGTTTTTCCAGCGTTTCTTTCCTTGTTCAATTCTAACGCTGTCCTTCTTTTCACCAACCTTTTTTAAGGACTTGCAAGTCCAGCCGCGAGAGAGTCTTGTTTCGACTTCCATACTTCGTAGTTCAGTCAGTGCGTCTTGCCGTTGCCCCCACGTCGCGTCAAGTAAAAAATAAAAACTTATAAAAAGTAAGAACGCTTCAAGCATTACTACCACCGCGCACCCCTTCAACATAAATATAAGGATCATTTGTATTTAAGTTGCAACTTTTCAAATAACAGTAATTGAGACATTGGACTTTGTTCCATATTTTCAATGAATTAGTAATTAATATATCGTATTTAAAAAATCATCATAAGTAAAAGAGACGTTAACTAATGTTGTGCTCCAAAACGGAACGATTATTAAGTTAAAAATCTTGTAAAATAATGAAATGAAGTTGCGCGATAAACTTAAAGTGGCAGCAATTGGGACATCTACCTTTTATAAAATATTATATGTCAAACAAAAACAAAAACAGCTTATAACCTATGTAGGTATATATTTATACAGTACTGTCTTGGATATTGGCCAGGGTTTGGCCTTAGATATTGGCCGGTCGCTATCCCCACCTGTTCTTGGAACTGGCTTCGGAACTGTTCCGGTGGCCAAGTACATATGTTTTTACACCTACCGTGAAATGTCGATGAGCCCTGCTGTTTATCTCTATCTCACTCGCTCTCTATGAACAAAGAGACACTCAGGATTTCCTGAAAGATCTACCTCCCTTCAACTTTGGCCAGATTCGGTTCCGAACCTCGGTCAATATCCAAGGCAACACTGTATATATATATATAATATCCTATTTCAAACAAAGAAGTATACCAACAGGTATTATTCCTTACTGTACTGCATATAATGCAATACATTCCTACTTATATGACACAACCAGAATCGATCTTTTCAACAACGGAATAAGGTTTCCCCTGTCTCTACCACGTGTAGAAGCACCGCTTGTGAACGCCCCTAAGTTCAAACGCCAGCTGTGCGAAACCCCTGCAGGGAAACAAGATCTACTGGCAGCTAGCAATCAATGACTGCACGTTGCGACTCGTTTAATGAATAACGGGAGCAGTTACCCTCCTCAGGGGTTGAAAATTACCCCCTGCGAGCTCGTGTTATCCTGCTACCAAACCGCCCTTGTTTTCCAATAAATACAAAGTGTGCGACTTGCGCGGGCCACAGTTAGCAAAAGATATTCATCTGAATTAGCACCCTTGAGGAAGGGTGAACCGGTGACATCACGACGCCATTGGGAACCAATAAAGACGATTAGTGAAAATATCGGTTAGACCTTCTGGAAATAATGAAAGCCTGCTCCGTTTCCGGTCGAGTTTCCAGCAAGCTTGCGAGCGGTTGCCGTTCGATTTATCGATTCCTCTGGTAGTCGACTGTGCAAGGAAACCTCTAGTTCGTGTATACCGTCCGGTTCCACGAACCAATCGGGAATTCCTATTCCCGATCGTCGAGCACCCTGTATTTATTGGCTATCGAACTCGTCGATACGCACCCCCGTGCGGTTGATGAGCTCTCGATACCTCAAGTTCTCCCAAGATATTTGCCCCGTCGTTTATCTTACCTCGACCAGGTCGCCGACTAATGGAACGTGAAATACGAACAGAATGGAGAGGTAGAGTTGATTGGCTTTTTTTTTAATATTTTTTGTCAGCGCGTGAACGGGTGAGAGAACAGAGTAGATTGTAGTACGTGGAATGTGGAATACGTTAGATGATCCTAATTGTAAGTAGTCTATTTTAGATCTTACTTTGTTGCAGAATTATTAATTTAGTGGTAAAATGGAGAATAAATTAGGAACTGAAAAGATTTCGATTCGATTTTTTACTTTTTAAATATATGATAAACTTTGTGGTATTTGAGGGGTAGGTTTTATTGTACGTATACTTTTATATATTTTTTTATAAAATATGCGTATCGTTTGGCCAAGATTAAGGTTAATATTAGGGAAATTAGGGACGCATTGAAGATAATTTGTCGGAATACAACTCTTTTAGATAATATGGAGATATTGTTATTCGAGAGTTATTGCTCCTATAAATGGTTCTGTATCCCTGTTCAAAAGGCATAGCCATCCGCAAACCTCCTTGTCGCATTAGTTTCCAATAATCCTCGATCTCTTCTACGTCTCTTAAATGATTGATAGGAGAATAGTAGGTCATTATCTTCTTAGCAATCTCTACTAAAGAAAGATACAAGTTCTATCACATACTGTATACATAATTCGAATAAATTAAAATGCGGTGAAAGTATGTAGTAAAAAATAACATTACAAAAATTTGTAAGAATAATGGCGAAGAATTAAAAGAGAATATAATTTTTTAGAAACTTCAACAATAATCATAAATTGATCACAAATTTTTATTTGCAAGTATAAACCAAGGAATCGAATTTTATCTAAGATTATAATAACAAAATATATAACTTGAACAATATTGCAAGGGACAGAAACAAAAAATTGTATAGGTAATGCGCTTCGTGAATCAAATATTCCTTCATTACGTTCTTTGTTATTAAATTCTCTTTGTTTAATCAATACCAAATTGCCAGCTAACATCTGACTGCACATATTCAAATAAATAAATGCATGCAGACAATTATGCAAATTCCTATTTTTACAAGCATAGTTAAAAAAAATGGGACCCTTACAATGATCTTCTTCATCCGTTAAATATTGTAACGCGTACTTTACTTTGGATCTTTTGCCTATTTTTCTGCATTATGTACATATAAAATGTACTTTTTTGAAAATTTAAATTTTGCATAAATACATAAAAATTCGCAGTCTAATCACAACAGTTGAGAAAGTAAGCTAATCTATTAAAAAAGTATCCACCAAATCCCAGAGGCGGATTTAAGTTTTTGCTGCCCTAGTTATTATATTTGCCCCCTCCCCCCAACTTAAATGCTCATTTTAGTTGAAAAAATTCAGCATAGGTACAAGAAATAGGTAATGAATGTTTGGCCAACTCATGATGAGTAAATTGTAAAATTAATTAAGGAGAAAAATTTCATTTCTACCTGGAAATCAGGAATTAATAATCATACTGTTACAAGTGACTGGTGTCAACATAACCGAAAAGGAAAAGAGTGGGTATCATACAATAATATGCTAACGAGATAAAATTCAACAAAGTCAAATACATGGATAAACGGTTAACTTTATCAACTTTGACAGTAAGATTGAATGTCTTTCTTAAAATAACCATTCTAAATCGCAAAGGGAGTAAAAAATCTTTGCTTTTTTACACAAATCAAATTTCATTTTGACATTTATAATATTTCCTATAAATAGATGGTCTATGCTGTACTTAATCAATGCCTACACCTAATTCCTTCCCAATCTCCCAAAATCCTAAAACGAGCCTAATCGCGTAAGCCAGAACAGCCGCAAAATCATCTTCCATACTTACGCGCAGACCGCAATCATGGCGGTTTCGTGGCTACAGCGGAAGCACCCAAGCCTCTCTCCGACCGCAGGGTGGCTTCCCCCCATTCGAAGCGCATGGGCTGTGTCGGATCCCCTTCCAGTAGCTCGCAGGAAGAGTGAGCTCCATCGCCGTATGCTCGCCTGGCAGGGTGGCGGGCAACGGCGACGCTTCGTCCCTCGAAAGGAGCCGATAAAAACCTCCGGAGCATCTTTTTCTCGGGCCGACTTTCAGCGGGCGACCACCTGGAGACAGGCAAGGATCCTTGGACACAAGGATCGGCCACTTAAGCAGCTTGCCATCTCACTACGGCCAGGATTGTATGTTGAGGGAGAGGGTTGCGCAGAGGATCGCGGATCGGCCGCGCAATTTACGATGTCTTTTTACAAACGTCTTCTTCTTCGTTTTTCCTTCGACCTTTTTTTCGCGTTCTCTTCGATGCCGCGAATGTGTGCACGCACACCAATCCCGAGTTATCGATCTCTGTCGATGATGGCTGACAGCGCCACCGCCAGCCACCCCCGTCGCGCGCATATTTCCACATGCATATACGCCACAAGCGCAGGGTGCGAGCGTCGACGAAGCACAGGATAGACTACCCCATTGTTATATAGAATCATCCGGAGGCTACCTGGCTCCCTTTCCAATTTAATGTCACATCGTGACAGATTAATAATTTAGACTAGAATAAGACAACAGTGTTTTTAAAGCGATGGGAATTATGAATAAATATTGCGGTACGCACGTGTCTTCGACATAATTGATCTGTGAAATCCAGGTCTATAATAATGTGGATAGAATGTATATATTCGTACGTATTGCAATTCTATTATTTAATCCTCTATAAGAATTTAATTTACCTTTACGATGGCATTATAGAAAGTTAACTTTACCAACTTTGATGCTTGAATGGAATATAAGTCTTAAAATAACCATTCTAAATCGTAAGAGGCATAAAAATCGTCTGAGTTTTTACACAACTGGAATTTTAGTTTGAAATTTATGACGTTTCCTATAAATGAGTGGTCTCTCCTGTCTTTAGTCAATGATGCGAGTGTAGGGTGCAACTGGCTACTCTTTCGATATTTACACGTATTCCACTGTTTTATGGTTTTGTACTTTAGGTAATGACATTGTCTAGCTAAGGATGGACCACCCATTTATAGGAAACATCATAAATTTAAAACTGAAATACCGATTGGGTAAAAAAACAAAGATTTTTCTACGCTCCTTACGATTTAAAGTGGTGATTTTAAGAGTTAATTATTTTCCAAAGTCTTTTCCTTGTTGAAAATTGATAGTATTTGCCATGTGCTTATTTCCTACTCTTCCTGTGTCCATTGGAGATTTCATACAAAAAACAACCCCTGCCAAAGTTAGCAATCTTGTTCACGAGGTTCATAACGTAATAATTTAACCACTCGCCTTACGAATTTTTCAGGAGTCGTACTTTGTAGCGTTAGTTATATGTTATTATAATATTCTATCGCGTGCAAAGCACTAAAATATTTTATGTAATTTATACTGGATAATCTTCAACATTAAGGACCAAAATTATTCTTCTGGTTGAAGTTAAAGTTTATTACAAATACATTATAAAACAAGAGTTTAATTACATATAATTGACTCTGCAATGTAATTACGAATAATATCAACAAAAATAATGTAATACGACGAAAACTTTGCAAAGAAAATTGAAATTTACTACAGAAAAATTAAAAGCTGTACCGTACTTTTTTGCTCATCTGGCAAATGATAAAAACTGGCAAGGGTTACTTTTTCTAGGAACGTTTCAATTATATCAATACGTCCTGTATAAGAATTGTCTACAAATAAAAAATATTGAATGAAGATACGAAAAAAATTCTTAGTAGTTGTAACCACGAAAGGGTTAAGAAAATTCTTCCAACCAACGTCCTACTTACATTCCACTGTATAAAAACGGAAATTCTTCGTAATGGAGGGTTTAATTCTCCACGAAATAAAAGATAATCGAGTTCGTAGTATAAAAACAACCCTTCAGAGAGACTACCCCGCCCTTCTCCTGCTTTCCTGTTGTAAAAAGCCTCGAGCCATTCCAAATCGAAGCCCAGTTTGACTACGAAGTCGATATACATACGTCCCTGCTAAAGTCGAATGAAGAGAAATACCCAGGATTTTTCGACCGGCCGATACTTTCTTAGCTACATAAACCGCTGTTCCAACATTCCTTCTTTTGTCTGCCGACGATCTTCTGGATCTGATGAGACAACATGAGAGACAATGATGGAATAAGGTACTGCTATTTTACTACATACGAGAGATATCAAATTTACAATCAAAAACTCATTTAACCCTTTGACTACGGTGCGATATTAGAGTGACTGTCGCCACTACGAAGAGTTGGTATAATTAGAATCGCAACGCATTGTTCGCATCTTAAGCTGAAGTGTATAATAATAAAATGTTACATCGCTATTAAGCTAAACCTTTGTTATGTATTGTTATATTACATAATGGTAAATTAGGAAATGAAATTTATGTTGTATTATATAAAATCTGCTAGACGTATTTATACGCGTTTCGCAGTCAAAGAGTTAACTAACAAAATTATAACGGGTTATCGATTTTTAAAATTTCACATTGTAATAAATAATAATAATAATAATCATTTATTTAACGGGTAAATCACATATACGTAAGTCGCTCGTTTACTAAATTGATTAACTCCACGAAACGAAAAGTAGAGAAATTGGTGAAGCAAATATATATTCTTCTTTAAAATTCCTTTCAAAATTTATATTGAAATAAACGCTATAGAATGTATTATTATAGACGTAACTTTTATCTAACGGCATATAAAATGCACAAAGTAACGTATAATCGTTATTAGTTTTATAAATTGTTTAATATTCCTTGACTAAAGACATTTCTCACATTTTGTGGCGTTAAACCCAATTATTAAAGAAATTTATTTCAAATATAAACAGTTAATCATCAATCTAGTGCTTTCGCATTAAAACTTTAAAAAATTCAAAAAATGGATTTAATGGCTTTGGCTTGTGAACAGCTCATATGTGCGGATTGGTTTTCCAAAGAGATAGAATATTTAAATGTGAATCAATATGAACGGTTAACGGGTGCGTGAGACCGTATGAATCTATAATGGCATAAGAGTCGTATGTAAATATGTATTGTGCGTAGAATAAGTGTAATTACCAATAAGAAACTAGAACAAGTGTAATGAGGGAGCGAGACCTCTTTAGGCGAACCGATACATTCACACGTGACCTGTAGTGTTCGAAATATCTATGTGTGTATTTACCTTCAGTACGAATAATCAAGAGTAAGAGAGCAGATGTGAACATTTATATCGTTGTTCATGTGTTTATCTATATTCATTTTCAAATATAATTTAGTTGTTTTGTAATTTGGAATCATGATCCGCTCACAATATATACCGAGCGCAAACTATAAACGTGCGGCGATAGGGAAACGTTGTGTATGCGTATTGTAGGTATAGATATGAATTACTATAACTGTCGGTAAACCTCTTTAACTAAAATGCTGCCCTATTACAATGGAAACACGAAAGTGAGTGACGAACAAATGCGACAACATCGACCCGCAACATATATACCGACACGCAAAGGAAAACGCATTTTTTGTTGCATTTCCCGTTTTCTAATGTGTTAATTTTATTTATATCGGTAATTGCTTCACGTAACAAGTATAGCATGAATAAGTTCCCCCACAGTTATTCCTCAATAAGGAAACAGTTTCCATTTGCAACACCTAACGCATGTCCTGAATTTATTAACTATCGATTGGCTCTCCGCGCAGCCTGTTTAATATCGGATCAATTGATAATCAAATTTGAAATTCTTTCTGGGAGTAAAAAGATGAAAATTGAAGTCAGTTTTGGATAATTTTATATAACGATGGAGTATCAGAGTTACTTTGAATTATTCTTTAAAGTCGTGTAATTACTCTGTCGTGCTGCTCTGCAATAAAGAATGTAAAGGAAAACGAAGTTTAAGGATGTTTAGGAATAAAAAGTGGTGTGCGCTGAAATCTACCCTCTACGTCATATACTATCCGTATATTCCATCTAGGCTGCCAACATCCACTGACCATTGTAAGGCAAACTTCATTGTCTATGCTTTTTACTATTCACGCTATTTGCATAATATTTCCTTTCCTTCGATTGCAGAATACAAATTATGTTATTGCACAATAAATTTCGATTTTCAGTAATCTCTCAGCGATTTTAAGATCATAAAGCGTTTAACGATTTACATAGATACGTTTATCACAATGGTAAAAATATGTTGATTCAGACGGTTCTTACTTCGATTAAAAATTTGTTCATTTTCCAACCAATTATTATCGGTGCTTATTAAAATCTTTTATCGCAAAAGTGACATCATCAACTTAAGCGTTAATTATTACCAAATATCTGCATACCAAATAAAGTAAAAACACAGCTATATTTAAGCTGAATAACTGTACGTAAATAATTTATTAAAATTACTAAAGAATTCATCTTATGAGAGGAGTAATTTCTTAACTCTTTCGATTCTTTTATCCTTTCTTTTCCTCTCTTTTTAAAAGGTTGCAATAGTCTACCGTTTGTTTTAATTGCATCGATGATGAATACTAAATTGAGATTTTTATATCTTAAAATGTAAAAATATTGAAAAGAAATATTTTTACATATGTCCGTCTTCGCAAAGATATTTAAAAAGGGCACATAAGAAAATTTGTATGCTAGTAAATATTTTTTCCGTCTGTTCCTTCCAAGAAAGACTGCGACCGTTTTAATTACTCTAATTGGCGTTTATTCGTGCGGTATTATCAATATCTATAATTGGCTCGATAAATTGGCGGGGAAACGAAATGGAAGCGGAAAGGCTTGGGCAATCAAACTGGTCCAGAGGTCGTGTAAGATGAAATAAATACCAGCTACCTCTGCATGAAAGCCGGATCAAAAGATGTTGAAGATCATCTCGAGAAACGGTCCACTCTCGCAGCATCTCGATCATCTCTTCTCGTGAAGTCGACGTCATTCGATTGCTCTGCGTCTCTCGATAAAATCGAATGACTCTTGGGTTACCAACCTCGGCGGGCAAATTTAAGTCCCACAATACTCTTTCTCCTTCTTCGTTCGATCTTCAGAAACTCAATACATATATCTACACAGTGTAAAACGCAATACGGTAACAAGTTATTCAAATTATAAAATTCTAGGTTATCATGTGGGCTATTTGGATACAATTAAAGAGTAACGTCCGGAATTGGTCAAAGGAACAGATGACGTTTTGTAATAAAACATCCGAAAGTCGAGGTTTCCTTGTTGCTTACTTGCAGGGCTGGGGTAAAATTTGAAGTAGTGATAAAATATTCAAAGCTGAAGTATAGACAAATACCTATAAGCAAATATTATTTGGAAAAACTATTTCATTTATAATTAGTATTTATATAACCTACTATTTGGAAATATTATTTATTAAATGTTCGAATCGCGACGCAAAATCATATTTTCTATTTAAACTTGGATTTGAATATAAAAAATAGTAAATGAAAAACAAAGGTGATACAAATTAAAAATCTATCTGTAACATGTAATATTGTAACAACATTTTTTTGCACCTGTGCAAAGTTTATTTCGTTTTGCACGATTACTGTTAATACTTTATCGAAATTCATTAAAAGATGATATATTCAAAAAGTGTATCCTGTTTAATAGAAATAAAGCGAATCGATATCTGATGTAAATTGCTTTTGCGCAATATTTACAGTTACTTATAAACAAAATAGAAATCTTGGTTTATCGATAAAAGTACGTATATCGTGCTGTAAAATGTTAAAGTTGAAAGCTATTTACTTGCCACTATAGTTTGAAGTATTATTATTTAAAGCACTATATCCTTATGCTTCAATGGAACATATATTAAATACATATAAAATATACTAAAATATATCTTTAAAATACTAATTCTTTATGTAATTGCTATTTCAAGGAAACGTTTATTTGCCAAATCCTACATCGTTTGGAGAAATAAAAATATTTCATTTTATTTACGGTGGCTCAAAGTAACACTCGGAAACTTATATTTGCATGCTTTAAGAAACGATTGATAAGCATTTGAATTCCGAAGCATTTAAATTTCCAAGTGTTCAAATTTCTAAAATTTTGAATTTCCAAGCTTTCATATTTCTATGCATTTGAATATCCAAGTTTTTGAATATCCAAGCCTTTGCATTACTAAGCTTTCGGATTCTCCAGCGTTTGATTTTCCATGCTTTTTGGATTCCCCAGCATTTTCATTCCCATGTCTTTGGATTTCCAAACTTTTCAATTTCAAGCATTTGTATTAACCCTTTCGTTACGGCAACTTAAAATTCAAAAGTGTTTCTAATGCACAGATGAGGATAATTTATATTAATTTAGGAATAGTGTAAGGGCAAATATTTAAATACTTGATATTATTAATTGAATCGTAAAATAATACGACGAACTATTTTAATATTATTGATATGTAGAACAAAGTATAGTCGTGTTTTAACAAACGATGGCCCAGTTTTTGAGAACGTATGTATACGTTCTTCGTAGCGAAAGGGTTAACGGAAGCGTCCATCAACTTTTCAAATCGTTCGAATAACTATGAACGGTACCGTAAGTGTCCAAGATTTTCTTTAAGCCACTGTATCTATTTGAAAAATCTATTTTTCCCAGCACAGTTTATTTTGGTACATCGATCAAATCCTATTTGCCATCCCTGCTCTATTCAGCCCTCGATTCGACCGCTGTCCGCTATACGTTGACCCGTACTACTTCTAAATGAAACCCTATGTTTACTTTGCGTCACGCAAGCGCATGCGTAAGCACGTGGCGACTTCATGTGTTTCGACACGAATGACTCCTCGCAATGCTGCAAGCCTGTTACAAACGAAGCACAAAAGTGAGTGGTGAACAAATGGTAGACGAACAACGGCAACGTGGTAACGACTAAGTGATTGTAAGAAAGCGAATGGCGTTGGTCAGTTCGCAGAACGGTTAAGATGGCGACTCATTTTCTCTCCTTTCGCATGGCTTCGTGGCGATTTCCACACGGCCCTCCGGTTATACGCCAGTGTCACGCGAGATTTTGCCTGTCCATTGGTTCGGTGAACGGTTGAATGCGGAAACGATACGTTCCTACTGCGATATGCGAGCCTGATAACCACAGGACAAGAATGCGAGTGGTGAACCAATAGCCAAGAACGAGGCGAGACGAGAAGAACGCAAAGTGGTACACGGTGAATGGAAAGTAGGTAAAGATGTATAGTTTGATGATAATGTGGCGCCGGTCTTTTAAACGTGTCCCTGAGCCCTCGGTGGAGTTGATATGTATACTTACGTGTAGTGAATTTAACGTTGCATTGCAGCGACTCCTTTCAAAAGACGCAGAGTAACTAGAGAAATAGATTCTTTTTATATAGATTTAACGTCTACTACAAGATTAACTCATCCGCGACTGTCACTTAAATTGGCTGAATTCGTAAAAAGTGGATAATCGTAACAAATTAATTCACTCAGTCAAGATGTAAGCTATTACTGTGTTCGCCTCGAGTATCCCATTGCTTTGTAGTTTATCTATATACGTTATATATACATACAATATGATAAAAATTCGCATAGACACGATTTCAAGTAACAGCTAACTGGCAATTGTTTTGAATAAATTCGTCGTGAACATCGTTTAATTCATTTCTAGCGCAAAAGGTTAACGACAAAATTTTGTTTATATTTGGAAAAATATTGGATGCACAAATTAATTCAGCTCCTTCATCTTTGAACTCTTGGCATCCGTATCAATTCGAAGTCGCCATTGTTCTGTTTTTCAATTGGCAGATTAGCTTAATAAATGTGACAATGCTGAAAATGTTGAATATTAAAATGTATATATTAAATGATATATCAAATATAATAAATATAATAAATATTAAATCTTATAAAATCCTGAAGGCTCAGAATGAATTGGTACACATGATAGAAAATAATTTAAAGAGATCTAAATAAAAGAGGAAGTTAAGGTTGTAAAGATACGATATACATTTTTATAATAAGTTTATGTTTTACCATATGGTAGTATAATAATTACAATTATTACTGTTATAGTTATCAACTGATTATATTGAGCGAATACTGAGAAAGGTACACAATGAAACAATTCATGGCATGACATTCTTATACATCATCTTCCAGTAATCATATCTATCTCGCATTAAATTATTCTCCATTTTTAATTCTTCGTTTATGTTCATGTAATTATTATCGCTTCCCATTCTTTCCCAATTTACTGTGACATCGTCGTCCAATTGAGATGTTGGATTTCTGAAAATAAAAATTATGAATACGCCAATTTAATAAGTATCGAAAGTACAATTGAATTTGCGAATATTAATGTATTTATTATTGTACAAAATTACGAACCCATCCTTCGCAAAATTCGTCCAAAGTCTGGTCATAATACGTGTCATCTTATCCGCCGACGAATTTGGTTCTGGTAAATTTTTTAACAGATGGGCATAGAATAGGTAACCCACGTCATCACCGTGTGCAACTCCTGTTAAATATCAATAAGCAATGCAAATATTTGAAGAGAAATGTTTAATATACATCTAGGGCTACTTTTACAATGATAACGTACCGTGTAAATACAGTCAAGCAAATATTGATTAACGACATAGTATAAAACTTGTGTGAAAAGTACGCAAACTATATAAAAAGTAATTTGAAACATACAAAAACACTTCATTTAACAAATATGGCACACATGTGTATCACAATTGGACACTATACGACTAAATTTTTATTCGAATAAATATTTGAATAAATGTGGACGAATAAATATTTATCCAAATAATCCTCAAATAAGTAGTTCGAATAAAGTAAAATCATTAAAGAATAACAAATAACTGTTTACTAAATAAAATCGTTATTTGTTATTCACAAATAAATCTGGGGTATTTATTCGTTATTCGTTGTTTATTATTTGAAATAAACTTTTCCCAATTCTGATGTGTATGTACACGTTATTGAATTAACATAATATGTATAATAAGTGCAATAAAGCGAAGAAGAAAATGAGTAAGTAGTAAAGTGATGTCTAAAAAGTTGATAAATTAAAGTAAAGTGAAATCGTGTTGATAGAATTAGTGTAGCTATCAAATTGTGTAAAAAAAATCGCAGGTGTAATTATTATAGTGAAATTTGAATGAAAAAATTGCTATTTACCATCGCTAAGACCACCCATGCTTTTCATAAAACCAGTTGGTGATTCATAAGCGAATAGATATTGATAAACAGGAGCAGAAATGCGATCCTTCAATATATCCATCGACAACAGCTCTCCGACATTAAAGTAGAGATCACCCATTACCTGTGTAAAACATAGGTAAATAAATTAAATAATGGATAATAATTTGCCATGAATGGCAAATATATCAGCTTTTAAGTGAAAATGTGGAACTAGACAAAAAGATAAAATAAAAAATTGTATCATAATTAAATTCAACGCAAATTAGTATAAAAATTAATTGTAAATAAATTTGAAATTTATGATAATCAGTAAAAATTAACGTATGCACAAAATTTGAAGAATTTTAGAAGCAATTGTAAGTTTCCATAATTAATCGATTCGCGCATTAATTTTTTAGCTTAATTCGTGGCATAAAAAGAATAATAACGTATTATTTCTCCTTTTAAAAAAAAAAAGAATACAGAAGATTTTTTTAATAATCTTATAATTTGATATCTGGCTTCTAATTTGTATAAATTGCACTAAATTATTCGTAATTCAGATTGAATGCTAATTTACCAAATCGCGCACTCGTGTTTTTCAAACATTTTCACGTTATTATTATCAGCTTCGTTTTAATTATTACTATCAATTACATACTTTGACAAATTCATTAAAATCCTCCTTGGACACTTGTTTGTCACCGAAGTAGAATTTCTTCATGTGCTGTCCAGCTTCCTTCATCATACTCGCATCGGTGAAATTCAGATTTTCTGGTAAAAATTTCTCCGGTTCCGTGTTGAACATTTCAATGATATCTATCATGACTGTAAAATTCAAATTACATACCCTAAATTTCGAGAAAATACGAAAGTATAAGGGTATAAGGTAAGTGCAGGTAATGTGGAACAGCACGTAATATGAAACTTCTTAAAATCTCGATAATTAACCCTTTGCGGACGAGAAGTAATAACACTTGTGAGAGTACTTTAGTTTTGAATTCCACGACTTTGAGTTTTCACGCTTTTGAGTTCCAAACCATTTAATTTCCAACGATTTCAAATGTTTATTATTACGTTAACTATTCATTGCATTAAGTTCTGTGCTTTAAAAGTCGACATGGCTTCGGAAAGCCAAAAAATGATTAGGCGACTATTTGTCGACGCTCGTCCGCAAAGGGTTAAATATCGAATTTTACCAACAACCATGTACATGTGTCCGTTATAAACAATAATGGAACGCACTGACAATGAAACGTCAGTAGAACGAAAGCTTTTCTCTTTTGCTAGGTATGTGCAAACATTTCTGAAAGGCGAGTTAGATAGTTAAATATTTCAGTGGAGTTAAGCTGCATCGAAAAAATATGGGGTACCTAAATTGTTTATTTCTATCTGTTATTTAACCAAGTATTCATTTTTCATAATAAACATACAGTTCCTTTAGTATTCTTTGCAAACATTCTAGGTGTTCCATATTAGATACCACTTTTTCAAACTGTCGAATTTCACTTCTGTTAGTCTTGTTACTGTAATATCAAATCATTCGAATTGTTTCACACTTAACAATTTCAATATGATTATTTATTACGTTCTTCGTCTAGTCGCGTTAGCTTTACTAAAAAAAAAGGAAAAAACTAATTTCTCTATTTCTGACGAGCTTTTAAAATCAGGTGTTCCATAACAACGTTTACCTTATACATGTGTTTAGATAATTTAGCTGAATGCAATTAGGTGAAATTAAGAGTATGACTTGTAGAAAAATTAAGTATTACATGGCGCTGAAAGAGCGCCTTCATCGGCGGTGATTCCAGACATTAGAGGCACATCCGTGATTTTTCCAGATTTTAACAGCGTCCAAGGATCCGTTGAAATGAACATCTCTTGTCCCATGTCCGGTTC
The DNA here is from genome assembly GCA_028830335.1 of Eucera pruinosa. NCBI lineage: Eukaryota > Metazoa > Arthropoda > Insecta > Hymenoptera > Apidae > Eucera > Eucera pruinosa. The sequence goes on from JAMYCR010000005.1 coordinate 9,459,166, forward strand.
AATAGAGGGAACGAAAACAAACATGTGCCCATTTAGGGAATTCTACAATAATAGCAAATGAAACATTTCTTATCTCTGTTCTATCGTAAAATTTATTACTCCTGCAATAATTGTAATTAACCTTTTTGCTACGAAAGACGTATGTATACGTCCTCAAAAATTGAACAATCATTCGTTAAGAGCCTATGTATTATTTCTTTATAATAAAGGGTTATCCAAAAGTACCTTTAGGATGTTGAATGAGAATATCTGTCAAACGCCATGTTTGTTAGTAAAATAGAAGTGAAAAAAAATAAAAATTGAGAATAGAACGAAGAAAGATAATAGAAATAAAAAACAGATTAGAAAAGGGTAAAGCAGAAAGGGAAAGGAAAAAAGTGGAGGTAGGTGTTCCTATAGTCGATTTTGGATAACCCTATAGATCATTATATCTCTTTTCGTTTGTATAATAAATTAGAATCATAATGGAGCCGTTCACAAGTCAAAGAGATTAACTCCACTTCTTGAATTTCTTAAAATTTTAGTGCCAAAGCACTTAATCGACGCTTAACTTTTTGTATGTGAAATAAATTTCTTTAACAATTCGGCATAAAGACACGAAATGAGAAAACTGTTTTTGGTAACGGAATAATAAATGATTTATGAAAATAATAACACGTATTCCAAGGATACATTATTCTATGCAATTTGTATGTTGTGTTAGATAAGCGCTACACCAGTAATAATACCTACATTCTAATGTGTTCCTTTAAATTCAAATCTTAAATAGAATTTTAGAAGACACTGCATATGTATTTTATCAATTTTCCTACTCTTTGTTTTGCGGAGTTAGTCGATTTGGCAAATAATTTGCTATTCATTTTTTTTTTTTTAATAACTGAAGGATTTACCAAGATTAGTATTTCTGGGATGTGGAAACCTTTTATGTTCTACCTAATATAATGTTCGTACAATAAACTAGATAGTTGCACGGATGAACAGTTATTAAGTTATCATAAATAAATATTTATCATCCTCTATAAAAGTAGTTATCGAGTTCTATGTATTAGTTTAAAATAATGTATGAAAAATAATAATAATATTCCATAGGGACAGAATACCTGCACATAGATTTCTTACATATATAATTTTACTTAAAATCAATAAAAATTGTCGGACCTCTAAAATTTAATATCAAAGTGAAGAGACTTTTTACGATTGAAATAAACTGCGGACTGGTGGTTTATAATACAATTATTTAACTTCAAAAAAGGGAAAATGGAATCACAATTTCGTACTAAATGCGCAGCGACTACAAAAAGTACTCGCACACTACTAGATTTTTCAATGAAGCGATTTTACTTATGTTTTGCGGTTTATTTCTACAATATTCTATTTTTATAATCGCGTAAGAACACTATGAAATCATAGGAAATATGATTGAATAGTACCCTAAATATCCAAATGAGTAAACATAATAAAATGCAAATATTTTTGTGGCCATTATATGAATTAAAATTTATCTAGATACTTCACCTGCTTTGTCATTATTTCACTACTGGCTGTGAAAATATCTTTAGGGTGAACCTCGCTCAATTTTTGCACCAGTTCCGCAGAATCTTTGGTATGTATTCCAAGGGCTTCGCCTAACATGAAAGCTTGCTCCCTTGGATTATGTGCGATCGCCCATGGAGCAAGGATTGTTCCACTTTGTTGTATGGCAGAATTGAATAACCCTAAGACAAGCAACAATATACCAACAAATGACTATTATTATATGTTAAGGAAAACATTAACGTCCAGTTTTTGAAATTTTGCGTTGTATAATTTTATACGAGCCTTATAGTCACCATTTTTTTTGTAAATAATTCAATTTAAGTGCTTGGGTACGTATAATTAATAGATTGCGGATTTTTATACAAATTCATACTTTTGCGAGCAGAACTAAGAAAGTGGAACATAAATAAAAATTTGTTTCACTCTGTAAGTATGGTACCGTGTAATTTACTTTGAATATTTTATATATTTTTACATACTATGTGCATTCTGCATTTTTTAGACACTTAAGTTTGCCATAAATGCATAAAAATTCGCAGTCTAATAATTAGTGTTCCGACTTCTTAGAAACCGAATGACTTCGTTTTATCGAGTTCACGAATTTAAATTTTGAGATGGTCTATCTAAAAAAAATAAAGATTTGCGTTACCTTCGGACATAGGAGATAGCATGTGATAGCCAACAGAAGCTCCACCCGAGCTTTCACCAAAGATAGTAACTCTATCAGGGCAACCACCAAAGTAATGTATGTTATCCTTCACCCATTTCAACGCCATAACTTGATCCTTCATTCCAGCGTTTCCTGGAGCAATTTTGTCTTCCGTACTCAGGAATCCTACGATAAAAAGTAATAACTACATTATAAGTATTAAATATAAGAAGAAAACGAAAGAAGAATTTACAAATTCGAGCCTCCAAAACAATGAAGAATTGGTGTAAATTGTTCACCAAACATGAATTTAGAAATGAATTGTAATGATTAATAAACACGACAATTTTCTTATTAAAGATCATGTATAGTAACGAGCATATAAATAGGGAAACACTCGTAAATTCAACTAGTTATATAGCATTCTAAATTTTCTTCCTATTTCTTTCCGTAATATATTATTAAAAAGTATCTTCATCATAGATTAAAATCTGTAAACATGCAACCTTGTAAGTTTCATGTTAGCGTTTTCGTTGAATTTAAGAAGCAATCGGTTGTTCCTGTTTATATGCTCGCCACTGTACACGCATCATCCATAAAATAAATCCAGAAACGCGGCTATTTCCCAAAATTACTTAGCACTCAAAGGATCAATAATATTCGGACTTACCAATCGCCCCAAGCCTAAAATTAAGAGTAACAAGCACCACATCGTCCTCCACTAGGAAATCTGGGGCGAACAAACCATCGACTCCCTTACCCTGATTCCAACCACCAGGGTGGAACCATACCATGACTGCCTTACGAGCTTCCTTGTCCAAAACAGGTGTGTAAACATTCAGATAGAGACAGTCCTCTTCACCGATGAAGCCCTTTTCGAGCATGCAATAAAATGGACACACAGCGCGGTTCATTGTTGCATCGTACACGCCTTCCCATGACCCAGCTGGCTCTGGTGCCTAACAATTATAAAAATGTTTCTTAAACCCTTATTTTTTTAATCATCACATTTTTGTTGTTCGTTCCATTCTTTGCGTTATAATTTTTGTAACAAGTTTCAAGTAATTGATAATTGATATCACGATAATGATAATCATGTAATTGTAGAACCTAATTTTAAAAACATCAACAAATTTGGAATACCTATTTCTCGTTTATTGAAATCATCAAGTGACCGTTTTTATATGTTTATAAGTGAAACAGCCTATTATGATTAATAATCTGTAATCAATCAAATTTTTCGGAAAGGTATGTTATATTTAAAAAAAATTAAAACACAATGTTTTCAATCCCTCTGTAAAATACTTTACCGAAATTGAAATAATAAATTCAAATTTGATGTTATAAAGTACAATGAACATTAGGATAATGAAATTGAAGTTAAATATAATTTGTAAACGTAATGATTAGACGGCGGATCTTTATAAGTTCATGAGAAATTTCGATATGTAGAAAAGTATACAATAAACACAATGTACGAAAATGTATAAAACGTTCAAATGAAACAAGACATTGTAATGTTTAAAGGATGAAAATATCCCCTATTTAGCAGCCATATCTTCGTTTTTGCTTACGAAGAAACAAACTTGCATAGAGATCAACAGTCCAGTAATGATATTCTGATATTTCTACGTACCCTAAATCTGTTATGACCAATATTGGGTTTCGCATAGGGAATACCTCTGAAACTGTAATACGGCTTGTTGTGCCACACAGTTTCGGTCTTCAATCCCTTCAAGATCCCTTGAGGGATCTCCAATTGCACATCCTGTTCGGCGTACACACAAACAACAACGAATACATAAACTACGAGCTTAGATAGCCGCATGTCGAGATTCTAACCAGCCTCACTCTTACAACTTTGCTTTTATAGAAGAGGGCATCCTGCACAAAATCAACTATGAACGCTCTAAAAAGATAGGCTGCGGAAAACTACATTACATAACGAAACGTGAAAACGTGATCGTGATCATAATCGAGAATGGCTAATCCACGAGATAATTTTCCTCCGTTCGTCGATCATAGTAATCATCTAACGATAATTTTTTTGGATAGCTGGTATCCGGACATCCTGAATTTACCCTGATCATCCGAATCATCGTCCATTGTGAGTGAACGAGAACGTTTCCGGAATTATCGACGCGGAATGCATGACAAATATGCGGCTGTATCCATGGCTAAATATTTTGTTTTTCTAGCGAATTGGCATGAGTTACGCAGCAGCGCAATTAGACACGCTTGCGTAGCCACGGGTTGAAACAATGGGACCTCGAATTTGTAGGATTCTAGAAACTCTATAGAACTGGACATTTTTTCTGATCATCTTCAAAATCATGTACCGCAATTTTCGGTATTTAATTAGAATTATTGAACCACTGTTTCCCGATTTGTTTCTATTCTATTTTAATAATAAGATTATTGATATAAAATAATAAAAAAATTCTATCTCACGATGTAATAATTTTCTTTATAATTTCATATTATATTATTTTGCATAGTATTCACAAATATACGTTAAAAAATATTAGTTGTACAAAATATTAAGCTGATGCAAGTTATTATTTCATGTAGAGAATTTTTAATGGAAATATTTTCTTGTTTTACAATCGTTTTATTTGATTAACTTTCTTCTTGAAATCTCATCATACTGGTTTTTATAATTAACTTTTGTTCAAACGTTGCAATAAAAATATATTGCTTTTAGGTAGATCTATTCGAATAAATCTTCGTTATTTATTCAAATGAATAAATAACTATTCTGCGGATAAAATATCCGATTAAACAGAATTTATTTCGATAATTATCTTAGATCAATCAATCAATATTAGGTGTACCAACAACTAATCCACCAGTTTTTAATGAATTAACGAATTTATTTTATCAAGTAATCAAATTTTCTTTCAAGCGCGAATCCATAACTTGTCCGAAAAATGTAACAAATTATTATAGAACAATAACAACAATATTTAGGACAGACTATATATTTAATTTTGTTAAAATTAAATGCTGAGTGAAACCAAAAAGTAGATTATTCATTGGTCCACCTAATAGTTAATCGAAATGATACGAATAATGCCCAACTCTGATTCGTGCAAACTTGTAAATGGAACATAAAGGATTATTTATTCACAATGGACAACTTATAACTCCATCGGAATCTTAGATTTTGTAGTTACCATCAAGAAAAACACGTAACTACTCACAAATGATAGGAAGAATGGTACGTGATCCATTAGTAAAGAGAAACAGGGGAAAGCACGATAGCATGTGGCGTTTGCTGTTGGAGGGTGGAAAACTCGCAGGGGTGAAAATTGTAAAGTTACAACGGAGTAAAACCCACCTCCCACGCGTACATGTTTTCCTAGTAACATATTTAATATTACTTGATATTTACGTTAAATTATTAAATTAAACAATTTGGTAACCCAGTTACCCCTTACGCTCGGCATAACCCCATTCAAACAGTTTCCGCTTGGAAAATTCCGTTTTCTTATCCGGTATCGATTTTCCTTCAACTATGACACAATTGTTCTCCGTCTGTATTATTCAAATGAGATTCCATTTGTGCAACTAACTGGATTGGTGTACAATTAAGGATTGTTAGTGGATATGATTGTTACAGGGGTAAATGGGGTGGAATTGATAGGTATTATCGTGAAAGGGACAATACTGAAACCGATCGAAACGCGGATTTCCGAGTGGCTGACCTCTTTCAATGATTTACTTCCCTGCTACATGAACACCACTCAGCACACCCTCTAGATTCCCACAGGACTTTGCGTGTGTTCCACAGCAATCTTGTCCCTTTTTGCACGATTAAAATAACGAGAAACAGCAGACGATTAAAAATAAAAGATGAAGACAAAATTCAAGTTACATGAACAATTCTAGAATACGATATTATTGAGAAAATTTACATTCTGCAATTGATCCTTGAATAACTCTGGTTGCAAGAGTTAAAAGGGCATTGACCTCTCGCATATTCGAAAATCCGCGTATAATTTTTCGCTTCCTAAAATTTAACTTTTAATAAATGTTAACGTTCTATAATAGATGTGTATACACTTTATGATAGTAAATAGTACATAGTAATGGCTCCTGATATTTTTAAGTTACGTTTAAAAACATTGTTACAAATCTTCGAAAATGTGTTGGATATATTTACTGAAAAAAGCTCGTGCAAAAGTGAAGATATTATTAAAGTCATTTTAGAAAACGATGAATAATTATATGAAAGTGATAAAGTATTCGAAAATCTAAATACGACTAAATTTCAATTCGGTTGATACTATGTAGATATAATAAACAATAGTACATATTCAGTGTATTAATGTAATAATTAATTTTGTTAAAAAAAATTCTATTACAGGAACAATAATACCTTTTGTGAAATAATATATATATATATACATACATATATATATACATATATATGAAAATATATATATATATATATATACATATATGTACAGTATAAAGCATTAACTTGGATTGATAAATAACTTCTTAAAAAAGAAATATCAACTGGGGGCGTAGCTCAGATGGTAGAGCGCTCGCTTAGCATGCGAGAGGTACCGGGATCGATGCCCGGCGCCTCCAACCTTGACTAATTCTTTTTTATTCAATACAAAATATTTTTTATATATAAAGCAATACCAGATATGAAATAAATAATATTCAACCCCTTTACTGCGATGGATTTTAATCGGAGAATATACAAAATTTGTCAAAGTACTAAATTGCATTGCAGTAAATTCATATCTACTCCCCAATTCTTTCCTATTTTTCAGATAACAAAGAATTTTAAGTGCTTCAAGATACCAGTAGTTTTCAATTACCAAAATTAATCGACAAATGTCATAAATAATGCGCCATGCACTTTCTTGGATGCCTATAGATCCGATAATCAAAGGATCAAAGCAATAAAAAATATTAAACAAATATTCATTAGCCGTTTCAGTGTTAAATCCTTATGTTTAATGATATCATCATTGTTATATCATTTTACAAGTTATGCATATTTCGAGGAAATTTTTTTGCCACCTGATGTATCGTTTATTCTTAATATAAAAAAGTTCCATAATTGTAATCATAATTAAATTATTATTTAAAGTAATTAGTTACAAAATAAATCTGCTTTAATCGAAATTGTTATTTTACGCAGAGATAAAGGCATTCTATCTTGGGAAAAAAGTGACCGAGCCACTCCTAAATTACAATGGAACGATACGGTCTTATTGCCCAGCATCGGCGCACGAACAGCCAGCCGGTAGACATGATACTTCTTTAAGATTGAGACAATTGAGATCAGAAATGAGTCGAGTCTCTTCCATCCAAGGACCACCTCTTGATGGATATATCATCACATCCGATGACGCGCATCAGGTAATTACAATACTAAACAGTAATTTAAAAAATATAATATTATACTTAATAATAAATAACTTGACCCATTCGCAACCGATAACGTACTGGTACGCTAAAATCATATTGGGCCATTTCCGACGATGGCGTACTAATACGTCAAAAGTTGAACTGGATTTTTTGGCTGCGAATTAGACTGCGGATTTTTATACATTTATGGAAAAAATACAGGGAGCATATAACATGCAAATATATATAAAATATTCAAAGTACAGCGCACGTTGTTACATTTAAAGGATATTACAAATGTCTACTAAAGCTCCATTTCTTTAATTGCGTTGATAAAAATACGAGCTTGCATAAAAATCCGCAGTGTACTAATAATATACCTCTATATTAAAAATTGTTTATTTCATATTCATGTATTTTGTAATTAATATATATCACTAAACAACAAAGCAATGAGACATTCGAGAGAAGCAGAATAATAACCTGCATCTCGACCGAGCATCTTAATTTGTTAAGTTCATCCACTGTTTACAAATTGAGTCCAGTTACGCGACATAAGCGCGGTCGCGAATGGGTTAAATAATAAATTATACCCAATAAAACGATTATTCAATTTTCATACAGCGAACATGATTTATCATGGCCGCAATGGTCCTTTGAAGGTACATTATCGCGTGAGGTTTCGCATTTGAGTTCAAACAAATCTTTCTAATATATAACTGAGACACTGATTTAACAATAGATTAAATAAAAGATTTAACACCGATTGAACAAATACACTATAGCACGTTTATCTTTTTCCAAGCCTCCAAAGTCTATGAAATTTCTTCTAATTCTCATTTCCGAGTTTTCTAATCAGGACTGCTATTCCCATTTTTAACACTAGAACTACCGAAAGCTAAAGTATACTTATTTGTACCAAAGAAATAAAAATGGTAGACATTTGCAAAGTACAATAAATTTTCATTTATATTTCGTACAGAAAAGCACGGAATGTACTGAAAATTGCACTGTTACAAATTTATATAACTTTTATGGTACATTTGTAATCAGCCATTTTATCTACCTTGGTAGTTCTATTGTTACATAAGTAACGTGACCAACGCTTCGAGAAACGAATTCTTGGTGCAACTTATGTGTAGGATCACAGGCGTGAACAATTAAGTTGCAATTTTTATCTTCATTAGAGTGATTCCCTGGACCCCCATGATATGAGGAGAGAATTTATCACCGGATTCTACGGTAGTGCTGGAGAAACCGTCGTCACTGCAGACAAGGCCGTGTTCTGGACTGATGGAAGGTATCATATTCAAGCAGACCAACAGCTTGATTGCAATTGGATACTGATGAAGAGTGGAAGAGGAGAAGTAAGTTAAAAATAAATGCATTTTTACAATCAAAACTTAAGAGGAAATCTTGAAGGTTGTACTTACAAAAGTACTTACAAGAGAGAATAAAAATATTATTAAATATAATATATAATGTAATTAATATTTAACTCTGATAAAATAAGTCTCAATTATTGTATAATTACATGGTATACAATTATGCAGTTTAAAATTGCATAGAACAAAATACAATTCTAGTAGCGTTCACAATAGTATGTAATTTTGTCCTTATTTAGTAATAGTGTCGGTGATTATGAAAGTCATCTAATTCTAAGTCAGAAGAAAAGAAAAAAGGCTACTCTCATATTATTGTAATATAAATTGTTGTAGCATGAAATTGTCATTAAGTTTTCGTATAAAAGAAAAAACTATTAATTTATTTATTGCCAAATAAATATTATAACATAAATAAACAATAAATCGATGAAGTATGAACTGTAATTTTAGATTTTAAACTTAAACCGCTTTCATAATTACCAACACATTTGTTAAATAAGTAGGAAGTGATACAATATTGTGAATAGAATAATAGAGTCACGGTTGAATTGTATATTTTGTGCAAATTTGATATAATTATATATTATATGATTACGTAATAATTATGTAATAATTAGGTATTGTGTAATTACATATCTATACTATAGATAAATACATATAGCTCATTTACTTTAACAATAACATAATTCAATACTTATGATTTTCTGGAAGACGAGTTTAAATGTTTTGGATCATTATATAATAATTTTTTAATGAAAAAAGTTGGTAAAATAAAATATTGAATTAAGACAAAAGTATTATAATATTGTCGTTTAGTGTTATAAATTCTCGTTTACCATTTCTTCTACATCAGTAACTCAAAAATGTCAAATTACAATCATTTCGTTTCTATAATAAACAAGCGATGCAAGCTTGTAAGTTCGATTAGTTCACAATTCTGCCACTAGGAGGTTCCATAGTTAAGCGTTCTCTCGCAGTTGGAATAGTGCAGCGAGTAGCATATAAAGGCTGGTGAGGCAAGGTAAAATTAAGATCATACTTCACAGGATCATTTCTGTAGTATATCTTACCTTCTCTCATCCCAAACTGAGAGTTGATGCAGCCACGATGAGGAGGAATAGCTCCTTTCCCTGAGCGTGAGGAAGACTAGAGAAGTTATCTTTGTATAATTTCTCAGTCATCGATGATCGTTCACCTCTTGTACTCAGTACAAGGGGGATGGGAATTGGAGCTTTCTGAGTGGTTATTTTTCTTTAAATGATTTCAAACATACCCCCGGCCTCTTCCTATCATATTTGTTGGAAAGTAACTATATAAGTTTTATGTAAACTTTTAAGTATTTATACTTAAAACTTTCTATTATTACCAAAACAAATTACTCTAACTACCCATATTGTTGAATAATGTGTGTCTCTCCCCTTACTTGGAAATAGCGTTGCTGTAATGTAAATAAAAAAGGATTGAATAAATAAGTAAAATTCTTGTTAGCATTTAATTGAGTGAATTATGAATGAGTGCTTATAATGACGATAGTAACGATCGTAACGTATACTACTACTACTACATGATACACTGCCACTTCTGTGTGTTTTTCATTAATAAAGATTTGGGAATTGATTATAGTACTCCTATATATATAAGAGTTCGTTCAGACAAAATTGTAGAAGCAATATGAATGGTGCGCGCCTTCAATCTTTATGAAGTCGGAAAAATTACCGAATCAATCAAAAGACTATATCATCTGAACGAGCTGTGTAAGAGTACAACAATAAATATGATAATACTATGATGAATATTGAAAAGTTTATTTTATTCAAGAATCTTACCGTTTAAAAAATTGTCGTAAATTGTACTTTTGCAATAAAGAATTTATGTGATAGAATAACTTCGTCACAACAAATTCTACAACAATGTTCCTTCAATGCTTTGCCTGTGTAGGTGCCTAGTATAACAGAATGGTTACAGCATGAATTTCACGGTCGAAATCAAGTGCGTATTGGCGCCGATCCAACGCTGGTGTCTGCCATCGACTGGGAAACCTGGGAAGATGAATTGGGTAATAAAACGTGTCTAGGAAACATTAAACTTGACAGCCCTAAGCGACATAATATTTATATACGTTATTATACTATTTTTCATCTGTCCTACATTATACCATTACAATATTTTTGAAATATTAAACACATCAATCCATGTGAATGTTAAATTCCTCAAAATCACTGTAATTTCTGATAAATTTATAGTATTAGGACTTCAAAACAAATTTACGTTTCCCACCTGGGTTCCGAGAGTATGACTACCTTTATTACGTAGCAATATCTAACTCTTTCATCATTCACTGCAATAAACATGAAACTAATGCAATGATAATGCAATTCAAAACATTTGTCATACGTTTAGTCAGCGTTTCTCAACCTACCGCGGGGGTCCAATATTGAACTGCGTTTTTTTAATAAACTGCGAAATAATAATTGCTTGGAGCTGCCATTTAATATTATCTTGTACTGCTTTAGTCAGATATAACTCAATAACTATTTTAGTGAATTCTAATTATTTGTTCTAGAATTAATAATAGTATTTATATGCAGCAAATTCACCTGTAAGATTGGTTCCTATCCGTAACAACCTGGTAGACTTGATCTGGCAGGTCGGTCGACCAGATTACAATACATATCAAGCGTATCCCTTGCTGGACAAATATTCAGGAAGAGCTTGGGAGGATAAGGTTCAATCGATTCGAACAGAAATGGAGCTCTCTGGCGCTGATGCCCTCGTCCTCACTGCTCTAGACGAAATAGCCTGGTTATTCAATATTCGCGGATACGATTTGCCAAATACACCTGTTCTTAGAGCGTATGCAGTTATTACACATGAATCGATACACCTATACACGCCAGAAAAGAAAATCCGACGATCGGTGGAGGAACATTTAAAAATGGACTTTTGCTCACATACAAAATGCGTAAAGTAAGTTTCAACTAATCAAAAATGCTGCAACCGCGACTGTGTCGCGTAAACTGGTTGAATTCGTAAAAAAAATGGATAAATGTAACAAATTAAGTCACTCAGTCGAGATGTAAGCTATTACTGCGTTCGCCTCGAGTACTAATTTTAATTTTGTCATACTAATTTTTGTCATACTAATTTTGTCACTCGTACTAATTTTTCCGTGAGCTACCGAAATATTCCAACGATTTTTTCTTTTCTTTTTGTGTAATCATGTGAAATGCAGTTTTTCAGTGGTTTATAGTAGTCTTCTTTGATAATTTGGTGATCCTATTAATTTAAACTCCTTCTGAGCACCTCAATTATTATAATTATTATTAATGTGGAAGTAAAGTTTACACTAAAATTCTTCCCAGTAATGTTTGTACATATAATTCTATATACTTTGTTGTACACATAAATGATATGATTACAGATTGCACAATTACACATCAATTTGGTACGATTTACGAACAATGTCTCAAGCTTGGAACTTAGTATGGTTACCGACACGATGCAAGTACAGTCCTGGTGCCTCTATGGAAATATTCAACTCTGTACGTACAAAATTAACTATACTTCCTGAAATTTTATCAAAAAGTGCCGTCAGTGCTTAAAGTAATATTCTAAATGACTTCTAACATCTTTAAACAAAACTTCAATAACTCATTCAATTCTCTTTCAATAACTAAAATACTTTAATCGTTTTATATAATTAACATTTTCGGTACTACTTAATAAGGTAAAAAGTTGGGTTGTCGAACCGAGTCATTTTTATCACTCATTACAGAAATAATAACATAACTTATATTCATACTTATTTAATTTGAGTGTCAAAGAAGAAATTATATATTATCTTTATATCATCTATATATATGTTGGTAAAATGAAAATGCTGCACAAAACAATTTGAACCATTTTAATTGAGAAGCAATAATTATTCCAATTAGAAATATATAGAGAGTAATAATAGCAAAGGTAATAATAATCCCAGAGACTTTTTAAATTAAAAATAATAGTAATTTTACACTAAATGCAATGAAGTGAATAATAATGTAGAGTTATTGTAATAAATGCTATCAAATACGTGAAAACGGAAAAATACGACACTAGGGCCAGTTTTGGCACAAGTTTTGTCCGACGGATGTATCCGTCGATAGCACCGAAAATGTTAAAAATATAAATATACACCCTTTCACTTATTCTTATTCCCTAGTAAAATTTAAACTTATATTTATTGTTATTCCCTGCTGTTAAATTTTAAGCTTAGAGTACAGAGAATGAAAATGATCGCATTCAAAGGGAACTATGTTCTCGTTCCCGCCATTGCATCCCGTGATTCAACTACACGCGCATTAGAGCGGATAATCCTAGGCAAAAGTACACCTTCTTCAACATGTTCTCCTGCCTCCATGGAGCTTGTTGAGCTTAGCTTGATCCCCACGTGACGAGCTGACACACCTCCATAGACGTAGAACAAACATGAACGCTTCTCCCTCGTTCAATGCACGATGTTCTCATTATTGGATGTCGTCGAGACACAGACAGTACATAGTGTATATAAACAGATAGGATAAAATGGATATAAGCAGAGTTCCTCTAGTCGCTTGCTCATGTTGGAGAACAGTTTCACCTTCTGCTCGACATGATAGCCGATGCTTCGGGACGCCTGGACGCCCGCGGCATCAGAAATCAGGGAGCAGTTTCTTTTCAGTCTGTAGAAACTATCGCGCAAGGTTTACAGACATTTCTTATATACCTATTTCAACGAGCACCCGTCAAATTAACGGATAAGCGAAAATACGAATTTTCTTGCATGCGGATTTTTATGTAAATCCATATTTTGATTAACAGAATTGAAGAAATGGAACCCAGTTAATGGGACATTTTACCCTCCAAATATACTAAAGTTGTACTTTACTTTGATTTTGTTTGCATATTTCTGTATAATGTATGTATTTTGCAACTCTTTTGCAAATTCAAGTTTCCCATAAATGCATAAAAATTCGCAGTCTATTTATAAGTGTGAAAAAATTAGAATTCAATTCGCCCATTAGTTTGTGAAAAAATATGCGCCTGATTCGAGAAGTACCGATTCGAGAAAACCGTGTCCATTTACAAAGTATTATGACTGTTGCCACATTTGAATTTTTATAATTCTATAAATTTGACGAATTTTACCTTTATACTTTATGAATACATTTTCAAGACCCCAAACTTTACGAAAATACAATAAAAATCTACTTAATTGAATGGCTATAGTAGAACACACATCTACCTAATTTTATTCTACAATTTTTATTACAATATCGATACACTTTAACCCTTTTTCGAATTTTCAATTCTAGCACGATAGTTTAAGTTTCTTTTTAATTTCATCACCGTGTTAATAAGTACAAAGTAATTGCATTACAGCCCTAACAAATTGATGTCTAACAATGCAGGATTAAGTACATTTTCAGATAATCGTATCGATGCCCATTAAAACATGATAAGTTTATATTTATGTGGGGCTTTTGCGGCCCCCTAAGAAGGGTTAAATCTATGCAGCTGAATCGAAATATTCTCGCAGATTCCTCCAGAGAAACGATTGCCACAACCATCCCCGGTGCTGAGTTTGCGAGCACAAAAGAACAAGATCGAGGCTGAAGGGATGAGGAAGTCGCATCTAAGGGATGCGGTGGCCATGTGCAGTTTTCTCGCATACCTAGAGGAACAATACAAATTGAATTCAGACAGCTGGGACGAAATGCAGGTAGCCAGGTCGGTGAACGAGTTTCGTTACGAACAGACTGACCATAAAGGAATCTCGTTCCCCACCATCGCTGGCTACGGACCCCATGCTGCAATTCCCCATTACGAACCTAACAATCTGACGAATATTAAAATAGGAAATACGTCTACCTTGGTAGTGGACTCTGGAGGACAATATCTAGGTAACGAAATTGAAATTCTGTATTATTAGGTTGTTGCATATGAAATGACCGATTTTATGTAACTCAAATGTTTGTAGTCATTAATTAATTAAAAGTAACATTAAATGATATTTATTATACGCAAATATAAAGCTTGGAGCTTGCTGAATTGAACACTATTGATAGATCGTTAATTGTTTTAAAAATGAATAGGAAATAATGCAATAAAATGAACTACGTATATAAGTGAAATTCGAATGTTTCTCATAAAATGCTCTTTAAGATTAAAATTAAGCTACAATGCAGTGAAAGCTCCCTTATTATTAATATTTTTTATGCGTGGACAGATATAATTTGTTAATGAACAACTCAACGTTAGTTTGAAAAATTTTATACTGAAAATATAAAGCTTGAAAATATATCTTATAATCGCCTAAAAGAAACGATTGATAATGACACACTAAACATTTTAGTTGAACCTGATACTTGTCAATATTTATGAACCATTGTTCAGAAATTAGAGACTCACTTTTTAATTAATTAATGAGTAGAGAATTTTGCACTACATAAAATAGGCCATTTCATATGCAACGAGCTAATATATTATTATTATCAGACTGCGGACGTTTATGTGTTTATGGGAAAAATTAAAAATTAAAAATACTTTATTAATACTTCGAGGATGAAACTACCCTATACTTGGCTTTCACTTCTTTATCGTTACTTATACCGAAATGAATTTGGATAAAAATGTGCAGTCTAGTTATTATATTACAATGCGATGACAAGTATCTATGAATACAAAATAAAAAAAATGAAATTCAGTGGGGAAAAGAATAAGAGTTTATGGTATTTAAATAGGTGTAGATAGATAAAGAGATAGATTAAAATAGATCAGAATAAAGTTAAAGAAAAAATTCGATATCCTCGATTTCCGGGTTCGAAAAAAAATTCTCGTCTCGCCTTAATTTTATATTTTCGGATTCTCCTTCATCTCCAAAAATCATGAAAGTATTGAACAAAACGAATACTGAAACGGCTTTTGGAATCTCGAATTTCTCAGAAGTATTGAAAATCCTAGAAATATCAGAAATCGCAGGTATTTTCGAAAATTCCGAAACTTTCGGAATCTCGCACACTCCTAGTTAATAACTAAACGTAAAATGAAAAGCATTACAAATGCTTGCAACATAAAGTTTTCTAAACATAAATCTTTGTAATTTGTAATGTATATCAGACAATACTTTTATGCGACTAAAATCCTTGATCTTGATTTATTGTTAGCTTTCTTAACATATTTCTTATATTATTTTTTAACAGACGGAACGACCGATGTCACGAGAACCCTGCATTTTGGTAGGCCAACAAAAGATCAAAAGGAAGCCTATACGAGGGTACTAATTGCATCAATACAATTGGCCTCATTAATTTTTCCGAGCACTTTAAAAACCAATCAACTGGACGTGATCGCGAGAGCACCATTATGGAACGTCAACTATGATTATTTGCACGGAACCGGTCACGGGATTGGCCACTTCCTATCTGTCCACGAATGTTTGTCTTATTACTTTAGAGAACATTACCGGATTGCGAATATTTACACATTTTACGAGAAATTTAAATATGTAAAAAAATACAAGTAAATGGATTTGGAGTTTAGGGGATGTATTAGAAGTAGAAAATAGATTTAGAGTGTGAAACAAACTTCTATTTCAATTCCATTTCTTTCGCATTTATAAAAATACGAATTTGTATAAAGATTCGCAGTCTAACATTACAGATTTATTCACATAAACGATTAGATTTATTTTACAATTAAACTTACAATCTACGATCTTCTGATTTATTGCTAACTGCAATCTTTCTATTTAATTATTAAATACTTATACAACACATCTTAGTTGCTAAATAAAAGCAGAAAACTTTAAAATATCTTAGAATGAATAAACTGAAGTAACATATTAACCCAGCTGTGGTTTTCAGGATTCTGTTCAATTCAATTACATTGATTTCTCTTTAGAAAAGTTTTATAATTCTGAGGAAAAGAAGCTTTAACGTAGCAAACTGAAACTTAAATTTATGAATATTAATAACTTTTTTATACTCGTTTCAAAACTACAGGAAATATTTTTAAAAAAATAAGAACACGTTTGGGTAAAAAATGTCCCGAGGATTGCAGTAGAGTTAAAACGAAAAGAATTAATAGCACCTGTTAAATAGTCACCTGTTAATCACATTATGTACTATAGTAATCGTAATCGTATTTTTAGCACCTATTGGCATATCGTACACACAAGCCACGACATCGGATAAAGTTTGTGGATCTGTTGAGTTAAAACCAGGATTCTTTCTGTCAAACGAACCAGGATACTACAAGGAAGGAGATTTTGGCGTTCGTTTGGAGAACATTCTCGAAACGGTGGAAGCAGGCAAATCAGTACGTAATTCGGTCAAAACTATCCAAAAATTCGAGGAATTTTAAAGGCGCCAATTTTGTTAGGACAACGAGGAAACATTTTTGAAATTCAGGGACGTCACGCTAGTTCCGTATGAGCCAGAGTTGATCGATGTCGAAATGCTAAATCCTGCCCATGTAAGTGTCTTTAACACTCGAATTGCTGACAATTAAGACATACTTATTTGTAACAAGGAAATTGATAATGCAACGGGAATAAATCTTCATTCATTCTTCTAATGGAAAATCGTAGCAATTTTTAAAAAATGTATCCTTGTAAATTTATAGAATTTTTATGAAAAATTACAAATAGGTCATACTTACCACTCTGGTAGTTCTAGTGCTAACGAAGTAGCATCTCGATTTTTTTATGTTGTTTGTTATATCGATTACAAACAGTAGGAAATTAAGGGAATTGAGAAACTTACAGTTAATCGCAAAAGTGTCCGGCCAGCTTACGAAATTGAGAAAACTATATTCGTTTCTTATTCATGTTATTTATGTTACGTGTTTAAAAGTAACGTTCCATAATTCTTTAAAATTGACTTTTTGTCGGTATTAATAGTAAACTTCGAATAATTGTTTTTCTTTGTCGACACATACTTTTAAAAAAATACTACCAAGTGTCTAAGATGGCCGAATACTTTTGCAAACAATTATATACAAATTATAATTTTGCAATCATCGTTGTTTTCTGATTTTCCTTTTTCAATAATTTAAAGAAACGATGGCTGAATAATTATAATCGTCGAATTAGAAACGAAGTGGGTCCGGAATTAACGAAGAGATTGAAAGAAGATACTGTTAAATGGATGTTAAAAAAAACTCAAACCATTCCAGAATCATCTCTAGTTGACGAGAGATGGTCCTTTTGTGATTCTCATTCGTCGCCTTCTACATTTAAACAATTCCATACATTAGTTTATCTTACCTTTATTTACCACATTCTTCTGAGTAAGTATAAGAATGAAACAGAAGTTTATTCAGAATGAAAAAAGTATTTCTATATTTATTATTATAATTTTATTAACATATTTTCTAATTCTTTTCTGTGTTTCAGGCCTTCTAGATACATGGAGTTAACCAAGGTTCGGTGGTGTATTTAAATTTGTATTATAAATAGTCAGGACCATACCTCACAAACTGTATTTAAACTCACTATTCTGTTAATATGTGAAAATTATTATTTTTTTACGTTACTGCCAATCCTAAATACCTAGTTGTTTTATTGAGAAATACAAAAACAATACAAATAAAAATCAATATAAAAATATAAGAAATCTAGGAATAGAATTGAACTACGTACAGTACATACATAAGAAATATTTACATAATTGTATTTTGTAAATATATTGTTACGTACAGATCCTTCACGTCTCGAAACGCGCAGTATTCTAACAGGGAATTTATTGTATGTATAAAAAATAGAAATATTAGCATAGATTGTATTCTACATATTGATGAGTAAAAAGTTGCTTAGAAATAAATTCTGCTTACTCTAGACAAATAAATTTAAACAAAAATTGTTAATAATAATGTTCTTTGATTATAGTAAAATATGTATACTTATTTTTTAATTTAATTTTCCTATACAAAATTTCAAAAATGTACAATGGTTAAAGTATAACTGTATAATACTTAAGAAATGTCTTTATATTTCTATGTTAAGAATAATTTAAAGTAAGGTTGATTAAATTTAGCAACAATTTTAATAAATTACTGTTTATTTTGATTATCTACATATGCTTCGTTAATTACACTGTACAAAAATATTATTTTATCTCCTTTTTCGTTTTGTGTTCCAGAATCTTAAATACTTTAAAGTTCACTAAAATATTTTCTGAAACAAATCAATGCAATGTACACAAATATAGCCTGGGTTAAAGTTTACTTTGGCAACTTTGTCCTAAATTTCAATATAGTAGTACCAACAACTTTTGCAGATATATCAAAAACTAAGGGCAAGCAACAATTATTATTGAAAATTATTCAGAACCACGTCCTCTATAACATGCTCAAAAATCATTGGGATCAATCCATGCATTCTGTTGTGTTTATAAATTTTCTATTTTTTGTCAAACACTAACAAGTGCACATTCTTTTTCAAGCTCCCTTCATCTATATTTCTTTTTAATGTTAAAATACAGCCTTTTTTGAAAGAACCAGAAAAAAATAATTTGATTTATGACAAAGTCACTAAAGTAAACTTTTACCATAACTTTTAACACTCTAGCATATTTTTAGGTCTAATGAAAGTAAATAGATATTTAATACCTTTTCGTAGTTTAATGTGCATAGCAATATATTCATTAAAAATGTAAATCTACTTTAGTAGCACTATAATATTATTGGATTTTTAAACATACACTCACCAACTGTTTTCTTATCCAGCTTGTAATTTTGAGATATCTTTTCTATAGAATTTTCCACAGGATTTTCATTGTATAGATGTATAAATTCTATTGCAGTATCTAGAGAACATTTACCCTTACATGGTTTACCTACGTTATGATCTTCTTCTAAAAATTGACTTCTATGCTGTGGTAATGGTCTAGATGAAGTTCTTTCTGTTTTTGGTTTACTCTTATAATATAAAAGAAATACTAGCTTATTTTATTAATTACAAGTAGGTATATATCATACCAAAAAAAAATTGTTGCCTTGATAAAATATACCTCAGGATCTAGTGATTGCACAAAGACACGTTTTAAATGATCATCTAACTGAGCATCCTTCTTATAATGATTCTCCATAAAATTAGGATTTACTGAAACAAGCATAAGCTTTAATACTATTAAATAATATTGTTACATAACATGTACGACAAAACAATCTGTTCACCTTGTTAATACTTTAATCAAACAGTTAAACCAAGTCTCAAACATAACTTTATCCTGAATTTTATTATCATATAATTATCTAACTTATATTGCTTAAGCTCAGAATTTATTTTTTTAACAGAAAATTTTGGTAAACTATTTTAACTAACATAGAACAAATACTATAATAAAC
The DNA here is from genome assembly GCA_028830335.1 of Eucera pruinosa. Classification (NCBI taxonomy): domain Eukaryota; kingdom Metazoa; phylum Arthropoda; class Insecta; order Hymenoptera; family Apidae; genus Eucera; species Eucera pruinosa. The sequence goes on from JAMYCR010000005.1 coordinate 9,479,476, forward strand.
AATAATATCCTTTTATGTTTTGAATTGTAGTAACAATGTTTATTTCAGAAAGAAGAATCTGAACTATTGAAAAAAAGCTAACCTTTATCTACAATCTCCTTTTGCTTTTTTACCGAGGAATGTTGCGGGGCAGGAATTGGTTTTTCTCTTGAAAGAATACGTTCCGTGCGATTTTCAATGTTAAAAGAACGAATTGGTCGTGAAAGACGAGTATATATTGCGTTTCCCATTTTATTAGCTTAATAAGTTCGAGAGAAGAGAAATTGCAACGGATATCCTTAAAATCATAACTTAAGCTGTACTATATTTTTTATTTTAGAAAAACAGACATGTTATTTAAAGGCTATAGTTTATATAAGTGATTGAAAAATTTGTATATATTTAACAATAAACTAAAGAAATTGTTACCCGTTTAAACGGTAGTATTTGGATACTATTGCAATTGATGCCGGAATTGATACCTCTATCACAAAGTATAACACCGACCTAACTAATCATTACAAGATACATTTTTAAATATTAAATATTAGGTTTCATAACAATAGCTTTTATTCTAAACTATAAAAATATTAATCTAAACTATTATCATACTATTGAAGAAAATTGTTAACAATTGCGTAAACTGTATTTACAATAACATGTTATTAAAATAACTTTTGTTCCAAGAATATGTATTCTTTTCGTTAAACTTTGTTCATTAACTAACAACGTTTCATCGTCTTTTTTATTTTATAATTTCTAATACTACATAATATTTTATTTTACAATAAAAAAATGCGTCCAAAAAAGTGCATACAGCTCTGAATGCTATTGGTGGAAATTAAAAATTAGAAACATTGTTGGATATGTCAGAATATTATTAGCAGCATAACATTACAAGTTAATTTAGCTTCTTTGCGCATCAATTATCAGTTAAACAATAAAAAATAAATATAATTGTATGAATGTTTCTAATAAATGTTTAATGAAAATGCAGACTGCAGAAACAGTGCAGCGGGTAAAGTTTTGTAAATTTAGGAACACATAACAGCCCGCTATTACTGGAGGGAGTTTCAGAACGTTCAGTGAAATTAGTTGCAGATGCTTGTGAAGACGCGGTGAAAAGAAACATACCGTATGCGTCAATGATTTGATAATACAATAGTTAATTGTGATACTTTTGGTGAAATACGGATGCCGTAGTTTAATATTCGTCGGTAATATATTTTCGTAATATCTCTTGTGCAAAAATAAGTAGAACACACTACGTGTTCAACAGCTTACGCGTAACCGCCAAAATTACGGACAGAAACGCCATCTTGTGCAAAGATGTTGACATTTTACTAAATTGGGAAAGATTACATGATCGCTGTTTATTCGAGTTTCACGACTCGATTCGAGTATTTATAAATGTTAAAACATGCTAACTTTATTTATTAATTGACGCGTCGACCGATTTTTTCATGATAAGGTGATGATCGTGTTGCTAACGGAAAATTGCGTTACAAATTAGCTCTTGTGTTTAGCTTTGTGTTTACAAACACAGTGCATCGAACCTTTTCAACGAATTTTTTACGAATGTGATGATAATTTCGTTACAGAAGTACGCATAAGACGAATTAAAAATGTTTTACGCACATTTCGTGTTGGCCAAGAAAGGGCCACTGGCACGTATTTGGTTAGCTGCTCATTGGGACAAAAAATTGACAAAAGCTCACGTATTTGAAACGAATATCGAAAAATCTGTGGATGGTATATTACAACCAAAGGTATTTATAAAACCCTCCCATTCTTGTTTATTTATTTTTCGTGATTAATTGCGCATAAACATTCAATATTCTTATTATGAAAATACTTAACCTTGGAATGATACTGTTTTTTGGTCCCTCGCATGGTACTTGGGGTCTTTCAGATTTCGTGTGATTTTCACTCATTTTAAACGTGTAAAAAAATTTATACAAATTTACTGAAAATCTCATAAAATTCAAATGTTCAAAAAAAGTTAAAGAAACTTTTTATTGGCCATTATTTTACATTATGCAGTAACTTAGAAAATATTGCTAGGATCATGAATAACTCCAAGATATTATTCCAAGATTAACTTGTAGTGATACGTATCTTCATATGATTTGCCTCTTTTACAATAAAATCTTTTAATAAGTTCTTACATTAATATCTCAAATATATATTATTTAATTTTGATAGAATTTTCTTTATATTATCTTACTTTTTAAAATACAACATTCGTGTAATATTAATTTTATTATGTTAATAGGTAAAAATGGCTTTAAGAACATCTGGCCATTTGTTGTTGGGTGTAGTACGTATATATTCAAGAAAGGCTAAGTACCTCTTAGCCGATTGTAATGAAGCCTTTGTCAAAATTAAAATGGCCTTTAGGCCTGGTATGGTGGATTTACCAGAAGAACACAGAGAAGCTGCTGTAACAGCTATAACGTTACCTGAAGTCTTTCATGACTTTGATACAGCAATGCCAGAATTAAAGTAACTATACTTCGAATGAAATTAATTGTGTAAAAACAAATGTTGATTTTACAAACATTGTTATTTGATATCAATATTTTTCTATTTTAGAGATGTTGACATAGAAGCACAATTTAGTTTAAACCAATCAAGGGCAGAAGAAATTACTATGAGAGAAGACTATGGTAGTCTGGCTTTGGTTACACATGATCAAGGATTTGGAGACATGAGTTTTGATGCAGAACCTCCAGAATTGTTAAGGCATGCTGGTGCTGTAGAACCGTCATTAGACCAGGTATTTTTTTGCTACTTCATATATTAGCATCATTTACAAGGAAAATGAAAACTATGTTAACTCTTTAGACACATATGTTGTTCACTGATGGACCAGGAATCGAAGCAGCTTTAGAACAAAAGGAAAAAGAACCAGTGCCAGGGCCATCGGTAACAGCACAAGCTATGGATATAGATATGCCTATTCGAGATGATGGTTTTGGTGGTCATCTCGGTCAAGATATCATATGTAAACAACTTAGACTAATACAAATAAAGAGATAATTATGATTAGCAGACTGCGGATTTTTATGCATTTATGAAAAATTTAAATTTGTAATAAAGTATAGAATGCATACAGTATATGGTATGAGATATTTAAATTACAGTAGAAATTATACTGGTTGAATAGTAAAACAACCTTCTATTTGAATCCCACTTATTTAGTTCTATTTGTGAAAATACAAAATTGCATAAAAATCCGCAGTCTAATGATCAGTAAATTCGATTTCTAAAATATATTGGTTAATTTTTAAATATGTAACATTTTACCTTTCTTTTCTTAGCTGGAGGTCTGTTTGAGGGTGGTTTATTTGACGAAGCACCAATGGGTGAAGTTCCTGTGCCTGAAGTTAGTGCAGTAGCAGAAGCACAAGAACCAGGAGCAGTTCCTGGAGCTCCACCTTCTGTACACGATGAATCAGAAGAAGAAATGGGAGACCGCTTTGGAGGTCCACCATCTCCCATGGGAGGAATGAGGTAACAAAGTTGTATATTATATTTAAAATGTACATTAATTAAAATTATGGTGTCATATAAACTGAACTTTATACCTTTTATGTAGTTCTGACGAATCTAGGCCTGTTTCTCCAGTGGCGCCTGGTGAAGAAATTGAGGGAAGAATAAGCGTTGCAAGTCGCCGTTTTACCCCTGCTCCACCAACCATTCCTGAAGAACGCCCAATGGAAGCAATTGAAGAAGCCCCACCCTTACAAGATCAGACTACATTATTACATGATGAAGAAGAGAGCTTTGCCCTAGCACCAGTTGACGCATCCGCTTTAAAAGGTTTGTTATATTATATTATTTTACGTCAATGGCAATAGTAACTATTAACAATCTATTTATAATAACATTCATAGGATTTACAAAAGCAAAACGCAAGAGGAAGCTTATCGTAGATGAAGTGAAAAATATTTCCGGCGAAGAAATGAAAGCACAGTTATCAGATACTAGTGATATTATTACGACGTTGGATTTAGCACCACCCACAAAGAGATTAATGCATTGGAAAGAAACTGGTGGTGTTGAAAAATTGTTTGCTTTACCAGGAAGGCCAATCCCAGCACGTGTATTATTTAAGGTACATTAATAATTACACAGATTTAATAATATGTTTTTTCTTTTCCTGTTTTAAAAATGAAATTTAATAATGACTAATATTTCACTTCATTATGAAATAGAACTATCAACGACATTTGACCAGCAAGTCTTACGATCATGAAGATTTTGGACGTTTAGTAGGGGATGAAGAAGGTATGCCATTGGAACAAATGAGAGAACCCGCAGAAGTTGACACGTTTGAACAAACTATTCTCAATAAACGTATGGCTCGTAAACGGAAAGCACCAGCGGATGAAGAGGTATATCATATATTATTAATATGTTTTAATAAATTATTATTATTAGGTTGTGGTTTTTTATGTCTCGATGAGAAATTTAAATATGTGAACACACATTAAGTGCAAGGATATATAAGATATATAAAGTAAAATATTTATTATTTTATTTAAAGGATGAAACAATCCTCTACTCAGATTTCATCTCTTTAATTTTATTAATAAAAATATAAACTTGTATATGGATCCGCAGTGTAATTATTATTCATCATATTTTCATGGAAGTTTACCTGAATTTGTTATGTATTTTATTCTTACTTTTAGATAAGGCCACCACCTCCAGCACCAGCACCTCCTCCAGTAGAAATCGCCCCTGAAGCAGTGGAAGTTCCAAGTATAGTTCCCCAAATAAGTCTTCCTCTTACAGAATCCCCACTACCACCACCTGAAGTATCTTTACCTGCAGAACCATCCATACCCGAAATTAGTGGTATAGTGCCTCCTGTTGAAGAAGCAGAAATGGTTCCTCCACCTCCCGAAACACCTCTAATCCCCGCCGAAATCCCGGAAATTCCTCCTACCGAAGCTATTGCTGTGCCGGAAGAACCAGTTATTCCACCTGTTCCGGTAGAACCGGAAGTTACCCCTGTACCACCCACCGAAATGCCTCAAATGGAAAATATGGGTTATGATCAGGTTAATTTTATTTTTTGAACGTATAAATATATAGTACTATATTATGCAAACATTAACTAATTATATTATTTATATACATAATAGGCTCAACCTCAAGTGCCCTACCTAGGATATGATGAACATCCTCCTCCACCTCACACACCCGCTATATCAGAAAGAGGACCTGCAACACCATGGAACCATGAGGATTATGAATTTCCTCCATCTGTAGGACCTGTACGTGTATCATATTAAATTTACTTTTGTTAAAATATAATATGTTTAATATAATATAATAGAGAATTAAATTCATGTATTCTTACAGCAAGAAGAACAACAAGTAGATGAAACTTATGAACAGTTTGAAGAACGAGTTCTTAACAAAAGAGCATCACACATGTATCATGTTATTAAAAGTAAACTAGATACCAAAGATAGACTGACACTATCAGAAATGGCATACAAGAACAACCGCAAGCAGGTTTGTATTTCAAACTGTTATGAATAGAAAACTACATAAATCAATTCTATTATTGCTAATTCATTTTTTCAGGTTGCACAAAAATTCTACACATTATTAGTCCTCAAAAAATTCCAAGTATTAGAACTCAATCAAGATTACCCGTATGCTGACATTGTAGTCAGCAAAGGACCAAAATTCGAAACCCCTGCGTTATAAAACTAATAGGTATTTCTTACCTTACATTTACTGTTAAAAATGCCGGAGAAAAGTTAAGCGATTTATCTAAATTCTTTTGAAAGATAAACTGTAAAATAATATATAAAGCTATTGTAACTTGGGATAATCTGAGTAAGACAAAAGAATTTTGTAAATCATGTTTTAAAGTCCTGATTCAGGAATGTATACGTTTTGTATAAACCAGAGCAGAATTATTTTGGACCTTCTGCATTTTTATTGTGATAAAAAAAAATTCGCTTAAACATACGCAAATTTACCATTAAAAAATATATAATGTTTTACATCGGTAAAAAGTCAATCGTCTTCATTAAATTTATTATCGATCCGAACAGGGTTTGTATATAATATTAATACGTAGAAAAATATATTTTATATCTTACTATTTACAAGCAACCTCTTCAGTCTGTACTGCAGGATGGTCCAAAATTACTAATAATCGTACAAGATAATTTATGAAATTTGATAATGAAAATTTTGTTGACAATTTCATAAAATGATATTATGTATGGTTATATATTATTATCGAACTTTTCAAATTTAAAGCGGTCAAACACGTTACAGTAACTTTTTTTTTATTAGAGTACTTATACATTAATTGCCTATTGTAAACAATTATTAATGGAAGAATCAAAGGAATGTTTTATGGATAATGCTTTTATGTATTGCAGTCATACTTTAGGAACATCAATACGATTAACTTATTTTTCAGATCTATATAAATATTATCTACTATATTTTTTGTGTAAACTTGACATAGTTTGTATAGTTACTTTCCCATATAAATTGTTACAAATTTATAATCTACTATAATTTATATTTACATTGTGAACAACATTCCAAAGAGCATTGATTTAATAGTCACGCTTTTATGTTTCAGTTTTCTGTCATAGAATTCCTTTATCATCCTTTGAAGAAAATTTATTAATTATGTAAAAAGATAAAAAATTGTTTGAGCCAGCTATATTCTCAAAGAAAATAGCTTTACGGTTAGTAATTTAATTAGTCCGACCATGAAAAATGTTCAATAAGTTATTGTTATATATGTATACCTGTTTCATGGGATACAAGTGTTAAATCATATTTTAAAAAAAAGGTACTATATTTTATCAAATTGACATGTCAGAAATTTCTTAAAAGCAATCATACTGCATTGTAAATACACATGCACAGCAAACAACATAAAATATCATTACGCACGTATGTTTTCTTAAAGGCGTGTTACAAAAAAAAAATCAACTGCTATAACATATGCTTGAAATGCCTGATTGTAAATAGTTTCATGACTCACTAATTAATATACATCTGTTTATAAAATAAAAAAAGACTTTCTGTAATATTTTCTTTGAAATTTGAACCCTAAAGTACATATCACATAATACTTAAAAATATTAATCCGTTATTTTCCATTAATAAACTGTTACACATATGATATCAAAATTTATTAAATTAATTAAAAGCTAATATTAATTTTAAGGAATTTTCTTTTTTAATTATGTCCACAACGTGTATACGTACACAAGATAAAAATATGTTTATGCATTAAATATTTTCTTTATAACAGGTGTATCCATTGTATTAAATATATTTAAAATTGTTATTTTAAGTTAACAAGTTCTCATTTCTACACCACATGTACGTTATTCTTGAAGATTACACTTTAAATAATAAATAACGTATTATATTTAATACCTTCAAGTTCCTGACTTTTCGCGTGCACATTCTACACACTAATAAGACAAGTTTCAAAGAAACAATAAAATGTTTAGTAATTTGTTTCAAATACATTGGTGTATTTCCGTAATATGGTTGGGAACACAAAGTATGTACACAATTTTTTTTATGTAAAAGCATTATTTTATTAATTATCAGCAAATTTATTTATGACAATGTATTAAGTGCAATACAAACTTAACGTATTAAAACATTGTTGTTGATTCGTAATGTTTCCTTTATCGCTAAATTGTGAAACGGAATTTGCAGTAAAGAATAATTTAATTTTTCTTACGTAACGAACCATGTGAAAAAAATGAGTAAATGCGTTTTAATTCTATTCTTCCAATTCACCAGCTTCCATTGCATCACGGTATGATTTATCCTTCGTACGATCTGGATCCAGCTTGATCATATCGTCAATTCTGAGAATAGTTATTGCTGCTTCTGTAGCGAACTTCAAAGATTTTATTTTTGAAATTGCTGGTTCCAATACGCCGATTTTTTTATTGTCCTTAATAGTACCCTCAAGTAAATCCAGGCCAACCCTACAAATACAATGTTAATATCGATATTATAGTTTCATTAAACACAAAAAGTAAGAAATATGGTGCATAAATTTTGCTAAAAAATATTACCATTTTAAATCAGCAAGGTTTACTTTTGTTTGACTGGAATTGTGATAAGCACGTAATTTAGCAACAAGATCTGTGGCATCCTGTGCCGCATTAACTGCTAACGTTTTTGGTATTACCAATAACGATCTTGCAAATTCAGCAATAGCTAATTGTTCTCGAGAACTCTGCAAAAGATAAGTATATGAGTACCAACAAAATTTACTAATATCTATTATTATGAGCACGTAAATTTACCAGGGATGTAGCAAAGTTTTCCAAATAAATAGAAAGTGCTGCTTCGACACAGCCTCCACCCGCAACCACACTTTTGCTTTCTAATACTCGTTTTACCGCACATAATGCATCATGCACAGATCGTTCCATTTCATCACAGTAGTAATCATTTGGTCCACGCAATATCATGGAACTCGCGGTCCTTGCTTTCGGTCTATTGCAAATAATACAAATGTAATATTTATTTAATTTTAGCTATCTTTTGTTCGAAATAATGAACTTGAGACAAACCCTTTTATAAGAATGAGCTCATCATCGCATATCATTTCCTGTACCACTTCGGCCGCTTCTCCAAGAAAACTGGAATCAAAATTTTCTTCTCCTTCCATGTTAGTCAAAGAAGTAAGAAATTGTGCACCTGTAGCTTTTGCAATCCTTTTCAAATCTGCTTTCTTGCATCTTCGAACTGCCATTGCTTTAGCTTCAATGAAGTACTACATAAATATAAAAAACAATATGAATAATTGCAATCTTTTCGATAAAAATTATGTAAGTTTTTACATAAGGTAAATATATACCTTTAAACAAAGATCGTCGATTCCTCCAGATACAAGAACAACATTCGTACCTACAGCAAGGATCTTTTGAATACGTTCTTTGGTTATATCTGCTTCGCGTTGTCGCACTGCCTCCAATTTTTCAGGATCTGTAATTAGCACTTCAACGCCTAATTTCATTTTCGTCTTTTGCAAGGAAAAATCTAAGCACGCAATTTTTGCGTTCGTTACTATCTTAGTCATTGCCTGGGAAGCTACAGTACAATTCAGTGCATAACCCTGTACTAATACGGACTCTCTAACACTTTTTCCATGGGCTTTTAAAACGTTAACTGCTTTTATGGGATACAAAAATCCACCTTTTCCATCATTCACTTTTATCGCATTAGCAGCATCAACCACCATATTTCCAAAGAAATCTGCATCACTATTTATTTATTAAGGAAATAATGATAACAATAGTAATACAACATGATTATAGTTTAACCCTTAAATGTATACAAGGTTACTAATGACCCCAGAATTGAATTTCTAACTAGTTGTACAATAACAGTTTAATTATCCTCGTTTCTGTTATTTTATATACTATGTGAAAACAAAATATTCATAAAGGTTTACCTATTATTAGATTTAAAAAATATTTTGCATTTTTGAATAACCCCAGTATGCCATTTATTTTTGTGAAAAGCATTATTCCACTTAAGAGTTATATTAGTCATACTCAACCTGTTTCAACACCAAATATTGCACTAATTTTTAAATAAATGCTTAGTTAAATGTAAGTTTTGAGTTTTATTTTTTAAATTATTATATTATGATGTATAGTATACTACATTGTAACCTGCTTAATACTGCAAATAAAAGATGTATGTGGCCCAAGAAAAAGTTGTTGAGTATGGCTGACTTAAGTAGTTGAACAACAAAAAGGATACGCTCCAATGATTTTACTGGACATAGCAGTTTTTGCTACATTAACTAAGCAATCTCTTCCAAGTTCATCCACACTAACAGTTAAATGCTCTTGAATATATTTACAAGCTTCCCTGAAATATAAATAACAGATGCTCATGGTATTTCCAATAATCTTAATTTTTATAATATAAACCTTTTTGACAATTACTAAAAGTACAGTCTGTTAATGTTTACACTTACTTGCAAGCAAGTCTGTAACCGCTAATTACTGATGTTGGATGAATCTTTTGTTTTACAAGCTCATCAGCATTTTTTAGTAACTCAGCTGCAACTATTACCTGTTCGAACAATGTTCTGTTACTATCTTATTTTAAGATATTTGTCTAATATTTTCAAGGATAGATATTTTAAATGTACAAAACTGGAGGAATAAACTTACAACTGATGTAGTGCCATCTCCAACTTCTTCATCTTGTAATTGAGCCAATTCTACCAAAACTCTTGCAGCTGGGTGTTCAACTTCAAGCAAACGTAAAATAGTTGCTCCATCATTAGTAACAGTAACATCCTACAATATTAAATCAAGCACAGATATATCAATTAAATACGGTAATTAATCTTTATACAATTACATAATTTGTATAATACAAATTTTTACATACACCAATGTCATCCACCAGCATTTTATCCAAACCAACAGGACCCAAAGAACTCTTAACTATGTTGGCAATTGCACAAGCTGCCATAACTAAAAAATAAGAATAAAATAAGTTCATGCAATATATAAAATTTATATTCACTCAATAGATAATGTACATCAAAAGTTAATACTTGAAACTTAAAGTAGTTGAAAAAGTATTTGTATACACCTAAATTTTTCAATGAAAATATATTTTGTTAGATTCTATATTTCAATTGCAAAGCAATAAATTCGTATAATCGCATAAGAGTAGTATTTAATGATAGGAAATTTAATACACTTAGATCTGACTGATTAATATTTAAATGCAAAAATAAATACAGTGATGTGCAAATACTTTTTACGGCCATTGTATATTTAATATTTCTGATTAGAGAAAAGATACAAACTCAATAATTAGATTTACGCAAACCGTGTAACATTTATATATTTTTATTACCTATACTCAAATATATATATATATATATATATATAATGTAATATAAAAAATTGCTCATTTTATATCATAAAATAACCAAAAAATTATTTTCTTGAAAGTGAATTACTTTAAAGCATAATTTTTATATACTTTCACACACGATGAAAATGATTTACCGGAAATTAATAATTAAGTAAATGTCGAATGAATTCAAGTATAACCAAATTCTTGAACAAAACGTGCTAACAACGTACCATTCTGAGTTCTTACGGGAGCTCCAGATTGTCGGACACCCCCAACGGCCAAAGGACTGGCTACTGTCGACATTTTGCAATAATTTTATCAATTTTGTATAATAGTACAGCTAAACGACAATCGAAATTTCAATTGTCGACAAAACTCTCGTGACAAAACGATCCGCGTGTGACTGCTACTAATGATAATGACCAACGTCGCCTATCCTTACTTCCTTTTAGGGGCAAGTTTCATGCTGTTTTTCATTGGTCACATTGTCATGTATTAATATTCAATTGGTTACAAAATTCTGGACAAAAAATTCGACTCTACTAATTTCTAGAAAAATCTATGCTAATACATTTTTATTTCTTATTATAAATAATAAGAAATATAGGTATTCGATATAGCTTATAAATAAGAATATACGTAATTGATCGTAAAACTCAATTAATGTGAAATATTCGATTCTTCGGATAAAATAAAATCTTAGTTGGAATTTAAAATCTTCGTATTAATTGTAATAAATGAAAAGATAGACATATCATAAATAGAAATTGCATTATCAAAAATTTGATTCGCTATCGTGCTGCTACATTTTAAAATCATTCATACTTTTAACCCAAATGTTTAATTTATTATCGAATAATACTTGCAGAGGCTGATCTTTCGCTCTAGGAACGCTGATCTAGGAGGTTTTATTATTTTGGACTTAGAAAATATCACGTAAAAAACGGGAAAAATGCATTTATGATGTCAGGAGTGCACGTAATTAACTAGCGGCACAGCCAACTGTAGTACCACCACAGGCGTCAACATACTCGCGAATAAATAGTTCTTCTATCTTAAATACTTATTCAATTATTCCCATACAAAAAAATTAGGATCCATACGGTGTGTCGACTTTACTCCCTGAAGTTACAATCGCTATCAACTACTACGTCTATTTTAATATGAAATATTGTAACTATTGTAATGCTGTTATACCTTAAATAAATATAAGATAATACTATAATTATATATTGTTTTACCTTAATATTGATAAAAGTACAAGCATAACAATTCTTTTCAGTTTTTAAGATTTTATTATATATACAATACAATGAAAGTCATTCTCAGCAAAAATAAAGTACATGAAATTATATATAGTAGCTGTCTTCTATTTTTTATCTAATAATTATTTATAATGTTGTTTAGCAAAAAAGTACTAGAAAAAAATCACTTGTTCAAATATTATGTTCAAATATTGCCGCGCTTTTCGCTGTTTCTCCAATGTATTTCTATCCTTTTCTACCCTATAATCAACAGAAAGAGATAAAGATACATCCAGCCAGGATTGTGGCAACGCTGTGTGTATGGTGTGCGGAAGAACGAGGGCACGACATCAAAGGTGCCGACGGTATTCTTCGCCTCTGTAGTTACTGTTACTCTGTGGCGTTACCATATTTCTGGCACAGACAATATTTCCTATAAATAGGTGATCTATCCCATACTTAGTCAATGGTAATAATAATGTTCTATGGCTGATACTTCGATACTATTTGCTGTGATTAATGCTACTTTAGCGAAAATGTATGAAGTGCTGTAAAATTTATGCTTATTTTATACAAAATAAGAAAGTAAGGTTATTTTTTAAACAATTAATTAGTGTATATTAAAAAATTGTTTAATATCGATCTACGTTATCAAATTTTATTCTTGCTGTTGTCATAAGAAACCTTGACAATGTATGCACAAAAACTGTTACAAAAGAATAAAATTTCAACACCGGTTTATGTATTTCAAAGATATTTAAGTGAAGCTGCAATTCGTGAACTGGCATCGAAAGATACTTCCTTCGAACCTCCTCCAAGACAGCAACCAAAGAGGAAGTCTCCCTTAGAAGCTTTACTCACAGGGCACATTGAAAAAAGAAGTTTCATTTTTCCTGAACAAGGAGATTACAGACACAACGATTTTTTGAAATGGTTGGAGCCAATCAAAACTTATATATCAAGTTGTACAGAAGCAGGCAAAACTTTAGATAAAAACGTGGTGTTGAACCAACTTAGAGAGTTGGAGGTATTCAGAACACATATTGATAACCAATATTTTGGCTTAAATTTAACAAAAACAGAATCATTGAGACTAATAGAAATACTTAGCAGCTTACCCTGGTTGGGTACCTACATGTTAAAGAATCACATTCAGCCTATTCAAATAATTTCCAAATATGCATCAGAGGCTCAGAAACAGAAATATTTTCCAAAAATTATGAGTGGTGAAATGATTCCTTCGATATGTATATATGAGGATGATCGTGGGACAAATGTTAACAGCATCAAAACTTTTGTTATAAGAAGTGATAATAATTCATGGCTATTGAATGGAAATAAAACATATGTTATTAATGGGATAAATTCTAATCTGTTTTTAGTTTTTGCAAGGAACCAAATAGGTGGTGCAGGACAAACTTCACCAGAACAATTCACCTTATATTTGGTTGAACGTAACTTTGGAGGTGTAAATTGTACTGATATATATGAGACAATTGGTAGACATGAATTGCCTACCTGTACAATTAGTTTTGAAGACACATTAATATCTTGTGAAAATGTCATAGGTAGTCATGAAGATGCATTTAAGATATTAATGGAATATTTGAAACCTGGACAGCAAAACATAGCTGGCCAAGCAATCAGTATTTTAAGGAACTTTACAAATCGACTGATACCAGACATTTTAAAGATGGAACATTTCGATAGAGAGTTATATAAATTTGATCTTGTAAAGAAGATTTTGGGTGATATGATATTTTCTTTGTACACTATGGAAAGTATGGCATATCTCACAGCTGGAGTAATAGATGAAGTTTATGCTCAAGATGCTGAAGTGGAGAAAATTATTACTGAAACATATTGCGCGAATAAATGTTTGAATTGTATTCAGTCAGGATTACAATTAATAGGTGCTCAGAGTTATTTGAATAACACAGCATATATAAAAGCATTTCATGATGCTGCAGCTTTAACAACAATGGATACAAATAATATGGATGCTTATACATATATAGCAGCAAAGATCCTTCAATATATTGGAAAACAAACATCTAATCATATAGAAAAGAAACGAAATTTTTTACAACATCCTCTCTATTACATGTTAGATACACTATTCCCTAAGGAAGAGTCATTCGAGATAAGTGGTGGAAATTACTTTCATCCATCATTATTATATGGCATTCAACATATGGAAGGAAGTGTATCAAAACTTAAGGAAAGCATTTTAACATTATTGACTCGTCATGGATCTTTAGTTATGAATCAATATTCAGATCTATACAGATTATCTGAAATGACAGTGGAAATATACACAATTTTAGCTAATTTGTCGCGTTCATCAAGATCATATTCAATTGGTATCCGAAATGCAGATCTTGAAAAAGAAATGGCTGTTAAAATGGCAGTTGCATCATATTTTAAAATAAGTGTACTCACAGAAGAAATATCAAATGGTGAAATAACTAATGGTGATGAATGTTGCAAGAGAAATACGGATATTGCATATGAAATACGTAAATACCCTATGGAACATCCTTTGACCAGGACATCCTAAAATTATTTTATGTAATTTGTAATTTTGTAATATTTTAATTATTTTTTAATGTAAATTGATAAAAATAATGTTACAAATTATTGATCGAGTATATGTAACTATATACATAACTATATATATTTGTATATTTATTCTTAGATGCAGCAGTGTAATTCAATGTAATAAATAAAAATAGAATAAATAAACGTATTTCCATTAACGATTATGTATTTATATACGAATAGTAGTGTATAATATTTCTTCTTACAATATATTAAATTTAGAAGTAAAATAATATTTTCTTTTCACGACTATCCTAACACAACTTTTCAGAGAGGTATTTTCAATGAATCTCATACCAGGTATTAGAATTTTATTTTTATGTACTATTACTACGAGTTCTAATGTATACGCAAAAAGGTGGACGGTATTTTTCTACGAAAAAATGCAACTATAGTTGTTCTAAAATTGGAAGTTCGAAATTCTATTAAATTTATTTTAATTGTAGTATCACTATAATTTCTCTGCTTGAACAATAACATGTTCTTCCCTGTATAAATCCATTGGAGACCAACAACTTCTCAAGCAAGTATATATTAAAACAGTACCAAATTCTATTTGAAAGTTTTTCTCAACTCGCGGTTGAACTATTAATTTTGAAATCAATGTGGGTAAAATCTGGATTTCAAATGTCATTTCACCACCGCAATGACGACATTTTCCAACGCATCCACTGATCGGGTATAGTAACAATGGTGCAGAATTATCTCGGGAATATCTGAAGTATAAAAACAATAAAAAAATTGTATAACAATAAAGAATGTAGCGAATATGTGCTCCATATCAGTGATGTCAAACATGTGATCCGCGGACACAATGCTTAAAACAAATGTAAAAATTTTAATGTAAGATTTGATAATGATACCTCGAATGAACGTACAATGTCGAATGTAAGTATTGGCACATTCGACCAAAACGCTATCAATCTCTGAACTGTTGTAAATTCGTAAAAAGTAGTCATGTAGTAACCACCATGGGGTTATTTTAAAAGTTAAACTCTTTACTTTCATGTCACTCAGTTGAAATATCTCAAAATTCTTTTTGCTCAAGAAAGCACTTAAGAAAGTAAGGGAGGTTTTGTTAAGGACAATTGGAAAAATTTAAACTGCTCCCAAATGTTTGAAAAAAAATATTACACAACCATGACAATTTGAAGATTGAGGTCTCCTCTTTATGATGACCCGCCTCCCTAGAAGTTGGTATACTAGTTTTTTATACTGATGAAAATGAAGTAGAAATAAGAAATGTCTATTTTTATTATAATTCAATTTTATCCAAATGATAAAATACTCAATAAAGTAAAACTGATTCAAATTCTATTCTGATTCTTTTAAAAAAACCACCCTCATTTTCGTAAGTGCTTCCTGGAGTAAAAAGAATTTCGAGGAAATTCAACTTATAAACACAAAAGTAGAGAGTTTAACTTATAAAATGACTCCATTATGGTTAATGTAGCACCATTTTTCATGGAGCTGTAGTAGTTCAAAGATTGATACCGTTATGGTCAAGTGTGCCGATATTTATGTCCATGGCTGTATTTTGCAAAGCAGTATTTTTTAGTTTTTGTAAGTTTTGCTAAGGAGTAAAGTAAAAGTTAGACGAGTTATTTTCGAATGGCTAAGGTTTTTTTGTTGGAACACCTTTCTTTGTTTGAAGCCTGCAGACTCCCTAAATTTAATATTCAGTGGTCCATGTTCATATATGAGTTTGACACCACTGCTCTATATTATTTATATTTTTACCTTAAAAGTTGTCCAGGATTCTTATGTATTTGAGATACGAAATTATGAAACATCTCATCACCGTGCATTGGAATGCCTTTTTCATATTTTTCTGAGTCTGTTTCTATAGTTTTGCCTTCATCTATGTCTGCTACAGATTTTGTTGATAAATCTGGATTTCTATATTGGTATTCAAGGAGTAAATCGCGCACGTGTTGTGGCACATCTAGACTGTAATCTTCTTCTTCGACGGAAAGAAATATTTCAACAAATGATAATTTTGTATCAGCATTTGATTCTGCTTGAATAGGAAATGGAGTTACTTCTCGAAGTAAACTGATTAAGTCGCATTGAGGCTGGATTGGAGTATCAATACAAACAACTTCACTTTCTTCACCATCGATTTCAGCAGATGCTTGAGGAGAATCTAATCTACCTACAGCACCTATACCAACTGGAGATTCTATACTTGCTGGACTGAAATGAATTACATTTGTACAATGAATAAAGATACTTATAGAATCTTATAGAAATTCTTTTACAATTTGCAATTTTTATTTATTCTTTTACAAACCTGTTTGCATTTGGATCATCGACATGCAGTGCAGAAAATTCTTCTCTTATATTCTCATCTAGATCCTTTTGCAAGCAAAAGTGAAAGTCTGTTACATTATTTGGCAATAAATTATTTCCATTTTGTTCAGAATTATCATTCAAGTTATCACCCCAATCATCTGCATCAGACAACCATGATGTTGTAGATGGTATATTTATACTACTGCTATCTAAAACACTCAGTTTGCATTCATCCTCTGGTACTTGGACTCTCAAACAAGTCCAACTTTCATTTTGATTCCAACAGTTTGGGTTTATACATGTGAAAATATAAAGTGTTCGATGATATTTAGAGTTATCTAATGGAACATACAACTGGAGAGCCAGAAGTTGGTACAATCTACATAGTCTGCATTGTGGTAATGATAATGTATTCTTTTCATAACAGTTCTATAAAATAACAAACATATATTTAATTACATTTATATAAAATACAACTTGCGATAGCTTGGGAATTAATCGGAGAATAATAAATATTACGTTTTTCGTCCATTTAAACTACGCTACTAACTATGTCGCATTTAATTAAAACGATAACTTAAAAAATTTGATGGAACTTAAAAGTTTCAAGAGTTTGTTCGAAGATATTTTTAAAGTAAAAAATTACAAATGTGTCATTCATTTAAATTGCGAATACGATGATTGAATTACGGAATGCGACTTACTGGAAATCCACCGATCTTATTTGTCATGAAGTTAATACTCGGTCGATGTTTATCAGTAACATATTCATCTTCGTATCCCAGGTACACTTTCGTCCGATTATCACAAGCCATTAAGTTTGATTAAAATTATATTTCTTCATTGGAAGACTTCGTAATAGGATAGAGAATATTTTAATTCTCAATTTGCGGTTGTATTCAGCGGTGGACAGCTGACATGTATCAGTATCGGTTCACGCGTGCGCTTCTAACAGTATCCTGTGGCTCTTATCGATTTTTGAATACTTTAGGTATAAGTAAATATTACGTAAAAAAATCGGACTTCATTTATATAATCTACACATGTTTTAACATATGCAAAAATTACTGCATTGCGAGCTGTTGGAATGAAACAAAAGATATTTGAACCGACTATTTTCATAAATGGAACCAAGTATGCGTATCATGCGAGCATTTCTAATCCGTAATTTGTAGATTGCAGTCTGCGCTCGATAATCATTGTAACCAATAATTCTTTTATCATAAAGCCACAAAATCCCTAGAAACGTAGTGCTGATGCCAAGGCGAATATACATTAGAATTTGTGTGTCACAATAGAATATACTTAGCGACTACACATTAAAAAATAATCAAGGCAGTGTAAAATGATTCTAATAACGATTAAATTAAATAGTACACGTAATAATGCAATTTGTTTACTGCGTAGAGTTACATTTGGTAATTAAAACATTCTACATTGTTTGTGAAAATTCTGTATAAATTTTTAGTTGTACAAAAATGATGTTACAATGAGAACTGCACTTAGCCATCGTTATTGCAGGATTGGTTGCAATCCGTGCAGTGTGACGTTTTAGATATAGAACAATTGTATTTCCAAAAGCAGCTAACAAACGTACTGCATGTGGTTTCTCGAAATCGATCGTTTTCGTACAAAGGTCACATTTAAAATCAGAACAATAAATTTAAATCGAATAGCGTATGTAACAATAAGAACCATTAGTTGGGATGTCCGATTTTAGTTTGTGACGTCATGCGCAAAACAGTTCATTCCTTATCCCCTCCGTATATCTATCCAGCTGTCCGTGGTTTGGCAGTCCGGTGAACGAATTTCTCAGGGTGATTATTACGTAGGTTTTATGCTGGTTGCCTTTTCCACGAACGACGGTGGAAATTTGAGGTGTTAAAATATCGATATAAGATCGAGTGCCAATCGGAAACCTGTTAGGTAGAACTAATTTTGAACAACCTATAACGGTATTGTACGATAGGGTGGCCTTCGGACTGACAAAAGGCAAAGACGTACGCAGCAGAAACAACTGGCGTTCTCGTATATGTGACGAAGTTGTTGAAGTAACCGTCGTGCGGATCTGTGATTTCTTTTATCGAGGAACAGCATTAACGTGAGGTGTGGACGGTATTGTAACGTTCTGGAATTTACCCGTATCAACGATTTGGGAGCGACGAGCCCATTCGTGAGGGATGTCTACCCCCGCAAGAAGGAGACTAATGAGAGACTTTAAGAGGTATCTCAAGATTTCTATGTCATCGTTTCGTGTGTCATCCACCGCCATTGTAAATCATATTAGTATTTATATTTTCCTACCCGTAACCTTTTCCATGTAATCATCGTCGAATCATTGAAAATTTCACTATAGAGACTCCTCAGGTTACACGACGTTTGAACGTCATTGTGGCCCGTCTTACGGAGTTATTATTAGGAACTTATAATCATTTATTGCGTTTCATTTGCATTTTCCACCAATGCTTTCCGATGATCAATCCGATGAATTAGAAAATTGTGTTTACGATATTCGAAGAATGTTTAGTAAATCGCATGCGATTCTTCATTCGTCTATGGTTTTGTTTATATTGTGACATTCCCTATTGATTCTCGTAAATATTCCACTGACTCGTAGTAATTTCTTTTGTAAGTTTTTATTGTTTATGAATTAGTTTTATTGTGAATAAAAAAATAATATTTTTTAAATAATATACCGATAACTTTATATATATATATATTTATATATATATATATTGCGTTAACTATATGTTTATTTTTATTATAAGCTATTCGTCTTCGAATTTGTGCAACAAAGTATATATGTAAATATTTAAAATTTATACTTGTATATGTCATTAAAAAATGTTTTATATAGAAAGGCATTGGCATGACATTGAGACTTGTAAGAAATCTAAATTTGTACTCTTTGTGAGATTTATATTAAACAACTTGTATAAAATAAACAATTATCAAAATTCTCACTAAAAAGGATGAACTTTTATTTTTTCGCATTTAAAGAAATTTCCTTTCAAATTTATTATAGTTTCATATGTTAATCATGATTTAATATTTTTATAAACAGATTACAAGAAGACCCACCCACCGGAGTATCAGGAGCACCCACAGACAATAATATTATGATATGGAATGCAGTTATATTCGGGTAAGAATACATAAAAATACTTTTAAAAATTTGAAAGAAAAAAAATCTATATAATTCTTCTAGACCACATGACACTCCATTTGAGGATGGCACCTTCAAACTTACAATAGAATTTACAGAAGAATATCCAAACAAACCACCCACAGTGAGATTTATTAGTAAGATGTTCCACCCCAACGTGTATGCTGATGGAGGCATCTGTTTGGACATATTACAAAACCGTTGGAGCCCTACTTATGATGTGTCTGCTATTCTAACATCCATACAGGTAACCATAATGCCTGATTATCAATATTGTATCGTGATTTAGCATGTTTAGAATTTAATAACAATAACAGTAATGTGTCTAGCATCTAGTAATAATAACTATTTCATAAGTATTCTGTTTGTTTTCATCTATTCATATGCTACTATAACAAACATGCATGCTAAATTTCACATAAATCATTGAGAATCCATCCCACAACAGTAAGTGAAAGGCAGTTCAAAATAGGCAGGTATTAAGAAATATTAATCTCTACTAATCACTTATTGAATTTCGTAATTTCTTTGACATGTGTTATCTTATCATATATTTTATAATCTTATTGCATTTAATTCTATAATATGAGATAAAGTTTCTATAAAGTAAAAGTTATAAATGTATTTTGCGTGGCATTTACTATATGTTTGAAATACATAAAAAAGTTAAATGCCTACTTTATTATACGCATAACTAAAATGGAGTAATTTTTTTCCATGGAAAATAAATATATGGATGATATACAGGGTGTCCATCGATAAGTGTCATTTGAAATAATTACTAAACAGTTGACTCTGTGGAAAAATGTGTCAAACGAATTTTTTTTAGATTTTGTGTAGAATATGTTAAACCAAGGTAAATAATTTTTTACTAAATTTTTCAAGGTCAATTGAAGTTTACTTCGATTTTAATTTTAAATGGATTGCTGTATTTTCGTTTCGCTACAATGAAAGGGCGTGAAAAAACGAATTCAAAACACTACTTACAAGTGACATTGATGTGACCTAAGTAGTAGGAAAGGAGTTTTCTTATTCACTTATTTATGTTACAATGCATATTAAGCCCCCTAAAGACTCTGATGCATTCATCAATGTAAGCGATGGGTTTATATTAATGGCTCACAAAATGTTACAACTTGAGTGTATTTTCCGACGATGCAAGAGCTAATACTTCAACCCATTGCTTGCACCGATGCATGCATCAGCATCTGTAGGCTGCTTTAGCGTCACGAGGGCCGAGTGGTCTATGGCGCCAGACTCAAGTAGATATGTGCTCTTAATCCTTTTACATATATTTCCGTTATTTGTAATTTGTTATTTGCTCGTTATTAGAAAACAGTGTCAAATAACATTGATACCGAATTATTAATGAAGTCATTGATATACGAAAGTAACTGGACCATTTCTCGTAGTCTTCGCGTATCTGTTTCTAAAGCGTAAAATAATGTCTATACCGATATCCATCTCTGTTTAAGGAATGCAACCACAATTTCCTTTTTCACTTGGCTTTCGAATATGCATAAATAAGTCATGTACGAAAACATTACCATTTCACACGCGTTCACTACACGCAATGTCAATTTAAGGTCACTTGTAAGCAGTGCTTTGACTTCGCACTTTTACGCCCTTTCAATGTAGTGAAGCGAAAATATAGCAATCCATTTAAAAAAAATAAAGCATCCTTCAATTGACCCTCAAAAATTTTGTCAAAAGTTTTTTACCCGGCAGTAACATATTCTACACAAAAATCTATAAAAAATACGTTTGATACATTTTCCACACAGTCAATCGTTTGGAAGTTATTTCAAACGGCACTTATCGATGGACACCCTGTATAGTTGTTAAAATTTCACATATCTTCTTCTTTTCTCTAACGATTTTCATATAAAAACTCGAAAGATTTATAAGTTTTTGTCTTAACAGCGGTTGCAATTCAGCAAAGTCTGATTCATTAAATTTGAAAGTTACTCGCATATAAAGTAAGTGTAAAATTTGTGCTTGTAATTTGTTTAACTGACCACAAGTGTACTTCTAATCACCAGTACCAAGTAAGAGTATCACCTACTTATAATTATATAGCCATGCATCACTAAAAACAAGTAAACAAAAAAAAGAGTATTAAAAACATTGTATAATGAGTATGACTTGTGTGGTTGCAGTCGCTGTTAAGTGACCCGAACCCGAATTCACCTGCCAACTCAATGGCAGCACAACTGTACAAAGAGAATCGACGTGAGTACGAGAAGCGAGTGAAGGCTTGCGTGGAGCAGAGTTTTACGGATTAGTCGCAGGCGTTTCCACAATGCTGTTGCAGCATCGATCAGCCACCTACAGCCATCAGATACAGTGGAGAACGTGCAGCCTTACCAAGGAGCTAACGCTAAACATTAGCATGTTTCTTCCTAAAGCTCTATTGAACTACCACAATGTGCAACATTAGACCGAATTTTTACAATGTTGAATAATAAATTATTATAAAATTGTGTATTTATTTATTTTGATATTTGATAACAGATCGGTTATTTCGATATTTGATTGAAATCAGTAATACTAAACATTAGAGTATAATTAATATTCGGCGCTTTTTATTTCTGTGCTGCAAAGCAGTGTCTTTCACAGAGTACAGAAGAATGTATTTCGGTTAAATTTTAGTACTTCATATAGTACATAAATTCACTTATACATATTATATATATACATATATAAATATATATATATATATACACACCATACGTAATAAATACATAATTTCACTTTATAGTTTTATGGTTTTCTTTAACCTTTTGTGCTGTTTACATTTAGAATAAACTTATGTTATATCATAACAAGGTCTATAAAATATTTGTTGCAGTCCCTTTTGGATGAACCAAATCCAAACTCTCCAGCGAATTCATTAGCAGCACAATTATATCAAGAAAATAAACGGGAATATGAGAAGAGAGTAGCTACTGTTGTTGAACAATCTTGGTTGAACTTCCAAGAAAGTCACACAGAAGATGCCCGCTGACATTAAGTATGGTTCGCTCGGTGTTTTCACGAAGTTTATTTGATGCTTTGTTTTTTTAATAGTATTCTTAGAAATTCATGGCCTGAAATATTCTTTCTTGTGTTATCCGAACACAAAACACATTAAATCCTCCACTGTTCTACAACATTTTTTTCCATATTTCCTCGCTAAAAGTGCTATCTAGTTTTACAACATAGAAACGAAAAGATTTATTTAATATTGACTATGTTTCAGATATGTAAAAAATGTAGAGCACTGGAGTGATGCGGAATCGTACTGTGCGTTATGTGATCTTTATCTATAAACATAAATAAAACGTGTATGATTTTGCTCATTATAATTAGGTTTTAGGCGCCAATACACAACAAAATTATAGAGATACACTTATAATTACCGGTTTTGTAACATTGATTTACAATGTAATTAATAGCTATACGTAAATATAAGATCTTCGTAAAATAATTTTGAAACAAAGAAATTAAATTACTAATACACTTTAAGAGAATTGGAAACGAAATTTTTGTTTTAATTACAAAAAATGTATAAATAATATAGCATAGATTTAAAACCAGTAATCAACTTAAAGAATAACTAATTAATAATTACTTGTAATTTCCTAATAAAGTTGAAACATTATTCATAACAATACGTATTAATCAGTCTCCTTTCATAAATAATAAAAAGGGGAAAGGTAAACAAAAAATTGACACAGTTGTCAAGAAAAATCCTTTTTTTATAAACACATTTCATAAAAAAAAACTCTGTTATAATTATGCAAAGCACACAAATTGTTTTTGTAAAACAATGTGCTTTTCTATATATACGAGTTTTACTCAGCTATGCATAGTTATAGCTTATCAATTGTATTATACATTGTGTATTAAAGAGAATTTATATTCTAAAAATACAGTATTCATATGTACAAATTAAGTTCTCATTAATAAGGAAAACGATGGGACATATAAAATGAAATTATATATGTATATATATGTACATTTAGCGCTTAACAATTCATAGTAACCTTAAGAATCCTTATAAAGTGAAGGAAGGTCCAACTTTGGAACGCACGGGCACCGGGCTTACGAAAATAGAATTGATATTAATATACATTTTTCAAATAATATAACAAAACTTCTTAACTTAAACCATACTAAAATAATGATAATTCAACAGTAAAATCTGATGTATTACAATATGAATAGATCATTTTATTTATGACACAATTAATTTATATTACAAAAATTACTTTGTTTTTCTTTAATACTGCTGTTGTAGTTTAAACGTGAAATATATATTTTAGATAGTTACCATAGGTATATGGTGTTTATATATTATTGCTGAAAGTGTATAGAAGTTCACTAGTCTTTCCATTTTAAACGAATACAAAGTAATTTTAAAATATACTTTACAGTAATTGATGTTATCTATTTTGCTCTAATTATTTAATATTGTCATAATATTTACAATAGTGAATATTATACAAAAGTAATTTATCTGCTACTGTAATCGATTATACAATAATTCACACGCATATTTATACAACAATACATTTAATAACAGAGTAATTTCATTCATCATTTTTATGAAACTACTGTTATTTTTTCTCATTGGCTGTCACAAATCAATCTAGTTGTAAGATTTTAAGAATTATTTAAAATTACAAAGTGTATCTTAAAAATTGTCTTTAATTTTAATTAAGTCTTCCAAGATACTTAAATTGCTCACCAAATTTTTCCTGCTACGATTTCTCTTCCTTTTCTTTGTTATACCTCTCCAATTCTTTTAAAAATTGTGCCTTGGGTTTCATAACATTTGGCCTATCCCCCCTACATTTTGGACAAAACCATTTGCCTTTTGGCTTAGTACTTAATGAAACACATGAAAAGTGGAACCATTCTATAGGACACAAATCATTATCACACAATATCATTTCTCCATATGATATTTGATCACAGAGACAATATGTTGGTTCATCCGGGTCTATTGCAAGATCATCCTCTGGTGGTGGTGGAGTATCTTCACGATGTTGATTTTGCTGACTACCTTGTCTAGATTTTCTTTTCTTTTTCTTGCCAGTGTTAGTAGTATTTGTTTTCTTTTGATTGCCATTACTAGCATTTGCTAATGAATTGGAACGTGTTTCTGTCATTACAATCATATCCATAGGATTAGAAGACTCCACCATTGTCTCAGTTCTTGTCCTCCTAGCTCTCTTTGGTTGTCTCTCCGAATTGTTTGCATTACTGGAAGAATTAGTGTTTATATTTGCATTATTTTCACGGGTCGATTCACTGCTTTCTTGCTCTTTTCCAAAATCTGTAAGGAATTTATAATACATGGAATATTAAAAATTGATAAGAATGAAAGATGTAGGATGAATAGAAAAAGAGGCATACCAAGATTACGATAATCTAAATCTAGTTGCCTGGATTTATTTTCAATGAGATCTTGAACTTGTTGAACTATTTGCAACTTTTCATCTCCTATTTCTTGAGCAGCAATTAATGCTTGTTGAACCCTTAGAAGTGCTCTCCTTCTAACTGCCAAATCTGTGTCATTTTTTAATGCTTCTTGTTGATGATCCACTTCCCTAAGGTATGCTGAAGCAAAATAAAAATATAGATAAACCATTTCTAAACAATTTTAAATAAAAATGTAATTGCATGTGAAGTACATACAAAGATTAAATCGTTTTACATTTTTTTACACAAAATAACACAGTAAAAATACTGCATTTATACTCATATTTAGTGCCTATTCATTGCTTAATTTTTATCTATTTTTACCATGTTAATTTCAATACATTTGTACCGTACACTTTAAGTAAACATTTGCGAATTTTTCAAATTATGAAAATATAACGAAAACATATTAGCATGCATACGAAACGTTTTAAAAACTGTTCATTTTAATTACTTTGACAAGTGGCGTCAAGTTCCCGGAGCCGGGAAACATGTCTTTGCAAATCATTCGGCAAGTTTTCCACACAGTCCAAATAATTTTCAATGTACGTTGCGGAATATAAAGCTTCGACTACAGCTTGGTTTAACATGTTCCTCTCTTACGAATTTCCTTCGACAGTTAAAAACATAAAAACGTCCCATTTACCCACGAAATCTTGAATGTCACTGTATCAAGTTTTTGAACTTTTCGCACCATTTATACAGATGTCTATTATCATTTAATTTACAATTACACCAATCAAGATCAATCAAATCATGCAGAACATAAGTAAACTGTTGCGAGACTTTTTTTGGATACTCCATCTGTATTTGTGACAAGAGTCAAACATGGCTGCCGGTTTCCAAGTGAAGTTCTGCAAGTTTATCATTCGAAATAATACATAAATTCATCATAAATGCCAGCTATTTCGCTCTTAAATTTGTATATAAACATTTTTCAATGAACTACATCACGTGCGATGTATCGTGTAAAATTCACTCGTTCAAGTAATAACTTTCCGTAAAGCACAATTGACAAGAGTGAAACGACAAGATTTGCAATTTCATAAAATTTAAATGAAAATTTTCTGAGAACAATTACAAATTTTAATCTTTAGCAACAACTGCAATAATGTACACAATTTTTTTACGTATATTTCTCAACACAGACAGTGGCTCCAAAGTTTGGTGATAAACTAAAACCTTTACAATCGTTGAAGTTACTATTAAACCATTTTACATCGTATAAATAACACCGTGCTATATTTATCGTAAAAAAATACTTTAGTAAAATAATGTTTTTTTTTTAATATGCTAAAGATGCTATCGAATCGTACATTTTTCTTTTAGACGATAAAGAATTTGTAATTTAGATGCTGATTTGACTAGCTATCCTGACGTCAAAATTTGTGGTTCGGACTACCAATCCCGTAACACAACCCTATTTGATTTCGTTCGGTAGAAGAAAGAGTCGTGTTTGGGTTCTCGTGTGCCGCAAAAACTGCTTGACGATTGTCGCAAAAGTATTCGTTTTGCTGTTAAAAAATTTTAGAAGAAGATGACATCCACGGGAACTTTCCAAGGGTTTGGAGACGAGAAGAAGAAATCTAGCAAGTAAGTGACACTCTTGTATTTATGGTTTATTATCTACTCGAATATCGTATCGGAGTCGTGTTACCCTTTAGTCAGTGGTGTATCCTTTATTTATTTTAACCTGTAAAGAGAAAAGGAGCCGAAATATTTTCAAATCGTAGAGTATTATTGGCTATTAGTATAATAGTAACCAATAAACACGTCATCGAGAAATTTAACTATTCGATCATTTAACGTAGTCTGAATTTATTTATTATATGCTAGATTTTTTCATTGCTTTTCGATTTTTGAATATTAGGTTTATAAAAAATGAGGATATTTATTCATTCGGATGAGTAGTATTAACAATAAACGAATGGCGTCTTGTTGGTTGCTGACTTTTTTGTTATGCATGGTGCGTCAGTTTGAACCGGTCATAACCGGACAATCCGAGCACCTTTTTACACGGTTAACGTTTTGGGGAATCGAAATTCACTAAAATTAGGAGCATAGATTCTGTAATTTAATTGTAACAAATATTTGAAGAGTGTTTAATAGATGATTTGTACTATCATTGAAGCAAATGCTATTCGACTATCATATTAAATACGTTACTTGTTGATAGTCGTATCCGGCATACATATTTTAATACTTCCTTCATTTGATCATCTGTCTCTTCGTACGAGAAATATAATCGTTACAATTCTTACATTTTATTTTTCTAGTTTTTTTTTATAGTATACAAAGCAGAAATATAACAAAAATACGCATTCCTTAATATATATAAAAAAATATTGAAGTACTTAATATTCTTATTTCTTACATACGTAAGTTTTTTTCAGATGAATGGTACCACGGAGTTTTATGAAACGATTGGTATAAATTACGTATAAATAGTGTGAAATATATGCAATTTAATTTTTGCATCCGATAATTACAGAGTCGGTAATGTTTTAAATAAAATGTAGTTGCAGCTACACGGATATGACAATAGGTTGCGCTCGCTACATCATTCAGATTGAAAGTTTTAAAAAATTAAATTTCAATATTCGATAAAACTGTATCTTTTTCTAAACAACATTACAAAAATATTTACCTATAGTAAATATAAAATCAAATAGAAAGCTTTAAACGTTCACAAATACAATTTTTAATGCGATTAGTAAATTATCAGTAATATTATTAATATGTGTGATTGAAAGATAACACAACTGTTTTCTTTTTTTTTTTCAAAATATTGCCAACGTAATCCTCCAGTTTAAAAAGTTAAATACAAAATTTATTACTTTATTACGGAATTATAATACTTTCTCACCGGTATGAGCAATTCTGTAGTGCGTATTGCGTTTTGATTTTAGTTCCATTTAATATATAAAGTGCAAACACCGCAATTAAGAAAGCGATACAGCTTATATAACCTTTTCTTGTTTTGTGAAGTCTCGGTGAGTGAATTTGCCCTAGCAAGTATCACGTTTCAAGTCCGGCATTTTTGCAAAAAAATTAGCGGTTTACCGCGGGTGAAACATTGCAAGGCATGTTTCTAATAAACGGGAGGAAGGAGAAGGCGCCTGATTTATTAGTAAAGCTAAAAAAATTTTCATGGGGTATAAAATATACATAGGTGAACATTTTTTAATAAGATAATGCAGACTAATCTGTGTTACGATGCACCACTGACTTTAATACGAGGGTTATTTTAACGATATAAGGGCTAGATGAAAATTACCGGATGTCCGTAATGATAATAGCAACAGAAAACGATGGAAGGTTAACTTCTTTCTCATGTACATGTATCTTCGAAGAATGGACATTTTTTTCGAAGTTCTTTTTTTTCGAATGCAATTACTGCATGGGAAACGCTTGTGAATAATATCTTTCTTTCGTCGCAAACATTTTCTCAGAACGCATGCGAATAGTACGCACACTTCTGAAATACGAGTCACGCCGTTTCAGGCTGACTCACCCGGTGGGTAGTTCTTAGCGTGCCGCATAGAGGCGTGTACATTTCCGAAGGTTCGTAATTGCATAGATACAATATTTTGTTCACCCTTTGTTCTCCCCTTTTCCGTTTTTTTACTGTCCTTGTATATCCACTGCATTGGTTTTTATATCCCCTCGCCAATACGTGAATAATACGCGCGTGCGCGTGACAGAGAATTCCGAGAATCGTACGGCTATCGTACATTTCCACTCCATTTATTAAATTCTGATTGAGTGTTATTTGATTCTTTATTCTATTTTTTCGATCTTAACTTTTATAATATCAAGATGAATATGGTTATTAGTAGACTTCTCTATATTTTCCAATATTATTTGTCCAATTTTAAATTAAATAAGGAATGAACCGTTAGATAAGGAGTGATAAAATTATTAGATTATCCAGTAAATTCGAAATCAAAATTGTTCGGAATAAACAGAGGCGAATTAAGCGGGTGTTGGACCTGGCGGCCACTTGGGCCCCTAAGATTCGCCTCAGGTTCGAAATGAACCAGATTTCAAAGACCACTTTTCAAACTTCAATATTTGCAATCTGTAAGTGTATCTTCAATCAAGTTTTGATCGATTCAAAACGAAAGTAGTTACGTTATTCAATATATTTTTACATATGTTTTGTATATTAATGAAAATAATAAAATTTAGATTTTTTTGTATGTGAAGGAGGGCCTAAGAGTTTTACCGTCAGGAGCCTCCACTTTATTGAATTCGTCCCTGTGAATTAGTGAATACCTGAAATTGGTAATGAATTTTGTATTTGCATTTACGGGCAAGTAACGCAACGTATTCTTGGGACGAAGAAAGCCTGTAAAGGAGTACGATTGAAAGGATAAATATAACCTCTGTCGCTGACCAGAGGCCGAAGGAGTAGCCAAAGGGAGTTGTCTTCGTAGATCGCGTCCGTGACTGTACTTAAGGACAAATGCCCCTCGAGGCTGTCTGCACAGTTTCGCAGCATAAACCGGCTTAAGGCCTTGTACACACGTACACGAGGATCATTTCTCCCTACGCAAGTTCGCACTGCGACGGCGTCGATCTCTCTACCGTCAGTGGATTTCACGATTGTGCAGAACACGGCACGCTTCCTTTCGTGTTTCTCGACTTTTTGGAGGTGGCGCCTCCTCGTGTAGCGTGCGTTAGTTTCCCTCCGCTTTTCTGTTTCTCGTTCTTTGTCGCTCTTATTCGATGGTGCGTGCATACGACAAGGAAAGAAACGGAAGAGGAATACACCAGTCGCGGCGTGACCCAGCCTGACTGACCCACGTCGTAGATCTACTCGAACGTGCATAACCGGCACGAATTGTCGCGTTGTGACATCGAAACGTGTGGACGTGCGTTTTGCAAGTTGTCAGAAAGTGTTAAGGAAATCTTTTTTACAATCGAAGGAAAAATGTGGGCTGGTCAAGACGACACGCAGCGTTTCAAAACCAGGTTTGTCCTAAGAATACTTTTCTATTTCTTTGCTGAATTTTATAATTAAAATCGTTTTTTTAATTTTTCGTCCTTTGCGTTGTATTGCGTTCCAACGTACCGCAACCCTTTTCTTTTTTCTCGCTTTGACAGGCTTAGTATAACCTCGAAATGCCTTTCTCCTCGAGCTTGCTCGATCGAGCGACAAGTTCGACGACCTCCTCTCTATCGAACGATCGAAATTGCAGTTCCGTAAACGCGATAAAGTCGTTTACACTATCGCAGATTAATGTGTTAGAGGCGAGCGCAATTTCAACGGCTGACGCGTTGTGTGTCCCCGCCTGTTGCTTTTCTCGCGTGTGTTCTCTTCTTTACCGATCGAATTTTCTTTGTACAATTTCGTCTAGTTTATTTCCACCTATGTGTATGTGTTCGTGGTGGACCAAAGAGTCGTTGAAGCTATTATTTGGAACATCTGCTGGGTGTTTCGTGCATCAGGGAACCGGGGGTACCTGCTCCCGCGATTTCGATCGACATATGTTTGGAACGTTTTGAATCGAACAATCTGTTGTCAGTTTTTTGTCTGTATCACGATGACGCGACATCCATGACCGTTTAAATGCATAGATTTAAATCTAGCGCGTGGATACACTGTACCAGTGCCAAAATAAATTATTTAAGTATTCTTGTATGTATTTAGAATAATTAAAAAATACTAGCAAACACTGTTAAACGATTTTAAGGATTCTAATCGAACAATTAGACTAATTATTGCTCGCGCGGAAGCTTTTCTAAGTAACGCGAAACACGGCGATAGAGATTTCCTGACGAGACAAATTTCGATGTTAATCGTCCCAGCGATTAACGGCTTCAAGGAGAACAGGAATCTCGAAGCCTGCAGTCTAGTTTCTATTTCTGCGAGACGTTGGCGAGGAACAAGAACGTGGACGAGCTGTTTCCAGACACGAAACTGTATAAAGGTTAATGCCAGTGTAACGAGAGCAACGAGTTACCGGGCAGACATCCACCCCCTCTCCCCTTTACAAGCTTGTGGAGTCACGCTACGTCTCAAGTTTGGAATTCCAAATTTCACGGTCTGGGTCCAAGAGATCAGCTTCTTTCGATGGTATCTTGTACAAAAGAAAGGGGAAAGAGGGAAATAACGGAACAATATCATGTGCAATATTGTGAAACGTTCAAATCGTATGACGAATTCGTGACTCATTGCAATCGATAAGAAAGTAAATACGATAATATGTACAGAGACTTTGATACTGTTAGCTATAATCATGTAGAATGTACATAACTTCGTTGTTACGCGAATTATAATATATTTAAGGAAATTCATAATCGTTATTATGCAAACTGCGGATGTTCATACATTTTTGGGCAATATACAAAGTAGTATAAAATAAATATGGCGTGCAAAATGTGTGCCAAACATTTAAAATATCTTGTACATTATAATATTTAACAAGTAAAACCAATCTGTATTTAGATTCCACGTCTTTACTTCTGTTTATATAAAGATGAATTTGCATAAAGATCCAAAGTTTACATATAACGAGTAGACTGCGGATTTTTATGCAAATTCATATGTTTATAAATAAGTTTAAAAGAATGCGGCATAAATTGCGGATTGCTTCACCCATTAAATATCATAATTTTTATTATACTTTGGATGTTTTGTATTTTTTGCACTTTTCAGCATCTTTAAATTTCCAATAAATGCATACAAATCTAGGGTCTAGTAATGAGTCATGATTACCAAGTAACAAATACATATGTTTTGTTTACGAGACGTTTAAATGGTACATATATTGGATACATTTATTTAATCGTTCTTGGTGTGTTCGATTGTATTGTAATAAGTACAATTGCTCGTGTGTTGTATGTATAAAGAGATACCAGAGGCGAGGCAACTGTGACACGGTTCACTTTGTCGTGTGGGTAGAACTCGTTTTTGAACAAGACCCTGTGCGGTACGTTCATGTGACCGGATTTCACTGAATATCATATCGAACATTCGTGAATACGTTTGCGCCTGCTTACACATGTCCATATGTGTTCGATCCTGTAGAGACCAGCGACTTGTGTAAACAGGTCCAATCTAGTCGATAAGTTTCTTCTACATTTTTGCAATAGAATTTTCCCTTCTACTATTATTTGTTTTTAGGAAATTTCAGTAAATTATTTAACATTAGATTTACGGACATTGATTGTATAATTTGATAGATTTCCGCAAAAATAGGAACATACATATATTCGAAATCAGAAGTTTACAAGGGATGGCAAATCACCCCTTTGTGCTCAAAAACTTGTTTAACTCTTTGATTGTGAAACGCGCGTGTGTGTGTGTGTGTGTGTGTGTACTTACGCCCAGTAGAGATTTTGTATAACGCAATATACAGTAATTTCCTAATTTATTATTATACCTGTCACAATATTTAGAGGTCTATTATTGTATGTCATGCGAATATTGCACCGTAGTCAAAGGATTATTAGTGTGATATAGCGGTAATTCTAATATGTTTTTATGGATCTTGTAAGAATTCAAAGTATTAAGTATTTCGGAATGGGGAAAAGGTTTTTTCGATTTGCTTTGTTTTGAAAGAAACGAAAATTGGGTATTGAAAATGGATCTATTAAAAATGTATAGAAACATTTGTTTAGTCACAGGATTTCAGATTTGAATGAGATTTGTAGTTATTGATATGGAAAGTCCATCATCATTGCGTACTGGTATATTCCTTCTCGTTACCGATGTTCGTCGTCTCGATGGATGGAATAAGCTTTTACTTGTTCTCGCGCGAAAGATACCCAAGTTGGTCGTTAAGTCCGTTAACGACGGGTTAGCTCTGAAACGGTTTCACTGCGTATCGGACGTCGACCCTTCGTGTCTCCGTCATTTTTCGATTCGTCAATTTTTTCGCTGCTTTCCCTCACTCTCTCTTTCATCTAATTGCTGTCAATTTTCGAGAGTAAGGCCACTCAAAGCTGACGTCCACTCGAGATAATAAGTCGCCACTATTATAGTGGCTCGCGTGGGCGTTTCGCGCGACCATTCTCATTCTTTCTTGTCTGGAAAAGATCGTCTTATCTACTTGTTGTTATAAGGGTCACGAAGAATCCGCGTTGATCTTCGAACCCAGACATTCCCTTACTTTGTTCGTCAAGATCGTGCAGGGCACAGGACGTTGATAATGAAGAGGTATGTTGGTCTATACACGTCGATAGGATCTATGTCGCGTTCTGCTGGAATCGAGGAAGTCGTTGAAGGAATTGTTGAGCGGAGCACATCGTTTTAATGGATGTAGGAATCGTCATTTGTGTCGGGGGAGGATGATTTATGGTAGAAGCTCGTGGGGTGATAGCTTGAATTAAGGAAGAACGTTTACTTTGTTTTTGGTGACGTAAGATCAGAGTGGGAGGATGACTTCCGGTGTAATAGATCAGGGGGAAGTTTTCAGAGATTTGTTTCCGAAAGAGATGAGTAAAGGGGATTTTAATTTGAGCGCACAAAAATGTGCAAACTTGAAAGTTTGAAGTTTTAAAGCTTTGCGAGTTTTGAAATGTGATATTGTAAAGTTTTTCAAATTCTTATTGATTTTCAAGTTCTCAGATTTGAAAATTCGAATACAGTAGAATTTCGATTATCTGGCATACTCGGGATTGAGGACGGATAATTGGATTATACCTATGTACGAAGTGATAAAAGAAATGTAGTTTAAAAAGACAATTATGGATGATATAATAATGCAATTTATTAACAAAAATGAAACATATAAAACAGAATATATGAATGTAGAACATACAAAATGTTTATAATTGTAATATACATATGTATCTTCGTTACTTAAACATTATCGGCAGTAGATGTCGATGTAGTACAGCAAGAAGAAGATTGAATACTTTACGATTGCTGTTTAAACAGTGTTCCGTCACACAGAAGGGAAGCGTGGAAAGAACTCTCGAGTAACTTTAACAATCCCTTGGCACTTTACTGAGGTTTATTGTAATAGGTCGACTGACAAAGATTTTCACACCGTAGCGTTACAGGATATATAATTCTCAAACGTAACTTATTAATTGGCTCTCGGGGTTTTTGCAGGCTTCTTTATATTATTCGGAGGCAAAGAAAGGATTGTTCGCAAGGATGGGGATTTATATGGGAGTAGTCGCGTAGGCTGGACCAAGGACTGTTTTGACTACCTTACGTCGTTATCTCCGTTTTGTTATATGGGACTTTGCATCGGCAGACGATGATAAATTCTGGGGCCCAACACGCCAGTGCTTGGTATAATAGTTCGTACACATGTCTGCTTGATAATTTTGGATCTTTTATTAAAAAATTCGTTACGAAATATATGCAAGTTCATTATTTTTGTAATGGTGTATATAATGTATAATTAGTGACAAGTGAGCAAATGCGCCAGTTAATAGGGCATTCCGAATAATCAAATGTCGGATAAATTTTCAAGAAAGTACATTTTGTGCATAATGTGCAAAAATATGCAAAATATCCAAAGTAAAGCGAATGTGATAATGTTTAGAGGGTGAAATAAATTGTTACTTAAGTACTATTCTTTTAATTATGCTTGTAAAAATAAGAATTTGCAAACCAATTCGCAGTCTATTCATAAGTTTAAATCCACATTATCAGACCATCGACATTCTCAATTTTCCAATTATTCCCATCATAATACTTCTCCGAAGCATTAAAGTACTTTCCCCATAAATTCACAGCTCTCTACATTTAAACACCGTTACGTGCCAGAATTACTTATAACTTGGAAATCTTTTCCCGCACGCGCGCACGCGGTCGATGAATGAAAACGATTTCCATTCATTTCCATGCTTTTCCATCCATATGATTCTTATTCCGTTCCCAGGGCGTGTCGCGTTTTATTCGATACATCGTAGTCGGAGTCGTGTCGTGCTTGCGACGAGATGCGACGCGACGCGACGCACGTCGCACACGCATCCGCGCAAAATGCGACACACAGGGAGTACAGTTGAATACACTGTGCACGATGTGTTCATTGGTGTCCTGTTGCAGTGGGAACGTCGCTTTTCTCTGGTGGCTCGTTTCACCGATCCTCTACTCCGTTCTCGTATTCCGTTCTCTCATTCGACCGGTTTTTAAAAGCCTCGCTTGTCTGCAACGTTGCTACTACGCCGAAAATTTTTTCTCGAAGATTTAGACTATGCGAGAATGTAGATTAGACTAGATAGAATATTGTATTGGGTTGTTCGGAAAACTTATAGAGCCTTTAATAGTATTCACTTCCGTCGTGTAATTGGCGAATTGGAAGGGGATTATTTATCATGAATTTTAGTTAAATACTAGTATTCTTAACCTCATCAAGTACCGTTTCTATTCGGGTCACTTAAAATCCAATAATTAATATACAATACATAGTTAAAAGCAAAGGCAACTTTTTCCATTTCCATTTATTTATATTTGTAAAACTTTATTACTAGCTAGAAATTTCCGAACAACCTAATACATTGAAATTATTTAACTGTTGAATTTAGTTTTGTGAGTCGGTTAGTTTGGTTTTGGATAATTGGGGAGAGAATAGAAGAGAAAGTGTTGAATTGCTGATGTTTAACTGCAGCTGAAAGTTACTGACCTATGAACTTAGCAAGGTTGATTCTTTGATTCATAGTAATTATTTTATCTGTATCAGAAATTACATGATGCTTATTATATTTGTTGTTCTTCCACTTTTTTTTACATTCAATGCTATCTGTAAATTATGGAGCTGCCTTTCTTTTGCATCAGCTACAAAGTCCAATATCCCCTATACTACATAAAAACTAACAAAGACGTATCGAATCCTATAAATAAGAATAATAAAGAAGGTATTGTTAATCATTTCAAATGGTAAATAGGATTATCAAATCCCTAATTAAATCTCTATTCTTATCCGTATTCTTCTTATTTTTCTTCATACTTTTCCTCAATTAATAAACAAAACACTGATACCGTGCGCCTTAATTAAATCGTCGTTTTCATCTTAAAAACGTTCTCGTTCTTCCGTGTCAATATATTTTGTACAATAATGATTGTCGATTGGTCGTTTGTTATTTTGCATCGGTGAATGCACACATGTTATTGTCAGCTCAGCGAAACTTACGAACGAGATAGCGAAAGCTCATTGCGACTATCAAATGGTACGTGTTCCATCGGTTTAAAGGCTTATTATGGTCGAACAAAAGGGAAGCGGTGTATTGGAAAGAGAGAAAGAGAAACAAGGGATAATCGAGCCTACGTTTAATGACACCTGTCGTTAAAGTTCTATTGAAAACGCGGAAGAAAAGTCCACGTCGCTTTCGAAAGCAAATGTCATTTCTTCTGCTGTTTACCCTTGTCCCCCTTTTTGTACAACTTTAAAAGATAGATTTAATCAGCAATAATTTATTTTGAAATAATAAGGAAGATATGTCAGGTTCTTTTTTACGTGTGGCCTTCTTTTGTATTCTTTATGTTTTTGCTCATTTGATGGTGAAAGGTTTCCTACTTACAGAAATAGTTACATTATGATGATTCCCTGATCTATTATACTTTTGATGGGCGTATTGTGTTCTTTGGGGTACTCTATCTTGGATACTTACATTTTGCTATTGTAATTGGCTTCTATCGTTATATGTACCAAGTTTTGGAGTACTTGGTTTCCAATGCGACGTATACGGTAGTTGCCGAAAGTTTCCAGTTAGTCTTCAGTTTTTATCTCCACGCGCTTATACTGTGTTTAAAGTATTAGTTTACCTAAATTTTAAGCGAAAAATTAAAGCATTCTGAGTTTGAAGTTAGATATTTAAAGCGAAAAATAAAACAGGGGGGGGGGGTCACATTACCACCTTTTCTTCTATTAAATAACTCAGATTTAACTTCTCCCTTCACTACATTAACACAAATCACAAAATTTTATAGATGTTTGATTGTGGATTTCTATGCAACCTCTTCCAAAGCACCGTCAGGGAGGGTAGGTCGCATATCTTCAGGCATTTAAGAGTAGAAAGGCTCCGACAAACGGCTCATTGCTAATGCTTGCTGTCGTGAACAATGCCGATCAACTGGTCCCCATTCGCGTGTACATTGTAGCTGCTTATCAACCGTGATTGCATTCAATTCGACACGCCGTTACGATGGCTGCCAAGTACCTGCTCGTGAACGAATTTTCTAATAACGTCGCCTGAGAATTGTTTCTGAGACCTTCGATAGAAAGTGTAGCGTGGCCCACCGTGTGACGCATGCAAATCCGGGATTTAATATTCCATTTGAAGGGCTGGGTGTGTGCACGCGTTAGCACGTAATCACGCGTGATCAACCGTGTAAATTTCTTGGAACAAATAGTTTCCCTTCTTGTCGATGCACTTTCACAGTAGAGGGAAGCTTCTTTATTGTTTCATTCGATATACATGAACTTTTTTTTATTGTGTTGGGCTTTCATTGCCGATCGCATGTGGTTGTGGTTATCCGCGTTAAATACATACATACATGGCTGAAACGACGTTGTTCTAAATCAAGATCGTAAAAGTGGAAACGAAGAAACTTTAATCCTACATATTCCAACTATGTATGCATTATGTGTTGGAAAAAGTTTCTGTCGTTCATTTGTCATAAACATATATTTGCTTTCTGAAACCTACGACATTTTCCTCGATTCATAGAAAAACTGGTAACTAATCACCACAGTTGAAATGATGGTGCTTCCGTTCCAGAATACAGTGGATTCGCAATCATAGCAATCTTCCATTGCCTGCTACTCGAAAAGTTCCATCTGCAGTCGTTCCTTTTTTATCATTCTCATTGAACCAATCTACCTTGAGTGGTAAAAAAGTGTATATAAAAATAGAAAAAAAAATTGAAAATACTAGCGCGATCTTCTAGCAAAACCAAATGCATCTTGATTGCAGCGAGGCTGCAAAACTTTCAGGTGTTCCACAGACGAGTGAGGCCTTTTCTTTTGCCCGATCATTGTCGTTGATTTATTTCGCGGTTGTTCTTCGGCCAAGTCTCTCTTCAGCAGGTGGAATTAGAGGAAAATATCGGCCGATCCATGGCTCCTCGTAAACCAATATCTCTGTTTTACCAGCCACGTTTTGTTGCCTAGCATCATTACTGGAATACGATTACATTACTCCTATCCTGGGGATTGCTGCGTTTTTCCTTGCACTGTAATCATGGTGATAATGTCTGTATTGCCTGAGGAATGCTAGTACTGATGATTTTGCTTCCATTTCATTTCTAAGAACTATAGTTTTCACTGTTGTATCTGGTCGGCTAGAATTAAGTTGAGTTGTGGTAGGACTCTAAAACAGAATTAAAAGGGCTGTAAATCAGGGTGTTCAATTGTGGAAAGATTGCATTTTTTACGTTTTTGATTCGTAATACTGAATTGAATCGGATTGGATAGAATTAACAATTCTAGCAGAAATTTAAAATAAAGTTGAGGGGCTATATTAGAGTGTTCAATTATGAATAGTTATCAATAAGGTTACGGTCAGTCGCTGAAGTCTACTTACATGTTTAACTTTCAAATATTTACAAAAATACAAGAATTTCGATCATTTTGAGAACATTAATTCAGTTATTAATTAGAATTGAGCACTTTATTAAAAAAATGGTGGTTTGTTTCATTTTTTTGCAGCAAAATATGTATGAATCGATAAGTCGATTTAAAGAAAGTCTACTATACGTGTATTGAAGCATACAAAACTGATTGTTATAATTATATTTATGATTTAATAGACTTTCTGATGTATCTCTGGCGTTGTATAATTTGTCTAGTGTAAATAAAATTACATTCTGGTCACTTTTAGGGGTAATTTTATTCAAGTAATCAGTGATGCTGCCTTTATGAAACGTCTTCTAAGAACTTTATTCATTTGTAGTTCTATATTTTATGAATTTTCTCCCGCCCCCCCATTTTGATTATTCTAAAATATGTCTTAAAGCTTATATTAATATTAAAAATTTAAAACGTGTATGTAAATTTTTGTAACTGACTATATATACTTGATTATTCTATAATCATCCTCACTACTGTTCCTTTAAATTCCATAAAGTTTCTATTCGTATAATAACTAATGCTGCAATTTTTTTATTCATACTCTTCTCTCTATATTTCTTGAAACCTGTAGCTGATAGATTCCAAACTATCACAGTGTAGATATTTCGTATTGAGTATTCAGTAAGAATTCGTATCGTCCTCCTATCATTCTAATAATCCGGCGTTCAACATTCTAATATTTCTCAAACGTCTAACATACCATCACATTAAATTGTCTTCCTTCTGAAATCCTCCTGCGACCAATTCTGCACGCTCAACCGACCGCATGAATTGATAATCCTTATCACCGCGAAACGTCACTGTAAGTCCTCCGAGTCTTCTCGAACGACTTACTCCCGATCCCATAATGCCGATGGAGGCCTCAGATACTTCAAGCCTAATTATTTCCATACAAATAAACGACATGGGGGAACGAATTAAACGTTACATTATCCGACAACGTGTCCAGGCTCGTCTCTGACCCACGGTACATGTCCATTGCAAACGTTTCCTGTTCCGCAAGGCCTCAAATATCGAGCACCGGCTGCGCCGTTGAGTTCCTAGAGAGTATTTATCGTTACGAGCGTTACGACCGTGCCGATTGTCGGAAGATAAAGCGTAGACCACACAGAGTAGCCTGGGACAACGCTTTATTCCGATCTCCATGCTCGTTGCAAAACATCGTGTTAAGGTTCAATGGGAGAACGATCCCACGGGGGATTAGAGTTTCGCCGATCCGTATATTAGTGGTTTCAAAATTATGGGTGTAACTTGTTTCAGAACAGTAAAATCGAGAATTGAGAGAGGGAGGAGAGAGAGTAGTAGGATATGGTAGAAAGAATATTTTTGATCTAATAATAAGTCATCTTGCATCAGTTTTTAATGATAAAGCGTTAAGGGATTTTTCTATTTTAGCGTTTCAAAAGATAGGTGAACTTTCGGAATTTTTGTTACCATCTAGAACTTCCGACGACTAAAATATATGGCGGAATACTCTCAAAACTCTGTCGTTGCAACTTTATATAACTTTATTGTAAATTAGCATCCAGTTATTTTGATTGCCTTGGTAGTTGTAGTGTTAAAAAATTATGAATTATCATTGTAATTGAGAAAACTTACAGCCAAGACAACTTGGAGCGAACGGTTCGAAGAAAGATTTGCTTAAATTCAAAGTGAGGCAAACTTTTTATGTATACATTTTACACATTTTATGGATACCTTGAAGCAGCAGAAGATGTTGATTTCTTAACTAATTAAAGTATAGAAACCCTTAAAAGTATAAATACTAAACTTTTAGGTGAAAAACAACTCACCTTGCATAGGGGGTTTCCATCTTCCTGCCAATTTTTTAAAGTTTCTTTTGATTTTGTAATATTTTGTGTAAGATGCTGCATAGTGCTTAATCCTTTGACTGCAGCGCGATATTTGCATTATTCGATAATCAAAAATGCGTACATAGTTTACGTATGCAAAACAGTTACTTGTGAATAAATTAATCTGAAATTTAAGACGTGAAGTAAGATGTGTGACTAAAATGTTAGATCGCTGTTAACTTGAACCTTCAAATAATGCTATGAAATCATCAGTTAGAAAATTAACCTACATATGTTGTATTATACAAAATCTATGGAGCATATATATACGCCTTTCACAGTCGTATGTTATTTCATTTTTAGAAATTTATTATGTTAAATCTAAACAGTTTCTTTATCCGAAATTTCACTGAAGTCTATTGGAATTCGACAATATGTACAACGGGTTGCTCGACACCGGAACCCTAACTTTTCTAGTTTTAAAGTTTCTTTGCCTAAAGATTATTCAATAGTGGTCATAAGATCATTACACATTGTTCTTTTCATTATTCTCTACCATCTTTTGCTCGATTGACCTACGATTCTAGAACACCCTGTGTGTTTTCCATAGACCAGGAATCACTAGCATTATCTCGCCTGTAAAATGTCCAATCGAGTCTTAAATTTCCTAGCAGAAAGTAGAACGAATTCCGTTCGATGTCATTCCGAGAAGCTGGTTCTGTTCGTGGCAGTAATCGTAGAATTTTATGGGCTTCTTATTTCGATGATCGATCAGCCTGCACTCTGTCAGAGCGGGACTGTGTGGTCGTTTATTGTGGTCGAAGCTTTACGCTGTTCGATCACGAGCCAAGGAAAAGAACGCACCGTGTTCGGTGCTAGTTGGTGTATTGGAAGCTATTGATGATTTTCATCGTAAACCAAGGGCTGTTTTCTTCTTTCTTCTATTTTTTATCGTTTTTCTATGGTGCTGTTGCGTTAGAAAGTCCTCGAACGTGTTTTGTTCCAAGTAGAATTCTACCTTGGCTTCGGAACACGCCTTCTTTATGCTTGCAATGGAATGTACGATATATACCGGGCGAAAAAGTGCTGAGCACCGGTCCGTACGCCTCGTTACGGTTCTGCAACAACGTTAGACGTCTGTGGCGTGTTCATCATGGCCTAAACGCCAAGAAACCATGGCTGCGTCGACCTCGGTAATCTCTGAATTAGCTTGTTTCAGAAGTCTGCTACGGTCCATCGAGACTAACCTGGATTCTGCGAACTCGTGCAAAAACACCACTATTGACTTCCTTTATTTATTTAATCGTAACAGTTAATTCTATCGCGATTATACTATTTTCTTTCCTCTTCTTCTGACGCCTTGGTTTACTCCTGTGAGTCAGGTTTGAATAAAGTTTGCCTCAATTCTTATCCTTTTGAGTGCCTACCGCTGCACATACACGGTCGACCTCGAGTATGACATACAGGGTTTGGAAATTCAGTCCTTTTAAAACATTAAATAATTAATGCAAAGTGTTGAGCAAATGTAAATTTAGAAATAAATATTGTAATAGTTTAAAAAGATGACAATATTAATACCAAAGAGAATATATCTGCGCGATATCTGTAAAGTAAACTCAGAGTCGCGCTGATCTCTCAAAATTGCTTAGCACTCAAAGGGTTAAGAGGCCAACTTTGCACAAAGTCTAATGGGCACCCATTTGGAATTATTTTTTTTTTTAAACTGTTAAAAGATAATTGTACAGTAGACTTCCTGTTATCCGGTCGCGCTTTAAGTGAGCTCCGCATCCTGTTACATTTTTGTTGAGATAAAAACCATTGACCAAGAGGCAAATTATTGAAACTGCGATGAAATATATTAAGTGACAACATTATCATACGAGGCTTGCATAGACTAGCAATATAATCCTTTACATTGCATATATTATGGGAAGACTCGTAGAAGGCGAAAAACAGAAAGTTAAGTACGAGATAATTCGTAGTTGGCAGCCAAAGGGTTAAAAAAGTGACGTGCATTATTTAATATAATGATATTATATTATATAAATTGTGTCTACTTTTTATCATATATACGTGTAAACAATTACTTTTTTTTTCATAAAAAACTGATGAGTAATAAGTAATTGGTATATATTCTCGTATTAACCGGCTATTCGTTTATCCAGCCAGAGGTTTGGTCCTATAAAGGTATGTTAAGCAAGAGTTTACTGTATACGAGTTTCTGAGATCGATTAAGCAATGCTCTAAGTTAAATCTCAC
Source organism: Eucera pruinosa (assembly GCA_028830335.1). Classification (NCBI taxonomy): domain Eukaryota; kingdom Metazoa; phylum Arthropoda; class Insecta; order Hymenoptera; family Apidae; genus Eucera; species Eucera pruinosa. The sequence goes on from JAMYCR010000005.1 coordinate 9,522,743, forward strand.
ATTTTATTCGTGAAATAGAGTAGTAGTAATTAATGCATATAACTGCAAAAACCACAAAAATCTTAAAAAATGTAGTATTTTTATGGCATAATTACTCAATCGTAAATTACTACTTCTGAAGTTGACCTCGAACGAAAATTCTTTGGGATTCTTTAGTAATTTTCACTCCTCATTTTCTCATTATTATTACTTCACTTCCTTGCATTCATTCGCCAATTTCTCTGCCATTAAATCTTGCATACGCTTCGCCAAGATTAAATTCTTCTCAATTCTCCAGCTGCTCCATTTTCTCCCTCCCCATCAGACTTTTATGTCTTTTTTCTGAACGTTTTTTTTGACTCGTTTTTCTTAAAGCTGCAAGATTCCGCGCGTTAATTGCGCGCGTGCGAGCGAGCAAAAGAACGCGCACGGAAGAGAAGGATACGGGAGAGCAGGCCGGAATCATGCTCCGGCGTGCATACTATTTTTCGTAGTTTCCTTGACCACAGCTCTCCGACGGAGAACTATAATTCTTGATGGAAATTAAAGCGCGTGGAAACATTCACGGAACCTCCTATATAAAATGCTTAACCTTTGGCATAATTTGTGATTGGAAGTGAAATTTAGGTTTATAATAACTTTATCTTACAGTTTTATGGTTGATGTTGATCCTTTATAGTCCAACGAAGCATTTGAATTCGATTTGATATCTGGTTTAATTTTCTAGAATTCAGGCTTAGGGTATAGAATGCATTTTCTGGTGTTAAAATTTTATTCCTACCGCATTGATTATAAAACGGTGAAAATATAAATAAATTGTGCAGTATAGTCTTTAGAAAGTAGCTCGTTAAATATCTGGATTAATTGAGGCAGAATGGGGAATGTGACTCGAAGCAGAAAACGTGAATTTATGATGTTTGAAGTGAAACAGGAATAAGGTCTTCAATGAAACGGTTTAGGCATTGGGTTCTGACTAAAGCTGAAATTTGGGGCACCTACCGTAGATAAAATTTAGAAAGCATCATTAATAAATATCAAATACAGTAGTTGATTCTTCAATTAGAAAGACAAAGAGATTCTTGTGAATTTAGTAACCCTTGCGTTCCCATAATAGCAATATGACTACGTTTTTTTGATTTAGCAAAATATTACTATCGTCTAATGCTAATTATAGAATTATATTTCATGGATAGAAATGAAAACTTGGTTTGCTACATGAAAATTGTAAACAACCTAATGTGACTGTTATCTAATTTTGTTACTTGAAGTGTTTAAACCTTTATAAGAGTTGCATAGTTTAGTAGGAACCCAAGTCTTTAAGTTAATTTGTTTAGCACTAGAACTACCGACGGCTAAAATATACTTGTCTGTGCCGAAGAATGAAAAATAACAAATGGTTGAAAAAAAATATACGGTGCAACTGTAATAAATCTTCATTTATATTTTGTACAGAAAATCACGGAATGTTCTTAAAAATGCACATTTCTAGTGTTAATCTTTTAATCTTTCATCATTTCTTACATTAATAGATTTTCCGTTATTCGAACTATAGCAGGAGTATTTCAGGTGACAAAAATAGGTGGCATGTTCAGCGTAAAGTTTTGATTTATTAAGTAGATAGTGTAACTAGAAATTTCGAAAAATTAGTTTGCCTTTTTCACTTTCCTTTTATTATTTCCTCTCGTATGACCCACCCACTGTCTATTCACACATTAACCACCTTCTCCCTTTGTATAAAAACCCCTTCTTCCTGGTATAATACGCCCCCACATGAACAATCACCTAACGTACCTATTCAAGCCATGTTTTTTTCTTCCACGGGTGCTTGAATAATCGATAAGCGGGCACATATTCGACCGGTCGAATTATAATAAATTATTATGTATCCTCCGGTGTGTTCGCCAGGCGAGGCAACATATACTGGCTTGGTATACACATGAAACTCGCTGTTAGTGATTATAGTAGTCGCATTTTCGAGGACGTTAGACGTGAAAGGCCGTTGTCTGATCGTCCAGCCCGATGTCAAATTGATATCGAGCGTGTGCGTGAGTGCACGCCACGTGAAAACCCGCGTGCACGCAATATTTTACCCTTGCGCGTGCTTCACGAACGCTTGTTATGCTTTTGTGGTCGGGAACGTTGGGCGAAACCACGTTTACATTGCGAATTATTGTTGCATGCTGTAGAGATGCGTATGTGTAGATAAGTTTATGATTTTAGGGAATATAAGGTGGGAATTTCGGATAATTAGGGTTCTAATGGGTTTAGGGTAGGGTTATTGAAAGGGCGGGGGGGGGGGGGGTAGAAACGGTAGTCATTGTATCATTGCAAAAAAGGTTTAAGAAGGGGATTACACTGGTATTGTTCATAGTAGGTTTAAATACTATAACATAGTTACATGTTAACACTGGTGGAATTCAGAGCATGAACAGAAGCAACGAAAATTGACATAATATGAAAGGTGTCTGTGCGAAGAATTTAATTTCTGCTTCCAAGTTCGGAGGTTGTGCGTTTGATATCTGCTTTTGGGTTCCTCATTTCCACTCACTTTTTATAATAACGTAGTCACTCTGTTTGCCTTTTGTAGTTATTGATTTACATACTACGTTTCTTTACATTCCAAGTCTGTTTTATCGTATTGCAAGTCTATTTATTCTTACAATTTTCCTTCAATTATTTACAAAAAGCTACACGTATCTAAAGGCAATTTACGACCTCCGCTATTCCCAGAAAGATTACAGAACACTTCCGTACAATTAAGGAGGCAAAGATCAAAGTATTTGCCGGATAATTCTTGTGGAACTGATAGAAACAAATGAAATGAAGTGGTACGAACCGCCCCTTGCATTCACACATGCTTCGATCGTTCCACTTTCTTCCCGATAAGGCGTCGCACTGTCTTATCCAGCCCGCAATTACAATATGTTTCGCGCAACTTACAGACTTGTCTATACTTACAAATGTTATCGCGTGGAGGATTAATAACGTTACGCGTACACTTCGAGCCTGCTGTTCGACGATTTATCACCATCCTGATCCATCGATGGGTCCCGGAAAAATCTATCGACACGAAACAGTTATATTAACACATATGTAGATACGAAATAAACATTTTCTATCGTTTGCGTACAGTCAGTTGCAAAAGTCTACATACTTCTGTAAATCTCAACTATTTAAAACAATACAAGCATTTCGTTCATTTCAGACGCATTAATTTAGTTATTAATTAACACTAACCGTACCACGCTTGGTCAAATAACAGGTCATAAAATATTTAATTTAAGATTCTACATGTACCGTTATTTTTTTCGTTCATTTAACTTTCTGACAATTCTTATATTGTCCGATCAGTCAGTTTCTCACATTTTGTTTTTCTTTATTCCTTCTTTTTTCATCGATTATGATTTATTGAATAAGCGTATCTAAAGTACCGGTACGTTTAGTGTTAAAGTTAGGTATATTATACTACAATGTACAATAAAAAATTTTCAAATTTTCTAAATTTAAACGCATATTATTTACGAGAACCTTTCGGAAGCTTTTGTTCAAAGACCCTTTATGTTCCGGTAAACTAAAAGTTCTTTTCGGTAAACTCATGGTTTGAGTAACTTTAAATAGTCGCATCCCCTGTGAGTATTTTCTCCATTTCCAAAAGTGGTAGTTTTGGTTATGAAAGTACTAGGGAAGTGACTTTCGAGGCACGTGCACGAGTTTATAATAACATCCTCGTGGAGTAAGTTACACTTTCGTCGCAGAAGACTAATTTTAAATCTCGTCACTCTTCCTGTTCCTTTCGACTCTACATATGCTTGTAACGTGAGCAAAGAGTTTCTCAAAATTGTGGGAGAATAAGGTTATATTCTAACCAGAAACTTAAGGCAGTCACTGTATGCCTCTGATCTAAAAAATAGTTACATTCCTATTGTAAAATATTTTGTAAAAATTGATACAAACTACACTTACAAGAATCACGTGTAAAAACAGAAAGCAAACCGTACAGAACGTACTTGAAAAAGATTACTGTAAGGTCGCTTCTCGCAACGTAATAGCGTGACTGCAGAAACCTATAATTTCCACCCGAACCACAAAAAATGGCATACAGAAATGTCTGGACGATCCAGAATTTCTCAAGAAAATGTCTATCGAGGACATCGTTTAGCGTCGTCTCTTATTTACCAAACAATGCGGTGTGATGAAATCTTAATAAAGACCGGAAGGGGCGAGCACGGAGTTTGATGCTCTTAATTAGCGTTCGTGACGCATGGGGACCCTTCGTTTTATATCCACATCAAGGTATATACCCGAACAACCGCACGTGTGTACACCATAGAAATATCTCGCGAAACAATCCCGTAGTGAAACTTTATGAATCAAGCTGGCCGCATGTTGTTACCTCGCTTAATTGCGACATTTATCATTCATTATAGGGCGTCGTTTACGCGTGTCTAAGCGACAAGCTAAGACGAATGCCTCGTTACCGCGCGAACAAAATCTATGATGATTTACCTCCTGTAAATTATTACTTTACACTAGAGAGGTAAAATGGCCTGAGACTTGAATGTCCACAGGCAATTTTGTAATTGACAATTTGAACTTTTCTTAGAACGGTACTTGGGAATGGCCGTAGTTAGTTTTTAAAATTTTGAATGATGTTCTAAATATTCTATTACTTCATTTGGTTAAAGTATGATTATGAGATAGAATCGATAGGAAGATTACGGGATATTAAGTAGATAATTTGGACTTCAGTCACATAGTGATATCTAAATTTTTGCTGAATTTAAGAGAGGCATCCTTGGAAATTATAATTTTTATCGATGACTCGTCTTAAACTTTCCATTTATTATTTTTTAAGAAATTTTCATGTAAAGGCTACTATCTTACCAAACTTTTGACAAATAAATGTAGAAGTATCTTTCCGATTTGCCTTGGTTTTTCTATAGCTACAATAATATACAATGTCATTTAAAAAATTGAAGGTGCCCTTGACTTTTTATAGTAGAAAACATTTTCTTAACTTTTTTTTTATTGAAATTTATATCTGACTAGAAACTGATTAACTTTTGTCTGAAACAGTTTTACGTCAAACTATCGGAAGTGTCTAAGGAATCGTGGCGACAGTTATGTGCCACACCCTTTACACATATGTGTTATAAGAATTTTTGTTACAATGTTTGCCAGTATTTTGAGAAATGAACGCAAAGTATTTTGCACCCTCCTTATTATAAATAAAGTACTGCATCTTCTATTTAATTTCTGGCAGGGTTTCGAGAAATAGTCACGGAAACATTTTGCATTCCCCTTGCTCTGCGTACATTACTGCAGCCCCTATTTAACAATTTCTTTCCTTTTCCATTTTTCATTATTCTATGCCCCTAGATCTCTCACATTTCACTTTAAGCGAGTTTTCTTTGTAAGTGGTCCCCTCAATGGTAACCATTTGGTGGCTTTTCTATAGGCCCGCTGCGAAGGCCACCCTGTCGAACAGTATTTTAAGACCGGTGGACTTGGTATCTACTTCGTCCCGTACGAGGATTAATAACCAATAGAATGGAACACAGAACGCTGTTAAAGCACAGTCCTATTACGTTGTGGTTCTTCGTTGTTCTCTTGGTATCGCGTTAGCTATCACCGCAAAAATCGAGGTACCCACCGCAATGATATCCGTGATTTACCGGACTTGGAGTTCCCCCGACGGCCTCATATTCTACGTTTCTCACGATTTACAACCTTGGCTGATCGTAAACCCCTTTAACGATTGTCCCTGCTGGTGATTCGTCATGGTCGCTGATTTAATTCTGCGGCTAAACGCTTCCTTAATTTTTTCTGTTGTTACTGTTACACTTTTCATCTTACCGCAAGAGGTTACTATCGTTATTTACCACGGGAACGTTTTATTCGTAAGGGTGTATCTCAGCAAAAAATGAACACCTTTATTATCTGTTAAACTATAAGAGTTACAGAAAAATGTTTCGAACAAATTAATAATAAATTATTTGATATTAAAAGGACCATCATATGTTTATATCGATTTTCTGTAGATGGAGTCACTTAAGGGCTATAAAAGCCATTTTTACCTTTTTAGATAGAAGCCTTTGTTTTCCAGTTTATCAGTAGATCGCGAGACTAATACAAATACCTATAACACAAGGTGAATCAAGATCACGCAAGAAAGATTATGCATAATAAACTAGCTTACTCCTTTTAGATAATGTGTTTGAAATGTCCTCCATTGACATGAATGGCTCGTTATTGTAGGGCAAAGGGTTAAATATAATTAACCAAATAAAACTTTAATGGAGACTTCTTTTATCCTCCAAGTTGTATGACGTGCCATTTTTTTTTAAATTTTCAAGTGTTCAAATTGTAATTTATAGCTGTGTATTCGTTAATTATTATACTTGTCCACTTCGTACGTCTCACATTTCGTTTTCGAAAGATTTTTTTCTTCATCGTTGTTCACGTATCTCGCGTTTCCCTTAGTCAGAATGAGCTGTATAAATCTAACCTACTAATTTTTCCACTTTAATCGTAGTAAACACTTCTACGATCCAGATGCACGATTGAGGATAGTTTGTTTGTAATCCAAGAATGATTCTCGAAGTTTACGGCAACCGGAAGTCACTGTAGCAGTCGTGAAATCTTGCTAGCCCGCGCGCGATAATCCTATAAACGATGATTCGCCCATAGAAATTTTACGACTGTGCTCTGTGTATACTTAGCTACCTGTGAAATCTAATTTTTCTTCAATTAATCGCCGTAACTACACGTGTGTTGGAAGTTTCACTCGGTTAAAAATCTCCGGGAGCGAGGAGTACAGTTTATAAAACGGCATTCCATTCTTTGTCTGTTATACCAAATCGCTAAGCGAAGTATAAACATTTTTCGCTTGTGCATCCAATCAAGTTAGTCATTCCATAATTTTTTCCTCTCGAGTGTCGTTAATTTTTTTAGCGTCGAGTATTCTTCGTGGAGTATTAAGTGAATTTTCTCCTCGATCTTCGTGATTGTTTGTTTAGTTGAAAGTAAAATCAATGGGGTACCGTGACGAGGAACTCTGTTTCAATGAAGAAGTCGATCTCCCTTTGCTTTTATACAATACAAAAGAGCTTTTTATGTAATGAAGTCGTGTCTAATTGAACCGATTTCCTCTTGCATCGATTCGATTCCTTCTGTTGATGACACGATTAAGAAACACAGAGATCGAATGGTTCGATGATTATTATAGAGTACCGATCCCTTGATCAAACATCAGTTTCGTAACCTGGAGACTGGAGACCCTTTCGTTACAATTCTTCATTTCTTTAACCCTTTCATGACAGATATTTTTTTAAGAACTTGAAGAGTAAGAGGGAACAACAAGGAATATCATAAAAAATCGTTATTGAGAAAATTAATTGTTGAAGCTTTAGTTCACCAACAAAGAAACGAGACTCAATGAATTGGACTCTATTATTTATAGCGTAAAGTTTATACTCTAATTAGACTTCGGGGTAAAAATGTGCAGGGAAATAATTGTATTACATACCTTCAATCTTTTTTCATGTTCATCGTTTGTAAAAATAATTCGAATAGCATAAAACTGGACATTCTTTGTTTTTCATTTCATTCTTCATTTGTTGTTTGCGCCGGTGATTATAAAAGTGGTGTAAGTCAAAAAACTAAAAGATTTGAGTTTCTCACTTATTTTGTGTTACATTGATTTATATCACAAATAAGTAGGAGATTCTTTTTCGTTCTCGCTTTTGACTTACACCACTTTTATAATTATCGATACAAATAAGAACAAAATAAACGAATAGGTGTTTTCAATATCACTTTATCAATTTAATATGGATTTTTGCATAAATTTTTGCGGACTAACGTGTAATTTTCCGCCGATTTCCGGTGATTTCGTGCAGCAAAGTGAAAATCGCCCGTGCAATTAAATGTTAATCGCATCTTACTTTATTTTTATTTAATGATTTTGAAACTTCTTTCTTACAAACAAACAGTAATTGTTTTCAGTATAAAACATGTAATATCTTTATTCTTTTTCCCTTCTTTCTTCGAAGCGATACACAGCAACGCCGGTAATTTGTATGGAGTTGCTTCTCCCGGTGATTACTACCATTCTAATAATCGGTTATGGAACATATGCATATATCGTAACCACTTGCGGCCAATTACTATGTTGCACAACTATTATATTATAGTTTAATTGTATTATTAGCTCGTACTAGCCCTGCGTGCCGGTACTAGTTAGCGAACTGTTAATCAGCTCTTCTTGTTCCTGTTTAAAAGTATACACGATAAACGGAACGCACGTCTAATTACGTTGATTCTTTCGGAATAAATCTACTGCAGTTCAGTACTCAGAGAAAATATATAAAAGAAAAATCCTGGTTTGCATCAAAAACTTTAGTTTCGGCGGAAAACGTTATGTAAAATATGATGTAACAGACCATATATGCCATAGTAAAAGGAAATTTTTTGTTTTTCTTTAAGTTAAAAAATAGGTTACTTTCTTGTAGAAAAAATAATTCCTTTTCTATAAAATATCAAACACGAGTTGGTTTTTTAACTTACTATTTCTTTCTGTCTTTTCTCTCTACCATGCAGCGTAAAATTAATTCTAAACAATTGAAATTATTGATTACAAGTATATTCGAATTATCCACAAAAAATAGGTTATTTTCTTATTTGGAAAATAATTTCTTTGCTACAAAATATTACACTACTTTTTTTTTAACTTACAATTTCTTTCTTTCTTTCTTTTTCCTTATCGCGTAGAGTAAAATCAATTCTAAGTGATTGAAATTATCGATTAAAAATACGTTCGAATAATCCACCAGCTATGAAACTTAAATGAAAAGTGAAACTTTTAAATAAGTAAAAGAACTTCCCCTTAGAGAAATAGATTTTTCCTTATCAAATATTATACTTTTTTCATAGGGAAAAGGGGAAGCTTCTCGATCGCGTGAGATACAATTATTTCTAAATATTTTAATAATCCTCCGACTAATGTTAAATTGGAATGATGCATCTTATATGCGAATAAAATGCATCGCATGGTAAATTATGCGTAGCAAGTGGAGATTTTCCAAGCTGTGTTCATTAGAGGCAACGAATTTACCGATTCGTCGTGCACTACGGAAGTCGCATGAAAATCGGTCTCGCTTACCTGCCCCGTAACGACAGGAAACGTCGTAATTGCCCGTGGGTACATCTGCATCGAGCTACCTGGATGCGTCTCATCGGCAATCGAAAGCGTCTTCCCCGCGTTTAATCGAGCGGAATGAGACAGAACCGTTGGCGACAGCGCGAATACCTTCCTGTGATTTAGCTTGATTGGTAAATTTTATCTTCATCGACGCTTTAAGATCCTCTTCTTTTTCTACATTAATTAGAAGAAAATATTGAATAATTGATAGATTTAATTTGTAGGCATGGAAGTTAGAAATACTCTTAGGAATTTCTAAAATAAAAATTATTCATAATTTGGTATTGATGGGCGAATATTGCGATGCTAATTTTTGGGAATTAAGAGTCACTTGCAGAGGAAAGGGTCAGGATTTTCTTTGTAGAAATTTCAAAGTATTTTGAATTTAAATGTAGGGAAATTTGTGGACTTAATTTAACCATTTGTGGAAGGGTGTCGCAAATACCGTAACATGATTAATAGATATTGGTGTTATTAAATGGTCAACAATTTGATAGATCTCGTTCTCAAAGGGTTAATAATTGTAGGAAAATTCGTTAAATATTATTTTATTCCGTCCGTAAAGTGTTAAAAGAGGTTTTAAAAATATCCTTCTAAATCCCAAAGCTGAGAATTGTTTATAATTTGGAATTAGATATCGGAATTCTAATTTTAGAGTTAAACCTAATTAGGTTTACGATGTAGGAAAGGTTTCAAACATTTTCTTAGAGATCTCAGGATTTCGTTGTGGATTTTAGAACTTTGTTATAGATCTTGGAATTTATTAGTGCTTTTTAGCATTTCTTTCTGTACTTCTGCATTCTTTTGTACATTTTAGAATTTCTTTGGAGATGTTAGAACTTTTGCGGGGAAACATAATTAAAAAATTGGGATTACTTTTTCATGAAAGACAAGGGAACTTCATTCAGGATGATCCCTCTTCTTACAGATACAAAAATTGCACTTAGAGTTTAATTAAAAAGTCCAGAATCATGCAAAGAGGCATTGAGTAGACGTAAAATAGTGATTGTCTCGTAGTCTACCAGGGAACAAAAAAAAAGAAAACAGGATAGGAGGGACGAGACGGGTTTCAGTCGACGAAACTCTGCAACAATTTCTTGAGCGCTCTATTGTTCAAAGGAAAATGTAAAGTGGGGGGATTGCTTGTAATTATTAAAGACTCGACTCTCCCTCATCTAAGAAACAATGGCACACCAGACTAGAAAAAAAGGGGGAAAAGAAAATCTCCTCTTCGTTTAATTATACTGAAAGGTGACAAAACGCAACGGAACAACCATTAGAAACGATAGTCGTTGAACTTGACGAAGGACTGACTGAGGATTACTTTCTGGCATCTGATTACGATAATTCTGCGCGATTACCATCTCGCTCGTTACGCTAAAACGTTATGCAACGAAGCTTCTTACACCTGGCCATACACGTTCACGTTCTGAATTCCATGCAACGGTACCAGGGAGAGGAAAAAGAACACTAGAACGATCCTTTGTAACGCTCCACAATCGAGCGACTACGAATTAAATAGGAAAATTACTCCCGACGAAGTTTCAACAGTCGATAAACTCAAGTAAATATAGTAATCGCATACGTCTCGTAACTTTGTAACTGTTTTCTCACATTCTTCCACTTTTCACTGCTCAATGAGCTCGATGATTCGAGAAGTGTACGGTGGAATTTATTTTAATATCAGTTTTATAAAATAATTAGATACTGAACAGGAGTAAAAGGTCAGTCAATTTCGTGCTGTTAATTAACCTTGTTGTTCCCTTCACTTACTTTTCACATTTGTATTTTTTCTATTTATGGCAAAACGATGAACAAAATATATGATACTTTAAGAATATTACTGTCTGCATGGAACTTATACAAATAATAGTAATAACACATAAAAAATATTTTGAGCAAAAGTTATTCAGTACTTTGATGGGAATGAACTGCAATTCCAAAAGTTTCGAAAAAATTTTTTATTCGATAAAAAATTCATGTCACCTTGTGTTTTTTAAACAGCACCATGTATTTTTGAGTTCATAGCGTTATAGTTAACGGAAAAACGAATTCAACGACCTACTGTACAATGACCTTTGGATGAACTTTAGTTTATATATGTAGCAGTATATGTTGGGGTGTACGTGGAGTGAAAATTTGCTGTGAAAAAATATCGTGTCTAATCGGGAAGGCAATAGAGTAACAGTAAATATACTCATTGGATAATTTAGAAGAGATTTTAAGGGAATTTGGTCTGGGTTTTATTCGGTCGGCGGTAGAAACAGCATCATTATAGCTTCACCTTTGGTCGCTTCGAGTTCAAAACACTCGACGATGAAAAATACATTCTGCGAAGAGCAGTAAAAGCAACGGCAAATGGGTTAATAAATTTTTGCGAAAGAAGGAAGGCACGCAATCCTAATAAGCGAGATAATAAAGTTTGCAACAGGATAGGATTTAGAATTGAAGGAAAGGAAAAATTTCCATGCACTATTATTTATTCATTTTTGTGTTGCATTATCTTATTTGCGTTTTTAAGATTCAGGGAAAGTTATGGAATTTTTCAGGAAACTTTCACAAATGATGGAAATATCTCGGAAAGTGTTAGGGTTTAGACGAATGATTAAAATGTAGAAATTACTTAGCTTGAAACTTTTTAAGAGGATTACAGTCAATTGCAAAAGTCCACATATACCTTTGAATTTCAAATATTTAAAAAAATGCAGGAATTTCGACCATTTGAAGAACAACAATTTATCTGTTATTTAAAATTTCATTGACTCTAAAAAAATGATTGTTTTTCACCTTGTTTATAAAAAAATATACACGAACTAGCAACACAACCTTGCGTAAGTCTACATACGTGTGTTAATGTATACAAAACTTATTGTTATAACTATATTTTTACATCATTAAACTTTCTAATGCACCTCTGACGTGGTATAATTTGTTTAGTGTAAAAAAATAACATCTTTTACACTTTTACGAACAATTTTATTCATGTAATCAATGACGCGCACTTTATGGAACGTCACCTAAGATTTTTTCTCATTTATAATGTTAATTTTATGAATTTGCGCGGCACATTTGTTATTCTAAAATACGTCCTAATATAATATGTAAATATTTGACATTTAAAATGTCTATGTAGACTACTGTGGCTGACAGTAGATAACCCAGTTTCAAATCATAGAGTTTCGTAACCTACTAAATTGAAAATAATTTATATATTTAGAATTCTTCGAAATATTTCTAATAGTTAACAAGTATCCAAATTAGCTTTTAATTAACTATCAAATACTTAATCAACGCACCATCGCACATTGACGTAAAATAATAAAAGCTAATCGTCTTACGTGCCACAATTTCTCCCACCTTAAGTGAATAAAATATGTAGGCCACCGTCGAACCGAGAATTTTCAGGTCGCGGTGGTAGTATCAATGCGGCAATATCAACATGGCCAGCTAGAATTTTACGGTGGCTGTTATCGTGGCCCGCTTATTATTACCTTCGCGACGTGTAAAGGGGGAATTAGCTGAAAAAGAAATACATGAGGGATCGTGGATCTTTGCGTACGTGTGTGTATGTGAGTGTGAGTGCAGATAAGGGTGCGAACGAAAGGATTAGCCTGTGTTTTAACCCTTTGCACTCGACAGCTTTTTCGAGAACATTGAATTCTACCAATGTGGTAATTAAAAACCGAATTTTCGATGTCACTATTATAATTACTTACTTGCTATGGATACGAAAGATTACATTATTGTCTATACATCGACATATTAATGTAAATGCACATTTTGTAACGTTTTAACGAGCGCGAAAGATTCCACGAGTAGGGGAAGATTGACCTAAACCATAACTTAACATTACAAGCTTATAACATACTAATTTATAAAACAAATTGTACAATTAAAACTGTATTAATTAAAGGCATTTATTGTACATATAAAACAAGTAAAATATAATTGGAAACTTTAAGTGGGCTAGAGAAGTGCTGAGATCGCTGCAATTTTACTTCAGACGTTTTTCTTCGACGCAAAACCGGCTGATATGTTTTTACATATACGTCGGTATGAATCCCACATTTTGATTTCCTTTATCTTACAATTTCAATGGAGAATTTCAAAGAAACGTGCGAAATTAAAAAAGAAGAAATACTGCTCGGCTAAGTTAATACCGTGTAATCACTAATAAACTCCAACGTTCCTTAAGACGAGACATTCGAGTGCAGAAGGTTAAAGTCGTTTGAGACGGAAGTAGCCAACCTTTATTGTTTAATGTTTAATGCTTAACGTTTAATGTCGTACGTCTAACATCATATGATAGTTTAAACCCATCAGAGACGGTATTCGTGCGATATACGGACCCTAGTTTCTTTTTATGATTAGTATAAAATGATGAATAATTATTTGGAACCGGCAGAACTATTTATTAGCAATTATATGACGCGTTGTTAGTCCCCGTATTTTATAAATAGTGAACTAAATTACTAGCATAATGTAGTAACTTTGTTGAAATTCAGAAATCTGTTCTAGTTGCATAAACGGAATAGAAAACCGCGCCGTCACTGAAAGGCTAATAAATATTTTTGTTTAAAAACAAACACACGATTCACTGTATCCCGTGCTACCTACTCCTATGTTACATGCATACATTATTCAGGGAAATCGAACATAGAGGTGTGCACCGCGGCATTGTCATTACGGCCAGGCCATTGTCGTCTGATGTAATTATAACTGAAACGGCTTAGGCGAGGGTATCACGCGATACCCAATAGCCACGTGTCATTCTCTATCGGCGCTGCACACACCGCGGAAAGAAAATGTTTTTCGTAATCGACTTCAACTTGGTGTTTCCTGATCGCTCTCGAGTTACAATTAATACGCGGGCCCAGGCGTTACGTGGCTGTTACAGGAGACCCATAACAAAAATTGTGAAAAAGTATGGCTGTAGTCTTGATAATAGATATGCAGTGAGTAACAAAAGTATTCGAGTGAAACGCAATTCATCGATGTGAAAATTATTCAACACATTGCGATTTGTTAAAACTAATTACATTTGGCATAGCGTGTAAAGAAAAGTTAATTAACATACACGCACACAAGGTACGCTATGCGCTGCATTTTTAGTACGATGCAGAGTTTAACCCTTTGTGGAAGAGTGTTTGGAAATAGCTGCCCAATCATTTTTGTTGTTCTAGAGGCATGTCGATTTTTAAAGCAAAAAGTTGAAATTAATATCGGTAATATGCGCATCAAACTTCTGAAAAGGGCATAGTCGGATAAGGGGGTCAAAAGTGCCCTTAAACCAAATTAGACTTGTGATGCACCATTCGATAGGGTATCCAAAAAAACCCCTTCACACAAAGTTTCAACCCTCTAGCTCGATCTGGGGGGTAGTAATGGCGAAAAAACGAAATATCAGTTTTTGGCATATTTCTCCCACTTAGTGGCGAGTAAAAATTCTAAAAAAAATCTGGCATATTAAGTATATTGTGCCACATGTTCGAGAATTTTTTCGTATTTTTTTGATGTAAAGCTTGGGTACGAAAGATGAAAAACCCCAAAAAAATCAGAAAAATGCAGATTTCATAGTGAACTAGGAAGAGCACCACTTTTATATTTTGACCGTAACAACATTATAACATAACTATTATCCTCAAAAAGTTTCATATTTTTTTTAAATCAGCAACATACTCGGAAAAATGAAAAACCGATTCTGTCGACGTATTTTGCACGAAAAACTAGTTTTTACATTGAATATTTGTATCCTCTTTATTCAGTATGTATATTAAATGTTTCTAAACATTTCTGCATTCGTCCAAATGGTGTACAATGGAAAGAAATTGAATTAATTCAATTAATTGATTTTTTAGCGTGTCCGAGATCATGTGGAACAGGTAAAGAATTTCCAACAAGTTCAGTGGCGGAGTGGTCTAGGGCGCAGTTTTAGTTGTGGAACCGCTGCGTACTTTTTTGGTGTCAGTTCGAATCTCGCCTAAGATAATTTTTTTTTTATTACATTAACGATTTTTTTTTATCCTAACTGTATGATATATGTAAATAATATGTATCGTAAAACATTTTACAAACATCTCAACAATATTTTAACTCTAAATATACTTTTAACCCCCTTATCCGGCTATGCCCTTTGATGACTTGGAATTAAAAACCAAAAAAATTCTCCCTTAGGTGTTATTTCATTAAATATTATTCTCCGTCCACAAAGGGTTAACACATATATTGCTACTAGGATATAAACAGTATTATATCTTCTCAGGATCTGCAGAGTTATTTATCCGAGATATTTTGTTTTTAGTTAATCATTTTTATAACAAGTAACAATACGCTGTGTTGTATAATATTCTTCTTTTAAATCAATGCGGTTGCAATAACAAGTACATTGTATTCGAAAAAAAACCCGCAAGGGATGGGTTAGCAGCATTTGTCGACACTTGCAGTAAATGTCGAATAAATCTGTAAACTATGTCTCGCATATTATGAAATATCTTGTACATGCAGTGACGAGCATATAAATAGAGGAAACTAGTAAATTTCACTGGTTATACCAATATAAATTTTATTTCTATTTTTTTCTTGTCTCCGTTAAAAGTCCCTTTTTCATGGATACAAAAACTGTATGTATTCAGTTTTGTAGTTCTTGTGATGGTATTTTATTGGATTTAATAAGGAATTGATTATTCCTATTTATATGCTCGCCACTGTACTTCTCTATTTTTTATGACAAGATTGGTTTAGAAGGTTGATTTTAGATCTAGGTTTACGAGGAACACGATGTTAAAATGGAGTAGAGATTGGTGATTAGGGAAGTGGTTTGCAGAAGGAAGTTAGAAGTAGGAGAAATATCTGTTGACATACATCCTGAAGGGAAGCATAAGTTTTTATCAACGAACAGTTTCTGTTGAACAAAGTTGGTAAGTGTTTCAGGTCGAACTCGTCACGCGTTTAGAGCCGTTGAAGTTATCCAAAGATGATCAGTAATTAAAGTTTGTAGTTAAAGTGTGATGTAGATCCTATCAAATTCGTGTGGACCCATTAAAATCTTTTCTAACTCGCGTTGATCGATTTCAGTCCTTTCGGACTCATGCTGAAGGATTAGAATTTTTGGTAACCGGCGTTGATCGGTTGCATTCCCACCTAACTTGCGCCGACCTGCTCCAGTTCTTCCAAGCTGCGTTGATCTGCGCTCAACTGCAACTCCCATTTCCCTATCTTTACTATTTCCAAGTATCGAAAATTATAGACAAGAGGTGGATGTAATGAATATCCACGGTTTATAGACTAGTATTTTATTCAATTCCAAATTCCCAACGAGACTTAAACAATAAAGGTATCTATTTATCATCCAATAGGTATTAAGTAGAGGTGTGCAAGGTCTCTATGTTTGGAACGAGGTTATTTGAAAATGTTCCAGAACCTCGAAAATGTTCAAGAGTCTTGTAAACGTCGCGATTTTAGATTTTTATTTTCGGGGAAAATTTCAAGATTTTGTTTTAGCTCTACCATTTATTTTGTGCATGCTCTTCTGTGCGTTTCATGCCCCCAAAATTAGAGTAAAAGTATTTTATATTCTACATCCTATCAATAAGAATATTTTATAAAATACCTCGGAGAATATCAGATTTAGTTGCATCACGTATAACAAGCCCCGGAAGAAGGATCGGAAAAATCGAGATTTTGCAAACATCTTCCAGGATCTCAAAATTTTCAACAATCTCGACAATTTGAAAATTCTCGATTTGGGATATATTACCGAGGTTTTGTTTCGTTCTTGAAGAAAGGCACCTCTAGTATTAACCAATATTTCGTTACAAACTGGCAACGGATTAATATTGACTTCCGCATTGCTTTCCCTAATAACATTTGCATCTTCCTTTCGCACTTTAGTATTTTCTTCCCTCGTGATTTCGTAGCACCGCGTGTTCTCTACGGGATTATCAGTAGAGATAACATCGGTATCGCAATAAACTATTAATGGTAAACGGTAAATACGTCGATAGGATACCATAGAAACAATTACTGGTGATGCATAATGAACATAGGGATCGTAACACCGTGTTTCCACGCGTGTGCAAGCCACGCTCTCGTTGCTTCTTTTCTAGCTAGTTTAATTGGGATCCGATAATCGGCGACGGATTGCTCGGTTATTTAATTCCCTTCTCGGAATAGCAATTATACATTGCCTGCACATACGCCTCTATTATTTATACTATTCGTTATGCGTGTTGTTGCGTCACCGTATCGTCCTTGGTAGATAGCTGGCGGCACTGCCCTTACTTGAAATTAATGAGGTAACGGGTGATTATTATAGAATTGTTTAGTTGTGTGTCGGTGTGTTTCAGCGAATCTATGTCGTGTATGAACAAAATGATGTGTTTGAAATCGTGTAGTGAACTGTCCTGTTTGAATGATGGCGTCGAACTGTCTGCGGGCGTACATTTTGAATAAGAGAAGGGATGCAAAATGTGGTGGAAAATGTAGGAAGCGGCGTGTCTGTTTTAGCCTGCCCAAAAAATACCGTTTCCCTGTAACGGCATTTTTGTCGACGCACGTGGTCAGCAGGCCGCGGGCTTTTCCTGGTCGCAGGCTAAACCATAAAATAGCTTTGCAGGCGCTTACTTACAGCTGCTGAATAAATTCGCGTCGCGACATATGTTTTGCATGAAAATTAACCGCCATTTCAATAATTGCTTTCACCGTTTGTTATCAGATTCTTATAAGTAGATATTTTCCACCGTTCATTTAGCCCTTTGCAGACCATTTTTTCTGTCTTATTTTTACTGGATCTTTATCTTCCCTGGTTCAATTAATGTTTACAGAAGAATAGTAATAAATAGATAAAGTAGCAGGGAACTCTTTATCGATTAAATATACGTCTTATAGTAATTTGTTGGTTATGATTAGACAGTGGATCTTCGTACATTTATGGTAAATTTAAATTTGCAAAAAAGAACGGGTTCCATATAATACATAAAAACATACAAAATAATTCGGGATAAAGTACAAATTATAACATTTAAAGGATCCAGCAGAGCCCAATTTGAAGTCCACTCTTTCATTTTACTTAAAAAGATGAGAATTTGTATAAACATCCGCAGTCTAGTTATGATACATTTCCAGTTACATTTCTAAAAATATAAATCATCATTTGAGATACCGTTCGAAGAACTATGTAAAATATCGGTTTATTCTCATGTAGGATAAAGTTCAAACTAGGAACGCGAAGGATTTAGAAATGAACTCTTCTAATGTATTTGAGTTTATATTACCCAAACTTGTCTGTAATATTAACAGATACAGTCATATAATAAATAATATCTTTTGTATATTAGAATCTGAACCTAACCAAAATAGGAATTTCTTAAATTAGCGAATGCATTTTTAATCAAATTCATTCAGAAGATGCATAATTACGATTAATTATATACTACATTATATAATACATTAATATGAGCTTTCATGAACACCTGAAGGAGCTCAAAGTATCGGAGAATCGTAGAAATGTCGAGTGTTGTGTGTTCCCGTTTTCACTTGCCGACGCCCATTCGACCGGAAGTTGTCGCTCTCATAGGATGCAAATAGAAAGCAGCCTCAGTGTCTTTTCATTACTTTACTGCATTTATTCTTCAACAACATTTACTCTTTCAAATTAACACCCATCTAGCATTAGAAATTTCATTTATCCAAACTGTTAGGTTGTTGTATAATGCCAGCCATTTTAAAACCAGAACTACATTCGTTAGCCGACTTATACCGCAATAGCAATAATTTATCAATTCAGATGTTGCTTGGTGTGGCTAAAAATTATCATTATAAAATAAGTTGTATCTTTTCTCGAGCTCTTATTATTCGAATCCAGGCCACGCAGCATATTGATTACGGAACTCGTAATTTTGTCATGTATGCGAGCATTAGAATAAAAGACAGGGGATTTAAACATCATCAATGTTCTATTTACAATACTGGATAAATGTATTTGGACAAATAACTTACTTTACGTTCGCAAAACTCACTTTACGTTCGCAAAACTCACTTTGCATTCGCAAAACTCACTTTACGTTCGCAAAATTCACTTTAGACACCTTCTAGATACACTTGAATCTCGATAACTTGAATCTAAGAGGAAGAGATTCAACTAATCGAAGTTTTCGAGTAAGTACGAAAATTCAACGTACGAGAAGCAGAGACAATTGGAGAGGTTCTGTGACTTCAACTTATAAAGGCAGTAACGATAAAAATTTGTCTTATAGGGGTAAACTTCGATATGTAGAGGTTTGCCTATTCTAAATTCCGAACTACAGAGGTAAAAATGCGCTTAAATATGTCGCAAATAAATCGAGTTAAAGTAAGTTTCATGTCGATTTATAGAGGTTTTCACAGCGGGGCGGAAGGAAATGAACAAAGTTTTCGTCTTAACGTGATTTTCGAGTTAAAGACGCTCGAGTTATCGAGATTCGACTGTATTTTCATCTATTTATAGAAAAGCCAGCTCAAAATAATAGTAAACAATCTGAAGGCAAAATTCTTCTGATATGAGCATTGCTACTACGTTGCGGATTTTTTTTTTATCCGTTTAATATATGTTTGGATAAATGAGGTACAATTGCATTTCATAGAAACCAATAGGAACGCAATGAAACATCGATGTTCCTTTATAGCGCGGCAAGTGCGTGTTTCCAGTGTACTAATAAAGTAGAGTTGGCGGTTACTTTCAGACGCGTATTCGCAAGAAAGAATCTTACGATTAGTGTCCCGGTGCTCGATACGCTAGGCTGCCTCGCGGAACGATCCTCTTCCCTCCTAAAAACCATACCGTTTGGTTTCTATGCCAAAATGGCCGACGAAAAAAAAAGAAGAAACAAACAGAAAATGCTGGAATCCTGGACCGTTGTTGAACCCGTTGTTCGCGCATTTTAGGCATGTGCACCTTGCGCCACTCGTCCAACAAGGAGCGATCGTTTTAATACTATCCGTTGCGGTTCAGATATGCTTCTCCTTCTCGCTTTGTAGTCCTCTGTTCTGAAACAGAGAGAGAAACAAAAGAGATATACGTTGGTGGCGAGCATAAAACCGCATTATCACGTGCCACGTCTGCGTGCTTTCTAGGAATTCAAAAACACCGCGGCTATGGTGTATCCTCGATGATGAACGTCCGGCCAACGGGAAACCCTTTTTCTTCCCCTTTCGGGGAACCACTGCCGTATTTTTCTTCCATGTTCGCGGAACATGCCTCTACCGTTGTCGATGTCACGCATGCTATTAACGGCATTGAATGATGCAAGATAAAGGGTGATTAAGTTAGGCGTTCTTATAGAAAGTGATGAAGTATATTAGGGTAAATGTACCAATTACTAACCACTTGAAGGTTATCGCGTAATTTTCTTTAACTATTTTAGAAATTATTTAACGACAAACATAAATCGATGTACACAATTTCTTTCCTTTTTCCCCCTGGTTTTCAAAAGGAAAACGAAACGCAGTTAAAGGATAATATTTCCAATAAAACGCGCTCTAAGCAAGACTTTCAATCGGGTTGTGTTCAACCTTTTTTCGTTGACAATAAGACATGCGACACGGTGATTGTCCTCTTCATTGGTTCGCCCTGATCAATTCCAGTACCGTTAATTTCAGTTACATCTATTCGTTCAGAACTCAGCCAGTCTCTTTTGTGTTTTATTCGAAGCTATTTCAAGCCTCAATGTGTTCTCTTATCCGTCGATCATAGACAGTTTTGATCTCGTTCTAACGTCGATTCGGTCTGCCAGGTTGGAAACAAGGTTCGCGTCTCGGTTGCGCAAGCCTTCAACCACGAAACACTGCTTTCTCGATGAAACTTCGAATTCCTATCTCTGTTTGTTCCGTTTTCAGTCGAAAATCGGGCACTCGGCGCGTCTTTTGTTCGAAATCGATCTCCCACGACGTAGACTAGGAACCCTGTTATTATTCCTGAGCTTGAATTCCTTGGTAATTAATTCTGTTTCGGTTCAACATTTTTTTCAGTCATGAGGTTTTAATTACAACTTGGTCAGATTTACTGCTATTGTATTCACAAAAATTTGCATGGATTGTGTAATCGTTACACTTCTGCATAATCTGTTACATTCCTGCACGTGCATTTCTAATTGAAAATTTCGCTAATTAACTCCGGAATTTCATAAAATTTCCCTTAACCTTTTCGATACGGCCTTATTTTTCGCCATTATGCTTCCGTTGTACGCACAGCCGAATCTCGAATACGGTACTTCACCGGAGAGAATGCATAGCAGTTAAATTTTGCCGTGTAATGTAAAGTATTGGCGCAAGGAAATTATATTATAACGCGTGTTATAATACTAACACTTATGAAATTGTTTAGTAATATAATTGTGTATGGAAAATTTAGTACATAACGAGCGTTCATCAACTCTGGACGACTATGGTCGTCGTTAATATAGAAAGGGTTAATTAATGCAGAAATGTCAAAAGTCTTCGAATTAGGGTTCGCTGAGAAACCATTGATCCTGTATCCTGTCGTTTCCAAGTTAATCTCAACTTTCGTTTGCGTCTTAATCAGAAATCTATTCCTTCGAATCCGGAATTACTCGATTGCATTCCTAATATCAAATCCCCCGGATACAGCAATCTTCTAACAATGCGGTAATATCGAAAATGACGATAATTATCCGAGGAATGTCAATTAATTTCAATCTGGAGAGGCCTGAATTTATCACCCTATTTCCCATTTCCAAATCAGGCAACCAGGCATACGTGAATCTTTTGCGTGACTCGACAAACTTGCACTCGAGAAGTTGTTTTTCTCTCTCTTCTTTGCCAGTTACAATTAATTCAAGCGAGCTCGCTAAAAAGCAATTAAAAAGCGGCGATCGCGGTATGTAGAGGAAAGGCACACGCTCTAAATTCGCCGCGAGTTGGTCGCGTTGGTAACAAATGTACATGGTTCTCGACTCGTCGTATGAAACGATCGCCAGACAGGCACATGAGGGAGTTGACCGCGAAAAACGGGAACACCCGGCAACGTAATGCCGCGGTGCACAAGCTTAAATATCGGCTAAGCCTCGGTGTGAACGACATAAAGGTGTTCACTGACCGAAACGCGTTCGCGTCTAACTTGGAGTTTATTTTCGAGTTCTTCCTGCTCGCCTTCCAACCAGAAGTAACGCTCTTACATTCTCTACGCATATAGGAATCTGTATTCGCGAAACAACCGATCGATTTGTTTCTGTGTTATGCGTTTAAGCAGCTTAAGTAACTCGGTTGGAGAGATATGTAACTACCAGTTATTAAGGATACGTGTAAATCAATGCTATCTGTGCACTTTGTCGAACGAAGGTAATTTATACTTTCAGTGGTGTAGAAAAATACTTCAGTTCGCGAAGCATTTTTTGTTTGTAGAAATTGTAGTATAATTAATTATAAAGGTAACATAGGAAACTGTTATCCGATTAGCTAAGAATACGAGTTCAGCTGTTTTTCTGTTTTTCTGTTTTTTTAAATGTTGGAATGAAAGAGTGATTACTTGATCACAGATGGGAAATTAATGAGAAGTTCGCTTTAATTTTCTAAATTCTTCGGTGCATTTAGTTCTGTTATAAATATAGTACGATTTGATATGAAAATATAAAAATACAATGCTTAAAGAATATCTGTATCGGCGAATATAAATCAATTAAAAAAAAAACTCAAAGGAACTTAATACGTTCTTACCAATTAAATAAATCTAAAGCTATTCACACGGATATATTCAATTTCCTTTTCCTTGCCCATTTTGTTCATCGATTAGCTAGCTATCTTTGTACTTAATCCATACATGAACAACTCTCTAAAAATTCTTTTGTAGCATCCTTTTCTCTGTACCAGTTCGATTGCTGTAGATACCTTATCTGACATTAATATCTGAACATAAATCAATTAAAAGAAATTTAATATCTCCTTAGCATCTAAACAAACCTCATAAAATTTTATCCACATCGAAACGTGCAATTTTTTGCTTTTCTACTCATTCTATTTACCGATTTGCAATTTTTTTTATAGCTATTGTACACTTCGACATCTCTCTAAAAATTCCTTTGCAGCATCCTCTCTATAGGTAGTCTATTGCTGTAGATTCCTTATCTGACGTTAATATCCGTGCTCTGACGAGAGCAGGCGACACCGAAAGGCTCGGTTGATTTTCTTCCGTGGAGATCGCGGTTCGTACGGCGATTCAATTCCATAGCATAGTATAAAACGATAATGGTTATCCGTGGGGGCCGTAGAGAGTAGAGTTTCACTACTTGCTGGCCA
This sequence comes from Eucera pruinosa, assembly GCA_028830335.1. NCBI lineage: Eukaryota > Metazoa > Arthropoda > Insecta > Hymenoptera > Apidae > Eucera > Eucera pruinosa. The sequence continues at coordinate 9,546,210 of JAMYCR010000005.1, forward strand.
TCAACCGCTGCGCGTTACGTTCTTACGAAGCAAAGGATCGCGAAGTTGCATCTAATGACGTGCAACACGCGATCCACTTGGCAAGGTGTAGCTGCGACGGTCCATTGCACCCATGGCGAAAAAATTCTAATTTGTGGTGTAGCGCATACCTTTAGCTTGACTCGCGCCAGGACGAGCTACAAATCTTTCTCTTTTCTCTTTGGTTTAAATTTCCAAGAGGTTAGGTTGAAAATAGGCCTAGAATAGGGAAAAGGAAGGATTTTTAGTTAGCTGTAATCTTTGGAATGATAAATGCTTCAAATTTTGGAAGATGGCTAATTATAGTTCGAGTTGGTCGAGGGAAATGGAGAAATTTTTACTCTTGTAGAATTTCTGGAGTGTGACATTTTAATAGAATGGAATTTCTAGAGGAATTTTGATAAGCTAAAATTTTTGAATGAAGAGATTTAGATGGTGTGAAGTACCTAGAGGAAGGACTTTGATAGAGTGGAATTTTTGGAAAAAGGTAGTGCCTTAAATTTGCAAATTGGTAGGATGAAAATGATGATCGAATAAGAATGATGATTTTTGTTTCGGTGGTTTTTCTATATGAAGCAGTTTCCGTAGAGTGATTAAAATCATATTTGATTTTAGTAAATAAACTTCGAATTTTGTAGAAAATGGGACCGAGTTAATTTACACGCCTAAATAAATAATATATTTATAATGATTAATCATCAATGCGATTTTCCTATCTTATCCCCAATTTTGTACAATATTCCTATTATTTATGGGATGACCATAATGCTGCATTTGCATGAAAGTATAGAAAATATTTGTAGAACTAAAATAAAAAAGTATATACATTTTCTAGCACACACGATAATGTACAAGTTAAAGGCAAAATTCAAAATAATAGTTTAAATTTATCTATAATTTCTTCGTCATTGTAAGTATTTCGAAAAAACAATTCTTTCAGGTTATTTCAATGCAGTAAGAGAATTTCAGCCCCTACGTAAATTTTATGGATTTCTGTTTCATAAGTAATAATTACACTGTGAGAAGCTATTAAAGCCTGTAACCTACAGTTTCTGGTAGGCATCCTCTTGAAGGATTTCGATAAACCTAATCTGTTAATAAGTATAATATGTGAAAACGATGAAAGTATCTGACACGGGACATCTTACTCGTTATCCGTTATAATTTGCTGTTTCATTTCAAGTCGATAGGTTTCCCTCGTCGTGCTAATTGAAGACTACTTAATGAGAAGGTTCAGATCGCCGCCATTCCGATTGCTTACTATAAAATCCGACTCCTGTTTATCTTTTTTCATCTTTATTTTATCATTTAAGCGGCTTTCCACAGACAGAGTAAACGATTATATTACTGACAGACAACTTCATAGTAGTGTGATTCTTAAGCCTTTCGGTCGTATGACCGTACATGTACGGCTAATCACATCTACGTACACGAAACAAGCATAATACATCTAACTTTATATATAAATTAAAAAAACTATTAAAACAACGCAACACAAAACAAACAGAATAATAAACAAGAAAAAAAAATTATCTGTAACTTAAATATCAAAATTTTCTATTAAAAATTACAAAACAAAACATAACAAATTTCTGCCTTATCTGTGGCATCGCACCACTTTTTGATCGTTGCATTTCTCCTATCCTTCTCTCTTTCCTTTTCCTCTTTGGCTTCTCTTTCCTTAATTGTCTTCTTCCTCCACCCCTTTCGTTCGTTTTGACATTTTTGTATTACATTTAGTATATCTCTCCATTTCTTTCTGGGTCAAGAATTTACCGCAACTTAACCGAATAAATCGGTAATTTATAGTCCTAAACGCTCCCTGATTCGTAGCTATTAATCATCGCTTAATTCCTGTTACAACAAGGAAAGAAGAAAATAATACCTGAAGAAATGCATGCTAATGCTTTCAAACTTTCCGTCGATAGTGTGTGCCCGCAGGTTTTAAAGTGTAACACACATTCTCAGCCACATTTAGTATATTTTTTCCCCCTTTCTTTCTGGGTTAAGAAAGCACACCGGATTCGCGTTCCGGTGAGCTAGATCAAGGAGAGAGAGGGATGGTCGTTACCGCAGAGTTATCTAGTTAATTTAGCTAAGCAATTTAAACGCGACTACGTGTGCCGCGTCGTTTCATGCCAATCAATCGTGACAACCGAAAGTTCTTCTATCCACGGCTAGCTCGAATTTCGTTTGACTGTTTTCTTGCGCCAAGCCATGCGAGACATTCTCATATCCATTTTCACCTTTTCACCGTTCCACGGATTACTTTCTAGGCACAATGGTGCGCCGTTTAAGCCAAGCATGTCGGTCTACAGTTTTCCTTTTCGATAACCCGTGCGAACGTTCCTTCAAGAACGATCCATAGATCATTCTTGTGATTGAAAGCCGAGCCTCCAGGTGATTAGACCTGGAATTTCTTCACCTACTCCCGGTATGCACCGTGTTACAGGATTACATTGCTCTACTATGAAGGAATTTGCTCCGTTTGTGTATACGAAACTTACAAATCACAAATGATCTCGTTTCTTCGTTTATGATGGGAATATATGAACAAATTGACTACAAGAAATTAATAAATGACTTAGTTGCTGGTTGCGAAAGGGCACATGCAAGCTAATAGAAGTTATATTGTTGATGAAATAATATAAGTAGTTAAAAAGCTAACAATATAAAAAAGTCAAAGATTCGTGAAACTGAAAGTATACGATTTCAAAAACTGAGAAATTTGAAAGTTTGGAAACTTGAAGGATGAGAGGTGGTCAAAAGCTTGAAAATTCAAAGGCTTCGAAATTAAAAATTTTGAGAATTTAGAGATTTGGACGTTCGGAAGTTAACAAATTTGAAGTTTAGTAATTCACAGATTTGGAAATCATTTTAGCTAAATGAAACAATTTTAATTTAATTTTTCTTTCAATTCGCAAACTCCACGAAGCATATAAGTAGCGCGGGAATTTCTATCTTTTCAAAAAGGGTATACAATGAGGCAATTCATATATCGGAGGATTTTCTATTTGTATCCTAATTTTTTCATCATATTTCCAATACAGCCGGATTATATATGGGATCACCTGTTAGATTTCTATTAAATGAAAGAGGCAGCGCAGGCTTCTAAACGTCAGAAAGAGCGACGCGCAATTTATTAGGCATTGTAATCTCGTTCTTTGCGTATCAATCAGCAGCGATCGAGCAATAAAAGGAACAGAGAAACGATTCATGTGGAGTTAAGCTGCCGTTCTCCATGCATTTTCTTCAGTTAACCGAAGAAATGCATATAGAGAGAGTTTCTTTCCCGAGTTGCTTCTGAGAGTTCAGACAGGAAGAGATGCTTGGATGGCAGCCTTGAAACCCAGGGAGACAATGAAGCGACCGATGCAGTAACATCCGGTTATGTTTCGTGACGCATTATTGTGTTCCCTCTCTGGTTATAGAAAGGCAAAGGTACGGTATGATGATGATGATGATGATGATGATGATGACGATGATTTTGTTCGACCCTTGATGAACCGCGCCCAAGTCATTCTTGCGTGTCACGGGTGGCGATTTTCGTCGTCAGAAATGTCGGGCAAACAGGGAATCAACTGCGAGGTTTGTGCAGGGTGTGGCGGATAATATAGTAGCTTATGCGAAATTCTTAGATTAGTCTGCATTAGTTACTTACAATTGTTAAAGAAATAGTAATAAATTAGAAGTGAAAATTTAATGAAAAAGGTAGATATTAGTAAAAAGGAAGTACAAGAAAAACAGGTATAAATTTAAAGGCAGAAAAGGGGGAACTCACACTTGTTAAGAAAAATACTAAAAATTTATAGCTGAAAATTTCATGAAAAAAGTAGGTATTAGCAAAAAGGTAATAAAAGAGGAACAGGTAAAAATGTACAAGTAGAGAAAACGAAAATACTGTCAGCAATTGATTGATCTTATTTTTTCGAATACATAATCGATTTGGTACATTTTTACCTATAATTTTCTTCAAGGAAATGTATCGTAAATAGTAAATGTAGTGGAATTGTTCATTTACTTTCTGAAATTAGGAATGTTAACTTTAGCACCAGGTTAACGGAACCCATCAATTTGACTAATCTCAGATTTTATTCCTAAAGTTATAGAAATCATAAATATCAATTTTTAAGCAAATTATGTTGATTTTGGTTGATGTAATGTTATGACTCTGTAATAATATGTCCTGTTAATACCTATTTTTTCAGCAACACGTTAAATTATACAATCGATGTCCGTAAATCGAGTGTTCATCAAAGTTGATATTGTTTTATAAGATAGCAGGAGGTATAGTGATAAATGTGATTTTTGAAGAGTTTTATGGCAAAGTGTTTGCAGGCTGCAGGACGCGCGTGATTTAGGCCGACTAATCGCATTTCTTGCCGCAGCAGCCCAACTAGACTTTAATATTGGCAAATTCCCGAATCGATAAACCTCCATCTTCGTAATTTCCTGGACGTCTGCAGTCTCACCCCCTTGTCTGCGACACGTCTGTCCCATGCGACCCCCTTTTTAATCAGAGTTAAAAAGTACATTTCACGGTCCCGTATGCACACGTTCCTGCATTATTGCTTTGCGATATTCCGCTTACGATTGTATTGCAAGTTTCTCTCGTTATCAGTGAAACTTCACTTTCAAAAACCATTATACCTACTACATTTTTTTGTACTGGCTAACGTAATTGTTAGTTGGTACTCTTCTTAACACTAGATTCACGGATCCCGTCAATTTGACAGATCATGCATTTTATTCGTAAAAGTTACAAAAATAAATATTACTTTTTTTGTGGCGATTTCTCGTATATAAATATATATTTATCGTAATTCATTTTATCCTTCTCCGACTTTTCAATTTCGAGTATTTATACATAATGTACTTAGTTTTGGGAAACGTGTGAAATTACACTGTCAGCGTTCGTAAAGCTAGCGTTTTAGTTAAATATATTAATAAATTTTTGTATAATGCAAAATAATCAAAATTTGCCATTGTTACATGGGAATGGCGAGGTAACTCGTTCTACAAATTATTAATTTTTTAGAAACATTATTTTATTTTCTCATAAATTTCTAACTTTCCAAAGCATCGGTATATTTGCATCAAAAACACGTTACTTTACATATGGGTTCGTAACAATTACAATTTCCTTAACCAGTATAAATTCCTTTTTATTGATTTTAAACTCTGTGCGTAGAGAAGATTCTAAGAAATTACCCGATTAATAAGTTAAATTTTCTGGTATCCAAGACTATACTTTCATTAGATATTACTTATAAATATGTTATCTGAAATCATAGTAAGTGTGATAAATAAGTGAAAGGAACCGAGTTTGACTGAATTTCAAACGTCGTCTTCGAAGCAGCAGCAGCGAGCTAGCAAATCACTGATGGTTGGCAAAACGTGACGAATTAATGGCATCTAGATCCCATCATAGTTGAATGTGTGTTAACACGGAATTGAATTCAATCGACTGATTCTCGATAAATGTAATTTATCAAGTTCAAATTTTCAAAATACCACTCCAGTCATTTTTTTTCAACCCTTTCAATCAAGCATCTACGAGTACGGTGCACATCGATTTCCATACACATAGGAAAGCGTACCGTTAATCAATCGAACGAGAAAAATTGTTCACAGTAGATAAGAAAGACGCGATTAGCCGTGAAGATTGAAAGAAGCACTTGCGGTCAGCAGGAATTCACTTCGACGTAATTAGTATCGGTGAGAAAGGTGCGCATAAGAAACATACAGCAAGTGGATCGCTGCTGTTCCTATGATGCTAAAATCCGATGAACCTCGGTAACCAATATAAATTCTCCACGACGCGACGCGACGCGACGTTGAACCACGAGCGGAATGGTGGTTAAAACACTACGGTGACACTTCGACAGCGTGAAATAACGCGTAATTGGATCGTTTCACTTTCTTTCTGTAAATCCCTGTCTTTGTCTCTCTTAATTCGCCGAATGAACAATAAATCAACGGTATTAATAGAGTAAGATTTATAGAGAGTATGCCTTTGAACGAGTGTGAATCATTTCTAGCAAAGAAATTTCTCTTTCGACAAAAAATTAAGGTCACCTCCATTTTCTTTCATTACAATTATAATCTTTCCGATTTCGATCTCCTATTTTCCAAGCCACTGAATTTTCAAACTTTCGAGTTTCCAAATTTTTAAATTTCCAAACATTCGAATCTCCAACCATTCGCATCTTGAATCCTGGTAAATTTCAAGCCAATTCAATTTGAATTTGAGGAACACGAGTAGGTGATTAAAATGTAATAAACAAGGAAAAGCACACGAATCCTATGCATTTTTATACTTACAGTAAAACGATAAAAAGCGTAACGTTATAATAGGATATTTAAAACAAATATAGACATTTTCGTTTTTATGTTACACAATAAAATATTACAAATATCTGTCAGTGTTTTCCAAGTTTGCGGTAAATTTTCTATGAAAATAATAGTAAATACTTGACGCTGTTTTATAGGGTATACAAATTATTCGATGCCTTTACATTTAAAGCCTTGAAGGTTATTTTTGTTAAAGTGGGATCTGTAACATTAAAAAAAAAAAATCATTTTGATGCTCAAAATTGTATTTGATATCTCGTAAATACACATCGAATTTTGTAAAAAGGCACCGAATTAATTGGTACACTTAATAATAAAACGCGAACGAACATAGCACTCGACTTAATAGTATAATTCAATCGAATCCCAATGACTGTTTAAACTTCCGTGATTAACTATTTGCGAAGGAATAGCATTTTTAAACGGTGCACGCGTTACTTTCGCCGACATTGAAGACTCGATTTCCGCAGTTCGTAAATCGTCGACAGAACGACGCGCGAATCGATGTATTCTTAACGCAAAGTCTCATCTGTCGTGTAAACGGTTTACTTGTGGCTCTAACGAAATGTCTGCTCGTAAATTTACCATCTTGTACATAGCTCCTTTCCGCTTTCTCTTTATTGTATAATTGTTTCAAAACGCAATTGTGGAAAATCGACCGATTGCCGTGTATGGATGGTCACGTAACCAACGTGTAAATTGCTAATCACCGAGCAATGGCAAATTACCTTTTATGCTTCTACGTTTTTGTTTCTTTTTAAATGGCCATTAACATTTGTAACTAATGCGCAGATATTTCAAGTTACTACTGCTTTCTTTTCAATTTATTCGCTTTCGAAAACAATGTGAACTATTTTTTTGCTTGGTAATACAGTGTTTTTAAGGAGAATTGTTTTTGTGCTCAACTTGATTGATGGAAACGGCTTTTATAATGTTCCGTTATTGTCTTTGGTACGTTTTTCATCTTCCGTGTCAATAAAATTCTGTACTCGTCAAAGGGTTAAAGAACCCAGTAATTTGTAATAATTTGACATTTAAATCTAATTTGAATATCATATTCAATGTGTTGTGAAAGCATTAAGGTGTTCAGAGTTTTCTTATGCATATCTTGACTGGAAAATGGGGATAGGAATATGGGTACGGGCTCACGATTCCTAACTTCCTGCAAGTCGTGGGGTACCGTTTGTCAAATGTCCACGCGTGCAGCCTTATCGAGCACGAGCCGGTGCATCCTTCGAATCCTAATGAATTTCAATCTGATCATCGCCGATGTTCCGTGTGCCTTCGACCAAGGGTTGGGCACACATCTTACCACGAATATTAAACTGTGATACACGCGACGAATAATTATCGTAACCTGTTTATGCTCTTCTTCTTTCAACTTCTCTACTCGATACGATCTACTACATACATGAAAATTCTCGGAAATGTAAAAGTTTTTATCTTGGTCTTGTTCTTGTCGGTGCTTCTTCTTTCACAAAAGGTATGTTTCTTGTTAGTTGAGTTCATTAACTGCGATAATGTCTCCCTTTATCGGAGATAAACTTTAATTGACTACGTATTGGTAGAGTGAGTCATTGATTCGACCAATATAGTATTAAGCTTTAGTGGCTTGGGTTGCTTTGAGTCATTGTTGGTGGATCCAAGCGCTACCCTTATTTACCCTACGCATTTTTCTTGTATATATCGATTTTTTGTAAACGTGGAAACACAAAATTAATCTAATAAATATATCATATATTTTATACTTCTTTTATGAAACATTAAACGAAGTTAAAGAAAATTATAATAAAATTAAGGAATTGAGCTATTAGGGTTTGTTTGATAAGTAAATCAAACAAATTTAATGTAAAAAATATTGATGTAAGTATTATCCTGTTCTTTAAAATTTTCCAATAATATTATTATCATTATTATTATCTGTTAAAATTTTTAATAATATTGCAGGTATTGTCTCTTTCTTTAACGATGATAACAGTACTTCAGTTATTATCTTTTGTTTATGACAACTAGACTGTGAATTTTTATATGTGTTATTATATATGTATTAAATGTGTAAAAACTGTAGGCTGCAAAAATATGCAAAACATTTAAAGTAAAGTACACGTTATAACATTTAGAGGATGAAATAGTTCTCCTTCTTCAATAATTGTAGTTGCAAAAATGTGAATTTGCATAAAAATCCGCAGTCTAACGATAAGATTAAAAAATCTTCCAGTCAAAATATCTTCTAAAATTAGTTCGAACAAGGGTACAAACAAGTAATCTCCTGTCTTTCTTGAAAACAACAAAATTGCATTTTTACTCGTTATAGTAATCACTCAAATTATTCTTCATAAATTCCACCATGCATGTCATTGATATTCATACACATCTACTGAAATTCTCTCACACACATACTTCCATTCGTGCTCATGCGAAATAAACAATATAACGGTTACACGATTTCGAGTACCGGGACTTCCGGACTCTGGTCCTTCACTTCCGGTCCCCGTCTTCCTTCCTTTCTTCTTTGTTACCAAAGAGATCCATCAACTTTGCGACGCAATGACGCGGCGCTTATATCAAAAGAAGTTAATGTATGCAGCTGAACGGTCGATCTAGCGTGCAATTTCGTATTTACGATGCATAATTTAACGAAGAAGAGGAGGAAGAGTGAATAAAATGGATGAAAGTATACACCAAAGCTTTCCAAAAGTGAAAATCTTAGCGATCATAAAGTATAGGTAGTTATGGATTTGCTTGTTGAGGCCTCTTTTATGAACACGGTGTGTACAGGCTGTTTGTCTTCGTTCTTATCGTTACAGTGATAAGGTACCGCCGCCTGGTACTTGATTGCATTCCCATATAAGTGATCTTGGTACTTTGTAATTGTCAGGGATCGCATTTCCTTTCCTTTTTATAGGCCTCGACCTGTGTGTCTGTACCAGGTAGTTCTGCTTCCCTTTGCGAGTAGCAAGAAGATCTAAAGCACAGGTTTGCTAGAAGAATACAAATTTCAGAAACATTTTCTTAAAATTCTGATTGTACACATTTTCTTATTTCTTCATATTTTTCTTAAAACCACTCGTTTACATTTTTGGTTAATTATGTTTGTCCCTTAAAAAAAAAAATGGTAAATTTTCGACGATAGAGAAAATATTTCAAACTTTCAAATCATTGCACCCAATTTTCCCAGTCACAAAGTACTTACTTTACGATTCGCGTTACAAGACACCATTCAATTTTCAACCCTTTCAGCGCTATGAATCGATGCTTGAGATTCGAAAAATTGCCTACTATACGTTATGAAACTACAATATTAATCCATCGTCAATTGAATGCATGTTTGATGGTATTAAGTGGACTGCAGGTCTTTGTGCATTTGTGGGAAATTTACCTATATGAAAACCTAACATTCGCATAATATACTAAAATACATAATGTATACAATATAAAGCACACATTTAAAGGGTGAAACTAATTTTTACCTAGGCTCCAGTCCTGCGGTCAAGTTTTTCAAAATATGAATTTGCATTAAAATCCGCGGTTTAGTGATAAGTAAGCGTCGTACAAGAAACGCGTATCATTGGATGTTTTAGGGGTTCAATTCTTCACGAACTGATTGCCTATTAACAGGATGATGCGATTGGTCGATTGACAAGGGCTTAACAAAACTCGTTAACAGAACATTAAAAAGAGTGCCTCGCGATCGTTCCTTGTACACATAGTCACTCATAGGCACCCATAGGCACCCATCGTTCTCGATTACTCAAAGACACCGCATCATTATTTTCTCCTGGGTTCCATGCTCACGTAGAACACATAGTTTCTCCGATCTCTGGCTGTAGAACAGGCCACGAGCGTGCCATCAGCGATTTACTGTGGCGATTCAACGAAATGACGGTCTTCTCCGTCATTTCGTCACGGTGAATCCCGCGACTAACGCCGTGCCGCCTCCATTAGCTACATTGTAACTGGATTTCCCATGAAACTACGCTACCAGTCCTACTACTTGTCTCCTTTCTTTGCTTTCCTTTTGTTATTAAGATGCAGCAAAGAAGGGAGTAGATCTATATTAGATGTAATTACAAGATACATTACAAAAGGGGAGGGTGAAGTGTAAAACAGAAATATGTACATATGTACATAGCTAGAAGGCTATATGTACCACCATCGCTTTCAAACGCTTGGCGATTTTTACATCTCTTTCTTAGATACTGCTTTATAGATATTTAATTCTGTTTGATACGTTTTGCTGTAGGGTGGTGCAAATTGGGCGGAGATTTACGGTGACTCATGAAATTGATGAAATATCTCTACCTGTTGTATTAGATTGTGATATATATTCGTTCCATTTTATTAATGCCCTTAAGATCATTTACTTGTAAATTCAAAAGTAAGTTTAACTTATTATGCATCTGCCATATTGGTCAATCAGCTTTTTCCACTTTTCTAGTAGCTAAAGCATTTCTCTCTTACAGTACTTCTGGGACTTAAATACGTTCAAAGAAAACTGACCGAATTTACGTTCCAACCCACTTTGCTATTCAATCAGAATATAATCGGTAACTATAAAATTTTGTATACAGGTTTAACGTGCAATTTGAGTTCTTACATTAATATTGATCGAAACTTACTTGCACTAAGTAAACTATTTATAAAATAATCTTACAACAGTATTATTATTTGATCAGTTTGGCGAGTCACTGTATTCATGAGATGGATTTGCGTTTGCATTCCAATGTCCATTTTCGTATGTAAGATTCGTGTGATTTTAGAAGAAGTTTGATATTTTTAAAGTACTTCGTGCCCTAGTACCCAGGTCACCAAAAACACCACCTATACTTGCGCAATGCGTGAGGATTCTATCAACGGATGTCTACTTCGCGTTATGTACATATGTGCTAGCTTTGTGTGTTTATTCTTCCAAACTACGGTTGGCAGTTCTTGGTAGCATTACTTGTTTGTGGATTCTCCGATTTTGTGTGTTCACTCTAAATTAGAGTCTTTCCCTGCTTGATCCAACTGTAAATTTCACTGTGACGATGAACCTTTTGAGTGTTCGCGCGAAGAACGATTACAGAGAAACACGCTACGACGTATACAGAAGTTGCTAATGGATCGATGTTAGGGGCCCAGTCATTCGGGTCACTGCTTGCACGAAGAACTATAGTAACAGGCATAGATCAATATAGCTCAGTCCAATTTCAATCAATGCGTAGCATTCACAGCGATTAAAGGATGATTGCTTGACTGGATACTTCTTCGCGAATCTTGGATACTCGATTAGATTTATCGCAACGCGTGTGGTGTCTTGTGTAATGGTGAATATTTTATCGGCGTTTACGTGTTGGGATTAAAGGCTGGTAACTGATTGGTTAACCTCTTGACGTAAAATATCAACGGTAAAAATTTCTGGTTGAATTAATACTAAAATTACGAAGCCGGTCAATTGACCGATTAGTAATTTATAGTAAATAATTATGTAAGCTTACAGCGGTGCATTTTTGAAAATATTCCTCATTTTCTATACAAAATATATATAAAGATTTATTTCACTTGTAACATATATTTTTTTCAAGTATCTATCATTTTTATTTCTTTGATACAAGTAGGTATAGGTATTTTAGTAATTGGCAGTTTTTAATAATCAACACAGAAGTAACAATTTTTCATTGTAATTCTGTTTCTTTAATAGTAAATGAAACAATTTATAAAATATTTAAGTATCTTTGGAGATACTAACTTCTTGATCAGATTCCTATCAGTTTAAATTCAGCAGGTTTTACTCGTCGAACTGTAGATCTTCCTGCATTCATGAGAAATTTAATTGTACAAGAAGTTACAAAATGTGCATGATGTGCGAAAATGTACGAAATATTCGAAGTAAGATACGCTTTCTAATATTTAGATGATGAACCAAATCACTATTCAAGTTTCATTTCTTGAATTATGTTTATAAAAATCTGCAGCATGTTCATCATTTATAAAAATATACCTAAATATGCTTTTAACCACATTTTTAACCGAAGGATTTTTATAAAAACTAACGGATGTAATCGAGTATTTTTCATACAAGCCACCCATGAGTAAATATCAAAAACTTTTTAGCACCTAACGTATTTATGTATGTCTTACTAGCATTTCTTTAGTATGATAGGCTGTTCAGTAGACGCAATTCACGACGTGCCATTTCTAAAAATTGTACAGAAATAAAATTGGGTTTATAGTATGCAAGCGCCAGAAAAAAATCTAACGGTACAAAATATGAATAATAAAATCAATTATAAATTGTGTAATAAACAGTTTATCGCATTTTAGTTCCAATAAATTCACACAGCGATTTTAATTGCATTACTCTTTAAAAATGTCTGATCACGTCTCCGATCGATAATGTGTTAAAACCCAGTGATCTTGAAAACAAAGAACAGCATCAATTCTTTCACCTCGAAGATTGTTTGGTATACTTGAAACGCATCAAACTCCGATCATACTCAAACATGAAACCCAACCATGGTTAAGGTGTTTTTAATTTTTTTTTTTTACCGTGAAGGCGCGACGGTATTAATCTTTTCAGCGCCGTGGGTGCCCGTAAATGTTCAAGAAACAGGACTGCCACGCGCACCATGGGTATTTTCAGACAATCAGCGAATTTATTCGCCTCGACACCGTGGGCGTTTGTAAGTGCTAAGCGAACACATTCGTCACGTCTTGCAAGGGCCTTTTGTATGCTTGATAATACTGTTGACCCTTGCCCCGAATGGTCCCCATGGCTATCTTATAGTGTTTCGATGAATCGCTACGGCAATCGATAATTTACTCGTTTAGAAAACGGAAGTATTGTAGTATTTTGCATTCGTTTAACATGTAACTCCGAGTATCGCCAGTATTTACTCGCCACGTGTTTGATTAGTGGAATGCGTAGTAAGGTTTTCAAGAAAGATTGGGTTAAAGTTTAAAAGAGGTTAAAGGTGTTAAAAGGGTTTAATAAATGTAGATCCTAAAATTATATAACTCTGTTTTTCACATTTGTACTTCTTTGATTCATACTGAAACGACGAACGAATATACGACACTTGGGGAATATTGTTGTTTATATGAAACTCATACAAATTTTGAACACATTGAATATCAAGAAAAAATGTTTTGAAATGTAATACCAAATAAAACATAATCTTCATAATGGGCCATATAGATCTAAGGAACACAGCAGGGTTAACTCTGATTTGTAGAAAATTCATCTGAGATTTTACGTGGGAACTCTCCATTGATTTTGATGAAACTCATATATGGTAGTTCTAAAACAAAATATCCCACACATTTTTTATCATTACTGTTTTTGGGTTAGTTTCGATTTCTATTCTTTGAATAAGTTAGATTAATTGTAGACAACCTAGTCCTAACCCAAAAGATGCATAAAATATTCTAACTTCATTTAAACTGTAAAAAATACATGCAGCTCCAAATATTTAAAAGTACTCCAAAAAACTCAATAATTTTATTAGGTTTGGCCCATCTGTTGTTCCAAAACTACGTCCACATTGAACGTGCTATATTTAATACTGGAACTACCAAAGTGGTCAAAATGACTCACTTGTGATTTCTTATAAAAATTATATAAATTCACACGGATGTATTTTTGCAAATATACTGCGATTTACTGTTAAGAGGACGACTAAGGATTTATTTTCATTGAATTACATATTTCTTCAGTTTTTTGTCCCTTTAATTTCGTTGGTATAAGTAATTGCATTTTAATTGTCAATAGTTCTAGTGTAAAGACCCTAAAAATTGACCCTAACTTATTCTAAACACCCTTTGCATCAACAAACTACTCGAATATCTATCAAAACTTAAAGATACCGAATGAACCTGCAACTTTCAAGTCGAAAACGAATCCTACCCATACTGTATCGTATTGAGAATCGAGAAACGTCGAAGATGACAATCGATTAGGGGCACATTTATACGTACAATACCATCAGCCGGTGAAAATGTCCCGTTTTCGTAGTCATTGCCACCCATGAAGCTTCTCAATTCGACTAATATTCAATTCAGGATTTATTCGACTTCGAAGTGCAACGGACAGAAGAATCGAGCGGTTTCCGGTGGTCGTCGGTCACGTCCAGCTTGGACTAATGCATGATTTATCGTCGATTTGTATCTCTTAACCGATTTCTTTCGGTTTATGCAAATCAAGCAGATTTATCGTCGATCCGCAGACACGAGAGACAAGATTGCAGATGCAAGTGACTCCGAACGACACATAAACGTGTATATTATGTCGTCCCGGTCAAGTGGTCAGTTTTCTTTGCAAATTTTTCGAAAGTCGAGAAAACGGTGTGTATTATAACTCCGAGAACATTATGGAATGCTTTTAGAATTTCTATACTTCACAGACATTTCTCCTTTTCGTCACGCAGTCTAACTGGGACCCATGTTCGATATGTTTGTTCTTTCTTTGATTTTCCTTTCGTGTTTGACGTGTCACGACTCTCCGAGGACGATGACACGGGATGAACCCAAGATTCAACCGCAAAAATTTTGTTAGCTGTGTAAATTAATTCAGTGCCTTTAGATTTACCTATTTTTAACAGCTACTTTTAATTCAACTTACGGAATTCTAGTTGAAGTATAGTTTATTTCATGTAAATTTAATTAATGCAAATTATTGTATTAGTTTTATGAAAGGATAAATATGTATGTGTATATGTATTTTATTTATTGTAAGGAGGCTATACGCCTATTACAATCTTTGTTACAATAGTTCAGCATGTGTACTGGTTATATCATGGAGTAAGGTAATGTTATGTAACTTATACTAATAAACTATTTAATAAGTAGTAGATATGAGAGATATACCAATTACTGCCACTTTAAGGTTTTCGGTTAACTTCTTTTAACTATTTTAGACATTATTTAACTTAAAAATCGTTCCAGTTTGGAGCATACTATTGTTCAACATTTACTTTATTTATGAACATTTTTTTATATGTTGAATGTAATGACGTAATTACTGATTAATGGAAAATCTACAACAAAGTTCAATGTTCCTATTACTGTCACTTGAAAAGTTCTCATTTAAATAGAAACAATTTTTCCATATATTAGCACGTCAGTTTGTGTAACAGATATAAGGTATATAGTAAACATATCTCCTTTACCGAATTGTTACACGTCCCATACTTTATAATTACATTGGTGATGTTTTAACTTTCAACAGCACATTTACCTCCTAATATTTTGTTTTAAATATTAAGTGTAATCGAATATACAATGCCTATGTGTTCTTACGTAAATCGAAGTCCTTTAGTATACAAATTTGTTGATTTATGATTGTTCGTACATTACTTTGCTATTAAATAAAATAATTAAAATGTCGGTTATAGGGACACTGCCAGTATTTGGTACATCTACCTTAAATGTAATTTTTCTTTGGCATCTCTCAATTGCATTTGTCCTAACTTTGTCATTCGCACTACTCCTCTAGGCAAAAGGTTCTAAGCTTTGTACTTTTTTCTGCATATAGTTCGATACTTCCCATATCTGTTTTTCTGTAATAATGTTTAGTATTTCTGCTAGTTTCTTATTCTCTAACAATTTTGTCCTTAGTTCTCTATATATTAGACAGATACTTAGTATATGTTTTCTACTTTCTGCTGCTCGCATATCGTGCATTTGACATATCTGAGATTCGTCTATTTTATGGTTTATATTAATTCCTGTATGTAAGTGCCATCCTAATTTTCCTGCTAGCCGGATTTGTGCCATGATTCTTGAAAAGATAAATATAACGATTTCAATAGGTTATAAAAAGTATGTTAGAAAATTTCGTGGTCACTCTCGAACGGTTCTGGGGTAAGTGCCAAGAGGTTCGTCATGGTCCTCTTACCGGAAGGTTCGTCACCTTCCCTACTCCGTGGCCAGATCCCTCGAGAACACCCTTATCTCTTTATACGTGCCATACATCACCATGATGGTCGGGTCATCGGCCACGAGGCATGGTTCCTTCAGCGATCCTCAAAAAGGAGGGCATCGAACTCTAATCACAACATTCGCGACTCTTAGAAATCGTCGCGGTCCTAGCTATCGGTTACCACCGATCCTTCGCCCAATGACAGACATAGGTTCTCGACATCGGCACCTTAAGACCCTTAAAAAGTAGGTCGAAGCCCGAAGGTACGATGACCCTGACACGTGTATCACCCTTGCACACGGGTTGACGCAAACAAGCAAGTTTGTACTACGTGATCCGTAAATAAAATCTGAATTTTGTTTAAAGCACCGTCAAAAGAACAAGTTTCTATAGAAACTTGAAAATGTATATACGGATTGGATCTACGAATTTACTATTGGAGGTCCTTCCAATTCCATTACGTTATGTGCTGATTTTATCAACAGAAACTAAAATTGTAACAAAAGCTCGGAACATCCCAATATAGATCGAATCTGCGATAGAGAAGGTCTCCTCTGTTCTTTAACTTTATGTGATTCTATATGATTATGTGACTTTATGTAACTCTATAAATAAAAAGCCAAAGTGTAATACATATTTCGAAATTTCTGGAGTCCCCACCTGTTTATCGATATGCCAGATAAAACTATCGTTCTTTGTTGGTTTAGGATACTAAATTTGGAGTTATCTTTTATCTGTAATATAGCAAGAACGAAATATTTTGTGTACGATCAGGACCATGAACTTTCATATGGCCAAGAATATGGCCGATGAAAATTCATGAGAAGCTGTTTCCTTTCTGGCTGAGGCCCTGCGCATGTGTTATCAGTGATAAGCAACGGGATCGAAACACAGGCGGAGATTAATGAATTGCTGAAAGCGCCGGGAGTGGTCGGTCACCCTTTTTCCAGGGAAACATTGAAAGTAGTATAAATCATCGTGCAAGATTGTAGCAGTCTATGTTGAATCGAAGTAACAAAAGAAAAAAAAGCATTAAACATAAATTATCGTTCTGTACAGTGGGCTCCACCTTTCGATTTGTACCGCGATACCATTTGCGTTCGAGTCAAATTGTAATTCAAAGGATAATCGATGACTTTTACAATAACATATATTGGAAATATCAAATGTACAAATTAATCAACCTTAAGTCTTCAGGATTTCATAAGATCTAACATTTATTTAGAAAAAACTCGAGAGTTAGAAATACTCAAAAGTTTCAGCATTCTCACAATAATGATGCAATGATAGTAAAGTAGTGATTTCGAATTGATAAAGTTACCAAGAGTTTAAAGATAAAGAGTTCGAACTAATTTGTACGTCTAATAATGCAGAATTTTCTGAATAAATATTAGAATTTCAGAAAATTCTAATTGAAATATTAACAGAATAGCGTTATTTAAATTATGTGGAATATTAGTAATGTATAGGTTTGTAAGAAGATGAAGTAAAGAAAATTCTAAAATTTAAATAAAATCGAAAAAAATTGTAAAGTAAAAATAATACAATTCTTGTAAAGTAATGATAACATTACAGGAAGATCGAACTCTTCCCCTAATCATAGAATTACTTTCGTTATTAAGCTATAATTACGTAACGTAAGTAAAATTCCGAAATAAAAACAATAGAATTCTTCTGGAATAATACAAAAATAATGAAAGAATCGAATTCTTTTAGCAATAGAATTACCGTACTTATTCAAATATAATCGTCCAACGCGTCTGTATTTTCTTCATCCAAACTATGTAACGCATCCCACTGAGAAGTGACTCAATAACAACAAAATGCCTGCATCTCCACATTTTCCCCACGAATCCAATATTACCTCACACAACTTGTTACATACTCCCGAAGCTGCTTTGGGTAGGCAAGAAGAGGCATAATCGTAAAAATAAAATATCACAGATTCCTCAGTGAGAGTCTAATGTTAGCCCAGTGTATTTTAGCCTCTGATGTGTTGTTCTTTTCGTTTTGCCGGCCACGCTGTTCACCCTGTGTGTACACCGCTAGGCGCGCGTCCGCTCAAAACGGAAACCAAGTGTATAACCGCATTTCGGTACCGTTTCACTAAGAACACGCTCCTCCCATCAGGGACACCCATTAACCTCGACCACTATGGGTGCAAGTATCGCAAACGTAATTCACACGCCTCACGTTGAGCTCCTCGGTGAGCTCCTTTACCAGAAATCATTATATTGGTGTAGGGATTTTGAATCTAAAAGATTGGAAATTGAAAAATTAAGAAGTTGGAAAAGGCTTGGTGAAGAAAATTAGGTTGGTATTCTTCGTTGAAAAAGGGATTAATTCCTTTGATTCGAGGCAACTCGCAAAAAGTGGAATTTAGTGGGTATTTATTAGAGAACTTGAAACTTCAAGGAAGAACCATGAAACTTGAAAAAGTTTCGGATTCCAGCTTCGAGAACTTAATATCGGCATAGAAATTGTATTCACTCGTAGTGCTATATTAATGGCGGCACTGATTCTGTGCCAGTTGCAGCCATTTTGTGTCTTCAGTTATGTTCCGGGTTGAGTGTGTTACGTTGTAACTAGACTGCAGACCTTTATGCAAATTCGTATTTTTATTAGTAAGATTGAAAAAGTGAAATTGAAACAGATGTTGTTTAATCATTTAAATATTGTAATTTCTATTGTATTTTAAATGTGTTGTGTATTTTTGAACATTTAAATTGCCCATGAATGCATAAACAGTCATAGTCTAGTTATAACTTAGTATTTAATACGCGTTAGTTATTATTTACTGTTTAACACTTGTTCACCTTAATAGTGATTTATTGTGGAGAAATCTTGCATCTGAATCTCCATCTAATTTAATTTCGTAACACATTTCTTGAATAACGGTACACCCCAATTTTTCTATTTAACGGTTTTCAATATAAAATGTAGAACAAGTTTTTTTGTTTGAAACTTTGTTTTCGGAGTTTCGAGATTTGAAAATTAATTGACACATACAGCTTAATTAGCTAAGTTAGTTAGAAAATGTACATTTTCATTGATTATATATTCTTGATTATCGACTAGAAATAGCGACATACTTTAATGCATGCATATTTAATAAATTCTCAAATAAGATCTTTAAAACGAAGTCTCAAACGAACAGATTTTATTCCTCATTTCTTTGTCATTTTTTCATATGGAATCTTGCCGATTCTACCGTCAGTTGTATACATCGCGCTTTATAATTTACTATATATTAAAACAAACTTCAGGAATATTTCACTTTTCTACCAGTATCATGTATTAAAAACACATTCGATATTTTTTGCTGGTAAAATGTAGCACAGGAACTATTTAATTAGCGTCTAACCCACCACTTAAAAATGTAATCGCAGAAACCATAGCATCCTAATGCGCTCAGTAATGCGCGATAATGAATACTCTAATAACTGATAATCTCGAAAGAAGTGCACGCAAAATCGAAAGAGAGAGAGAGAGAGAAAAAATGCTCGTATATTTACACATTGCAAAAAGTTGTACACGATTGCAATATAATGCGAGTCCCATTATAAAGCGCGCAAGAAACTCCATGAAGGATAGAACACCGTGGTGTGTTTCACGTGTTGGTCGGTGAGATCCGACGAATGCTCGTTGGATTCAATGAGAGAGTTAGCCTTGGTATTCTTTATCGTCCAGCGGAAATAAGGTTGGCCACGCAAACGATCGGTGTACCGGCGAGTAAACGCACGCGTATTCCGCCTTTCCTTTAACGAAACATCATCTCTAGACTCTTATAATTGTCCATGGATAATTTCCACAATCTGTCCACAAACGTTTGCGCATAAATCATCTAGTAATTAGAGTCGCGAATACTTATCCTATGTTGTGTATATCCAGCGTCTCGAATCTTTATGCGCATCTACGGCATGCGTTTATCGCGGAAATAATTGATGGAATTTATTAGCGACTAGTTACGATTAAGCCATCGAACTCTCTGAACGAATTAAATTGCACGGATAATTGTAATAATTGGCTATCGTGCGGTGAAGATTTAGTGATTTTGCTAGTGAAATGGTTGAAATTATTCTTGGGAATCGGAAGAATTTAAAATCAAATTATTCCTTCGATGCGTAAACTATTCGCAGCATGTACGTTGATTGAAGTTTCCTTGGTATCGTGTTCGACGAGTTTCTCTATTTGATTTTTCTTTTTGGAGAAAATCGAATTTAAAGATTCATAAGCAGATTGCGCATGTGTAAATTTACATTGAAAATGGAACTCGAGTAGCGAATTATTATGTGCATCTTGTAAATTTCTGCACATTTAAATTCGCCGGAAAATACTGAATATCTCTAATATGCAAAAATATCCAAAATAAACTAAACGTTGTAATTAGATTGCGGATTTTTATAATGCGAAATTTGAATACTCAAAAAGGTGCCAAATGCAGATAATACTAAAAAATATACAAAATATACAAAGTTTAGGAGAAATTATAATATTTAGAGGATGAAGCAACCCCTTGTTTGTGCCTCCTCTTCATTTTTCATTTTAAAGATATGAAATTGGATACAAAACCGCAGTTCAGTTATAATATTTCGGGGATGAAGTCAATCTCTATGATTCATTTCCTTAGTTCCTATTTATAAAAATATGAATCTGCTTATTCACAATGATTTATAATCGCTTTATAAGAATATTCTTGAATTAGCTTAAAAATGATCGAAAAGGCTATTCTACGGTTAAATTTATAAATTTGAAGCAATCAAAAGCTCGCGTAGCCTACAAATTTTCAAGTTTGATTTTTTGCAAATCAGAGTTTCGAATGAAAAATTTGTACTCTACATTCCTTATTTTTGGTCTTTGACGTAGAATCTCTTTCTTCTCGGCTTTGCTGCCCCTTTTTGGATGTTATAGGAATTTTTCTGTGGTGTATGGTGACTTTTGTGTTTTAATTCGAACACGATGATTCAACAACATCGTAGCAGAGATTTGGTAGGCGATCTCGTAAAACTGATTGCGTTAGGCAGAGTACATTTCAGAATAAATGGTCTGAGGAGAACTTCAAAGTATATAGATGGTATTCTCACCCCCTGGTACTCGTCCTAGATACGGGAACAAAGGGCGCTGACTCAGACGCAGCTTCCCCTTGCTCTGCTCGTACAGCGTAAACATCTTGCTAGGTTCTCTGGCGAACTCTTGTTTGCTATTCTGTAGAACTCAAATTGTGCAGGTATCTTAAAGAAAGGAATTTCCAGCGTATAGGAAATCTAAAAATTTTAAGCTTACAACAATTATGTTTAATAGAAGTAATAAAAATTTAATTGAAGACTTGATCCTTTGCGGATGGAACTTGGCGAACACTTGTGCAATTATTAATAACGGTTTCTATTAATGATATTAATTTGTGTTTCTTACGTTAGAAATTCAGACGTCTCCAAAAAATCAAAAAGGCTTGGCTGGTTATTTGCGACAATCGTCTGCAAAGGGTTGATGAAAGATCGAAAGGTGCTTCAAGCAAAGATGTTCAGGAATTTCTAAATTTATTACAATCAATCAATGAAATAATACAAATTTAATTGAAGGTGACGAAGGGGTATAAGTGTAGAGCGTGTCTAAAATTTTAAAAAATTTTGATTAATCAGTAGAATAATAAAAACTAAATTGCAAGTCAAAAGGATATTGAGAACGGTAGGAGGAGAGTATTGAGAAATCGTTAAGCTTCGTGCAATCAATATAGCGAAGTAATAAAATTTAATTGAATGGTAAAGGGGGGTTGAAATTCTTTTCTATAGCAGCACCCTTTATGATTCGAACGTCAAAATACTTCCCCAAAACGACTGCAATATCCCCGAATCAATCGTCATTGAATAAACATCGATCAGTCTGCACTTCATAGGCGTCAAGGAAATTAGTAGCTCGTGTCTCATCCCTTAAGCTCGGTTTCCAGTAACCCGATGCCTCCAACGAGTATAGTGAAAGACAGATAGGGTGAGAGCAGACAATTTAATCAGTCGATTACTCGAGCGGCGTCATGGGACTGGTCGAAAAACATCCCCAATCTGTCTTCCTGATGAACGCAACCCTTTTCGGTGTCCCTTCGAAACGAGCCACAAGCCATGGAAACCCTTAAAATTTCGCATCGATCGCGAGATCCGTCTCGTGTGCATCCATGTGCACAGCGGCGGAGGGAATATTCTTGAAAGAAGGCTTACCCCTCGCAGACTGAAAACTTTTGAAAAGTATGATGCAAGTAGCGGAGTACGTATACCATGTTTTATATTAAAATTGCATTTACTTCTTGGAATTTATGGGCGCACTCCTTACACTAACATAAGTAATTAGTAGACCGCGGATTTTTATGCAAATTCGTATTTTTGCAAGCATAGCTGAAGGATTGGAATTTAAACAAAGATTTGTTTCACCCTTTTGTTTTGATATCGAAATTTCCAATAAATGCATAGAAATCCACAATTTAGTAATTAGTAATGTGAATTGTAAAAAGAGGGTATTGTCCATGTTATTCAATTTTATCTGACAAGGTAAAGAAGGAAACAGTAAGATTTTTGGACAGGTGGTTACACAGTGCACTATAAACGTGCACAGTAAAAAGTTACGCGTGGATAAAAACAAATATACAGGAGTCCCGCATTTTTCCGTTCATGCTTGGGCAGGGTGTTTTTCACAAGTACAAATAAGACTAAAATGTCATATAACAAAAAGTCCGTAAATGCTTTATTAAAAAGTTACAAAAAATATTATAAGGTGTAATGTAAAGGTTGTAAATGTCGAATAGGAAACATTTTACAATATTCTCTAGCAGTAACTCTAGTACTTCCGGCATCTAAACCATATACAGATATATGTATACTTGCGATTAGAAAATACTTTTGGTAATTTGAAGACTGTGATACATCACTTTGCAAAAACAAAACGAAACTGAAATTAAGTTCATAGTACAATGTACAGTTTGCCGTCGTACTACAGACTCATCGTCAGTATTACAAAAACAATAAACGTATACTAACATAAACGTTACATATCTCGTTTTGTCCTGTATTAAAATGAAAGAAATAGCATTATCATATTTTTCATATTTATTACAACTTTTTAACAAAGTTTTTACGGATTTTTCGTTATATGCAATGTAAGTCTTCTTTCACTTTCTCCATAGCTATTCAATCGTACCAAGCTTTGTCTTCTAAGAAAAAGTAAAACAATAGTAATATTGTTACACGAATAGTTCTAGTGTACTGATCTTGGACAGCAAAGGGTTAAACCATCCGGCACGCGAGTGCATCTATGAAACTAACGTTATTTTTCTTTGCACAGTGGTATACTATTTACGAATGACAGTATTTTGTGCACTGTGTTCGCGTGTCACGTCGAATAACACGCGCGACAAGCGAGCATGTAGCATGCGTTTCGCAGCCGGCTGTGTAATCGCAATGGTGAACGCCGGTTTTTGAGCTTCGTTGCTCGTTAATGGCAGTGCGTGACGCGGTGGAATCGCGAATCGATGGAAGAATAGCCATAGAATTTTTGAAAGTGGAATACCAGTTCTTCGTACGACCACTTTCTTGCGACTTCAACGATGGCCGACCGTCTCGGACAGCTTTTGTAGGATTAATATCGGGATGTTCGAGGATGTCGGTGATTTCGATGATTATTATGCACAGTAGTTTACTTACGATAGTAGAGAGCGGTAAATGTGCTTGAAAAGCGTGGTATTTGGGTTTAAAAATGTTTGTGATTGAAACTGATGTGATTACTAGAGGGAAATTAATATTGGTAGAATTAGAGGGGGAGGGAGAATATTGTTAGATACGTGATATTGATATAATACGGTAGATATTTCTTAGATTTTCCAGTTTATTGATTTCATAAAAGGCACAGGAAAGTATATACCGTAGTCCTCTACCCGAGCCTAGTAAATATTTTTAATAAATGCTTTTCCTTCTTCTTTGAAGTTTATTTATACATCCTACGAAGAAACAAGAGAATACTTATCGGGAAGCACTTGCAAAAATGTACCACAATTCTGATTGGAAAATTTTAGTTGAAAGACGCTTAAAAAGCAAAACCCGAAAAGTAAAGCATCTGTGTTATTTTAAAAATAAATTACTGCAATCATGGAAGAAATCTTGACGCCTTAAGCCCACATCTTCCATTGCTTGTACACATATAATTTATCAGGCTTTATACCAACCCTCCAGACCCGAAAGCATTCAACTGGTTCAATGTCAGCGAATCATATGTCGGAAGGGTCTCGTGAAAGCTATACGCCCATTGCCCATTCTTCCTTCGTCAATTAAATTCGCACGTCTGCGTCGGTTTATTCATGCTTGTAAATGTGCATTCGAATATCTACTCATTCTACTCCCATCTACCAGCTTCTAGAATCTACCGCATTCTATTCGAGTCTACTAGTATGTATATACTAATACCTACTTAAATCTATTAACTTTTACTCGCATCCACTCGAATTTACCCTGATCTAATAAATTCTACTCACTTCTACTAACTTATACTGCTGTTTCCTTGACATTTACCGATAGTTTACTGATAAAAGACACTTGTTTCCACCCCCTTCTACTTGTGTTTCCCTGCACCTTCTCGCATCTATTCACGTTTACTCGTGGTTATTCACGTCTGCTCACACCCACCGGCATCTAATCCCATCTACTCGCATCTTTTCCCACCTACTTGCGTGTCTGTTCACTCCTGCCCACGTCTACTCGCACGCGTCCGCCACTGGCGGCGTCGAAAGGCATCCCTAACGATCGGCGCAGCCCTTGACGCCGGCAAGTATTCTCCACCTTCTCCTCTCTGTCTCTCCTTCCCCCTCTTCCTCTCTCCTTCTCTCTTCTCTTCACTCATTATCTCCGATGTCCGCTCCAGCTAGCGCACGTGCACCAACGTGCACCAACGTGCACATGCAGCGGGAACTCGACGATGCCTACGCGATTCACGACATGTCCCTCCCGCGCGTGTGTTCTACCATCAACCCTCCTCTCCAGCCATGTATTGATTGAGGTGAATGCACGACGCCGGCGTCGGCGTCGGCGTCGTCGGCCTTCCACCCACTAGGGGGTGGAAGTGCATACAGCGCTACTAGGGTTATCCCTTGCCTCTCTGCTCTGCTGCTAGACTGCTGCTGGTTGCTAACGATGAAACGGGATGGTGGTACACCCTACAGGACTCCACCGTCAAACTTAACAAAGATAGCCAATAGAGAGACCCCGAGAAACAGCGAAACAATCGGACTGGAAGAGCTTGACTCAGCCTGAGTTCAGAGAAAGACACGAATACGATCGAACAGGGATGAATGAGGAGAAACAGAAACAAGAGACGTGCAGACGGAATCAGACTGAAAGAGCTTGCACAGGGTGTACCAGGAGGGGGGATAGTGAGAGAGAGACAAGGGATTGGTGCTAGAAGAACGACCACGAGAGCGCCAGAGAGAGAAAGCAAGAGTAGTCGAGAGAGAGAGGAGGGAAGCACCGGTGGAGGAGGCATTATATACTGGCTGGATCCTCATTCGGCTGCCAGTTTCTCGGCTGTACGCGACTACGAGTGTACATCGCTCTTCGATACTTCATATTCGTGACCTTTTCCAACCTTACTGGGGAGGAATCATTTTTGAGAGTCTGGGGCAACAGGAAGAGCCCAGTTACTTTTCTCCATCGAGCCGAAGACGTTCGAGCAACTTCGGCGAAGAAAGCTCGTCGCGTCTCAGTTTCAATTCTTTCGGTACTTCTTTATTTTCATCGGCTTTTATTCGCGACTTTGGAAGATACATCGAAAGATTGGGCTGATTTCTGTGTAAATACACCGCCGCGAGGGAGAGACGCAGATACACGGAGAAGAATCGGAACCAAAGGGTGCAAGTGAGATCCTTCGAGGGAGTTTTAAAAAACCATGGCCACTTACGCGACCTATAGACACGTCGAGCTCGACAATGTTGGATATGGAAAGAAAAGGTAATCCTAGAACCAATTCTCCTGTTTGCTGGACTCTACCGCACTGCGGCTCTTCCGGTGCGCTCGCTGGACTTCCGGTTTACTCCTTTCCAATACTTTTCCGCCCTTTGGGTGATCATGCCTAACGTGTCATCCCTTTATCAAAAAAATGTTTATTAATATCAAAGAGGGAAGATCCTTGTTAGTTGATAGATTTTTTCGTTTAATCACAGTGGTACCGTCATTTTAACGTTAAAGTAGTGAATTGGGTAATTTTTGGTGAACGAGCAATTAGGAAAAGTATTCTAGAATTTAAAAGTAAACAGATTCCTCTTAATCTTCTGTCAGTGAAGTGACAGTTAGTTAATCATCATTTTCACTTTGAGAGCCTCCTCCCATGTAATTTTTTAGGAGCTAAGAGAAATAATTAGGAAGAATATTTTAGAACTGAAATCAATTTGGAATTTTTAATCTAAATCTTCGAATAGATCGTTGACGATAAATAATACGGGTGCTTGATAATTTGATTTATATTTCTTTTGAGTAAATTTGATACGGACTCGCATATTTGTTTGTGGATAAGCAAGATTTGTGATGTATCCAGGGGTAGTTCAACATTTGGGTAGTGACAGGATGCGGTAGAATCCGTTGCGAACCGTGACTAGTGGATCGATTTGCATCTGGCGAGGCAGTCCTTGAATCTGGTCGCCACTTTGGAAACCGTGCTGCAGCGCTCTCGTCGTCGCCATCGCTGAAAGAATCCTGAAAATTCGCAATTCAAGTTCAATGTCGAAGTACAATCCTTGCAATCCTTGCGAGAATTCTTTTTCTCTTACACGCAAAGCGGATCTTTCTTTTGTTTGTTTGTTATCTCTACCGGGCAGTTCACAGTAGCAACCTTTTTGATTCCAACCAGTTTTGCACGAGTCTGGCGTGCTTCTGCATTTCCGGTTTGCCACGAAACATACTTTAGCTGCTTTAATACAAAGAGAATAAACAACTGTTACACACCGGTACTCGCGAAGCAAAGTGCTTTATCTGTGGAATTACCTAAGTGGTTTCCATCGTGATAAAAATTGTCGGGAGCTCTTCCCAGGAAGTCGCACATCCTTTCAGAGGAATTTTCTAATTGCTCTCTAGTGAGCAACCGAGCATACTTCTAAACGATCGTTGAGAAAACGTTCAGTGTTTATCCATCAGATAATTATTACAGGGATTCTTTACATTTTACTGCCTAACGCATTGCCTTCCAATAAATAGTTTTTTCCCTTACCGCGATATATGTTAGCAATCTTCCTGTGTGTTATTAGATGTGCCAATAAGTAATCGACTATCTCTTTAACAAGTTAGAAATATAGCTTGATCTCTCTCTATATATGTATATATATACTATTAAGGTACAAACATGGATTGATGAGTTTATTTTATATGACGTAAAATATTACAGAACAATAGTGATTATATTTGAGACAGAATAGGTGATCGATTTTGTTTAAGATAAATGCTTTTTATTTATTCAATTGTTCTAAACCAGGTGCGGTGTAGATATTCAAATACATACATTGTATTTAGATGTAGTTCAGGTGGTACATAATTTTCATTTGGAAGGGTGAATTATTTAGTGATACTTCTAAGATTAAACAGATACAGGTAGTGTGTATCCTATATCATTATCAAGTGGACATAATTAACTTCATTTAGGACACCCGCCATTTCACTATCTCTTTAAGTTACAGTAACTTCTCTTTTAGGAAGAACTATCAAAATGGTCAAAATAATTTGTTTACAGTTTCGCATAAAAAGTTGTATAAACTTACACTGATGCATTTTTGCAAATTTATTTTAATTTTATATAAAGGGGTAAATAAAAAAGGGATAAATTTATGTTGGTTGCACCCACAAGTACAAATTTATTGCCGAGATATGTAGATTATTAATTGCTACACTTAATATATAGATTTGTTTGTATTGTTTTAATTTCTTTGATATAAATAAACGTACCTTAATGGTCAGTAGTTCTAGCGTTAAGGGAGTAACATAGTAAAATATTTCTTCTCCGAAATTTTGTGGGGAACTAATTTCTCCTGTTTCCAAAAGGAATAAAAAATTATTTGCCACGACGTAATTCTAAGGGTTATTCACCCCTACTAATGACAGAGTGTTCGTAGACGAAAAAAGATCCATTCAAGTAAGAGAAGGGCTTCTTCAGGTGTCAAAAGTGGAAGCAGCATCGAAATAGAGGAGCAGAGCGGAACAGAGACGAGTTTAGAAAGCGTGACTGTTACTCCACACTCTATACCTGTCGGTATTCATCGTCTTAAGCGCCGTAGAAAAGATTAGCCGCCTAATTACTTAACAGTTTTTCTTTACTTAACATTTTTCTGCCAGTTTCCGTACAATGAAATGCCGCTTCTGTGTTAATTGGTATGTGTTCACCGATATTTTATTCTTATAACACCGGTTCATAGCTTTCAATCACAGTTGGTTCCGTTTCCCCTTTTTCGATCCGAAAGAAACTTGGCCGTACAGGAGAAAGATTTGTGCAATTGAGCTTCGTTTAAAATGTGGTCAACGCCCTCGGGTAATTGACGTGTACGCAGCCTCTTCAACGACTGTAATTACACGGATGTCACCTCCGGTCGGTTCGCGCTTAATTGCCGTCGTCATGATTTTTCGCTGTACCATCCGGACGCTTCATAAACGCCTACCGGATCATTCTAAGTGAAATCATTGTTGAAGGTGTTAATCGCTTGCTTGAAAGTTCAAGATTGACCGTTTGATACGAATACAAAAATTTCATTGTTGGTGTTTTTATGGTTATTATTCTTTTGTGGAGGTTCCCCATATGGTTTACGATCTTTGTA
Organism: Eucera pruinosa; assembly: GCA_028830335.1. Taxonomy (NCBI): domain Eukaryota; kingdom Metazoa; phylum Arthropoda; class Insecta; order Hymenoptera; family Apidae; genus Eucera; species Eucera pruinosa. The sequence goes on from JAMYCR010000005.1 coordinate 9,575,300, forward strand.
AATGCTGTAGGACTAAACGCCTCATTTCCAAGTGAAATCATTGCCGAAGGTGTTAATAATCGACTGCTTAAAAGTTTAAGATTGGTTTCTTTGACTCTTTGATATTTATATAAAAATCTAACTGTTTGCATTAATGTTGGTTGTTGTTCTTCTGTTTATGTTCAATGCAGTACTTATTTTTAACAAAACTAAATATTTATGCTGTTTTAAATATAACTGCATGAAAATGGAATATTTCTCTTCTGAAAGAAAACTTCTTTTTTTTTTGATAAAATAAATTCATTAACCCAATAAAAATTGTGGATTACTTATTGGTACACCTAATAGTTTACTGTCTTTGCAAATACTACAGAATTAAATGAACCCTTGCAAAATAATTTTCAGATACTGGGAATCTTTATCGTTAGATTATGTAGAGTTGAAGTACCATTGAAAAGTTCTCGATTGAGATAATAAGGAAAGGAGGGTGTTAAAAAATGCCCATTTTTGGCATCGTCTGGAAATGAAAAATTCATGCAGAATCTTTTAGAGTGTCTCCCAAGGAACAAAACATGTCCTTATCACTTTCCCGAGAAACGATGGAAACGTTATAAAAAATACAATTTACACAAATCTTTTCCATTTTGCATTCACTATTATATAGAATTTGATAAAACTTTTTGACACTAATTTGACACTCGCACTGTTCAAAGCTACAAACCAGACTAATGAAATAAAAGCTAAAACGTACCAAGCGAAGCTCTTATCTTGAGTTCAATATAAACTGCAACATGCGATCATCACCACAAACACATTCCCGATACGTCGCGACGATTAGAGGTTGAGATATAAACAAGAGTTAGATCCCAGTGCCAATAAAGAAAACAGATCTGATTATTTTAGTTACAATATCTATTTCCTTTGATTCTTCACAATTTCCACTTACTCCAATGTAGCAATGATTATATACTTCCAGTTTGTTCGATTACTACCCTTAATTCATTTGTCCGTTGATTTATTAGTCAGTAAGATTTATCAATTTTAATTAATGATTCTTATTAATCAATTTCTAAGACGCTTGGATATTGTCGATTAAGATAGTTTGAACCGGGTGATATTTTCCTTGCGGATCGTGGCTTTCGATACTCTGTGGTGGAAACTCGGAAACCATTAACAGTTGAACAAGTTAATTAATCGAAATTCATTACAAAATATCAATATACTGTCGAAGTAATCGCAGGACGTATAAAAAGTTGTTAAATATTTCGTGGATAGTTCGATATCCGAAGAAGAAGACGACGAAATGTAAAATATACATAAGTTCAATTATCATCATATTCATACTTTGAATGCATTTTTGACAACTTTCCCATCGATTCTCGGGAAAGTGATAAGGACATTTTTTTGTTCCTTAAGAGACATTCTAAAAGATCCAGCATGAATTTTTCATTTCCAGACGATGCCAAAAATGGGCATTTTTTAACATCCTCCTTTCTCGTGGTACTTTTCAGATAGTATGGCTTTCCTTTCCAATGTATGAGGATGCCATTATCCTCTTCTGATACTGGAATATTCGGTTATTGGGCAATCAGCTGATACTGATTTTAGTTAGGGAGGATTCTCCATATGAGTGGAGACTTTCATTGATGAGGATTCTTGAGAAAAAAGAAGGTTCTTGGTAGTCCATCAAGAAAGTACAGTTATTCTTATTCAACCAGATTCTTCGCCTATCAGTAGCACTTTAGAATGAATGCAGGATAATGGACGCGTACTCTTTATAGCATGGTCGATTACGGTACCTGAAGCTTCTTTCAAATCTTGTTCCATAGCGAACTTTTGGGGACCAACTGTGTCTTTAAATTTTATCATTACATTCACTGTTATACTCCAAATTGAGGAAGTTGAAACTTTAGATCGAGAAACAGTAGGATAAGATTCCTCAACTGTAACCGAAAGTACAGTTAAACTAGGCTCACAATTAAATCTTAAAGCCTAATAATCTCGAATTAAATTCTATTAATTCTTAGGATGATTATTTTGATTTTGCACTCCGTTGGCTTTGCTACGGTAACAAATTTTAATTTTCCCAAAAGGTTTACATTTATTTTCACGAATTTAATTTTCATTTTTGCTGAAACGAACAAAATTGAAAATAAATTTTTTCTCTTTTTACAATAAAGTCCCACAACAGTGTACTGGAATCAGGGCTAGATCAGATCATTAAACAAGTTTGGAGTTCAAAGGATTTTGTAATAATCTCCAAATTAATAAATTAACACTGCCAAATTTTAATCCCTTGCCGTTAGATAAAGAGTGATATCTTAAACTATCAATTACAATCGTAGTGAAAGTTTTAGTTTAAATAGAACAAATATTTGCAACACTATAATATTTGCAACAATAAAATTTAATTTTTTCCTTTTAGCCTTCCTAAAAACTGCAACAGCTACTATTACAAATACAAACATCGTACAATATTTCAATATTTTATATCTGATGTAGCGTTAAAACAGTGAATAGCTTTTTGCCAACACGTGTACTGCACAAATTGTAAAGCAAGCAGTTGAATCTCCTTTTCTGTGTATACAAAACAAAAGCGCAATCAACACTTTGTTAACCATAATCGTCTATAAATCTCAAACCAATCAAATAAAACGAAAATTGTTCTAATAACCTTAATAATCTAATAAACTCAAAGACATTAGAAGATCAAAACGAATTGTCCAGTCACCTTACGATAACGAACTTATCAAACAATAACCATGGAACCACCATAGCTGTTCTTGTTTAGGAGCACCTGTAAATCGAAACAATGGGGTGTAAAGTCACGACAAAGACACGATATCTGAAGGTATGTACACGGTTATCGTTCTGATCGGATAGTTTCGAGATTGATGTTTATCCACGACGGTTCCGAGGACGAAGCGTCCGTGCGTGCTTTCCCATCGATGCCCCCGTTACAATGCTTGCTCTATACAAGCCCCATACAGTACTGTCTTTGTTCACGAGCGATAAACAAGCCCATCCTCAACGCCTGTCGCGAGAGTTTCTTCTTCGTTCATCATCTTTGGAACCTGTTTCGAAGGATGACACGGGATTACTTGAAAAACCACAGACTACGATGATGTTCCGCGTATATTGGAGCTCTGTGTAGTGTATGGAGGATTTAGTCGAATGTGGAATTCATTTTTTGGAGCAGGGAAATTTGTTAGATAGAATACCTTTTGAAAGGATTGAAACTTTATTTTATTAACACGTTAACTGCCAGATTGGTCATCCGTAACCGGAGTTTGTTTTTTTAGTGGGATCATGGTGGTCATCGGTGACCAGAGAGTACCATAATTGTTTAGAATAATTAAAATAAAATGAATATCGTCGATTAAATAATTTTGAACAGCATAGATAACTAGACTATATTATGAAATAGAAAAATGCACTATTCAACAGTTAAACATATTTGTGAAAGCATAATATTTTGCACAAATTAAATAATACTATGTACTGTATCGAAACATGTTAAATTCTATTGGGGCCTCCAGGGCAAAACATACAAAACTCGCGTGACAGTCAACGTGTTAAGGAGGTTTGGTTGATTTTTAGAATATTCTGTGACAAAAATTAGAAATGTTTAGTTATGAAATCCAAGATCTTCGATTAATTTTAAATCCTTTATTCTTCAACCTTTTCTTGAATTGCGGTTAAAGTCTTACGAAAACCTAAGCACACGTAATTCATCTTTGCATCCACTGTACAATTCTTTGTTACGAACAAGTGTTGTTTCATGGTACTGATTTAGCAGTAACAGAAGAAAAAACAGATGTTTCTTGAACCGCAGAGAGTGTTGACTGATTAATATTTGATGATAGCTATCTGCGAATTTTTGTTGAGAAATCGCTTGGCCTACATGAGAATCCGTATATAAGGTTGACCGGTCTTGACCTAACCGTGGAACAAGCTTAAACTGTTTGGGACAAATGCCAGCTGGAAAATCGCTAAAGTCGCTTCACTATTGCCAATTCTGATCGATTATTGTGACGATGAGCTCTCGTCTTGGGATTTCTTGTGAAAAGGTGAAGTATTGCAGTAAATACAGTTCTGTAATAGTTTTTCACTGCAATGCAGAATACTGGAATGAAATATGCAAGGTAAATTGGAGGATGTAACTAATAGGGGTTGGCTGACTAATGAGCTCTAAAATGCAGTTCTTTAGGGATTTACATATTAGGGCACTTAGTGGGATGCATATGGTTAACAACTCGAGTTTATTAGGGTATTTATAATGGAATGAGGATGATTCTCATACTAAATTGTAGACATTTAGATCATAAAATCAAATAATAATGTTTTGAAAATTCTAAAGTAAACTAGGTAAAACGTTGGTAAAATAATAACTGCTATAGCTTATTTATAGAGCAATGAGGATAGGATGAAGAGGACTTTAATATTGAACTATGAAAATTTAAATCTGATTGTAAAATTTCTATAATAATATTTAGAAAATACTTGGGTAAACTAAGTGAAAGATAGTAACTTTATTCAATTGTGGGAATGATAATTAATGGGTTATTCATGGAATATGGAGAATGGGGTGAGAATATCTTTAATATTGAATTATAGAAAGAAAATAATGATTTATAGAAATTTATTAAATTTTAAAAATTCTGAGATAAGCCAGATAAAAAAATAGCACTTTCTCTCACTTGCAGGAATGGTAATTGTTGGGCCATTTATGGAATATTTAGAATAAGTTATAAGTGACTTTAATATTCTGAATTAGTAAAATTAATGTTCCAATTTTGCTGATAATATTTTGAAATGTAATTATTGGGTAACCTAAGCTTAGGTATCTTTATCCATTTGGTGAAACGATAATTAATTGATTATTTGTACGAATGAGTCAGAGGGAGCAATGTCAATTTCATTCGGATGGATCCCTTAAACGGATCCAATTTCGGTACAATTATCAATCGACGATTAACCTTCTTAACGAGTCCTTCCCTAACGAGGATAATGATATATGTGGTTAAACGACGCGTGGGTGAGACACATGTTTTTTCCAAGCTAGTAGTGTCCGGTCCTCCTACTTCTATTTACTCAAATCGCTAAAACAATTTGCAAAATGCGTCGTAGTAACTGCATTGGAATTGTTCATCATTGTCGTTAAATATATTTTACGCATATATTAATGAACAAATAATTCTTGGCATCGGTAGATGTTTCCGTAAGTTCTATTCAGCTACGTTGGCTATTAAGCTCACCTGGAAAGCAATCCAATTAGCTAATAACCTTTATTCTGCTGTGAAGATTCCCATTACAGTTCTGTCCACCATCACACGTTGAATACTATTTTATTCTTTTAATTTTGGAAATAAAGAGAGCTATGCTTAATTGATAAATTTAGGAATTCTTCAAATCAAGAATAAATTTTCTTCACAAACTTTTATCCACTTTTTACGAGGATTCTTTATGGACTTTTTATACATTATTTTTACATCTCTTTCATATTGTTTAAAATTTGTTTACGAATTCTTTCCATTTTTTCATTTTTTCCCAATTTCTTTTTACGAACCGTTTACACATACCTGTATGAAATTGTTATACATTGTTTTATAATTTACGTACACATTTATTTACATATTATCTTCAAACTTCTCACAAATTGTTGTCCAAACCACTGAATTAAATTATCAGTGTAAAATTAGGACTACTTTATTAACCGCAACTATTAGGTGTACCAATAAGTAATCCACTGTTTTTTAAATAAATATAGTTTAATTTTAAAATATGCTACCAAGATATGAAAATAGCTTAATGAATTTATTTTATCAAACAATGAAGCCTCTATTTCAGTAGGAATTTTTAAGAGAGGTACTTTCTCGTGTTAAAAATAAATACTGAATTTGACCAGAGTAGTGAAATATTTATTGGCGCACCTAATACTTGTAAATTAAACAACGAAGAACCCATATACCTTTCATAAGAGCAAAGAACTTGAAGTTCCACGGTGATCATTTCCCCCTATCGTGATCACGAGCCCCATCGATCAAACCGGGATACCATCGAGTCAAGTACCCACGTGGATCGAAGTGTAACGAAGAATCATCATTTTTTTCCATCGACTTCCTGATCCACGATGAGGTTTATACGCTTTGTGCATGTAAAACAAGACGAGATGCATATTCTTCGAAGTCGCACGTGGATCGAAACGTATCACGTTACAAGACACTCTTTCCGGATCCGTCCACCCCTGGCATAGGGTTACTCACCCCCATTGTCCAGTGGACACGCATTAGGTGCCCCCTCCCTCCCGCGGTGGCGGCTTCCCCCTCGTGAACTCGTAGGCTTTTGTGGATACTGTTCTTCCTAGGGGCTTCCTAGGAGAAAAGACGGATTTTGCGAACGTGTGACGCGTGGAAGCCCCTGATGAAACCGAAGTTCTACGTTTCTGGACCTTACCCATCTCCATTCGTGTTACCCCTTTCATATTTGCATAAACGCTCTGTACCCTTATTCATTTGTCGCAATTTTGAGCAGAAGCATTGATTAGCATATTTGGAAGAAATGGAATCTAATTTTAGAGAAACACGGTGGCTGGAGAAAGTATTCATACACTGTGAATTTTCTTTGATTGCGGCGTCAAGTTACAATCTTGATGCATCCTAACTGTTTCCTGACTGGGTTGAAATTATAATAAGTTGATTACGAATCTTTCGCAAATTCATGTTTCTACGAACACAAATGAAGAAGTGGAAATTAGATACTAATTGGCTTCATTCTCTAAATATTATAAGATACGCGTTACTTTTGATATTTTGTATATTTCTATTAGGTCGTTCTTCCATAAGTAATGTCGTTTTTTAATTTAATTTTAAGTGCTAATTACTAATACTTACACTTGTCTTCAATCATCGACTTATTGAACATTGCTTTTTATAGATTTTCCGATTTCTCAGGAAATGTATGGATTTCTTCTTTAAACAATTATGGATACTCTTGTTTAACGAAATTTAAGAAATGACAGACTTATAGAATTATCTAATGCATATTTTACGCATTGTGCATTGTTTTGCATATTTAAATATTCCATAAATTTACGTACATCCGTAGTCTAGTGATAAATTATTTTGATATAAGCAGATTTTAATATAAAATGTTAATATTTTCAAGTGAAGTCAACATTTTTCATTATATAGATGTTTTCTTTCGGTCATTATAAGTTAATAGTTCCTATTGCTTATGAATAAATAGAACTCTTCTACAACTCTTGATACCATTTTTTGGACGTTGAAATTTCTGTTGTGCAATATTTTGGAAAGAGTAACAAAGAACGTCCTTTGTATGAAATTCCAGTTCTTTCCTAAATTCTGCGAAAGTATAACGAGATCACAATGCAGTGTGTTTAATGAGTCCATTTACTCTACAATCATCTGACTCACGAGTACATACCTCCACGAGCCAACACACTAAACGGTAACTTAACAATTCCGTGTGTATACTGCAAGAGCAAAGCTCCCAGCGTTATCAGAATAATTTACGATCACTGTAGATCAGCAAAAGCTTCGTCCGATGACTCAGTTTGTCAAGAACCTAAAATAATCCAATCATCGATCAAATTCTATTTTCGTTGACCATGCACGATAACAAAATTTCTACTTCATAATTTCTTCGTAACAATTGAAACTACGTATTCCAAGATAATACAGGTCCACTTTTTGACGTTATGTCATTTACTGATATAATCGTTTCTAATTTCGTCAGATCGCCAAACAGAAAATCAATCGCATTTCTAATCTAGCGACAATTCAATGCGTACAAATGCTTATTCCTTTAGCTTGTTTCCATAAGATAACCTCTTAGTATATACTAATAATTAAACATAACACTAGTTTCCTTAAAATACTGACTAAAGAACTTGTACTTTCAATTATTCAATAGCTTCACCTGGTGAAAAGTTTCTTCTGAATTCCGAAGGAAAGGAAATACCGTTCACAGTATTGATACTACTCTAGTTACCACCTACATACGGATATCTTTATTTATAACAGCGGCTTTTAAAGAACATTGACTCTATCTGTCTCTTTGTACACGTTGATAAGACTCGCCACACGAAAGGCTGGAAGTCGATCGATCCCGGTGCACCTCCGCCGATAATCATCGCTACTATCTCTTTTGTGTACGTAGCCGCGTTCTCTCTGCGGTGTACACTCGATAACTCATACTTTGTTCCATGGCGTTTCCTGTGCATTATTCAGGGCCACGAGACGTGAACTTCGAGCCTCCAGCTGAATAGTTTCACAGAGAAACGCGATATCCCTTCTCCGTTCATTGGTTCAAGCTCCTTTTCCCTTATTTTTTCTGTTTGCGTCTCGGATTGATTTACCTAATAGCACTTTTTAAAAACTGCTGGTTCAATAGAGAAGTTGTAAGATTGATAAGATATTTGCAAGACTCAGGAAACAGCTTTCGAAAGGGAGAAGAATGATTTCACTCTAAATCACTTGATTTGGATAAATTCCTTCCATGACCGACGTAAGTTTTCATCGTTTTTATATCAATTTCCTTTACTAATTTTTATACCGCTGGAAAGTATAAGTTGGCTATTTACTTCTTTAGTATTACATCGAGTATAAAATGCTGAAATACAATATTATGTAGAATCTATATTTGATAACCCTTAGTGTCATAATTTGATAATACCTTCTTTTTTTAAGAATCTTTTATTAGAATATTCCAATTAGTGGGTCTGCAATCAATATTGTTATCAGATTTGGGTTTATAGTGAATGCTAAATTGTTGTTAAGTTGGATACTGCATTTTGTTGATCTATAATGGGTGCTAACTTTAGATCGGCAATGTATGTTTCATTTGGATCTCCAATGGGATTTCAATGGTCTCTAGACAATTGGGAATCCAGTTTTACAAATTGTTAAGTTTGAGATTGTAATGGATGGTTCCTAAATTTAACACTACAGTGAATGCGTTTGCTGGGTCTTCTGTGTATGCTAAGCTTGAGTTTAAAGTTTTTGTTTGCGATGGGTATTACATTTAAGTGGAACATGTGCGTCTCCCACTGATCATGAAAGGGTTAACATCCTCCTTTTATGATGCTCTTTGAATCTTCCAGTGGATTTTCGATTTATTTAGCATTCGCAATTTTATTCATTTATTTCGCTGACTAGTGCATGTATCTTCTGTTACTTGTCTTGTCAGATTTCGCTGAAATTTAGAATTTTCTAATTTAACTATCCTAAAGTATTATCTCATAAAGGAAATATTTCAAGTCCTAGAATACACAACTACATAAATACAGCCTTTCATAGTATCTTTCATCGAGTTACGAAATTATGAATTCAACATTTAATTAATCCCATTCCTAAAATTGGCCAAATTAGCATAAAGACGGGTGAATTATTTTACTAAGTGAATTATGATATCAAACCTTGATATGTGTTGCCTATCGACAGAAGCAATATTTCTTGGTGTGCAGAAGGTTAGAAAATGGTTTCTCGATCACAAGTATATGTCGACAAGCGGCGATCGATTGAAATAAACGACGTCGAAATAAATTTTGATAGCTGCTCGTTGTTCGCCTGATTATCCGCTTGTTAAGCCACGACTCGAGCAAACAAGGGACCAAGAACCGGAGAGAAAGAGAAAGAGAGGTCGAAAAGAAGGGTTAAATCGACGATTTCACCGGAACCGAATAAGTCGATCGATTATGCCGTTGAATCGACCGGGCGGAGGCGTAATTGGCCAATTAGTTAATTTCGCGTAAACTTCATCTATTACTTAGTCCACGATTCGTTGCATAAAGTTCCATGGACTTTTTTTCATCTCGACAGCCCTTATATAGCACGGAGATCGAAGATTGGTTGCGATTTACCGTAATAGGGCAATTAAGGATCTAACTTTTATTTAGTATATTTAAAAATGAAAATAGGTAAAAGTTACTTTATATAGAAGTTTATTCAAGAATTTTAATTGGAGAAAGAATACTTGTAAAAATAAGAAGAAATTTCTATGGGAAGAGAAGGACTTCGATGGCTGGGAAAACTTCCAGTTGATGGAAAAATTTCCAATAAGTGAGAAAACTTACAATGGGTAAAATTTCGGACTGAGGCAATTTAACATGAAACTTCTCTTATTTGATACAAAATGTTCATGCACAGAAAAAAATGAATTATTTTTAGGAACAGTTCGATAAGGATTTTTATAAGGTGTGCCAACAAGTAATATACTATTTCTGTAAGAAATTCATTATACAATTTAAATTAAAAGTATACTACCAGGATACAAAAAATAAATTAGTGAATTTATTTTTTAATGCATAAGTGTTAGTAAACAACACGAATTATATTTAAGACAGAACAACAGGTACTAAATATTATTAAAAACAAATATTGAATGTGACAATAAAAGTGGATTATTTATTTGTACACCTAATAATTGGGAATCTCTTGTGGAGAAAGCAAAAAATGTCTTCAACAAGTGGAAAAAGGTTTCAGTGGGTGATAAACATTTCGTCCAAGAAAAAATCTGTAATTCTTCCAACATCTACCTTATCCTTTTAAATTTTTCAAACGCTAAAATTCTTCAAAACTAAGGAACGTGCTTCTTAAACTAAATTTTAAAGAGAGAATTCAATCGATTGCGTCTTAGTTATCGACGGTCATGCTTTATCCGCTCGATTAAGTTAGCCTCCAAGTTTCGTCTGATCGATTACGTTAGGTAATCGAAAATTCTCCGTGGCCGATGATTCGCTCCCGAGTTATTCAAATGATCCACTTAGACTTGCGGATTCGCCGCATTTGCATCGATCGCTACCAACTCTATATGGTAGCGTGCGTGCCTGATGGATGTCGCAAACTTCTCGTGTCAATTGTGACGTTGACGACGTTATTCTGCGCAACAATAGCTCTTACTATAATACCATGTTGTGCGATCTTCGATTTTTGCTTATTGAGTCTTGAGCAATCAAGCAGATCGGTACCCTTTACCACATTAAAATTTTTTCAGATTTGTCGCTTGCGAGAAGCTATAATAGGCATGAAAGGACGGAAGTTTGATTAGGCTGATCCGTGAAATAGTGTGGTTAGCAAAAAGCACGAAGGTTTTCTAGAATGGCGATAATGTGCTGAGTTAATCTCGCTCTTTTTGCCCGCAGTATAAATTCTTCGGCAAATTCTCAAGTAGCCACTATGATTTATTATAACCTTATAAATATTAGCGTATCGTGTAAGAAAGGGAATTAAGTAACATGTATTTATAACGTACAAGCTTGAATGCTTGATGTGTGTTCTTATCTAAATTCTAGCTGCTCTACATGAATGTGTTCGATAGTAACTTGACCACTTAAATCGAATATGCACGGTCTAATTCAGGTTGCTATGTTACTAGTCACCGTATCTGTTTACCACGATTCATAATTATACAGAAGAAACATACAGCGAGTCACAAAATTATCGGCACAAGTAGACATTTAACGGAGGCATGAAAAATGGAGAGATAACAATTTTTACTAACAAAATGTATGGGCTACGAAATAAAAAAATTGCGAAACGAAATAAACAAAATTATGGTTAGCCTGCGGACTTTTATGCAAAAATTTGACGAGAAATTTAAGTATGGTGAAAAGTGCAGAAAGCACGTAATATGCAGAATTATAGAAAATTCGAGATAAAGCACACATTATTATATTTTGAAGATACAACTAGTTTCTATTTTGGTTTTATTTTTGCTAGAACTGGTTTCAAAAATCTGGATTTGCATAAAAATCCGCAGTCTAATTATGATTTATGACAAAGCGTAACAATTTCTTGCATTAATTTTGGTCATCACAATTGACACATTTCGTAGAACCAAATAACTTTGACGTACTTAATATTTAGTGAGGTATCCATTTTGTTTAATTTCTTCTGCAAGACTTTTTGGTATCGACTCTGTTATTTTTTTTATAATCTCCAATATTTGACTGTTCTTCCACCGATTTATTTTTCCGATTGATTTTATCAGTAACAAAGTGTTTGTGATTTTTTTTTTTTTTTAATAAAATGTGCGGAAAGTCCCTTTACTATATTATTATGCATATTCCTGATAATTTTTCGTGTACATTAGCAATTTTGTAACTCTGTACGTTCATATTATACATTATTATATTTATCGTTAGAATGATTAAGAGATGCAGTACACGTAAGCAGGTATAAACGTTTATCATGTAGCCAGCATCTGACAGAACAGTAATCCTGCATACAAAATTACGCGATTGGAATGTTCAAAGATATTTCTTGTACAAATAGATGCCTAACAGTCCATACTAGAATATTCATGGCACAACAAAGAGTAATTAGATTTTTGAGTATTCTTGTAAAATCAATCAAACCAATTAAGTTGAAAGTGTGCATTCCTCGACATGAATGTAGGCATTCAATGTTGTAATAATCAATACAGACTTCTTTCGTTGAATTCATGCTAATGATGCATCATGTTAATTCATTAGGTTTTATTTTAATCGTTAGATGTCGATTCTTGAGTGTCTGGAGTCGTAAACGTGACAACGCGTTTAGCGATTCACACGTGCTGGTTTCACGCAGTCGGCCGACACGAATAATTACGCTTGTAACTCGCGCCTATTACGCAACGTATACGCTTGGAACAATCGAATCCGTTCGTGAAAGTCTCCCAATACCTGGGAACGGGACGATTAAGTCATTATCAGGCGACTGTGTGACACGACTTGTGAAAGGAAGTAGCCATTAACTTGAATAGAGCTCACTGTTTTTTCGAAATTTGATTCTAAAGACAGAATCTCTTGAATTAAGATAGAATTGCATTAAGTTTGTTATTAGATGTAGATTTAATTTAGGTTAACTTGAGTTACATTTAAATTAAGCTTTGGTTAATTTGAATTAAGTTTAGGCTAGCTTCGACCGAAGCTTTGAGTAACTTTGGACGAATTTTAAGTTAAGTTTGGGTTAAGTTTGGGCTCGGTTTCATATCATGTTTGGCTTAACTTCGAATTAGATTTGAATTAGGTTCGGGTTAACTTTAGATTAAGTTCGAATTCAATTTTGATAAACCCCTTGTCATACAATGACGAGTCATACGCGTGGCACAAATTATGGTGTTGATTCAGCAAAAAAAGGTTATGCGTCTAATAAAGTTGAATCTTGATTAATTTTTAATTTCAATTTGTAAGATTGAGAATTACTAAATAAAAATTAGCTATTTGAATATTTTGTATATGGTATAGTACGAAGTTAATGAATAGCTCACATAGCATATGTTAGCAGCAGAAAAATTGTATGACAAGGGGTTAATTTTGACTTAATTTCTGATCTAAAGTTTGAATTAGGTTTGGTTTCTTTTTATGCTTGGCGCGCTTTAGATAATTCTTTCTCAGTGAATTGCTGTGCAACAGTGTTTCAAATAGATTGCTTCATTAAAAAGTTCATGTAGGATCACAGGTGGAGTCCTGTAATTTGAAAATAGAATAGAAATGACGATACGTCTTTAATTAAGTTCGAGTTAAGATTTAGAATTTTTCATAATCTGTCAGTGAATAGAATTTTTTGAATTGAGTTTCAATGTTGAGAATTTGCCAGTTAATAGAATTTGTTAAATTGAGTTTAGGTTCAAGTTTGCAACCGTTGCATTTGTATCTGTTTTAAGCATACTTTGCCAAAGGAAACAAAAGTTCTCACAAAGCAGCTTATCATTTTTGTATGTTCACCATAGAAACGTAGGATCGTCCAAGTTTATCCAGAGAAATCGTGATTCTGGAAGGAGGATACTGTATGGAAGATAATTTATTCCATGGCGCGGTTAGGATATCGAAGAAACCTAAACCTACTCGTAATTTCTAAGGTTCGATATGTAAGCTTCCTCTCGTATCTGACTGTCTGACGCCAACGCACGCGTACACTATTAGAAATTGAATCCAGAGGCGTCTGGTAGATCGAAGTGACTGCGTGTTCAGCTAATCGCGCCTCACTCGATGGAACTTCCTGAATCGAAGTTAAAAACCGCGGACCACCTAATTGAAACGAATCGAACAGGATGTGGGCAAGCACACTGGTACATACTATCGATTGAACCGAAGGTTTAGCCTCTTGCCTGCCAGGCATGGTGATGTATGACTGTATGGTTGAAAGGTGGAGAAGAAGAAGGATGTTCTGGCTGATCGAGAATAGTCGAGACTTCGGACTAAATTACCCTTGATTCGAAGCTGTTTTACTTCCTGCTTTGAAAACATACTTTTCGGATGTTAAGGGATTTAAATCTTGGCTTGAACGTCGAACTTGTGCTGCAAGAGACGCCTTTGAAAAGGAGCTTCGAGGCTAATTAACCCACGGTCTACTGTTGCTCGAGTAGCAACTATTTTGAGCTATCATAAAAGTTTCCTATTCGCATATGTTTTGAAAGTTCGAACGCGAAATTTGTGAAACTATTCTGTGAAATGTAGTTCCTTTGAAAAAGTTCTCCGCGGAGCATTTGAGCTGAAATTTCCTGTAATTTGGGTACTATAGCTACTTGGGAAGTCTTCTCGTGTTAAAAAAAAATTGCGATGAATATACAAACCTTAAATCTTGTGATTCGAATATTCTGCAAAATTTCCCTGCTCTCAAAAAAGATTGCAAAATAAATGTACAATGAACCTAAAAGGTTATTCCTTATACGTCAGTTATCAGTTATAAATCTAATCGACAAAGAGGGGTTGGTTCTTCACACGGTGGCAACTTGATCGTGAAATCAGTCAATTCAAGTGAAAAACAGCTAGGGGAACGAATCTACGTTAAGGGTGAGGGTGTTTGAATATTCAAGGAACTTCAACAGGAAGGAAATATCATCGCTGCTACCAGATCAACGATTATCTCTACAGACTGTTCATCTCTTACACCAGTTTCTAGAAGCATTGCAAATATACCAAGCCAACATAAGAAGTAGTTTCACCGTGCAAATATTTAGCGAAACGTGAAATCGAGGAAGTATTGGCGTCTATAAAGGTTGTGGGGGTAATTAAACGTTGAAACAATGACCATTGTCCAAAACGCGATAAAGATTGGCCACAATGCCGCTCCTTGTTATCGACATCCTCGATATTGTGGACCTCACACGGAGTAGCCAGCAGCCAAGATGAGTACTCGAGCGTGACTCCTTTATTGCTGCTGCACCCATAGAAACGATCCATTTACGCGCGAGCACCCTAGACTCTCCTCTTCCAATCGTCTTATCTTCCGCTTTGCCGATTTTTTAAAGGGTCGCCCTCAGTTGTTTTCATTTACGCCTTTAAACTTTTTACATTTACACTACCGCTCAAAGATTTAGGTTAGCTCGAAAGTACGAACTTATTGGATGAAAGGGGAACTTGCTCAATGCTTGTAGATATAGAAAAATTATGACATAACCATTATTAGAGAGTATTTATTTAATCTTCTTTCGGACAATCCAATATCTTCTAATTCGTAGATCTATGATCTTTAACCATTTGACTTCGATACGCGTATATATACGTCCAGCAGATATTATATAATACAACATAAATTAATTTCCTAATTTATCATTGTATAATAATATCTGAAAGTTTATTTTAACAGCAATTTTATTATTTAACACTTCACCTGAATTGTTTTCTAGATGTAAACTATACGTGTATTTCTAATTAGTTAGGCAATAAAACGATAATCGGAGGTTGTTCAGTTGTGACACCCTTCTTACTTGGTTGCGATGTGTCACACGGATATCCTAAGTCACCACTGCAGTATTGTACCGCAACTCTTATAAAGTTAAGCGATGCATTAGGTTGTATTAGCTTAATGCATAAATTCGTGCCACTAATTTTCGTGGTTCATTTTCCCTATGTTTTGGTAAGTAGTCAAGAAGAAACAAGGAAAAAGGTGGTAAAGTGACACGATACAACTGTATGCATCAACCTAATATGTTTAACAAGTAGAATAAATCCGAAATAATGTTGGAAATGGCTTGTGAAATTTTAATAATTGCAAGAAAAACATCGAGTTTCTCCAATAATATTGCAATCTCCGCCACGGTGACTGGTACGGAATTTATTCGAGGCAATAACGAAGAAAAAGGGAGGAAGTCGGTGCCATCGGCGACATCACCCTCGGCATTCGACGTCCTCTTGTCACGGTATATCCGGTTCTGAGGGATTACCGAATAAAAGCATTCAATCGCGATCGATCGCCCCAATCACGCGACGTTATGTCTTAACAAAACGAATACTAAATCCAGTAAGAAATAATAACAATAAAGAAGCTTCTAGTATCTAGATCACCCCGATCTTCGATACCACGTTTTCAGTATATATACGATATTATCCTCGTGGGAATGGCGCATTATCCTATTTTCTGGTGTCTCGATCGAAATTATGCGGAGAAAAATACCAGCCGTACCATGATCCTCCATTTCGAAGCACGATATTATCGCCACCCATTACTCTGCTTTTACACTTTGAACACCGAGCTTCGGTTCCTCCCATTACTCGCAACATCATCCCTTATCGTCGAATACAAGCCTGGTTTCTGCATTACTGATACCAGAGGACTTCCTAGTATCGCTCTTCAGAGAAGAAGTAAGTGTACGGAGTAGTTAGAAGGCATACACGCTTGTAAATTTAATATTTCCTCAAGTGGAGATTATATCGATGGATACTATTAGAACTTCGGGCACTCTTTTTGTATGAATTTCTTCTTTTACTATTTTTGTACGTAGAAAATTAGTTAAAACCTTAACTTAAAAAGAGAAATTAGTTATGGATAAAATAAGATGGATAAACATATGTGTCTCCTTAAAATAAGAAATAAGACCTGAAGAGTTAAGGCATAAAGCAAATCTTGTTTTTATGTTTTCAATATTTGAACGAAATAAAGAACGAAATGAATAAATTAACCTTAAATTAAATTTAATATTTTTAATTATAATACATGTAATGTTGCTATTAAAACGTGTTACATATAGATAGTTGAAGTTATATATTTTCAGTATTCGGCAATCAAAATATAGAAAATGGAATAAGTGAAAGAAATATTTTTTATGTCGACTTTTCACCGTTATTCGTCATTTTATTACACTGATAAAGGATTAATGTTTACTACTTCATTAGTTTTTAAATGATATTTTTAACCACAAGACATCCAACAATTAATTTACGTTACAGTGACAAAAATGTATTGATTCTGATGGTTCTAAATTTGATTTTTATTTTAAAACAAGTCATATCGAAACCTTTAAAGCTTACCTTACCGTAAAAGCGACATTTATTCTGCAACAACCTAATAAAACGAATGATCTACTATTCTTCCGCAATCTTCAGTCTCTCAGTCTTCAATCTTCTAATTTTATATCTCTCATTATGTCTCAATTTGTAACACCATAATTTATCAATCCTTTCCATTTGATTATCGTTTTTTTCTTAAATCTTTGCAGTTGCTTACCAAGCAGCTCTTCATACTTTGAATACATAATGTACCTTTTTCCTTTAGATTTAAAATACTATTGGAGCAAATATCTTTTTCTGTTGGGGTAAGAGATATGTTGGTAGGAATACTTCTAGGACAAACTCCTCGTACTCACGCAGCCTGATTTTGTGTCACGTCGAATATTCTCGTGAGCTTTAATTCCGTTCATCCGACTTTACGACTCATAGAGTAGATGATGGCCCTTGCGTCCCATTTGCTAGATTCCTCTGATTACGTCGTACGTGAGACGTTTAGCAAAATGATCGACGATCCCCATAAACACTAGGACTTCGTTCTTTACGTTCGATTTTGTCCACAACTACCGATTATCCCACGATCTCTCGATCTCTGATTGATCACATAGCTTCCAAAGCGACAATCTCGAAGAAAGTAAATGAGGTATGTTTCAGAAAATTATGTTAAAAGTATAATGGCCCGTGGGTGTCGCCTAATTGATTTACTGTCTTCCATCTCATGGCGCAAAAGCTTTACAATCCAATTTTATGTCATTATGCGTTAAACGGTAGGAATTTTTGAAGAGAAAAGATCGAATTTCCTCTTTAATAATGTTCACCATTAACACAGTTCGCTCTGCGGGCATGTCGAGTCATTGTAGCAGATGATTATTATTTTCGAAAGCGTCCTGGTCCACTTTTCACGCGATTTCTTTAAGAACTTCTTATTCGTTGCTTATTATCATTTCTCTACTCCGTAATACAGTAAAAAAATTTTATGGTAGAATCGAGGAAAAAGAGTCAAATGACTTCTTAGAAACTACGTGACTCCGTCGAATTAGCTGCGGGGTTCTTTCGCCTCAATTGATTTCATAAAGTTATAAAATTACGTAGAATACTTTTCATTAAAATTCTTCCGATGATATGAAGATAATTCATGTATAGCAATTGCATATAAAATATATTATAATTAATGTACATTACTAAATAATTAATTAACCCTTTGATTACGGGGCACTCCAGGTTTAAATACTCGCTGTGGACGGAATACTTGTTTGCACAGCGTTCTTTATTCAACTATTGATTAATTATACAACGTGTAATTAAATTACTTTTTATTTTTATTGATTAAATTACTAAGTAATATACTAGTACAATTTATTAAATTACTATTTTTCTCGCGTTTATCTCAATCACTAATAACCTTCATTTGTGGCTTGCCTATAATGTAATCACCAAACGTATGTATGCGTCCGTAGCAGTTAAAGGGTTAATATAAATTAATGCAGATAACTTTTGGAAGACAATATAATTATAATGCATGTATAACAAGAACGGAATATTCAGAAGAATTAGGTTAAGTTTTGGTTGTAAATTAATATAGGAGATACAAAAATGCTTTAAATAATAATATGGAACAAGAATAGTAAAGAAAAAGTAGATATTTAGAGGGCTGGAAAACTAGATCCGAACTGGTGAAAGACCAATTATCGATTGCTGAAATGCTTCAAGTTGCCGCCCCCCATGGATCTAGGCACACGAAAGGTTGGCGCCACGTGAGTTACAATACATGTTTCTTCGATAGAAGTCCGTCACTGTCAAAACCTTCGATGCAGGAAATGAAATCCAGACCCTTTTTAAAGATCGTTAAGTTTCGCCAATTATCACCACCCATAAATGTTAAATACGAATGCAAGAAATCAGTGCCGTAAGGGTTAAAATAAAATTCCTTATAATTTTAATTTTTTCAAACGATAAATCCAATTAAATTTAATAATTATAGCGGAAGTTATAAATTCACAACACACAGTGTAATCAATATTTTGTATAGTTTAATGCTGTTCTCAAATTTCGAATGAATGTGTCATGACACCATGGGCATTTTATGAATCCACTTTTTTGTTGTTCTGATACATAAATTTTGTATAGAAAATGTTGGTTACATCCTGTATAAAAGCTACGTAATTGACTAACTACATCTTTTTTTGGTAAAGTAATATAGCCTACTGCTAATCGTTGTAAAACTTCTGCACGTACTTAAATATTTCCACTTGTTTTTTCTAAAGTTTTTCTGAATATTTGAGTTTTATTGCATTTTTTTGATAAAGCGAATCTAAAAGATGGAAATTGCGGTTTCTTATGGTGTTCTAAACGTGTTAGGCGTTGCACGTAGAGTTCAGCAACCGCGGGGTCAGCCCACACGTCGCAACCGGAAAGTCAAGTAAAATCCTCTCAGCGGGGAAGTAACGTGTTACCGGAAGTACTTCTATCTTCTGCAACAAAACCGCAAGAAAGTCTTTCGAAAAGAAAAAATCGAACAATTGTAGTCCACCAATAATAATCATTGATACATCAAGTCTCATCTTCATTCAACTACAAAACTTCAAATTAAATTTTTAACATTCTACTATACAGAATAGACCAATAAAAATTATCATCTTGAATGTTTCCATGCGTATAGAAATACGACAAAAATTGATCGAATATAAATTATTTTATATCACTTGTAAAATGAGAAATTATTAGATCATTGAATTCTTTATTCTTCCAAATAATGGTTACTTGATGATGGTCGCTCTACATCTGTTTATCTGTAGATTCTCTTTCATCTTGCAATGGCTACAAAAAATGCAATGGCGCATTACCGCATTTATTCATTTAAGGACTACCTAATTAAGTTCACTGTATTAAATTCCGTATCATTTAACTGAATAGTACCTTTATGCGACTATTGAATGTTAGAAAATTTGATACAGTTGAACCTAATCAAGTGGCCCTTTAATGCAAAGATACAGTGATGTGTCACTACTCTTTATAGACACTGCATTTTGCTCTTTATCCCATTGCACTCGTGACGACACTCAGACGTAAGATTAAGTGACACTAAATGATTTAATAACACTGGAACCACGCCTCTACGTCATCGGTGAATGATGCCGGATAGACACATCAGAACGCCATGGCGCTACTCGATAATTGAAAATACATCCACGGTCGCGTAAAACAGGTTGACGGTGTTATTAAGTCAATGGTAGTCTCTAGGTGTGATGGTGCATGGGATGGTGTCGGAAAGAAGACGCAGAGGCGTCGCCGTACGTCATCCAACATATTTCCCGGCGCACCCATCCTGCCCCCTCCAGGATTCCTTTGCTTCCTACGGTCGATTGATTATCCTCGTTATTTGCTCTACCATTTCTCCGCGGATTTGTCCGATGCGTGTGGGTTCTGAAAAGAACGATGCAGAATGTTAGACATCAGACGAACGACATTACCGAAGGGGATGGTCGTTCGTTGAAGATGTCCCCTAACTTATCAATTTTTCGACTTTCTAATTAACCCTTATACATACAATAGGGTATCTTACAACTTATTAATTCGTTCGACAATTTTGTTGCTTGGTAGGATACCAATATATATGTGCATGTGTATTGATACATATATATGTATAGGTATTTAAGGATATTATGTATGTTCTTCATATGGAATGCATATATATGTAAAGAAATATGAAAAGTTACAAATATACATATTATACATTTAATTTATTATAATTTTTTTATAATTTTAATTTTAATTTTTTTAATTTATTTATAATTTCATCCATTGCACACATACGTAAGTTCATAAAAAAGTTATAAAGAATGAAAATAAGAAGAGACTCATCAATGTTACTCCTTTTGGAGAACTGTCTCGCGGCAGATTTAACAATCAGAAACTGTTTTCAAATTTTTTTTTTTATTGACACCTATTGTACAGCCTATACCATTCCTCTTTTGTGCTAATCTTTTTTTACCAACTAGCTGTAAGTGGGTGAAAGATCATGCATCGCATTGGAGGTAACGCCCTGTATTATAAATAATACCGTTTTCTGATGATCTGTACATTCGCTGTTTTTATTCGCTAAAACATTTTTAGGAGACCTTTCTTTATCTGAAACCCGCAGACTCCCCAAAACTGTTCATGATGATCCGTATTCGTACACCACTGCTTTCGAGCAACACTAGGTGCCCAATTGGGTTCAATCCCACTAATGGGTGCCGTATAAATAACTGTAGATTCCGTTTATGCGTTTGCAATATACGTTTCACCAATTATACCTTCTCAATATCCAATTTACTTTTTACTGCGTGAAAAAATCCAGCCTAGAAACATTCTAGTAATTGGCCAATTAGCTCGCTTTAATGATTAAACGAATTATAAACCCCCTCGACGATTTTTGAGCCGTGAAACGGAGCACGAAGGCTTATAAGCCACTAAGGATGACGTGTGCATGGTCGGTGAGGCAGCAAAGCTTCCTCGTCGAACGTTTCCATCAAACCGCGTCGGTCATTCAATTATCCGAGACACCGTAACGAGGAAGCGTTGATTTATCGTCGACTTTATGAAATGTGCACTATGATACCCAAGCATTTGAAGAATGGTAGAGTGGGGAGCTTCGTAAAGAAACGTCGGTGCGTCTCGTTAATTAGAGTGGAACGATTATTCGATCGGTCGAGAGTTAATGACTTCTTGCCAGCGATACGATGGGGCATACGACACGATCGATAGAACGATGTAATGCGTTCCTAAAGAATGTTAATTGAATGTAATTAGAAAATCTATTAGAAAGCATGCTTGGAGAAGAGAACAACTTAGGAATGGTGGCTTCGAATTTATAAATCATGCCCTAGGTTAAGTCTATGGGAAATGTGGCTATTATAAGCAGATGTCAAGTCTTTGATGTTTGAACTTAGGGTAATTAAATGGAAAAAGTTTCGGAAAAAGTGTAATTGTAAAGTTTAACCCTTTCACGGTGTAATAAAATGACGAAGAATAAGAAAAAGACGATGCAAAAAATGTTCACTTTTTCTATTACATTTTTGTGTTTTGATTGCTCCATACAAAAATATGTCATTTCGACCATTCGTACGTCATACATCTTAATAATTATGTTATATATTATACAACTTAGGATGTGAAATTTATAATGTCGAATTCGATAGCGTGATCGAGTCTCTCTCGTACTAAACTGCGAAAGGGTTATATAGTAAACGATGAAAGTGTCTAACAAAAACAAACATTATTTTCTGAGTTGATTATCAGGTAAAGGATGTAAATTTTGTATTGAATGCAGTGATGCCCAATCTTGCTTCTTCTGTTTAAAAATGTTTCCTAATATTAAAACAAATTCAGAGAAATCGGTTTTGATATGTGTAACTCCTAATTTGCTTCTCCCAAAATTAGGAAATTTCGGAAAACGTAGTACGGTTAAACAATTATTATTTATACGTGGAAGGATATAGGATAGCTCTGTTTGTGAAGATTTGGGTATGTTATTCATACGTGGTTCACACAATTAGGACTCATATACAACACAATTGATTGAAGTCAGATTGAAAATCAAATTCTTCTTTAAACATGCTATGAGTTTATAGTCTATAAATATTAGTATTAAAAAAATTTAAATATTAAGCTTACTCCTCTTTTCCATTTTCAATATATATAATTTGAGGCTATAAAAAATGTGTAAAAAGAGAATTTGTTTTCTTATTACTACAATCTCTTAAATTGCCAATATCGTAAGATACAGTAGCTCTTGTATCGAGGATTATGCAATAAGAACAAATAAAATTTACATAAATTACTCGACCAAGTTGTTAGTATGACTCATATCAATAATGATACTCTATCCATCGTCTGTACTTCGTCATTTATAAACACTTTACTATAGAAACAAGCGTACGTATGAGAGTACAACACGATTTAGATTGCAAACTAGATTAATACCGGCTACCATATCAAGACACATCAATCGAAGCATTGATCCTGAGGCATCCTCATATCCTCCATCTTAGCTATACCGATCAAGGTGCATCTCAAGCATCCATAAAGCCACTATAAACGTTCTACATTCGAAAGCAACTTCCACCATTCAAAATCGAAGTACCTCTCCCCAAAGAACCTAAAAAAAAAAAGAAAAATATGTACACGCATGAGTGGTTCCCTCGTTAATTTAGCCGCTCTGCTAATGAAGCTGGGTCTTCAAAACTATATAGTCCCCCATAGGAGGGAATATAGTCCCTAAGAGAAAGAAGAATGGATTCCATATTTTTAATTGCTCGTTCTGAGCCCTCCCAAGTCTGCTCCCTCCTACGTCTCTTTTTTTTGTGGTCGATGTTCTTTCTTTCGCCCTTCTCTACTGTGTTCGCTCGACCAGAGCACGCGACAAAGCGCGTGCCACGCATCAAGCCATGAGACGCACGACCCTCGTTACGTAGAAATCAGCGCAGATTTATCGAGCAAATTGGATCGAGTCCTTCCGTCGTGGGGACCTGTGTTGTTCCCATGTCGGCAACGATAGCCTGAGAACAATGGTTCTCAACCCTTTCGCCTTAGAAGTGGCTGGCTAGATTCGTGTATGACTAAGAAGGGTAGAGAAGCACGTGTACTTTACGTGATGCAGTTTGTGCGATGTGCTATTGAGACAGATGGGGTGTGCTTGTTGAAAGTTGTTGACGTCTTCACCTAGATTTATTAAGGCGAGATACAGAGACTACAAGACCCTTTCTCCACTACCAACTGTGTTGGGTCGATGCTCATCTGCTTTAACATTTTTATATAAGCCTAAAACGTCTTAGAACCCGACAAGTCACCTATCAAGTCATCTAACATAATAACCGTGTAATCTATTATTAATTGACATGTTGTAGTAGTAGTAGTTTGTATTGATATGAGCGGGGCTCCGTGACTCATCTTCCTTCTGTTGTGTATCGACTACAGTGATGAACAGTTGGGCTTGTGCTCCGTTACGATTATAAACGATTATCCAAAATCTAACAGTGTTCTATCCATTCTCCATCCATACACCGAAATCCATCAGTCTTAAAACGTTTAGTATTCTGCTGAAGGTAGTTAATGGAGATTAATTAATACTTAAAGAATCCGTGTTTCCTTTGCAACTATCTCTCTGTAAAAAACCTAATATTTTTTTAAAATATGCGGAAATCTATAAGGAGGCTAAAGATTCAAAGAGCGTTGTCCAAACTATTAGTATTTAATATATGTCAGATTTTATTAGTGCCTCTAAAATTATTTATTTGCAAATTCTGGAATATATTTAATTAACTATATACGTGCCATTTTTATTGATGATCTTCTTTCATTTTTCTGTGGTGGCAGAAGAACTCTCCTCTTGGAAAATCTTCGAAATTTGAACAGCATCCTGAGAAAATAGGACGAATTTATATTACAACCCAATATATGTCTCTCAGAAATCTCTGCTCTCTATATTAATCTCAATCCTCCCACGATTAATCCAAGTGACAATAATAAAGCTAACGACCATTGGTTTATTGTGTTTCAGGGTGTTGAAACCCCCTGGTGGCGGAAGCAGCGACATTTTCGGCGCAGCGCCTGAAGAGACTAGCCCTCGTCGCGTGAAGAACCACAATCAGTCTCAGCTGGGCTCTGCGTTGTTCGGCGATACATCGAACAGCAACAGCAACGAAACGCCGCGCATCAAGCCCGGTAATGATTCATACAAACGCCTGTTTGGCCCCCCCGATGCCCCACCCAACACCCCAAACGCGAAAAATCATATGCGCAGCAATATCTCCCTCAGCGGGGAGTCGACGTCCTCATCGGTGTCATCCGGCGCCGCAACGTCGCCCGCGAAGAGCACCAGCTCGGACTCGATCGCGGGCGTCCTCAATGGATACGCCAATGGCAACAATCTCACAAACGATGTCATAGGTAACGTTATCAATTATCCTTGCCTTCAACCAGCATCCAACACCCCCTTATTCTACAACCCCTATGTTTCGACAAGGATTTACTGTCTCTGTCTGGTCAGGTGAACTGGTGTACGGTGCGAGCGCGAGGGAACGCGGCTACGAGTTCTCTGTCTGCACTAGTGTTCAACACTGTGCCATTTTTTTAGACTCGGTAATAGTTCTTTGTCCAAAATAAATTGACTGTTCGCGATATTAGCACGTTAAGCGTCGTGTCGGTAAACTTTGTATTCAACCGCTGGTAATTGATGCAATCACAGATAATGCGTCAATGCAAAATGTGAAAAATGATAGCTTGTTTTTTTTCTTTTTTTTTTTTTTGTATTATTAACACGTTGAATGTCGTGGGGGTCATCGGTGACCGGCGATGGTGCAATTAACCCTTTCATTACTATCGGCGCCTATAGGCGCTCAAGAAATTCGCACGTAGCACGTTATTGATGACTTCTACGGATTAATTTTGGTAATTAAAAACACTATTGGCGCCTTGGAACACTTGAAATTCTTTGTTATCTGATGCATAGGAAAGAATTGCAAGAAGGGTATGAATTTAACCCAATGCAATTCATTAGTTTGGCGACTTCTGCATATCTTTGATTAAAATTCACCGTAGGACTAACTAAAGCATTCAAATTAAATAAACAATCACATTTCTAAAAATTTTAATAATTTTTATATTACTGCAGCAAAATACAGTATCTGAAGTATCGTAGAAAAGTTAAATAATTACATTTTTTAATCAGATAAATGTAGTGCATGAATAATTGTAATGCATCCCATTTACAGAGACAAAAGTAAAAATAGTAGTTTGGTAACATCAATCGATACAATGCAATAATACGATAATTTAAAATTCGTTAACCCCTTGCCTTACGAATTTTTCAAAGAACATTCACAACATCGTTAACTATCTGTCACTTTAACTCCGGCCTCGGATGCAAAACAATAAAATGTTACACGTAATTTATGCTTACAATACTTAGTCATACAAATTGAAGATACAAATAGAATTAAAATTGAAGTGTATTAGTAACTACAGTTTTACCGCGATTTGACCATAATTTCCACCACGAGTGTAACATGTCATCGTAAGGCAAAGGGTGTTAATATCAACAATTCGTAAAGTAACTAGCCAAACCCTTCCGAAATTTTGTGATTGACACATTAATTCTTTTTATACTGTTGCATCTCCTAGCGTAAACAAAAAGATCATAATACAGCACGACACTTAACGCGTTAAACATTTACAGTTAAAGCTATCGCGAGTTGAAAAATCTTGGAAAGGATAGGTTAAAATAAGGAAGGTTTTAATTACGTGGTTCATGGTGAGGGTGCATCGCACGATGGCTTTGAACACTCGACTTATTTTGGACAATCAGCAGCTGAATTCTACGCATATATTACCACCTATGGTAAACGTGAGTCGAGTTCTTTTTTTTTTCAAGCAGCTTAATCCAAAGATTTTCCTATATCTTTTGTCAATTTTACTTCTTTCACTGCCTTTTGATCGCGATTAAAGCTTTTTTCTTGATATGAATTTAATTTTGTGCAAGATCACTCGACGACACTTGAACGTTGATAATTTTCACCCTTTTTTGGGTTTCGTTGTTTGTTTTGTTTCAATTTGTTCTTACGTTGGTTTCGTTTCTTTTTTCAATAGATTGCTAATCTGACGTGCAATCGCTCGAACTGCATTATACACTTAAACTCGCACTGTATTCGAGCTACCTTGAAATATGTGTCTGTGTGTCGCAGGCTCTTCTCAAAATTGTGCACCACGTTAATCAATTCTCTTTAACCCTTTCATTGTTGTCAGCACCTATAAGCACCCAAAAAATGTACTCGTACTGTGCTGTTTCTTAAGATTAACCCTTCTTCGAATTATCGGTGCCAAAAGTGTCCCACACGATCTTAAATTGAACAGAAATTTCATGCGTTTGAGAATTTATGGAATTTGTTAGAATTTCATCAAGTATTTAAATGTTACAATGCAAATTAGTTTGTACCTATTCATTTGGTAAAGGAATTAAAGGAGGATTAATCATAAAACTAAAGTTAAAAATGCGAAGAAGGGTTAAACTTACTGTCCGACACTATTGGCGCTTTTAAATACCTTGAAATTGCTATCGGCATTTATAAGAATATATTAGGTTGTTCAAAAAGTTTGTAGCAATATTTGAGAATTATTCAAAAACAATAGAGAATAATGAATTATTGTATAATGTTGTATATAACATTGAGTAATCTTACAGACCTTTTTTCCTGTTTGACTAACTCCGAATATTCCTGTTTCATGGTTGCAATTCATCATACTGTGATCTTTAAGATTTTATTCAATTCAATCACATTCTTTTTTCTTTTAGAAAAGTTTTATATTTCTGGAAAGAAGCATCTTCAACATAGAGACTGATACTTACATTTAGAAAAATCAGTAACAAGTTTTTCATATCCGTTTGGGTAAAGAAATAACCCGAAAACCGCAGTAGGATTAAAGTGCTCAATGAAACATTGCAATTATCCGAATTAAAGATTTCATTATTTAACAAAATTCGTAAAAAAAAATAATCTTATTCCAATTTCACAGTACACGAAAAAATTTAATGTCGAGACTGTCGCAAACACCACAAACTTTCCGAACGACCCAATAAATTCCTCAAAAGTACTATCTCTATCGCAATGCAATTTAATATTCACATCACTTTTGTATATCTTTTGATTAAAAAAATGAAAGCTTTCGGCGGTTTACAACGTTAAATTGGCCGCAACGAAAGGGTTAAGATTCTCTTTCCTTTTCAAATTAGGGCACCTTTGGTAAAAATGTTAAGCTTATCTTCTCTACGTATAATAACTTTTACTATTGAATCAAAATTGATGTTCATTATTATGTTCTTTTAAAGATCGCGCTCGGTTTTCTGATTTCTATTAAATACAGAAAATGACGTGAAAATTCTCATTGAACTTTTTATTATGGAGCTAGCGAGACACGAGCGAACATTTTTTTTTATTTTCTGTGACTAATCTTTCATGGCTTTTACCAAGTCATCCTCTTGAATTCGCAAGCAGCTTTTAGGAGAATCAAACGATTTCGTAAGTGTGTACAAAAGTCACGTTCAAGTAGATTACACGACACTCATCCTACACATTATTTTTTAATCGTGCTCGCGTTTCGTTCCGGGAAATATCGTTTCCTCAGCTTGATTTACATTATCGATTAGCTTCGTGCACTTTAATCACAGATAATTCCAACTTGAACTATTCATTAAAAAATTGATAGACAATCGAAAGAAAATATTCACAATCACTCGAATAGAAAATGCCAGAAGTACAATATTATATCAGATAATTTTCTCAGTTGTCTTTTCCCTTTATGAATTTTTAACAATATGTCACACAAAAGTATAATTTACTTTAGTGTAATATTTTAATGAAATCCTGAACCTTGATTGCGCAACAGCAAGATTATTAATGCAAATCAAGTTTTTAAGTATGTGGAAAAAGATGATTATGTGTTTAGAATCGGCTAGTATTACTTAGAATCTCGTTTGATATCATTAACTTCCATTTTTTCTCTTTTTCTTTGGAACGATAGCATTCCGAGATAGCATTAATAGGAAATTATTCTTATAGACGCGTTTTTTGAAAATAATTCATAGGGCCTGCAACGAAACTAGAAACACATATTTTAAGTTACTCGTGCCATTTTCAACCCCTTAATTATTAAGTTGAACACCATTTAACATACATTTTCTGCTTGCGACAAATAATCAGTTTCTGAACGATTTTTCATATGCGATCAAAAGCACGAAGTTTCTTTTGACACTTTTGTTATCTTTTAATAATATTATTTATCAAATTGATTTTTGTTTCTGTTCTTAATTCATTGCGGTGGAATTTTTATGTAACCAGTAAGCATAATAATATTTTTAAATTCCTTCTTTTGTTATCAACATTCATCACTAGTTCGTCAAATGCGATAAAAGATAATATGATTTCAGTTAGAATTGTTTGTTTAATTTTATTGATGATGATTCACACATGTTATTCATGAACTTTCAATTGTTCCTATGATTTCAACGTACGACTCATTGCTTGGTTTTCACACGTGTGACGATTTCATTTGTAAGACAATTGTAATAGATACTTTCCTTTCCTCTGTTTTTAATCTTTGGTACCCTGTGTTTTTTCTGTGCTCGGTATTTTTGTTCGCTCTTGCTTGCTTTTATTCACACAAACGTAGTATAGTACTATATAATTGGTTCTTTATTTGTTTCGTACTCGTTCCTCTTCTCACGGACGAATTAAAGGTACCTATATTATAATCACGATTACATTCCAGTTCATACTTTCAAAAATTCAGGTATTCAGAATTTCAGAATTCCTGGAGTTTCGGAATTCCAAAAACAAAAGCTTCCGCAATCCGAAGATTCGAAATCTCCGCAATGCAAATATTTAAAATCTCAATGTTCCAAAACCACAACCCTTAAAAATCTTAACGCTCAAAAATTTCAACACTCCGAAATATCATAGCTCCGGATCTCAGCACTCCAAAATATCCAAAAAATTCTACATTATAAAACTTTGAAATCTTAAAACTTCGTAATCCCAAATCTCAAAAATTTCGAAGCTCCAAAATTCAAAAACGCAGAAATCCCAAAGCTCCAACGTCTCAAAAATCCAGCACCTCAAAATTCTCAAATATCCAAACTCAAAATTCCTAAAGCTCTGAATTCTTCCTATAGCTCCGAAACTCTGAAGCCCTAGAATCCCAAACCTTGGTAATGCCAAATCTCCGAAATCTCAAAGCTCCAAAATTCAAAAACACGAAAATCCCAAAGCTCCAAAGTCTCAAAGATCCAATGACTCAAAGCTTCAAAGTCTCGGAGTACCGAAATATCAAAGTTCCAAAGTCTCAAAGTTCTCAAATTCAGTCCTCAAACTCGAAATTCCTAAAGCTTTGAATTCCAGAAGCTCCGAAACTCTGAAGCTTCGAAATTCCAGAATTCCAGAATGTTTGAATGCAGTGATTTCTCAGTTACTTAACTGGCCCCATATACCTTCTATTCGTCCGTGCGAATATTCGCGCGCACTAACACAATTATACGGTTGGGTGACGGTGTTGTGGGTTTTGCAAACTTTGTGTCGGTGCATGGGGGTGGTGGTGATGGTGGTGATGAAATTCTGGCGCGTGTCGCTTTGCGTGCACATCGGCTGTGAAACTGTCGTCCTCTGTGCCTTCCTACCCGCTCGAACCCTGGCAGGTGGATCATCCTGCTTAACGCGCAACCCGGTCACCGGAGACGGAGTTGACATAACTCCTGTGAGGCGCAGCGCACGAAGGTGTCGAGGTAACGTTTACCCAATCTTCTTTTTTCTTACTTTGTTAAAAAGAAAAAAAGGAAAACCATTTACGTTTTTCAGTCTTTTTAATCGATTTCTTCATCCAGCCTAATTTATTCCATCTCTTTTAGTAACGACATGAAGGGAAATCTTGTGTAACACTGGCCAAAATTATTGAAGGATCGCGGATTTAGAGAAATTAGTTAATGGGGGAGAATGAAGAGTTACAAAGTAAGATGGAGATATGTTTGGACGGAAACTATTGTTTAGGGATGCGAAAGGTTCAACCCCCAATTGATAGGGTGAAGTGTAATATATTTAATGTAACGTGAGGTCAATTTGGTTCTTATTAGAATATTGGGTTGGGTTCGTATGAATATTTCATTATATTTGCCCTGAATTGTATTCTTTTCTGTGGGAATTGGTATGATTTAAGATGTGGGAGTATTCTAGAGAACTAATAGGGGGAAACGGAGTTACGAAGCAAAATGGAGATATATGTGGACGCGAGCTATTGTTCAGGGATGCGAAAGGTTCAACCCCCAATTGATAGGGTGAAGTGTAGTATATGTATTTAATGTAAAGTGAAGTCGATTTTGTTCTGAATAGAATATTGGGTCGGGTTTTTATAAATATTTCATTATATGTGGTGTGAATTGCATTCTTTTCTGTGGGAATTGACATGATTTAAGACATGGGAGTATTCTGGAGAATTATTATGGGGAGAATCTGGTTAGATAACAAGATGATGCATTTGGGTGTGTACTGTTCTTTGAGGGTAGGAAAACTTCAACCCCAAATTATTATCGTAAAATATGGTATATTTAACGGAAGATGGTATTGATTTTCGTCTGATTAGAATATTGGGTCGAGTTTGTATGAATGTGTCATTATATTTGGCCCGAATTGCATTCTTCTCTGTGAAAATTAATGATTCGAGATTGAGGTGAATTCTAGTGAGTGAATTGGGGAGAATGAAGTCAGGAAGCAAAGTAGAGCTATATATGGCCGTAAACTATTGTTTCGGAGTGCGAAGGGTTCAACCCCCTATTAATGAGGTATATTTTATGTAAAATGGTATCAATTATATTCTGATTAGAATGTTGGGCGGGGTTCGCATGAATATTTCATTACACTTCATCCGGATTATATTCTTGCCTTTGGGAGAATTGTTACGATTTCAATATTTGGGAATGAGTCAGAAATATTGTGGCTTGTGAATTACTCTCTCGTGTGTGACTAAAATACGTTATTTTTTAATAATATTTAATGTTGC
The DNA here is from genome assembly GCA_028830335.1 of Eucera pruinosa. Lineage (NCBI taxonomy): Eukaryota > Metazoa > Arthropoda > Insecta > Hymenoptera > Apidae > Eucera > Eucera pruinosa. The sequence goes on from JAMYCR010000005.1 coordinate 9,607,089, forward strand.
AACTTCTTGGAATTGGTGATTGAAGCGTGGATATCTTGTGCAAATGTATACATTTATAAATATAATTAAGAAGATAAAACTTAAACGATTTAGATTAACTTCACCCTCTTTAGATGTTTTGTATTTTGTTCCATGTTAAGGTGTTTCTGCAATGCATAAAAGTATGCAGTTTACTTCACGACTTATAAATAACTACAGCTGATAAGACCTATCGCGCTACTGATTTACTCTACAACTCATTAAGAAACAAAACGAGTTTCATGATATATTTCTTTTGTGTAACTTGGGTTGCCCTTTCATGGTTTTGAACGGTGTTACACGAATAAAAAGTAAAAGAGAGAAGATATGAATTTGTTTTCTTACGAATTAATATTTCAGCTTTCACTACTGTGTTTACTTTATCGTTTCTTTTCCTTATATAGCATTCATCGGCCAATAGTTTATACATAACTTTTGTTGCGGACGAAGAGGATCCATTATTATGATATATTTTTATGTATTTAGTTACAAATATTAGTTACGAGTGCAATATGTTGTTTTTGTGTGTGTGTGTTATTAGTATTAGTTATATCATTGGGACAATAGGCTTAATTTTACTATTTATTTATTAGTTTTAATTTAGTTATCATTTTTGTGTTCTTCAATAGAAGAAAGCCCACTTAATAGTCCTATAATCTCATCCAAATCCTTACTCAAAAGAAAAGGCAACTGTTGATTAAAAAGAAAAATGAGTGATAAAATCTCACGATTACAAAGAAAACCTAAAATGTAAATAAGATTGTAATTTTACTGTAGCGTTTATCAACGATTGCCCTTCAAAATTAAAATTCATTACGATTTCTACAACTATCTTCTATTCCCCCGTCTGAGAGATTTGCTTGAACTTACATATAATAAGTTCTCTCTTATCGTTAGAAGTATCCAAACCATAAAAAATATAACAACAAACGAATAATATAATATTATCCTGTTCACCAAGTAATTTTTAAATTAGTATCTTTTTCATACACAGAATTGGGGATTAATAAAAGATGAATTAATAACGGTTAGGAAAATTTTAATTGCTGCGATCACAAGTATAAGGTAACGTGTTTCCGATACAATTATAATGATGCCTTAAAAAGCTAAGCATTTCTGTGAAAACAAAGTATTTCCTCCAAAAAAATTGGCAATCCATAAGACGAATTAACGCGTAATCCTCAATTAAAGGCTTCTAATACAATGTAAAAGCATCTCATTATTTTTTGTATCTCCTTCGTTGTGTCGATAATTTTGTGACTCGGTATAATTCAAGCAAATCTCTGACAACTTTCCATATACCACACTGACATACTCATACATATACAATAGTCTATAATATAGAAATACGGTAAGTTTGTATTCTACATTGTAGATAATTATAATACGCATTCTTTGGCTTGCGTAGCCCAAGTGCTCCAGAGCGTAGTTCTTACGAATATTGTATCCGAGTTTTCTTTATCAGTGTATTGAAATACCAATTGGTTGTTTCTTATATTTTACGCTTAATTGCCTATCGAGTAAATTACCTGCGTGTCCCTGTCCCCCTTTTCTCGGGCGTGTACGGGAAATGTAGAGAAAAATCGCGAAGGGAGAGCCAGCATGTTGATTTCGCGTGAAATCTGTATATTATATCTCTGCGATAGTGTTATATTACTGCCACGTGTATATCAAACGTATAAAAACTATCAACATACATTACCATTTTATAGATTAGTCGATTTTTCTTATTTTTTTTTTTGTTGTTTTTCTTTCTATGTACTATGAAATTAAATGGTAATAGTGATCAATAAATGCTGATGGTTTCTTATCCCGCTGATAATTATTGCATGCGACTAGTTCGGAATCAATTTTGCTCGAGTAGAGAAATCATAGCAACGAGAAGGAAGTGAAATAATATTATACTTTTTTTTAAAGGAGAATAGATTCGTATAATTGAAAATAGGTGAAAATTCTAAATGTTAAAGTGGTCTGTTCGGAATTTTCGAACACTTTAGAGATATAATAATGTGCCGAAACTTAGATCTTACAAATAACGGAAGATGCAGTTGATTCCAGATAGACTATAGCTCCCCTGCAGTTTCTTTTCATCGAAATTTTTCACACAAAGATTTCATTTACATTCGAAAATCTTATTTTCAATGAATTCTGGTGAATTCCAAAAGTTTACAGTTCCAAAGCTCTGGGATTCCAAGGGTCTGAAATTCTAAGGCTTCGGAATACTAAAGTCTCAAAATTCTGAATTTCTAAAATTGCGCAGTTCTGCAATTTCAAAGCTTCACAGTTCCAAAGCTCTGGGATTTCAAAACTCTGAAATTCTAAAACTTTGGGATTTTAAGACTCTGAAATTCTAAAGTTTCAGAATACCAATGCTTTAAATATAAGAATTCCAAAGCTTTAGGATACCATAGCTTCGAAATTTCAAAACTCCAATTACCAATAAAATTTAACTAGTGCAATCTTTCGCAAAATACTAAATCTTTGCGACAATAGTACCATTATAGAGAAACACAGGGTGAGTTTGGAGAAGAAAAGCAACCCTGAATAAACTACCACTTCATTTTTCATTGATTCATCTTAAGTTACACTCCTGGACTTCATACATTCGATCAACCGAAACGTCTATAAGAATAAACAGAAGTCTATTTAACCCCTTAACGCTCAAATTACTTTTCAGTTTATGGGACACAAGTAATAAAATTTCACTGCACAAATTCATAATTTAAGGATATTGTGTCGCGTTTTTTACGTTTTCGATGGTGTACAAAATACATTCACTAAAATGGTGAGAACAAAATAGAACCGGAATATAAATTATTAACCATTTGAGTGCCATGGGTTATTCGAAAAATCATGTCGAAAAGTACCAAGCGGCAGGATAAGCGCTTCTTTTATTCAAATAAACATAAAATTTATTATTTACAGTGACTACAAAACATATTCGCACGCCACTATATCTTTACATTTAAGTACCACTCAGTTAGATTTAACCATACCAAATTTCTTTTATCATTGAACATAAATGTAGTCACACAAGGCACTATTAAACAATAGAAAATTTACCACAATTAAAACTGGTTAAGCAGTACTTAAATGTAAAGGTACATTGGTGTGTTAGTACTTTTTGTAGCCATTATACATATATCGTACAATTGAGCACGTACACTTTTACAGAATTCAAACGCATCGTCAATTACGCATTGCAGTCCAACGTATGTTGTGCGGCATTCAAACGGTATAATAATATATATATAGAGAAACATAAGCCTAGTAAACCCGTGTTACACACCGACTTGTGCGTCAAGGGGTTAATAAAGAAGAATTGCATTTCCAAGAGAAAAAAACCCATTCGGAAGTTAATAAGGGAATGTTAACTGAAAAGGGGAAATATTCTTCGCAGATGGTAATCCGGTAACCGGAACTGGCTACGCAGAGGCACAGAACAACGGACCAGCCGTGCAAAACGGAACATCCAGTTCGAACTCCAGCGAGAAGTCGAACGATACGTCGCCTGCAGCGAAGGTTCAATCACGCACACGCGTGCCCCCAGGCGGATATTCATCAGGATTGTGGTAAAGCGTGTCCTGGGACAACACCGCAGATCGGCATCCTCCTTTTGGTTCGCGCCGTGGACCCTTCCAGTACTGGAAAATTAAAAAAAAAACAAACGGAACCCATTCCTCATTAGAATTCTTCCAGAGTTTTAGAATAACTACGTTGCTTACTTTGGTTGATAAGGGTAGAAAAGAATTCCTTATGTTTGAGCAAAAAGACTAACGGCGATGGCTTTTGAAAGGAATTGTATTCTTCTCACAAGGAACATCGCTTAAGTGTAAATCGCCGATTCTAATGAAACTTACATATAATATAATTCTTAGAAAAATACTTGACATTACCATCATGCATATGTAGGGGGTAAAATCAACCCTCAAAAGTGGCGGAGTTTCTCGATATTTCGAAAGTGATGGGACCTAGAAAAAAGTTGTTTAAACAAAAATTGCGTACTCTTGAATAATAAATTTAACCTTTTAAACAGTTTTGCAAAATATCAATTTGTCAAAACAATATATTAAAAAATAATTTTGTATCCTTTTTTTATAATTTATTGTTTCATTTTTCTCTATAAGTTTGCCAATTAAAATATAGACCAATATGGAAGATCCGTATATTTAAAAATTTTGGTTTAATCCTTTCAATAAAAGTTAGCGTTAATATAATAGAATCAGCTTCAGTGCGGGACATGACGTTTGCAATACTATTTAACAGGTTAAATTCACTGTTCAAAAGTACCCAATTTTTGTTTAAACAACTGTTCTCTAGATCAAATCCGTTTCAAAATATCGAAAAAAATGTGTTAATTCTTCGCCATTTTTAAGGATTGATTTTATCCCTTAGATAGCAGATAAAAAAAGATACAGGTCAAATATTTTTCTAAAAACCATATTATATATAAATTTCATTAAAATCGGCAATTTACAGTTAATTGGGGGCCCTTGTCAGTCTCTTACAAACAGAATTTGCTTTATCTAGTTGTTTTTAGAAGTTAGATTCATTTTAACGTTGACTCTGTTATATGTGTAGGTACGCTTTGTATTATTGTATCCTCAGTGTTGTATAAAAGAGGGGATTCTTTTTTTTGCATTACAAAAGGGGAAATTTAGAAGATAAAAAAAATTGAAGATCAAATTATTGTAGCAGTGTATGTAGATCATCTAGGTTTCAATCTTTGAGCTAGAAACGGACATTCATGCGCTATATCGTATTAATGGGCGGCTCTGATGCTCGAAGACACCATTTTAAAAGATCTTAAAAGAAGTTGATTTCTGAGGAACTTAAACTTGTACATTTTACATTGTAAGTGTGATCTTTTACTATTCTGTATTCTATATTCCCCCTTTTCCATAAACGTGTCGATCATCGAAGTTGGTTTCTCTATGTGTGATTGATGTTCTTGAATTTCTCTAATCATGTTCCTTCTACGTTTATTTATTTCTACGTCCTTTTTTTTGACTTTACTTTGCGAATGAAGAATTGAATCGATTCTTTTATTCAAGAAAATTAAAGCGCAGAGCACTGGAAGAGTTGACGGCGCTGAAGACACCGGAAAATCATAGAAAGAAAAGAATCCTGCCAAATTCTGAAATACGACTAATCAGAAGAGCGCTAGGAACCTCATGCGTTACACGCTTCTTTGAATAATTGATAGACTGTGTACTATCGATTGGTTTTTTCTTCGGATAAGGAAAAAAATCAGTAAATCGTAACTTGTAATAATTGATGAATAGCGAAAAATTGAGAGAAAAATTAATGCGAACGTCCAGAGAGAGAGAGAGAGAGAGAGAGAAAGAGAGAGAGAGAACGCGCTCGACTCAGTATAATATAATAATAATTATTATAAACCTAGAAAACGTTCGACGAAACCTCGGAATTGTATATTAGAAGTAGGCATATGTTATTCGAAAGAAGAAAAAGGTAATAATATTAATAATAACAATATTAAAGTAATGATAATAATAAAGGTACACCATATATGTAACCCATTAAAAGAAGAAAACAAGGTCAAGTGCTTTCTTAATTTCCGTGCCTTTTTATAATAATCGTATCTAGTTTTTCCCTTCTGCATGAATGCCATTATTCGTGTAACCTTTATAGAGAGAGCACGGTTCCTTTTTTTGTCGATTCTTTTAAGTTTCCTTTTTGATTACTCGATTAAAAAAATTTAAAAAAAAATAAATAAAAAAAGGAAAAAAGACGACCGCTTTTTTGCGCACCGAGATGTATTCATATTTACATCATTGAAGATCGCAAATCTTACTAATAATCGTATTTGTAGCGAGTTACTATACATATGCAAGATATTCCTTAATCGATTTACCAATCGTACATAAACGATTACGATTACTTGAACCTATTTATCGCTGTATCACTTACGGTCCTCTTAAAGACGCAATCCTGTCAAATGGAGTAACCAATAATCATTCATTCTTTCTTCTGTTCTAATATTTTCTCTATCTGCTTCCTTATTTCACGATAATAACGCATAAGGAATTGTATTTATTATTTCACAGTAAGACACTGCTCGTGCACACGATTTATCTTACGTTTGGAATTAGACAAAAGAAACCAAGAAATATTTCTTCGTCGTTTTTGGTGTGAGTAAAAAAAGTTATGCATTGTTTGTATCACATCGTATTCTTGTCTCATAAGTAGCCCTTTTGTACTCTGGCATTAATTAATAAAATTTTGTAAGCAACAATTTTTCCTCGTTTTATTCATCCGGCTGACTCATAGAAAAATATATACCTACCCCTGGCAAAAGGTTTTCGATCAAATACAATAATACGAAACGAACTAAAAACACTAAGGTTTCTGACATGCTAAGTGTTACTACATAAATATAGATGGTAATAGAGAATTTATTATTTATTATATATTTCGGTAAGCGGGATATAATCCAATCATTTAGTGTATATAAAATTTACCCAAAAAAGGGTAGACAAAAGAAAAAGAAATTCATCAGTTAGTACCTAACGCTTAAAGCTACTAAATAAGGAAAATATATCTAAGGTTTCGCAAAAAGTATTTACATTAACTAATGACTACTACGTGCGATATTTCTCTTGACGACTTGTAGACAATGCGAAGCAAAAGTAATCATGAAAGGGAACGTAAAAATAAAAGGAAAGTTCGAAGTAATAATAAAATCTTCACGAGAAATTTCTATTTATAGATTAAGAAAATCTCGTAGTATTAATACAACAGTTCGTCAGAACAATTATATGTAGCCGTAAAAATATTGTCAAATATTAGGTAATGTAAATATTTAGTACAGCATTGTTTATCTTTAAATATTTATATTACAGAGTTGCTTTTTCTAGGAGTTCTGCTGACCAAATAGTCTTTTCTCGCTCTTCCCGTTTTAATAATAAACTTTTGAAAATTATTTCGTGTTAAATCTTTTTAACTTCCCCGTGTGTGCTTTTTTATTTGTATAGTAGAATTGTGTACTTTAAAAACGTTAGTGTTCTTAGTTATCGTCGTGTTATCCTGTTTGACCAAAAACTCTTTAACAGAAGTAGCATTAGAGAAGGTGTAGAAATAATAAAGGATAATTCGCAGTACAATTTATTATCAAAATATAAATATTAATATCAAACAATAATGGCAAATTAAAACGAAACATTAATAATAAATATATAGAATGTCGTACAGAAAAATGTAATAAAAATACTATATAATATGATTAATGCTTATAAATTAAATACACTCATAAATGCTCAATATTCATCCATTCCTTCACATTGCAGCAATTAGGTCCCTTATAGCAGATCCCTTTGCGTTACAAAGAGCGGTAAACAGGTGTTTCTGATTAGTTTCCTGTTCGAGTTTCTTTGAGATCTCATGTGCTCTATTCGTAATCACAAGTGGCACGCCGGCTAATCGCGCAGCGTTGAAACCGTACGATTTCGGACAAGCTCCTTCGCTAAGTTTGTACAAAAAGGTTACTGTTTCTTGAGAAACTTCGTCCTGTTCTTCGTTTTCTACCATACATGCCTATAAGAGAAAATTAATAAAAAGATGGAAGAAGATCAAAGATAACTGAAAAAGACCAAATATTCTTTATACATACCATGTGAGCCAGTGTAATTTTTTTATTATTTTTGTAATCTTCCACCAAGGAATGATAATGCGTTGAGAATAAAGTACGACAGTTTAATTTTGTAAGCGCATCTACAACTGAAGCGGCTATTGCCGTGCCATCGTACGTCGCCGTACCACGACCTATAAATAAAAAATAGAGAACGATAACAAAAATAGATAAACGTATAAAGATAGAATAATAAATGAACATAAATAGTTTTTTTACCCAATTCATCCAACAAAACTAACGAGTACGGTGAAGCGTGCTGCAATATTGCGGCAGTTTCGCTTAACTCTACCAAGAAGGTACTCTGACCAGCCAGAATATCGTCATTAGCTCCCAACCTCGTGAAAATACGATCTACTAATGTTAAGCGACAGGAACTTGCAGGGACGTAACTTCCCTACAAAATACAAAAGTTACATATTTTTCTATCCATGGTTAAAAATATAGTAGACTCCCGATTATCCGGTTCAATTTTAACCGGCCACATTTTTGTTTAGATAAAAATAATTGGCCCAAAGAAAAATGATTGAAACTACGATGAAGTGTACTAAGAGGCAAGCTTATATCGCGATATATCGCTATACAATATAAACAAATTCTCTGCCTAATCGGAAGCGATGCACAATTAGAATTTTAATATATCATACCACAGCTACTCTTTGTCAGCGATCTTAACGATACGATAAAGCGTTGTGCATTATTTAACGATTATATTACATAAATTATATCTACTTTTTATAACTATACGTGTAAAGAATTACTTTTTTTCATTAACAACCGATAAATGATAATTGACATATATTTTCGGTTAAGCGAGAGTCTACTGTACTGCGTGGTAATGCAACAACTTGACAGTACAATTTGAGTCATTATAGTAAGAAGGGCGACTTGACGCATCAACGTAGATTTACCGCCCATATTTGGCCCAGTAAGAATCATGAAAGGAGCAGAGTCTCCAACTGCCAATGCTGTATCATTTGGTATGAAAGTGTCCGAGAGGATGCATGGATGTCTCCCGTCTCGGATATCAATAAATATCTATACCAAAAATGAAGATGTTTCTAGTGCTATTCAACGTACATTTTAACAACTAAAATAATTAATCGTGTTAGATAAAGATATACCTCTCCGTCTGAGCCATCGTTAATTTCTGGTATGCACATATCGCCGCTAAGCGCGTACTCTGCCAAGGAAATTAAAACATCTAAGACAGATAATTTATAAACAGCCATATTCCACATATCATATTTCTCGCTAAATTGTGCAAATATCCTTCTGTTCAAATCCTTCAGTACTCTAGCTTTGTGTTCTTCCGCATTTATCTGTCGACTCAAAATTTCCTGCCAAGATTTAATTTTAATTAATTTTCTCTCTCATTTCTTTTCAACCCTTTGACTGCTATGGATACATATATGCGTTTGGGGATTATATAATACACAAGATATAAATAATTTAATCAATGAAACTAAATAGCAGTTTAATTGCACGTCGTATAATTAATCGATAGCTGAATGAAGAACGCGGAGTGAAACAGTATTCCGTTTACAACGAGCGTTTAAACCTGGAGTGCTCCGCGGTCAAAGGATTAGATATTATAAAAGAAAAGAAAATAAAACCTTTGCTTCGGCTGTATGATAGCGCTTAAATCCTTTCCTTTGCGATTGAAGCTCATAGCCGGAACCAACTTTTTTCACTTGAGATTCCGGAACTTCTATCTGGAAACGCTTCTTATCCGTTCCGAAAAACGAGATTTTCACACCAAAGTGCTGCCTTTGCTTCTCCAGATACCGTTCTGACTCTTTCTTTACCTCGGCGAGCTCTATTAAAACTGAATCATATTCAACGTCGACTCCTTTCTTTGGAACGATACAGCCTACCTTTTTGGCTTCCTCGTGATCGAACGCAGTCTGAGACACACATTGCAGAATTGTATTTTTTGCATAATAGATTTTGCTAAATAAGAACGATATTAATTACCTTGAAGTAATCTAAAGATTCTCTTAACGAAGGAAATTCACCATCCGGTTCCACTTTAGCAGATCGACTTATCAACGGACAATTAAAGTCTAGAAAACAGAATAATTTTCAATTGCACATGCTGTAATTAACAATTACATACAATGTAGGTAGTTGCAGTTACCTTCGAACAAAGCAACAACTTTTAAGACGTCTTCGAATCCACTCAAAGTGGTAATAAAGTCTACAATCTTTTTCTTTGAATATGTTTGACCCTCAAACATAATTGCTCTGCCGTCCGGATGATTATTCAACCTTGCTGAATTTCCTTGAGCATGAATTCTAACAGTATATAATTTTGTGCACATTAAATATCAGTTTTTATAAACCATCTTCTGAAGTAGAAACAATAATTGGAACTTACTTGCTTAATAATCTTTCAAGATCAGGAAGTCCAACTAATATGCTGCGGGCAGTCTGTATTACGTCTGTACGGTCCATTAGTTCTTGTATAGCTTCTTGACGTTCAATTATAACGTTCTTCCGACAAGATGGTCTGCAGATCCACTCGCGTAATAATCTACAATCAAATAAAATTAGAGGCGTGTCGAAACCTAATTTCTAGATTCGCAAAACTCGAATTTCAAAACTTTATGAGGCCTTGAAACCCACAAAACTCTCGAAACTTAAAATTTTCGAAACCCTAAAGAATATCCATTTTATTAGGAACTAAGATTAAATAAAAGATTTAAATTAAGGTTTAATAAAGTATTTATTAAATCTAATGAAATGAAACTTAAACTTAGTTATAATTTAAATAAATCAATAGGCGAAAAAACCTCGTGAAGTAATTATAAATTTTTATTTTTGTAAATTGGTGAAATTGTATCGATTAAAGTAAGTCTAAAACCTATACACAAACTTTATTCGATTATTAATTAAATAAATTCGTATCACGACAATATTCTCATTATTTGTACGAACTATTATTTACCTAAGTTTCAAATTATAAAAGTAGTACAAAATTTCGAGGAATTTCGAGGTTTCGTGTGCCCTACCTAAATAAAATTAATTAAAATAATATAACAGAACCTTTTTATACATCTTAATGATATATATATATATATACCTCTTTCCAAATGCAGTGCAACAGCGATCCAACGTTTTCATGAGAGAACCGTCGCCGAAAATTCTTAAATTGTTAATAGTAATAGAATCTAGAACCTGGTGGTCATAAATGTAAGATTATCTTAATTGTTCGTGTAGTTAAATAGAGTCCGTAACGTATAATTACCATATTATTTGCAAATTTAGAGCCTGTAGATGCCATGTTTGAAGAGTCTGGAGGAATATATGTTCTAAAACGAGCTTGTGCTAATAATTGCTGCTCAAGCAGATAATTTTTAAGCAAGTATACACATCCCCCTAAAGCGTGTACTGCTAATTCTTTATCATCGGCTGGGGTTAAACCTAAACTATCACCTAAATAAAAAATTGAATGTAAAGGATGATCACACGTTTATTTATAATATATACAGGGTGAGTCAATAAGAATTGCTATCTGAAGTAATAAATCTCAATGAAAAGGAGTTCCATAATATCTTAGTAAATTTAAGACATAAAAAGATCAAGATATATTCAACTAGTCCCATCAAATACAATGTAGTTCCTATAGAATATTTATATATGTATGTATTTTTATTAAAACAATAAATGAGGTGTTTCAAATAGCAGTTCTCATTGGCTCAGCCTGTATAATGAAGAAAATGCTTACCTTCATTAAGATATGGTTTCAAGCCTTCAGGCCACCGAAATTCAGAATCTGACTTCTTAAAGTAATCTCCTTCGTGAAGATTCTACGAGTTATAAACAATATTTTATTAAATAAGACAAAGGTTCCTAACATATGTGCATTATTGATATATAGACTACGGATATTTATGCATTTATGAGAAATCTAAATATGCAAAGAATTAAGAATAGACAAGATATCCAAAGTAAAATAAATATTATTTTATTTAGAGAGTTCATCCTTTATTGAGATTCCATTCTTGTAATTCCGTTAATAAAAATAGAAATTGCTAAAGAAATCCGCAGTTTATCGATGTGCTTACTTTCAACGTAGTTGGAGATGACCAGAACTGAGATTCCCGCAAAAGTGGTTCCTTAATACACGTTGCTAAACAGTGGTTTAAAATTTGATGTGTCTTTTGAGACAAATTACCCTTCTCATAAACAACCTGAAATATAACACGTATATTGATCTAATGTAAAACAATATAATCTCAATTCTCCAAATAATAAAAAAATCGGGATCATCCGCCCAGCCCTAATTCAAACGAACACTTACATGAACCGGCGGATAATGAGCAAGCAAAGTTAATATTCTAGAATTGCACTGATCGTCTTCGAATTGACCGAGATAGAAATCTCCGATTGTAGTGTCTAAAAAGCACACTCCATAATGAGATGTTTTTGAACCAGCAGGGCATTTTTCGACCAGTGATAGTAAATAATTAGAATTTGGTGTAGATGCTTCCACATCTTGTGGAGTGTATACCCTTGTACCTTTAGAGCTTATTTGACAAATTTCTCTTTTAACCACTTTATCAAACTTTGTTACTTTAGCCACTGAAAGTAATAAATACAATAAAGTTGTAATTGCAACCACTATAAAGTACATACGATATCTTTTTGATATCTTACTTTTACTACAACGTTGTGCCATCATTTCTGGATTTTCTGTTTGTTCTATTCTAGCTACTTTGTATCCTCTTTCTATAAGACTCGCCGAGAAACGACCATACGCGATTTCAGGAAATCCAGAATGAGCTAATTCTCCTCTCATGTATGTAAGATTGAGTTCATTAACACCAACGACAGCATCCATGTGGTACAATTCGTAAAACTTTCCTAATTTAAAGAAAAGGACACAATCGAAATGTCTACTTTTTAAATCCCACCATTGCCTCATGGCTGGCGTTTGCTGATTCAAAAAATCCGGTGGAACATAAACTGTTTTAGAATCATAGTTTGGATCGCTCTGCAGTTTTCTGTTAAGATCCCGTATTTTATTTGGTTGAAGAAAATCATACTTTAAATGGGGCCAAGATTCCACAACACCATTAGAACCTTGAGTCTGACTTTGTTGCTGTGGCTTTGGATCTTTTTTATCCTAATCAAATTTAAATTGATTAAACACTGTATATATATATGCATTTAGTAGGGTACAACAGTTTAGAATCAAAAGCTTACTTGCTTAACAATCTTCTTTACACCCTTTTGCCCTTTTTTTCCAAAATCATGTGACAACTTTGGTTTTTTCTAAAATATAACTTGTATTAAGTAAACAGTATGCAATTTTTTTAATTATGATTGTTCTTCTTTTACCTCTGGGGTTTCTTCCTCGCTTGCTGTAGGTGGCTCACTTTCACTAGCTCCTTCAGATCCTGAATCAGAATCTTCAGATTCTTCCTCTGGGTCTATGTGAAAATAAAATCAAATATATCTTATCACATATACAGTGGCATGTAAAAATATTAGGTCATTACTCTTATTTGTAATATACTTAAAACATAAAGTTATTTAAGAAATTGTTTGGTCTAATAACAATAATTGATATTAAGACAATGATGATCTGATTTAAACTATTAATGAATATTTATATGTGTTATAGTAATACACAATTATGATGCAAATGTGTTAAAACTAAAAACAAACCAGGTTTAAATTCATCTCCAGAATCATCTCCAGATTCCACATCAGGAATAATTAATCTACGCTTCTTTGGCTCTGGTGTCTTAAATTCTTCCTGGTCTTCTTCTTCATCATAATAATCATCATCATCTTTGAAAATTTTTTTCTTATCCTGAACATTTTTATTCTCTTTTCCTTTGCTTGAAGTTTTGGCTACATACAACATCAAAAGTTACATCACTTATGTAACATTTATTCAATAGTCGCAAAATGTATAATAAATCTATTATAACAAATAATATCCAAAATATACATTAATCTTGCATTTGAGAGCAGATTTGTGCTGTGTTTGCCGAAAATTTATAGAAATCAAATTTTCTATGAAATTTATACGTTGTCTTTAATTATATATTGCGCAGGAATACATGCGGCTAAAAATCACATAAAATATGTCTTTGGTCGCATATTGCATTACTTTATTCATACATGAATTGTTTTCATACGGTACCATTGTTCCTTTGTTCCCTCGGCCTTTTTGGTGTTGTAGGTTTCTCGTCAGATACCGGTTTTTTGTTCGAATCCTTAGGAGTTTTAGGAGAGGAGAAATAATTATACAAAGTATTCACTTTCGGCATAGTGTCATTTACAAATAACAATTACAATCGGAATACAAAATCCACTAATTCTTCTCTCACAACGTACACGTTCTCGTGGATCGTTGGATCAAAATCCCGGCAAAATTTCGGTTTTCCTAAACTCATTTAAAAACACGATTCCATCCGATTTACAAGAATTGAATCTGTTTAACAAAATTAAGATTCTTTTTACAATAATGCATTTCAATTTAAGTAAAATGTATAAAATTTATTTGAATAAATGTTGAGTACAGTAAATTTAGGGAGTCTTAACGATTTCAATAAACAAACATAAGCGCATTTAGTTACAAACTTATTACGTCGATAGCCTGACTATTATACATATAATCCATGGTGAACCACCTGTCAGTTTTCTCTTGGAAGTCCAAAAGATAACAATAGGGAGAGTGTTTTACTATCTTTTCCACTTCGTAATATAGTTCTTTCTGAATTTAGTATATTCATGCAGGTTAATAAATAATTACTTGATTACATGCATTACAAAAGCAACTTACTTAACTTCTTTTACATGTTCCTATTGTTACCATTTCGTTTTTAAGTTTTAAATTTTCAAATGTATTTCAAGATCCCGCCTGAAATGGATCACCATCATGTTTTAATATTTTAGGAGGCTTCTGCAAATAATTTATCTACCTTTTTAACATCGGAAGTTTCGCTGGATACTCTAATACACAATTCATATATGAAAGTGCAAAAATTATTTTCAGAATAAGTAATTAATGAAGTAATGCGCTCTTTGTCGCACATACTCCCAACGTGTGACGTCACTATTAATATCCCCGCTTTCTTACTAGATAGCCGCGAGCGGAACTCCATCAGTTTCGCGCAAACAGTCGGAGGGGTAGGATATTTGTGTTCAGTCGCATAATTTTTCCCGTCTCGTAATATCATTGACTAACATAAGTACAAAATAGACTATCCATTTATAGAAAACATCATAAACTACAAACTGAAATTCGGATTGTGTAAAAAAACAGATTTTTTTACACCGCTTATGATTTAGAATGGTTATTTGAAGAATTATATTTATTTCGCCCATTAAGATTGATAAAGTTACCGCTTCCCGTGTATTAAATATAATTATACGTTTGTTTATATCATAAAAGTAAATGAAATTTGGGTTATAGAAAATTAAATGATAGTAGTCTAATACATCTGAATATATACTTCTATACAAGTTATTATAAATCTAGCTATTATAAATAGATTATATCGGAAATAATTAATTATCGCAATATTTATTTACAATTCCTATAGTTTTAAAAACGCTGTTGTTTTCTCTGTGGCCAGGTGGCCTCCTGTTGATTCTACTGTTATATGGGAATGGACAGTCTATTCTATACTTTGTCAATGATAGAAAGTGATAGAACCATGGACGCATAAATGTAACTGGTGAGATTCCATCTATCTCAGCTATGGTTAATGCATTTTACAAATATTTAGCGGGTAAAATCATTTGCTCGTCAGTGGTAAAATGGTGTGGAACGAAGTAGTGTCAGGATTTGACAGAGAAGAAGAAACCGTAAATTTTGGGAAAAGAATAGTAGCAGAAAATAATGGCTCGTTATACGAAGCTTCTACTATTGCTGCAGTGCATTCTTTCAAAAAGGTATTCAATATTAATTCTATCTTTACCGTAACAAATTTGAGTGCAAGTTTGAAATGTAACGGTTGCAACCTTGATTTCAAATATTTTTATCTGATTGTAACAGTTGTGATTTATGTTTATGTTAAAGAATATAACATTTTATTCCTATTTATACATTATGAATTAAAGTAACATCTTAGTTTTACTATTTATTATATTCTAAATAACAATTCTTATATTAAAACATTTGTAATTTATTACTTCTTGCTGCAGGATAAAAATGTGAGCCTACATTATTTTACATTAAACAAAATTCATTAAAAATAGTTCCAATTATTTTGATATTCATTATAAATAAGGTGTCCTAGGTTTTTTGAGCCAAACTTCATCAGTATATTTTATGGATATCAGTAAGAAAATGTAAAAAGTTATAATAAAAATACAACAAAAAGCTGTATTTACAGTCTAAAGTTGTTAAAAGTATTATAATTAGACTGTGAATTTTTATTTATACATTTATAGGAAATTTAGATAATATGTAAAAAGATACATAATGTAAATGCTTTACAAAGATATAAATAGATAATATTAAAAGTAAATACAACTTATAGTATTTAAAATGTGAAACAACCCCCTGTTTGAATCTGATTTCTTTAATTTTATTTGTAAAAATCCACAGTCTAATTATAATACTCTCAGCAATCCTGAAAGCAATTAATACTTCATACAACCACAAGCTTAATTCCCTTTCAATTTTTGGTATTGTTATTATATTTTAATAAAGCTTTAAACAATCTATCTTTATATAACAATTTTTTCTTACTTACATAAAGTCTGTAACATCCTGTGTACTATGAAATTTTTTATATTTTCCAGGTAGTAGAAAAGCCAAATGTTTCAGCATCTGTGCAATATTCAAGGGTATGCATTGCAATTGATAGTTCAATTGTTGTATTTGAAGATAAAACATGTGAGAAAACATTAGTAACTACCAGTTTTGATTTCTTAATAACAAATTATTGTGTTTCTCCTGATGGTTTCTTTGTGTTCCTTGTATTATCAAATGGATTCTTATATTGCTTTGCAAATTTAATAAAAGGACAAATAATCTTCACAAAGTGAGTTTAAAGTTATCTATCATTTCGTAAAAATATATTTTATAATTGTATTATTTATATAATTATTTACTTCTCATTTGTAGAGAAGTTGCAAAGGATGGAAATGATGTAATATCAATATTTTTACAAGATGAACCTGGTGAATGCACCAGTCTATATCTTGTTATGAAAAATGGAGCTATTTACAAGTAATTATATAAAATTATTATGAAAGACAACTATTATACAATTTAGACTACAGTCAGCTATGTACAAAGTCTATGTACACATTTTAAATTTCAAATATTTACAAATTTTAGCAGGGCTTGAATGAAACTCTTAAAATTTTCAATTAGTTCTAATATAACAGTTATCTTTTTACTTTCAACTTTTTTGTTCTAAGAAAATAGTTATAAATCCACTGAAACTTTTATTACATATATTTACGCAAAACAGAAAACTTTTACTTTTTCAGAAATGGAAAAATTTCCAATTGGACATTAACACTTGTTTTGCTTTGGAAAAGTTAAAGTTCTTTGAAACAAATTTATTCCTCTATATTTATCCTGATTTTAATTCCTCAAATAATGCTAAGTAACAGAAAAATTGCATAAATTTTTATATATTAATTGAAAATATCTGTTAAAAAATAAATGTTTCTTCAGAACTATTATTAATTAAATATAAAATAACTGTTGAGATTGAACTTTTATAACAGAATTAAAGTATTAATGTAAAAAGTTGACTTAAATAGAAAAGAAATAATATAAAAGTTTACCAAATAACTTTTATTTATAAAAGTCTACAGTTTCATTCAATCCTTGGATTTTGGGATAAATTTTGAAATAATAAAAGTAGCATGAAAATTCATGAAATATTAAATCATTGATTACATGAGTAAAATTGCTTTTAAAAGTACATAAGATATGACTTTACTTATGCTAAGTAAATTATAGAATGTTGCAAATATATCACAGAATCCAACAAGTACAATTATAACAATACGTTTTGTATATTTTAATACAGATACCTGGATTTTCGTGAAATCGTATTTTTAGTTCATGTATATTTTACTGTAAACAAATAAGAAAAATATCACTATTTTTTGACAATTTGTTTAGTTTTAATTAATAAATAAATTACCATTCTTAAAACGATGGAAACTTTTGCATATTTGTAAATATTTAGAATTCAAAGGTGTATGCTGATTTTCGTGACTGGCCATTTTTATAATTAGAATTCATATTTTAGAGTGACACAATTTAAATCTAAATTAATCCGATCTGCTGTTATGAATTCCACTGATATTAATGATTTATTAGTGCACAAATTAGGAGCAGAGGTTGATTGTGAACAGATATTTAAAGGATTTTCTTACAATGAGGTATGTTACATTAGTATTTTAGTACTCTTACATGTACAAAATATGTTTTAGTAACTTTATTTTTTATTTTTCAAAATGATTTTTAATGATTTGTTAATATTAACTTGAAATTTGTAGGTAACGTATGCTACTGCAGGTATGATAGGTACAGAAATGTCTATAGCTATGTTATGCCCTAATATGATATTCATGTGGCCCAGTGAGCAATGTAATAATTTTAATACACCAGATTGTAGCTACACTAAAGTAAAATTTTTTAGAAATCACATGTAAGCCTTTATGCAATTTTTAAACACTAAAATCAGTTTAATTAATGCTATTCTTTGACATAACTCTTGTTAACAATAGATACTGGTTTTGATCATTCTAGAGCAATGCTATGTTTACGGAAAGATAGTATGTTAAGCATGATATGTCCTCAAACCTTACTTGGTATAAAGGTGTACTCTAAACCTGTATCAGATTTTACAATTATTGAGAATAATGATAATAGTTCATGTGAGATTCTTGTATTGACACCTCATACTGATCGTATTACGCGTACTTTGCACGTTTTCTCATTCCCAGGTATAAAACACACTACTTTTATGTATATAAATTTTATTAGGTGTTATTACAAATTAATTCGGAGGCTTTATTTTTAAACTCTTGGCATCTTTATAATTCGAAATTGCTATTTTTTTACTTTTGAAACGACGAATTTGCCTGATAAATGTAAAAACGCTGAAACTTTGAAATACTAAAACTGCATTTGATTTTTCGTGAATGAATATTCAATTTTATGAAATTCTGAAAGATCGGAATTAATTTGTACACCTAATATATACTTTTTCATTGGTATTCAATTGTTCCACTTTATTCAGATTTTCAAGAAAAGTTTCAAATAACTGTACCAATTATGACATATCTTGTTGAACTTATGGATCCTTGTGATGAAATAATTTTATATCTGGAAGGAGTTAATGATTTTAATAACGACCCTGGATTTATAAATACTGTTAGAGTTAAAACTGTATCAGAAAGTATGCCTAAATATCAGTTACAACGTCTGATAAGGAAAGAACAATTTGATGCAGCTGAAATTTTTGCAAGCAAGTTTGATTTATCTAAAGAACCTATTTATTGTGCAAAAGTAGCACTGATTTTGTCACAACATGGTCCCTGGACAGTAAAAAGCGCCGATCCTATTGAATTAGATGTGCTTCTTAATATATTTGATAAAATAGAAAATGTGCAATACGTGGTAGAATGTTGTAGCAAAGCGCTTATACCTAATTACAAACAAATGCGAAAGATCCATTTATACGCACGTTCAAGAGTATTAAAAAACGCTGCTGTGAGTAATATTTAAATAGAAACATTTGTATTGATTTTTCTATGTTTGTATTAACAGTATCTATATTATTGATTTTAGAAAGATGATAAATGTTTAAATCTTCTCTCTTTGAGCAATGATATATTACATAAGCTGGAAACGTTTCATATGATTTGGGGATACAAGCAAAATTTAGAGTATTACGATAACGATACTATGAAAGAATGGATCAGATTTTCACGTGCAAATTTTATAGAAGAGTACAAACGATATTTGAGCTTGGTAAAGTGCAAGAAAACTTTAATTCTTACATTGTAAACTGAGATCAAATTGACCTCAGCGTTTGTTATACAGAACCATATACTTTTCGGTTTTCACTTCGTATAATTGGAGAAATGATATACCTAAATAAATTGTTACTCAACTTTTCTTTTTCATCCTCAATCTAGAATGTTTGAACATGCCATCAGAATTTTTTCAAATTTTTTCACGGACTTTTACCCATTCAAAAACTCATGAGATCAATACGATCCTTGTTACAGTATCAGGTGAATTAAAAATATGTTTACAGTGTAAGAGTTAAAATAACTTTATTATAGG
Source organism: Eucera pruinosa (assembly GCA_028830335.1). NCBI lineage: Eukaryota > Metazoa > Arthropoda > Insecta > Hymenoptera > Apidae > Eucera > Eucera pruinosa. Next base: position 9,627,047 of record JAMYCR010000005.1, read on the forward strand.
GAGAAATGGAAGCTGCTACTTTAATTTGGATGAGACATCTTCCAAACATAGTAAAACATGTATCTATGGAAACTGTCAAGGATATATTTGCGATACTTCCTGAGAAAATATCCCCGTCTGCCCTTTGGCCATGGTTATCACATTTTATTCCCTCTTTGTTATCATTGATTCCCAGCGCAATGTGTGAAATTGTACTCTGGGCTGGCAAAAAAATTAAATCATTCGAACAATCTCATTGCTCAGAATGGCCTCAGATTGGAATTGACTTTACAAAAAAGTTTATAGAATTATTAAAATTCGAAGAAGGTCACCAGTCCTTATATTTTCAGCAAGAATGTCTGAACAAAGACTCTAATTTAAAACAGCTTGTCTTTTTAATACAAGCTATATCTGATATTCAAAAGTTGAAAGTTCATCATAGGTAATATTATAATCTTTTGGATCTTTTATTAATTCAAAAAATATTAGGTGTGCTAATGAATAATCCACTTCTTTCGTTTAATGTAACACTTATTTTGAGCAAAATTAGGTACCTGATCTTACATATAATTGCTGTTATTTGCTACATTTTTCGGGCAAGTTATAAATTCCTATTCGGGTGTAGAAACTTATTCTTTTAATAAAATAAATTCATGAACCCATTTAAAAATAGTGGATTACTTATTAATACAATTAATATATGTGTGCAGATAATAAAAAATGAATATTGTAGATTAAAAATATCTCTTGATTCGTATATTGGAGATCCTGTGGAAGTGTCGCATATGTTACTCGATAAAGTACATGCGACTGTAATTCCAGAATTTGTAAATACGTTTTTAAAGCAATACATGATGAATAATTTTTTGCAAAATGATTATGTTTTTTCGTCGTATATACAGGTATGTTTCAATTAAAATAAGTCAAGGATTAGCATTGGATATTGTGATAAGGATATTAAAGCATTTGTTAAAATTATATTTTTATAGAAAACTTTAAGGAATTCTAAAAGTTGGTGGTCAGGCGAAGAAGCTCCATGGGAGATAAAAGTTGTTGTTATCATTGATTTAATTCAAAATATAGAGGTACATCCGCGAAATTAGAAAGGTTTGGATGTTAAATTGGAATGTAATATAATTTAGATAATCTTATCTATGATTACAGACTAAATTACAACAAGTATTAGAAATATTAAAAAGAGCTTCGGTTCCATGGAGTTCAACTATTAAAACTTTAGCGGAAACAAGTAGCAATTTCGATCATATTTTAACAAATCAAATTAGAATAGAATGCAATTGTGTTCCGATTAAACTTGTCTTAAAGAAATATGGATATGAACGCATTGGTATAAATAATGTCAGTAATATTTCGTAATTTGTTATAAATTTTATAACCCAACTGGTTTATAAACATTTAAACACTTTTTTTGCAGAAATTAATACATCGTATAATAAAAGAAAATCAGGATAGCATGATTTCAGACATTCAACAAATTACTAAAAACGACCTATTATTGAGGAAAAAAGCATTTTCCCGTTGTACGAATTATTATTTATCTAGGGGGTAAAGTACTTTACATAATTATTTATAGACGCATATTACAGTGGTTCTTTTAAATTAATTAAGAAGAAAAATATAATCTTGTAGGAATTTCGAAAACGTAATGAAGATATTAAACTCTTTAGAAAACGATGTTTTATTCTATTGTTGTATACAAATTGTTAACTATGTAACAACTAGTTTAACATTAAAGGTACTTTAAAGTATTATAAATTTTAAGAAACAACTTGGGCATTTTTCATAATTGTGAATACGTCATTTATATTTGTTATGTAGACTATACCTGAATCCCTTACATATTACATTGAGATGTTGGGTTGGGTAAAATTACAATTAGAAAAGCTTTCAAGAGAATGTACAACCCAATTATATCATTGCAACGATGTTATCAGTAGTGTGGATGAAATAAAATCAATGTATTTGTTGAAGAAAGTGTTCGAAATTGATGTTACACAGGGAGAATATCAAATTAAAAAAGAGCAAATATTACAAAATTATATTGAAAGACTAAAAGATGGTATGGAATAATTGTTCACTTTATCATAATGTAATAGTTATTTATATTATTAAGTTTTACATATAATATTTCAGCGGATTTGGAGAAGGATGAAAATTTATGTATCATGTACAAAAAATGTATTAAAGTTGCAGACTTGCTCAAGTTACAGAGAATTGATGTTATATACTCATTATTGAAATATACAAAGAATGTAGATTTTTTAAATTATTTCACTGGGTAAATGAATCGTTTGCATACAAAATACAAATGATTGCAATGTAACATCTGGCTAATTAATATTTAAAAATTAATACTTAGGCATGAAGAAGGACAATTAACTTTAACGGCAGATGAATGCAAATATGTGTACAAAATATGCTTATTAGTAATGGAACATGCTAAAAAAGGTGCAGATGTTGCAGTTGCCATCCAGAATTTAAGTTCTGCTGCGTTATGTGCATGTTCAAATGGTATGGGTACAATTTAATTACTGTACTGTTAAGTTTTAATTGTATTTCATAATTTGTATATACATTTTTTAGACGAATTGCAGTCTATGTTATTATTATTTAATTGGGCAAATTTGTATCGACAATGCTCCAATAAAAATCTTAGTAGTAACTCAAATTCAGTGGATATAAAGCACGATGAAATACCAAGAACAGGCTGGAAGTTATATACAATATATAAGGATCTAACAATTACGGCAGATGTCTTTTTACTACCTTTATTTAGAGATGTAATTTCTGTTCAAAACTTTTATATGAGAAAATCAAAATTAGGTAAAACAAAATTCATTACTGTTAGTAATTCTATTACATATATGAGGCGTTTAGGATAGTAATGGCAAATTCAACATTTTTTAAAATATTTTGTACTTTATTAAATTGATTTATGGCATTTAGCGCATATTTCTGTTAGGAAAAACTTAATATTTATATGAAAAAGGAGGACAAAGTCTACAAGTTAAACTTAAGTTTTTGTAGACACAAATTCTTAGAGCGTTTATGCTGCTGGTAAAAAACGTTTTTCTCGTAACACGTATTTGTTATGTTCGCCCTTACTATCTTCAACCCCTCATATGTACGTCATTTTTTTATTTTACTTGATAGGTTCTTTCTTTTATAGATTCGCAATGTGTAACAGCTGACGAAGTTGTTCAAAATTGCAATTCGGTAATTAATATATGTGTAACATAATTACACATATCTTATTTATTATTATAAATTAAGTAATTCTATAATATTTTAGTCAAATGCAGAAGAACCTTTGAAGGAAATGCTTGATAAAATGAAGAAATTAAAAGTGGAACATAACGATTATTCTTTATCACAAATTCTCAAGACTTTGTATTTTAGTTCGTACATTATGTCACATACAAGTGACACTTTATTGATAGAAATGAAATTAGTGTATTTTCACATTTTAACAACATTGTTAAAAAAACTCATCAGTAGTCGAACGTTTGATCTTCAACTTAGTTTATCTTGCTTATTTATACTACCTGATTCCGAAGCAAGTAAATGGATCTCCGCTACTTACAAAGCGTAAGTATTTTAAATAACGTTATGCAAATAATATATTTACGTAAAAATATATTTTGTAGATTTCAATCTGATTGTACTCGACATTTGAGGATAACAATACTGGGGTATGAATATTTTCTTCTAACAAAAAATGAATCATCTTTGCAAATATTTGACAATAACAAAATGTTGCATTGTTGGGCACAAAAATTATCTGGATATTCAGTTTCGTACAAAGGTTTAAATTAATTTGGTATTCTCACTAATTTTTTATTGTATCGAGTATTTAAAATACCGATTGATAAAAAAATGTTTGTAGAAATCTTAATAAGCGACGCTACAACTAAAAGAGAAGTGTTGCAACGTATTATGAGTTATAACGATGATATGATTCCCTTATTTCACGCGTTTTGCTTCGATTTTGGTTTTGATATTCAAGATTGTCTGTTGCTTTATTTCCAAATTGTAATAAAAACGTGGAATCCGAAATTAAATATAAAAAACTACAATGGTAAAAAAGGTAAAAAGCCATGAGGAAATTAAACTTCTAATATTTATATATTAAATATTAATTCAAACTATTATGTTATTAGAATTACATATCAATGAAGACGAAGTACACGAATTGAGGAGAAAATGCGGTGGTATCGTTGCTCATATTCCAGATAAAGTTGCCGTAAAAAACTGTATCACAACTATTTTCTCACAAGTAAGAAAGTTGTACAATAATTGTACTATTGTTATAATAAATATTAATATGCTCAGCATTATATATTTATTGTTCTAGATAAATTTTTATCATTATGAAATATTTATAATTCTTATGGATCTAATAGAAGATAAAAATATTAAACATAGAAATTTTTTTTGTTTTCTACAAAATTACACTCGCAATAGGTAAATATACTTTTACCATGATTTAGTTAACCCTTTCACTGTTAAGCCCGTACGTAGTACGGATATTCCTAAAAGTATAAATTGTTAATCCAGCAATGGTACACGGTCAACGGGATATTTTTAGATCTAAAAAATGAAACTATTTTCAAAGGTGATTATGTTTCCTTGTTTGTAATGATCATATATAGGATCTGTAAACTTCTTTTCTAAATTTGGCATCATTTAGAACAGTCTGCCATTGCATTTTATCGTCATTCTAATGAACAGTGAAAGGGTTAAATATACATTTATTAAACTATGACGCGAACTTATTTAATTAGGGTACAAATTGTATCGTTTTTAGTCAGCCTACGCAAATAGAATGTGATGCATGGATGCATCTTAATCCAGGATATACGTCTTTACCGCCTATAGCAGAGTGGCGATTACCGTTCTTGCCTAAAGTGGAATTATGGAAGCTTATAAGTAAAATATCTCCATTACATATTATTTATTATGCTTTAATAAATAGTTATTAAAGTATAATTATTGAAGTATCAATTTACTTTCAGCTCCTGAATTAAATTTAAAGAGTTACGAAAAGTGGCTAGATATCGCTCCCATTCTTAAATTGCAATCTCATATTATATGCACTTTAGCCATAAAAGGAGAAGTAATACATGCTTGGGGAAACAAACTCAAAATGAGTGAATGGTCTCTTTACCCAAAAAATAGTACTTTGTTAAGTGATATAAAGAAATGTATAGAAAAATTAACTGGCCCTGACTCATTATATTATGGCACAGCAGCACTATATTATGTTGTGAATCATACACCACCTGGTATTTGATAAATTATCAAAAATTATATTTTACTAAAAGTATGTCTAAAAGTAGAGATTTCTGTTACGCGTGTAATATAATTACACGGGTATATTTCTTACTTATAGATTTATACATGTGTGTCTAGAGAACCTAGTTTCAAACATGTACACAAATATTAACCAGTTAGCTGCGATTGACGAGTATACTCGTCGTGGAGAAATGGCAATACTTTGTGTTATGTTGAGTATACTCGTCGTGTACAAAAAGTAATTACCATTGGCTATTTAAATTATAATTTTAGTGAAAACTAAAATATATTCGTGATACATTTAGGTGCACATTTTGAAAAGGGATCAACACAGCTAACTGATTAAAATATTTGTGCCTTACGTACAATTCGCACGATCTTGAAATTACAAACTTGTTGAGTTAGGTGTACACGTTTGAAACCGAGATCTCTAACAGACACGTGTATTCGTGTAATCAAATTACACGGATTTTTAATCTTTTAATACACGTTACACGCATATTTTAATACACGTTTGCGACCGGGAATCCTACTTTTAGCGTCTAAGAAAAAGCAATCGTGTTTTTAATAGGAGCTGATCAAGTGGCAGCAGTTGAAGAATGTTACAAATATGCTCAGCTATCGGCTCAGAAATCTACTACATTCGAAGAAGGAATGCTAGAGGTACAGTTTCTCTTTTGTCTTATGAACTGTTTGAAACATAATGATTTAATTTTTGTGAATGGCTTTGCTTCAGAAAATAAAATTTAAATATTTGCGCTTTACATCAGAACATATTTTACATACACACGGCTTAGGAAATAACAATTACTTATCATTAATTGGAAATCCGAATAAATTAATCCGTGAACTGTATGCAGATGAAAGTATACCTCAAAGATATCGCTGTGTTATTGACCATAGACCAGATATAAATTCTGCAGTTAATTCTATCTGTCAATTATTCTCTATTAATTTGGTAAAACTACGGATGGAATTATTGCACGAATGGTTGCAACCAGATGTTAAGGACATCAAATTCAATCAAAGTGTAACAGAAACATTTACAGTGATCACAAACTTGGAATCGAACTTAAATTGCGATGATAATTTATTGAGGTATATCACAACATGCATAGTTAGATCATTCTAGTTTCTTATATATTATATAAAACACAGATAATACTTTTCTAGAGCATGTTATATTTTGGAACACGGAGATCTCGAATTATCAGCCAACTTTCTTATAAATATTGGCTTTGGCGAGGGAAGCGAAGATTATAGTCTTGAAGCACGTTATAGAGCTCTTCACGTATTACAAACTATAGTTGACACTGCCAAATTAGAGGATCTAACTAAACGCGATTGCAAAACAATAAGGTAAATATTAATTCATGATTAGACTGCAGGTTTTTATGCATTTATAGGAAAATTAAATAGATGAAAAGTACAGAATATATGCAGTGTATCAAAATATATGAAATTACTCTCTATTTAGCATCCACTCCATTATTTTCGTTTATAAAGAAATGAATTTGTATAGAAATCTACAGTCTATTCATGATTATCTTGATTTTTAATTATTTAACTTTTTGTACTTATTTTATTTAATACACTTGAATAATTGTATTTCAGAAAATACATGAAATCGTTGAAATATATAAGTAAACTGGATTTGCTAGGAATAGGCTACAGTATACGTGCATTTGAAACATGTTCCAAGCCTGAACTTGTACAAATTTTATGGAAAACACAAAGTTATTCGCCACAAGCACTTGTTGTCATTGCACAACTTTGCATAGACTTTGAAATATATGATTATTCCCTATGGGATCAAAATTTAACTAAACTATCCAAATTGTTAATGGTAAATAACTTGTACCTTTAAAACATATAAATTACGGATCGGTCCAAACCTAATTTATAGATTCGTGAAACTCGAATACGAAGCTTTTGAAATTCTCAAAACCCCCAAAACTCGAAACTTTCGAAACTTTAGAAATTTTGTTTAGGAAATTGAAGTACTTATTGGATAATATTAAACGAAACTGCAGTGTAGCCATAATTTACATAAACGGATAAGAGAAATAACTTCATAATTATCGAAATAATTATTCAGTTTTATGTTTTATTTTATCTCAGAATAAGCGACGGTAATGAATTGGTGAAATTGAATCAATTAAAATGGGTTTAGAATCTAAACGCGCACCCAATTAGATTATTAGTTAAATAAATTGATACTATGACAATATCCTCGTTTTTTATATAAATTATTATTTACATAGGTTTCGAGGGTTTCAAATCATAAAATTAGCTTGAAGCTTTGAGTTCTCAAAACTAAAAACTTTTTTATTTCCGATGAATTTCGAGGTTTCGGAATTTCTCATCCCTAGTATAAGTAATACAATATTCTACATGTTTTCTTTTTTACATTTTTAGATTAATGAATTAAAAGGAATCTTATTGCAAGTACGAAATATAGGCGTGATTATAAATTCTAATGGATATCTATTAGGGTGGGAAGTAGTCATTTCAGAACCATTCAGAAAAATGGACACGTATCCGACTTCTGAACAAATTGAGAACTGTATCGAAACTTTACAACTTTTATATTCGTGTCCGATTATACATATGTTGAATTTCAATGAAATTGTAAAGTACTGCTTTCGGTGCCGGCAACCACATCTGGCACTTGCACTTTTACCATTTTTAAACGATGATGATACAAATGTTGTCTTGGAAGTAAGTGTTTTATATTTTATTTGATTGAAAGCTCAGTATTAAACTTTGTATTATTTCTTTTACCATTTTATAGAAAATTAAACATGCCACTGAAATTGCAAAGATATTAGAAGATTTGAATAATTTACTCTCAAATGGAATACTTTGTGTAGATTATGTAAGTACATTTAACATTGATGTTCGTTTTATTTTTTGATTATACAGGATGTTCCAGTAATGGTGGTGCAACCGTGCAGTTAGTGATTCCCCATGAAAAAATAAGTCGAAAGTGCGGTATCAAATTTTCTCACGTGATGATTCGTTTTTAAGAAAATTGAATTTGAAAATTTATTAAGTATACATGTATTAATTGTAAGTTTTCTTGTTTCCTGTTTCTTCCTGTGTTTATGCTATTTATGAACGTAGATAATATTGTCTGCTCTCTATCAATGGTATTATAGAATCACTCTTGCTATGAGTATTGTGTGTGAGAGAAAGAAAGAAGTCCGACAATTAAAAATTTACAATTAGTACACATGTACTTAACAAATTTTCAAGTTCAATTTTTTCATAAACAAAGCGTTGTACAAAAAAAATGTATTCTGTACTTTCGACTTATTTTTTCATGAGGAATTACCGTCTACACGATTTTACCACCATTACCAGAACAACACACTATATCCAATACATCGTTTCTTTAAATAAATTTATACTTTTTCAGTGTAACAAAATTATAAAAAGTATACCAATATGAACAAACATCTGACAAGGTACGAATAATAATTATTTTATACAGTACTATTTAATAAGTGTCTATAATAACGTATTTTTGTATTTGATTGTTGTATCATTAAAAATCATTTTTAAACCCCATTCTAACTTGGACTTTACACATTTTATTCACATAAGAACTCATTTTATACATGTTATTTGTGTATAAATTTTATATACTCACTGCTGATATAATTTCAGTCATTTTGTTTCCAAGTTTCTTTATAGTTCTCAACTAATAAAGATTTATTTTGAATTATTTTTACTTTAATAGTTTCTTTTACTGGATCTGGGACTGCTGATAGTAGTACACATCGATTTATTATGAGAAGATCAGAATTTGTAGGACTTCGACCTTGAATATGATCTAATTCATCTCCAACTTTGACCTATATAATTAACATATTATGTATTTCTATTTCAATATATGAAATTTTTAGTTTCAATATAAAAAATTCTTACAAATATACTTTTTTTTAAACATTTCTGTCCATTTAGGCATAAATTACCCTTGTAAAATTCTTTATCTAGTTTACTGGAAAACAATTATTTACATTAAGTTTGAATTGCATATCAATTTAGTGCAATATTAAAAATACAATAGTTTTCATTTAACCCTTCTTCAGATTACAGGGGCAACAAAGGCCCACAACATTTTAAATTAAGCATACCTTAGAAGGTGTTAATATAATTACTTAAAAATTTATGTAGTCTTCTATTATCTCATCAAACTCTTAATGCTGCAAGGCTATTAGTGTGCACTTATTAGCTTGGTGGTAGGATTAAAAAGAAAGCTGAACTATGGAACCAAAATTCGAAATCTAAAGAAGGGTTAATTATAAGTTCTATAAATTCAATTAGTTTTATATTTGACGATTTTGTAAATATATGTTTCGATATTTCATATCTCTTTAATTAAAAATTGGTAGACAATAGTATTAACATACGCGCGTGATATTTCAAATGCAGTTTTAGCTATAACATCCATTCGAAGGGAAGGTACCGCAATTCTAATCATTTTCGATTTTTCTGTATTTAAATAATCATCAACATCGACATCATCATCATCATCATCCTTATCCTCAACCTCATCCGCTTCCTCATCATACTTGCTCTGAATGTACACACAACAAATAAAAACAGAACATTGTAGTAAACTCAAAAACTTAATTCAGATCACTTTACTTTGCATGTAATATAAAAATAATAAAGACATTATCTTACTTGCTTTGAAACCTTTCCTTTGCTTTTGAACCTTTTGAATATTATGGAATTGAGGTTTTGTTGTGGATATGAAGAATTTATGCATAAACTACACCGATTACAATTAAGTTTTGCCGTATTTTTTAATACGTAAAATGTTTGCATATTTGTGCATATTGTTCTTCTAACAATATTAAAAATTGTCCTATGTAACATTCTTTAGAATAGTGCGTTAAGATTAAAGGTTACGTATACTTATAACGATATACTGATAGGAACTAAACGAACTATTTGACAGATTATATATGATATTTTTATTATATTTTTAATGTACGTCTTTGTTATTAGAAATAAAATGTTGTATTGCATATTAAATAAATTTCAAACATTTATATATATTTGTAATTTACTTGTAATAAAAATATCTAAGCATTTTTGTTATTATTTCTATTAAAAGAACATGTGTTACGCATAAATTAATCAATAATATACATTACATAAATTCAAGGATTCTGCTTTTATTTACTTTTTTTTGCGAAATATTTTGTATACTTTAAAAATAAGAACACATTATTCGACTTCTGTTTTATTTTATTCCATTTTTGTTTGATACATTTCCAGAGATAAGGTTCTTAATCGAAATTAAATGTTTCTCTTTGTGTATTTTATTTTACGAAATTCTTTTTAAAATATACATAAATAATAATAAATGCTTCCCAGTGGATTGTAGAACATGCATTTATAGTTATATTTTGATAACATTGCAATTTGAATTTTTCATAAGAAAATAGGATAGTTAAAATTATAATTTTTAAATTTTATCTTTGATATTTACCCCTGTATGGACAGCAAAAGAGTTCACTTATGGAAATACAATAAACATTAATTATTTTATTAATAAAAGTTAAAGTTGTTACATGATATAATAATATAGTTAATATAGATTTTATTAAGCATAATTATTTATGATCATGAAATAAAAACAAGACGTTATTTGTATTGACATAATGCTCTCCTGTGCTGCTTTATTAGTACAGAAATTAGTGATTTTACAGAAATTTTAAGAAAATAGATAAATGTTATGTTTATAAGTTACTGACGATTAAATTTACTTAGTACATGTACATACATTTGTATTCTAATGCTTTCTTATCCTCTTTGTTTTGGATTATTCTGTTTCACTTAAATTGACAATATCTTAAATTAGATCAATACTTTCATGTCCTTTATTTTATCATTTCAGTTTGATTGTTTCCATTTTTTTAATAAAAATGTTTATTGATTAGACGTGATTGGAATATAAATTTCAATAAAACACTTCATATACAAATAAAATCAGAATCTTGGTGACTAGAATATTTTTACACTTCATACATCCATTCTTTGTATACTTATATGCAATAATACGTAATAAAGATTATAAGCATTACATTAAAAGTAACATTCAACTTTGGTTCGTAGCATCCATTACTGTTACTTTTTTGTTTAAAAAAGGGGAAAGTCCATATTAAATACTTTTCATTAAATGCACAAGTTGTAAGTAGTGTACTTCATCTTACAAGTATGCAAAAATTTGCAGTTATATTATTACTACAAATATTTATCAACTTTGTTCCTATTTACTAAAAGAGAAATATATGTACATATTAAAAATCATTTAATTCGCACATATTAGCTGCCTGAATTGAACTTTTCTTTTCACTTAAAATAAAACTATAGTTAATTATTATTACAGTATATATCAGTTTGTAGCATACAAGAAAAATTTCAGGTATAAATAGTAAATTTTCGAGTAATAGAATAAATTTTTTTATTTACATTTTAATACTGCAAAAAAGTTCTTCGTATTAATCTTAAAAATTAAATACCATTTAAATACTATTTTAAAAGATTGTGCTTTGTTTTGTCCTTATTCTCAATTAATTTGTGTTTAATAACTTTATCATTGATAATAATAATTGTAAAATAAATGCACTACTTACAATAAATGCAACATTCACGTACAATTATTATATAACACTCTTAGTACCTGATCAATGTATATAATAAATGTATTATTTATGTACGTATGTACATAATATAAAAGATTTTTAGGCTTAAACCTGTTATAAAACAATAATGATGATGGTCTGAATTGTGCTTTTTTTAGAATATCAGAAATACAATTCTTTTACACAGGAACTACAAATGTATTGTACGTTCTTAACTAAAGCACGATTTATAAAGTAGTCTGTAGCAAAAGATATCGAAATAAATTTGTTGTTGAAGATCATAGCAAATATAATAAAGTGTAAAAAGCTTACTGCAAACATTTTACGACATACTCTATACTTCAATCACGCGACTGTTTTCTTTAATAATGGATTGTGTACATACTGAAATACATCAAGAAAGAAACCAAGGAAAAAATGTTATCATTTTAAGTTGGTTTGATTGAAATTTAGAGCATGGTACTACTATGCTACAGTATGTACACTTAGCAAGCATTAATATGCCTCATTCTTAGTACATCCTCACTTACAGTAGGATTTTACTTTTTGTTTTTTAAATATGATGACGTATCTTTAATTCGTTCAAAATTCACATTGAATACAAATACAAACAAAGTATGATATTATTCGATATTCGTTTTTATAAATTTGAAAGCATATGGCACGCATGTCCTATCATTCTATATTCTAAGCTTTCTTCCAAATATAAAAAATAGCATGTTCACAAGTGGTGGAATATTTGTTAGTCATCATCACACTATTTTTCTTCTTTTTTTTTTTATTGAGTTCATTTATAGAGAGCATGTAATATTTATCAAAATAATATTTTAACATTATAGATTAATGTAAACGAAGTATGTTACAGTATAGTAATGAGGAAAAAATCCACGATAATAAATTAAATGTACGTATGGATGTGTAAATAATTTCACGCATCAAAGCAGAAAAAGAATGTTTGTTCTGTACAATATACGTTCGTTATTGTAAAACGTATTACTAACTCTTTTTTTAAATGTAAAAAATTGATATAAATGAATTTTATAAAAATAATAATGGAAGCTTCAGAATGTCATGGTCACCTCTTTAAAATAAATTGTGCTATGTTCTTCATATTATAGGCATACTTTGCACCATATGTTTTGTCACTGGTATTATATTTTCTTACATAATTCAATATATATTTTGATTATCTTTTTCACAATGCACTCCTCAGTTTTTATGAAAAATAATTTAGAGCCTTTAAATGTTAGCAGATTGCACCTGTGCAACAATCTGTAAAATTGTATCTGCCACATGCAACAACAGAAATACAATTTCAAAGGTGTTCTCAAAAGTGTTTCAAGTAGTTTTGTAATAGATTCTTTTTATAGTCAGATTACTCAGTATGTAATCAAAATAAATACCAATACACTCATGATACGCTACAGCATGTTTTGCATTATGTAGTCATAAGAAAAATGTTCAAATTCTAGACAATAAAGTGTGCCATATAAAGCTATTAAATTTGTTATGCACAAAATGTGTATGAATATTTGTTGGCAGTATTTTATACATAATATACTTTCCTATTGGAGTATAAAGAAATATTACGATTACAACATTTATAAAAAATTTTAAGATAAATACAAAATATTTCTTATTACGAGATTCTTCAATTCCTTCAAGTTTTTTTTTCTTTTTAATTCTCTACTATGAAATTGTAATAAAATACGTACATATATTGTCTAGAACTGACATAAAAACTGTTCGCGTCACCGATTTGATTTTTTTCTTCGTTGCTATGGCACTGTCTGTTTAAATAATTCTATAATGCTATTTTACATTTTATAAAAATTGTTAGTATATTGATTGTTATACCTATCATATGTGTATACTAAATGAATGTTCTTTTTACTATCATAGGTATAAAAATTTAGAAATCTGGCAGCTCTCGTGATCAAACTTTTAATATTTGATATTTAATGATTTTGCAATACATTAGTTCTCTTTCAACGTTAATTAAATTATGTAAAAAAAAATTATTATTTTACGAAAATAAAAAATAATGGCAGGTAATAAAATATATTAACCTTTGACTAGTATATTAGTATATAAAATGATGTTTTGGAACCGCTATTTCAGACACATGTAAATTTGCAATTATTTTTAGTCCATTAAATGCTGTAAGTACTGGTAAAAATTAAAATGGTACCATACTTTTTTTGTTTTTCCTTTTTCGGTTTCTAGCCTTACAGTTGTAAATTGTACTTCATTTATGATACAGTAAATTACAGCTGCCAGAGGAATTCATTAAAATGCATACATTGCTACCTTCCTTTCAGAAAATTCATAGTTTGTTCCTTTTGTTTGTGAGAAAATTAATTTCAGTCTGTATATATGGTTTTACCTACATTGAATCTTGATTATTTACTGTTTATAACATAATGCATCTTCTCTGTCTGCGTTTTTGGGGTTCAGGTCTTAAAACAGCACGAACAGCTTCATCGAACACTTGTTTTAGACCACGTTGTGTAAGTGCAGAACATTCCATATATTTCACTGCACGAATCTGTAAATTATATTTGAAATTAGATATCATTTAGATAATTATAAGAATATATCTACATATGTCTAACATTACAAAGTAAATTTTATTCCCACCTTGTTTGCCAGCTTTTGTCCTTGTTCACGTTTTATAGCACTAAGACCTTGTTCAGCTAAGGCAGTAAGTGTTTCGCGATCATCTCGTAAGTCTATTTTAGTTCCAACAAGTATCATTGGGGCATCTGGGCAGTGATGTTTGATCTCTGGGTACCATTTACTGGTAACATTTTCAAAGGATGAAGGACTTGTTACTGAGAAACAAATCAGAAAGACATCAGTCTGTGGATATGAAAGTGGACGAAGTCTGTCATAATCTTCTTGTCCTGCTGTATCCCAAAGGCCTAGACTAACAGGAATCCCATCCACAACCATAGGTGCTGAATAATTATCAAACCTGCACAAAATAAACAAATTTGTGTTTAAAGAATTAAATACTGAATAAGAATGTTAGATATAAAAAGAAATATAATTATTTTTATTGTTTATCTTAAATAATGTTCCAAGTATTTAGCTTATTTAGCACTAGAGCTACCAACATTTAAGATATATTTATATCAAAGAAATTAAAGGAATAGATATTTAAAGAAGTATATAATGCAATGAATATAAACCTCTATTCATTTCCTTTATATAAAATCACAGCAAATCTGCAAAAATGCATCATAGTAAATTTATACTATTTTCATGAGAAATTGCAAACAAGTCATTTTGACCTCTTTGGTAGTTCTAATATTAAAAACTACACAAGTGAAATTTGAAAAGACTTTAAAATTTAAGGGGTGCATAAAAATATAAGTAAAAATGGATTGCTTCCTGTAAGTAATGAGAGGATATCCAATACTGCTTTACTATTATTAGCAACCCCATTTCAAAGTTCCAAGAAAGAAATTATTATACAGATATTGAACTTAAAAAACATGAATGATGCAAATATTTTTTTAAATATGTTTTAATGAAATTACATATTTTATTTATATTATATTGCTATAAATAATCAAAAGATTATTTCATTATATGAGAATAATACTTACACTGTGGGAACATATTCTCCTGGAAAACTGTCTGTTGTGTATGATATTAACATACAGGTTTTTCCTACTGTTCCATCTCCTACCACCACACATTTGATTGGTCTACCTGAACTCATGTTTTCAATACTGCAGCAATAAATAAATATCATTACTATTATATTAAAATATTTTGAATAAGAAAGTATGTAAGAGAGTGTTGCATCTTAATGATATTTCAAGTTACAAGAAAATGTACAAAATTTGTTTTCAATAATGAAAATTCCAAATAACATCGAACGTTTTATTTGAAAACGATATTGTTAAATGATTCGGATAAACAATTATACCAAAAAGGTAATTGTCTTTACCTGACAATGTCGTAATTATTAATTATGCTGATATAATTCGTAAAAAGATGTATAACATGTTTAAGTACAGAAAAATACTGTTCACAATGAATATTATAATGAAAATATGATGTGGGTAAATGTAACGCGTACTGTTAAACCACGTAAGTCTAATTGGATCAAACAGAATGATGCACGTTTTGAATTTAAAGGTTAGCCACAAAGGTGAGCAAGTTCGACAATTGAAGGGCTTGCCCTTCAATTTCGGTTTATCTGTTCATTATGCAACTGGTAAACAAGGATAATAATTGTTATCTTTTTATCACTCACCAAATATGAACAAACGTTCGAGTAGAACAAAAATCACTGTTTCAATGCGATTTAGATTGCAAATATATTGAACTTTCTTTAAAAAATTATAAAACCGGGTGCCATGATGGTATTGCGGTTTTTGGGACTAAAACGGACGTAGCCTTCCCTTGGTGACAGATGTTCGACAATCCTCTTCCTTCCCCTTCTGCCCGAAACAATTATTCAGAAATGATGAATGGCGACATCTGTTGAATTAAAATATTTTCGATACGTTTTAGCAGCGCGACATCGCATACAATGTGTAGCCATTGACTAAGGATAGGACTTCGACTGTGGTGTAGCAATGGTAGCAATATTTAGATTAGTAATGAAACAACCGGCACAAAATGCAATTATTTTGTAAACGAATAATGTTTTCCTTTAATTTGAAAAAAAAGTGTAATTTGTATCGGTATCACTGAATAAGTCACAATAAAACATTTACCCCAGTGCAAATTTTAATTTCGAAAACAACGAAGTAAATGTAACATTTAAACATAATTTATAAGCTTTCTGTGAATTTGTATGATATTTTGTTCTACCAAATTGTTTCTGTTTATAAATCCGAAAAATTCCTAAAAAGTGATAATTATATGTGGATCAGCATTTAATATTTCATTTGATTGGTTACTGAAAACAAGAATATACAACAGAATCTGATACTGTGATTTTTCATGTTATAAGCGTATTTAAAATAATTGTAATTATAAAGCAAATTTGTAAAGATTTTGAAACTTTTATATGTCAAAGATGATAGATTTAATTTCATCAAGTAGTAATGTTTTTGTGTGGAATGCAGAAGGTAGCATTCTTATTTTTACTTTTAAAAATATAGTGTACAAATATAGGCCTTATTTTTAAAATCAATATTTATTTCATTTTCAGACTGGTTAAAGCTTCGAAGAGATTATAGGATAATTGGTGAACTAATAGGTTGTCTTCCAAAGAAACCCAGGCAAGATATATTATCGGGTCTTCCATTAATGTTACAACCTGAAGAAGTATCTCTTTTACTTGAAAAAGATATTGCACGACTTATACGATATCCTTGTTTGCAAAAACCACCATCTGATTCATTGAGACAAATATTTGAAGAATATAGAAACTCTTTATATGTCGAACAAGAAAAATGCTTGAGGAAGGAGAGACAAAAGCAGGTTATTAGAGAAATATTTCCTATGAATATATCAATATTCTATGAAAATGTTTTCATTCAACTAGAACATTATTATAGGTGATGGGAATGATGGACAGAATTGTAGAAGGAAAAAAAAGAAAACTACTTGGAATAGATACAAGAAAGAAAAAAGCAAAGAAACCATTAGATCAAAAAGTACAGGAAGCATTAAATAATATTGAAATAAATAGGCAAGATTTGTTAAAGGAAGAAATGGCAAAATTACCTAAATTAGATAAAAATGATGCTCTAATTCAAACACACACAAGTAAAAAAAAATAATGCTAATAATAATAACAATAAGAAAATATATATATATACACATACATACATACATATATATATTAGAATTATTTAAGTCTAGAATGTGAATTTTTATATCTTAGGTATTTCATAGAAATATGTTTTCAGTATATCCATGGGCAGACAATGATGATGTGGAAATAGTAGAATGGAAATACCCTTCAAATTATAATCAACAACTTCGATACAAAACATATAAAAATTTGTGGGAGAAAGGATATTATGTAACAAACGGAGAAAAATTTGGTGGAGACTTTTTAGCATATCCTGGTAATACAAAATGTAGACAACTTACACATTGTTAATAGATTAGGATAAGTATTTTAATTGTTTGTAATTTTTTTGTAGGAGATCCTATTATGTTTCATTCTCAGTTTATAATTTTATGTAAAAACAAGAATGAAGAAATGCCAATAACTGAACTTTCAGCTCAATGTCGAATTGCTTGTCATGTCAGAAAGACACAAGTGTATGCTTTCTTTTCTGAAGATCAAGACACTGTAAGATACCAATCGTTTCAATGGGCAGAAAGTGCTGCATTCGAAAGTACTTAAAAATGTTTAAATAACGTGATTAAGTTAAAAAAGAAAAATTAATATAATCATCAATTTTATTGTTACATATTTATATTTTTAGTTTATAATCAGAACATAAATGTTATAGGAAAGTCTTACTTAAAAAGTTTCAATTTTTACAAATCTATCATGTTGTGGATCAGGAATAATATTGAAGTGTTTCTTGTAAATAATACTATTTTCTCTGCTTGAGTAATTCACTCTAGACCAGCTCCGTTCCATATTTGGATTGATTTTTTCACAAGTGATTGCTACTCTTCCATTTTCCAAAGCATACAATGTGCCATTCTTACCAAATCCAACCTGGAAAATATATGATTAATGCATACTAAAATTAAACTGCCTGAATGTAATGTATTATAACCATAAGTATTTTCAAAAGTGTAATTAAGCCCTTATTCAAGAAATTTTCATTAGTATATATACACATTATTATAGATTTGAATTTGAGAGATCAAGTATGTTGGAAACCTTTTAATTATCACAATATTTATTTATAATCCCCATCATTTCAAAAGTATTGTTTTCTTATTTTAGACTAAACTAATAATGTTGCATGTGACACTAAAATGATAAGGGGGCCATTCTATATGAGAATGAATGATCTATTCTATGCTTCCTTGATGGTTAAACTTACATACAATCCTGGATGAAATCTAGGTGTGCGTTGTGTGGCTAATATTGTACCTTCACGTACATAACCCCCATCTTGTACACGCCATCCTCTGTGTTTTGGTCTTGCATTACCCCCTTTATTTTGTGTATTACCACCAGATTTCTTTGATGCATTTCTCACACATGCTAAAAACAATTTGTTAATTTCATAAGAATTTGAAAAATCTACTAGTTCTACATTAGCCAAAATATAACATTGAAGATTGAAAATACATAAAATATTTGTATTTTTTACAAACCTAAATTGGTAGTGGTAATGCTTACAAGTGGTTTAGAGTTTTTGAAAGTGCAACCGAACAACTGTGTCAAGAGTATCATGTCTGGAATGCAATGATTTAAAATATAACAAAATATTATTTATTTCCACATTTAGATAGGTTATCTTTAATGCCAAACTTTTTATAATTTTAATGCAAACAAACTATGCTTCATGCATTTAAAAAACATGGTTAAACAGTACATTTACAATGAAACATATGATATAATATTATTTAAAGTAACGAATAAATACTCTTTACTTAATATTCTTCTTTTAGTTTATAGTATAGTATCAGTATAAACTTTATACTGATTTACATTAGTTACAATTAGTTATAAATGATTACCAACTGAGCAAGTTGTTACTATGGGAACAGAGAATTTAATATGGGGACTTTTTATTCTAATTTGGTAGCTTGTGCATATGGATAAAGATGGCTTGAAGGAAAGTTGAAGTTTAGGTTGTAGGTTGTGTCATTTTATGACAAGTAAAATAATTGTTATTCTTATTCTTTTTTATTAAGTAACATCAAAACGACGTTTAATTATGTCGTATTTAAATCAACCTGGCTACGTGCGTTACGTGTGTAACTGTGGCTCCTTAAAACCAATTTCTAAAATCTACTTCTGTAGACACTGCTCGAAAATTCGATGCGGTTATTGTGTCTGTCAAGAGGTACATTAACATTTAATATTATTTGAATATTACTGAAATATATACCGCAATATAAGATAGTGATTCTTATAACAATTTATATAACAAATTCCTTTTAAGATCAATGAACCAACCGTATTGTGGAATTTGTATTTCTGTTAAACAGGTTGATTCGCATTTCTGTCCCAGTTGTATGGAAAATTTGCCATCGTCGGAAGTTCGCCTCAAGAAAAACAAGTAAGCGTTAAATTGATATAAATTTGTAAACATACAACTGTCTGAATCTTATAATATTTAATGAACTTGTTAATAGATGTTTAAATTGTTTCGAGTGCCCCTGTTGTTTTCAAACATTATCTACAAGAGCTGGCCATGTACCTTTAAGAGTAGCACCAGCTGAAGGAGAAGATTCTAAAGATGTTAAGACAACACCAAAGAAAGTTTATTATTTATCCTGTTCATTGTGTAGATGGACTTCCAGAGATGCTGGAATTCCAGATCAATCTGGAGGTATGTTTACTCAAGATATTTATTACATGAAATTCCTAATAATATTAAAATAATTTTAAATAATAAAAATTATTTTATATTTTAGCTACTGGGGGCTGGCCTGAACAAGAAAATCCTCATACAAGTCGGATTAATGCTTTAATCGATTATCATAAAATATTAGCTTCTACAGAAAAACAAAGATCTGAGAAAAAGAAATTTCGACCAAAATGTCCTTACATACAGATGGTAATAGGTTTAAAGATTAATACTGTAAAACAATTTTTTTTTAATGACATATTTTTGGTAATTATTTACATTAGGGGCTTCACCTTTGATTTCAATAATTTTTAAATATGTTGTAGAAATCGACATTTTAAACAACTCTTTCTTTTACATATAATTGCCGCTCGACCTTAATTTTCGAGATTTTAACGAAAACCGATTGTCTACAGCAGATTGTCTATGGCTGCGCGGGGTTTATAGAAACCTAAGTGCCCCCTAAACATTTTTCAAGCATCCTCATCAAAATTATAATCAGGTTTCAAAATTACGTACAATTTAAAATAAATATTAGGGGCGTGCGGGATTCCAAAAATGTCCAGATTCCTGGACATTTCGACAAACCAAATGCCGTCTTGATAATTCGTTTTGTTGAATATCGATGATATAATATCGTCACAGTTTTTAGGCATGTGACAGAATTGGAAACCTCTTCGGAAATCACGGACATTGTTAGGATCTCGAAATTTTCAGGAATTCCATTTCAATCCCAAAAGAAATTCGCATCTCGTCCCGATCCGACATTTTCGGGATCTCGCTCACCCCTAATGAATATGTACAGAATTTGCTTTAAACTGCAAAATTCTTTCTGCGCAAAATTTGTTCAAAGTTGTTCAAAATAGTGCATTTTACAACATACATAAAAGTCATCGAAATTGAAGGTGATGCACCTAATGTAAATAATTACTATATCTTTTTTTCAGGCTATGTTTAGAATAACATCTGCTATGGTTCGCAAACACATTGGGCGTCCTACAAAACCTGCTACTCCATCAACTGACCTGCCACCTCCAGCTATTGCTAGTGCAGAGGTAGAAGAATTACCAAACGATATTTTTACAGCCCCAGTGGACATAACTAAAAGTAAACACTTATTTATAACGAAATTATCAAATTGGAAAATTCTCAGTACTTTAAAATGTAAAGACAAATGATTTCTAAATATAGTTACTACATTGGAGCAACGATTGCAACGTCTGGACGTACAGGCAGAAAGTGTAAATGAATTACGTCCACAGCACAGACAATTTTTGGTTAAAAGATCGCAACGATGTCGCGTTTGCGAACATAATATTAGTAAACCGGAACTTTGTCCGCAATCTACTAAATTTAAGATTCAACTTGCTGCATTGTAAGTTTATATTTATTACATTTTTCTATTGTTGCGTAAGTATTTCCATATTAATCCGTATTTATATAACAGTTACCATGTACCAGAAGTGAGGATCGTTACTTGCGAACCGCTTCGTCCTGGTAAATCGAGCGAATTACTCTTAAAGTTTTGCAATCCAACTCAACATCAAACTCAAGTAACACTCTTATCATTGCACACAGCAATGACACCTGTTGTAACAGTTCTGGATGAAAAAGAGGAGCTCAAACAAGAAAGTATGCAACCGGTAAGTTGTGATTATTTTGTTAACTATGTTGTTCCTTCAAAGAATATATTTTTAATATTATTCAAATTTTAGGGATTTGAATCTCCTAATTTGTTACCTTCTCTTGTAAGACAAGTGCCTATAGCAGAAGAGACTAAATCCATTAAAGTTGAAGCAAACGCAGATTTAGTTTTGCCTCATAGTTCTCTTATTCTACCGCCTAGAGACGATACAGCCGAATACGATGATACCGGTGATACTCATAATTTTCAAGATGATCCTAGGTAAATATTATCATAGTTTTATTTCTTAATATTTCACTTAGGGTTCTGTTTCATCGGGTTTCCACAGACCGACGTGAAACGTTCGCGGCGGCAAAGAATTTTTCGTAACATCCTCTACGCACAGATATCAATTTGTGTGCCTCTTTTTCCACTGCGCCATAAATTCACTGTCGCTGCGAATTTTTCGTGTTGGTTTGAGGCGTAAAGGCGTCAAAATACTCGAATAAACCGAGCCGAATCGAATATCCGATTCTTTGGTACTGCTTGAATAAACCGAATATACGTAATACATTCCTCTTGCTCCTTTGTCGGCCCGCTCACCTACAGTACGTTCTAACTGTTTGGTTTCTTCCGATCTACTCGATTGTGTCGAGCCGTACTGGGCGATCAAGTACTCGGCTCGGTTCATTTCGAACTTCGAGCTACTCGAGAATTCTAGCATTCTAACATCTCTAATTTCTTTTTAAAGGCTCGTAATCTGGCGAAAGGCTAACAAAGCTATAATAAAACTGCACGTAACTCCACATGAAGATATTCAAGAGAAGGACGGTCAATCGGTGATAATTGGATTTGTTATGCAGTATGGATATGTAAATACTATTGCAACGTTGGAACACAAAGCACCTCAGAAACTAGACCTTAAAGCAAAACTATATCTTACTGTGGGAAAAATTGTTGGAGCTACTTAATGCTTCTATGTCATTGAATATTGCTACTTATAAATACTATAAAACTTCAACTACTAATATAAGTTCTTATGTTGCACATATTATAACACGAATGATTTATTATTTAAATATTAATTTATATTAATTTTACAATGAATGATTTTTAATATTGTATTTAAAAAAAAATCAGCATGTAACATTAAATATATACGACTAATGATATAGCAAAATTACCTAACAGTATTCAAAAAATACTATAAAAATGCTTCTTTTGATATTAGTTAATAATAAGCAGGTTGCATAATGTATACAATTAAATTGCTACTTGTATAACTAAGAATATAAAAATATGATACAAAGTTGTTTTAAAATTTTTATTTTTGAAAGTTAATAAACCACGCACAGAAACATAAATTACAGCCTGCGTCCACGACGTCCACCCTTTCTACGTGTAGAATCAGATGGAATTGGCGTTACGTCTTCGATGCGACCAATTTTCATACTAGAACGTGCAAGCGCACGCAAAGCGGATTGCGCACCTGGACCAGGAGTTTTTGTTTTGTTACCTCCTGTTGCTCTCAATTTAATGTGAAGTGCTGTGATTCCCAGAGACTTGCACTTTTCTGCTACATCCTGTTAAAAATATAAACATTATTAACATTTAAAAGCATTAAAAATATATTATTTATTTATACATAAGGTTATAGGTGACTTGTATTCTTCCAGGTAAAGAAGTGATTCATATAGGCACACTTCCATATAAAGAAAGAAATTTAATGTACCACACACATGAACGCTCATCCAATTATACAATATTGTCTAAGAGCTGCCTGAGTGTGGATATATAAAATAAATACTGAAATTTATGTTTTTTTTTTACCTGAGCAGCAAGCATAGCAGCATACGGGGATGCTTCATCACGATCTGCTTTGACTTTCATCCCACCAGTGACTCTAGCAATAGTTTCTCTGTAAGGAATAAGTGCATTAAGTGTCGAGTACGTGATATTAAATTTCTTCGAATTATTTAAGCTTTGTAATAAACGTACCTTCCGGAAAGATCGGTTACGTGGACAAATGTATCATTAAAGCTCGCAAAAATATGAGCTACACCGAAAACAACTTCACCTTCGCGGAGTTGAGGCCCAAGAGATACTTGAACCTCTTCTTTTTGTACCTTTCCTCTCTTCGGTGGCATTTCTGCAGAAAATATTTAATTCTCTTATAAATACGTATATCTACTATAATTTGATATTTTTAAATCCAACGGCTTGAAAACATGGAATTATCTGATATAAACAATTTGGATATCTTTAAGGTTATGTCTTGACAGTGTACAGAACGAACATACAAGAACCTCATGACGTAAAGTTCATCCAACAGCATCTTAATGTTAAATAAATAACAAAAAGATAATTTAAGTACAATCTATCTACAAATGTTTGTTTCATTCATTTAATATATTATTTTTCAAATAACGAAAAGTTTTTCTAGTAAAAATACCTGTAAATTCAACTTACTAAAACTCCCCAATATAACGCGACCAACGCAGGAAGTCTAAAGAAAGATAACTTCCGGTGCGTGAAAGTCGAGCCAAGTTTCGATAGTATCGAAAGTCGAAATATAAATCGTAATCGCCTATGTAATATAGAACAAAACTCTTTTTTTTTAGAAAAGGTAAATAAATTCCATAATGTAATAACAAATATAAAAAATTAATTTTTATTTTATATTATAAAGTGTATTATAAATTTTTAAAGAACGCTTTTTATGGTTTATACTTTAATCGGAATCGTCTATGACCATAACTGGAACTGCATCTTTTTTCATGTGATCCTGTTAATAAAATATATAACAGAACAATTATTAACGCTGTATGAAAATGAATTGGTTTTTAAAGGGTTAATAATTAGTCGAAAGTTTGTTAAATATTATTTTATTCCGTCCACAAAGGGATAAAAGATTTCTACAATTTACCTGTATTTTCGTTTGATTCTTTCCACGTTGACCTCTTCCACGGCCTCCTCCTCGTGAACCTCGACCTCTGGACGCTCCTCTACCTCTTGTACCTTTGGCACCTTTTCCTTCATCTTTGTCACTGGTAATATCGATATCATCATCCATATCAATATCAATGTCCTTTGTCTTCCTTCCTTTGTCATTGTTAAGCATCGTTTGTATCTACAAAACAGTAATTATATTATTTACAAATGTATGCAGTACATAAATTTCATTTTAGATGAATGTGCTAGCTTCATGAATTTCTTGATATCAAATTAGTGATATCAAGTATTATGCCTTTGAACAGTTGAAATACATTAGTCAAGTGTCTTTGGATGAACCGCGAATCGCGAAGCGTTAAGTATACCTCCTCTGTTTCATCTTCTTCTTCTGCTATCCTTTTATCCCTAAAATTTCTAATTTCGTTACAAATACTTTCAGAAGAATCAACTTCACAGGTTTCTAAATGTAGAATGGTCTTCTTCATTTGATGGTTCACGACATCTTTAAAAGCATCTGCATCTCCTCGATCAACGAATCGATTTAATGCTTCGTTTAAACCATTAACTGTTAATACTGTTAATTTATCTCTATTCTTTTCCGAACTGAAATGTTTTTCTATTCCTCCTTGTACAGTTCTGTTCCAATCTCTTTCCTCCTAATTGAGATTGATAAATTTGTATTCAA
The DNA here is from genome assembly GCA_028830335.1 of Eucera pruinosa. NCBI lineage: Eukaryota > Metazoa > Arthropoda > Insecta > Hymenoptera > Apidae > Eucera > Eucera pruinosa. Next base: position 9,652,727 of record JAMYCR010000005.1, read on the forward strand.
AGAACAGGAAGATCTAACAGTAATATTGGGTTGGCCGAAAAATTTTGTCGTATTTTATAGAGGTATAGACGCGAAATTTCATGAAACTTGCGTTTCCAAAGTTATTGGCGTATTAATTTATATATAGTAATACTAATACCATACTGCAAAAAAAAACGAGATTTTTTGGCCAACCTAACAGAACAAATAGACTTTAATTTACATCATTATAACAAAGAACTCGTGCCATTTCCTCAATATCGTCATTCAGGTCTAGAACATTAGATTTTGAGCGTTTGCTTTCTTTCAATTGTTTACGGAATACGATCATATCTGTGGGATTAGCAACTTCGTCACAATATTTTTGAGCTATTCTGAAATATGATATATTCTTCAATGATAGTTATGTTTACTAGTAAACCGGGAAACATAAATAAAATTGATATATACTTCATGGCATCAAACACTTCTTCATCAGTGGTGTGAAATATTCTTAAACGCAATAGAGGCTGAATGGGTTGCATAGAATGATTATTTAGTTGTTCAGCAGCCTTTAGTATAAGTTTCCTTTCTATGTAATCATCAACAAAATTACATACAGACGCAGAGTACGCCTCTGTTAAATTTATTGGGATTGTGTGATCTTTAAGAATCAAGTTATCAAAAACAAACGGCCTAACAGTCTGCAGCTTTATTGTTCTCATTTTGAATTTCATCTTTCTCACACTCAAAATGCCAATGTGTTTAGGTTTTGCTTCACCTTCGGATAAAGATGTTGCAATAGAACTTCCTGTAAATACAATTTTTAAATATACAGATGTATACAAACTTTTATATTTCAATTCAAATATAGTCAATCCAAATATAACACGGTAGTTACGTTCTTAAAAATATCGTGTTATAAGGGTCTAAAGATTACTAACAAGGTTTCTCAAGTGTTAATCACCGATTTTAATGAAACTTGGTGAAAAGGTAGTATACGAAATTCGACTTTATCCACATTCTTCAGATTAGTCTTAAGTATAGTTCATACAGACAAAGTTACAAAACAACAGATGAACAGTTGACAACATTTTTTATGTTAAAGCGAATTCTTGTTACAAGAATGCCGCGTTATACAGGGCTTGACTGTATTCTAAGATACAGCATACCTGGTTGTGAAATAAAATACTCAGTTTCGGGAACATATTCTGGAGTAATACGACATTCATGTTCATGGCCCCATACAATAAAGTTCAAAAACTTTGGTAGCTTGCTTTGAGGAATGTATTCGTATTTAGTATGCTGTACACGGTTTTGATGTAAAACAAGTATATTGAAACAATCTTCTATGTCTTTTGGACGTAACATGTCTACCTGTTAAGAAATTAACATATCCAATAAAATAAAAGCATTAGAGTAATGTGTATCACACATACAGAGAGCCTCACTTAAAAGAGGCCACCCAATTGTCTTCTTTAGTTGCAATAGTGCAATAAATATTTCATATGCAATTTAAATGATATTACACATTGAATTCTCTAAGAGAAGCATTTTTATTCCAACATCATTTTTTTTTAAGCTTTTAACTTTTTACACAAACACATAATATGGAAGATAATTAGGTGGCCTGATTTGAATAGGACACCTTGTATACTTTTATATTTTTACCTTACAATCTCTTAACAATCGAGACAATCTCTGATCATTTATGTAACTTAGACCATATAGTGCAACATGAGTTTCACCTTTCTTTATGATTAAAGGAGGAATAGTTATTTGAGTAAGATCTGTCCATTTGCCAAAATAATTTATTAGACCAGATACCGACAATAAATCCATTGATCCAACAGCTCCAAAACCTACGATTTTAATATCAATAAGAGACTGAGTTGAAATCATGAGTTACAATCATATTTTATTTGAAAGATAAAGATTGTATTTCTCACTTGGATCATCATGGTTTCCATGAATGGAAAATACTGGCATACTGATATTTAAATTTGGGTCTTCATAGTTTACAGTTTTAAATGGGCAATGTTGAAATGCAACTTCTGGATCGCTTAGAAATTGGATGTTGATTGGTCTGATAAATAATACATATTTAAATTATATGAAGTATATAAAATAAGGGATATAAAGTTGTTTTACTTACCTGGTACCTAAACAGTATTTTCTTAATAGTTTCATACATTTTAATGTTGCAGTTTGGGTAGGTTTGGTATCGTGAAATAAGTCTCCACCCAAAAGTATAAAGTCTACTTCATTTTCTTGGCCGTGCTTAAGTATTTCCTCAAATGTTATGAAACTATCATCTGATTCTATTCCTGATATTAATCAATAGACATTGATATGAATATAACATTATAAAAATAGTACTTTACCTTACTTTAAAGATAAAGATAATAAATTTTTATTTCTTCGTGTTTTTCAAGTATAGATAAATATAAGTACCCCTTTTTTTGTTATATTCAAAACCAAGGTGAATATCGGTTGCAACTAAAATTTTAATTACATCATTTGGATTATCTGGCTCATTGCAACCTGGTTCGGATGACATTTTACGTATTAAATGTTTCCGATAGTTTGAATTTATCAGCAATTGCAAACTTATTTCACACCACCTTCCAAGTTTTTGTGATGTTGTTAAATCGTATCTTTTACAATTAGTGGAATTATAATATAATAGCAATCAAACACGGTTAAATGTCATTTATTGTTACACTTTGTATTTATTAAAACAGTGATTGTTTGGAAAATTGTTATAGCACAATTTGCCGCTTGTGTACTAAAAGCATAGAGAATATAGGTATAATGAAGGATAACATATAAAATAAACATGACAGCGACACGAAGCGTCATATATTAAAAAGGCGCCAAAGAGTTTGCACAAGAAAGCCATTGTGATTGGATAAAAATGTTACCAAAATCGATTAGCGAATCAAATAGTATTGATTGTAACTATAAGAAACTGAAAAATTGCACCCCAAGCATGGACACCTCTATCACATAGATATAAACTCAGTTCTAAGGATTGCATTCAAAACGAAAAAAGTTTCTGGTTAAAAATATTCCAATTATTGCTAGAAGTTGTACAGTTGCCCGATTATCATGAAATTTTTATCGGTAAGATTCTGAATTTATTATATACATAAACAAAACACATATCAAATATTATTAAACAGATTGACTTATATGACATTATAAAACACTTTAAGAGTATTAACGGATATTATATTTTTCTTAAAATAATAATTACGGCTTTAGACAGTAAATAAAATTGTAGGCAAATTTTGCTCAATATAAAATCAATAATATCAACCTAAAATCTAAAATACTCAAAATTTGCCTCAAAATTCTTGAACATAATTTGTGTGAGAACGATGTAGAATTCCAAAGCGTTTAACCGCGTAAATCTATATATTCGGTGTAATAGCGACATCTGATGAAAACATGCCAATATGATGCATAAATTTAAAATAAAAAGAAAAGTGTTGAAAGTTTGATTTGAAACGTTATAATTAATTATTCATAACAAACATTTGAAACGTCCGTTGATTTATTTTCATACAGTTACATATGGTAAAATGTTAATTTTATAAGTTATAGCAGTAATTGGTACTTTTACAGTAATGCTCACACTTACCCTACTTAGTATAGTTCAACTTTTAATATGTATCTGCTTAACTCTTTAATTGAAGATGACGAGTTAACTCGTCCTACAAATTATTAATCTTTTAGAAACAATGCTTTATTTTCAAAAATACATTATTTTATACTTGCATTAGTAATCATTAAAATTTACCTAATTTATATCCATTTCTTTTTATTAATTTTCAATTCCCGATTTTGACTATCCCTATGTGTAAAATTATCTTAATTTTTTAGCACTCAAATATAGACGTGCCTTTTTAGATCTTGTTTCTGTACATAAAATACTTAATAGTATTATTATATTTCCTGAAATCTTATCGCATTTTAGCTACAATGTACCAAACTCTAACTTGCGACATAGTTTTCTTCTCCGTCAGGAGTTTCATCTCACGGTTAGTTGTCTGAATCGATTATTTAAAAACGTAACTAAATACTACGACACAATGGACCATTTTATCCCTATTAAATCATTTAAACATCAAATTCGAAGTGTTTTAAATAAGCCATACGTGTTTTCCACTACCTGTCGTTATAAGTTATTCGTAAAATCTCATTAACGAATTTTGACATCCTATTTTATATTATTCTTATAATATCGTAATCTTTTGTCACATCCAGTAAACCAAAGATCATTTTACCCGCAAAATAACTAAATAAATAAATTAGAAGGATAAATTCCGTGTATAAAGAAGATTCTGATTAAGAAAATAAAGTTAATAGCTTAAAGGAAGTAATTTTAGTGTGAAATATTTTGTATTTGATTGAAATGCCGCGAAAGTATTCGGAGATCCGAGTGGATCCGATGTTAGTCGAAGAGTAGCCGTAGGAAGGCATGGGTAGGGGTCGTTGGGGCGGCGTTACAATCGCCACCTGGCGGTCAGTCGGCAGTCGTAGCAGCGAGGCGCAGGAGGAGGTTCGCTCGCCATATTTGTTGTTGTCGTCGATGGGGTAGCCTAGCTGGAGTTTCGGATTAGTGCAGTGTTGTAGTGCGGTAATTTGAACGTAAATTATTGCGATTATTCGTATGCCCGTGTCGGGCTTAACCTTCGCGGAAGGTACCACGGGCTTGGTGCAAGATGTCTCTTACATAAAACTGGTGGGGCAGTGGTGGCTCAGCTGTCCTATTCTGTTGTCGAGTGCTCCGTTTTATGTGTATATGTGTGTATACATATAATATACATGTTTGTGTACTACTCCCCATTCTGTTCTGGTTCCTTACTGTTCGTTCGGTGGTGCTAGTAGTAGTAATAGTGGTAGTAGCAATAGAAGAAGAAGGAGGGGTGTGAAGTGCACCAGTGACGGTAAACTTGTTAGAGAGGGTGAGGTAAGCAGGAAAAAGGGTTAGAATCCATGTGCGCAAAAGGTGTGAAAGGTGGAACAGTGAGACATACGGACTAGTAGTCGTAAGAAAAGAGAGGGGTTGCTTCCCTATGTGGGGTCGGGGTCGTCGCACGTTCTTGACGTGGGTCTGTCGACCCGCCAAGGTCCTTATGACTCTGTCTTTCGCGTCACTGATACGCTCCGTGTCCCTCTTTCGAATTTTCTTTGCACTTTCGTTTAGACGGTGGATCAACCTAACCTAATCCTAACCTTAATCTTACGCTGCTCCTTTGACGTTCGCCACTCACTGTATTCGCTGACAAATCTTCATCTTTTACGTTAAACTGTGCGTATTGAATATGCTGACGTTTTTCATTTGTAAAACATTTATGGTTGCCCTGAAATTATTCGAAATATCAAAATGGTACTTTCGTACGCGGAAAATCAATACACTTCTTTCAACATCGAAGTGACATGGATCAGCTGTTCACGGTTTACATCGTTCGAAAGGAGTTTAACATTTTCTGATACGTATTTGTAATACTGTATTTGTCACTCGGTAATTTTTGTTAAGTTCAGGTAGATAGGGACTTGTTGATTCCGAGATTTCTTAAGATTTTGTAGGATCGAGAATCGATTAACCAGTTCGATATCACGAGTTTCTTTGTATTCCGCTATCATTATGCTGCACGTGCAAACGTATACCAGAAAAAAACTATTTTATTTACATGGTACTTTTTCACGCGTTACATTTGCCATTGTTTACACGTTTATATGACCGATCTTTTACATTTTACGTTATTTGACTTGGAGGAAAATGATAGGGAGAAATATTGAATTATCCATTTTAAATATTGTTTTGGTTGCGAACGTTGGGGGGTCAACTTCCGGCGGTGTGCTCCGCTCCGGTTTAAATTTATCCTCGGAAAGTAAGCAAAACCGAATAACAGAATTCGAAAGTGAAAGGCGACCTTCTTGCAGCATCGTGAACCAAACATGATACGGCGACAATGGCAAACAATATTTGAGATTGTACCAAATCATATTCTAGTTTGATGAATGCCATCTTTATTTACATGTTAAATCTTCCTCCTAATTCAATTATTTTCAACTGAAAGATAAAAAATTTCGCGGTCTTATAGTGTCGTGTGTATTAGGTGTGTAAATTAATTCGGTACTTTTGCACAAAGTTTGATGCTGATTTAAAGATAATCAAACACAATTTTGATGCCTAAAATAATTTCCATTATTCGATCCCTATGGCGTGCAACTTATAAATTGTACTTTAATAGAAAATGTGAAGACTTTAAGTCAATAAGACTTTAAAAATCTTAAACTTGAAGAGCAGGGAATTAATTTGTGCACATAATAAATCTGCCGTAGCTAAAGGGTTAAGTATTAGGTGTACCAACAAGTAATCCATTATTTTTAAATAAGTGAACAAATTTATTTAATCAAAAATTTAAATAAACACCTATAATTTCCTCGAAAGATGACGTCAAACAACATGACAACAATTACATATTAAGTAAAATAAGTATCTAATTTTGTTTACGATAAATGCTGATCTGAATAAAAAAAGGTAGATTATTCATTGGTACACCTAATATTTTTTTTAATGAAAATTCTTCTGGACGAAAAATCTGATCCCTTGGCAATTAACATGTAGGGTAGGATGATATTGTAACATTGCGTGCACACCAATTCGAGGAACAATTAAAAGTAGCAGCCGTTATAGCCGTGGGTGATAGCAGAGGGGGTTAATAGAAGGGAAATATCGGGCGCCGTGTCGGCGGTGGTAAAACGGTGGTTAGAGGCGTATGTTCGGATTTACCAATTACCCTACCATGTCCGGCAAATCAGAGTTCAATTAACAAATTTCATAGGTGTTCGTTCATGAAAAGCCCGGTGAATAACCCAGAAACACCGTACGCTCGATATCGGTGACTCCTTTTTTCCAGTTCCAATATACTCTGTAAACAATGTTCATAGAAATTCCTTTCCTCTTTCCTTTCACGTCAAGTGTTCGTTATTTCTTGCTGCATGTCTGATTATAGTTTTACTGTATATCTTTTTTTAAATTGTTTATTTGTAATACGGAATCGTACGTGTAACATTATTTCTTTGTTAATTGAAACTATGAAAAATATTGGTTGAAAAGTTAAAAAGAATCTCTGAACCCTTTAAAATAAATTAAATGGTATAATTCATATCTCCAGAAGTGTTCACGTTTCTACCATCCACATTATTGTGTAAGATGTTATTTAACAAGTGATGCAATTAATGAGAGAGTAATTCTATGTGAAGAAACAAGTGAAAAATTTGGAATAATATTTTTTCCTGTGTGTGTTTTTGTTTTCGAGAAAATTAAATTTGCAAATTGATGTAAATGTACATTTTGTTTTGTTGTGAATTGTTAATTTTAGTTGTACAAATTCTTCACGTGTAATAAAAACTATTTCCTGCTTTAAAACTGTGATTAACACAAGCTATTACAATATTATATAGCATGTGTATTTGTTATAATAATTATTAAAACTTGAAGGGAAGTTAGGGAAGGTAAATTAAGTTTCATTAGAGTTACTATTATGAGTAGGTATTTTGTTTGGACCATAAATTGCGTCACGAGTGTAACTCGTGGTTTTAAGGCAAGAGATTTATTACCGAATGCATACCGAAAATAAGGGTAATGTACGACGAAATTTGTCCAATAGTTCAGTTTTTGCATATTATATATAAACTGCGGTTCTTTATGCACTTATAAAGAATTTAGACATGCAAAAAGGTATCTAATGGACACAATGTGTAAAGAGACATTAAATATAAAAAATAAAGCACTTGTTACAATATTTAGTGGGTGCAATTAATCTCTATTTTGTTCTCATTTCTCTAATTGTGGTGCAAAAGTATGAATTTGCATAAATATTCACAGTCTAATTATATAAGTATATTGTATACCTTTTTTCAATTTAGACTCCTTGAATTTTCTATACATGCATAAAAATCTGCAGTCTACTGATAAATTTTAAGGCCTAATTTTCTCCAAAAAGGAACAAATATTATTTTACATTTCCTCTTATATAGAACTATTGTTTTATTAATCCATCACTCATAATACAACATTCTGTATATCAGCTCAAAAACCAAAACAAGAAAAGGAACTTTCCAGTCTTTCAAAAACCTGAAGATTGTATAAAAGGAGGGGGAGTTCAGAGTATTTTGCGTGTGTGACACGTACGGTGCCAGAAATTCTCAAAGCCATACGTCGACCCTCTGAATAACCTCGAGAACTTCTCCCGCAGGCGGCGATCCGCGTGGGGCACATCTGCAGGGTTGAAGGGTTCGATTGTCGAACAGTGGCTCGGCCCGTAGGAGACGGCGGCGGTGTCGTCGCTTTGTGATCGCGGTGGGGCCGTCGTCGAAGCACGGTGGTCGTTCGGGGGCGCAGTGGCTCGTAGTGTCGCGTGTGCCGATTCGTACGACAATTAAAACTGGCGGGCAACCTGGCTCGGTCTCTCGTGGCGGTGGGTGGTTGTGGCGGCGGCGGTGGAGGCAGTGGGGGTGGCGGAGGGGGTGGAAATGGTGGCAGCAATGGTGGAAACGGGAGCGGCGGTGCACGGGGCAGAGAGTCGGCTGCCGTTTCCGCCGTATGTAACGTTTCCCGTCGTGAATCGGATGGTCCGCAGATAATCGAATGGGAGGAGACCGATCATTACTCCTTCGACGACTCCGATCGCTTCGAAGAGGATTCTTTGTGTAGCTGGAGCAGCGAGCCGGAGTCGTTGTGCAATAACTGGAGGGGATGGCGACGACCCACTGCCGGTTTTGGCACCACCAAGAAATCCACCGAAGGTGAGTACGGCTTTTATGTTAACACTTTCACTGTCATGCGTATTACCGGTGATGCACACTGGATTTTTACGTGAGTACCACGTGCATCACTGGTAGTGTGCATTAAATTGCCTCTTGTATATTTTGCGCATCACTGGGCATTCAGTTTTTTATTTACATACATATACAGTCTATCTGACAAGAGCGTGGCCTCGATATTTTCGTTAAAATCAATTCATTGCGTAAAAATCAATATACGTTTTGGAAGTACATATGTATAAAAAGCTATGTCGCACTAATTTAATAGTAAGCTTAACATAGCTTAATATAATTTTCAATTCTTAATTTCAATAAAAATTAATCAATATCTTTTAACGTTATTAATACTTCTTGAATCAAATATTTCGTAAAAGATAACGAAACAATTATACTAATAGCAGTCATTCGTAAATGTAGGTACGAAATAACAAAATATATTTGCTAGTAGTTGATTCATGATTTTTTTCCAGTACTGCATACAGGTATTTTCCTGCATTTATTCAAGTCACTATTCGCTTTTCGAAGTACAATGTAGAAACAATAGAAACTATATTAAGAATTCTAATATAAACGCGTAATAGTGGAAACTACCTAGTTTTAGATTATCACTGTTTTTTTTGTATTTTATACAATGCATTTCATAAATACATGTGTATCTCGTATATCTTGCACACGCACTTGTTAGGCAAACTGTAGATATAGACTAGAAAAAGGTAGAAATTCACGTTTGTTCTACTGAGGTTTCAATCGGCTGTGATTTATCTCAATACCTTGTACAGTTGTATATAATAAGTAGACTGCGCATATGTATGCATTTATGACAAATTTAAATGTGCAATAAAGCACATAGTGCACAATATATGTAAAAATATTTAAAGCAAGACACACGTTATACTATTTAGAAAGTGAAACCAATCTCTGTTATATTTAGAGTTCATTTCTATAGTTGTGTTTAAATAAAGATAATGTTGCATGAAGATTCGAAATCCAACAATGGAATACAAAAATAGCAGGAAGTCTTTTGTTTGTTAGACGTTCGTTGTGAAGTTCCTTAATTCTAAAACGTCGATTAAATCGATGTGGGACCAGACAGCTGGTTCGACGTGGAGTAGGTCCATTATCATCGGTAGCTAAGAGGTGTGCATTGTCACTGCGTTCTCAAGACGAGTGTGTGGCAATGCATTGTAATTCTCACTTCTCTTTAAGCATCGCTCAAGTTGCCCGCACATTGTATGACGCATACAAATTCCATGGCCCGTTGGCGCGAGCACGCAAGGTTAATGATTTCCCATCTTCCTGATGCCTCGTCACGTTCCTTCTAACTGTTTCATTCTTCTCTATCTTCCATCTTTCTCAATCGGTGACGTTAGACTTTTCTTAAAGAAGTCTCATGTTAATAGGTCGATTAGTATCGCGTTTTCCTTTTTGCCAGCGCCATTTTGTTGCTTGTAGAGCTTTCACCATAGAGTGTCTTCATTTTTAACCCGTGCATCGTAGCATTTCCTCGTGAAATCCATGGGAGAAAGTAGGTGTAATAGAGGGAGGAAAGTTTGTAACGTTATATGTATGTGTTGCACTTGGATTGCAAGACTTTCAGTTTGAAGATTTGTAAATAATCCGTCTTAAGGGGAGAAACTCTAATAATGGATGAAAAAAATTGGTTTTCTTTTATTGCATGAAAAGAAGGCAACGGTGAGGAGACAGAAGGCGAATTATATGGTCCTGGAATTGCAGATTAGCCTTAAAAGGAAGCATGTTTAAAAAAATGTTTACTTTTCTAAAACGGAAACTTGCCATTTTTATATACTTTTCTCATGGAAAATTGTAATTGATGTTGAAACCAAATTTTAACTACATTAATACGTAAGTATCCTGTTTAGTACATTAGTATCATCTTTTAATTAAAAGCTGAGAGGAAGGAAAGGTATATTTCTATAATTACATAATTGTATAAGAAGGTCCAACAAACAATATGTTAAAACTTAGTTGTAGAATCATTTTCGAGGGAAAGTTATATAAAATTTGCAAGTCTAGCATTGGTAAAACAAACCCTTCTGTTTCGCCTTAGCTACGGTCTTGGACATTCATTAAATTAAATTATGCTTTCATTCATTTAAAAGGGTTTCCAATTTTGGGAAAAGTAGCGAGATAGTACGCATATTAATACAAATTTCTTTATATTCGTTTTGAAGTTAGGGGATTCAAAAAAAATGAAAATGGAAAACAGAATTGGGTGTAAAGTGAGCTAAGTACTGTGGTAGAGTTAAGGTAAATCGAGTCGAATCATCGAATCCCACGGTGATCGAAGTTGTTTCCGCTGGAAAGTGCAATTGAGTTGGCACGTGGCCATCATGCACGCGACGCAAATTACTCTCTTACCGATGCTTGCGAGCGTGCATTACACTTTGCGATAATAATTTGCTACATGGTTGCACGTTGTGATTCGAAGCGTGAAGTCGAGGTCAATTATTTTACCGCATCGTCATAAAAACACGTTCCCCTTTGGCAGTTGCACAATCTTTCCAGTGAACGCAATGTTTGTGGTAAACAAAGTTGCGAATTCTCGACGATTGTTTTACAAACGTGATAGGTAGGATTCGATTTCTTGCGACATCTTTACACTTTGCAACCGGTTGCATTGATAATAAAAAGAAAGATAGCGAGCTAATAAGATATCTCGCCTTCGCGCAAATAGTATTCATGTTTTTACGGTTCTATCTCCGTGACAAAGATAGGAACTTTTAACAGACACAGTTTCATAACATCGGTGTCTTATCAGACATGTAAGATTATTTGTCTCCAATGGAATATACATTATTACGTGCATTCATGAAATTTTATCGGGCTTCGTTATATTATCAACTGTTATACACACGTTATTTTGGAATCTGCAAGACTTTTCTAGCGCTTCTAGGATTTCTTGACTGATTTGATGGTCTTACTGTAAAAAAAGCAGTAGCTGTATAATTTAACCTTTCAATGACGTTTTTTCGTTCCACTCACATAAATAGAAGAGATTTCCATAATTCAACGAATTTGTTACATTATTCTACTAGTTTAATTCACTGCTTAAACCATGGAAACTAATTACACATTCCTATAAGTGCCAATAATAGGTTCTATCTGTTCTAAATAATTATTAAGTGTTCTCATAAAAAGAAATTAAAGTCCATACGTCAAGCGAAGGTTGTTGCTGAGGGGTTAAAAGAGCGAAAAAGAAAAAGAAATGTCTGTAGAAAATTGTGATTCAGTTACTGGTATGGTGATGATCAAGTAAATGAATTTTAAGATCATTTAAATTTTATTCCCTAGATATATAATTGATGTTAATCTTCTCAAAAATTAATGTAATTTATGTTAGATAATTGATCAGTTCCACTTTTAAGCGGCTTTTAAGACAATTGTCTAATTTTTTACGTTTTCAAAATGGCTAAAATGAAATCTTATAAAAATGCGACACTTCTAATGCGAGAATTTAATATATAATTTAACTTGTTCAATAGTGGATCAAATTCAGGCGGTTAGAACATTTGTCGATGTTTTCTTTTTTATCAGATTTGAAATATTTTTTTTCTGTTTGCACGTGTATTCAGAAGGGAGGGGAAGTCAGATTTCACTGCATCCTGGCCTCTTCTCCCTGGTATGTACTCCTTTCCTTTTTCTCCACGGTCCTTGCTCCGAGGAGATCAAGGCCGAGAAAAAGAGCAAATGGAGAACCGGAGGATGGAGAGCGACGAAAGGAATCGTACTCGCTCTCGTTCGCGCGAGTAAACACTGCGCCCTGCGTCCGAGATTTCGTGGCTGTTGCTTCCTCGCATGAATCTTATCAGACGAAACGGTTTACCGCTAAAATATGCTAATTGTATGCGTGTCGAGCGAATTAACGCGTTCGGTTGGTAACGCGTGTTCGATTAAATGAATTTTACGGCCCCGTGTGGAAGTGGTTTCAATGTTCCAGAATGGCATACAAAAAAGTTAATGGGATCTTAGATGCATCGGTTCATGGAGTAACTTGAACCTTTACACTTCGTTAGAGTTAAAATTTAAGGCTTTTACTTATTTTTATCAATTCAAATTTTGTTTCTTTTGAAACAGAGCAAATTAAAGCAACTTCTCCCCTTTTTGAAATATGTAACTAGATTGCGGATTTTTATGCATTTATGAGAAATCTAAACGTGCAAGAAAGCACATAATGCACATAATAAGCAACAATATATAAATTATTCGAAGTCCAATAGAAATTGTAACATTTGGAGGCTGAAACAAGTTCTTTAAGTTCCCTTCCTTTAAACTGCATTTATAAAGAAAGAAATTTGCATAAAACGTCGCGGTTTATACATAACACTTTAAATTCCTACAGAAGTCAGAAAAGTTTGTTGGGGTTGCTGGTTATTATAATTATTTTACAGGTTTTGAAGTGTAAAGGGTTAATTTGGTCTATAAATAAATAATCTTTTATGTTTTGGAAGGAGAGTTTTGCGAAAAGGGTTGAAAATGGAAGAGGAAGTTTAATCCGAGTTAGGGAATAGTATGATTTTATTTCTCTTTTCAAGAAGCTTCAACAACTTTAATAATGACGCCATAAGACACAGTCCATGTACATACCCGCCCATAATTCATTGGACACCCAATAAATTTGCAATAAAGAAAAATTTATGTTGCGGTTAGAAAACGAACTTGCTATTAGCTAATTATTTACTTCAGAAAGAACATTAAATAATGCTGTATTTTTAAGATGTTATAGGAAGTCTAATTCAACAAACATTTTGTTAAAAAAATAATAAGTGTCCGATGATTTATGGACGGGAGTGTATGACGTTGGAGAAAAATAATTTTTAACGGGTTCTGTTTTAATTTTCCGTTAATAACCGTGCACGCGTGTACGAGAGCTTCAACGGTTTCCCTGACCACCGGTTACGACACAAGCTTCCGTCTTTTATTTACACGAGACCACCCCCTTAAGGATTGCGACCACGTAGAGAAAGTATCTCATTTTACTTTCCCGACGCATGTGCGCACGCGGAGCGCATGCATTTAGAAAGTACGTTTGTTCCCGGAGACCGTGGTTCCTTCTGTGTATATACAACTGGTCACGTTGGTTCTCTATACGATGGAGTGATTGCTTTTGCTTAAAACTTTCAAGGTTATCGATCATCTGCAATTACGCTGACATGCGATTGTAATTTGCTACTTTGACACGTGGAGACGTATTGATTGAGCGAATTCTTGCTTTCACGCAATGGTATCTTGTAAGTGTTTGCAATAGCCGTACGTTGGTCTTGCTAGTGTACTACGGAAACATTTCTTGGCGCAAAATCAAGTCAAATCTGAAAGTTTATATTTGAAACTTCGAATATTCCAAGTAAAATCAGATCGAATGTACGATAAGGATTTAAATCTATTTATTGGTCGGAGCAAACTTCCACGTAGTCGCCATGTTGCTGTAAAAGCCCGAAAATTGGTAAATCCTAGGTGTTACTGGTTAATCCTAGTATTTACCATTGTGAGCTGGTAAATCTCCAGAAACATTTTGTATACCCTTTCATTTCGAACTTTTATCAAACACCAAATGGTAAAAGTCCATTTTGTCCGATTGTGATACTGCTTTTTAAGCGAGTATATGTGTTTTTTCTCAATTTTTAATAATTTTGGTGTCGGTAAAGGTCTGAAATGAAAGGGTTTATAAGATGTCTTCGGACTTTTACCAGCTGACTATGGTAAATGCTAGGACTGACCGGTAACATCTAGAATTTACCAATCTTCAGGCTTTTACAGTAACAGCCGTACGAATTAAATCTGTCGGTTCATTATAGCGCTCGAAGCGATGCCTTTCTGATTTCATTAACACATGATGAGGATTGGTCATAATTGATCGCGTCACCCAGTATGCAGCAAGTGAGCAACCCTGGCGCACATCTATGACACGCCTATACCTATTTGGAAGCGTGACAACTCTCGAGACGGTGTACAGTCACGCGCGCCACGCCATCCGGATTTCAATTAGACTAATGCATCGGCAACGTAGCGAGTGTGCACATTCTCGCCTCTTTATGTTGCATCTCTCGCAGGATGCACAAAGCATGAAATCCCGTGCTAAAACACAAGCGAAGAAATTTAAGTTACATTCAAATCACAGTCATTATCTTTAACCCCTTGCCTTATAATTACGAATCAGTATCTTTACACATTCAATGATTAAAACGGTATGGAATTACTACAGCTATCATAATCTAAATAATAGTTAAAGCTAATGGTACTCTGTATTTAAAAAAATCGTAAAGCAGAGTTAACTACTCCGTTGGCTCCGCCACGGGGACATTCATAATATATTTCGTAACTCCGCTGTCTTAGCTAGAAAGACATACACACTGTCTATCTGTACTTAACATTTGTTACTTCAATTATCGTGAATGCAAATTATTATTTGGTTCTTTTTGCAGCGATAAAAAGTAGGAAAAAAGAAAAGACTACTATAGTAAATCAAGGCGAACCGGATCAAAATTCAGTTCATATTCGTTATATCGCCTTAGAAACGAGTTTTATCAATATAATTTTTATTTTGTTCCGATTCGCCTAGACCTACCCTACGAAAATTTGGAAATGAGTGAAAGCGAAGCAGAATTCGATTTTCATTTATATGAAAACAATTTAAGTTGCACTGCAAAAGTGTACCGCCATTGCTAGTAGCTAGTATCGAAACATTTCCGTAGTGAAAAGGATTAACACCCCCGATACCATCTATGTATTTCCGTTCACCAATTGTATACGAGTATTCGTTGCAATGGATTTAGAATTTACGTATCTAAGGGAGAAAGGTATTCAGGATATCAGTGCGATCCGCGATATCACAAAAGGTTAAAAACCGGCTCTCTGTCTCCGGTTCGTCACTCGAAACGTCGACTGCTAGTGGAAACAATGGCGGGTGTTGCAGGATGTATTGCTAAGAGTAGAAAAAGAAACAATGGTCGAGAGGGGAAAGTTGAAGCAAGAGGGGCGAACTAGTAACGACGGGACGGGAGAAGTAGTACGGAAAGACGGCAGGCGAAGATGGGTGACGGGGGTGGTGAGGGTGAAACGGGCCATGCTCGAGGGTGACAAAGGGTGGCCGCAAGAGATGAGGAGTGGGGTCTGAAGGAAAGCTTTCGCTGGTCGATGGTGCTTTTGCGAGCACCCTGCGATCGTACACGAATAAGAGTAGGTGCAAACAAATATATTAGGTCGTTGTATATGAAAACCATAGGGAGAAAAGTTGATAAGTTCATTTTTGCCAATTCTCTGTCTTTCGTGTCATCTAGTTGCCAAACGAGAATAGTTTTACACGACAGAGGTGAACAAACGAAAATTTTGACAAGTTATAAGATATGACCGTTTTTAAGATTGGTGTGAAATAACTTACTGAGAAATAATTTGACAAATTCATGTGAAACAATTTGATAAGTTCACGAGAAATAAAACAAAATTAGCAGATTTTTTTAATTTCGTTAAAGAACGCTGGCTATAATATGCAACGTAAAAACCAAATGACAAATCAGTTTTACTAGTGCTAGGTTGATTTAGAACGTTTTAAATATTAAGGTTGTTCTCCTGCAAAATTTAGAAAATATGACTTATCAAGTTTTTCACTAGCAGCCTTTGTACGTTGACAAATTTGATTCTATTTTCATAAATCATTATATAATCGCTGCTTTAAATCGAAGATATGAGTTTTGCTCAAAAAGTTAAGTAAAAATGAAATTCGAGTAATTTTGTTGTACCAGTTCAAAGTGGGACCTAAAGGCAGCAGAAACAATTCAAATTGTTAATAAACATTCTAGTTTTGGATTTGTCTTTTTATATATGAGGACAATATATCGCAAAAAAGGTAGATTGAATAACCGTAGCGTAGATAAAAAAATTGGTATAAAAAATTATAGATAAACTAATGGTAGACCTTACTTTTTTTTTATAATGTGCTACATAGTTTACACGATATTAAATAAAGCTTTTAAGTAAGATTAATGGAGACTATGAGGAGAAAACTCTGAAATAATTTGTGTGAACCCTTTCAAGCGCAGATAAACGGAAGGCTATGGGTAAAGCCGTGAAATAATTACTCGCGTGAACCTCATTCCTTCATCGATTGCGACATCAATGAAATTTAGTAGAAAATGATTTCTTTTTTAAATCTCTGGAGGCAATAGTGTACATTATTTTTCCGAATAGGTAGAAATGTTTTCCGAGTTTTAACAATAGAGGACTGTTCTCGGTCGAACGTTAACCTGGATTAAATGGCCTCAGCCATTTGCGTTTCCGCTTCACGTGAAAACTTATGCGATATTTATATCAGCATACGATACACGGATACGCGGTGTTTTGTGTTCAGGCAATATCTCGCTTATGCATTTCTTTCCTCTTTACTTTTTTATATCTCGTTGTAGAACTCTGCACTGGGAACGATTCATCATGGGATATATCGAGGATGAATATTTCATAGGTTTAGAGATAGGGATTAAAAAAACCCAGGATGTTTTTTAATAAATATCAAACGTTTGTATTTCGATTCGCTTGAATGTATCGCATTTTTCTTCTTTTTTATTTCGATTTTACTCCAGTGATAGGTATTGGTATGTACACTTTTAGTAGGTTTAAACTGTGTGAGTTCAATATAAATATATCGAAAACATTTTTGAAGAAAATCTAGCGGAAGAGCAGTGTAATATAAATATATTAACAAAATTGAGAAAAAGTTAACTGCACCATGAACGCATAAAATATACAGTACCGGTTAGTAAGATATAGTCATTTATTTTTGCCAGCATACATTTGTAGCACAGTTGTAAGTATAATTGGTGTTGTTCTTCAATATTCGCGTATTATAAAATAAGTTCATCAACTCATTTTTGTATTTGGGTAGTATATTTTGAATGTAAATTGTACTGAATTACTTGTTGGTACACCTAATAATAATAATTCATCATTTCCATCAAACTGAATCTAATCGAAAGTCGTCACGGTCCATCCTATAATCTGTTTAAGCACAATCGTTGATTAAAGTGAGCGCAAAGAAGATTTAGCAAAATGATGACGTAAAATGAAACGTTCTATACAAACTTATCACGCGCTTGCTTTATCTCGCAAGCATTGCTCTATTGGCAAGGCATTGACAGGGCCCTGATTCCAATTTGCTCGCAAGCGAGACGATTCGAGCAACGCCGATCGAACGGCCGATATCGGATTTGGATAATTCCATTCGTCGTCCGATAATTGAATCTATCCGAGCATATCCGGTTCCACGCTCAGATACTACCTAGGAAGATTCATCGAGATCCATCGTAGAAACGGCAACAAGGGCACGTGCCTGTTCTTCGCAGCCGAGTTCTTCGCTTGGAAATATTTTCCGGAGAGAAAATCGGCCAGATTATATTCTTCCCCTGGTTCGTTTGCATTTTTGCGCGTCGATTACGTGCGCTTGCCTAAACGATCCTTCGCTTTACAGCGCTACATCCGCCTGCTGTTTGTTTTAATTGTAGGTACGTAGGCATTTCGAAAGATGATTCTGAAGTTTAGCTTGAAGAAAATTATTGTCGTATCTTGGTAGACACGGTAGAGAATTGGGATTTAATTGTCGATATCGTTATAGGACAAACAAGTTACTAGATTCTTACTCTTAGGAAGAATTATGGAATGAATAGATTATATTTTTGCGTGATAACTGTCTAGTTTGTATATACGTACAGTAAATATTCTGTGAAAATATTAATTTATTAGACACCTATGGAGGGTTGAGAGTCATAGTGGTGTAAGTCCAAATTTTTTAAATTTCAGTTAGCACTATTTTTAACATGTCCAGGGCGTTTTTTATTTACCATCAAAATCAATTTACGTGTAACTTCATTTTTTACTGCAAAATGACGAAACTATTTTTGCCATTAAACAAAGGTAGCAAAGCGTTTAGGACCATAGAAGTTACACGATTATGCTATGTGCGTTAAAAAGAAAACTAATAAGAACTTTAAAATGTAATTAAATATGTTTTTATATTCATTATTCTTAGTAACTGAAATGTTTCCGAAATTTCACTCCAAAATGTACCTACACACTTCAATTTTCATACACATATTTTTTAACACTTTTCTATACCTGTAGATATGTTCTTGTAACCTTAGTGTGTATTTCGAATTGTTTTAAACGGCGAATGCAAATTATCGTTTCACGCAAAACAATTAAAATGTGACTTACTGCACCATAGTTCTTAGCCGTTCATATGTAGAATCGAATTTTCTTTTCTTTTACGTTATACAGGATTTTTATTTTTACTGTGCAATTTCCGTTATCAGTGTATTTTCTACTAACACCAAAATGTTTTAAAACATATCACCAGTACAATCATATTTTAAAATACATATACATTTCAGAATATCATTATAAAATTAACAATTATTTCTCGTACACAATTTTTTTCATTTTTTTTAAATACAGATACACTCTTTACCACTTTCGGTTACCAGCGAACGTTTCTGCCTTCGAAGCTTGTTCCCGCAATTAAGCACAGCGAAATACGAGCAAAAGCTTCAGATGGTTCGCAGGTTTTATTAGCTCGCTGTGGAAATTTCGCGTCGATTCTATCGTTGAATTTATATTTTCGCCGTGTATTACGCGGCTGTACGTGGTTGTACACACGTGCCCTTTCCTGTGCATGGACTATGTATGAGGAACACGAGATTTGCATGCGAGGAACGTACGTTCAGTCAGGGAGACTCCTCTTCCTCTTTCTTCCTTCGCCAGCGAAAATATTTCGCGCATAAATCGCCTCGACGAGATTCGTAGATGCCACTTTCGCGGAAAATTATGTAACTCCCGCTACATTGGATGGTAAGCTGCATTTCTGCATAGTTTGTTCGTTGGTTTATGTTGGTAATTTGCTTGTATTAAAAATAATTTTCTCTAGGATTAATGAGGAATATGGTAGGAGGAAAACAGGCAATCTAGAAGTAGAGATATAGGTATATATAAGGTGCAAGGAACATATAGGAAATATTTAGGATAATAGGATACATATCGAGAATATTTAGGATATGGAATGTATGTAGGGAATACTCCTATACAGGGCATTAAGAATAGAACGAAAATCAAGAATAACGAAACCGTGTTTGAGGTTTCGTTTTTTCGTTACAGTGGAACGTCGTTTATATGGATTTCCAATTTATCCAAATTGTAAATCGTAATCCCTATTTTAGAAGTATAAAAAATATGTAGACAAAATGTTCATATTCGCGAGTATATTCAAATAATTAAAAATAGATATCTTTCTTAAGATAGGAATTGCGGCAGATCATAAATTTATACGTGATTGTAAGTCGGAATATGGAATCATGCAGTTTACGTTGTTGAATCTTTACTTAATTACATCTTTAAGTAAACATACTTACATAATTACATCTTTATGTGAATCGAGGAAATTTTTTACACTGTATAAAATTTTATCGTTTTCACATAATGCTTTCAAATATTTTCTACAACTTTTACCCTCTGTTTAACATCGCACTGCAACTTTAAACCAACAAGTATAAACAATTTTGATCAGCGCCCTTATCGATATAAGAAATAGATCAGTTACCCCTACATTTTGGAAGCTCGCGCCGTGGTTACGATGAATTCATAGTACGAGTCGAAAGAACGTTTGAAGTTCTTAGTTCGACAGTGATTGATGTCGATTCTCGAGGACATGTGTGCAAGCATTAACGTGTTTCAAGTCATCGAGCAACCCGGTTAATGAGATTCGAGAGAAACGAGTCCACCGTGTATTACCATGTTCGATGCATTAACGATCTTTCTGTTCTTAAGAGACTCATTTGTTGGAGAAGGTCGCCATTTTAGTATCGCAACTGCATTGTCATAGTCTAGAGACTTCGATTAATAAAATTATTCTCATTTTGCTTGATATAAAAAATTTTAATTCGATGTATGACAAATTTTGAATTTTAGAAAATTTTCAAGCATTTAACATTAGAAGGATTGAAATCTCCATTTTATTTGCCGAAGATATGCCCTTTTTATATTTCAAAAACGATTATCACAGAAAACTTATTTATTATTATTAAATATTATTTTATATATATTTCAATTTCATTTTAATAAAATTGTTAATAAAAATTGCAGTCTTTTCCAATTTGACAATAAATGATTTTTAACCGAATAATCTTTTTAGTGTTAAAGATTTGGTCTTGTAGTTGCTAACAAATTACCATAAAGAATAGGGTGTCTGTAGTTCAACACGATTTTCAAGATACGAGAACATACTTCATGTTCGAACTATTCCAATCACAATTTCGAATCGAGTTTATGACACGATCGTGCCTCGTCCAAGTTTCAAGTCTGCCTTCAGCTTTGCACAGGAAATTCTAGGATTAAAGATCAAGATTCAGTCAGCATGATTGCTGAGTTATCTGGAATTTAGCTTGGATTACCTTTGGGGAATTCCTTGCCGTTTCGAATGCGAGCCTCAATAGCTTATGCGAGCGAAACTCCGTTCAAAAATTTTGCAGACTCCCCGCCATTTTGTCCCCATTACCTTCAAGCTCCCGTTCGTTCCGCTTGATATCGAATTGTAATGTCTACTTTCGATCGGATCATCCAATCTCAGTATCATCACTACTTCTTTTTTTAGTCGAATTCAATTTTGTTTTTTAACCGAATGGGGCAGTCTCGGGAATATATCTCATTTAAATCTATTGAAAGTCTCTCAAGGTTATTCAACGCACCTTAAGATCCGCAGGAACCATTTTATCTCGTTTAGCGTAACTCGAAGTCATTTATGATTTAATTTAATTAAATTCTACAGAAAGAGAATTTGTAAGCTATAAAAGAGCAATAAAATGCATGGCTTTGATTACAAAAAGTGTAATCATTTAGCTGCCAAAGAGCACTTCTACATTTTCTATATTTACAGTTGAACTTGATGAAATTACCTAGAAAAAAATGTTCTTGGGTCGTAAGAAGGATAAAGGCACAAATTTTACGTAACGAAGGTATTCAGTTCTCAAAGTATATTCACTTGCAGATTTTCCCAAACGAAATGAATAAATAAATGAGTGAATTTTGCGAAACTTTTTGTTAGCGATCATCTTGTTGCCAAAATTGCCCACATTTTATTGGGTAACATGATCTCCGATAGACTTAATCGGATTCAATTAAGGATGGCAACGATAGATTGATGTTTTGAGAATATCGATGTTTGGAAATCGATACCATCGACCAGTTAATAGTATTGATGTTAAAAAATGGCGGTTTATTTGGAATATGGAAAGTTCAATGCTGAGTTCTTACGTTACATGAAACACCGCTTATCGATGTATTTTTGTTAAAATATGTCAACTAATAGACGTTGTCACTCAGTCTGCTGTATTGTAGCCAGCAATCTTTCTTACCTGATGAAAAATGGGTTAAATGAAAGAAATATGGAATAACATTTTTTTGACATTCATTAATACTTTCTTTCTTTCTTTCTTAATTCCATTCGCGTAGATGTTTTATTTAGTACGGCGTAAATAAATAAGTATAATAGTAACACCGATCAGCAATTTATGCAAAAGTACTACTTTTAAATCAGAAGAACTCCGCACTCGTGGGGTTAAAATCCTTCTGTTTTAAGCGTTAATAAAAAGAAATATCAAATATCGATGTTTCAAACGTCGATAGTGCTTGACCGATGATATTCTTGTATCGACGTATCGATGTTTTCCTATTTTTTGCCATTCCTAGGTCCCATATGTTTTCATTCAACGATATTATATGCTTATCATATAAATCATGAGGGAACTTCTAACTTCTGTTCGCGTTTTTCCTTCAAGCTTACACACTAATTGATCCGAATTTGAACGATTCTCGGCACTTTCGCGCCACCAACTTTCTCGAGATGGTAACTTCCACCCTCTAAAAGAAGTTTATTCGCTTCAACGTATCCGCTTTTCAGTATGAGGCTAGTCCCTTGAATATTCTCCTCGACCAGCTTCTCCAGACAAGTTCGTCTGCGTTAAATTAAAATCCCTTCTCTGGTCCATATTTAGCTACATTGTTCTAAATCGATTTCGTGAGTATTACGGTCCCCAGAATAGTGTTCTTGCCTTGGTGACACATAAATCGATTCTAAGAAACGGCGCTATGGTGGTACTCCATAGAAATATTCTTTAGCCTGTTATTCTTGGCCGGTAGACAGGATATTTTCTATTTTGCTAATGTATTTTTGGTACAGTTACTCGAATTAATATTCGGAGACCACTTGCAACGAAATTTATTAAACACGGAAGGCGTGATTTTAATGAAAGTTCACACAGTTGTAGAGCGCAATGGACTGTACATATATGGAGTACGTGTTTTTGTCGGTAGAACATCCCTTTGAGGGGTCGAAATCAGATCCCTAAAATGTCAGCATGTTTTCATTTTTTAAATGCTACTTTGCCTGGAACTTTTTTTGCCCGAAGGTGATAGAGCATTCAAAACTGAACATTTTTTTTTGCACGAAAAGTTTTGCTCTCTCTCGCACCGTAACAATGATACAGAGAAAATAAAAGACATCGTGAGCACCTTAAATTAGGAAACCAGGGGAAATCAGTCCTTTTAATGCCATTTGGTCTTCGGTTTTTTAAAAATAACTTCGTAATAATATTAAATGAATTAATGAATTAAATGATTAATATTAAAAAATGCAGTATTGTAAGTTTACACAATTTTCATAAGGAATTACGAATGGGTCATTTTGACGACCACCTTAGTAGTTCTAGCATTAATCATTCTAATGTTTGAACTGGTAATTTCAGTTCTCGAAGTTTTATGGCTTAAACGTACTTTTACGAAGCATACACATAAAAGAGTAGAACTGCCTTTGGATTAAGTTCGTGTATTTTAGACTCTTTCCTAAATGTTCTTTTCGTTGCTATTCGTTTTTTTAATGCTTTGGAACAGCAATCTTCCACCTTGGTAGTCTATTTAAACGACCAAAAGGGTCGAAAAGTCGGATTACCGATCTCCAAGGCATTGTTCGAGGCAAGTCCGTTCGTTAACGAGGATGCACCGCGCAGAAGAAGGTTCATGCGACTTGGCTTATCGTCGATCGTAATCGCTCACGCTCGGAATATCGATCCATAAATTTAATTAACCTGACGAGCAGCACGCTCGAATTGTCCTCTTGTGAGCGCACCTATCGAACCAACCGAAACTTCATTACCCTGCATCGATGCGTACGTATCCTTGGGCGATGACCTTTAAAGTACCATGCTTTAGCTTGACCATGCTGAAAAATCATTCTCTAAAACCCTGAACACCACGAAATCTTCAATAGCTACCACATTTTTCTTTCATTCTCTTGGCTCATTAGAAATTATTTTTGCCCAACGACTTAGCTCCGATTCTTTAACTTTCTTTCTTGGTCTCCTATTCCTTGGTTTTCTTCATCAGTCTTAATGAATGTAATTTAGCTGGGTCAACAAAATGGCGCTTTCATGGCGGCTTGTTATCTCGAAAAGAGCTACGACGCTTAGAAGAAACGTTTTAGGAATGCGTACATGGAGCGAAGAGGATCGGAAACGTTTGGTCGAATGCCAAACGAGTAACTTATGATACCATTTGTAATAAAATTATCCGAGCCCTCAGACTGCCTATACTTCCAGATTTATGTGCTTTCGACGAGAATCTTCGAACCGAGTAATAGCCCCGTTATTCAGTAGGATTTTATTCTAAGATTTGTGTGATAAGTAAGTATTCTAATGAAGCTTACAAAATTCAGGAAATACTATTAACACCAGCTTTACTATTTCAATAACTATGTTTTGTTTCACAAGTTTCGTGCACTTCGTACACTATTTAGAAATAATGATGTTTCAGTGATTGTACTCCAGATGTATTTATTCTATACAAATAGGTATCGAACTCTGGAATGAGTATACTTGCAAGTTTCAAAATGTATTTATATGCACTACGGTGTCACAGAGAATTGAACCTGTTATAGCCAGTACTCGAATCTTGGAACTCAGAATTCTGTAACAGGTCTTAAATAATATAGTCGATATAATATTTACAATTGAATTTAAATTCGTCGATGTACATTATGCGTCTATGTACATGTAGAAGTGAATTATGCATTACAGAACAACACAGTTGCTTTTAATAATAACATAAAGAATGATTGGGAAGATTAAAGAATTTCTGATATAATATTACCAAAAGTTTAAAATCTGTTCGATCAAGATTGGCATATACTTGAAAGTATTGTTTTCTTTCGTCAAAGTACTTGAACAAAGGATTCGAATCTATCTCAAAGAGGTTCAAATATACTTGCGATGTATTGGGTCGTAACATAAATTCGTTCGATTTTCCTCGGAGGTTTTTTAAGTCTCAGAATTTCCATAAGAGTTTCAACTATCAACAAAATGGAAAAATGATCATTGATCAATAGTTGCACATGCATAATTGATTGAATTTACTTTCCAATTTACAAGTAAATGATCTTAATGACAATAATAAAACGAAATATATGTACAGGGCGTCTCGCTTAAAAGTGGCCACCTAGTTAAATCTCATTTAATTATGATGACACAACAAATCTTTCATCCTATTTTAAATAATATCAAAGAATGTATGCATTCCAAGAAATTCTCATGATCCAAAGCAACTTTTTTTCAGGCAAGTTTTTACAAAAATACATAACTTAAAAAAACAATTAGGTGGTTTTCTTTAAGTAGGACACCCTGTATGTTAAAACACAATATTTGATCTCATTTGTAAGTATATATCTACTTATGGTATTTTACGAAGATGGCGTCCGTAATTCCTCCTCATAAGAGCCGCCACGTTCATCGTTTTATCTTTTCCATTTGAATATCTACGGTCTTTCTAAATCTACGAGGCGTCTTCACGATAGAACCCTTCCTCCACAACTGCCGGACATATATACGCGCCTATTACCAAGTAGAAAACTAGCATAGAACAATGGATCGTCTCCCCTACGTAATTACCATGCGGCTTGGTCATTCGAGGGCGAGGGTTCTCTGTTCATCTAGTCGCTCAGACACCATGATTATCGGTGTATACGTACACGCGTTTACCGTATTGCTGGCTGGCCGGTTTTATGTGGATTTGGTCGCGCACGTGTGCGTCATGTAGCTATCCAGCCCTGTACAGTAATTACCGGGAGGCAACAGATGTGTGTACTCTCGTTCTTGTTGCACGCTTCAAACTCGGCAAAAGCGTCCTGCGAACGTTCACGCACGTGTCACCGCGAAAGCCTTGTATATAGTGCCTTTTTACATTTCCTTTTGCCGTTTTTACACTCGCGACAGTCGCACGCGACTCTCTTGGCAAGGTTTCGTGTTTTTAGACACTCTTTAGTAGATATCTGAGGTTGTGGGTGAAAGTATGTAGGATTATGATTCGAAGAATTCGGATAGAAGTTTGTATAGGATTCATAAAGTTGGTTTTGCTCTTCTCCCTGTTTCCTTTTTATCTTTGTGACAGTCGCAACGCTATTCCCTTGGGAAGGTTTCCTTTTGAGATTTTTTTGAATAGAGATTCAGGGTTGTAGGTATAGTAATCCCTCCCGTAACGCGGTGAAGGAACAGAGTTAGGCCACTGACATTTGACAGTGATGATGAATGTTAATAAAACGTTTGATATCAAGCTTAAGTTTCATGCGTTCCTTGTTTTAGTTTATATTTTATTTTGTTTTTTTTAATTTTCTCATATGAACTCTTGAATTCAATAAACATAATTTGAAATATGTAAACATATATTTATATATATTTATAAACATATATTTAATATATTATTATTATTATATTTATTCTTTTGTATCTATAAAATTTGGGTTGACTGAAGAAGCGTACGAAATGTAGACTAGAGGAATCTTCGTATATTTGTATGGAATTTGTAAAATTGTTATTGAGTTTGGTATTTGAAGGTACGTCCAATGACCTTTTTGATCGACAAAGTTTGGAATGACGCAGTGACCTTTTAAATAATTATGTAGGCTCTTAGATTATAGGCAAATGCCCTGCGAGCAATTAATCAATGTTTACGGCTCATTCTTCTGTAAATTGTGTTTTTGCTTTTAGATCGTAAATCCCTCTGTCGGCCGCGATTATCGATTACGGTTTCTGAGTCAATAATTGTGTGTGTCGCTTATGCGTTTACTGTCGATATGACACTGGAATGATGCGAGATATTGGAATAAATTATTCTGTGTTCTCAGTGAGACTTGAAAATTCCCTCTAAAATTGTTTTCATTTGCTCTGATTGGAAAAGGGTCGCGTTATGTGCCAATTTATTACAGTAGAGCCTTCCGTATCCGTACTAATATGCAAAAGTATTAGGACACTTCTAGGAAATTAAGGAAACTTGAAAATTATTAAGAAATTACTGTTGGGAATCCGTGATTGAACAGAATACTCTCAATGGTTTACTAATAACAACGTATTTATTTCGTAACGCGAACTTCGCAACAAATTTTAAAATTAGAGATACTGATCTTACACTGTTTTTTAATTTATTTTATCCATCGGTAGAAGATTCACTGTTTGAATCACAAAATCTTTGGATATTAAAGCATTCAGATAATGGAAGTTTGGATATGGGTGGCTCCACTGTATTTTGCAATTGAAAAAAATCACTTTATCGATTCTAAATGCGACCAATATTCTACAAACCTTAAATCCAACGAACCTAGTTGGCATCATTAATACTCGGGATCACGAACAATGCAGTCATACATTATGCACGACCTTACGGACGAAAACGGCCACATTTTTGTCGGAAAGGACTATGTCACTGGTTCTCGTGCTCCTGTGTCGAGAAGTTCCCTTTGTCTCGTAATTTACGGATATTCCTATCGAATTCTAGGAGCGAAATCGATCGTCTGCGGGGCGTAAAATTGGAATATTGCGGGGCCCTGTGAGTACGTATGCGCAATACCGTGGTGCATTATGCACGAAATGTATTAAAGCATGACGAGCGTGCCGCACACGTTCCTGGCCTGTTTATTCAACTAGTAGAAGCACCAGAGGTAGTACAAGCAACCTAAACAGAAGAGGAAAAAGTAGCTAGAAAAGCCCCTGATTCGCTCGAACTGATAAAGAAAATAGGCTGTTACGATAGACGGAGAGCAAACAAAAGAAGTGAAAAGGGAGAGGGAGAAGGAGAGTGGAAAAAACGAAGAAAAAAGGTAAAGTTTGGAAGATGGCTGGACGGGGAGAGAAAACTGAGATGGCGAAAGTTAGAACAAGATGGTTGACGAAAGTAAGAGCGAGATGGCTGGCCAAAACAACAGAGACGGCGCTCTATGGGAGGCAGAGCAAATAGCAACGACGAGGGATGGTGGAAAAAGCGGCTGGGATGGTGAAAAGGCGAGAGAGAAAAAAAAACAACAGACGACCCTAGGAGGAGCATAGACGAAGATTGAAAAGGGAAAGAACGATGGGAGGATGTAAAACGACCAGGACACACGCGACCGAATGACAAATCGTTCCACGGCCAGAACTTTCGAGCTCTTTGTCCCCTGTTGGTTGGATGCGACTGAAAGCACCGAGAAAGAGGGGAGATGAAGGAGGAAGACAGAAAGCGGAACGGCTGGAAACGTGACAGGGATAAAACGATAAAAAGCAACGGGAAAGGGGAGGCTTGGCGGAGGAATCGTGGCTTGATTTGGAATTGTATCCGGCTAGATCTGATGAGGTGACTGGATAACTTGATGAGAGGCGGAAGAGAAAAATGGAAGACGGAGGATGAGGACTATGGAGTTTCTCGATTTCTTCCGTCTTAAAAAAAAGAGATGAGGAAAATTGGTATTGAGAAACGGTGGATTTCAGCAGAGTATTTTTAGTCGCTTTGGGTTCTTGCAGAGGACTACGGCGCTCTCTGATTTCTTCTATCATAAAAAAAAAGGAAATTTGGCATTGGGAAATGAGAAACCGTAACAAAAAATGTTTTAGGTGCTTTAATTTTTTTCAGCTACGGTCAGCCACGAAAATCTACGTACACATTTTAAATTTTAGATACTTACGTATTTTAGGATATATTTTGGAATGTAAAAGATGAGTTGAAAATTCACAAAATATAGAATTACAAGTTAGAAAAATTCCTAAAAGACGTTTTACAAACGGAGTATTGTTGATTATATAAATAAAATTGCTCTTAAAGGCATACAAGTTGTCATTTTATTTGTGCTAAACAAATTAGAGGATGTTTTGGATGCATCAGATGGACTAATAAAATATAGATACAGTTATAGCAATCAGTTTTGTATACTTTTCATATTTTTTTTTAAATCGATTTATGTGTATTTGCTATGAAGACATGGAAAAAATGGTACAATTTTTTTTAATATGTGTGATTTTAATAAATAACTGTATTAATGCGCCTGAAATGATCGAAGTTCTTGTATTTTTTTAAGTAGCTGAAATTTACAGATGTTTGTAGACTTTTGCGATTGACCATATGTTCTATTCATGTGGTCTACAGATGTCTTATAGCTGGAATTCTTAAATTTTAGTCTCAGAGAAAATATAGCCATGGGGGTTGAAGTTTGTAGGTCTCTTAGGATAGGGTAAATTTAGTTGGAACCCTGAAGTTCCTGTTGATTGCTGCTTAAAGACAAAGAGTAGACGGTTTGCAATAAAAGATGGAAGTTTGTACGATGGGATTTTAATTAGAGGTTCGATTGCAGAAGTTCCAAAGATATAGAATGTCAAGCAATCGCAAAGCGAATTGGCGGTCGGAAGTGATTTATAGTTTGTATAACTAACATAATTGTTTGAGCCACGCGGATAGTTGGCAACTCTGAAATTGAGTATAACGCATAGTTGAAACTTCCGTCTCATATGTGTCCAATAGATTGCTCTTTAAAATATCCTTTATGAAGAATCTTAGCGTCATACCGTTCCTTAAGCCTAATATTAAAAATATACTTAGTCTATTAATCCATTAATGACCAAATTTTTATTCCACTGCTTTTTAAATTGATAATATTGGGTTGAAACGAAAGTTCGTAGCATTTTCATTGGGCGGTGTTGAAATAATGTATTAGTTTGTAAGATCCAGGTAGGTTAGTACATCGCTTGAAAATGTGTCAATTTCTGGAAGGATAGAATTTTTAGGTTACCCAATAAAGGGCAAAAAGTAGAATAAAATTAAGTATAATCATATAAATTTTATTATTAAATTTCATTTAAAAAATGGTACGACCTTTCTTTTCAACCAGATACATAAGATTATCAATAGATAACAAACTATAATCGAAACTTGTACTAAAAGTTAAGAAATACAACTTATACAAATCACATTTAAAACGAATGAAATTTCTTTGTGTTGCAGGTAAATTGCAGTAATGAATTACTCACCCTGAAGTCACACATATAGGTAACGTAAGAAAAAAAGTCTCATTTTCCTTTTGCGTATAACGTTCCGTGCAAAAAGAGTACAATCTCAGTCTTTCAAATTCAAATGAGCTTCCTTTTGAAAAGCATGATGCTATATGCGAATGTTGTCGAGCAAATAATGACTAGGAAAATGATAATTGGTTACGGGAGATCCTGAAGTATTCGAATCCTTCCAGGATGAGCAATGGTTGGTCTAGCTCAAAGCGAATTTCTGCCAGCAAACAATCTGCTTAATAGGTATTGTTACGGTCTTAGCATGAAGTTTCTTGAAAAGGGGTTGGGCAATCTCAGTCACCGTACGGAGGAAGTTTCATGAAACGAAAGGCTTCCTTGTGAAATTCGTCTTACGGAGTAATTTTGTTTAGTCGTGTACGAAAGCCTCGGGAAATGCGGGGAAAGAAAGGAAAAATAGAAGCAAAAGTTTACGAGAACCGAGTAGAATTGGGTATTGCGGGTTTATCGAGTTACTGCGATACGAATTTTTCGTTATAGTTGATTAAAGTTGGATGTCAAGTAAATTGTGGAAATAGAACTAGAACGCGCGACTAATGAGGGTCAGGCAGGATCAATACAATGGTAGATTCTCACTTTCGTACGCGCTCTTTCTAGAAAAAGGGAAACCTTACAGTAATATAACATCTAAGAACTATTCTCATGGGAAAGGATCAAAGTAATGATAGTAGAACGATCCTTAGTTGACGTAGCTCGCGTTTAATTACCGAAGCCTCGTAATCGTCTTTGAAAAGACAATGTGAACCACAGATGAGATATAAGAGCAGACAAATTTCTTCTTCTCGGAAGAATATTTTCCTTTCTGTTGCCTGAAAGTGAATTTAAATGCTCCTAAAGTATTATGTTATCCATTAAGATCGTGACGAATTTTATACCAAAAAGGTACACCCAAATAAGTGTATGTAGTAAAAGCACTTCCAAATCAAATTGAATGTATGACCCATTAATTGATAGACCTTTCAAAGAAAATACATTCCGCCCAGTTTTAACCCCGTATCCTTATCATTAGGGTGGTTTTAGACCAAAACGTAGTTCATGGTTTATGTTCGATATCTTTTATCCTAATCCATGAAAATTTATGGAAAATATCGAGAATACTTTAACCAGTGGAATACGTGTCTAAGAATTTTTTAAAAGTTTTTGCCAGTCGATGCGATTTTTAAAAAATGCACAAGTGCCAATCTTTTATTGAAATTTCCAAGCGACTATATTTATATTTCGTCAGTCAGTTTTACAGTTATAGTTAGAGCATTCCGTTATCTCAAATGCTTTATCGGGATCACCTAATACTTTGCATTCCTATTGCATCTTCCTTTTAGCTTTATTTACTTTTCTGGTGCCAATGAAATCGAAGGAAATGTAATACAATATCGTCGAATTATAAATTTAATCACCTTGGTCCGTAAATCGAAAAAAATTTTAGCATTAAAAGGTTAATATAGCAAGAGACGGCAATAATATTTTCGCGTTACTTTTTTATTATGAATGTTCCGCAAAGGAAAACCAGGGAACTTTATTAGTGTTTAAAGCGATGATTCATAGTATCATAGATTCGATTGCTGGAATTAAAGCTAGGGAGATCCCCGATCATCTCACGACAGCGCGAGGATAATGATCACTTTCCTGGCGGTGTGGCGTAATTTAAAGCGACGTTATTTTGCGTTCACGCGGTCCCTCGCTGTCCTTACGGATTCTTGTCTTACCGGTTGCAAACAATCGGATAATAATTCTCCTTCGAGATTCTGCTCCATCCCACGTCCTCCTTCCCTTGTCCTTGTTTGCCGAGGGAGTTAAGTGACGTAAGTGCACCGAGAGGGAATTTATCCTCGTTCCGATCGCATTCATTCTTTCTTCTCGGAAAAGTCGCCTTTAATTCCCTAGATCACTAACAATGATCTAAATTGGAAAAATCGCGTTTAATCCTCTAGATGAGTGGTTCCTAGCCAGGCTTCCGCAGAATACTAGTGTTCCGCGAAATTATTAACCCAGCAACGGTCTTCATGATTTTATTCAATACAATCATATCTTGCTTTCTTTAGAAATGTTTTATAATTTTGAGAAATAGAAGCTTCATCGTGGATGTCGGAACTTAAAACCGTACATATTAATTACGATTCCTATATGACCTTTTCAAAATTAGGAAATTCTGTATAAAAATAAAAGCGCGTTTGAGTCGAAAAACTATCCAGGGTTTGTTATAGGGTTGAAATTCGCAAGAAGTTCCATGTAAGTAGGCACGATTTGTTATTTGTTTACATTGTAGATACTTGTTTATGTTGCTAAATTTATGCATTTAGTGATTCTAGCGTTCCTTAGAATTTCCTTAGAATTAACAGTGTTCCGTGACTTCTAGATAATCGATACTAATATATGTAATTTAAATGAAGGATACTACAAAAAAAAAAAAAAAACTATGTACCGAGGATTTTTTTTTAGATCACATGAAAGAGGTTTTTCTTACGAATTTTTGTGAAGGAGAAGACAAAATTAGAATGTATGTCGTGAAGTAAGATAAGATATGCACGTAGATGAGGTTGTGTTATACTTTCAATTTTTTGAAAACAAAAATGAAAAAAAACCTTGCATCGGCCGGGAATCGAACCCGGGCCGCCCGCGTGGCAGGCGAGCATTCTACCACTGAACCACCGATGCTATTGAAATGCGTTCTTTCACTACTAAATATCGCTGAGGTTAACACCGAAGAATCTTGTTTTGATTATAAAAATTGTTTATTTCATATTTTATTCATACCACAGCATCAAAGAAATGTTTAGCAAATTGTTATACAAATAAGATCTTTTTCAAAAGCCTTAAACTTTATCGAAAATGGGGTACAATACATTAAAGATAAGTTAGGTTTATAAATGAAAGTTTCTTGCATATAATGCTAATCAATTGTGGGATTTCGAACAAACGTTGCCAAGGATAAACTTGGAATGAGACAATAACGAATCTCTGGTCGGTTTCGCCGATGACTTTGGTTCAGGGTCGGCCATTGCACTTTCGTGGTCCGAGCACAACAAAGACAACGAGCTGTATGAACGACTCTTCTTCTGCATTAGACTCACAATTTAATATCAGTGGGCCATTACCATAACAATAACTTACAAATAAATCGCAACATAATAATTTTTTAATATTCACAAGTAAGCCAATTTATCGCTTTATATTTTTATCGTGATGGATAAATTATTAAGACAATAGTTTAGGTACATTTCTTATATTTTATCTATTAATATTTTTGTTTAATTTACCATTAACTTTGTTGAACCATTTGACGCTTAAAGGGTCTTATTACTTTAGTGGTTGGAAAAATGAGTGAACTTAGGAATATTTTTGTGGAAGCTATGAATCGAACTTTGTTCAAACTTCACGGATACTTGTATCTATCATTTAACAGTATTTCAGTATTTTTACAGCAAGAAAATCGGTGTGTTAGGATGTTCGAAAACTTTGTAGCGTTTTTGATAATATTAAATTCTGTTGTCTAATTGGTTGAATTAGGGGGAGCTGTTATTTATGAACTGTTGCTGAACAATAAGAATCTTAATTTGAAAAAATATTGCTCACAAATATTGCTTGGTTGGGCCATTTAAATGCAAACAATTAAAAAACAATGCCTTAGGTAGATGACCAGACAATTAGAGACAATCTCTTTTTATTAGACAAAGCCAGATCTTGTTTCGTCAAGGACTCAGCAAGAATTGTTAGACGTTGATTGTAAAATTCCATTACTATTATTATCTACTATAATACAATTTTATTAATGGTTAGAAATAGAATACCTTAGAAACTTGAAATTACTGCAAGGATTTATTTATTTTGGAGAAAGACACAAATTTCTTGGAAAAGGGGATTATGATATTTCCTGATAGGCATAGAACTATTAAAAAACAAATATTATATGCAAAAAATTGTACACATATGGACTTTAAAAGTTTCTTCGTTATTATTACGAATTTTCCGAGTAACCTATTATAATCGTATTTATACAGTCTAATGCATATTGTAACGAGGAAAACTTGCTTGCGTGTATTTGAATACGCTTCACATTTTTAGGAATTAGAGCAAATTCAGCGTTTTGGGTGTTTCTAACGTAGCAAAGGCTTTTAACACTAGAACTACTAAGAGTCAGACAATATGACTAGTTATAAATTTGCAACAATGTATTTTTCAGGATATTCCGAGCTTTTCTGTACAAAATATAAATGAACATTTATTGTATTTCAGCCTCATGGGCTTTGCAAATATCTACCATTTTTATTTCTTTGATACAAATAAGTATTCTTTAGTCGTCGGTAGTTCTGCTGTTAAAGTGAGCAACCCTGAATGCGGGAAGAAAACTCGAGAAAACTACGGTGAACCATGCTAAGGACCTAGACCCTAAGCAGTTAATTTCAACATCCGGTTTGACTCTGACCAAAGTCAATGCACCTGGCCCTGCTCGTCGAACCGATCCCTAAAGTGCATCTCCCTCTTACGCAAGCGAGACAACTTGGGCTGTTTCACTCGTAGTCCCTTTTTTTTCTTTCTCTACCTGTGCTCTTACGGTGAACAAAAAGAATTCCTTTACCGTCGGGAATCGTCGACGTATCCATAACGGGGCTGAGCCTTTGCTCGTGAGTTTACTATCTACCTTGAAAAAGTCGTGTACACTCGAAAGCGTTTCCCTGGCGGAGAGCCGTGTACGCTCCTCGGCTTCGTGTGAGTGATTTTAACAGGGAAAGGTACTTCAACCGGTTAAACTGACATTTACTGGTTCTCCCCGTGTAGACGCGGCCTTGGCATCGTGTTTCTTTCGACTTGCTCTGTGTCGAGGTTATCACGATACTCAATTTCACCCGTGGCTCTGTTTCAATCTCAGGGTGATGGGTATTATTTAGGTTCCTTACTGAAGCCATATACATATTTGCTTTAAAAAAATCCGTAAAGCGTAAAAATTACGTGTATTATTTGATCGTATAGATTTTTGGCGTTCTATTTAGTACGTTTTGAGAATGTTATAAGGATATAAGAAAGGCTGAAAAGGGAGCATGAATGCGAGAAAAAGTGGTTTTCGTAATGGAAGGGAAGAAACGTGCAGTTAAAAGGCAGGTAAAGGGAGGAGCGGTGGGGTTTTAGTTCAGGTGACCCTAAGAAGCCACGGAGCTGGTGGTATCTCTTTGCAGAGTTCACGGCCGTCCCCTTTCAGGGACTTTAGGATCGATGCCGCAATAAGTTTCAGAGGAAGGGGTAGTAAACCGTGCCAGTAAACTCCTCGATCGTCTTTCTGTGAAAAGAATATAAAATTTAAAGTCATTAGTTAGTAAGAAGCAGTACAAAAATCTGCTAAAAAATTACTATGTACAGGGAGAACATTTGTTTATTTTTTTAGTGTTAAGTAAATTAGAAAAAAAAGTATATTGCATCGGCCGGGAATCGAACCCGGGCCGCCCGCGTGGCAGGCGAGCATTCTACCACTGAACCACCGATGCTCATATAATTCTGGGTATTTAAGAGGGAATCAGGCGTAGATATTAATTGAGTAGGTTTTGTACAAAATGTAAGTG
Organism: Eucera pruinosa; assembly: GCA_028830335.1. Taxonomy (NCBI): domain Eukaryota; kingdom Metazoa; phylum Arthropoda; class Insecta; order Hymenoptera; family Apidae; genus Eucera; species Eucera pruinosa. The sequence goes on from JAMYCR010000005.1 coordinate 9,688,491, forward strand.
CCAAAGGTCTAATTTTTTAGGAAGAAGAAAAGACATTGTTGGTTTTAAATTATTAGCAAAACCTGATTTATTTTTACCATTACGTGTAAGCAAGACTACAATTTAGAAACATCCAAATTTGTTATTTCTTACATTAATAATATATAAATTTCTAGAAAAAAGAATTGTATTCGTAGAAAAACATGTATGTGCCAGATTTTAGTAATAGGAAGAACTGAAAATATCGTTAATTTAAATCTGCAAGTACTGTAAACGCCAAACCTATTTGTTCGCAAGTTACTAATTTTCTACTAGACGGTATTGCAAGAATTTGTTTTATTATATTTCTAGTAAATTGGTGTAAAATTAATGATATTTAATATCTGTATCCATATCCAATTGAGTGATGCGTAACATCGCTATGTACATTGTTTTCTACAAAAAATTCTAGAATGAGTTATTTAAATTTTTATAATCACAAATAGATTGTGAATTTTTATGCGTTTACTTAATAGATGATGCATATAATATACAAAAATATATGAAATATTCAAAGTAAGGCACATGCTGTTATATTTAGAGGATAAAACTAATCTATATTTATGTTTCATTTATCTGTTTGCGTTTTTGAAACTACGAATTTGCATAAAGATCCGCTGTTCAACCGTAAGTGGCTATTCGTGAATCATAATGTAGTATTACTGTCTGTTATATATTGAAGTATCTATAATCTTCGCAATAAATATTTAAAATTTATAACATTACAAAGTTGTAGAAGTTCGTTTGTATTTTCATAATAAACAGTAACTTTTTGATTTGTGCTGCAAGAGATTTCTAAAATATCACAAGACTTTATAACGAGTAAACGGTCCATGCACTTCATCGCTGTATTGTTTCTAACCCCTTGACATACAAATAAGATGAAACCCAATGCGATGGACACACTAAAAATAAATTTTTGTCATCTCAGAGACGCTTCTGTTTACAACAAACTAAGAAATAAATGACATATTCCAAACGTCTTTGTATGTCAAAGGGTTTATGCAATATTTATAATAACAGTATGATGATATCTATTTAGCATTAGGGTATAGCATAGTATTTGTATATTAAAAAAAAATAATAAAGCCAAAAAGATAACTTGCATCGGCCGGGAATCGAACCCGGGCCGCCCGCGTGGCAGGCGAGCATTCTACCACTGAACCACCGATGCTTATATGAATGTAGGGATTTACGGTAAAAACAGACAGTGGGATTTTCATTATGTAACTAGATTTTCGGGTATTTTTTTTCTCTATACATTGGGAATTAACGATAAGAAGTATTTTATTCTCAATTATAATTTCCTTTTCTTAAGTATTATTAACAGTATTGTACGAATTAAAAAATATTTTCGTTGTTGAAGAGAAATTGATTTAAATGTGAATATTTATTGGTGATTATATTTGATATAAAATAAAATGTAATACAAAACAAAATAAATATTGCATCGGCCGGGAATCGAACCCGGGCCGCCCGCGTGGCAGGCGAGCATTCTACCACTGAACCACCGATGCTTATATGAATTACGAATTTAGAGAAAAGGGAAGTCGAAAGAATCACTTATTTTTACTAAGCACTGTTTTCTTTTATGATAATATTGACATTGTCTTTATTTTATATTATTTCGTAACTTACGTTATGCAATAATAATATTAGACTCATTAAACCTTTGCGAGTCAGATGGATAAAAGTCGTGCTATGAATCATGTAGGGTTTATTTTACCCTGAACATCATCCATCCATAATATAGTATTTGATAGGAAACTGCGTCTTAATCTAGATATACAAAACAAAAAAAAAATAAAAAAGCTGTGTACATTTTGAAATATTATAGCAACTTTAAAACCGCTGTGGTTAATTCAGTATAACATGATTCACGGAAGGTTAAAAAATTGTAAATTAGATATTCAAAAAATAATAGGAAAAAAAAAGACGCATTTGCATCGGCCGGGAATCGAACCCGGGCCGCCCGCGTGGCAGGCGAGCATTCTACCACTGAACCACCGATGCTGTTGAAATTCTAGTCTTTTATAGGAAAATGTGGAAGGTCACAATGTCCTACTTGCATTATTATTTTACGTAGGACTCCCTACCAAATCTGAATTTACGAACTCGAATCTTAAGAAATCTTACTTCAATGAAGAATTGCTATTATGCCAACTTTACAAATGAGACTTATGAGGATTCCCTTAGCTTTATGCGGTCCTGGTTATTTCTTTCTCTTTACTTTGTCAGCCTACCGTGTCTTTCTTTCTGTTTTTCCCATACAGTTACGATTACCGGGCAATTCGGATCTGGTTATTTTTCTTTTATACGAACACGTCTATACAGCGGTCTGCTCCTGCTGGGCGAACCGACAACGCCATACACACGCGCTCCCGCGATAAAGGAACAAAAGTTTGTTAACCCCTTCGTATCGCACAGGATCGTTAAAAACAGGCTACACGACCGCGCCCGGTCTCGTGTTTTTTTTTTTGAGATTTTTTACTCGTCAAACGCTGTCGTCAACAGCGGTCAACTCTGTTACAAATGAAACCTTACATGTTTAGCTTCTCTTTTTCTATGTTTTGAACAGAGAAACGAGGATCAGGTTTTTACTGCATATTTGCTTTCTTAATTCCACCGCATATTTTGTTACCTGTGGTCTTTTCGATCCGTTTTTACCAATGAAATAAAAATGCTAGACATTTGCAAAGCCTATGTTATCGGGATGTAATAAATCTTCATTTATATTTTGTACAGAAAAACACGGAATATCTTAGAAAGTGCGTCATTGCAAATTTGTATAATTCTTATGGTAAATTTGTAACCAGTCATTTTAACCGCATTAATAGTTTTAGTGTTAAAGATTCCAACGATAAACAATTACGGATCGCATTTTTAATCCTTTGACTGCGGCGTGATATTCACATGACCGTCGCTATGAAACATTAGTATAATAGAAAATGCGGACATAGCTTACATCCGCAAAATAGTTACTTGTGAATAAATGAATCCGAAGCGTAAAATATTAAAACATTATATTTCTGTTAGAATAAACCTCGAAATGTTTTTATGTAATGATAATTTAGGAAATGAATAATTGTTATGTTATACATAAACTACAAAGCGGACATATACGCCTTTCATAGATCTTGGTAAACATTTAGAGCGTACGTACGTATACACATTTCGCAGTTACAAGGTTAAAGATTAGAAGATAATTGTTTACAACATTCGTAGTTTTGTAACATTCTTTCTATATCTCTTTTGATGTAAAACAGCTTTTCAAGTCATCGTCGTTCGATGATGAATTCGCGGTAATGGCTTCCTAAGTTTCTCGACCACGCGGGCGATATTATACGGAACAAAAAAATCGCGATCGTATTCAGACGTGGAATTTGTGAAATTCCGACTTGCTATCGAAGGCTTGAAATCTCGCAATTAGATCTTTGGCCTCGAAGCCACTTATCGATTATTCATCCGCATTTCTCCCACCCCGTTCCACTATTTTTGCCCGCCTCGAAAATTTAATATCGCCTGGGCGAAACTATTCTACGGGTAATTTCCAGCCGCGGAGGAATTAGTCGCGATTCGATTCCCGTTCCACGGGGATCGACATAATTGTCGGGTCGTCGAACAATGGAGGGACTTCATTAAGTCGTCTTGTAATCCGATACAAAATTCATCGAGTCGCGGAGGAACCATCGAGCAGTCATTTTATTAGTCGCGTTCACTGATCAAATGTCCGTGGATTATTCACGATCAATTAAACGAACGACGAACTTTAACATAGATTTTTAGATATCGTCTATTTGATCGATCCTCTCCCCGATTTTTGTAATTCTGCAGTTCTATTTTCACGATTGCTGGATGTTATCGGATTTTCTGCAGTGGAAGTTGTAGTTTGCGAATGAAAACAATTGGGTCTTGTTGGTATGTAGAAATCCGATGTAATTAAGATGGACGAAGGATAGTTTGCATTCAGATATCGGTTTACATCTGCTACATTATTGCATTTGCTAGCTGGATCCTAGCGTGTCATAGCTTGTTACTTTAAGCTTATACGTCATCCGTGACTGCTCGTGTAATATGAATATAAAATATGGGACTAATATTAATATAATAATAAGAAGAATTAACCTTTTGCGGACGGAACGAAATAATATTTAACCAATTTTCGCCCGATTCTTAGCCTCTTGAGGGCGGAACATAGCGATTTTTTGCCCAGTTATTAACAACTGTGTCTATTAATGATATTGAGTTGACTTTTTTATATTAAAAATTGACATGCGTCCAAGAAATCAAAATAGCTTGGGCAGCCATTGATGACAAACGTTCGCAAATGGTTAATATCTTTTTTGTATAGAAATATACAGTTCAATATTTTTGGGGGAATTCTCAATATTGTCCTAATTAACCTTTTCGTGATGACGGGCGTACATATTTACATCATTTTTATTGCCATTCGTACGTATCGAATTTTAATTACAAGATTGTGGTTTTTTAATGCAAATTTATATTTTGACAATCGCAGGTAAAGAAGTGGAAGTTAAATACTGATTGATTTCACCCTCTAAATATTATAAAGCATACTTTGCCTTTAATATTTTGTATATTTCGCTATATTATACGCATTCGATACATTTCTTTACATTTAAGTGTCCCATAAACGCATAAACATCCGCAGCTTACTAATGTTGGATATCTACAAATTTATGTGTATACTATTTCTATATAAATAAAAGTTATTCCAATTTATATACGAAGGCCCGTTTACTTCCAAGAGTATCGTGGCGATAGAGTTAATAAGATCACCCAGACTCCTTCAGAATTTTAATTAGATAAGAAATCTTTTAGAATTTTAAGGCTACATCATGTTAATTAACCCAGAAACTGATCCGATATTATTCTAACGATTACTGCGACCATCTACATTAAAAGTCTGTATTAAAAACCAGAATTATATCAATATTCTTTATTTATTATTAGAGAAATAGGTCGAGTATTATTCTAGTAATTATTAACTGTACAAATTAATTTTGAGCCTTCAGGATTTCATGAGATTTAATATTTATTTTCAAATAAAATCAAGTACGGTTTTAACATCCAAAATTTTTAGCAATTTCACATTTATGAAGCAAATTCGTTGCTTGAAAAATAATAAAACAACAATTTTCATTTGATAAAGGCACCAGTTGTACAAAACTAAAAGCTCCGACTTAATTTGTACACCTAATTTTATCATCCACAACTATTATCTACTATTACATCGTAGATAGTAGTTCTCATAATAAATTACTATCACATGCTATTTTATTAACGCAGAAATGAGCCTAATATTTTCTTAATAATTACCGTCATCGTCTACATTAAAAGTCTAGATACGTTGAAACGCAAAATTGTAATAGCACTTATTATTTATTATCACAGAAATCTATCAAGCAACAATTTTCTGACAAAAGCTTTCTCTACAAAGGGGAAGAATATAATACGATATTCCGACAATACAGAAATGCATTTTATTCTTAAAATAAACTGGATCTTCCCCTGTGCAACGTTCCAATTACACGGATGACAATTGCTTGCGCAGGTAGAACGCGATTTGGATGGAAGGTTCGCGAAACGAGAGGCAACCGGTCCGGAACCGCGGGGTACAGCTGCGGCGTTAGAAAATAATTGAACCATATGTTGCTGCTTCGTGTGTATAAACCATATACGTGCATGCCTGCGTATAGGGAAACGAACACAGGCCTCGTACGCTCTGGGGGTTGAAAAAGCGACGCGAGACTCGAATCGCAGATCGAACAGTAATCCGCTGGCTAATGGAATCAATTAAACGCGATCCCCTCGGTCCCTCACTCGTTCCAGTTTCTGAGTTTCTTGCATCGTGTGCTAACCTGCCTTTTCGAGATTAAATTGACAGAACTTCTATCAATAGAGCTCGTTGTTTTTTATTTTTTATTTTTTTTTTTTTTTAGGATAGGCACGAAGAAATATAGGGTATGTGTACCAATTACTGCCACTTCAAGGTCATCGCGTAACTTTATTTAACTATTTTAGACATTATTTAACTTAAAAATCGTCCCAGTTTGGAGCATAACATTGTTCAACCGCTCCTTTATTTATGAACATTTCTTTATATGTCCAATATACTAAATTAATTAGTAGTTCATTGAAAATATACAACCAAGACCAATGCCCCTATTACTGTCACTTGAAAAGTTCTCATTTAAATAGAAACACGTTTTACTTATGTTAGCACGACAGTTTGTGTAACAGATATAAGATGTATAGTAAATGTATCGCCTTTACCGAATTATAACACGTCCCTTATTTTATAATTATATTGTTCATGTTTTAATGTTCAACAGCACATTTGCCTCCTAATATTTCGTTTTGAATATTAAGTGTAAACGAATATACAATGTTTTTTATTGTTACGTAAACCAAAGTCCAAATTTAATATCAAAATTTCTTCATTTACGATTCTTTATACATTACTTTACTATTAAATAAAAGAATTTAACTGTCGATTATAGGGACATTGGCAGTAATTGAGACATCTACCTTAAATAATAAAGAAAATATAGCGAACAGAACATTCTCTATTTATTAGAAATTTGAATATTGAAATGAATATTGGGGAAGAGTTTTAAATGTTTGAGGATTGCACTCGTGAATATAATGAATTCCTCTTCTGTTCAGAAAAATTTTATATCACTGAGAAAAGTTTTTCAACGTGGAAATTGAAATTAAAATTTACGAATATTAATGACGGCTCTTTTATATTTATCTCAAAAGTAGGAATTGAAATTGAAATTAAAAGCATTTAAATGAATGCGAGCGAACTGCGGGTTTTCATGCATTCACTGGGAATTTAAATGTACAAAAGAAGTGCACGTAATATGTAAAAGTACACAAAATGGTAGAAATGAAGTACACGTTGTAATATTTAGAAAATGAAACAAATCACTATTTAGGTTCCATTTTTTTCATCGCTTGACATATTGACCAGAATCGCTGCTCAAATTTCAATATTTCTACTCTACAAGCGTTTCTTTATTCAAACAGAAAGATAATGACTCAAAATGAATATATTTATGCTATTCAATATTAGTTTTGTATATTAATGAAAATAATAAAATTTAGTTCTTCTCTCCTCTTATTTCTATTAGAGTCTTTATTTCAAATATTAAAGGAGGAGAAAAAAGCTAATTAAGACCTCCGTTTTTTTTTTTTACTTTTTTGCATATGAAGGGGAGCCTAAAATATGTTTACCGCCAGCTGCCTTCACTGTATTAAATTCGCCTCTGAGAAGTGTTTTATATTTTGACGTGCTCCCAACTATGATAAACGTATTTAGAACACCCTCAGCTGTGCTAAAGGTAAGATGAACGATTAGTTAATTGCTCTATTGGGTTCAACCCTTTAGTGTCAGTAAAGATTCCATATACATTGTGGTATCATATTAGCAGAGCTGTTTGTAGATTCGACACTCTAGAATTGGCCCAACTTCGTCCAAAATGGGCGGCTATTTTTGAATGTGTATAATGGGTGGACAGGTGGTGCTGAAATTTGAATCAGCTCTTCTTTTATAAATAAAACCAATTACTTGTGGACAATTCATCAAGAGCGTTCGTCGACAGCGCAGGGCGGAGTTAATATCGGCGGCATGACATCTCAAGATTAATACCAGTTCGCGTGTTTTCGTCCCCCGTGGGAAGGTCAGGACACGAAGTTCTCGAAATAGCGAGAAAAGAGAAAGAAGTGCTCTCTCACAGAGATCTATTTCACATCCCCTTCCACGTATTTCCCTCTTCTTTCTATTATTTCTTACCCCGTTGATGCTTCTTCGCGATTTGCCGGTATTTTTACCCCTCATCCGTGTTGCGGACGTAGATTATCGAAGATAAATGCTGACAGCACAATGGTTCTACTACTATTGATTCATCCCTATTGCGAATTGATTTACGCGCTTGGATATATAAAGCACCACTTTTTTTTATCGTGGGTGGCTACTGATTGTGCTACCTGCAGCTTGGATGTCGGAATTTTGTAGTGGTGGAGATTTCTCCTATTCTTTATCAATTTTGACTTACCAAATTGAATATTAAATTAAACGGTTCTTTCTGTAGTCACATTTAGCGTCGCCTTCTTTTCACTTAGGAATTATTTTATTTATTTTTATTCACTTAATCCTCGCCTTTCGGCTTTGCATGGCTTCCGGTTTACACAGCCTCGTTACATAACTGAAATCTATAGCAATTCACATAGACTGTAAAACTAAACGATCAAAACAAAATTGAATCATTAATAGAGATTATCAAGATCTAATTATACTTAAACTTAGTCTTCGGTTCTAAGTTCTTAATTAAATAGATAATATATAACCCTGGTCTAACATGACAAATGAAAAAAAAAATGAATGCAATGACAAGACTCTTGTAATTAGGGACATGTCCCGTCACTTAAAAGTTATTCCCAATTCTACAGTTATTTCAACTATTGTTCAAAAATATCAGCCATCGACAATTTCTCGCTGCGCCATTTTGTCTCTAATCACAAGAAGGGGACAAAATTCCAGTGGGGGAAAAGCGACCAGTAATTTCCTTTCTAGTGGAGAACAGGCAGATGGTAACAATTACTCGTGTGTGTCCCTCTATGAATAAGTGATTCCTCTACTTTCGAACGCGAAAAGTCTAGACCGACTACGGTACAGGTGCGACGACTCCCACGTCGTCGAGTATCGTCGCCAGCCGCGTTTTCTCCAGCGTTTTTCCCTGCGGTACCACGAAAATGGCGAGAAAGGGATCTGACCACGACAATAAATAACCAGTCGTTCCGCCTTCGATTCTCTTCGGTCTGTCTTTGCTTCCGGTCGAGGCGTGGGACGATAAACTATTCCGTTTGCCTATTTTCTCGTGACCTTTGGACGAGAAAGTGGCAAAATGAACAGAGAAATAATTTATTTTTGCAGTTGGTATTGTTTCTGTTATACGCGTGGGTGTTCTACAGAAGATTTACGAGTAGAGTATAGCCATTTTGTATAATAAGATTATGGTTGTAACGCGATCATACGAATAATGTCACATTTAGACAAACAAGGGAACGTATCCAAGTGACAGACGTCAATTTGAATGAAACTTATAGGATAGATGGTTCTCAAACAAGTACACAAAAATTGATGAAATCATTCACGTCTCTTGTTGACGTGGTCAAAGAAAGAATTTTCCTTCTTTTGCGGTGTGCAAACATTTCCGAAAGGTGCCTGAAATAGTTAAATATTTTAGTAAAAGTAAATTAAATAGTATTACCTTTGTATAATTTATCATTAACTATGATTGTTAAAAAATAATTTAAATAAATATTAATTTTTCCTAAGAAAATCTTTACAATTTTTTTAGGTGTTCCATATTAAATACTCCTTTTTCGAATTGCCGCATTTCACGTTTGTTAGTTACTATTTCATATCATTTGAATTTTGTCACACTCAACTAATTAAATATGATTACGTATTAGTTTCTTTGTTCCATCGCGATGATTTTATTAAAGAAAATAAATTCCTCTATTTTCTACAAGCTTTTAAAATCAGGTTTTCCATATTACCAACGTCTACCCTGTTTATATATTTTATATGTTTATGCGCCGCGTTATAAGAAAGTGCAGCCCGCGTTATGTAAGAATTGCTTGAATTTATGAACCACGTTGCGATGCAAGGAATGGAGGAATGGCTTCCACAAATGTGAGCAAGCATATCTACAGCTATATTGATCTTAGGTAGTCCCAAACTGTGTCAAATATGTTAACTTGCGACACTACTCTGAATTTGGTTCACTGACGTCACTGTTCGCCTCCGTTACGAAGTTTCTATGAAAAAATGATTACGCGTTCTTGTATAAGTTCTATGTATAAAGGCTAAAAGGCCACTTGATTCTATAGTGCTTGAACGTTCTTCGACAATGATCCCATTTCATGAAGGTGTTTTGTATACTTAAGGGTGCGCTACTGATTTCCGGTAAAAAGTAACGTTGCCTTGTTTACGAGCGGCTCTTTGGAGCTTGCTCTTTGGATCGGTTAATTGCGGCGGCGATTTAGATCAGCGAAGAACTAAATTGCTTGCTGTTACTCAGAAAACATCGCCTACGAAAGGATTTATAACACGATTATAGCAAAACAAGATGCGTTTAATACTTAATGGTCCTGATCTCTTCTCCCTTCTTCTTTGTAGCTTGGCGAACACTTTGCCGTAACTTTTGATATATGAATCATTCATTAAGGATCGAAACTCGCAACTGAAGAGATCAGAATGATTACTGGTCATACTAGTTTTATAAATTCAAATTTTGTTTTTTGAAATATTCAAGATGACAGAGAAGCGAATATATATAAAGGGAGTCGATTAATAGGCTTTTCCTATAAATCCTATAAATGCCTATAAATCGGTCTTTCGTTCTTTATATTGTCAATAATAATTCAACCAGCAGACGAAATGATACTTTAAATTTTTGTTTTACTTCGTATGTTTCTACAAGATTAAACGCATCCGGTATTACCGCGAATTGTAAGCTTAAATTGACCGGTTTTTTTTTATGCATCCTAATTCCTAACTGGTGGATAATTTGTTAAGATTATAGTGAAGTATGGTACATGAAATATGTACAATCAAGTGCACCGAAAGAAAGGAAAATCTGCATCGTCCCTGAAGAGTCAAAATCGACCAAGCTCGCCATTTTGAAAGTACCAACGATTGCCCGTTTAACCTGTTGAAACCCGGGAGTCAGAACGGGTTGGCTCCAACTTCGAGCCATTGTTTGTTGCACTTTCGCGTGTAGAAGCGAACGAGGTCTTCTTGGTGGAGGATCCTTGTCTGCAAGGGACCGTTCCGACCTAGAGCAATAACAATGGTAACGACCGAGGCGTGAATCGGTAACGCTCGACAAAATTACAACGTCGCTTCGAGGACGACAGGTGCCTTTCTACCTCGTGGAATCAACCTTCTCCTCATAAATTATTAAAATTTTAACACTCTAATACTATTATTATTAGAGACCTGGGTAATCTCGGCCAGCACGTAATACCGGCCACCTTTATTTCTTAACCCTTTCGATGGTAAGCAATATTAGAATCCTTGAATAGATTTTTATAATTTCATTGACGTTTATAATTTTTCTAATTTTATAATCGTGGGGTCAATGTGTACGTTAAGAGTGTTCAGGATAGTATACCCTTCAAGGATATTTTTGTGATTGTAATTCAGTAAGATAATTGTGCTAGCAGCTGGACGCGCTAAGATCTGACCCAATATCTGGATACTTGTACGATTTACATTGGTGTCTGACTATTGGGGTAGATCTTAATTTGTCCAGTTACCGGTACAATTACTTTAGATAAAAAAAAAAATAAATTTCTTTATTAATTTAACGTGTTTTTTTCGTTTAAGAAAAGTTCTTCTTTTTTAGTTTGTAAAGATTATGTCAAACAATATTGCAACGTAAATCCACGCATTCATCACCATACGGAATATAAACTAGACACTTCAAAGCTATCATTTGGGAGCAAAAACGTAACAAAAATGTGAGCCGTTCAAATTTTATAGCATTTCTTGCTTACGTAGCCGGGATTAATCAATTCTCCCCATTTCTTTATTTAATCAATCTCAATTTGCAAATAGAGATTTGAATTACTTCGATGCAACGAAAGAAATTTGATGAGTTAGAAAGTTAAGATTAGGTCTGGGTTAGATACGGTCACTTTGGGTCTAGGTCGATCTTATCGTCCAGGGAAGAAAAGTGGGCCAAGTGTGGCTTGAGCACGATATATCTGTGTTCCTTCGTGGCCGAGATTTCCAGCATTTTGATGGAAATAACAGGATTGCTATATGGTGGTAATCGTGAACGAGATCTCGCGAAAGTGTAGGTAGAATGTTACCTCGTACTGAATCGATCTTTCGAGCCTTGATTTTTCGAGTCCATACCTTAGAGGTATAGATACTTGTATTACAATAGCTTACAATACGCTAATATGTTTTATAATAGAAGGTGTATCAATAAAGGTATCTAATACCTACAATTTTGACACTCTGTGTAAATATTTCAAAGATGCAAATGAATCTCCAGTCGCTAAATATCGAAGAGCAATTTGCAATTTTACTTTAATCAACAATGCATTTCGCATTAAAGTATCTTTTCTCTGTATCTGACCTGGAATTTTGCTAAAAGTTGTCAAAACATTTAATGGTCAGTGCGTAAGAAATTAAAAAAGCTGTTTGGGTTTTAAGGAAAGTATTAAGGAAAGTTCCCTTAAAAGATTGTTAGACGCACCGAATTTATTCCTTCTTAGAATCCAATTTCGTATCCAAACATGTTTCTTTCACTTTTAGATACCATGATCTGATATCACTTTGTGCCGTGACATTAAGACGGAAACATGTAAGACAGAAGTGTCACAGCATAATGGCAACAAATGTCATGATTTTTAACGTCACGCGAAAACGCAGCGCGAATTCCCGGAAAATGCAGACAGATGGGTTTGTTAAACTGGTCCCGAAGGACGCGGTTCGCGTGAATTTACAAATTTGCATTATGTTTTTAAGCGGCATTACGTGCCATCGTTCGTCTTACGATACACCGGTGGCCGTGGACCAAGGAAAACCGGAATACGCGCGTGGTATAAATTTTAAGAGCCGCTTACACCAACCTGGGCTCCGGCGGGAAATAAAAATATTTTAATTATGGGGTTGAAGAGAGACGCGGAGGCGTTCGCTTGTTTCCACCGAGTGTTGCATGTTGTTTGCTTGAAATGCTCCGACGAGATATTTACGACCTTGTCGCTCTTCTTGCGGCCACTTTGTAAATCGTCGTGGAAAATAAGTTTACAAACACAGAGTTCATTGTAGCGAGTAAACATGAAGCAGTAATATCATCTTAGGTGTACCAATGAATAATACACTTTTTTTGTTGTTAAATTCTACATTTATTTTTAACCATATCAAATCTTAACCACTCAGCTACGGAATCCGTACTGCATATATATGGACCTTAATTTCTCTTTATGATTAGCATTACACGACTAATGGTTATTTAAAACAGGAAGAATTACGTATTGATGGTTATGGGACGCGTAGCTAATCTCCATATTTTATAAATAGTAAACTAAATTAATAGTATAACGAAGTAAACTTGTTGAAATACAAAAATCTCTCCTATTTGCGTGAGTGGAATACCAAATCGTGCCTTCGTTGAAGGGTTAAACATAATTTCTTTTATTCTGTAATGTTTAACGCTATCTCTGACGAAAACTCTGGATTACTTTAATTTCTGTCCCAATATATAAAATGAAGGGTTCTCAGATACAAATTAATTATAATACGAGGTTCGATCAAAAAGCTCGTGCAATTTTTGTTTATTTGCGAAAGTATGTCTTTATTTATCAGTATTTATTAGGTTGGTGCATATGAAATGTCGTTTTTCGAAGTAACAACGTTAAGCATAAGTAGATTCTTCAAAATATTACACACGTATATTTGATTAATATAATTTTTACATGATTTTATACACTTTTTCTCAAAAATAAATTAGTTTAATTATTATGTAATTATAAATATCACTACGTGTAGGATTTTTTTGATCTTCCATCTAATTCTCTGCCCAGCAAAAAATTATAAGTCCTAAATTTTGCAAATCAATATGGAACTATTCTACCTACTAGTTATATAATATTCTCCAAACCCCAGTTTCAATAGCTTTATGGTATATTTACGAAATTTATACTTTCATAAAGAATTGCAGAAATATTCCGATTACTCATGATGCCAAACACCGAAGTTTTTATAACTTTAATATAACGCACACGCGTATCTACATTGCAGCAAATGTCTTCTTCTTTAATGCGATTTATTATAATTAATGATTTTAAAAAATTAAGAGAATCGTGTTCATCCCCAAATCTTAAATTTCGGTAAAACGACATTTCATGTGCACCAACCTAATATTTAGGGGAGATTAAGCTTTTGGTTCCCAGCAGAAATATTTGCTAACCCATTGAGATAGTCTATGGTATTTTATAGAAAAATTCATAATACTTTCACGCAGAAATAAATGGTAGTAGCATCTCGGAGTCAACGATTCGAGACTTCTGACCCCATTGAGAGTTAGGTGGTCGGGCATGAGTCACCAAGAACGTCACGCTGCATTTTTCACGAGCTCAGCACGACAATGCGAGCGATACTTTCGCAACTTGCCTTTTTTCCAGATCATTATTCGACCGTCAACGGCGATCAAACACCTGGAGTATGACCCCTTTTTCTTGAAAATAAATGTTACGACGGAGAGCAGGTGCTCTCCTCTTGATCGCGTCGCCATTGCGAAACAACGTCGCTAGCGAAAATAAATGTTCGCTTTATTTCATGAGAATAATGTAAAAATATTAGCTGCATGGTCGAGCCTTCCACTCTTCCTAACGGAAAGTTTATTCAATGCTTCACTATAATTTGACATACATGCATGCGACTTAATGATACACATTTCATAAATTGTGGTTAGAAAAATGTTTTTAATAAATTCCTTCGAAGTCTCTATTGGATGACGATTATTGAAAGAAATAATGTACGAGGTGTCCCATCTGAAACAAGTTATATAACCTCTTGCCTCAAATGCTATTCGCAGCTTTCAACCGTTCGTCAAATGCATTAGTCAATATGTGAACAATTTGTGTGGCCATTGATCAACTTAAAAAACATAGATCCTTAATCATTCTTCTCGATTTAAGAGATCGAAGCTTAAGCTTTACCAAAATAGAAGAGTGATCAGAAATAGGCAATATTTTCTTACCAAGCTCGAACGCCGCAAAGCTATGAAAATTATACTGAATTCTCTGCATCGATTGCGTGTATTAAAGATGCTTCGTTCCACGATTTCTGTAATCTTACGAACCCCACAGCGACAGAGCAACTAACCACCAGGTAATTCCCGAACCACATCGCCTTTTGGAACCCCGTCGATTAACAGAAGCAATCGAATTCGGAGGCCGCAAGATTCCTGGCAGCAATAAACGCGGTGCACACAGAGGTCGACGATCGTGTGTACAGATGGTGGTTGTTTGCAAAATGCCAAAGGCACGCCAAACAGATGGTGGTTCGCCAGTACAAAGGCGGACCGACGCGACGTGACCGTATAGAAGCCTCTACTCCTTCTGTTTTCTTCGACCATGGAGACGAAAAAGCGACGTGGTTCCAACTCCATGGATTCTCCCGTATTCCAGCCGTCTTCGCGATATCTCGCGTTTCTTCTTTCTGTTTCCAATTGCGATAAGAGTGGTCGCCAGGAGATTGCTATTGACACAGGACACTGGGAATCTCATATGTTCCTCGTCCACCGTTCCATGGAGAAACAAGATCTGTGGAGAAATTTTCGCAATAGCGAAGGGCGAACGACGATATCTCGCGTGAAATTTCTCTGTCGGTTATACAGGGTGATCCATGCAATTGTTTCGGGTCATAACTACAAACGAGATACATATAAAAATCGACAAATCACCTTACGGGAGGTCGTGTCCTATGATAATTTAAAAAATCAATGTTTTCGAAAGAATATGTTACGTTTTATTATCTGACAAGAAATGTAAACACTTCTAAAGTATTTTAATATAGAAAATGTGAAAGCAAATGCAAAAGTTATACAATTTTAGACAATCGAAAAGATGAAAATGAAAATGGTACTAGGGCTCTAGAGCCTCATGAATTCGGGCCACAAAAGTACATTACATGATTAGTCTCCTCTTACATAGGGTGGATGTACCAATTACTGTCACATGAAGGTTATCGCGTAACTTTTTTCAACTATTTTAGAACGTATTTAACCTGAAAATTTATAGAACTTGAACACAGCATTTTTTTTTTGTAAATCCACTGATAACGGAAATGTGATTCGAAACAACTGCGCGGACCATCCTGTATTCCTTTGATGGATGATTCGATGAATCTTTCGAGGACAAATAGTGAAAATAAGGGACGGTACATGATACTTCAATGTGTCCGATGCAACTGGTTTCCTGTATTGTGAAACAGGAGAAACGTCTATTTACATAGGACCAGTGGTCTCCGTTTCCAATTTTCAGCTTTACGGTCTCCGTAGGATTGTTCTTTGTTTCCCTTCCTCTGTTACCGTTGGAGACCCCTTCGAATGGGATTGGATCTATGTTATAGCGTGCTCTTCGACTTTCATTCATAAAATGACGATAGCTTGCGGTAGTAATTGAGTTGAAACCACTTTGCATTTAGCAACCCTGAACTCAATATTCCACATGTACCGGGTGTCCCACATTTTTTCCGCAAAACTTTGTCAGTATATTTTATAACTACAAATGAATCGTTAAGTGCAAGTGTGGTGTACGTAAAGAAAGTTAATTTCAGCAAAATCAAATACCCCTCTTCCGCCTTAAATGTAATCATTATTATCGCGTAACACACTTTACGCTTGATTTACATTTGCTTTAAAATTTGAAGCTCGATCTTTTGATAAAAAAATTTCGTCAATCCATTTGAAAATAATATATTGCTTATTAGTACACGTAAGAAATTGATCGAATTTTGCTCTAAACGGTGCGAAAAGATTTCGTAACGTGCAAAATGCAGCGAGTCATGAAGCCGTATCATCTTGATACATAGAAAGACTCCAATAGAACACTATGGTGGACTCCCCGAGAAGCATTCAAAGATGTCCCTTCCGGTATACGAACGTATTTACGAAGTCCCACGGTTGGTAGTCACGGTGATTTGGATTTCTCGTGAGTCACCGGCTGCTTCGTTTTCCAGCAGTTTCCATTGCTGCGCTTCCTGCTTCTACATTTACATTTTACGACTGTGCAGCTGTGGAAAAAGCTCACTCACGTTTTTCACGAACGAGTGGGACTCGAACTAGCCGTATTTCTCTAAAGACGAAAAGTTCAACTCATTTTGCGAACGAGTCGTTTTTTTCGTCACAATCTATAAGCACAGAGAATTTAATCCCTTTAACTCTTTTGCTACGGTACCTTGAAACTGAAAAACGTTTCTGATGCAAAGATAAAGATAATTTTTGTTAATTTCCGAATGGTTTGCGTGGAAATGTTTAGATGTTTAGTAACATTAATTAGAATCGAATATGTATTAACGACGAATGGGTTAGAGTCGGCCAAAATGTCGGACGGTTAAATTGGGCACACCGAGAGCTAACGAGGCAGAAAAAGAGTGAGCATCCGTGGTTATTTAACGAACGCATTGAAGAGTGGAGAATTGGGAATTACTTAACAACAGCGTCGAGAAACAAAGCATTTTAAATTGCACGCGTATGGGCTGTTCCGTGCGGGGTTGCTTCGAAGCCATTAAAGGCAACGATAAATTTTTTGTTCATATTTTACGATCCGCCGGAGATGCTCGTATAACAGAGAAATACGGGTTCCCTTGTTGTATTTCCCAGGAGTGAAGGGAGGCGTCTCTTTTTCTTTTAAATTGAAAAACATATATACTTGTGCGTAGTTGCATAGCTTGTTAACAATATATGTAGATACTACTTTTCAGTCTCATTTCTCACAAATATATTTTGCAAAACGGCAGAAACGGTTTGACATAAAAATGAGTAACTTTCGGGTGTTTTCACCTATTGAAATTTCGTTTATGATTCGAATGGCTCAAACATTTATTTTTAAAGTGTTTTAGTTTATATATTTTCGTTAAAGGTACAAATCCTTGCGAAAATAGCCGACCATACGAAAACGGTATCGACATTTGATACCATGACAATGTGTCAAAGAAACCATATTGTAGTTATAGCCCACAATGGCAAAATTTTAAACATATATGGTAATTAGTCGAACCAATTTTTAAACAAATCTTACATATGCAAGATTTATGCGAAATATGCAAGATACATACAGAATGTGCAAAACATATGCAAAATGAAAAATACATTCTTCAGATCCTCTAATCGTGAAACAATTTCTGTCAAGGTCCTACATATCTACTGCAATTCTGTAAAAATATACATTTGCATAAGATTTCGCAATCTATTCATAACGAACGAAAATGGACTTACATTACTTCCAAAATAAACCGTCCATATTTCCAAATTCTTGCGTCCGTACGGAATATTTCTTCTTGCTTGCAATGCATTGCAACATCCTCTGCTTTCTGTGACTTTGTACCGTAAAAGTCGTTCGCTCAATACCGTCAATTTCGCGAACTAGCCCCAGTTGTCAGTTTTCTTCCGTCGACCATATGTTCGACCCCAGGTTCTGTCTATTATCATTGTTTCCACCTTGACGTATCAGCATAATTTGACAAAAGAAGGGTGGTATACTCGCGAGGAGGTATCAAAGCGTTCGTCAAGTTCGCGAGTAAGAAGGAGGGGATTGGGAACGATAGAGGAAATGGCCCATTAGACAGAACTGGAAAGGAATTCGATTGTGTCCAAACAATGCGTCCTATTCCGTTGGAACGGTTGCTATCTGGATACGCGCGAAACCGAGAAAGCCTGTCGCCATTGTTCTCCAACTTTGATGGTAACAAATAACACGTGAGACTAAAAAGATCCTTCCCCGTCTCCCGCTTTTTTTCCCCCTTTCTGCAAATTCAGTATTCAGTAATATGGTTGATTGAAAGTAAGTGTTCTCGAAGCAGAAACGCAACCGCGCGTGGATTCTGCTCGAAAGAGAAAGTTTCACGGCGTTCTTACGAGTTCCGTGATCACCCAGCGGAAAACGGAAATGGAAAGTTCTCTGCCATTAAATAAAGTATAGGGCTGCCTTGGGAGGAATTAATGAATTCGTTATTGATCGTGTTTGGCAGCTCTTTGCTTTCGAATATAGCATTTGTAAAGCTTTGGCCAACAAAATTACATATTTAATTAATTAGCCTTTTGCTCTACAACGAGTCGCGCTCGTTCTATGAATCTTATCACAAATTCAACAAAAACGTCTACTATTAACTCATAACTATTATTGTCAGTCTGCGGGACCGCTAATAATTGCTTAGTACTCGTCTCTACTTTCCTTTCTGCATGATTTAAGGGTTTGTCATTCTGGACATTTTTCAATTATAGTATAATGTTCAATTACTGAAATTCCATTCATTATTGATGTAGAAAGCTGGAAAAGTTAATTTTGACTTTATATTCGCCACTTTTATATCAACGACAACGCAATAAACATTAGCGATCTCACAGACCGCTAATAGGGGTTATGTAAGTTTTAATAGGTGTAGTAGTTAAGGGTTAAGGGTGAAATTTAATTTTGACTCTAATTTTAGGTTTGTATTATAAGATTGAATGCTATTAAATAAAAAAGTTTTTATCCGCACCGTGAACGCTCTACAGAATTTGTTTTTTTTTTTTTATAAAAGCTTGATATTTATACAGGGAAGAAGGACGAAGTTTACAAAACGGGCTAACAGTAATGTGCGTTAAGTGACTTAAATCAGTTTAATAAAGTGGAAACTATTTTTGAAATGATAAGTTCACCCTTACCATCTCCAATGCTTCAATTTTTCTTAAACAATGAGGATTTTTCCTTGAAAGATTATTAAATCAGTCGGAAAGATGGTCTATTCTTTTCGCAATATTAAAAAATGCGTATCCTTGGAAAGGATTCGCATCATGGACGCATTATCCTTTCTTCGTCGATTTGTTCCGATGAATTCTCGGCAAACTTGACTGGGCTTAACGGAAAGCGAAGGAAACGAACCGGATTCTCAATCGGATCGAAGCTCGTTGAACGATGCCCGGTCTCTCGTCGCTCTCGGCGTTTCTTGTTCTTCGTTTTTCCGCACCGTCCGATCCGATCCACGAAATTGATCGCTCGAAAGACCTTCGTTCTGCGGTTATCGATTCTCCCCCTTTGCGACTTGAAATTTCTCCTCCGAAACGATATTCCGCAAATATTTCGCCAACTCATAGTAAATTCTTATATCGTAACAAATTCAATTCGTGATCTAATTTTTTGGATCTTTTACCTCATTCGTTTAATTTTAATCTTTCTGAAGATTTGCAACAATTTTAGTTCCATAGATGAATTTCTTAGTTGCGTTACTGAATTGTCAAATATGATCTAATTCGCATAGTAGAATTTTGAAAACTTGGTGAAATAACGAAGGATTATATAAATTTTCAAGTAATTGCATCGATAAAAATTAAAGCGTCCTTAATTTGGAATTGCATGGGCTAGCTGAAAAGTCCGAAGAAGGGTTAAAAGCCGAGGAAGCGATACGTTAGATCATTTCATAAGTAACGCGAATACCTTTCCTTATTTGAAAGGAACGAAGTAACGTAATTTATTTCGAATAAATTAATCATCAAATTTTTTACACTCGTTAAACTTACTAATAATCATAGGACCACTGAAAAGGTATGCAAAATTATTCAATGTAATGATAATTGTTTACATAGCGACTTTGAATGATTCCCAAATATCGCTCTGAACTTTCCAAACACAAGTAAAACCGAAAGTCTTTGATTTATAAACTTACTAGCGTATTTAGTATGTACTGCGATGCAAATGGGTTAATCTTTATCGCCAAAAGTGTATGTACAAAGATGCTCTCGATGTTAAAGGAACCTTAGCAAAAGGGTTAATTCTTCGTACCTAGTGAATCTTCGGATACAAATTATTCACGTGTTTGGGAGACGTGATAGGCGACGCTGTCTGCACAAATTTAATTTAATAGGAAAACTGTTAATTAAGTTGAGGCTAATAGTGAGGGTGTAGTAGGTAATACGTATAGATGGTGAACTGGCGTGAGGCCTTTATGGCTCGCGAAGTTAATAAAGTCGTGCAATGCGGCCAATATCGCAGGCAAGTCGCCTAACGGCCTCATGATACTGGCCTCCGCGGATCTAGCCGCTCTCTGAACCCAGCAAAATATCGTGCATAAAGGTGCCATGCCATATAGAAGATAAAGAGCTTTTGTATAACAACGTGAAATATTTGCTTCCTGTAGATTTTTTTTCTATTAAAGCTTCCATTCGAGCGATTCCTATTGGGGTTTAAATTTAAAGCAAAGTGGAATATTAAATTCGTGTGACAGTAATTACAGTACAATAGCCGTTTCTGTTTCAATGTCAATTTAATTTAATCTTCGTTTTATTTACTAACTCCTTAATCGCTGCGCGTTAACCTTTTTGTTGGTGAGAATTGTATATAACATTGTGCCGCATACAAAGTATTAAAATATTACGCGTAATTTGTATTTGGAAATCTTAAAAATAAAATCTTTGAAATAAAACTTCAATTTTGCAGGTTAATTCTTACACTGTAAATCGGAGTCAAATTGACCCCAGCGTTTTTAATCGAATACCGTGCACTTTGTTTTTCACTTCGTATACTTGAAGAAATAAACTGTTGCATACTTTTTCTTTTTCATCTTCAATTTATAATGTGCGAAAGTGCTATCAGAATCGTTCCAGATTTTTTCTGAGATTTTTACCCACTTAAAACCTTATGGGGCCATCATGAATCAAATGAATACAAAAATGTTCACAGTGTAAAGGATAACATGGTTAGAGTTGAAATTAAAACTGAGTACAAATATACCGTGTTTCTATCGCATTTGAATCGCAATCTGTATTACGAATCGTGTTCATGATTATAAGACAGCAGATCGAATAATTCAAAAACCACATTATGCGCAACATTTGTTATTTCCTCCGTTGCAAATCAAAATAAAAAGAACTTCAATTAATTGAACTTTTTGTCACCCAATCGGACAAAATTCTGGTTATAGATGGTCACATATCACCCCATTCAACAAACATCATCCCTGTAATTCCTTTCCACAAAATTTTCTACTTGTACTTCCAAAATCCTGTTCAAATAATTAGACCAGGAACACTGAAAGGGAAATATAATCGAACGAAGGAAAAGCGTCGAGGCAAAAAGTCCTAAGGATCAGGACAAAGAGTCGAAGAGGGTTCATGGGAGTTGGTGGACGTTGAAACAGCGGGAGGGTTAGGGGGGAGGGTAGGAAAGGGAAAAAGTGGGGTGCACGGCGCACAGGGTGAGAAGCACAGGCCGCGTACTCGCATTGAGATGTATCCCTGTATCTGTATCCCTATAGAGAAGGCCCGCGTCGTCATGGCGACCGTATCGATCCCCACGGCCGCAGAGATATGTACGAAACGATTCACAGTTAGCGAATTCTATCCCAGGGGCGTTAATGCGAGTAGGCTGCTGGCTTTCGCGAACGACACCATCGTTCCTTCATGGTGGAACACACCGTTGCACGGGTTCCCTTGCGTGTGCAATTGCAGGGTGCAACTGCTGCATCAGGGTGTTATTGGCTTGGAGAAGTTGTCGGGTTCCTCTTTGTTCCTTCGCGAGACGGATGGGGTAACGATGTTAGGGATGCTTGCGTTATGGGGTGCTGTTGGCCGTTTATTACTTTGCGTATGTATTCCATCGTGGCATACATATGAGCCGTTCATAGGCCAAAGTGATTAATTCCACTTTTTGAATTTTTTTACAATTTTAGTGCCAAACCAATTGATTGAAGCTTAACTTTTTATAGGTAGAATAAATTTCCTTAACACGTGGGCTGAACACGATAAAATGAGAAGCATGTTTTTGGTCATGATATAATAAAGAATTTATAAAAATAATACTACGTATTCCATATAATAATAATGATTGCATAAAATAATACCCTACGCCTTTTATATGTCGTTATATAAGAGATACACCTGTAATCATACATTCTACAGTGTTTATTTCAATTTCAATTTTAACAGGAATCTTAAAAATGACTATATATCCATATCACCAGTTTCCTTACTTTTCGTTTTGTGGAGTCCATCGATTTGGCAAATGAACGAATCATATATAGGATGCAGGTTGAAGAATATGGTTTTTATAATTTTGTAATATTTTATCTAGACGTGGGTAAAATTCTCATTACATCGTTTAAGGGAGTATATACACCACTCATATGGTTTATAAAAATAGGTAAATTTTAAGTTTCTTTCCTGAGATAAGTATTAAGGAGAATAACGAAATGTTTTCATCCAATGTTATGCAACATTTTATCTTTATTTTTGTGCAAGATCTATTACTTTAACTTAAAAAATGAGGTAGTTATATTTATAACGTCAACTGTCGATGTGTTTGGTAAAACCTTGTCAGATGGCACCCAACAGATCTCAGAAACTATTCATTTGATTGACTTAAAATTTGTATACGTTCTACAAAAAAGGAAAAGAAATCGTACAAGGGAGGAATCCTTCAGCTCTCAAAAAATCGAAGAAGATGATCGATCAAAATCATGCACAGATAGTCGACCAAACTTATTTCTAAATTTACACATAAATGATTCTAAAAGTAATAGCAAAACGGAAGAAATATATGTTACAATCCAATAATTTAAATTGTTAGACAATCAGTTGCTCTAAAAATCAAATTTGTGAGTCCCTGTATTGAGAAACAAAATTTTGCGGCTAAATTCTAATCATCTTAACGATAACTTACCTCTTCATCGCATAAATCAGCCTCAAAAGTTTCATTGCAATAATTATAAGAGCCTACGATTAACATTGGAAATATTACTGAGCGAAATATGAGGGTAGGTTTCGCGTTTTAATTTCGGGAATAGTCGTTGGATAGAAAGGCAGACCAGCACATAGCTACAAAGTACGAATGGATTGATTCTTATGGGAGTTCGGGGGTGGCTCCCAATGGGCTGTTGCTCGAGCGCAACCATAGAAAGCCAACAAGGGGGTTGAAATCCAGGCGAAGTTAAATGCAGCAGCGTTTTGACGTTTTCGTCTTCCCTTTTTCGTCGACGCAAGAACAACTTCGTAATTACACAAATGGATTGGCGAATTAATTTTTGCAATTAATCGCCGATTCTATAGCCGGATTTTATCCTTCGATTGTAAACCGGCCATTATTGAAATTGATTTGATTTTCGGCTCAAAAATGTATTATAATCTACAACGAAATATAAATTTATTCCAATTTTTAACCCTTTCATTGCTAAGGATGCATATATGCATCAGCGAATGTTTCTATTTTATAAACGCGATATGAATAAAAATGATCAGTGTTTGAAATAAACCAACGTTTGGGAGAAGTAGAAATATTCTATTTAATGTTGCATTACATAAAAGTATTAAATACATAAGTATATAATGGTAACTTTAATGGAAGAGAAATCAAATGGCAGCCAATCTAAGGAAAAGGTTTAATTTTAAATCGGAATTTTTTTTAATCTAATTTGTTGTAAGGCATATAAATATTGTTCATATTTTTATAATTCTGTTAGGGACGATCGAGGCAAGTTTACTGAATAAAATAAACCTACTTCTTTTTTTTTTATTTTAGATTATCGCAACGCACGCAATCGTGTCAGCCATAAAAAAAAACGTTTGAAAGTAATTGCACATTAGCTGAGTAAATACGTGTCACTGTTTAACACTAAAACTATCAACGACTAAAGTATATTAATTTGTATCAAAGAAATACAAATGATAGACACTTGAAAAACATATATGGCGCAAGTAAAGTAAATCTTTATTGGAAAATCATGAAATCTTCTCAAAACTGCATCGCTGGAAGATTGTATAATTGTTATATTAAATTACCGATCGGTCATTTTGACCGCCTTGGTAGTTTTAGTGTCAATGTAACGACCTGAAAAAGTTTGTGAAGTGTTAATAAAGCAATGCACAAAACAAGAACTATGTAAACCTTTCCGTACGGATGAAAAAATCCACGAAAACAGTTCATTTTTCGGATATTTTCGAACGAATTACGCCTTAAGAAATTAACTCATTTATATGGGTGGCTTGTAGTATAAATTTCCTAAAGAAGTTGCAATTGGAAACTTCAAAAAAATAATAGTTGTTTCATTGACGTCAGGAGAATCTCTTTTTTTGATTAGAGAGAGGAAGTCAATGAAAAACAATTTCAACTTCTTCGGTTTACGAGCTTTTGGAAAGTCTGCGGAGCTGCTATCAACGTTATTTCTTCGTGTTCGTTCGACTTGGAAGCAACGGAAACTTCCATTTTCCCTGGTAGTTGGACGGTTTTCGAAAGTTAACCCGCGGTGTGCTTGTACAACCTCTCGCCCCTTTCATTGGATCGTTCATCCACCCTTTTTCCATCCCTTTTCTTCTGCGGTTTGCTCTCGTTCCCAACGGAGAGCGGCGAGATAACGTTATTTCAAAAACTTCCCTGCTCGCCATTTCCCTGACCACCATTGTCTTTCCAAAATTAGATTTTTCGTGCTCAGTGATTACACTACAGTTTAGTACTTAATATTAATTCCGCTCAATTAAACTACATTTTTATTTTACACTATTAACTTTTAACGCTCGGTACATTTTATGGATGTAAACTCAGAGCAATATTAGGACTTACTAACAAATCAATATGTAATATTAAAATAAACACAAAATAAGTAAATGCAGTAAACTATATTTATTGATATTACTATATTACTATACTGATTTTATTGTCACAATATAACGCCACAATCCACTATAATTATACGCATTTAACTTCTGTAGTTGTCCATAGTATGGAATTTTTCAAAACTGCTTCCATGCATTGCAGACTTATCGAAACTTGTATCGCAATAAAACTGTGCTTTTTCTCTATTATGTCTGCTATTTAAGGGAAAAACGAACTAAGTAAACACTTTGTAATTACATAAAGTTTTGATAATGAAACTGAACGCGTTTTAATTACACAAAGAAGATTATATAATAATAATATAATGTCTCTGAAAAATGTTGTTTTATATTATAAAATTTTATACTATTGAATTTAACATAAATTCATTCCGTGTTTTTTTTTAGCTTCTTTTTAAATCGCAAAAATTCTATAAGAATAGAACCCTTCAGCTACTAGAAAAATAGAAGAAGATTGTTAAACAAAATGACTTGTGCATAATTGATTAAACTTATTTCTGAATTTGCAAACAAATGATCTTAAAAAGTGTAATAAAACAGGGTGAATGTACATATGTGACAAGCTAGTATTTCTGTCCTATTTACATACTTATTTCGTATTATCAAATTTTATCATTAATATTTCAGTAAATCTTTGTATCAGAAAAATGTAAAGAATTGGAATCCAAACAGAAATCATTATAGTTCGGGTTTGCAGATTTTTGTCAACTAATTATCTCCTATATTTTAATCATGTTCCGCAAATTTCGTAACAGTATGTTTTTATAATCGTTCAAAAACTATTAGTTAAATGTTTTGTTATTATACTTATAGCTATATATATTATTGAACTACTTTAAATTTACAAGAAAATTGCATTCAGGAATAAAGTTACTATCGTTTAAGCAGGCTATAATAAGCGAGATAAAGAATATAATTGTAGGCGAGGGTACAGTTTTAGTTCAGGGGTTTAGATTAATGTTTTCCCGAGCTCATTTTCTGACATCAGTGCGACAAATCTAGTTTATAGTTCGTTTAATGTTTGGTAACACACGATCGTGCCCTTGGTTGCGGAGGGCATGCGCAGAGGCTCCTATAAAATAGACGTTCGCTCGCCAGGGGTATATTTATACGGCTAAGAAAACATAAGCGTTGTTATGCACGCGAGTTTGCCAATTCGAGATATTTCTTACGTCCACGCGCTTCGTCTGGAACGGAGTTGAATATAGTACCCTCCATAATCTAGCGAGATATTCAATATTTGCACGTGGGTTCAAGTAAAAAATTTAAATTAATATCGCTAACAAACACTTATGCTAATAATTGTGTACAAATTCCTTAAGTATTATTATGTGCCGGCCGTAAAGGGTTAAGTAATACTTAATGTATTATTATTTAATAACAATATCGATTGATACAATAACACTCAAGATTCCATTGAAGATTCTACTTATTTCAAAAGGGACTAAAATTATCGTTAACCCCTTGCGCTGCAATAATATGTCACACTCGTGCTATGAATTATGGCACAAATTCAACAAAAACGAATAGTATTGAGGATGAAATTTAATTTAATAACCCTAAAAGCCTTTTCATATTGTCCGGATTTTACCTTCCGATTTTTGAAAATAAATGAAATATTATGTACCTGCTTTCGTTGTTTTTAGCTAAAATGACAAGGATCGCAATATTCATTTTCAACCGGATGCCGAAAAGTCTGTAACTATGGCTTTTTTTATAAGATTGGAGGTTATTAAACAAATATTGCGTATAATATTCAAATGATTTGTACGTAATATGATATGAAATCAATGATCAGCTAATGCTTGCATAGGTAGATAATAAAATCATCGTAAAATAAAGGATTAATGACAAATTGGTGAAAGAAAGGACAACATTTTTTCAACCTTAGACAACCTGTAATAATTGAATTTTTGGTGGTCGAACTAAGAATGTTACTAATAAATAATTCACAAAACATAGTCTCAATACTACCAATTATATAACAGAAATGAATACTCAGAAATGAAAACTCTACGAATTTAAGTGATAATCCTAGATCGTTATTAGTTTTGATAAAAGTCAATATGGAATCGATATAGGATCACCAAACCCCTAAAAAATCTTATGATTCAGACGATTACACGTCAGAAACATGAGAACGCCTGTGGTAGAATTCGAATAAGCCTAGCCTTAAGAATAATGACGCGATTCTGTACGGAGCGGGAACCAAGAGAATTAAATTGCAAGGCTTGACAGGTGCGACAGCTGATCGGCCTCACCTCGAACTACGATTCGATCGTTTCAGCTGGCTCAGAGAAGCCAAGGCCGCTTTAGTGCCCCAGGTGCGAAACGATTATGGTCGCAGACGAAACAAACTCCACAACTCCTCCTTTGTTCGTTGACTCTTATTTACCAATCGATTCCTCCGGGCAAAATTTGGAGTAACTAAGTACATACTTACAAATTCTTTTTTAAATCTGTGGTTGCAAGGCAAAACGATGCAAGTCACACGTCTTCACTATTGGGATATTGCCTCTTAATATTTTGAATACAAAATTATTAACCCTTTTGCTGCGACGCATTTTAATAAAATAATATGGAAAGGTAGTCAAAGTATTAAATTGAATCATGTTAAATTCATATTCCTCCCTCAATTTTTTCCTATCCTTAAAGAATTTCAGGTGTTTCAAGACGCCAATAATGCTTCTGATAATCGAAATTAATCGGCAGAAGACGCAAATAATACGTAATGCGCGAATTATTTGAGCGCATATAAGCACTGAATGCAGTGAAAGGGTTAAATATTGGATTTTGATCGAATTGTATTCATTTTCTGAGCATACAAAATTTATGTTCGCGCACCTTTCTTGATAAATACATACATAAACTTCAATTTTTTGAAAATGTGACTTACACATGCTGTTTTGCCTTACATCCATAGAAATATTCGATCATTTGTTCAATCATATGATTTATCATATTCTTTTCTACAGATTTAAAAATTAAACAATAAGAAATAAACGCTATAAATATGCGACATTGGTACATGGCGAAAGATAATCGAAATATTCTACAAAAATAACTTTTAAAGTAAATCTGTGGTCAGAAAGCAAAACGTCATAAGTCACATGTTTTCACTTTCGAGATATTGCTGTTTAAAGTTTTGAATTGCAGTTATTAAATATAGAACTTCGATCAGTTTCTATTCATTTTTCGAGCTCAAGAAATTTATTTCGATTTATGTTTGTCTGATAAACTCATAGATTCTACGTTTTAGAGCTCAATTAATGAATAAATTCCAATTTGTTGAAAATATAACTTACGACGTTTTTGCAATCACAAAAATATAGACGAAAGTCAATAGAATTCATAAACTCTTACAATACGAAAACAATTTCTGTCTCGTTTGCATTTCGTTATTTCATTTCTGTAGAAATATAAGTGAGCATTAAAATTCACATTCTAACAATAGTAAAGAGAGAAAGATGCAGGTGTAAGGAATAATAATATTTAAATGACTAAGGGATGAAACGTGATAAAAGATGCGTTGCCATTGTATCGTTAATAACAACATTATCTTATGTTCGTTTATAAAAGAGTAGTAACAGCTTCGTAATTTACATATATGTAGAATGGTTACAGAGTGGAGTTATATGCATTTTGACCACGCAACCAAGCTAGTCTGCGGTTGTATCAACTCGTGGAAGATCATTATCTTCCCGCCACGGGATAAACGAGCCCGCAGGATTCCCCTTTCTGTATCTAAATAACAGATGGAAAGGGTGATGTTCTCGGCTGAGGAAAGGCCACTGGCCATAAGAAGCATAAAATCGTCCCAAAGATAATGCAATTCGAAGAGCATTCAAGAAGATAATTCATTAAAATGGAAAGCCGGATAATTTTTGTAGATTAACCATTAACGGTCAAATTGCCAATAAATACCGATTAGTTTTTAAAAACTTACAATTAGAGTCGGCCACATAACTGTTGTCGTCCATTTACCGTGTTTCAAAGAAAGTACACGCCTACATAAAATTTAAATGAAAAACACAGAAGTTGATCTTTATTAATTACTGTAGAATAGAGTAATGTAGAATGTAGAATAGAGTAGCATTTTGGTTTAAGTTTTGATCTCGAAGAACGTTCTAAGAAGGACATTCGAATTCGATTTCTATTTATGGTTCATTTTATTTTTACTATCTACTTTTTTTTTTAAACCCACTGACGATCTACCAACGATGATAAATTCAGCTAGCCTCAAGCTTTATATTCATTTAAAGAGAATGCCATTTAGTATTATTTTAATTAACTGATAACTAAAAACCTTTTAATTATGTAAAATCGGCCACTTCGTATACAACCATCTAATAAATACAATAAAAATCCTTAAAAATATGACAGCAGCCAACAGTACCGCGTTACCTATTGATTCCTTTTCATGTTACTATCTCCGAGCAAAATAGTCTGTAAAAGAAGAGCGTAGACGCAATATTTACGAAACTTGGTACCTATTGAGGGGGGAATTATGTCAATATAAACATATGTAGTCATCTCAGATACGCGTTTGCCTAAAGTCTCTTATAGTATCGTTTGGACCTTTTCAAGGTGAGTGCTACGTATATCAAATGATTTGAAACTGTGTCAATGTGTTGGACTGGCCATCTCAATCACGCTATGCCAATCCCATCGAAAATATTTAATCTGTTATAAAGTATAAGCTTCGAGAAAAACGTATTTTGACATTAAAAATTTTAATCCGCCGCGTTAGAAGAATATGGAGTTCCCTTTCTATTCCATACACTGAAAAGTTGGTCAAAAGTCTGCCTAAACCCTGTGAAACTATAATTACTAATAGAAATGGGAATTTGGCTTATTATTAAGAATAAGTGGGTATTAGTTTTTTAAATGTATTTTTTATCTGTATACAATTTCTTTCCAAAGGACTAATTTCTTTGAAGATATCGTGCCCACGCTTTTCTTCTACAGACTGTACATCCCTTTTGTCTTGAATTGTCTCCGAATAAATCCACAGCGAATGTGTTAAGCGATTTTGTGCCGGTATAAGTATGATAAAAAAATTGCAGCGTGTTTTTGAACGGATTTCGGGGGTTCGTTAGCAGTTACTCGATAATTAACGTTCGGGAGGAGTTGTATATACTTTGTTTGGAAGTTTTGGTTGAGGAACGATGAGGTTCTGCTGTATCAAGATTTTCTTGACACGCTTGATGGAAGTTTCGAGCGATTACTCGCTCCTCAAGCTTTTGAAAGTTACACACCGGAAGAGGTGCTTGTGTTAGCTGTACTATACTCTGATCCTCTCAGATTTCCTTTTATGGCTGTGTCTCGAGGAAGTTGTCGTTGTTCCTTATAACTACTTATTTTACTTAGAAAATGATTTGTAGCAGATAGCGTATGGTTGACTTGATATTGTTCTTCGAACAACGCGGATCTAGCTTTACGCGGTTTTTTTGGCAACTTTTGAAGTCACCGTGCTATCACAGCGGTTTCTTTTTTTCTTTCCAAGCTTACTCAACAAGAAAAGGGCCAAGATAAAAACTTTTGTAATGATTCACTTCCCAAGACTGCAATTAATATATATATATATCTTTATTAATTTCTGCTTTTACAAGCTATAAAATGGAAAATCGGTTTTGCACATTTTGTTCTCCTCCACTAGTGTCAAGTTTTTATCTCTGTCATTTTACAAACTATGTCCTTAAACTATCTTATTCTATTTCCAGCCATAATAATAAGTCTAAATACATATCTGTATAAGTATATACATATATATGATAATTAGCATGCAAAAATATAAGTATATGCCTACTTGTTTCTTTTCTTAACCACTTCCGTTTCATTGACAATTTTTTAAACTTACTTTATTGTAAAAATACATAACAACGCATATAAATGCATAGTATGTGTTAGAAAATAAAAATTTTGAGTAGATTATATGTTGTAGTTAGTTTTATTTTGGGAGGGCAGGGGGTGAAAAATTTTTCACGAATTTTCAACTACGCGGTAAGTTAAGAAACGTATCCTTCGCGTTGTTCGAGGGACAACTGTATATACACATATATGATGCCGGTGAAATAATTTATGCTTGCTACGAGTTGGAAATTAACTTCAGAGTCGATTTGAAATACAATGTAGGAACAAGTTCCTAGAAAACAGCTTGAAACTATTACTTGACTCATCCTGGACTATACCGTGCATAAACTAGGTTTGCAAGACTAGAATAGTTTGTCCTGCTAAAGTGAACTTCGGAGTGTAACTTCTGTCCTTTTGTGTATACGAAACTTATTCTTTTTTAAATGAAATAGCGAGTATTATTTGTGCCGTTTCTATCGTAAATGGTTTAAGTCCATTAATGGCCACCAAAAATATCTTACTTTTTAAGTAATGATAATTAATAAATAAGGTGATTGCATTAGCGAATTATACACTTTTAGAAAGACAAAAGCATTGTACTACCATGTTACAACTGATAACTTATCACTTACCAATATTTTTAAACTAGTTCAGATGCAAGCCCTTAAATATCTCCATTTAAAAACGGCCCATTTGATAATTTAATTATTAAACTGCGGATTTTTAGGCAAATTCATAGTTTTATGTGTATTAACAGAATTAAAGAAATTGGAGCCAAACGAGGGATTGTTTCGGCCTTAAAATCCCATAGCTTGTTTACTACTTTGAATATTTTGTATGTATTTGTATATCACACGGATTCTGTGCCTTTTTGTGCATCTAAATTTCGCATACATACATGAAAATCTACAGTGTATAAATTACTGTGGGTATCCAAATTACTATACAACAGAGACATAATATATGGGATTAGAAGAAAAACAGTATTATTACGTGAACAAGTTAATTCGGTGCTTTTTTCCCACTAAATTCGATGCGTAATTTTAAATTAAATAATCCAAATAATTTGCATTATTTCGTGCAATTTTTTCCGGCTTCTGGAAAAAAGATGGTAAAGTTCTGAAGACCTTACAGATAAAGGCACCGAATTAATTTCTACATCTAGTAGTAGATACCTTTTTTTGACGCGCCATTAAAGTAGTTTATCTAACTTTACTTATTATTCTCATTTGCGTCCCAGATTAAAGAACAATGGAAATGTGATGTTAATTAAAACGGAACGAGAACATCGCGTAATCAAAGAAGTACCTAATAATTAGGAAGAATTTAAAAATTACCACCACATTAAAAAAATACCACTCGTCATCGGGTACACGAGTCACTCAATGAATCTGCATTCTTCCAATTAAAATATCAAGTGAATACATTCAACGATCAATCAACGAGGTACTCGACGAATCATTAAACAGATGAATCAATAATTCAGAGAAATTGCAAACCCATGACAGCACCTAAAGGTATCGAGTCGTCATTCAAGAGTCAGTGAAGCTCCACTATTACCAAATAACTCTGAATTTGTACCTTTGCTCGAATAAAATCACAGCGTCCATCTTTAATTTGCTAAAATTCGGCCATTGTACGCTTGATTTCGCATGATTCTCCACTATTCTCCGATGTTGAAGCGAAAGAGGGGAATGGCTAGACGTCCACGTCTTTTTTTCTTTCTGTGATTCTTTGACCGGTCAGCGGCTTTTCGAACATGAAAGCGTAAAAAGAGCGTGAAAGCAACCCTGTACAGCATTCGAGTTCGAAAGACGGTTCTGAAAGGGAGGATGGACGAATAGTAAAAATTAGTGTACAGCGATTCGTGACAAAGTTCCAACAGAAGCCAGTCGTCCATTTAAGGATAAACCTAAAATGGCTGAAGAAGTTACCTTTCAGGATCGTTTCGTTTTTTTGTATTTGTTCCCTGTAGAGCTTTATTGCGGTTTCGAAGTAATAGTGGAAATTGCGGGCTTCGTCGTGTTTGTAATTGACTAAATACTTTCTCGTGATCGTTAATAGACTGCGGATCTTTATGCAGATTCATGTTTTTATTAACACATTTTAGGAAAGGAAACCTAACCAGTTCTCAATTACACTCTGCAATTATTATAATTTGCATCTTACTGTAGATATCTTTTATCATTTTATCGATTTCACGTGTTCCTTCATTTTGTCACAAATTTCAATTTCCCATAATTGCATAAACTTTCGCTGTCTAGTTATTAAGATCGAACAAAATATTTTTTTGTGTTGGTTTTATGTACAATGCTGTGATTATTGCCAGAAAGATATTAGGGTGTGAAAGAACTTTTTCTTTAATTATATCAAGAATATTATCAAAAATATTATTTCATATATAAAGTATAAAGTACAAATTAAATGATGAGTTATTGCAAGGAAAAATATTAGGGGATGAAGGAAGTTTCTGTTGTATTATTTTATAGCGTAATTGAAAATGTTCAAATGTTAAATATTTTAAAGTAAACAACAAATATTACTTCACGGAACGACTTAATATATTGTTAAATATTCCAATAGGAAATACAAATTAAAGTATATTGTAGAAAGTATAGCGAAATATACAAACAACCCTCTCAGGAAAATTTAAATATACTTACATATATCAATTTTCACAATATAATCTTTTAAGTATAGCCATCCTAATTTACAAAATAATTTACTAAATTGTTAAATATTTCAGTACATAAAATGTAAACTAATATTGTGAATTATCCCCGTTGAAATTTGTAAAATATATAAACCAATTTGCATAGAACAATCTTCCGAATACAGCTGCCTTAATTTACAACAAAAAAGCGTATTCAATATAATTTTAAATATTCCTACAGAAAATACGAATTAAAATTACAAGCTACCCTCTTAAAAATTGTAAAGTTTCATACACCAATTTGCGTAGGACAATCTTTTAAACACCCTAACTAACAAAATAAAATAATATGTTGTTAAACATCCCACTGTAATATATAATACGAATTGAAATTGCAAACTACCCTCTTAAAAGTTGTTAACTTCTATAAACCAATTTGCACAGGGCAATATTTTAAACACCCTAATTTACAAAATAACGTAGCATATTAAATATCCCAGTATAATATAAAATGCGAATTAAAATTGCAAACTACCCCCTTACAAATTTTTAAGATCTACAAACCAATTTGTATAAAGGAAGCTTTCGAAAT
Source organism: Eucera pruinosa (assembly GCA_028830335.1). NCBI lineage: Eukaryota > Metazoa > Arthropoda > Insecta > Hymenoptera > Apidae > Eucera > Eucera pruinosa. The sequence goes on from JAMYCR010000005.1 coordinate 9,723,022, forward strand.
ACCCTCAGCCCAATTTATAGCTGAAGCCCTGAGACTCGAGGGATTAAACTCAAAGACGTCTCTGTCGGAGACAATTTCTCCCCGAGGTCCTAAAGAAGTTCCTAGGATACTAGAGGTATTAAGGGAGAGAGATTCCTCTGGTCGATCGCTCGATGGCACAGTTCCACGGTTCTCGTCTTGGTCTCCTTTCGTAGTAAATTTAACGAAACAAGCGTGCTGACCTAAAACACGAGCCGTCGACCCTGGCCGTGTTTCCGAGGCGTTCTCAGTGTGTAGGGATCGGTAATGGATACGCTTTCCACGTTGCTAACAGGGTTACCTGCTGCCTTTCGTGGTGGGCTCGATCGATCGATCCTTGTGTTCCATCTACCATCAATGGAGGGACTCGCGGATACGTCGTAGCCATCGTCGTCGTCGTCCTCGTCGTCGACGACGGACTAATGGCTTCGAGTTCAATGGCTAGAGAACGCGTCACCTCGTTATCGAGAAACACGTTTCATAATTAAGCGTAATAGCGTCTGCGAAATTGCCGCGGTGCCAGCGCGTGGAAACTGACACGGTGCTCTCCGCGCGCGACAGTAATTAAAATCGGGGGAGAAAGTTTATTTATTGGCGAAAAGAAGCGAATCCCATCGGGGGAATTCTTAGTTTTTATGGGGAATTACGGTACAGTCAACTCCAGTGTAAGAGACTATTTATACTGACGGTCGAGCAAAAGCCGAGTTGGTTTCGTTTCCAAAAAGAAATAAGATATGTATTGTGAATTAGAAGAAGTGAGAGAGGTGAAAGAAACAGTTTAATAGGGTAGATGTTCCAATCACTGCCATTTCAAGCTTATCACGCAACTTCATTTAATTATTTTAAAAGTTATTTAATGTAATAATTGTTCCCGTTTGGAGCACAACATTATTTAACATCTCTTTTATTTATAATGATATTTTTGTATGTTTAATATGATGTATTAATTACTAATTCATTGAAAATATATAAGAAAGCCCAATATCCCTCGTACTGTCATTTGAAAAGTTCTCACGCAATAGCAATGATCCTTACATACATATATTAGCACATCAGTTTGTATGACAGATAGAAGATAAATCGTTAAATTATTATTACTTTATGAGCGACCCATATTTGGACCACACTTTCAAAAATGAAAATTTTCACCGTTACTTTAAATTTGTAATTTGTAGCCGATATTATTTTTCTTCAACATATTTCAATTGGCACATCAGAAAGCTAACATGTTATCGATATACATTGATATGTAAACGATTAGGTATCTTCAACAAGGTCAACAATAAACGCTAAAATATAAGTACTTAGTAGCCAATATTCGGGCCACTTCCTCTACTAAGAACAAGAAGTTAAAGTTGATTTCAAAAACTAATTATATATTTATACTAGTATTTTTAGAAGCACAATTAAAGAAACTGGGTTTCGGTAGAAATTTGATTCGCATTCTATCACTCTATAGCAAAAAAAGTCGCAGACAAAGTTAAACTTGTAACACCGCTTACAGTGGGGAAAGTGACCTTGAAGAGACAAATAATTTGATACGAACTCCATAGAACTTCGAACTGAGACCATTCTTTTTCATTAAAGTGACTAACCAAGATAAATTAGTTTCCCGGGAAGTTGAGAGTTTTACTAAATTAAAACTGCAAAGCAATCAATCAAACAACCGTCATATCCAATTAAAATCCCCTCTCGAAAAGCAAATATATAGAGAGAGGGAATTTCTCTTCACCTGGAACATCGCCAAAGAGGAAGTACCCTCGTTTCCTCGGAAAATCAGACATAGAACGCCCGAACACCTTCGACTAATTGCAGCTTGGCCAACATTTAATCTTCCGAATCAAATCCACTTTTCGCCACGCAATTTCACCTCTTTTCGTACTTCCGATTTCTAACAATACATTTTTTTTCTCGTATGTTTCAGGTAAGCATACGAAGTATACGAAGCTTATGGCGGCATAAGAGAAGCATCGAGGCGCTTTCTTTATCCTAATTCACGTACAAAGGCATGGCTATTCTTCTGTACCCGGTAAGACGATAATAAGAACACAAAAACCGAGGGAATCCTCGACGGTGCTTTAGCAGAAAGGTTTAAATTATGCAGCATGTTAATTGCAGCGCGGTAGAAGGCAACGTTTACGCGACTCTCGACGAGACATGTATTAATTAGCGTCTCGTACAGGATTAAACGTTGCAATGTATGCAAACGAGATATCTTCTCTTAATCTAAGGTCAGAGGATCAAAAGAGGAAGCTAAGGGAGGTAGATATTCTTTACATACGTGATTAATTCGCGTTAATCGGGTTAATACGGCTAACGTGCAACATTGGAATAGTTTTCACCTTATTCTTTCTTCGCTTCTGTAGGTTTTAATTTGTTTCATAAACAGAGTGCGGTTGTTTATGCAAATGTAGATTTTTAGAAACACACCTGAGTAGAAAGAATAGTGACCTAGACCGTAGGTAAATTATATTAAATATGTAATTTAATATATTAATAATAAATTATAACAAAGTATTATAAATTATAAAGGTATATTCTAAAGTATTTACACTGATTTATCGTATGTTCGTCGTTTTATTCTTTAACATTTTTTTGGGAAAGGTCTTTTCTTTATTTGAGGTCCGCAGATATCTCAAAACTATTTTCGGTGGTCTGTATTTATAGCTTTAGTTCCTCCATTAGCTTTGTTCTACACACTAAATATTATAATGTGCATTTTTTGTATATTTTGCATCTTTTGGAAGACTTAAATTTCCCATAAATATAGAAGATTCTAAAGTCTGCTCAGAGTTGGTAAGGTAGTCATAGATTCCTTCTTGAAACCAAATAATCATTGTATGGATAAGTGCATGTGTACTAACGTAACTTGATAGATTATTGAAAAGAGGTCGGTTCTAAAGAAAATATTTGTTAAGCTATAATTCGAATAATTAGTAAAGTGAAAACTTTATTTCGTGGCTGTGACATGTAGAATTTTATATGTTATACGTGTTACAATCATTATGTATTTTACACAAGGTGTTCAAGCACACCTGAGGGAAAATTTAGGGGATGATTCTGGGTGCTAAAATAAGACGAAAAGCAAGAATAATTATTTTAACTTGTAGATCATCAGGGTGGCCAAACACCTGTAATCCGTAGAATTGTATTTTGTACACATTTTGTGATACTTAAAGTTTCACATTTCATACACTTCCTGATTATACCACTAATTATGGAATCTCCTGTGTTTTTGTTATTATTCTTTGGTTTGGTATCATCGCGTTAACCCCCTCATTATATCGTTCGCTATTTATCTTCTTCTCTATACGTTCCTCCGGTTCTTTCTCGGCGTGACTGGTAGATACACGGATAGAAGTTGCACGAAGTTTCAGCAGAGTATGAAGAGAGAAGAGAGAGAGAGAGAGAGAGATAATTGAATCCAAATAGTGTGCAGTACGCGACCGAATTGAACGCATTTTCCATGAAACGTTGCCTCAGTCAGGGCCCGTTTATTGCATAATGCCGCATAATGGGAACGCAGTTTCACGTTATCAGCCAGCTTCCTCTTCGACCGAACAATTAACGTGAGACTGCACCCGGCTAGATAATAGAAATGACGTTAGTAGAAATAAAACCCTTTGTCCGCGTTATACCGCTTGAATCCTGCCCGATCTTAGGGGATAAGTATCAGAGTAAGCCAATAATTATCCGCAATATATAATATTTCTACAATTGATTAAAACGATAATAGGTACAAGGTCTTGCATTAGTTTTCCACATAGTTTACATTAGAGCTTCTTAAATATTTTTATTATATACCACAAAACTATCGAAACTGGGATTTGGAGAAGATTATATAAATAGTAGGGTAGTTTAACATTAAATTGCAAAATTTAAGAGTTATAATTTTCCTCTGGATAGTAAATTATGAACAAGATCAAAGAATCCTGAAGGTGGTGATTTTTATAATTATATAATAATGAAACTACTTAATTGTTGGAAAGAAGTGTATAAAGTCATGTAATATTTTTCTAATCAAATATACACAGTGTAATATTTTGAAGAATCTTAACCCGTGCTTCACGTTGTTACTTCGATAAACGACATTTCATACGCACCAGCCTAATAACAGTTTGCAAAAAACAATCGCAACCTTCTGATTGAATTTTCGCCACGTTGAAGGTTTCGGTAAACGTTAGAGGGGAAGGAAAAAGAGGTTAGATGCTGACGTGAATCGAAATAATTCTTCAAAGGACGGTGGCGGGATAAAAGAGAGAATTTATGGGACGTTCACGAAATGAAATTCCCTTGACGAGCCGTGCCGCGAATTACACCGCGTGTTCACCGTGTACTCGCCATGTTTTTCTACGACACATTCACAATTTTGTTCTTTCACCAAGCAACGGCACAGAAACACGCGACTCATCGTTTAATCCTTCGACGATACACAGCTTTATCGCAATCTCTATGTTGCCTTCTTTTTTCTCATCCTTTTTTTTTCGGTTCCGCTTTGTATTCATTTTTATTTTGCTGTTTCCCTTTGCAACGAGTCCAGAATTCGCAAGATTTTATTTCCAGATTACCAGGCCCGCAATCCCCCTCGAAATTGCTGCCATTTCCCCGCGCAAACGAGCCATTATGCAGGCAAAGCCGGCGTGTAAGCACTTTATATTTCAACCGGCTGCTTTCCCATTCGAAACGCCAGAATCAGACTGTGCGGATTCGAATCCTTGCGTTCTCTCTACGCCATTATGGTTTCTGTGAAACGGGAGAGGCTTTAGATCGGCAGAATCCTACAAATCCTGGTAACAGATTTCGTGGAATAAGAAAGCTGTAAGAATAGTGAAAGAACATAAAAGGATAGTTACTGATTTATAAATTAGAGACGAACAGAGAAGCAGGGTGAACATGTAGATAATATGGAACTTTGTAAAATCTCACTAATTAATTGCAAATTTTATTGTTTATTAAATAAATGATTAAATTAGGGTGAATAAATTTATGTACAGATCGGTGGTACGCGTTAAAACTATGCTTAATACTACGCTTATAACAACTAAAGTTCAACGGCAACAGTATGCAACTCTTTTTCGACCACCTCGCTCATCAATGTTCAATCCAGCTCTCCTTATTCTTTTTCCCAAACATTCTGCCCTTCCCTTATGCAATTTTCACCACCCCCACTTCTAGGCTACGCCTGCCAGAACTTGGGCGAACTCGTCGCCAGGCCTAAAGGGTCAGCGAGGGTTTTCCCGTGTCAAGCCTGCTTCTCGTCACTGCAAACCCTCGCTTTCTTCTTTATGGCCCTCTTCCTGTTGCTACAGCTATCTACAGGGTGGCCTTACGTTTCCGATACTACATATATGTACGTCCTGAAAAATTGGGCAATTGTTAGGTAAAAATATACGTATTCGTTTTCCGTGACACGATACTATTTTTAGTATAATTTATACTTAGTCTACCGTAATTAATTATCCGAAATATGCAAATATTTATAGCCATACTGTTTTTTAATAATGAAAGTAATCCCCATCTGTGCGTTGAGAATATTTTTAATTTTAGAGTGCGGTAGCGAAAGGGTTAAATAGCAAGTTTTACCGACAATCGTGTACGAGTTCCTTCTAAATAATAACGGGTTATACTGACACGTGTCATTCGAATATCCGTTATTGAAAATGAAACGTTTTTTTGTTTCGCTATGTGCGAAAATTTCCGAAAGACAAATCAAATAGTTAAATATTTATACAAGCAAATTTGAGAACGAAGCAGTAAATATTTTTGATACGGTAAAATGAAAAGAATTCTGTGGTACTGTAAAAAGAAATGGAAAATACATTTTAACGTGAACAAGAGATTCTTAGACAATTTTAAGTTGAATTATTCTGGTAATTTTCATTTCCGGAATACAAGAGAGAGAATTTTTCCTTTAGAAATTTCAAGTTAAACAGGATATCCTTGGAAAATTGTAGGTGGAATTCTTTTGGTAATTAAGATAAACGTGCATCGCTAATTAAATTACAAGAAGTAAAATAAACCCAGAAGGGCCAAGGATTATGCATATGTATTTTGTTTCATTTAATCGCTGCTCGTGGACGCAACTTTCTAGCCATTTACCGAGCCTATCTGCTATATTATCAGTGGTACACGCGCTGAGTACACGAAACAGTCTGAATGGGGCAATCTAAAAGCCGTGCAACCAGGAGACGTACAGGAATCGATATTCTTCGATCACTTGCTGACGTAAGACCTACGTCAAGGGGAAGTGTTGTCCAGCAACAAATAGATTTGATTGCATTTTCGCAATCGAAGGAACGAAGACTTCTTCATCCTGAAGAATGAAATTGGAGAGCCGACAAAAGTAATTCGATGCGAACGAAACTACGATTCCACGACACAACGTGTATCAATTCTGAAATTCTGTGCTTGTCATCTTTTCCAATTATTTTTGCACTACTGCTCATTAACCCCTTCCCTTATAACGAGTTACAATCGTCGTGTTATCTATGGACTAATTACGATAAAAACACGCCGTATTTTTTTAATAAACTTTAATTAATTTCATTATAATTTGCAAGATTGTAAGATTAATAAATACCGCTAAGTAAAAAGAAAGTATATCATTTTAGCGTTTTGCATTCGACTTGGTGTTATAGTAGAAAATAACCAACATTTTAGTAAATAATCTTCGAAAAATTCATAAGGCAAGGGGTTAATGATAGAATTCAATTTTTAGTCAGGGGGCAGTAATTGGGTCTGTTACCCTACATTGTAAAGGAAAAAAACAATTCCACATGCAGCACTCTAATATTAAGTCGTCTGATAAGTTCGTGTCGCAATATTTTCCATTGTATTTCACAGTGTTTATTAACCATGTAAGCAATTAGTCCGTGCGTTGTACTGGTTAAAAAAAGTAAGACGCTAAGTAAAACGTTCGAGACAAACATGACGATAGTCAGAAGGGATTTCCTTCATAAAAAGATAGGTGTTTTTAAATCAGTTTTTGCAAATTTAATAAGAATTTAAAGGGTTAAATATCCAACCGATTAGAGCTTAATGTATAATATCTTAACTTATGTGTTCAAGATCAATTTAAGAACGCATATGAATTAAATACCGAACTTCGGTCAAATTGCATAATCTTTTTTCAATTCTTATTATATCTGAAGTTTTCATTCATTTTGCTTTTATAAACACGCAAATTCCAAGTATATTTCACAATCTAATTGAAGCATATACGCGATTTTCTTAAACGCGTGACTTGCAATTGTTTTCCTTACAATCGTAATTCGTTAGAAAATGCCTTAAGAAAGAAGTGCTGTATCAGCTGATAAATTAATACACGGAAGGGGAAGAATTTCAAATACATATAGAGAAATCTAGCATTAAATGTCATTACTAAAAACTATTTATCGATCGACGGGCAATTAGCTCGATAATTGAAGCGAACGAGTGTCGAGCGGGTGTAGCACTTCTCTGTCGACTAAATGGTCGGATTCATTGTTCGTGGACCGACGAGGAAGAGGATGATGAACAAAGGGTTGATGGCTCGACTAAAGGAGATTAGATAGAGGACGTAGGGAGAGGTCTTAGTCAGCATCTCCCAACCTCTTTCTTTCCTCGGTCCGAAATGAAATATCGAGTAGATTTGCTTCCAGACTTGGATCAAGCCTCTACACAAACTGCTTAAGAAAAAATTGAAACATAGAAGTTTAAACGTGCACATGACGTTAATTTGTTCGCGACAGCTGCAACAACTTGAGAAACACGCGATTAGGAATTCTGCGTGTAGTTGCTTCTAAACACTAATTAGGTATACAACTTAATTCTGACCGTTCGAGATTTCATCAAATTTAACATTTATTCACAAAACATCAAATACAGCTTTCATATTTAGAATTATTGTCAATTTGCATACAATTATGAACGTCAATTGAAAAATAAAAAAAGTAACGATTTCTAATTGATCAAGATGCGAAGAGTTTAAACACAAAAAGGCTTTGAATTAATTTGTACATATTATTTTATCGAACCAAAGCGGGCTATTTGTTTTATAAAACCTAAACTCTGTTTATTAACCCTTTGATTGCTAAGCAATTTTGAGAAATTAACGCGATCCTGATTTTATTTTGTGGAAATCGTGCAAATGTATTTTTCAGTATCACTGTCGTTCTTTTGATTAATTATTACAATATTTCTAGAATTTATATTTAGTCAACATCTTGCACTAATTATTTAGCATTTTAGAAAGGTTGTATCTTCAAACTCTGTATCGTATTCAAGATTTGTTTATTAACCCTTTAAGTGCTATATGCGGTCAATCTTTAATGTGATACGCAAGACTTAACAAAATGAATGATCACTACAAAATATTCACCAAATATGAATTTAGAAATGTTGTAATAATTACTAGAGTGCCGATATTGATATTAAAGATCATAAGTGTACGCGTCATTCGTGAAGTTAAATCCAGAAATTACCACTCAAAGGATTAAGGATAAAATCTATTTGCAATGCAGTGCTATTTTTATTCTAGCTTTAGTTTTACTTCGGAAGATTGAGGACTGCTAAGTACAAATTATGTACAATATGTTAATGCTTTGAACGAATATGAAAACTGCGATCTATTAATGTTAACGTTAACAAATTCTAAGGCAAGGGATTAATTTGATCAACGTGACATGTGATTATTAATCAGTTTCTCGAAACTACCACCGAAAGGATTGAAAACGATGAATTATTGCCAATTGGTTGCAGAATTTAATCAAAGCTTCTGCCAAATTGATTGATTAAAATCGGCAACGTTGAACGAAGGATGTTAAGTTAAAATAGGCGCAAATGGGGTTGAAGATTTCATCTTCTATTTTCATATTCTCCTTTTATCTGAAAGGTTGAAAAATCACATTTTCTCCGACGATTTTCCTCTTACTCCACCGTCAACGGACCAGACCCGCGGGATTATCTTTCTATTTTGCCAGCTCGAGGATGAAAAAGGTAAAATTGACGCGAACTCCCTGGGCGACTTGTTACGGTTTGTGTTCGAGATTAGACCAACCCGTCCTCCACCGATTCTCCTCTTGATCCGGAAGAAAAATCGTCTTTCATCGAATCCCGGAAACGCCGCGAAAGCAATCGTATTTTCCGCGATCAGCCGATCTGGGACATCGTTCTTCCTTTGTTTTCATTTTAAAAATAAGGCAACTACCCCATCGGCGCATCATAGCCCATTTTGTTGCCGGTAATGGCGAATGTTTGTCGGGAAGTATATTTTGAAAAAAGATACAGGGATAGAAAATTATTAATGGCTACTTTACGGCGCTGCCTACGTTACTTTCATTTATTATTTTGCAAGCTTTCTTCGTTCGGCTTGGCAGGTGTTTTAAAAATAAAAAGGGAACGACAAATTCTGATTTAGCAACTTAAAAATGAAGTGCGCTCCAAGCTCGCTAACAAAGTTCCAAAAGTAACTAGTAGAAATCTAGTAAACTTCAAAACCAGAAAGTTTCAAATCCAGCAAATTCAAAGTTTAGCACGATCCGAGCACAGCAAGTTGTAAACTCAGCAAGTTACAAATTAAGCGCGTTCCCAACTCAGCAAGTTACAAATCCAGCAAGTACTAAACGTAACTAGTTCAAATCTAGTAAATTTCAAACCCAGAAAGTTTCAAGTCCAGCAAATTTAAAGCTTGACAAGATCCAAGCACAGCAAGCTTCGAACTTACGAAGTGCCAAATTAAGCACGTTCCAAGTTCGGCAAGTTACAAATCCAGCAAGTTGCAAACGTAGCAAGTTCAAGGACTAGTCTATTTCAAACCCAGCGAGTTTCAAATCGGGGGATTTCTAAGCTCAGGAAGTTCTAATCTTACTAAGTCTCAAATCTAGCAAGCTTCAAAGCCGAGAACTTCTAAATCAAGCAGGATCTAAATCCCAACAAAGACGATGAAAATCCCATAAAAACACTAGAAATAGCTTCAGAATTGTCAGAAACTTGGTTGCACAAATATGCCCACAAAAATTTATTTATTGGAAAGTTATAAGAAGCAATTCAAGTAAAGTATTTTCCTAATACCAACTTACCGTCACGTTAAAACGTTTGTTGGCTCGATATGAGACAATTTTTACATCTTTCACTCATCGTACTCGGTTTTAAATCAAATAGAACGCAAACCTACTTTTAAATCCTTAACCCTTTGCAGTCCGAGTTGCTTTCGCTGATTCGGTCTAGCTAACCCATAATCGTCTAGTCACTATTGTATTATGTCAAATAGTTTGCCTTTATTTCAATATTTCAACAAGGCATTTATGTTAATCTATCTTTATTAAGATATAATATTATACCTGGAAACTTTGTCCGCACGAAGAAAAATATCCGATCATAACTTTATTTTGAATTTAATTAACAACCATATTGATTGTCCCTCTCTCCTTATGCAAATTAATTTCTACGCACCTGAACGAGTATTGAGATCTAGACCAGGATTACAAATATTGGGTCTGTACATATGTTTAAAAGACAATTACGTAGAATTATCGGATAATGCCATACCTTTTGTATCATGAATTTTTGTGTATGTCCCTTCTTTGATATATTATGTATAGTTTTTCTTTTTTTCTCTTCGTAAACATTATAAGCAATAGGGCTTTGATCGGTTTATAAATAAATAAATAAAAAAATTTTGACTGAGCGGTCTCGAAATAAAACTAACTTTAAAAAAATGTAGTGTCAAGTTACACTGCGAAAGGTTAATTAAATTTCACAGTAACCTGAAACGACCTGAAAATTCTAAAAGACAATATATGGAAAATGTATGTATCGAAATTTATCTAAATTATAGTTCGAGCAATTTCATCGATATCAGTTTTCCATCACGTTAAAAAGAGTTTCTGGTTGCAAGATCGGCGAACCTTAGAAGCGTTTGGGAAACGTTGCCTGGATTTGCTCGTTCCTCGGTCGAATACTGACGTAATAGGATGTGCTTGTCGAGACTAATGGCCCGTGAACACATACACATTCTCTGGGGGGTTGCAACGGAGAGCAGGAGCCCGCGGGGATCGAGGCAGCGGTCGACAAAGAGGATCGAAGGAAAACGTGGCTCTCTCGACGACGCACAGGTGGAATTAATCGGCTCCCTGAATCGATCCACCGCTCAACAGGAAATTCTATTTCTCCACTGGCTGTCGATGTTATCGTTAACGCGGAAATATTGTGCAGTCAGCTTTCGTGCTTGCGCTGAAACGATTCTGTTACACGCGATATACCGTGGATGTCTCCCGCGTTGTCTGTGGACGACGTTTGGGTGCAGCAATGGGTGCTGCTTCTTCCATTGGCTATTGGGTATTGGAGGATACTTTACGATGGTTTCGAAGATTCGTGTGAGATTTGGAATATTGGAAAATTAGGCGTACAAAATTACTTATGTATGGAGTGCTTCACCCTTTGAACTACTTAATTTTTTTTTATCTACCAACAACTTCTTTTTTTATTTACCTTTCCAACACGTACAGCACTTCTTTTCAAGAACCTAGATACTTTGATACTGACGACAAGTAGCATAAGTACATGAATCATACGACCAACTACCTTCGGTTGCGTTGTATAATGTCGAGTCTAGCCTGACATTGGAGTTAATGTAAGAAATGTGATGTCGAGCCACACTCGACATAAGAGTGGTAAGGGTTAATACTTTGTTTAAATTTCTGAAGGCGAAGCATGGATGTAGCATTGGGTGCTACATGTTTCGTTGGCAATTGAATGTGAAAGTATAGTTAAGGGTAGTTTTGGGGCGTTGGGGAATTAGGTATATAAAATGATATCATGGGTTATTTAATTTTTTTTTGTTATGTTTCTTATGATGAAGCTTGGATGCAACAATGTTTGCTACGTGGTGTGGGCATTAAAGTATAGTTGAGGATAGTTTTGGAAATGTGTGTAAGGTTCAGAGTACATACTGAGAAATTAGGTATACAAAATTATGTACGGGGTATTTAACATTTTTTGTTAAGTTTCTTATGGTGAAACTTGAGTGTAGCAATGGGTGCCACGTGTTCCGTTGACGATTTGGTGTTGAATTAAGTTAAAGTATAATTAATTATATTATACCTTAATTATACCATAATAAAGTATAATTAATTATGGTTAGATGTCGGATTTAGAATATAGGGAAAGAGTAACATATTTTTTTAAATTTCTTAAGGTGAAGCTTGGGTGCAGCAATGGGTGGTGCGTGTTCGATTATCGATAATGTATTCCTGGGAAATGTTCATTCAAATGTTGATATGGAGATGGAGAGAAGATTGGAAGGTTATCTTGATAGAAATGGAGAATTTCAAGCTATCAAATGTGATTTATAGTATTAGATAGAATATTTAAACTTTCAACATTTTTTTAGGCAAAAATTATTCAAAAATTTTAGGAATGTGCATCAGAGATTCGAAAGTTACGTTGCAAGTGGAATTTTAAAATGTTATAATTTATATTTTTTATTCTATTTCATTTCTATATCAAGATAATATTTTCTATAAGATATAATGTTAACGATGTCGATTTAGAATTGCAAAATTTTAATTTCTAATTTTTTCGAACTTCACCTATCATTTTTATGTGTATCCAAGTGTTGAATACTATAATAATTACCTGTAAGGTAAGGTTGCTAACATTTCCCCAAGAAGATTCCCCTTTCGGTTAGAAAAGTTTTAACCCGTAACTCGATGGAAATTGTGAAATTGCCTTAATAGCCACTCCGCGGAAGAGTGTGTTATTATCGTTGTCAGGCTAATAGGTATAAATACATCTATTAGGAGCTGCTACGAAATGTATCAATTATTATGATGGGAGAATAATCGAATGCATTTATCGAGGTTAATGACCCGTAACTACATGGTCCCTTGAATATCTACACGACAATAATTTTCTTGGGTATATGTAGCAGTTTCCAACAAAGAGTACACGAATATCCAACAAGACTTACATGTACACAAAAATAATAAAGCAACAAGCAGATCCAAATACAATACAGAACCAAATATTAGCTTGGTGCATATGAAACTGTCGATTACAGATCGGATAGCTTTTTCGTTTACAATGCGAATATTATACACATATATAATCGAATAATTTAAAAAAACAGAACAAAATAATTAACTTGGAAATTCGAAAGCTTGGAAAGTCAGAAGCTTAAAAATTCGAAGGCTTGGAAATTTGGAGATTTGAAAATTCGGGGGCTTCAAAATTAGAAAGCTTGAAAATTCGAGGGTTTAGAAGGCTTAGAAGTTTGACAACTTAGAAATTTGAGGACTTGGGAATTGGAAAGCTTAAACAATGGAGGGTTTGAAAATTTGAACGCTAGAAAAGTCAGAAACTTAAAAATTCGAGAGTTTGAAAATTTGTAGTCTTGCAGATTCGACGATTTGAAACTTCGAATATTCGCAAATTTGACGATTTTAAACTTCGCGGAGTTAGAAATTCGAAAACGTGGGCATTAAAAGATTAGAAATTGTTTTATACAAATAAAATAATTGGTTTCCATATTAAAATCATGTCTATTTAATTACGAAGACGATGTTCATAAAATGTTTGTTTCTCTTTGAATTCAATAGATTTCGAATTTATTCCAATTTTATAGAATGAAATATTTTTGAAAATTCGAAAGGGTAAAAATATTAGTGAGTAAAAGGTTCATTGAACAGAAAGAGAGCTTAAATTAAGAACGTATTTGATTAAATTCCTTTCACTCGAGTGCTCGTGTACTTCGCTGAGCAATTTTATTGAAATGTTTTCCATTCAGTATATTACTGCTGCAAAATCCTTTCGCCCTGTGCAGAATATTAAAGCCTGCTCTGCTCGAATACTTCTTTGTAATATCTTAGCTCAGCATTACGGTCCCTTTGCTTTGATTCTGCTGTCTTTAAATCCTGCTCTGTAAACAAATCACTATGCAATCCACGATCTCTATAGAGGAAAGGGTGCGAATATGAGATACCTATTTTATTGTTTGATCTAGGTAGTCTCAGAATAGATATAATCGAGAAAATCATACGAATAACTTTAGGGAATTTCATTGAAATATGCTTTATAAACATAAATATTGTGCACCTTACAGAACTTTCGAATTCCCTTTTTTCAAATTAAAGCAAAATCGTAGAAGTAGAAATTAGGGTAGCGATATGAGACAGTTTTACTTTTGAGAAAAATACGTCTTGAAACTGCGTTGAAGTATCATTAAAGAAGCTTTAATGTATACAAGTGTGAAATATAACAATGGAATCATAATTTATTTAACTTTACCATAATCGTGTACACAGACTTTGTTCTGTAGACTTGTTCAATTGTTATGGTGACACAATCTTGTATGCAGTTTCCTTACTTTGTACGTCACTCGATGAAATTCGAGGCATACCTAAAAGTAAGCACGTATAACCAAAAACTATTGTATTATAATTATCAATCTAGTGTCTCGTATTACTATCAACCCGCCATTTTACTTTTGCCATTATATCAGAATCAAAATCCTTAATTTTCAAGCACTATTGAAAGTGCCAATGCTTTTTATAGATCGGAAGTGTAATATTTCATATTTCTACCTGTCTTCTATTCTTACCTTCTTCTCTATAATTTACTAATTAAATATCCCTCCTCCTAAATTTAAAAAGTCGTATTATCGCATGTGCACTATCATTCATAAGTACTAGGGTGATTCAATAATAATACTCATGTTTTTTTCACGCTTTCATTGTCCTCGAGAACGTTATTCTAGGTAAACTTGAATTTTCAAAGCGAAGTCCAGCAACCCCGCAGTTTTCCTGTTTGCGTCATACAGTTTCCATTTTCGCGTGTGCTCGGGAGGGTAAAAATAACGTCGGTTAAAGTTAAACGTGACGTAGAGTCATTCTCTGCCTACGACATCCGCAATTTATCCTTTCGACGAGCTTAACACCCCTATGGAGAGTCAATCGCTCGCGAGGAAATCAATTTACCTTTGTGTCGTCAAAGAGCCGCTTTCCTGATGCCTTTCGATAGATCACGGGTAAGAATAATTCTTGAATGGACTCTCTTATGTAACGTTCTCTGAAAACGATCCTTTGGTTCGATACACAACTCTGTTCGTGTGACGAAGACAAATGTTAGGCAATGGTAATAACGTAGCCTGTCCCCGGTTTCCATGGAACCTATGAACGGCTTCGTGCACTCCTGCTCAACCATATTTCATATCCGTGACCAATGGGAGAATCGTAAACGGGGCTTCATCGATTCCACCGCCGAAGCACAGGATGCTTCACCTGCGGTGCGCATTTCACAGGATATTCGGTACACTTCTCGCGCTTACAAGTAGCGATGGCAAAAAATGGGAAAACGTCGATACAGTAGAATTCCGATTATCCGGTAACCGTTTATCCGGAATGTCCGATTAATTGGTACCATTGACTAACCGCAGGAGATAGACTATCCATTTATAGGAAACGTAAATTTCAAACTAAAATTCGGATTGTGTAAAAATGCCGAGAGCTTTTACGCCCCCTGCGATTTAGAATGGTTCGTTTATGAATTATATTCGATCTGACCATCAAAGTTGATAAAGTTAACCTTCTATTCATGTATTAAATATAATTATACGTTTGTTCGTATCATTAAAGTAAATGAAACTCGGGTTATAGGAGATTAAATGATAGAAGTCCAATACATATGAAGATATACTTCTATACACGTTATTATAAATCTAGCTATTATAGATCGATTATATTGGAAACAATTAATTTGAGCAGTATTTATTTACAATTCCTATCGTTTTAAGAACGTTGTTGTTTTATTTTAGTAACGGTGTCAAGTAGACTCCTGATGATTTCGTATAAGAATGGATATTCAATGACTTCGTCAATGTCGGCACATTTGCCCAACCATCGCCGATTATAAAAGATTACAGAAATAATGATCCTGCATATACTCTGAATCAAAAGATAAAAGATTATGAAGCAAGCAGACGTACGAACGCTTTTTAACCCTCTATAGCCTCATGTAACTTGGAAGTTACGAAATATATTTTTATATTTTTTTTAACCTATCTGATACTGTTAATATTGAACGGTGATTTTCGGCGATATTTAATGTATTTCAAATGTTTAGAAGTCTCGTACAAACAATAATATTGGTGAAGTGTCATACATTTATTCGTTCATCGTTTCAGTGTGAATCGAAGAAGTAGAAATGCGGAAGGAAAGTAAAGAGTACATCAGGGTTAAATCATTTATATCAGATAATATGTAATTTCTTCAACATAGTTAATCGAATAGCAGGTTTCTTCAAACGTCCCCATTTTGGTATCTCAAAAAACGTCCAATGCTATTCTGATTCTCAAAGAATTCGTGCATCTTTGTAATATCCCGTACTCGCAGAAAAGGAAAGCAAACACAGTGACGTTATTATCGAGCGTAAAGTTTAAAAGCTCGTGAAAAGCTCACAATCTTTAATACCTAGAAATCCTTGCCACCCTGTATCCTTAAAGGAGATATCCCGTAGAGCGACGTCGAAAGTGGAAGAATCCCGCGGTAGGATTAAATCGGTGACACAGAAAAGCCTTGCCTCTTCTTCTTCTTCCACTTCCACTTCTTCTTCACCAGTCACCCTGTTGGACTAGCCACCCCCCGACGTAACGTATCGCGTTACAGCAAAATGGCTCTTTGTCCTGGTTTTCACGTGGCCAGGGGTTGTTGCACACCCCTTTTCAGGCTGCAGAAAGAGATCCTGAAATATGAGCAGGAACCATGCCAGGAAGGTCGACGCGTGAAGAATCTTTTGTCAGTGGTTCGTTGATTTGCGGCAATGGTTCCCCGGTTCACAGAAATCGCACTCACCGTTCCAAGCTGGTATTAAAAATATACAGAAGGATCAAAGTAAAACTCGGACACTTACATTTTCATGCTTTAAGAAGCGATTCATAATCGTTTGAATTTCCGAGCATTTAAATTACCAAGCGTTCGAATTTCCAAGACTTTCGAATTCTAAGCATTCGAATTTCCAAGCTTTTAGATTTCCAGACGTTTCAATTTTCCAGCTTTTGGTTTCTTCAGCTTTTTGATTCCCAAGAGTCTGAATGTCGATGTTTTCGAATTTCCAAGCGTTTGGATTACTAAGCTTTTTGATTGCCAAGGGTTTGAATTCCCAAGCATTCGAATTCCTAAGCGTTCGAATTTCCAAAACTTTGGAATTCTAAGTATTCGAATTTCCAAGCTTTTAGATTTCCAGACGTTTCAATTTTCAAGCTTTTGGTTTCTTCAGCTTTTTGATTCCCAAGAGTCTTACTGTCGAAGTTCTCGAATTTCCAAGCATTTGAATTACTAAGCTTTTGGATTCCTAAGCGTTTTAAATTTCCATGCTTTTGAATTTCCAAGCATTTTAATTCCCAAACCTTTGGATTGAAAGCGTTTGATTATGATAACAATAGTCGACTGATAACATTATCCGTGATTATAATAACCGGATTCTACTGTATTTATAATCTCTTTCTGTGCGATTTAAACCCAATAATGGGAACGGTTTCTGTAAAATTCACGGAGATAGAGGAACGAGGTGCTTCTATGGCGGATAGAACGGCTTATTAAAGCATTTGTCATTTTATGCTTTAATAGCCGTGCTCTTATTAGGTTGTTAAGGTTGAATTTGCTACCGTTATGCTCTCCCTCGTCGTAAGGGGTGAGCTTTCACGGAAGATGCCCGAGTGCACCGGAATAAAATGAGATATAAGCGAACGGGAACGCTTTAAGCCGTGTATCTTGCTGGAACAATTCTCCATTCATATCTAAACATCTTTCTCCAACTATTCATACTGTTAAAATTCCTATATTTAACAGTAACCGTACCGACATTTTATATATAGGGTAGATGTCCCAATTACCATCAGTGTCCCTTTATTATTTTCTTTAATAGCAAAGTAATGTACGAAGAATCGTAAAGAAACAAATTTTTAAACTAAATTTGGACTTTGGTTTACGTAACAACACATAGACATTGTATATTCGTTTACATTTAATATTTAAAAATAAATATTAGCAGGTAAATGTGCTGTTGAACGTTAGAATGTGATCAATGTAATTATAAGGTATGGAACGTGTCATAATTCAGCAAAGGCGATACGTTTACTATACATTTTATATCTGTTACACAAACTGACGTGCTAATATATAGAAAAATTGTTCCTATATAAATAAGAACTTTTCAAGTGACAGTAATAGGGACATTGAACTTTGTTGTATATTTTCAGTTACGTAGTAATTAATTCATTGTATTCAACATGTAAAAAAATGTTCATAAATAAAAGAGCGGTTGAACAATATTATGCTCCAAACTAACTAAAATAGTTAAATCAAGTTACGGGATAACCTTTAAGTGGCAGTAATTGGTATATCTACTCTACTTATTCGATAAATCTTTCTCACGAGAAAAAAGAAGCAGAAGGGAAAGCAAAGTATGGAAAACTGATTAGTCGGCCAATATAAGAATTGCTATAGAGTTAAATGAACGAAAGAAATAACAATGAACGTGGAAACTTGAATCAAATATTTTAAAACCGGTCATTTGAATCGTAAATTTAAGGTGTCAGTAATTCTTCGACACTAATTTTAGTAACTTTCTGACAGTGTATTAGTTTGCAGAGAAACTTGCTACATTTTGAGAAATTTTTTGCATCGTATTGGGTTGAACGGAATGTTCGTGGCGCATTATATTTATACTTTATTTCACAATGTTTCTTTAAATACCCAACGATTAGATCTGAATGTACTTTAGTTTAGTTGTTAAAGTTTGGTTTAAGAAAAGTCTTTGGTATAGGAAAATGCTTCTATTGTGGCTATAAAACTAACTATAAAAATATAAGCACAGTCACATGAAAACTTCACGAAAGAAGTTTGAATTCTCAAGATTTTTTAAAATTTGGTTCTGCGATTAAAAAATCTGAACAATTTCAAGATGTAAGTATATCTCACAGGATAAAGCATCTCCGATTTTTCTTACGATTGTTTATGCGATAGATAAAAAAAATGGAGCTTAAACTGTAAATTACATTTCCGTCTGTAACTACCTTAATAATAGGGATAGAGGGTTGAAACTTACCTGAAAAGGTTTTATTTGAAAGATATATTTATTAACATGTCACAAATTGAATTTCATTTAATGATAGTGTTACTGTGCTTATTCGACTATACCTCTTCAATATAAAATATTAAGTTGTCTGAGAAGTTCGCAGCACTATTTGAGGGACAGTCGATAATAAACTGCGGATTTCTATGCAATTGTTGGAAACTTAAGTGTACAAAAATCTACAGAATACACGCGATGTACAAAAATGTACAAAGTACCCAAAATGAAGAACACATCGTATTATTTAAAGAGTGAAACAAGTTTCTATTCATACTCCATTTCTTAAACTCCGTTTGCAACCCAATATAATCCAATATAAATGGGATTTCGCTTTTTCGTCTGATTTGTTTCTCTACTGTATTTTAGTTCTTTGAAGATATAAGAAACATTATTGGGGATTTTTCTTTGGTAGTTGGGTTCTGTATTCTTGAACTAATCCCTCTGATAGATTTATTTCCACGGGCAACCTCCCATGGCGGACACTTTAAAAATCAATCGACCCGGCTGCCTGGCAGCCATTCCACTCGGTTTCCGCTACACGGTCTTATTTCCATAATGCCTGGAGGATTCGTCCGTAAGCCACCACAAATTCGATATAACTGTTCGATAAAAAAAAGAAACGAAAATATAAAAAAGATCAACCTAAGAATCGCGAATTCTAAATAGAGCTCGTCCTTTACTATCTTCAAAGATCTTTTAAGGAAAATTTAGTAATAATAGTAATAACAACAGTAGTAACAATAACAACAACAACAACAACAATAATAATAATAATCTGTATTTTGACCTTACAGTCAAGAAATTTAAACTTAAAAATAACGGCTGTAGGACTTATATGAGAGCTGTTGCAAGAACAAGTGGCTGAAAGTAAAACTCGGTACTTACATTTCCATTCTTTAAGAAGTGATTGATAAGCGTTTGCATTTCCAAGGATTTGTATTCCCAAGCGTTCGAATTTCTAAGATTTTGGATTTCCAAGCTTTATGATTCTGAAGCGTTCGAATTTCCAAGATTTTAGGATTCTAAGCATTCGAATTCCCAAGCGTTTGGATTCCCAAGCGTTTGAATTTCGCAGCTTTTGAATTCCTAAGCATTTAAATCCCCAAACCTTTGGATTTCCAACCTTTTCAATTTCAAGCATCTGTATCAACGGAAGCGTCCATCAACTTTTAAAGTCGTTCGAATAATTATGAGCGGTACAGTAAGTGTCCTACTTTTACTTTGAGCCACTGTAGTTCGCCTTTTAGGTTCTTTGTAATAGTTATTCAGAATAAAAGTTCAGAATAAAAGTTCAGAATAAAAGTAACAGTTTCGACCAAAACTTTTGTATATAATGGTTTGAAAAAGTTAATTTTTCAAGCCCTGACTCTAATTGTAAGTCTAATGCTACAATTTAATGAAATACTCTAAGAGGGTTTAATAGAAATTAAAAATTTCCTTTAGGAACATATGATTAAAATTATAATGCATAAATTAAATTTGAGAAATTCCTTGTATACGAGGATGAGTATTATGGTATGGTTGGAGCGTAAAATTGACGAGGGAAAACATTCAGGTCGTTGGAAGGGAACAGAACGATGCCACTCTGCATCAACAGGTACATCGTCAGGGCTTGGCATAGTATAGGGAACAGACTGTACGTGGCAAAGAAAGAGGTATTAATTTTTGGAAAACATTGAGGAGGTTGTTAAAACGAGTGTGGATCGTGCCAAATCGTATCTGAAAACTGCTGTATCTTCCCCATTGACCGTATTCGAACTTCCGTGTCAGAATTTTAGAAATTTATTCGTTATTCTTGTACTGAAACTTGTCTTCTAGATAAAAGGTTTCAATAAACGTCACTTCTTTCAAAATGACAATGTTTTTACTAAAGATGGAGCCATTTGAATAAAAATATTCTTATTTTTAAGACGACCTTGAACACGAATCTCATTGAATATTAATATCAATATTAATCTGACAAACAAACAACCCAATGATAATATTTATTTACATTGTTAAATTTTGTAACGATACAAGTTAAACTCTTTTTCAGTACGAGTAATTTTCGTACCAAAAGAATTGCCTTTCGATTCTTCTTCTTGTTAAGTTCGACATAGAAAATGGAAAGAGGTAGACGTGAATTTGTCGTAGTTTTGTTTCCTTCTCCGTTTCCCCTTTTCCACTCTCCACCCAATTAAAACTTCCACGGTTATCGTGGCTGTGGTTCGATTGGTAATGGAGTACCCAAGACGAAGGCGCACCCATGGATAATGCGTTAAAATCGATTGCAGTTCGGTAGTGATTGTTTCAAAAGGTTTATCTACTCAATGGCCACCTCATTAGTGCTTAATTAATCTCGGAGTACCTACAATTGTATTTAAAATAAATCAATACTTTCGGTATCAAAAAATTTTCCCCTCTTTAAATCGTATAAAATATGATTAACGCAGAGGTATCCCTTAAATAGTAAAGCAAAGCTTTTAAAAAATCACATCGATGTATAAAAATTACAAGGAAGAAGAATATAGTAATTTTAACGAGTATCTAAAGATACAAAGTTTAATCTAAGCATCTGCACAAAAAATTATCAAAAGACCGAGGCGAATCGGATTAATCCTTTGACTGCGGCGAGATATTTGTATAACTGATTAGCATTGGTATAATTAGCGAGGCAGATATAGTTTATATGTAAGTTAATAAAATGTTATATTGCTGTTAAAATGAACTTTCAAACATTGTTATAGAATGGTAACTTAATTAGGAAATTAATGTATGTTGCATTATACTAAATCTATTGACGCTTTTCATAGATATTGATAAAAATTTCGCAGTCAAAGGGTTAAAATAAAAATTCAATTGGTAAAACAATTGATATGATACAACATTTAAACTATTGGGTTAAGTGCATGTAAATATTAACTAAATTCTTACTCTGATCCGATTTCTAAAAGTCACATAAACATTAGGAAGAAGATAACAGCAATTTTAACCATTTAACGACTGATTATTTTATCGATCGAATTTACGCAAAATTATGTTTACATTAAATTATGTGTAATAACTAGTTCTAAGCATGGAAATATGCGATAAACTTTATAAGAAGATGTCGCCTTGCAATAAACATTGAATATTTATCTTACAATTTCCTATCTTGATATTTTTCGTACGAAAACAATTCTGGAATATTTGTTCGGTTTTTGTCAAGTAAGTTTGGTCACTTTTGCTATTCTGACATATTACCCTGTTCAAAAAGTTCCAGCACAAATTCGTTTGCATAAACCAGTGAAATGTTATGTCACGTTTCTTTATTCTGTTAAATTCGTACAACTAATATTGACATTTGCGTGTTTCCTATGTAAGATCAATTGAATAGTATGCTTACAGTAATTGTTTCACGTGAAACAAGATTTGAATGAGTGGCGATTTCCACAATGTTCAAATTCATCGATGTTTATTCAAATTTCGATGCTTGTTCGCAGGTTTTCAGTTCGAAATTCAGCAATACTCATCTCGCAACCACTGTACTCATCCGAACAAGCACCGTGAGACTTTTTCCTATTTTCTCTATTAAAATAATCCTCACGGGGACATCATTTTGAATTGATTAAGATAACAAAACCAAAATCGCTCAACTAGTTGAAAGTCATTCCAATATCTGAGTTCTAAAAATCTTTTGAAGAATGAAAAAAAGCGTTGGCACATATGTATTCTAAGCAATGGAGATTACTTTGAAAGTGACTAAAGAGAAATCGATGAATAGGTGAATAATTTGGGTTTTGTTTGACTTGTCCTGAAATTTTTTCAACAGGGTATACATATTCCTATAATATGTGAATAGTGATGGAACTTGGAACGCTTCGAATCGTTTCAAATCTGTCAAATGGCGGAAAATTCGAAACATTTATTATATTATAATATTGTGGTATTATAATATATGTTATATCATATTATATTATATTACAAATATTGTATATATATATATTATATATATATTATGTATACAGTGTTATTATAATATAAATATTATATTACAATATGATTCGAAGTAAAAAAATCTTGAGCGTCTTGAGAGTCTTAGAAGTCGTGTTTCATTTCCTTGTAGCTCTATTCATGCCTATCCCATCAATATAAATAGACCTTTACGAATGTTGATATTTTGGAAATAAGAAAAAGAAAATAGAATAACATAAAAAGGAGTTCTCAATGATTTGGACCAAATTTCTAAGACGATCACGACTTTCAAGACTTGCAACATAATCAAGACTTTCAAGACTTCCAAGGCAATCAAAACTTTCAAGATTTCCAAGACGACCAAGACATTCAAGAGTTTTAGGCTTCGAATCATGTTCGAAGTACAGTAGGGACTGCCGTATCCGAATACCTCATCTGAACATTCTATTATCCGGATGTTCTTTTATCCGAATAGCGTTTTGTAACGATGTTTACAGATAATATGTTTACATATGCATACTCTCCTGTGTTCGGCTAAGTAAAATCTAATCATAATGTCATAATGACAAGCAAACGAAAACGTGTAGTCTAACTGTTGAAGCAAAGTCCAAAATAATTAAGGTGCAACGAAATTGGCAAGAATATACGATGTGAGGAAGCTTAAAATTGCAGCTAAAAAAATATGAAAACCTTAAACATTAAAGTAAATTATCAATTTTTTTAATTTCTACTTAAATCACTGAAGTTTAATATAAAAGAAAGTGATTATTCTATTATCCGGCCACTTTTGTCTCTTTATTAGTTCGGATATAGGCGTCCCTACTGTAATTCGACTTTATCGCTTGATACACACAATATCCATTCCAAGCGATTCGAAATGTTTCAAATCCCGTCGCTATACGTGAACAATTGAAGTTTAAAGTGTGTATGTAGATTCTTTTGTAACTGACTGTACTTGTTTCAAAACTAAAAAGTATTTTAGGAACACGAGAATGGGATTGGGTCGGAAATGATCCAAGGAACGCAGCGGGGTGAACACGAGGGCTTGAAAAGGTTCCGAAGTTAACTGTTTCACACCTAAAAAAAACAACGGTTATAACACCTATATGCGGGCTGATGAAAGAACTTTAACTTATACCGACATAGTCCGAAATTTATGTTCTTTATAACAGTTATTCAAAATAAAAGTTCCCCTTAATCGTTTCGAGAACTTAAAACTATATAACAGTTTTCGAGCCCTGGTTAACACAGAAGAGGGACGGGAACGAAGCAGTTCTACCTACTGGATCGAACAGACGAGGAATAAACATTTTTTGTACTCCTCAGAGGGGTTAAAAATTGAAATCTCCCGGGTACGCGTTTCTCTGCGTTCACCGGTGCGGCGTTCGCGAGAGTCGACCGTGGAGAATATCGATCGGCGTGAGGTCGATGCACCGTCGCGTTTCGCTACGTGAAATTCATTTTCAGCTAGCCCCCGGGGAGACATTCTGAAAATTCACGACCATTAAACCGAGCGAAACAAAAGTGTATCTGGACGAATGAAAAAAAAAGAAGAAAAAATACGAAGAGTGGGGAAAAATGGAGAAAAGAGTCTCCCTGGTTGCTAGGTGAATTTTGGGGACGCCATGTTTCGCTTTTCTCTGTTTTCTTCGTGCAATCGATGCTACCCCTAGATTTGTGGCCATTTTTCGTCGAAACAGAGAACATTGGCATTGGTGAAAGACGGGAAAAACTGGCTTCACGCTATTGCTAGAAAAATCGGGTAGCATAGCGCAAGCTTCAATAAGAGACAACTTTGATCGATTGTTTGTAAAGAAAGCAGGAAGGGGATCGTTTTCTGTTGAGATCTTTTTATAGTAAAAGAAAAGAGAAACGAGGGCAAGATCGACAGAGGCAAATATTTGAATATTTTTCTAAAATTCTGAATTGAATGTTTCTTTACAACTTTAAAAGTCTGAGTTTGAAGGAGCATCTGGGAGAATGTATTAAATTTCTGGAAATTACCGTTTCGAGTGAGGAAGTTTGAAGGAAAACGTTCTTTGCTTTTTAATTATTTCAGTTAATCAAAATAATTTTCATTAGCACGAATGCATTTTTTTTATCCTCTATAGCGCCATGTAACTTAAAGATTACATTGCCGTGTGCTTAAATTTGTGGAACGTTGTCTTGTTTGCTTATTATTCTACTATTGTATTTTATTTATTTGCCATTGTATCGATACCAAGTAGTCGTAGACTATCGCCAGTGACTGTGTTCTGTACCTCGTGTGGCATCGAGCTAATATTCCATCTGTGAAGAATAGTCGATAATAATAAAACATGGAAGCAGAGCTTCCCATTACAATCTTGTCCTTCCAACAGCATCAGCTTCTTTGCACTTACATCTTCCGATTCCACTTCTCACAATCAATCACGCCTGTCTTCTCTGTAAACATCATTCCTGCAAAAATTATGCATAAAATCATTTCACAAGTCAAGCTTCGTATTAAATTGATGTACGAAGAAGGGTTCCAGCTCTTAAATCACGTATTCTTTCTTTTAAAAGCAACCCTTGCGATTCACGGATAAGATCGTTTTACGAATAGATTTCGTATTAAATCAGACAACGAAGAAAGATGTTTTAAATGTGTATGTAAACTTTCGTGACAGACTGTGTAATGAATTTTATAAATCAAGCTTTGTATTAAATTAATAATCGAAGAAGATTTGACTGGAAGTGGTCGACGCTTCATCGCAGCAAAGTGTAACGAAGAAATGAGGACTCTTGAGAAACTTGTTGTTAAGATTGAAAACGTTCTTAATTAAAATTGTGTTCCCACGTTTGATTAAATTTGTTTCTAAATATCGACTAACTTAGTAGTTTTTAACCCGTTGCACTCCGAACGTTTTTTTCGAATTACTTATCAGTAGGTTTAATATACTTTAGCAGTGAAGTTTGAATTATACATATATAACTCAAAATCGAATTGCTCTTCGCTTTCACTCGCTTCCAAATTTTAGGAGTACCTTCTTCTTTTCTGATTTTTTTATATAGGAGCCATTATGAATTATGAGTATCTCTTGCGGCGTGCAAAGAGTGAATTTTCAAACGAATGATCGAAACGAATCAAATCAGTGATTCGTTCTCTCATCAGCTTCCATACAACTGCTCTCTAATTCTTCTCAAAACGTTGAAATAAAACGACTGAAAATATCATAGAAACGGAAGTAGAAGAAGAATTCTTTCATATTCCGTATTCTCGGTTGCAATTTATCCGTTCGTAGAGAAACTCGAAGGTACGATAAATGCCAGCAAGTGTATCGTTCGTTTCATTTTCCGCCCATTTCTTTGTCTCATCCACGTTTTCCTTTTCTTTCCTTTCTTTTTTCCTCCTCTGTTCGTTGTACCGCTTTACAATGCATTATTGTGGTAGCTTTATGCGGCAGCCCCCGAGAATCCCACGTGTGTTTACAAGCGGGACCGCATTGTGATATTATGTAGCCGACTCACGTGTGTGTTGTTGCACCGATGGAACGCCGTTGCAACGACGAGTATAGAGTTACGTTTTATGCACTACTTCCTGACGCGAGTGCACACACCGGTAGCATAACCGGCGTCCCGTTAATTTCCACGCGAAACGTTCGCCGTTGCGCCGCTTTGTCTGCCCCATGACTTCCTAGCCGATACGCAACCCATAATAATCATTGATATTGTTAGATGGTAGACCTTAGAAGCTTCATTTGACGACAATAATTGTGTGCATCAGGAAAAGTGCGCGCGAAAATAATATTCTTCCGTTCGACAAAAAAAAGGACCAGTTTAACTTTTAACGTACCAGTACGTCGTCGGTTGCGAATGGCTTAAATGGTTAATACTTGTGATTGCAACTTCAAACAAGGATATCTTAAAAGTGAAAATATACCATTTATATCGCTTTGCCTTATAACAACAGGTTTAACACTAACCGTACCATGCGTAGTCAAATGACCGGCTTTAAAATATTTCATTTAATTAAGATTCTACATTAATTGTTATTCCTTTCCTCCATTTAACTTCATGCCAATTTTTTTATTGTCCGATTAACCAGTTTCTCACATTTTGTTTTTCGTTTTGCTCCTTTTCTCACTGAGAAAGATTTATTGAATTTATATATGTAAAATGCTGGTACGGTTAATGTTAATGTTAACAGTTCCTTTAAAGATCAACATAAATCTATAGATTAGCATAAATATTTTCGGAACAAAAGAGTACCAGTTAATGGGTGAAAATCAGAATAGTTTGTCAAGGAAGTCTCCGTTCATTTCGACGAACTCCATTTGGCTAGACCCCATTTTAACTCGAAGGGGCATCACGGAAGCCATTGGGGCGCGATAGCAGCACCCAAGGGTGAGCTCGTAAAAACTTTTAACGTAATAAAGGAAGTTCCGGCGTTGTCTTGTTGCCTTCTTCGGCGCCGGATGAAATCGCACTCAAAGTGCGTGTCTTCAATTCGCTGCGACCCCCCTGAATATCCCTCAACTAATCAGTCCAACGCCATCGTCTGTTCTCGCGGCTGTTCCAAAGTCTATGGACGTCCTTTAGAGAACTTTGCTTTCTCACATAGATATTTTACCCCTGGCTTTTATTTTTAGTAAATGCATCGACGAAACATAGGGTAGATGTTCGAATAACCGTCAGTGTTCCTATAACAGACACTTTAATTATTTTATTTAATAGCAAAGCAATGTATGAAGAATCGTAAAAATACAATTAAAATAGAATTTCACTTCGACAAAATTATAAGGCTCTATCTTTGCTAATTAAAAAATTATAAAAAGCATCGCTATTTTCCCAATGTTAATAACCAGTAGACTGCCCTTTATTTTGTACTACTTCAATCATTCGATTTGCCAATTTTTTGTATGATTTTATTTAATATAAGTTTGGACCAAGTCTGGCCAGGCACACAGTTTACGGTGTTTCTTATGAATGAACGGTTTATCCTGTAATTAGTACATGGTAAAATGTTTGGAAGGCAGGAAGATTTGTTTTATATGGAAGTGTGTCGAACCGGGCCAGCGGAATTTTTCACCAGGGTGAAACATACAAATTGCAGGGGGGGGGGGGGGAGGTAAAGTTTGCGCAACAAGGAAACGAGGTAAACGCTTTCCACGATCGAAACTTGGCTGGGCCGCGTCGCGTCGCTAGCAGATTGCACGGCTTTCTGCTTTGATAAACTGTAATTTCGGTTCGTTTCTCAACGATCGAACCCGCAACTTCCCGTCAAAGACAGACTACGCGGGAACTAAGCTATGCGACATGTTGTTGCAGAATTTGCGCGCTTCCAACAGACTTTGCTGCAAGATTTCAGAAGACTGCGTTAGGGAATCTTTTGCAGATACAGTAGAATGCGTTTATTATGATCACTTTGCGACTTGCACGTTTTAATAAAAAATTTTTGTTATTGAACTGATTTTATTGCAAACAGTTATGACTAGACTACGGATCTTTATGTACTTATGCATAATTATACATAATGATATACGGAATATTTAAAGCAAAGTACAACGTACAACATTTAGAGAACTAAACAAATCTGCATTAAAATCCATTCTTTCATTTTAATTTAGGGAGATACGAATTTGCATATACATTCGCAGTCTAGTTACCATATTTGTACATAGTTCAATAGGTATACTATCTTTTTAAGAATATACAAATTTTTATAAGTTTGTCTCTTTAGCCTCTTCTCTATTGTATTTACGTATCTTCTAATAATTCTCGCAATGCACTTATATAAAAGATATAAGGTTAAAAGTAAGTTTCAACGAATGTTACCAATATTTTTTAAAATATACAAAGAATGAAGATCAAGAAAGTAAAATATTCTATCATCGAAGAATTCCCTTATCGGAACATTTATATCCTCCAATTAATTCGAACAATCGAGGTTCCAATGTACCTATTTACTTGCAAGAAAGCGGAAATATTCTAGAAATTATTTCGAAAATGGATCCTCATGAAAAATTCCCTCGGTAGCTGCACAGTCTGAACAATTTCGTTAATTGGGTCTACTTGGCGGACGGCTCGTCGATCAAGATCGTCAAGCGCATCGACATGAAGACAATCGTTCGGATAGGGCGACGTTGAAGCAATCGAGTGCTTTCACGCGAGCACTGGCGTTAACTTTCACACGCATGGCTTTCCATCTACGTGTAAATGGCCCGTGCACCCTTCTAGAGGCAACTTGACCTCGATTGAAGAAGTCAAGTCATCCCCGTTCGCGCAGCCGCTACCCTCCCATCTCTTCCTCTAAACCCTCGTGTCCAGGTATTTCCTGAAAACTTCGAGGAATTACTTTGATAATCTTTTAGCGAATCGAATCGAACACCAACGGGCGTGTTCATCGATTCGTGCTGACGGGAATTTATTAACTAATCGATTGATCGAGAAACAACGTTATTGGACTCTCAGTGAAATTGAATTTAAGATTAGTAATTGAAACCAATCGTAGATGTTTTTCAGCGCTTCTCATTTGCGTTCAAGATGCATCTTTATTTATGTTTCGTTGCTAAATTTATTATATAGATTACACAATGATTAATAATAAATAACGTGTACCCCTTTTCCCGTCCAATGCCTCAATTTAATAAATAGTATAATTATAAGTATCAGATCAGCTTTTTTAGCTTTTGCACGTGCTGCTATTTTCTTGATAGCGATATGATCTGTTATACATAAAACAACCATATTAGAAATAACAGAATGCAGTAAGATATTTCTACTGAAAAGCAAAAGCATGTCCAAAAGTTATTGCGCCATGTTTTGTCCAACTTTCCTTCGCAAATTTTATAGTACTTTCTATATTTTGTTTTACATATCAACCAGAGATATTTAGCTCTTCAAATTGTCATGAATACATTTTCATATTAATATGCCTATCAAATGAATTAGAATTATCCGTAAAATTAAGTAAACGTCTTCTGGCTTTCTTTCTTTTAACAAGATTCAGGATAAACATTATTTAAAACCTGGTACAGTTTGTTTTACGTTAGTGCTTTGATCTTTCTCCTTTTTTTTTAAAAGAGTATTTGTAAGTTTCGAGAAGAACTTTTAATATAAAATTGAAGGGAAAATATCAAAGAAATTTAAGAGAAAAAGGCGGAGGGTTATTGGAATACAGAATTCTGTTGGTGTAAAATTTTCGGAGTATGAATTATCCAGCGACCTGGTCTTTCCGCCACAACAATTTCCGCAACTTCCGGTTGTGGATGGCAAACTCCGTTTTAAAATGAATACGTTACCCACTGAGCCGTTTTCTTTTACATTTTGTAACTTCCCTCGCACGCTTTTGACTTTCGTTTTTTGAACCAAGGAATCTTGTTTTAATAAAAAATTCATTTAATTTCGCTATCCACTTTTTCACAAAAACAATCCTTGTATCGTAAAGAATCTTACATTATATTTAGTCATCTATAAAACCCTTTTAATAATAAAACAATTCATAATAATGTTAATAAAAAGCTTGCCCTCTTTAAAAATAATCTTTGTATCCTATAAAATTCTATATTGTATTTAGTAATCTATAAAATTCCTTCACCAGTAAAATAGTTCATAGGAATGTTAATAAAAAACATTGTGCAAATTCTATTTCAATCAAAATTTTTATTTAACTTCATTATTCAGTGTTTATGAAAAAAATTCTGCGTTCTTTCTAGTAATTTTTAAGATCCTCGCTACAATATTGCGCTTGACAATTTTAAATTTTTCTAGTTAAAAAATCGTCATTATATTATTATGCTTTATTGTAGCAAGCGAAAAACATTTTTCCGTGCAGTGTAAACGTTTGAAGCATAACAAGAGGGAACAAAGGAGCCATTTCTTCATTATTCGGTGTTTCTGAAAAAAAATCCTGCGTTATTTCTGGTAATTTTTGAGACCCTCGTTACAATATTGCGCTTGACAATTTTAAATTTGTCTGGTTGTTAAAAAATCGTCATTATATTATTATGCTTTATTATAGCAAGCGAAAAACATTTTTCCGTGCAGTGTAAACGTTTGAAGCATAAAAAAAAAAGGGGAACAACGGAGGCATTTTTTCGACATCGTTTGCACGATAACGAGAGTGAACGCGTTCCAAACGATCTTCCGCGTCGCGTTTTATTTTGCATTTCAAATGACCCGCGCACAGCATCGCGTGAAAGAGCGTCAAAATTTCGTGACAGAACAAAACTTTCCTTCGAGCCATTGTTCCCTCGACTGCGTCGTAAATTAAATATGATTCACGATACGACCGTCCCGTTAAAAACTTCCCTGGATAAGAAAGATAAAGTGCGCGCCGTGTTCGCGGCCATCAGCCATCTTGAATTTACCAAAGCTTCTTTCTACTCTTCCCACGAAACTTTTCAAACAGTTTAACCATGAACTTTTCATCGATTTATCGACTGCAGCCTGCTGCTGTTGACGCATTTTTATCGTATGGTCACTGAACGAATAACTGTTGACGAGAAACGTGTAGAAATCTGAGCATTTCTCGATTAGATTCCAATACTTTGCGGTTCGTTTCAGTTTACTTCGGTGCGATAGAGTTTATCGAAGGTTGACGTTCTATGAAGAATTATTATGAATAACGATATAGTGGTTGACCGAAGAAAATAATTTCCTTCTTTAATTTGTTATTTTTGTAAGAAAGCTGCAATAAAGATGTAATCTTGCAGATTGAAATTTCACGATATCTCGTTTTATTCGCTATTTTATTTGAGTTTCGTAGTGTTTGACGAAGATCGAAGGAATTTTATAAAGAATTATTATGAATAATAATATAGTGGTTGATCGAAGAAAATAATTTCCTTCTTTAATTTGTTATTTTTGTAAGAAAGCTGCAATAAAGATGTAATCTTGCAGATTGAAATTTCACGATATCTTGTTTTATTCGCTACTTTATTTTAGTTTCGTAGCGTTTGCCGAAGATTGGAGAAATTTTATAAAGAACTCTCAGAATAATATAGATAAATACTTAGTAATAGCATGAAGAACAGGAAATGCGTTCCTTGATTTCCTTTTTATGTAGAAACTTGCAACCGAAGAAAAGATCTTTTTCCCTTGCTTTTCTGTTTTTATAATCGAGTTAAAATGTAGATCCGCGCTTGGAAATTTCACGACCTCGATTTCGAAAGGGATTGAAATACAATAAAGTCACACACGTGCGACGTGGAAGTTTGCAATCGTTTCCTATTTTTGCTTCGACATCTCCGCTCGATGTTCTTTCTTTTTTATCGTATCTGGAGAGTGCAAAGCATCGAACCTTGTAATTCTGTTACGAGAAGGATGCACGCAATCGTTCGCTATTTTTATGATTTCATTCCCACAAGACTTTTTACTACACATTTTTCATATTCCATACTCGTATAAAAATTCTAGGCAATTTATTAACGCGTTGACCGTCACCGCGAATTTTATATGCTGCGTTCTGGCCGTCACAATAGAATTTAACACATGCTCCGATATAGAACACTGTAATATTTAGTTTATTTAAAATATTATGTTTTAATACAAATGTTTAGCCGCTGAATAGTACTTTATATTTCATAAGATTGTAAAGGTTTTGTAATTGAAGGCACTAAAGCAATAGGTATAGCATATAAGACTAACAGAGTACAAGAGTAGGTCTAGGATTAGATATAGATTATAAGGCAAACAAAGAGAAGTTGAAGTTAATACGGAAAGGGAGTGTTCAGAATAAATATAGTGAGTGCAAGGATAAATCTTAAGGTGCTATTATTTTGATATATATTACTTTGATCTTAATTTCACGATAGTACTTAGTTGATATAGTTAAATTTTAGTATAGTGCAAAGTAGGTTAGATGTAAAGAATGAATGTGCATAAAGAAAAGCCGAATTAGGTTAAATATCGTATGTAAGCAAATTGGATAAAACTCCAAGCCCATTATTGTAGCTTCTATAAACAAAGAATTAATAATAAATATAATAGGTTGTCGCATATGAAATGGCCGATTTTTGTAGGCATTAAATAATTAAAAGTAACATTAAATGACATTTACTATGCACAGATATAAAGCTTGGAGCTTGTTGAATTTAACACTATTAATAAATCGTTAATTGTTTTAAAACGGAATAGCAAATAATTAAGTGAAATGAACTATACATACAAGTGAAAGTCGAATGTTTTTCATAAAATACTGTTTAAGATTAAAATTCAGCTAGAATGCAGTTGAGATTCTTTTATTAATAATATTATTTATGCACGGACAGATATAATTTGTAAATGGACAACTCAACGTTAGTTTGACAAATTTTATACTGAAAATATATACCTTGAAAATGTACCTTACAATTGCCTAAAAGAAACGCGTGTCAATGATAAACTAAAAATTTTACTTGAATCTGATACTCATCAATGTATTCGAACCATTGTACAGAAATTAGAAACTCACTTTATAATTGATTAACGAGTATAGAGCATTTTGGGCTACGTTAATATGTATGTTCCATAATATTGTCCAGTTATTTGTGTTGTTCAAAATATCGCGTGTTGTTTTCTTAAAATTAATTAGACAAAAATAGTTAGCGTTATTGCGCATAAATCTACGGCCAGTACGAGATATCGATGCTTCACTGCAACAGTTGCTAATACATAATATCAGAATCTGTTCGGAACGCAAAAGGTTCAATCGGTGCAAAAAATTTGGCAAAGCGAAAGCTTCGGTATGGAAGATTTTTACTTATGCAGTCCGTAATTTTGACGACAGTCTAGCCGGAGGCGGGAAGGGCAATTATACAGGTGCCTACAGAGGAGATAATACGCGATACTTCAGTGAATTCAGTGTTTAATGAAGCCACTTAGTATGCCCCTGCAGCGGCAAGTTCGCTAGTGCAAATATCTCGTTAGATTTAATTAGTTCTGCTCGTTTTCTAACAAACATTACAATTCCGGTCCAGTATCTTTTTTCCTTTGTTTGCCTTGAGAACAGCTTTTATCAAAGACGACACGGTGAAAGGGAAGTTAATGAATAATACCCGCGGAATATAAACTGCGTGATTCAGAATGTATTTAAGATCTCATAGGAGCTTCATTAATCAAACAAAAATGAACAAATTCATTGTAAAACGAGTTCACCTCCTAGTCTGAGAAACAAGATTTTCTACATCTAATAATAAAGTTTATCGATTGCTAATCGTTTGTCCCATTCTTAGTTTCACGAAGATTTGGAAAACACTTTTCGAATTGTGCCGGTGACTATGAAAGTGGTGTGAGTCAAACTGAGGAAGAAAGAGATAAAATAAGTGATAAATTCAACTCTTTTAAATCGTTGACTTGCATCACTTAAGGGGAGTTTGCCTATTACCGGACAGTAGCATGATTTAAAAATCCATCACTCGAGAACTTTCAAGACTAATTCATTTTGGCAACTCGAGTGCAAAGGGTTAAAGATGATGGTAGGGACCTTTGAACACACAAAAATATTAGAAATTGTTGATAAGATCAACATTTTGATGCGGTATCCATCTTCTCCTAATCTTAATCTCTAATCCTCATGCAGGTAGAACAGCTGTTCGTTGGCAGCATTCAATGAGCAGGATGTTTTTTCATCGAAAAGAAAGGTACCCGCATTCACGTTCAATGACATTTTTATACGATCACTGGAATAAAACGCCAGGGAAGTTTCGTGAAGTTGTGAATAAATTTTAATAATCACCCTTTGCAGGTAAATTAAATATACTTTGTAGCATTTGAACAATTCCTAAAATGTCCAAATATAAATCGTTGTGTTCTAAATAAAATTAAAACGTTTCGAATTGAAACTTTCTTTATCTCGAGATATCATCAATAGCGTTTTATAATTTGTAAGAATTCCCAAATAGAAATAATAATTGCCTAAATAAAACGGAGTTTCAAATTAAAAATGTTATATTACAATAAATATTAGAAATGATAATTGAATTATAGTATTTCATAGTATTTGAATAATTTCTAAACATTCGAAACAGGAATCGTTATTCTTTAAACAAAGTAAAAACATTTCAGATCGAAATCTTCGCACGATCCCAATTTTTAATAACTGCAAGTAGAAACTTCAATTCGTTAAACGAAGTAAAAATGTTTCAAATAAAAGTATCCAAAAAATACCATAAATTATATTTATGCTGTTGGATGCACATTTATTAGAAAGTCGAACGTACTTTTTCTTTGGAAGTTACAAAGTGTTCTCAGTGTTGAAATGAGTCGGACGCGTGAGGACAATTCGCAAGCAGGACTTACTCGTAGCGACGAGGATTATGAGGGATGATCCCCTTCGAGTTTCCAAAGATTCTGCTTAATATGAAATTTAGAGGCGGGACGTGCGTTTGTTTCGGTGATTTCAATGTCCGCGCGCAAGCACCTGCAGTATGCAACTCTACTATTCGTTCCCTTTATCGCTACTTTGCATTTACTTTTCATTACCATTGGACTGTAGATTTTTTAT
Source organism: Eucera pruinosa (assembly GCA_028830335.1). Taxonomy (NCBI): domain Eukaryota; kingdom Metazoa; phylum Arthropoda; class Insecta; order Hymenoptera; family Apidae; genus Eucera; species Eucera pruinosa. The sequence goes on from JAMYCR010000005.1 coordinate 9,758,525, forward strand.
GTAGCGGATGGGCAAACAGATCGGATATGCGAACTTTGGAACAAAAAAAATGTACTTTAACGTGTTATATTTATATATTTGAAATAATACAGCAAATCTTACACATGTTTATGTTAATAAAATAAACATAAAACAAATAATTCTCAAAATACTTGCTAGCATAAACTATCGTTTCTAAAAAATGTAGCTGTTATTATCTGTTTCGTCTAACCTCTTCATCTTACCCGCCCGATTTATGAAATTCTAATTCTTGCAAAATATCCATAATATGCAAAAATACACCAAACGTGTATTTGGAGGGCGAAACCAATTTCTATGTTCAATTTTTTTAATGGGCACATAGGCCACAAAAGTGTCACCGTTCAAAAAATGCAATTTTTGAGTTATGACCGAAGAACAGTGGAATATAAACATCTTTACACATCCTAAAAATGTTATGAATTGAAGTTCAAAATTAGCCCGTGCTGTAACTAATTTCTAACAAAACATTAAAAGTGTCATAATTGGACTGCAGATCTTTATCCAAATTCATATTTTTATTAATAATATTAATGAAGTGAAACTAAAATAAAGGGTTGTTTTACCGTCTAAATATTCCAATTTCTATTGCACTTTAAGTACTTCGTACATTTTTGTCTATTTCATGCATTCTATGTCTTTTTTGTATATCTAAATTTCTCATAAATGCATAAAAATCCGCAATTTGGTCATAACTTGAAATGATTCGGTCTTGTATGATTGAGAAGAACATCAAAATCACCATCACTCGAAAATAATAGATTTTTAGGGTTAAGAGAATGAAAAATGTTGAAAATAATTTTTAAAAACATACCTCTTTAACCGATGCTTTAAGTTTAGCAAATAATTTGTTCGTAAGCTCATTAAATATGGCTTCCCTTGAAACATGTACTTTTTTGAGTTACGCCACTTTTGTACCCCACGTGCAAATTGTAGGCATAAAAATATGAATCTGTATTTAATTTGAAAATTTCTAGTTATCATCCTTTGCTTCCGTTCCTATATCGCCTTTTCTGTCCTAATTTTTGTCTCTGTCCATCTTTATTCCTTTAACGCTTATAAACTGGAACAAAGAAGAGATCGAAGGTCCAATTTTTGGAATATTTTCGCTCCTTTGTCCTATCTTTTTGGTTTTGCGAGAAAGAATTCGTTCGGAAAAGGGAATAGCTTTCTTAGAAGGAATAATTTCAAAGGAGGCGGAGAGCGTGGTCCGGCGACAAAGTTATCCGAAGAATCCGTAGAAGAAAATTCGGTGCTTGGCAGTCTTTGATCGGAATTTTTCCGATCGGAGAATATTTCTCGATATTGAACACGAGCTGGTCTCCTTTGCTACCTTTTAATTAAATTCTGTCGTTAATTTAATCGATTCTTCACGCAATTCATCTATAAATAAAATTACAAAGCACCATCTGCAAACCTCAGGATTCATGGACAGATATAATTTCTGAATGAGCAACTCAATGTTAGTTTGACAAATTTTATACCGAAAATATAAACCTTTGAAAATGATACGATTGACAATGATACATTAAAAAATTTTCCTTGAATTTGATACTTGTCAATGTTTTTCAATCATTGTACAGAAATGAGAAACACAATTTTTCCTTGATTAATGAGTAGAGCATTTTGTGCTATATAAAATCGTCCATTTCATATGCAACCACATAATAATTCACCTTGCTCGCAGAGAAAAGATAGTTTTAATTTGATGAAGTGAATACACGTGTAAACAGAAAATTGCTACAGGGTAAGAAGGATTAACGGGATCTTTAAAAGCGGCCAGGGAATGCGTTCTATCGTTTTAATCCCATTTGCCGAATCCGCCAAACACGCAGCCATTGCCTCCATCCTCCGCCTAAGACAAAAGCTTTATCGTACTCGCGCGTTTGCAAGTTCGCTCAATATGCCCGGAAATCACGTTACTACGCTGCGGCCTATTATTAATGGAAATTCAATTTCTATTTGATTAGCGAGCATCCGCAGCCTAGAAACCGAACAGAGTTCTTCGATTCGATGCCGCGAGGAATCATCCCTCAACGAAAAACCGGAGATGCGGCTTCAAGAGCCATCTTCCGCGTTCTTCTTCCACGTTGTTTCTTCAAGCTGGAGAGGGATTGCTTTAAAAGTTACTTGTAAAAGCTTTTTTTTGTTTTGTAGAAAATTGGAGGAAAATTGAGGGAGTGTAATAAACTGGGTGCATTTTTGTCGCAATAGGGGATTTGTTGTAATAGGTTCGACAAAGCAGGATAATTAATATTAGACCTATGGAACCCGTCAATTTGACGGATCCTAAAATTTTTGCTTCAAGTTACGGAAATGATTATTTCTTTTTATAAAATGTAAGGTATTATATTTCTGTTCGTAAGATCTATAATAATTATATTTTAGTAATTTATGTTAGCTTTGATTGGTGGAATAATATGAATACATATCGCAATTTATTCCACCTCTTCTCCGACTCCATAATTTCGAATATTTGTATAAAAGAATTTGCAAAAGAAATAATTTAACGAATTAGAAGAAATCGGTGGCAATGGAAATAGCTATGTTGTGCTCAACTGAAACAAATTTAATTTTTGAATGCAGGATTCGCGCATTTTATTATGTAGAGCGCTGCAAGAGGGATCGCGTTATGTGAAAGTAATAATCGCAATATTTTTAGCGTGTTATAGGAATTCGCGTTGTAGGAACTCGCGTTATACGGAATTATTATTTAAATTTAAATTTATACGTTATAGGATAAATGTAAGTAATATGGAACTTTGTAAAAATTCAATAATTAAATAATGAATGTTACCGACAACCGTGTGTATGAGTTCTTTATAAACAATAATGGATCTTACTAACAATTAAGCGTCAGTCGAACATCCATTATTGAAAAGCAAATGTTTTTCTCTTCCGCGATGCGCAAAAATTTCTGAAAGGCGAGTCAAATAGTTCAATATTTTAGTAGAGGTAAGTTAAAGAGTGTTAGTTTTGTGATTTATATATATATATATATATATGAAAATGACGGAAATACAGTTTCGTGAACTTTCTTTAGAAATTTTGTAAGTGTTCCCTATTAGATACCTCTTTTCCAAACTGTCGAATTTCACGTTTGCTAGTCTTTCTACAATTTCAAATTATTTAAATTGTTTCACACTTAACTAGTTAAATATAATTATATATTAGTTTCTTTGTCGCAACGCCTTGATTCCATTAAAAAGGATAAATTCCACAATTTTTGGCAAGATTTTAAAATCAAGTGTTCCATATTACCAACGTTTACCTCATACAAATTTGCACTAATTTAATGAATTACTTACCTCTGATTCGTTTGATTTTGCGAGCTATGCAAAATCGTGACGTAACCGAAAAGTGGGATGCAATAGTATAAAATCTAAGTAAGAGGTACGCTTGTTTGGAGCGTCTACGTTGACGGCTTGTCTGAGAGCACGCGTTGCGGAACGTTTTCGCGATCGATCGGCCAAACATTTGCAGGAAAAACAAAGGGGAAGAGTAATGGAAATTTTTGCAAAGTGCAGGAATATTGACGCGACTCGAGCCAGAGGATGATCGGGAGTATTTCTAACCAGGCTTTTCGCGAAAAACGGCTCAATAGAATTGCATCGCGAAGCTCGTTTCTAAATGGATTAAGAAAAAAATAAACATGTATTTTCCAAAGAAAGTTTACCATGGTTTTAGCAGCGAAAGTTTCCTAAACTTATTCTGAAAAATTTCATTTATCAATGTATTATTTTTTCTTAATTATTGATCGTTATGTCACGAATAATCGAACTATGAAGTCCAAATTTGGCAAAAATATCAAAGATATGAAAGCTATCGAAACTACAATTTAAAGAAGATTATATAAACAGCGGAATAGTTCAATATTGATTTGCAAAATTTAAGATTAATAATTTTTTACTGGTCAGGAAGTTGAGAGGAAAATTAGACAATCTGAAGTTGGTGAATTTTATAAATATATGATAATGAAACTGACTGCTAAAGGAAAGCGTATAGGATCATGTAAAACTTATTTGAATTAAATATACCGCTACTTACAAAATTGAGCGTACACTTTCGAACGCATTGAAAGATGGCTAAAGAATGGTTACTATTCAATATACCTAAACTGTTATCTGATTGAATGTATCTTGGAAAAATTGAAATTCAAAATAATAAATTATAATTTTAGAAATAGAGAAGATTTCAAAATGAAATTACAAGATAAGCGAGACAATATTTCACCTTGTTTTATACGAAATTAATTAATTCTATACCACGAAGATTAAAGGTGGTTATCAAAATAGTAATCTATATATATAACATATGTATAATAAAGTTCAATTTTGTGTCAGCAAAAAAGCTACACTTTTACGTTCTTTATTAAGTATAGATAAATAATTTATTTTATTTCGGGAATTTTGTACGAATCGTCAGTTAGAATATACGAGTGAAACACATATGTATTACGTTTTAACTTTTAACTATGCGTGTTTATATTCACTTTTCAGCCACTTTTCGTTAGCAACATAGGTGTACTTTGTTTGTAACTATATGTGTAGCGTTTCGAAGTATTTACTTATATTGAATCTTTTTACTTTAACAAAGCGACATTTTGTATGCATCAACCTAATATTTTAGCAACTGGTAGTTCTACTGTTCAAGATCTATCTTATCCCAATGAAATTAAACAAAATAAATACTACAGGATCCGTTTTATTCAACAGCAAACGATCAATCGAGAGAGCTCGTTGCGCTCGATCCTGTGGCGTATCCCGCCGCGTAAACACAGCGTTTAAACGCGCGCACCGGTCGAACGATAAATTGCTCGTGCATCGATTTGTCGCTCTTATTTTGTCGGGGGGACGCGCGTGGCTACACATAGCTTCCTTTGAACCTCAAACTTACACCTACGGCGACAGGGAAAATCAATAAGGAGTCGGTTACGTTCTGTCCTAGCCAGACTTTGTTGCGTTGCGTGCACTAGAAAAAGTCGTCTCGTGACTATCGCAAAAATTTATCCACGTTACCTGGTATTATTAGCCCTAAAACAGCTTTACACTTGCCTCCTTTAACCCTTTGTCGGACTCCCGAGTTCAGTTCGCAGTTTACTCTCTTTCTTTAATTTTATCATCGCGTTAACTCTTTGAAGCGCAGCAGTATGGAAAATGTCCCATCTTTTTTTTATACTCAACTTGCACGGTGGAATTTTTTCTAGACCTACTTACAAATTTTAAAATAAAAAGAAAAAGAGAATCTTTTGTCTCGAAGAGCTAATAAATAGAAATTAGATGGAATTCTTTATAAATTCTGCCATAATGCATCTTAACCTTCCTTAAGACACCGATTATTTCTACGCGAAGAACAACATATCACTCGGTATGGTCAACATAGCTGTATAAATAGAATTATTATTAATGTCAATAACCGCGGTACCGTTCTAGATTTCTTTAGTTCCGTTTTTATTTTTAGACAAAGCGTCCAACAACTTTTTCCTTCCTACGACTAATCATTGTATTAATTTGTGTATTTACCAAAGGGTTTTTTGATCCGTATACAATAATGATAGTAATAATTATTTGTACCATTATTACATTGACATTTCGCGCTGCAAAAGTGCTCAAACTCAACAATACTCTCATTTTACCATTTCTGTTGTTTTTGTTACTTTTACTATTGTTCACCGAGAGAAGTGACGCGTTACCTCAATGATGCTTTAAAACAGCGGTGCAAACTTTCCACTGCATTGAAACGCTGGCACAACCAATTAGGCACGAAGCCTTAGGGGATGGTTTCACCGGTGGAACCGGTGTCGAGGGTTAATTCAAATTAGCTTCATTTACGAGGCTCGTTGTTGGCTCCAATCGACATCAAATCGAATCTGTCGAGGATTTCGTTGAATATTCCCGGGGAGAAGTAAGTCATTAAAATGCGAGCTGGACGCACGTTTGGGGCTCATCTAACACGGCCAACCTGGCGCAATTATGTAACGCCGTTTGAAATTGTTAACGAGTCGCTTTCATTATCGCGCTCATTAAGTCTACGATTGCGGTTATCGTCGTAGGCGCAACAGAGATGGAAAAAGAGAAACGCCTGACGCTTAAACGAGTCACAAATCGATTCTAATTGAATACAATTTAACCGTGAAATTAACGCGAACGCGAAACCGTTCCCGGGTTGCACGATACCAAACGCATAGCTCTCGATTCGCCTTTCCGTTCATCGACCCATTGTGCATTGAAATTAGCGGATTTCTAAGTGTTTTTGCACTGCGCGTTGCCGAAATACATTGGAAAACTTAGAAAATGCAGCAAGTGATTTTAATAAAGTTCAAGTAAATAATATTAGATGCAGAATATTTTATACCTTCTCCCACAAGTTCAACATTTTCTAACTATTTTCCACCGGGATTCAGCTAACATTCGATTAAAAGTTTCAATATTCGTGCCGGTCGCAAATTGTCCCATTTATATTCCAAAAAAAAACAACACTAAATCCCTTTCACTATTTCATTCAAAAGTTAAGTCTTCCACAAATCGGATCTTTTGTAAATCTTATCAAGATTCGATTAACGTTTCACCACGAGTTTCGAAATGGAAGCTTCGCGATAAATTCGCTATAGATTGGCGAGCGAGGCTAACTTGCATCGATACAATCGCAACCGCAACAAGATTTCGCAAAGAAGCGTACGGGAACAGCGTGGATATTAATAAAGTTATCGACGACGAACAACAACGCCGTTTATTATCGGAACGGCTTACTCTGACCACCTTGTTCTCGTTGGAACAAGCAAACAAGACCTCCTCCCCTCTAACTTCCTTGCAAAGTTTCTGCCATTTATCGATTTATTCTTCCGTTTGGCCTCTTGCATCCCGTTGGACGCCGCGTTTCCGGTTTGCGGTCGCGGACTCGTGATAAAAACCCTGTCCCTTGCAATTCTTCCTTTATTTTCCTTTTTCGCTGCTTTTTAGTTTCATACATTCTCGAGCGAGGCCATGGTAAAGTTGGCATTTCCGAGCCGAGGCGTTGTAAAACAGATGGCTGCAAGCGAAAGAGGCCGATTATTTTTGCATTGGTCGGCTTACGGCCTCCGGTGAGTTCCTTCTTCCTATTCCGGAAGAAGGATTAGGCTTGAGGAGTCGTAAATCAGAGGGGAATTCGAGTAACGCGTCAAGGAATTCGAGTAACACGTTGAAGAATTTTTTGATCGATGTTCTTCGGCTGCTTTTCCAACATTGGTCATTGATTATTTTTTAAACCCTTGCGAGGATGAGAAACTCTTAGGAATGTTTCTGTATACAGCCTTGTTTGAAATTCTAAGGACAATCGTTGTATCTTTTCGAAATTTGAAAATACAGTGGAATCCGGTTGTTATGACCACTTTGAGACTTACAAGTTTTGACAAGAATGGGGGGAGAGTAGCTTAAGACTTTTGAGCTAGCATAAATTCTTCTTTGAACGCAAGAAACTTTACTGCACGTTATACCAAGAAAATCCCACCGTTGTAAAAATATTATATTAAGCGTGTCAATGAATAATCCATCTTTTGATTTAATTCAGCATTTAGGACAAGTTATGGTTTCGTGTTTGGAAGAAAATTCGACCATTTGATAAAGTAAATTCACCAATCCATTGACCCTTTCGCTACCGCATTCTAAAATGTATAACATTCTCAATGCACAGATGGAAGTTATTTTTGTTATTACAAAAGTAGTAGGCTTATAAATATTTCTATATTTCGTATAATTAATCATGGTAAAATAAATATAAATTATAGCAAAAGTAGTATCGTGTTACAGAAGACGAATACGTATATTTTTCCCAAACGAGTGCCCAATTTTTCAGGACATATATATACGTCTTTAGTAGCGAAAGGATTAAAACTAATGGATTACTTACTGGTACACTTAATAGTATAGTGACTTGAATACTGAACTTGTTTCATCGTATTTACTTCTAATTATCATAGTTCTCATTATACAACATTAATATTCACCCTAATTTGCCACCATATGAGATTACTTTCTTGTAAAGTATTCACATTTCCTTTATTTGCGAATAGTGTAAAGTTTCTACTTTGAACAAAAAATAATTTTGGTCTGAAAGGGTTAATTTCTTAACATTTTAAAAGTTTCCACGATACTATTATTTCACTATCTTATTAGATCGTTGCATATGGAATTAATTACATTAATAATCAATTAATTAAAATAATACTAAATGACGGTTTCTTTACATAAATATAAAGTTCGAAGTTTTGTGAATTTAACACGACTGATAAATCGTCAATCGTTTCAAAAAGAAATCACAGATAGTAAAAATGGAATGAACCATGAATGGAAGTCGAATTAAATTGTTCTTCGAGATTAAACTTAATAATGCAATGGAAGCTGCACTATTATTAATATTATTTATACAAGGAGAAATATAATTTGTGAATGAACGATTCGACGTTAGCTTGACAAATTTTATACTGAATATGTAAATTTTGAAAACATGTCTTACAATCACTTAAAAGAACTGATCGACAATGGTGAACTAAAAGTTCTACTAGAATCATTTGATATTTATCAATGCGTTTAAACCACTGTACAGAAATTAAAAGTGCATCTTTTAATTCTACATTTGGCTACATAAAATCGGCCATGTCATATGCATGCAACAATTTAATAGAATATTCAAGTCAAACACCCCATAAAATATTCTCAGACTAAGAAAAGAAAATCTATAGTACGTGACAAGTAGTTTTTTTTAATTGTTTAATCAATTTTCTCGTAGATGGACAAACAGTGCCGACGTTATGCGAGCTTGCAGCACGATGCGTCGCCTCGCATATTCCCTTCGAGCTGGTGGAACACGTTTATCCACCGGTGCCAGAGCAGCTGCAGCTCAGGATAGCTTTTTGGAGTTTTCCCGACAACGAGGAAGACATCAGGCTTTACTCTTGCTTGGCCAATGGCAGCGCCGACGAATTCCAACGCGGAGAACAGTTCTTCCGGTCGAGGAGCGTCAAAGATCCCCTGCAGATTGGTGAGTGATCTATAAATCATACGTCAATCGTCTAATCTTAAAATTAAGAGCCCAATGTATCGTAAATTTATGGAACGCAAGAACCAAAAATTACATGGCTCGAAAATAGAGAACGGCAAATTGTTAATAGTAACAATCATACATGAATTGTCCGATGAATGCACAGTCTGCGACAGAAATATAGGTTCTCTGTCATTTCTGTAATTATGATTTGTTTTCTTTAATGATTTAAAGACCATGAAATGAGACAATTATATATATGAATACACGTACATAATAGAAAACATAGGACTTGCTTGCAATAAGTGTATACAAAAATAATAGGCAATTTCCAACAAAAGACGAATTAAAAGTTGCGATTAAAAACAGCTGGGAAGAAAATTGACCAAAATATTATTAGAAAATTATACGATACTATTCGAAACTGAATGTTTTACTTGATTCAATACCACAATAAATGCGCACACCATTAAAATACTAGAAATAAATGTTAATATAAATAATTCTTTAATTATTTCATATGAACTCATCTTTTTATTGCGTTGAAAACGTTTAATTTATAAAATTCTCGTATAAAACCATAAAGGTTACGAATAAATTATCTTTGTCAATAAATATAATAATTATTACCTTGCATATAACTTCAGAAGCGAAGTTAGAAAATTCTGTGGAAGCTAAGAGGCGGTAAATAAATAAAAATTGGCAAACCTATCTTTCTGTCGCGGGCTGTAGTCGTAGTTATGCTACTGCTGCGTGTCTGTCCACTTCCGGCTTATACTACTGAGAGTCGACCGCGGCGGGCAAATCGATTTCAGTTTCGTCTTACCCTTCACTGCTTCCTATTTTATCCCAACTTTTTTAACGTGTATCATCGGTAACTAACTTTTGCATTATTTTAATAATCTCTGAAATAAACAAACAATTAAATAATAAATCATACGCAGGAAAGAATATTAAGAGAGTAAATCTTTTCTTAAACGAAATGTTAGGACGGCCAAAAAATCTTTTTGTTTTTTAAAAATGTGCGCTTGAATCGCGATACGTGACTAAATATACCAGATACCCTAAAATTACAATTAAAATTTGTAAATAAACATTTCAACCTATTTTTTTTTTTGTTGGTAAAAATTGTAATGATTGGTTATATCTATCATGATTAACGTAGCCTTGAAATGGAAGAAAATAAGATGCATTTTGAACGTGTATCATGTTTTATTGTTACTGTAAAAATAGAAACGCAATGTAAAATAGGGCAGAATTGTGTTAATAATAAAATGTGCTAATATCTATTTAAGCTCTTATAAAATTCTTTGAACGGAAGAAAATTCAAAAAATTGAAAGCTGAGAAAATCGTCTGAGAGAGTTTCACGCTGGAATGGATGAAATTTTTAAAGATGGAATGATATAATTGCATAATATAGTGAAGAATTATAAAAAAAAGGAACAATAGATTGTTTAATAAAGCTTCGTTTCTATACGAATTTAAAATGCGAAAAAACTTGCTGGCCAACCTAATGGTAACTAATCGAGTTTTAACACTAAATTTATATATATTGATTGTGTAATTTGACAGGTTTTCGGGAAAATAGATATACTATGTATAAATATTCAAAATTAGAAAACTGATGGAAGAAGAAATTGAAGTAGAATTACGTATCCATACCATTACATCAATTAAAGTCATCATAAGTGATTGAAAAATAATATTTATGATCTCTATATCTTTAAGCATGAAAGCTGGAAACCATCAAATTGATGGGTTCCATAAATCTAGTGTTAATACTATTCATGATTTTTAATTTTTAATACTAGTAATTATTATCCAACATTAATAAACGCTGCCAATTTTTGATACTAGTAATTATAATAACGCTACCAATTTTTAATACTAATAATTATTATAACGCTACCAATATTTAATACTAGTAATTATTATCCAAAAATTAATAAACGCTACCAATTTTTAATATTAGCAATTATTATAACGCTACCAATTTGTAATACTAGTAATTATTATCCAACATTAATAAACGCTACTAAAGTAGTTTTCTCGCGGAGAATTGAATCGTTTCGTGGTTAATTAATGCTTTTGAGACGAAAGCATCCTTAGTCAGCGGAAATGCATCCCTTTATCGATCCCCGACATATATTACGTTCATTTCAGTGTCGACTTACAGAGAGGAGATTCCGCGACACTATTTCGGACAGTGAAACGTCAGGGTCAGGTTTCCAATTACGTCTATCCCGTCTTGTTTTCCGTCTAAAAGGGAAGGGAAGCCTTCGGGCAAAGCTACCGGGCCGTTCGTTGGAGAACTTTACACAATGCCTCTTTCGTTCGTCGAATAAAGAAGCTGGTCAACTTTCAGACGCTTGAATCGCGATACCTTGTCGGCGCCGTAATAGTCGTTCCGAGTTATCGGTCTAATAATCAGCGACGTCTAAATGCGAGCAAAATGATCCTCAAAGCGCCTCTATTAATTTTCTACCATTCTTGTTTTCGTTTCGTTGAAGTAGATTTAAATAGGGAAAGTGTGGTTTTCTAATATGGTGTTTGGTATGCACGGAAAATGATTTCGAGATGAGAAAGTATTTGCAAAGTGTAGACAAATCGTTTTTAGTTTCATTACGAGTTTTAATAACGGAGTGCAGAATTTTATGCAGATTCGTATTTTCAGGAATAAGTTTGAAGAAGTTGGGTTGAAATTGGTGGTTGCTTCACTATCTAATTATTCTAACTTGTGCTTAATTTAGGATATTTTATATAACTTCGCGAATTATATGCGTTCTGCATTATAGTAGTATCATAATTGCTATTATGCTTTGAATATTTTCTATAATCTAGAAGATTATGTGGATTCTGCATATTTTTGCACCTTTAAGCTTTCAATAAACGCATAAAAGTCCGTAGTCAATTTATAAGTAATCATTCTTTTTTTGATTTAATTAAAATAGATCTAAATAGAAAATGTTAACTTTATTCAGCAGTAAATTTTTAATAAATCGTTTCTATGCAGGAAGATGCTTAGAAATAACAGTGTTATCATCTCTGCCTTGTTTTGCTGTTTAATTATCAACCCTTTAATGACCACAATGGAATTCTTGTGTTCCATCTCATTTGAGTACCCAAAAATTCAAATTAAATTGCGCATTCATTGCAAAACACAAAATTAAATAAATCTTCAAAGGATTAAACGAATTAAATAAATTATCCAAATGTAATTTTGATAGTATTCTCCAGGCATTATCGTTTCTTTAGTCACACACTTTAACGAAATATTCCTTTTTGGTATAACTTTCATAATTTAACCATCATAAATAAACTGTAGAACTTTATGCAAATTCATATTTTTATGTACAAGATTAAAGATAGAGAAGCAAAATAGAGACTAACAATAAGTTCAGTACATTATGTGCATTATGCTTCTACTTACATGTTTAAATAGCTCATAAATACATAAACATCTGCAGTCTAATCATTAGACTGCGGATATTTATGCATGTGTAGGAAATTTAAATATGTAAAATGACACAGAATGCAAATGGTATTGAAAAATACAGAAAATGTTAAAAGTAAAATACAATTGTAGTATTCACGGGATATAATAACCCCCTATTTAAATTGTGTTCCTATAATTTTATTTGTAAAGATTTGAATTTGCACAAACATCCGCAGTCTATTAACCATAAATATAAAATTTGTCAAGCAACGGTTTCTTCTAAATAATCCTTCAGTATCTTTCGCTAAAGTTTCCCTTCTACGGGGATGAATTCCTTATACCATTTACAATATAATCTGACAGACAATGCAAAATATCTGTAAGAATTTCCTCCATTCGTCTCACGGATCGACGTTTGCAAGGAAGGCGTTCGCTAACGGAGGATTCACGAAAATTTAATCCTTAATTTCGTTGTTTGACCAAGTTGTTCCTAGCCGGTTAATTTCCTCGAGCTAATTTGCGCTGCGCTCCAAATACAGGACAGCGTCTCCTTCTTTGTATTCCGTTTGTTGGTTATCCACGGCCTCGGGCGTTGTTTCTTAATGTACTCGAAATGACGTCTTTATCTCTCTGTTCGCTTAGAAAGCTTCCCAACTTCTTGTCACAGTGTCGTTCTGTTCCTCGTATGAGTTTCAAGTTTCCTCTTGGCTACTTTCAAGAGATCTTTCAACAGATCTGTGACGAATTGTTACAGGAATTTGCTAAATAATCACTTTTTATTTAAGTAGATTATAGGAGTAAATTGTAATTGAATCTTTTGAAAGTTGTTAGCGAAGATAACCAAATCTACTGCTTAACACAGTTAGGGAACAATGTCTATATTGTAGTCGTTTTTGTCACGTCACTTTCAGTTACAGTTACGTTTTTAATTTGATTTCAGAACATTCCATACCTTTATTCCTAATGTAAATATATTGTATTGTTTTCTTGGTAATTTATTACTAGTATAAAACTCGATAAAAAATTTCAAATTAAAATAAGAATAAGAATCGTGTAAAGATAGTCCAGCGTTGCAAAAATGTAGCGAGAATAAGACGTTAGCATATCGAGCTGGTAATCGAATATACTTTAAAATGCTCTATTTTCTTCAGTTCTTGAAATATTGGAATGGAACTTGGAGGAAGTATACTTCGTTAACCCTTAGTGTACCAATATATCTTTTTTTGATATGTTTCAATAACTGTTGAAAGTATGTTATCAGTATTTTCTCTATGTGTTTTATTTGTTTTTAAATTCGATCTGTTGGGACAAAGGAAGAGGAAAATTAAATAAAATGATTTTTGCAATAAATTAAATCGCGTCCAAGAAAAGCTGTATTATCCTCGTATATCATATCCATGTATATTTTTGCATTTCAATACATAAGTATATAACTGTTCCTATTTTTATTAATTTCTATTTTCTATTTTTATCACGTTCATTTCATACAATCTCAATTACAATAGCTCATTTTTTCCTTTCTAGGCTATATATTCGATAAAGAATGAAAAATAACATTTACAAGAATCACCTAATAAATAAACACTTTTTACAGTTAAAAGTCACGATTATTAATGATGTTCTTGTAACGTTTTATAAAATCAAAGTTAAGATAAATATACCTTAGTAATAATTAACATAACTATGAAAAAGTCACGTGGTCCTCTAAGGACTCCCTCGACAAAGAACGTTGATCATGACACCTTGGTATGATACGGATTAAATGTAGAATGCATTGAATTGGTGTCCGCGAAAAGGGCTTGAGATGGCCTCACGCTCTTATTGCATCTATGCCCTCAATTACCAATTCCCATTCCATGCATAAAGAAAGTGGAATTTTCGATTAATGAAACGAACCAGCGAAAGTAACAAATTTATAGCGGCAAACCTATGAACCCTGTTCGATAGGATTCCACCTGAGTGCCACGGTGATGAACTCGCAGGGGGTGATGAATGGAGTTAGATCGCAGTTCAACGTCGCAGTAACATTCGATCGACGGAAGATCACATCATGCAACTGCACTTGTTCCTCGAAGGCGTATTGGTGCGCCCATGTAGTTGCTGTTTGCCTTCATAGGATACACATGGTAAGAGGACCTACACTTAAATGGAATCTGCTTAACCCTTCCGTCACGGCGGAGGAGGTCATTAATGCGCTGATGCTGTACGAGACAGTTCAGTTGCGAGTCTACAATGTAACATTTACTATTTTGTAAATTATTAAGCGTTTGAGCGTCATATACGTTGGCAGAAATTCGGTCGAAAAATGCCTGATAGCGCGATCGCGTTTCTCTAATTTTGCGTTAGAAAATGTCAAGCGGCGCGATTGCGCTGTTTTTCTGCTTATAAGTTGTAATAAGTATTGTGGCAGTTATTCGGCATTCCTATGAATATAAAAGTACTGACAAATTTCGAAATTGGCGAAATCCGAATTTGCAGTCAATTCGAACGGTTAATTTTTTAATCAGTCACTATTCAGTGAACACTAAGTTAACTATTAGCATAAGAATATCAAACTGTACTATTTAAGATTAGCCAGATTTTTGACGAATGACTGTAGTCACCTTTAGTACATAGGAAGCGCTTAGCGATGGATAGCTGTTAGTCATCCTTAGTATTGAAATGATTAAATTTACTTTTATTTGTGGAATAATATCAGATAGGATACTGTTCTCTCGAATGGTATCTCTTAATTGGTCACAGAAGCACGGCTAACTCGGTACTGTTTGTATTCAGCCGACACAGGTGTGTCTGAGAGCTCCAGTTAGCGAATCCTTGTCACGTTTACACCGAGAACAACTGCAGAAGTTCGCGCAATATCTCATCAGCGAGCTGCCACAACAGATTCTGCCCACTGCCCAGCGTTTGTTGGACGAACTGTTGTCGGTTCAGCCGAGCACCATAAACAGTTACTGTGGTGCACCGGATCCCACGGCTGGTGCCTCGGCCCATGACCAAACATCATGGTACCTCGATGAGAAGACATTGCACGACAATATCAAGAAGATTCTCATCAAGTTCTGCGTACCAGCCCCCATAGTATTCAGGTAATTAGTACACTCGATAAGAAAATTCGTCTAATAACCCCTTGCTCTACGAATTCTCGTGTCGCTACGCACGTAACGAAAACAATTAACTACTTTCACTTTTCACCAGATGCAAGATATTGAAATATTATATGTTAGGTATATTTGTTAGACTAATTTTTAAAAAGTTGAAGGGAAAAGTTAAAGGAGTTTAATCAAATTTTTGTGATTCGTGGTCATAAGGCAAGGGGTTAATTATATTCAATAAATAATTTAATTTTTTAAAGACACATCTATTAATTATAAAACACAGTAAAATGAAATAAACACGTTTGAACATTAGAAGAAATATTTCATCACATTATCGACCAATCGCATAAAACGGAAAACATATTGATCTCCTTAAAGAAAATCAGCACGTAGCAAATAAATAAATAAGAAGAATGTTGCTTGAGATAATCACATTCCAAGTGTGAAGAATTATATAATCTTACGTTATTAGCCAGAATGGCCAGTTTAACTTTTAATCTATTATTAATATGTCATTAATGGAAATTAACTAATTTGGTTTTGACGTAACAGTATGTACGTCATTGGCGGACATGGATCAGTACCAATTTGACGTACCAGTAGGTCATCAGTTGCAAATGGCTTAAGGAGTTAATTCTTCAAGATCTTCTCCTCTGACAAAAATGACCTTAAATTTTCAATATTCGTTAATTGCAGCGATGTTAATTACCTGAGCACCACTGCGCCTCCTGCAGCTGCCGAGTGGTCCTCGTTGCTACGACCTTTGCGAGGTCGCGAACCGGAGGGCATGTGGAACTTGCTGTCAATCGTGCGCGAGATGTTCAAAAGGACCGATCGTAATGCCATACCGCTATTAGAAATCATCACCGAGGAATGTATGGCCTGCGAACAGATCCTTGTCTGGTGGTTCAACACGAAGGTAGCACTGTTGAACGGAACCGGATACGGTGGCAAGCACAACATGAACAGCAACGTGCACGCTTCTCAGCATGCTTGTTCGTCTCTCTGCGACGAGATCGTTGTTCTTTGGAGACTGGCTGCCTTGAATCCTGGATTATCGCCTTCTGAACGAGAGATGCTTCATGGGCAATTTACCGCCTGGCACATGAAGATCATCGATAAAGTATGCAGTCCGCAATTAGAATAATTTTTATGTTAGTTTAGATTAGAATATATCAAAGTCATTGGAATATTCTCATACAGGAAGGTTCATTCTATTCTGTATTCAATTTGAAAGAAAAGAGATAAAGTCGGTATCCGTTTCTTTGGTTTAATAAGATATCTTTTTACTGAAAATTTATCGGAAGTTTATCGAAGACTACGGATTTTGATGCATTTATAGGAAATTGAACTTTTGAAGAAGTACATTTTGCAGGCAATGCGCAAAAATATCCAGAATATCTAAAGTAGGGGATTCGTTATAATATTTAGAGGATGAAACAGATCTCTACTTAAATCCCACTTTTTTAATTATGGTTGCAAAAACAGGGAATCGCATAAAAATCCGCAGTTTAATAATTAGGATAATAAACTCGTTTAAATGTTTGGCTGAGGAAGGTTTATTTCACTTGATGTTAAATTTGAAATAAGGGGAGTGAAATGGCTGGGCTTTTTTGTTTTGATTGAAGGGTGTTTTTGCTTTGTTAAGGTGACAAAAAGTCGAGGCAGTTCAGTGACGCACAATTCACACAACAGAAATAATGGTGGTGGTCACAAGGATTCACTGAAGAACGATCTGGCCGTATTCACCGGTTTCAAATCGGCGCTCGAAGCCTGTTATCTAGATTGGGAGGAGTACACCTTACCGGGTATCACGTATACCGCCGGAAGCAATCCCATGTATCATTGTCCGTTCACGTGCTTTCGGCATGCCGGTGATACGAGGACCGAGGTGAACCAGGTCAGATCACCAATACTCATAAACCCTTTAAAATTAAATTATCCTTATTCAGGTGCCCTACTTAAAACGGATCACATAATTATCTTCTATTCTGTATTAATGCCTATTATTAATTTCTATTAACCCTTTGCACTTCGAACATTTTTAATAGTTTGATCTAGCAACTAATTTCAGCACACTTTTGTAGAACTTTATTTTGAAACGGGGAAAATTTCGTTCAGTTTTATTTGCTTCGAAGAGAATAATAATGAAATCGGTGAAAATGAATATTAAACTTTCGAAGAAATTAAAATTCGTTGTCATAACGGAGCAAACGGAGTGCAAAATACTCATATTACATTTTATTCTTTGTATCATATTTATAATTTGATACCATCCACAGGGCACGTACAATGCCTATTGTATTCAGTTAAAAAATAAATGGATGGCCTTTTCCCACTCTGTAGAATACAACTATGTCTTGTAGAAATCTACTAGAAATTTTGGTACATTGCTGTATAGGTGAATTCAAGTGCAGCCGTGTTGAATCTCCAACCGCCCGTTTCACATCACCATGGTCGACGACCGCTAAGTTTAGGCTTGGTGGAGTTTAGTTATATGGACAGAAGACGCTTGAACCCACGAGAGTGTTCAGGATTGTGTTCAAGAAGCGGTGGCGGCGATGGAAATCGAAGTAGCGTTAGCTCCGAAGGTTTCTGCGAGAACGAGACCGACATGCCCGACATTTCCGAGCCTCAACTAGTTCTCGTTAGACGATCTTGCGCTCAACTAAATAATTGCGGGGATACAGACTCGCAGGTTCGTTTTAAACAAAATTTTACCTTTGGATAATGGTCGAACCGATAATGATACTATCGGTGATATTCAAACAATTCGATACTGAAATACTGAATGGAAACTATCGAAAGGTATCAATATTTTAGGTATCAATTTTCGATACTGATACTTCTTGAAACGATACCTAATCAATACTACACCGAATCAATACCTGTTTGATATATCATGATAGTATCGATACCAATTTGATAATTAATAGAACTGTCGATACTTGTTTGATAATTCACCAGAAGATTGATAGTTGACTAATATTATTCCGAAAGTATCAATATATGGGTTCTACGAATAATATGGGCTTTCAGAATGATGTGTTAAAATAATGCAAGAAATACATAAACGTGCGTAAAAGGAAAATAATAAACACATGAAACGTTGACCCAGAAAAATATAATGAAGAAAATAATAAAGTATCGATACTTTCTTGTAGGTATTAAATAGGTATCAATATTTTCCTGTAAATATAAAATATTTTTGATATTTTGATACTTATACTTTTGATGCTACTCGATAGGAGATCGAAATTTATAGACTGGTATCAGTAGTGTCGATACGGTATCAATTTTAGCACTACTTTTGAATACTGTTTAGAACAAATTAATCACTTTATGCTTGACTAAATTCACCGTTATATTCTTTGATAGCGGTTTGAATAAATTCATCATTTAATCGGTTAAATTATAATTACGATAAATGAAGCCGCTCTTGCAGGAGGGTGGCGGTAGCGAATCGTCCTCGAACAGTAACGTCAGCCTGAAGAACGCTCAAGACTCGGACAAGCACCGCTCAAACGCCTCGTCCGAGACCCATAGTGATAGTAGTGATAGTAGTAATAACAAAGCTGCCTGCGACGCGAAGTGCAGCAGGACGAATCTCGACTACCGTGAGAAATCGCGAACAGTGTTGCCTAAGGGGAACAGTTCCAAGAGTGAGCAAGAATCCGACCAGGAGAAAGATCCTTCCAGAAGGCCCTCCAAGGATGAGAGTTCCTCCTCCAGCAGCGACAGTCCATCCGGTGACGAGTATCACGTTTACTATTATGACCCTAAGGCGGTGGTGAATGCGAATGGCGCCTCCAGCAAGGACTGCAAGAATGAATCACAATCAACGTCCAGTGCAAATGCCAGTACAGTGTTGGGTAACCTGATGAAAACGGAAGATCCATGGGACATCCTATTCGCCAGGGCTGAGGGTCTCTATGCCCATGGTCACACGAGGGAAGCTTGTATTCTGGGGGTTCAACTTGGCGAGGAGCTGCTGGCTAATCCTCCAAATCTCATGATAGACGAGCCTCCGGTGCCGGTGAAGGGGAAAAAGAAGAAGGTAGATTCATTGGAAAGACTTGGTTTCGTTTGTTCGATTCAGTAAGGCTCTGTTCCAATTGATCGGACCTGATCCAAGCATAACGAATACAATGAAAATGTTTTAGCAACAAGTGAACCCGGCATCCCATCAGCTTACGTGCCTTGCTTCTGCAACTTTGGCCAAGTGTTGTTTCTTGTGCACGGTCCTCGCGGAGAATCCAGAATACTATAACTTGGCGTTCAGGGTTGGTCTCTTTGGTCTGGAGATGGCTAGGCCGCCAGCTAACACTAAACCATTAGAGGTAAATTTGTTATATATATTTTTGTAAATAAACTTTTCTTGATGTTTCCTATAAATGAGTGGTCTATCCTTCCGTTAACCGGTGCTAATGTTATGGAAAGAGTTTTTACAAATTGATTGGGATTTTAGGTAAAATTGGCTCATCAGGAAAGCGAATTGGTTGGATTGCTGAAGAAAATTCCGCTGGGTCCAGCTGAACTGGCGATGGTGCAACAGAGGGCGGAACAATTGAGAGATGGAGTGCTGCGATCTAGAGGTCATGCATTACTTCCCATCATGCTGGCCAGTTTTATATTCGACGCTCTTAACACGTCAAGTATGTACCTTTTTTTAAAGTAACTTCTCTGAAATTTGGTCGAGTAAAGTGACTTTGCGCGATTCGAGTCGAGGATGAAGGATATCTTCTTTCAGACAAGAAAGAGTTAATGTTTAAATAGTGTAGACAGAAGGTAAAAGATTGTGGAATGATTCGCAGGACTAAAACACCTGTCCTCAGACGTTGACGAGAACCTTGGGTTCGACGCGGCCGTCGCTGCTCTGGGCTTGAAGGCGAACGTGAGCGAGGCTGATCATCCGCTTCTTTGCGAAGGAACTAGGCGCCAGAGGTATTTTATTGATAGCCTATTACTTAACAGATTATTTACAGGGAGTCGATTAATAGACTTTTTATTTAGCGACTGATAGCCTACAAATTAGCTTCTGATTCTCCATATCAATAGTTACCAATCTTTTTGGGCCCGTGAAAGGGGTAAACTTTTTGCAACCCACTCGACTATACTATAATACATATTTAAAAAAGAAAGACGTACTGTACCCGACAATTTTCAATAAGTAAAAGTTTTCTAATGAACATGCTAATTACTCTAATGTTTTAATATTTGACGCAACCCATCTAAAATCATCTCGCGATCCATAGTTTAAGATTCGGTATTCTATACTATTAACAATAATTCAACAGCAAATAAAATGATGTTTTAAATTCTTGTTTTACTTCACACATTTCTATACGGTAATCAAAACTAGCTACTATACCAAAGAATCTAGACTTGAAATGGCTAGTATTTTATGTGTATTCGCTTAATTTCTAACCGGTAGATCGTATGTTAATAAAATTTTTGTAAGAAACTTGCCGTCTACAGTATTACGTTTACTGCCCAACCATTTCAGAGGAGATTTGGCTATCACCTTGCTCGTCCACTACAAGGATGAGCCCACGAAAGTGGCCAGAATCATGGACAAATTGTTGGATCGAGACGTTCACCAGCTGATCAAGTCTCCAATTCTTAGCAGCTACTATACCTCTAATCCTTCAACTAATAGCGAGGTAAAAATACAAATGCATCTCTATGGGTTCAACAATTTATTCCTTTCTAATAGGACAAGTTGAGAAACGATTTTCCACTGTTCCAGATGACAAGATATCTTCATGACGAAGAATGCTCTTCTCCCCTTGCTGGAACGGATGCTGGCAACGGCGACAGTGTTGTTGGTACCAGTAGCAGGCCGCACAGTAGCACCAGCGCGGAATTGGAAACTGGCATGAGTGCACTCACGGTTCAACCGCAGATCGTTCAACAACCTGTGCCTACTAGAACTAAAGAAACAAGGTTGGCACGTTTTCTATAATAACTCCTTAGCCGTTTCCACTGCAATCAGCGTCCATAGACGTTTAAGAAACTCGCTCGTAGCGTTTTCTGTCAATTAATTTCGGTTATAAAAGTGCTTTGAAATAGCTGAAATTCTTTGGCGTCTAAAGAATAGAAAAAAATTGGAAGAAGAATATATATATATATTTTCTTTATTAATTTCCTCTTAGGATTATAAAGGTGCCGTTGTCTTAACAAAAATAAATTCTTTCGTGTTTAGCCTCATACATACTATTATTTGTGTCTATATATCTATTCATTATATATCTACATATCTATATATTTATTATCTACATGTAGGCTTGAATCTACGTTATTTTTAAAATTACTATAATTTAATTATCTACCAACTACTCTTCGGTATTCTCTACTCTATATCCTTAGCTTTCTTATTGCACTCAGTACCCCGTTCACCTTTCCATCGTTATCCATATCTTTGTACCTGTCTCGCTGTATTCCCTTTCTGGCTTCTCTTCTCCTGTCGCTCTCTTCTTTTCCACGTATCCCATCTATTCTCAAGAATGTGAATATAACATAATGCAATTCGATATTGTGGCAACTTTTCCACTTTCTTCGATTAAAATCCTCCGCAACGAAAAGGGTTAATACATTGTTAAAAGACAAAAGTCTAGTTGAGCCTACAGCATAAGTCTGTATATCTTCTAATTTTTATTTTCCTCTTTATTGCAGATACAAAAGCAAGAGGTTATATCCATCGATCCCCAATCAGCCGTCAGAAGCAGGCGCGCACTTCATGTGCGAGTTGGCAAAAACGGTCCTCGCAAAGGCTGGAGGCAACAGTTCCACCTCTTTATTCACACAGGCGTCCACGAGCCAGAATCACCATGGACCCCATAGAGCTCTTCACATGTGCGCCTTTCAGTTAGGCCTATACGCTCTTGGGCTTCATAATTGTGTTACTCCCAACTGGCTGAGCCGCACCTACTCGAGTCATGTGTCCTGGATAACCGGGCAGGCGATGGAAATCGGAGCACCAGCGATTTGGTTCCTTATCGAAAGCTGGGAAGGACATCTAACGCCGCCTGAAGCTGTTAGTATAGCCGACAAGTCATCCAGGGGAAGCGATCCAAACATGGTTCGAGCAGCTGCGGAACTCGCTTTGTCTTGCTTACCGCATGCTCATGCACTCAACCCTAACGAAGTGCAGAGAGCAATTTTGCAGGTAGGCATTCAGTGCTTATTTATGACAAGCACAGTGAAATCCCCGCAATTTCCGTAACCGCGATTTCACGTATCCGCCGTTTTCATAGTGTTCCGAATTACACAAACTTGAAAGTTACATGGATGATTACAGCGGCAAATTAGAATTTTTACAATGCAGTCATAATCATTTAAAACGCAGAAAGCAACAACTTCCAATAGCTATACTTTTACAAAAGATTCGTATGTTCTTACAAGAATCTTAACATCGATTTATTCGAAAATGAAACTCCGTCCGAAAAAAATGTCACTGTACATTTTCGACTTATTTTTTCACATAGATTCACTCCCTTTCACGATGTACTAACAGTTCGATAACACTATGTATATAGAGCTTTCTATTTGCTGAATCTCCGGATACGGAGGTTTCACTGTATTAACCATTTTTCAATGAAAAGATAGTGATTAATTATTTTTGCAACTGTATCGTTTTATAACAGTGCAAGGAACAAAGCGATCTTATGTTGGAGAAGGCTTGTATCACAGTAGAGAATACTGCGAAGGGTGGCGGCGTTTATCCAGAAGTATTGTTCCAGGTGGCCAAGTATTGGTACGAATTATATCTCAGGGTAAGTAGTACATTTAAATTAAGAAGAAGGATGTATGAGAGAATGGTATAGTTAATTAAATGGTGGTATTATTCAGCACACTCCTGGTGGAGAACAACAGGACGACATGCCGCACGATCCTCTGCAATTGGATCTGAATGGGGTGCTTTTAGTGGAGCCCGGACCTCCTGTGGACATGACCAATGGACAGATGATGTCTGGTCCAGCTCAAGCTGTTGTCGTGACCAGTACTCAACCACCTCCTCAACCATATCCAACACATCCAACTATTACTACCCTAGCACCTTTGGGTACGTTTCCTCTACTCTTTTCTTATGTGCTCCGGTTAGTTTTAACCCCTTGCCTTACAACCGCAAGTCACACTCGTGGCATAAACTATAAATAGAATAAATATACGCAATATTTATGATAACCTTTAATTGAACTCCTTTATATTCTTTTAGATGTTTAAAAGTTAATATTATAGATACATATAACATATAATATTTTGCATTTGACATAATGTAGGAGCACTGAAGTATTTTCGTTAACATGTGTAACTACAGAAAAAAGAATAGGACAAGGGGTTAAGGAGTTTTCTGCAAATAAATGTTTATTTTAGAGGCACGTTAAGTTATATTTTATCCAAAATATTTTCCATTACTAGCTACAATTTTTTCTCATTCTTCTGGCAAAGTAAATGAATTCAACTAAAAAAAGGCGTTCGTCGTTTAAAGCGATCCATTCATTGAGCCCATTTTTTTACCTCGAAATCAGTACTTACAAGGTTTAACTAATGGAGCAAACTCAAAATAAGTTTCTCAGATGAATTTATACGCTTCGGTAGCTGTTCCTTTTCTCAGCTCGAAGCGATAAATTAACATGTGTCGAAATGTCTCTTTATCATGTTAAATTTTTATTCGTACTAAAAAATGTAGAAAGAATTTTTGTGGAGAGATTCAAACTGTGAATTAACATGCCAACATTCTTTATGTAGAGTCCTCTAAATAGTATTAGGTGTTCCAGTTAATTTTACTATTTGAGCAACATCGTCGATAATATTTATTGTTTTCTAGATTATATCAGTTTTAATTGTGCTTTTGTATTGCAGGAGTTGGCATGCCATATGCAGTGGGTCCTTACAGCTTCGTGCACCCTCACCATTCGATCCCGACTTTCGGTGGGCCGATGCCGTCGCATAGGGTAACTCTACCACCAGCACCACCGCACATGCAAATGTATCATGCGGCATTCCCGCCTCATCCCGGCCATCCGCAGCATCCGCAACATCCACAGCATCCACAACATCCGCAACATCCGCAGCATCCACAACATCCTCACCATCCGTCACAACCCACGCAACCACCATCGTTGCCACAGTACTACACGCCGCAACCCCCACCACCACCGGGAACTCACCATTTGTTCACCATGCAACAGCCTATGCCAGTTAATGTAGGTATCCCATTAAGGCTGGATTAGTAACAGTTTGGCTTATAGGATAACGCTTAAGTCTAGTATAATTGCTATCAGGTTCAAGCAGGAGTCACAGGACCTATTCCTGGCCAGAACAATATGCCTGGATCGGCACTGGTCCAAGCACAGCCTATCATATCTACAGTTAGAACTCAGCCCCAGGTAAGTGTAGTAATGCCCGGTTAACTGTCGTAAGACTGGGACTTTTACGTGTCAATTATCCAAGGAGGTATAGTGGCGTGCAAAGGTATCAGGACACTGCTCTTATTTGTGAGATATTTTAAACAAGAAATTATACAGGAAATTGTATAGTCCGATAAGGATAATTGACAATAAGGCATCAGTGTACAGGAACAATAAACTTCTGGGAAAAAATATAATGTGTGAACTGCAACGATTTGTGAGGATAACTTCGCGATACTTAAGCGGGCAGAAAGTGCGACAGTTAACCGAGCACTATTGTATTTGTAAATCTAGGTTTAATATTCTGACCCCAGTAGAAGTACAATTAAACTATATTAGAAATAGAGAATACGTCTAAAATTAATTAACTCTTTAGCGGAGCATGACGAGTTAACTCGTCCTTCATTTTCTCAGAAATTCCTAACTTTCTAAAGCAGCATTATATTTGCATCAAAAACACGTTATTTTATAATTATATTCGTGGCAATTTCTCAATTCTGTATTCAAATAAGTTTCTGACTAAGAAATTACCCAGCTAAACGATTACGGATTAGACTAGAGTAGAGAATGATCATTTTTTCATATTGCTGATAGGATTTTTTGTGTTTGTTAATGTTGTATCATTTTTCACGGTGGTTAATTACATTTATCTGTTTGTGTAGGTGCACAGACAAACGCAGCCGTTTAGCCAACAGCAGCTTCGAGCTCTGGTCGCTGCATACCGGGTTGGCATGTTAGCATTGGAAACCCTTGCTCGTCGTGTGCACGACGACAGACCCCAAGCGAAGTACGCGAGGAATCCACCCTATGGAGAGGATGTAAAGTGGTTGTTGAGAGTGTCCAAGCGCCTCGGCACACAGTATCTGCATCAACTTTGTGTCTGCACAGTGAACAGCATCGTCAGTCCTTTCGTCCTTCATGACGTTGCTCTGGAAGCGGCACTTTATCTTGCTAGGAACAATCCAGCTCTTGTGCTTCAACATTTGAGATCTGCTCTTTTGGCACCTCTTGTCCACAAGTGTCAACAAATGTTAGTTCTTTTAACACGCGACAGTGAAATCTGTTATATTGTTAACCAGTTAGCTGTGATTGTCGAGTATACTCGTGGAGAAATGGCAGTATTTTGTGTTATGATGACTACACTCATCGTGCGTAAAAAGTAGTTGTCATTGGCTATTTAAATTGTAATTTTAGTGACAACTAAAATATATTCGTAAATTTCAAGATGTTTAAAATATTTGGTAGCTAAGACGAAATAAAACGAACAAATAAAAAATATAAGTAATTATTATGAAAAAATTATTAATTCAATATTTTAACAGCAATACTTACTCTGTGATTGACGAGTATACTCGTCATCGCTTCCTTTTTGCGACATGTTTGGGTGCACGCTGTGAAAGGGGGTCAACACAGTTAACTGGTTAAAGAATCGTGGTGATGTAACTACGGATTTAATTCTGAATTCCAGGTATATTCAGTGCATGCATCAGAAGTTATACCATTTAACAGCAGGCGAGTACGAAGACTTTATCAACGTCGTATGCGCGACTAGAGCAGCCTTCCACATCACTCTGGAGGGTCACGTACAATTCAAGGAGCGGCTTCAATCCATTAAAAGGTATTGTACCTTTTACTATGAGAAAAACAGATCAATGAAAATGAGTATTTTTGTTTCTCCAAGTGATATAAGATTTGGCTAATAAACTTTTGTTTAAAATAATAGATACATAAGGAAATAGTATCTCAAATATGTATACACATTTTAATACTAACTCATGCATGTACTATTTTGAAATGAGAATTCCATTGAAACATAAGAAGACAGTATTTCAAATAATAATATTTAAAACAGTAATAAGTAATAAATAAAAGATAGTGTGGCAAGTAACCAGTTTTTAACTGCAACATTTTACAATACAATATACTTTTTTCAATAACGCAAGGCTTTTGTCCTGTGTATAAGTAACTGTAAATGTTGCACAAAAACTAATTTGCTTCATTTGCATTAAACGGAATACATTTTTAGAACATATTACCTTTCAATGAATTGGGATAAGATGTTAATATTTGCCGTGAAAAGTTAAATAAACGTTCCACGGGTACGAAAATATATTACGATATTACATTTTAGAATCTATTCGATCCACTATTTCCTATTTTCGAATCCGAATTTAAATATGAACTAGTATTGGCTCTTGATTTGAGCATTTAACGAATAGTATTATCAAATGGTGGCTACGTGCTTACAGAAATATTTCAGTTTTGACTCTTTTCTCACATACTATTTCAAATTTTACCCAGCTCAGAAACGTAGTGCATGCAATTTGTCAGATTCAGTATCGGTAAAGTTAAGGGTTAAAAGATGAGTTATGCGAATTTGATGATAAACTGACCCACGTGAATCTGATTTTCAGATCTCAGTTCTGTACCAAAGAACTGTGGGCACAAATTAACGCGGCGCTACAGCAGAACGGCAAATGACACAGAGCGGAGCCAGGCGTGACGTGGCTCACTTCCCTCCCTCATCCTCCACCACCTCCACCACCTCCTCCACCAACGACGACGACAACCCTCGTGCTTCAGCACCAGCATCCCTGTCATCCTCATCCACAGAGCGTCGTATGCGTTCACGGGCTGGCTACCCTCGATAAGCTGGAACAGGATCTCCATAGTGTGCATCGTCGACGTACAACAGTCGCGTCGACAGTGGCATCGATCTCAAACGACCGTCGGACCATTAGAGCTAGGGATGGCCGATAATCGCTTTTTATCTTCGCCCTTTTCGCGGAAGAAATAAGGATCGATTCCACTAAATCGGGGAAAAAAAAAATATAACTTTTTGACTTTAGTTAATGTGTTTTTGACGGATTGAACGAGAGGAAAAAAACGAGAGAGCGAGAAACATAGAGAGAAAGAGCGTGAGCACGCGAGAGAGAGAGAGAGAGAGAGAGAGAGAGACAGGGAGAGTGTGACGACTATACTTTTAGTTAAGGGTATGGATCCGTGTATGTGTGAATGACAGAATAGAAATGACGTCAACTTTTGCAATTAACAATTTCAACGTCACCGACCGTTTCCTGGAAGATCGAGGAACGATTATATATGATGTAGTAGTAACGCATTGCGTACGTCGATCGCTAAAGGCACCATTTTTTCCTGCGTTTGAAAGAATAAAAAAGTAAAAAAAAAAAGAAAATGAAAAAAAAACAGTGAAAAAGAAATAAATAGAAATTGGAGAAAAAGAGAAGAAACATGGAAGCGATGTACATTGTTGCATCGATGGATTGATCAAATCAAAATTTCAGGTTTCTCCAGGCACGAGCAATCATCAACAGGATTTCTACGGGAGAATCGTTGGTTCGACACTCGCGGAAACCTCTTTCTCTTATTTTAGTTAAGACTCGATGAAATGTCTTTAGCCGCAATTAGATAGGAAATTTTATTTTTCATTCATATAGATAGGATGAATTGTCTCGCGTCTTATTTTATTTTTGTAAACGAGTAAGCAAATTTTTAAACTGTTGAATAACACGCACGTCTATTTATATAATGGAGATGACGAACAAGGTCTGATTCATTAATAGATAAGGAAGTGACGAAACTTTACTTAAATCGCAAGAGAAAAAAAAAGAAAAAGAAAAATGTCGATGAAAGAAATTTTTTATATGGAACTGAACAGAACAGAATTTTTACTTTTCCTAAAACAGTGACCGACCTCGTCCACACACCATTATCACCACCACCACCATCAATACCAATCTCCCGACATTATTTTTGTTCTCTTAATTTACTTTGCTAACGATTATACTTTTAGTTTTCTATCGGAACTTTCTTCTTTCTTCTATTTTCTCTTCTTTTTTTTTTTTAATTATATTGTAGCCGTATATTATACACGTTCGCAAGCATATTCTCGTTTTTTTGTCATCACCGACAATCCATAAACGAAAAAAATGATCTCTGTAATTTTTAAATTAAAATAATTTGAAGTATAAATAAAGCAAAATTATAGCTGATACTGATGACTCACACTTGAGCCACCTGTCCATTTTTGCGCTATATTATGCAGATATATAAATGTGTATCTCGAGATGGAGAAGAGTATATTCGGTTCTTTTTATATTATTTTTCAACGTATTTTGTTACATTTCCTTTGCTTAATAAAGGTTGCTTTTATTCACCCCCATATCCCATCATTCGTCATAATAATTGGAAGCTTTACAGTATTAAACGAACGCTTACAAATTTAATTTTTAATACCTGGAGAAGAAGGATATCATTTTCTAATATTATACTCATTTTTTAACCCTTTCACAGTGTAATAAAATAACGAAGAATAGGAAAAAGGCGGAATAAAGAATGTTTATTTTCTCTATTGCAACAATTTCTTGTATTTTGATTGCCAAATTAAAAAAAAGTACCTAATACATCTTGATAATTATGCTACGTATTATGCAACTTAAGATCTGAAATTTATAGTGCTGCATTCGACAGCTTGCCCGAGTCTCTCTCGTACTAAACTGCGAAAGGGTTAAATAGTGCCCAGCGACTGAACGTACCATACTTGTAGATAGCAAAGACAGAAAAGAAAGAAACGTGTAAAACGCTATTGAATTCGCTCAACGTACTCGTTTTGCCAGAGAAAAAGAGAGAGAGAGAGAGAGAGAGAGAGAAAGGAAATAAGGATAGCAGTAAATGGCACTGCCACTAATTAACAATACCGCGACGGTGGTAATGGAAAGAGCAATATTTAAGCGTTTACGTGTTCTAGAGCGATACTGCGAGCATTAAAAGCGTAGTATTGTTTCATGTTTCTACAGAGTTAAGGCTCATAGTACAAGACTTCAATAAAAATCGATTTCGATCCAAATAACAAGCGAAATCAGATAACCGTGTATCGAAACAAAATTATTTATAATTTATAACAAACTGAGATATCAGAAATGATCGAGCGAGTGATATAACTTTTCGCTACTTTTCATTACGATATTTTATTACTATTACCGTCTATCTAGACGATTATTAAACGCTTTTTTGCATTATTAATACTCGTACAATCGCGTAACTATAAAAAAATCGCTAGATAAAGTCTGTCAACGTTGTTTTTAATGCAACAGTGATAAGATTCTATCGACACAGAACTGTTCTCTTTCCACTTCAGCATATAAAAATAGAGAAACTAATCGACGAGCCTTGACTCTTGTAAATTCCATCCACTTTGAGACAGGCAGGCAAATGTTGTACAAATAATTCGTGTCACGTTTATAAGCTATGAATAATTTACGTAAGGTAAAATGTTTCGTCGCCCTTTATATACGGGGTGGTTTCGTACTTCCGGTTGCTCATACGATCGAGTTCGATTTATATTTCCGTCGAACAAGAAATCGATCTTAAAGTTTCACCATTGCCGACTAAAATAATTATTCGCGAAATAAGAAATTCTCTAAATTATTCTAATTACACGTTCTTTTATTCAATTTTAAACAACTATTGACATTGCTTCTAATATCGCTGTGACCAGGAGATCAACCTCGCTTCGTCTACTATACAGTCAGTCACATAAGTTTACATACAACATATTTGAAATTTGTAACGTTAATATACTTTAGGATATGTTTTAGAATGATCAGAATACGAGGGCAGTTCATAAAATATAAAATTACAAACGAATACGGTTCCTAGAAGACTTAATTTATACTAGAAAAACTATAGAACGTCACAAATGCATTTAAAGATCTAACAAAGCATAAATGTAGTTATAACTATAATGTGGATATTTATGCATTTGTGGAAACTTAAATGTACACAAAAATTACAAAATGCATACGATGTACAAAATTATGTAAAATATGCAAATTAAAATGCACTTTATTTACTTTAATTTCCGTGATAAAAAGTTGGATTTGCATAAAGATATGCAGTTTAGTTATAACAATCTTCGTGGGATTTCATGATATTGAGCTTTGAGTTTATGTATATTTTGTTGCGAAAGAATGGAAGGAAAGATCCTTATTGTTTGATGAAGTACACAATTCTAATTAATAACTAACATGATGCATTCAAAATGATCGAAACTCTTGTATTTTCTCGAATATTTGAAATTTCAATATGTATGTAGACTTTTACGACTAACAGTACATTATACTTAATTATCACATCGTATTATTCGAAATATTACTTTATTCATAACCGTGGATTCAAGTTTCAGTTCGAATGTTCCCAAATTCGGACAAAGGCTCGATATTATAGATTTCGTTCACCATTGCGTCGTTTTCTATCCTCAGATCTCGCGAATGACTTTAAATTCCGAAAAGATTAAAAATCAGTGGAGAATGGTGAAACTATGCGACGAGATTCGAGTGTAATTTTAATTTACCACCCCGTATGTACATATATAAATACGAAGTACGATTTTACGGATGATTCTAGCTGATAAAATCCATAAGCGGCGTAGTAGTTGCTTTAGGCCCATTTCTGCGTGTGTGCATACTCCGATATTGATTAATAACGATTATCCATAGGCGTAGACAAGTTCATTAGCCTACTTAGCCTGTAGAGAACGATACTAGTAATTAACGATCCCATTTTTCACGTAGACGAAAGGTAAAAAAAGAAAAAAACGTCGATCGATGGCTACAAACAGCTTCCGAGGATCGATCGTAGGAGGAAACGGAGAAAGAGATCCCAAACTCGAACGTAGAACCGCTAGATTCCACTAGATTCCCTTTGCTCCACTCGTGTGACGTTTTGCGCGCGAAGGCGCGAAGTCTAGGCTAGAATAAGCCAAATCGAGAAACGATTCATGAGAAATATTTCAAATATCATGTCTCGAATGGTCATAGCCCAATTACGATTATTACTAAATGCAACATATTTTCGAGTTAGTGTAATCCTATGTAGATTCATTCGATCCAATGTGTACACGTCGACTTCGACTTTGCTTTTATTTTTAATTAGGTCGATCGTTCTTGCGTGTCGTTTTTTTCAGGATGTTTGTTCAGTATGCGAATTTTATTGGTAAGTATCGTTAGAAGAAAATAGAAACGCTCGCGTTCCTACCTGAAATAATGCGAAGAACTTCGTAGTTTCCCATTGACATTCCATGTTCAGTAAGTGTTTTATGATCCGTTTACCAAATTGTAGTTTATATCATTAATTAATGACGGAAAAATTGGAGGGTCTATTGAAAGTTTGCAAGTTAGGCTTACCGTGATATCAATATTCGGACGTTTTCAGTTTATCGCGTGCTTAGGTGACAAACAAATTTCGGATAATCAGTTAATAGTTCGATCGCAATCAGCTTACTTGGATTTCATTCTTGGAGAATAAATTTAAATCACCGTCATCGCACTTTTCGAAAGGACTTGAATACATTTAGAACATTTCCTGAACATTATCCATTCCACGCGGTATTTCTCAGTTTTAGATAAAGAAGACGCGAAAAAGAAGAAAAGAAGCAGAAAAATAAAAAAGAAATATATTGGGAGGCGATAAAGTATCTATTTTTACACTTGACTTGAAAAGCGCAGAAGAAAATTTCGAAGTAAAGAAAAAAATACTAAAAAGAAAAAAAAATGAAAAAGAAGAGATAGATAAAGAAAAAAGGAAAATTTCCTTTCGATTCGAAATTAGAGATCCCCGTGACCCGATCTTCTACGAACAAAAGGTACTTACATATATTTATACGTAGAAATAAAACGAGAAAAAGAAAAAAACGGAAAATGGAGACGTGAACGCAGAAAATGAAAATAGAAAAAGAAAAACACTCACAGTCTGTAAATAATCGCAGCTCGTTCTTTTTCGCGCGCGGACGAGTCCAACTTCTTTTGTATCGCTAATTGCTCAGATTAATAGATCAGCGTCATCGGTGTCGATCAATGATCGAAGCCGCGGCGTGAACTTAGGCTTTTGGTCTAGCCTTTTTCGTCTAGCAATTCGAAATGCACTAGCTTCGTAGAAACGCGAGGTCCGACGCGCGACATTTTAATTATAATAAATGAAACACAGAGGCGCAGAAACGAAGCGGAGCGAAGTCGATTTCGTATGAGAGATAAAAAAAAGAGAAATCACGTTGTAGATCGTTTTGGTCTTAAGAAGAAGAAGAAGAAGAAAAAGAGAGACGATCGATTTGCTCGACAGTTATAAGATTGTACATATTATACATTTACGATCGCATTACATACATTAATTATAGGTGTGACGAGTTACTTAAAACGCGTGTGAAATGAACGGAAGAAAGATAAGATCGTTAGGAATGTTTTTTGTTTCTTTAAAAACGAGCGAGGTGAAAAATACGTTATAAGAAATCGAATCGAAGGAAGAATGGGATAAGTAGTAGTTCCGTTGAATCAATATTTTTCATCTCTTTCGGATAAGGTCGACAAGTTACGAAGAAGAAGATGCATATTCGATGAACTTTACACGTTCGGTTAATATTGTAAATTGGATGAAGAAGAGAGAATGAGTAGCAAACCTTTTGGGTTTTTCAGTGACGTTTAGACTCGTGTAGATTATGCGATTCTGTGTTCAATCGAGGGAAATATTCGGGGTTAGTATATATACGTATATGCAGTGAACTGAAAGAAGTATTCGTTGCACCATGGATTTCTGAATACTATTGATAATATCTTTTTCTATGCAACGAGGAATTAAATCCTTCACACGTCTTGAATACATTTTGATCGAAAGTTAGATTCTTATAGATTATTATGGTATAAATAGGTTTTAACTAGTTGTTCCTCTGAAAAAGATATTTTTTAATATATATAAAAAAATGTCGCGGTGCACGAATACTTTTTTTCATTAATCACCGTGTATTATGGTTTCGACAGGTTCTTATGAACATGCAATTTTTGGAGGCTAGATAAGAAAAGTAATGAATAAAACTCCGTAAAACTCGAAGTAATTTCGAGTGATCGTAGTATGTATTTGCTTTTAAAATGAAAGGAATAAGTTCTACCAAGCCTGCGAAGTTGCGTTTCGATAATTCAATCATAAATATCGATCGTTGCATTGAATCTGTCGCAAGTGAAACTTTGCTCTTCGCTGTTGATCAGATTCTATGATAATTAATATAGTGTTCATATTATATTTGTAAAACTTTTGACTTGCATTCACCGGGCGAGGAAAAGAAATTGTGTTGTACACTGTAAAACGTGTGCGTCATTTTTTCGATTCGCGTAACGTCGAGATATCGCAGGATAACGTGTAACGCGAGGTTCTAACATCGATGTTAATTGACAGAACAACCTCGAGGGAATCTTTTTTTAACAGAATAACTATGAATAAAATTGAAGCAAGTCATTTGGTTCCGCTGTACTTGATTAACGTAGATAATCAATATATTATAATGTCTAACTAAATAAATTTCGATTTCTAATTGCGTCCTTCGTCTGTTATCTTTCTATTGTATCGATCCACTGAAATACAATCTCTGATTTCACTAATTAATCTTCAATATCTTCCCTGCAACGAGAATCACCCAAAAATTCAATTTAAGTTACCACGTTTCTAGTATAATAATTTATATTATTATTATAATAGCAGACTGCGGATTTTTATGCAAATTCATTTATTTATAAACGAAAGTAAAGATGTAGAAAGTAAATAGAAGATAGTTTCATCCTCTAAATATTAATTATATCTTCCTTAATTTGACTATTTCATGTATTTTTATACATTGCATACATTTTGTACCCTTTCTCATAAATGCACGAAAATCGACAGTCTAATTATTATTATTTATCTGCTCAGTTCATACATAAATAACAATTAGGTATGGGTCGAAACCTAATTTTTGGTTTCGCAAAATCTGAATCCAAAACTTTGCAAGGTTTCCTTTTTTTCTAAAAAGCACTCATTATGTCGGGAATCAAAATCCAAACAAATCTCATTTTAAAAAGTCCAATTATTTATTCAATACGATCAAATAAAACTTAAATTTTTAGTTGTTATTTAAATAAATGAATCAGTAAGAAAGACTTTATGAGATAATTATTCATTTCTTTTTCTCGGTATAAACGGCTGTAATGTATTGCTGAAATTGTATAAATTAAAATGAGTCTAAAGTGCAAACACAAATTCAATTGGATCATTAGTAAAATAAATTCACATCATGATAATATTCTCATTAGTAATGTATATAAGCAACGAGTCATTACTTATACAAATTATTATTTACGTGAGTTTCGGTAGTTTCGAGTCATAAGAACAGCACAAAGCTTCGAGTTTCGAGAACTTTTTCAGTTTAGAAAGCTTTACTTATTCAATATAGGCCTAGTTAGCAAATATATATAATAGTATTTAGTTAAATTATTCCACAAATAATGCGGATATTCAAAAACAAATCTAGTAAAGAAGTAGACAATTATTTAAGAAATTTAGGAATATGGATTAGTTCGACTTTTATAAAGAAATTATAATTTGTTAAAGTATACTACTTTACTTTGCTCTTATTGAATAAAGAAAAATGCTTGTATTATTTATGAGACGATCTGATAGAATTATTTGTGAAACATACAAATTTCAGAGTTAATATTTTGATTTCTGAATATAATAGTAAAAAATGATTAAATTTAGAAAATGTTTTATTAAAAATATGCTTTTATAAATTAAGTGTACGGTAGCAGTCGTGGCCGAGTGGTTAAGGCGTCTGACTAGAAATCAGATTCCCTCAGGGAGCGTAGGTTCGAGTCCTGCCGACTGCGGGTGGAAATTTTTTTTTTTTCTATTCATTAAATTATTTCTATACTCTTTAATCTTTTGACTGTAAAAAGCATGCCACTTATGAGCAACGTTTGTTCTTTTGTAGGCTAAAATTAAAAATCTAATATTGTATATGGCCCGCAATGAACGTAATATTAAATACTTAAATATATTAATCAAACAATTTTAATTTATGGAGTCGGATTTGTAATTTTCGACATAGATTATTATTACTATACCGCGGACCTTTATGCAAATTTGTATTTTTAAAATTACATTTAATGAAACGGAACTCAAATAGAAATTTATTTCTGCCTCTAAATACAATAACGCATGGTTTACTTTGTATATTTTTTCATATCTTTGCACATTACATGCTGTTTGCGTTTTGTTGCAGGTTTGAATTTCCCATAAAAGCATAAAAATCCGCAAGCTGATTATCACTTTTAGTAGTTTTTGTACAATGTAACAAACATTAATTTCCTAACGTATCGTTATGTTAAAACATTTGGAAGTTCATTTTAACAGCGATATAACATTTCATTATTTTATATTTCGGATTAATTTATCTACAAGTAAGCACTTTGCGGATGTACGCTATGTCCTATTACCGTTTTTGTTGCGCTAATGCTTCGCAACGACTATCATGCAAACATTACGCCGCAGTGAAAAGGTTTTAATATTTGGCATACATTGTTTTATTTTTTCCAGGAAATTCAAGCTAAAAATCGAAGTTAATGATTTAGAAAAATTAGTGAACCTCAAATGCTTTATTAATTTTTATCGTGTGCTTCAAAATTTTAAAGTCTCAGCTTTTGCTCCTTTC
Source organism: Eucera pruinosa (assembly GCA_028830335.1). NCBI lineage: Eukaryota > Metazoa > Arthropoda > Insecta > Hymenoptera > Apidae > Eucera > Eucera pruinosa. The sequence goes on from JAMYCR010000005.1 coordinate 9,795,033, forward strand.
AAATTCAAAACCCTTGAAAATGTTGTAAAGCTGCCTGGGGATATGCAATTTCAAATTAAATCTTGTTATTTGGAATATCAAATGAATTATCCGTAAATATTTATAGGTATATTCTATTCGTTCGTGAAGCACAGGTTGCTTTTCCCCTTTTTCAGAATGAATTTTTAAACCACGTACGTGTTACAAAATAATCACAAACTACCATCTGTTCCAGTAGAACATTTCTTCTCCTAATAGTCTACTAGAATTGCGCAACAACAATTACCCAGTAGTACAAAAAAGCAGAAGTTTCCAGTAAAACTATCAGTTTCTAAACAATCTACACGTCGTTACGTTTTACAAGTAAAATCCTCCGAAAATGAGATTAAATTTCTATTATATTTACCACCTTTCGATAACTGTGGTCTTCTGTTCAATTTTCCGCGACGAACACAACTCTGTCGCCAATATAAACGAACTTAAACTTAAACAAACTATTGAAGAAATTGCAAAAACCTGGGCTACTCATGACGTGATCATAATATCCCACAATAAACGCCAGGACGACAAAGTGAACCGAGTCTGCGATATAATTTCCACTGTAGCAGCACCTCTGTACGCAACAAAGTACTTTAAAACATCGAATCTCTCGATATTTGCAACGAACGATCACCTAGCTGCTACTTCAAGAACATTAATCATTTTCGTATACGGTGCTCCAGTTGCGCCCGCCACGGCAGATTTCACAAAAATAAGACACCATTTATACAAAGCATCTCACGTGAAACACTCGCCAAAGGTTCTCCTCGTATTGCTATTAAACCAAGAAAATATCGACATACAGGAACAGTTGGAATATCTTTGGATAAGACTATATCCATACGTGATTGTTTTGGAAATTCCGCCAACGTTTACCACAAATAAAGCAATGTCATTTTACGTTCACGGTTACAGAAAATATGCTCCAAGTTACAATCGAATTCCGTACAACGGCGATGTTTCCGATTGGTATATCGATCAGTTCCAAAACATCAGCGGCGCGGAGTTCATGCTGTGTCCTTATAATTCGAGTTCTATTCCTGACGATCCACTGAAAGTCGAATTGAACGTCTTGAAGGAGAAACTGAATGTTTCGTTAAACGTGAGCCTTCCAACGAAGAAAGTGAGTGGCTGCGGGATGACGTATAATATTTTCTATTTATTCTACAGCACGTTTTATAGCTCCTTTGGAGACCACAGTGCGCCGGTTTATATCGACAAATTCTGTTTATTTGTTCCAATGATCACGCAAAGGGATTCTGGGTTGAAGTCGTGGGGCTTGATACTGGCGTCCATCGTGGGAATACTCATCGTAGCCATAATTCTAGGATTTTCTATCATAATTGATATCGAATCATTCAAGCATCCTGTTCATATCGTGTCTGTGATTCTGGGTGTGTCGTTAAGCTCCCTAAAGCTGACTAAACTGTGCGAGAAGATTCTCTATTTGTGTTTGGTCCACGTTGCGACGAGATACACGTCCATGTTGTACACAGAATTGTTCAACGAAGTGGCAACAGGCACGAGAGAAATGAAAATCGAAGATTTCAAAGACTTGTACGGATTAAATTTAACTATTCACTTGTCCAAGTCGTTGTACAAATTTTTCACCGATGCTAAAAACGCCAATGTGCCCGTTGATTTATTCCCGATATTTCAAGTGACCAATGCAAGCGACGACGACATTATTACGGAGTCAGAAGATAGAAAAGTGGGTCGTTTCTCTGTGCAAACGTTTGAAACGTTTCGCCAGAAGCCGCAAGAAGCATCTATGAAGAGGACCAAGCTTTGTATTGGCAGCGTGATGATTGTCCATCTAATTACGCCGAAATGGCCGTTCAAGGAACGCGTGAACGACATATTGTGGAGAATTAACGAGCATGGGTTCAGAGAATACGAATTTTCGAAACTTTCCAAGGGAGATTATGCGGCGGTAGGTCTGGAACAAGCAATTGATGCGAGTTCAAGTGCTCAAAGGAGAATGGTGATGGCACTTTTGTACGGCTATGTGGTTGTTGTTCTGGTGTTTGTAGGGGAAGTGGTGGTTGGTTGGATTTTAAAGAAAACACGAATTAAAGGTGGACATGAGTAGAAATATTAACCCCTTCGCTACTATGGACGTATATATACGTCTTCAAGAATTGGACTGGCATTTGCTAAAAGCATGCGTATATTTTCTTTATAACGCGGTATAATTTCTGGAATCATTCGTACGTCAATATTACGGTACACGTAGTTATGTAGAGCATCCAAATATTTATACCTATATCGATTTTATATTAATAAACGTCATCATTACCCACGCTTTTAATCTTTAGTTCCAATGTGTTGGTAGCGAAAGGGTTAATGGTTTAACCCCTAAGTCACGGCATAAAGTCCGATGTACGGACCTTAGTTTCCTTTTATGATTAGTATAAAACGGTTACTAATTATTTAGAACAAAAGCAACTATTTAGTGGTATTTACAGAGAGCATAGTTAGCCTCCATGTTTAATAAAAATTTAGGTGCAAGAAATTAACGTGAAATATTTGAAAGTAATGTTTGCAAGTATTTTTGTAGTGATTCGTGCAATAGTAATGATCGTAATTGCTAATTAAATGCACCTATCGATTAGACAATTTTCTACGCGAGAAATATTACGTGTACGAGCTTGAAAATGCATGTTTCTGTCATGCAAACAATTGCTGATTATCGTATACTAGGTTCAATCATAATTTATTCAGTGAATAGTAAAATTCTGTAACGGTGACATATCCGGACGAAGTATAGTTGCGAACAATTGAACTCCTTTACTATCCCCCTAACTATTAATCTCTGCTATGCGTTATCAATAGATTAAGGCGTTATTGAAAGATTACGGTGTGATGTAATCGTGCTGTAACATCCTGACGCTGTGACAAAATTCTATTCTCACTGGTTAAGAAGTTGCCTAAATTTAGAAGTTAAAATTTAAACTCCACGGGCATTTAACTTTAAAATGTCGAATCTAAAATTTCGAATATTTGAATTGAATTATTTCAATTGAAATTCAAAGATACAAATATTCAAAGTGAAATTATGAAATTAAAATTCAAATAGTTGAAGATGAACTTAAAAGTTTACATATTCGAATTTAAATTAAGCAATTCGAATTAGTAAATTCAAACGTTTACATGAAAGTTTGAAAATTTAAATAAAGAAATTGAAATATTTAAATACAAATGAAATTCGAATAGTTTGACTAAAACATTTGAATCAAAATATAAAAATTCAAATATTTCAATACAAATATTACGGGTAATTTAAATATTCAAATTTTAAATCAAAGATTCAAATATCTAAAGTCAAGTTGAAAATTTTACATTCAATTTAAAAAAATTGTCGTATTTTTTTTTAAAATGAAGAAAATCCTTTAAAAATAAGTTCCTCGAATTCTGCCCCTTTAACCTGTTTGCTACGGCAGATTTTAATTAAAAAAATGCAGAAGCTGTTAAAATACCGAATTAGATTGTGTTAAATTCATATTCTTTACCAATTCTGATCTATTTTTCAGATAACAAAGAATTTCAAGCGTTTCAACACGCCAATAGAGTTCTTAATTATCAAAATTAATTAGCGAAAGTCACTAATAGACTTCAGATGTTTATGCAAATGCATAATTTACGATTACAGAATTCTACGAATATATTATTTATTTTGCACTTTTTGCAACATGCATATGCTTTTATCTTTTACGTTTAAAATACGCGCAATATGTTATTAATATGTATATGTATATGTATAAATAAATAAATATATAAATAAATAAATAAATAAATAAATAAATAAAATATGTATACTTCGTGCTCACGTGGCTCACTAGGACAGCAAACTTTTAAATCTGCGTCTGCTTATAGTAACGAAAGGATTAATTACTCCTATCGTATATCAATAAATTAATTGCAGTATAATGGACAACATTTCTCGTGGATTAAAAATCGCCTAATAGATTCACGCGCTTCATTCTACTATTGACTAAGTATACGATGAACTACCCATTTATAGGAAACATCCCAAATTTCAAACTGAAATATCGATCGTGTAAAAAAGCAGAGGTTTGCATACACCTTCTTCAATTTAGAGCAGTGATTTTAGAAATCATACACAGACGAGGTACAGGACAGACCCATCATCTTGTGGGACTTCGAGTCACCAGCTCTGAAATACCGACCTCGAAAAAAATTCGAGTGTTTCATACGCCCTCTGCGTTTTAATGCGGTGAGTGTAAGAAATACCTGTAGAAATGTCGCTGACGACGATAAAGTCAACAGACTCAAGTAGATCGTTCTCTTTCCGCGTTACGAAGAAATCTGTTTGACCACCATACACGGTGTCCCATTTAAATAAATCTATGTAAAAATTTTGTAAACCGCGAATGATACCAAAAACTGTTTCATACAAATGTCGAATAGTTTCAAAGAGTACACAATTTCATAACAGTGATTTTTTCCAAGTAGATGCGAACAAAACAAATTGTGGAGATTATATGCAGACTCTCTGCGTATAAAACAAATATAACTATGATTTATGTTGGTACATTTTGTAATACTTCACAGTAATTTTATCAATGCATAGATAAAATTTGTCTTGTAAAAGATAAGCAAAAATCCGAGCTCCCTTAATTAATTTTAATTTCTTTGCACAGCTGGAGTGTATTTTTATAATGTCGTAATCAACTTACAAAATTAATTACGTTACTGTAATGTCATAATTATATGCTCCGAATCATTATTGCAGAAGAAAGCTCAAACTTCTGATTTTCTAGAAGCATGTAATAAAAAATATAAAACCATGAAATTAAATATAAAAAGTTTCAAATGTAATTCATATAACTCTTATTTATTATGCGTGTAAGACCATTGTGTTAGAATCATAAAAATATCACTTGAAAATTTGTTTAAGACTCATCTACCAGAATATATTATCTGAGTTATGCCTCAATGCAAAGCTCGTTCTTCAACATCTAGGAAAAAGTAAGCAGAGGTATAATTATTCCTCGAAGTAATTACACAGTTTTGATAAACGCGGTTTTTTGTGACCTTTGTAGTCACCGCAACTGTGAAGAGTCACAAAAATTACAATATACTTTCGTGAAATATGAATAACATATGTACACATTATATAATAAATTCACTACAAATTTTTATGCGTTTATAGGAACTTTAAATGTTTGAAAGAATGGAGAATACGCGAAATATGCAAAAATAAATAAAATATTCAAAGCGCAGTACATTTTATAATATTTAAAAGATGAAAGAAGTCCAATTTAGGTTACACCTGGGTATATATTTATATTAGGATTGCCTATTCGATGTTTATGAAATTGAAATATGTTGTAAAATTCAACATTTTGAGAAACTTTTGCCGATTTGTGCCTATGATCGGCTTTAAGAGATAGATCTTCGATTTCTGGGAATTTATGGTAATTTATTTATCATATTAATGCAGTTTTCTTATTAAAATGAAACCAAACACGATATAATTTGTACAACTTTTACTTAACATTTATGGAATAATTACGCTGTATTGTAGTTTCTGACAAATTGCAGAAATGGATTGTTTCTAGCAAAGTACATAATTTAATAACATTATGGCATTGGATAGAATGTACTTACTTAAAGTATACAATTTATAATTTTTGTCATCGCTTTGACGTCGTTTTGCCATCGTTTTGCCATCGTTTTGACATCGTTTTGCCATCGTTTTGCCATCGTTTTGACATCGTTTTGCCATCGTATTGACATCGTTTTGCCATCGTTCTCACATTGTATTTCTGAACCATTCAGTCTTTTTGAGCCTTTCAGACTTTGAGCCTTTCAGACTTTAAGCCCGTCATACTTTGAGCCTTTCAGATTTTGGCTCAAATTTAACTAACAAAGTTCTACGCGTCACTCTTTATATACACACAATCGCTTTAAATATTTATTTATAAATTTTTCGACATAATTATGCGCAGATCGTGCAATATTATCTTATAGGACTTCTGAATCGCGGATGATCCAAATCCGACGCCTAGAAGCGGAGAAATTTTCTTTCTTTAACAAGAATTATTCATTCTTCGGACAAACATTATCGGACAAAACTTTTGCAGTTTGTTTAAAATTTTAATTTCTCCGCGTCTAGACGTTTGATTTGGATCATCCGCGGTTCAAATTGAAGGGGAGAGTCCAAGGAATGCTCTCGATCCAAGTCCTTACCGCTACTAATGTTAAAATCGTATTCCGTGTTAAATCGGTAACATCGAGAGTGACGCGAGAATGGTAATAGTGCACGCCAGCCCTCGAATGCTGGGCCAAAAATATGCATGAGGTGATAAGTCTATCCTGTACCTCGTCCGTGGTTAATTATCGCAATACTTAGTTATGATTCCCACCGTTTTAAAAGCGCTGTTGTCTTATTCTAGTCTGAATTGGTAATATCGCATGTGACACTAAAATGGTAAAGAGGCCTAATGATTCTATATGGGAATGGATAGTCTATTCTATATTTCGTCAATGCTTCTACTTTCTAGCACCCGTATCTTCATAAAACGCATTATCAGAGAGCAGTTATTCGTGGCGTGACCTCTGACGCAAGTGAAACACGTAATCTTGCCGGAGTGCTCTCCATTTACCCAATACAATCTTGCAAAACAATTTGCAATTTGCATATCGTCTGAAACTGTCGCTTAAGTTGAAAGATACCAGGCTCCAGCATGTAATATCCAGCGATAAGCGTAACGCAAATTTACATTTCCATTGACATTGTACATTCTTCAACTGATCGATTGTTGTATATTCATGGAAGAATCGCAAAGAATCATGGAAGAATTTCAAAAAATTAAGAAAACGTTTGTTCGTTAAGGAAATGATTAGATGAACCGGAAAGGGAAACGGAAGTAAGAAGTGGGTAGAATTAATGATTCTCCGTCTCCCCCAAATGATTATAACTATTATTTAACCATGATTCAGCGACGGCACGGGTTATGCTAGCAAATGCCAGAAATGCGATCTTTGTTCTTGTAGAAGCTTTGATTATTTATGAGTGATCTAGTTTGGAGAATTCAAAGGCGAACAAAGTAGCAATTCTTCAGCGGAATTTACATATTCTTCCATTAATCTAGTATCGTGTATCGTTCCGAGGATACGAGATACATTTGCATATTAAACTTCCTGTTGGTTATAAACATTGGAATATGTAAAAGATAAAATGCGAAAGTTAACTGCGAAGGTATAACTATGCATTTATTAATTGAAAAATAGGAAAAAGATACAAAGCTCAAGAATAGGCTTTCTAATAAAATTCTATTATCTAGTGGTAGTACTTAATTATTAACCCTTTCGCTACTATGGACGTATATATACGTCTTCAAGAATTGGTCTGGCATTTGCTAAAAGCATACGTATATTTTTTCTATAACGCAATATAGTATCTGGAATCATTCGTACGTCAATGTTACGGTCCAATTAATTATACAGAGTATCCAAATATTTATATCTATATCATTTTTATATTAATAAATGTTACCATTACCTATGCTTTTAATCTTTAGTTCCAATATACCAGTAGCGAAAGGGTTAAAAACGTTTATTAAAAGATTGTTGGAGAAAAATTAGCTACGATAATTTATATATAGCGCCAGTTTAATCAGAAACGATTCTTTTTCCTCTTCCGTTGGTACACACGTGATTTTTATCGATCCGCGCACGTTTCTATTTACACTAGACGATCACTGGAGGCTGGTCGCAGTAGCTATCAGCGGATTAGTCAACCGATAACAGCTATCACGTGCGTATCACTATCGTCCACGTGCGGCACGTGTCCCCGTACACATTCTCTTTTAATCTGATTCGTCATTGTTTGCGATCGCGAGGATCCCGTGTGTAGATCTCTACGATTCAACGATCTACGATATTCCATTACCTTACCTTTGCACCATAGAACGCAAAGAATTGAACAGACGGAGGAATTGTTAAATAAATTAAATAACAATGATGCGAATACAATGGCAATTAATAATTGGAGATAACTTAAAAGTCAATTTGAAATTTTATGCCCCGGCAACTTGAGACACTCGAATCGTTTCGCGACCCTTCAAACTGATAAAGTAGAGAAAACAAAAATGAGCACGTTGATAATCGAGATTGCCATGAAAATTTTCCAAGATCCTTTATGTACAATCATGGAACCCGCCAAAATATAATAGTATAAGAGAATATCTGTGGCGCAACAGAAAAAGAGCGCTTATTTAATATCGCGTCGAGACTTTTAGCATGATAAATCTATCACTTGAAGGAATTTGGGAAGCTTATATCGAAAGCACGGAAAAATAGCACGTTGTTTGGAAGTAACACTTAATACAGTTGCTCACTAAAAAGTATTTGATCAGCTGGGGCATATTTAAGGATCTTTATCCATTTGTTCGTCCGTTACTTTATAATGTGTATTCAAAAATAATATTACATAATCTTATTAAAGTAGACTCTTCATCGATTTTGGAAATTAATTGTGGGTTATATGTTTCTTCATCGACGTATAATTATACATAAAATTTACTGAATTCATAAAATGGTCGAATATTTTTGTGACTAATTGTAGCAGAAGTAACTAATTTGTGCGACAAACTTGACTAATTAAATCAAAAGTATTAGATATTGCGATGTTAATTTACTTGTTTGTTGCCTGGTTCATTACCACACGTTTATGAACAAAATTGTTGTCTGCGTTACCCAAATTCACGCAATAAATTCTACTTATCAAATGAAGATCATTGTGTTCTACATTTTGATTTATTCATTGTTCCTCACGAAAACATCACGTGTTGGTAATTTTACACGAGTAAAATAGGTAAGATAGTGATTAAAAAATGAGTAATAAATTAAAGAAGGTTACTCACTTCAGAATGCTAGACGATTTTGTGATCGGATTTCTCCCGCTCGATTTGCGAAAAAAATAAAACAGGTTCTGTTTAACAATTTACACACGCCATCGATGAATGGAATCGTACACGTTCGTTCCTAATGATAACGTGAACAATAAGAATGAAAGCGGTCAAGAAACTTTCCACTAGAAACTTTAATCGAAAGATAAGAAAATCGGGCGGTGAATCTAAATCGAAATAATCGAAACGAAATAAATTAAATTAAGCTGATTGTTAGGCTCCGAATTTTTCGAAAGAAAATTGAAGAAATGGAAACCAATCACAGACGCTTTTGATCGCTCAAATATTGTAAAATGCTTATAATTCAGAATATTTTGTACCCTTTTATACGTTATCTGAATTGAGCTTTCATTTATGTACGTTTCGTTGCAAACAATTAGGAAAAAGCACCATTTCTTGCTAACGTTCTTAATGCTAACAAATTAATAAATATAGTTTATTTTTAAATAACAGAAGCTCTTATAATTTTCTTAATATTTGAGATTCACAAGTTTATGTAGACTTTTACGACAGATCGTATCATTCTATGCATTTTTATGTAATGATACATCTTATAACGTATTTTTAAATTGAAACTTCGAAAGGAATTTTAAAGAAAAACCGTATATTTCGTTTATCAATTTCCATACTTTTTGTTTCGCGGAGTTACTCGATTTGGCAAATGAGCTCATTTGTCAGTCACGATGCCAGTGCCGAGCGATTATTATACGCGAGGTCGTCTTACTTTGCATGGAACTACAAATAGTCGTGTTCACGAGTTTCAGCGACTCTATTAAAGAAGTAGCTTCGTACGTACTATTTTCAAGAGTTGTGTTCAGAAATCGTTTAAGTAGCAGAATTCAAAAGGAGGTCAGTGGATATACCTATTGAGTTCCATAGACTCGATTGTATAATTTGGGATTTTTTGTTTTTTTTTCGTTGCAAAACAACGCGATCAAGTAAACTTTATTTATTACGTGTTTTCTTCGAGCAAGCAACTTATCTGATTACACAGCTAATCTAGCTGCAAATATTGTTGCGTATTGTTGAAAATATTAGAGCAGAGGTTGTTCTGAAATTTAAGAAAGATAAACAAATCAAGTTTAGGTATTAGAATTAGAAAGAAGTCAGCAGACGTAATTATTGAGAGTCATAAAATTGTACGCAATAGAAATACAGCTGCGAAATCTTATAATTTCCATTCTCTCTAACAGATATTTTAATCACTGAGATATGGTATAGTATTCTAAAATTATTAATTTACTTCATAAAATGCGGAAAAGTTCGATTGTTAAAAGGTTAAAGAAACTTGAAAGAATTTACAGAGAAATTCACACGAAGTGACGCACGGTGATAAAAATGCTGATTCTAGTTGAACCAAAAAAAATTTCTTCAGAACTTCTAGTTAATCTTAAAACTTTGCTAGCAGACATATTGACATGAACGATTTTAAATAATACATGTCGTTTCTTTCATTTTCTTTACAAACATGTTACGATAATCCTAAAACATTTCATTTTTGAAGGTTTACTTTTTATTCCTTCAAATTAAGGAAGAGAATAGCTTTTATGCTGTAATTTTCAACTCTAATCGTCTACTACTAGAAAAAAATTATATTTGAAGGACGAAATTATAATTAGTAAGTAATAAAGAGCTATAATAATTTTGTTTAATAAAATATTTACTAAAATCTGTACAATAATAATATATTATATTCTAATATATAATAATAATAACAACAGAATTATTAAAATTCTATAATAATTTTGTTCAAGAATCAGTATTTTTACCCACTGTATAACTGAGGAATTCGCTGTAACTTGAAGACTGATATTTTGGGGTTGAAAAATCAACGATGAAATCGGGGATCAAGTGTTTGCGAATGATAATCGCAGTGAAACATGTATTCGTGTAATGGTAGGCAGGTTTTATCGTGTCGCGATGTAATTGGCTAGTGCTTTAATCACGATACGGGCACGTTCGTCAACTAATCATTATTAGTTAAGCTATGTATCGAAGTCACATATCGTAAAAGTTCACAAATTTATTCAGATTAGATCATTTATAATGGCTTGTTCATGATAAGCACTCAAGTACTGAAAAGAAAACAGTGATACTGCCTATGATTGGCTCATTTAACTTTTTGAGTTCTACGTAATTTCCAGAGATCGGCGAGTTTTTGTATTTAATTTCACAAATGACGTGCAGGGTACAGCACTCAGTAATTGATCATAATTTAATCATCAACACTTTCTATGATTTAATTATAACTTAAGGGTCGGGGTTAAAATTAATACCATGTTTAATCTTTCTTATAAACTACAACTGATTATATCTTGCTTAGTATCTGTTCTAATAACAACTTAACTTATTAATAATAAAAATCATAGGAAGTGTCGATGCTTGGTTTATTGTCGATTATTGGGTACTTTAGCCAATATTATTATTTACTATACATGATCTTTAATATCAATATTGTCATCGTATTAATTATTACGACGTTTTTGAATTCATATCTGGTGAACATTTTGTACTAATTTTGATATAAAAATTTGTAGAGAGTACATCAATAAAAGCGTTTTTAAAAGCATAGAAGGAATTACTTTATTTGTGTTATATAAATTATAGAACGTCACAAATGTACCAGAAAACGTAACAAGGTGCGAATATAGTTATAACTAGACTGCGAATGTTTGTCCATTTATGCGAAATTTACATATGTGTACGTAAAAAATGTTAAAATCCGTACAATACGCAAAAATATGTGAAATATCTAATGTTAATATACGTTATAATATTTAAGGTATAAAACACATTTCTATTGAAATTATTATAACAATTATATATTTGTAAATGTTTAAATTTGCATAAACATCCGTAGTCTAGTTATAACCATAAGTTTTGTGCACTTTGATATACACACAATGGCTAGAAAAAAGTATTCATACACCACTGTATTTATTTTGTCATTCAGATACTAATTAATTAAATCCAACTGAATTTAATTTCCAACCATTTAATAATAATTTTATGCGACTATAAAAATTTACTACGGTAAGAATAAAATATGGAATCCGATTAAGCAACGCTTAATTGAAAAGTATAGATATGTACCTACAAATGCCTCATGTAATCATTGTACGTAGATTTTTGTGAAATCGTGTTTTTGGTTTATTTATATTTTTTTTTTTTTTTTATAAACGAATGAAAATAACACCACCACTTTTTAACGATTTACATAATTTCAGTTGGCAAATAAACTGATATTTGTAGAACGACGGAAACTCCTGCATTTTTTTTATATTTGAAATGTATAAATATATTTTGCGACTTTTGCGACTGACCGTAGCTATTGTAATATGCTGCAACGTACCTCGCCTTCTAACTTTTGCGTACAACTATACTATTTGCTATTTCCGCAACACGATTAACATAGTCCATGATAATCATGATAATTTAATTTAGGATTAGTATTATTAATGTGATTGCGAGGTAAAATCGACTACGCATCTCTATTCCTCATGGTCAGAGAGGTGATTCTATTTCGGTCTTATTCATTGCATCGTTTAGAATTCAATTTGAATTTTAAGCACGTGGAATTTTTCATTCCTTTATACATAGTTGCGCTTCGAAGTGGTATGTTCTTCGCATGATTTGCTTTTCATTTATTATTCAATATGAGTGCTCACGGTTTCAATTGCACTTTTACTTCTCAGAGTTACTGTAATCGTTCTATTTCAGCGCCTTCCTTTGTTCGCTGTTGCATAATTTTACCGTCTGTGTATGTGTTACAGTTGTAGCAGGATTTTCCTTCACTTTTCTTTCGTTTGATCAACCATTACAATCCTATGGAGTTTGTTCTTGGGTAAAGTGAAGGAATTAATATCTAGAAAAGTACTCAGACTAATATGACCTACAGTAAGAATTGGGTAAAATACTATTCTAATTAGTAAATAGTAAATAAATATTTTATTTTAGATTACATGTGTGCTTTTAAACGTAAAATAATTTAATTGTTAGAAAAATCCTTTAATATAGTGTTTGAAACAGTATTTTGTTTTAAGATTACTGAAAATGTTTAACAATTTCTGAAGATATAAAATATTCTATTTGTTTAGTTTATTATTAGCAAATTAAATATTTCTATTTTGATAAACTAAAATGTAAGAAGTCCTTTGAAATAGCAACGTTAACTATTTAATATTTTACATTGTGAATAACTCGAAACATTGAAATATTATAAAAAAATTGTATTTGTAAATCCTCTTAGAATTAAAATTCAAGTTCATTAATATGTGCAGTATGTTTTCTTGTAATTGGACCATAATTTGCGCCACGAGTGTAACTGATTATAAAGCGAGAGGTTAAGACAATTAAACGAAAACTTTGGTATTTTTAATGCTAAAGACAGTTTCAAGTACAAACGATGTTCCAACACCTGTTTTAAACGCAAGAAACGTAAATCGCTCGAATTATCACGTTCGCAAGGTTTTCATTTCCAAAAATGACCACAGTCACTTATAAATACAAAAAAAAAAGAAAATACGTAGTAACGACTATAAATAGAAAATCTTACACTTACATATATCACAGACGCTAAAAATACGCGTCATTTCAATAATTTCAATCAAAGTCATTTGGTGGAAGCATTATATGCCGCCTACTTTGAATTGAACGAATGAATCAAAAACTAATTTTTGAATGTGTTAAAGGATTAACGGGGAAAGGGTTAAAATACGTACAATTTTAATCGATAGACAACAAAAGAAACCCTGTCAAAATGACTCTAATAAAAAGTATATAATCCATCCTAACAATACATAGGAAACCTCGCATTCTATAATAGAATCAAAGTAAGGTACACAATATAATATCAATTATAAATAATACTTTATTTTTATCGTTCGAATAATAGTTATACGCCACATTGTACTTACATAGTGCGCGTATAAAAGAGTAGCGCTAAAAATACTTACACTAGTAAAGTCAGTAAAGAAGAAAGAAATCTGGATCGATGTAGATCTTGTACGCGCGCCGCGAGATCGAGAACTCGCGTAGAAAAGTGGTGGGGGGTTTAAAAGCAAAAAGTACAATGCGCGCGCAACGCCGCGCCCCCACCAACCCACTCGACAATAAGCTGCGCTCTATATATGACGTCACTGGAGTAGGTCACGGCACTCAGCTGACGACTGCATTCAGAAGTTGAGGAACCGTGACACTATACGATTACCGCACCAGTACAGGTACGATCCCGCTGACTCTCCTCCGTTCCTCTCGCGTGGCCGTTTAACGATGACTTCTGGATCTTTCTGCATTCTTTTTCTTGTTTTTGCATACGTTTCTTTCCGAGATTTGTCTGTCTTATCAATCGTTGGACTCGTATTAGGAGATTAATTAGGGATAGAGCAATCTTGTAATTCGAAACTTTGCGCAACTTTCACGATTCGATATTTTCGAAACTTAGGTGAATATTTATAGTTTGTATTAATAATGAGGATATTGTTGTTGTACGAATTTATTTAATTAATAATCTAATAAAGAGTTTGTGTTTAGAATTCAGACTTATTTCAATCGACACAATTTTATCGATTCATTGCAGTCCTTTATAATGAGAAGAGAATAAAAATTGGTAGTAGAAGTGGTTCAAATATGGGCTAGTTAAAGTGTAGGGCTTATTAACCATTTCAGTGCTAAATGATTTTAGGAGCTAGGCACGTTTCTAGATTTATTTTCACGGATCACGCGTATACATGATATTTAGTATGAATATTTTGATCTTTATTAATCATAACGATGTTTCTAAATTCATATTTTTCTTACGTAGAATATAAAAATATAGTAAAAGGTGATGCTTATTAACATTTATAAACGTGTACTATTTCATTGTAACATCGAAAATATAAGGAGAAGATGTTTGTAATTAATTTTAAAACAAACATGTTATTTTTGGCCCATGAATATTTAATCTATCTCAGGCGAAAGATAACGAATTATCGCGTAACACCTAACAAGAATACGATAATTAATCAATTAATAGTACTCATCTTAAACAAATGCTCACCGCTTTTGTGCATTGAATTATAAAAATGAACTACCGTTGCATCAGCGAATTAAGATCTGTTGCAATTTGTTTTTGCAAAAACACTTATCGACGTATATTTATTGCTGTTCGATACAAGTTGTTGCAATCTTTCTTGTGCAAGAGATTTTTCTTAGATTTTTTATCATTCGAACATTATACTTAACATTTGGTAATTCAACATACCGTTTGATAATGGGAGATTATAGACGAAAGTACATATGAAACGAATACTTTTACGTAGTAATCACGTGCACTTATCAGCCGTTGGAAAATTTCTTATCCCATGGGGAAATGGCCGATATCCATTATTCTACGGAAACATTATCACGTGTTCTTAATACATCTTTACGTTCGCATGAATGATTCAATATAGGCAGTAAAATTGACTAAATAGTAAGACTGATAAATTGGAAAGACGGAAGAGTCGTGCTCTTAACACTAGAACTACCGACGATTAAAGTAAACTTATTTGTACCAAAGAAACAGACGTGATAGATATTTGCAAAGCGCATGTGATCGAAGTGCAATAAATCTTTATTATTATTTCGTATAGAAAATCACGAAATATTCTAAAAAATGCGCCGTTGCAAATGTATATAATTTTTATGGCTTTGTAACCAGTCATTTTAACTGGTTTGGTAGTTCTATTCATTAATGATTCAATATAGACAGTAAAATTGACAAATTGGAAAGAAGGAAGAATATCGTGCTCTTAATACGATCTTTACGTTCACATACGTGATTCAATATAGACAGTAAAATTGACTAAACAGTAAGATTGATAAATTGGAAAGAAGGAAGAATATCGTGCTCATAATGCAATCTTTACGTTCGCATAAATGATTGAATATAGACAGTAAAATTGATAAATTGGAAAGAAGGAAGAATATCGTGCTCTTAATACAATCTTTACGTTCGCATAAATGATTGAATATAAACAGTAAAATTGATAAATTGGAAAGAAGGAAGAATATCGTGCTCTTAATACAATCTTTACGTTCGCATAAATGAGTTAATAGAGACAGTAAAATTGACTAAACAGTAAAATTGATAAATTGAAATGACGGAAGAATGTTCGAGTTTTTCCAACAGTTTCTAAATTTCTTATGGAGTCAAACTTTTTGCAAACAATAAGTTGAAAATGCAATATAATACAGTCAGTAACAGAAGTTTCCATGCACATTTTAAATTTTTAATATGAATATAATTCACAATATATTTTGGAATAATCAAAAGGGGATGAAAATTCATAAAATATAAACTTACAAATGAATAAGGTTCTTAAAGGACGTTTTATAAAAGGAGCATTCTTGATTACACGAATAAAATTACTTCTAAATATGTGCAGAACGTAATCGAAATCGTAATCGGTCTAAGGAAGCATAAATGTACTTCTAACAATCAGTAGTGTACATTTTTATTCGCGCACATAGACAATTATCAAATCGAGTATTCGTTTTATGTATATTTCGTTAAGAAAGAATGGAAAAGACATCGCCATTTGTTGATAATATGCACAATTCTAATTAATAACTAAATTAATGTTTTTCAAACGATCGAAACTCTTGCGTTCTTAAAATATTTGAAATTTGGAGGTGCATGTAGATTTTTGTGACTGATCATTTAATTAAACCGTTTTATCAAAATTATTATTATATTGTTTCAAGATTTAAACGAGGACTCGCAGATAATCTTTAAGCATGGCTGAATCTTTGGAACAGATGCCAAAGTCGGAGACGATTCGACTCCGTGAGCGTCATATCGGGTAAATATTTGATTAATCGTACTTATTTACTTGTGGTTATTATCTGAAGATGTAATATTGACTCTGAGTGGTGTGAACGCGGAATAATTATTTTATAGGCAAGCGTGCAAGTTGTTCTACAAATCAAATCCCTTGAAAATCGTGCGAGCTGAAGGACAATACATGTACGACGAGAAGGGCAATCGCTACCTGGACTGCATTAACAATGTCGCTCACGGTATGAAACAGTATTCATTTAAATTCTTTACATATTATTGTTCGCCTATTATGCAGTTACTCGAATTAATATTCGGACACCACTTGCAGTGAAATTTATCAAACATATTTTTTTTAAAGTTCGCATGCTTACAGAGCACGATGGTCTGCAAATGTAGCATTTTTTTTGTCGGTACAAAATTCCTTCGAGGGATTGAAATCATCTCCATAAAATTTCAACATTTCTTCATTTTTGAAATGCAACTTTATCTAGGACTTCTTTGCAGTAAAATGATAGAGCACTAAAAACTGAACATTTTTTGCATGAAAAGTTTTGCTCTACCTCGCAGCATTCTGAAGCTATTTTTAAAAAATCGGAGAGCAAATGGCATTAGAAGGACCGATTTCACTCTGATTTTTTAATTTATAGTTCTCGAGATGACGTTTACTTTCTCTGTACCTTTCTAACGGTACGAGAACAAATCTTTTCATATAAAAAATGTTCCGTTTTTAGTATTCTATTATACTGTTGTAGAGAAAGTTAACGACAAAATTGCATTCAAGAAATGAAAAATGCTGATACATTTGCGAACTGTTTTCATCTCTTTAAAGGAATTTTCTATCGATAAAAAGATTGATCCACATACAGTTAATTATGCTATACAAGTGTGTGAACTTTCATTAAAGTCAGGAAAGTATAATTATCACACGTGATAACAATAATCGAACTTTCATTACAATAGGTGGATTATTTTTAACTGATTTTGTACAGAGTATTTTGAGACCGATTGATTATGATAACGAAACCCGTGTGATAAGATCATCCGTGATTATAATAACCGAATTCTATTGTAATTGATACTAAATGTCTGAATTTACAGTGGGTCACTGTCACCCAACGGTGGTGCGCGCAGGCCAAGAGCAAATGGCCCTGTTGGCAACCAACAGTCGTTTTCTTCACGACAATTTGGTGATCTGTGCGCGTCGTCTGACCTCGCTCCTGCCGGAACCACTGTCCGTCTGTTTTCTGGTGAACTCTGGAAGCGAGGCTAACGATCTCGCGCTCCGTCTCGCTCAGACCCACACCAAAAACAAAGATGTCATCACTCTCGATCAGTAAGTCATCATGCTGAAAGCGACTAACGATATTCACCTGCTTCCGAACAATTTTTCGACCACAGAACGCCACGATTTTGCTCTTTAACAATTATTATTAACACATTGCCGCCGGGAGACGCGAATCAGAGTGAAAAACATTATTAGTAACATCCATAATAGTACCGATCGATTTTGGACGGAAATATTGTACTTAAATTTAAGTAGCTGCACATATGTTTTACATATATCCGGAAATTGTATGGGAAATAAGATTCGATCCGTCAACAATGTGTTAAGTTCCTATTGTACGGATAGTGCCACCTAAAAGGAATTATTTAATTAGTTAACGAAATTCAGTTGTGCAAGGATTCAAAAAGTATTTTATTAGGTTGTAAAAGAAATTGCATTGGCGTTTCGCCAACACAATTTTCGAGCAGCAACAGTTTTATGCTAGAGAAACTCTTCGGCTACCAAAAATATGCAACAAGCAAATGCATGTATAATTAATTTACTTTACATGTGGATTTGCATGTAAATGGTTTTAAAAATAGTAGTAAAACGGACTGAATATATATTACAACCCAAAATATGTGATTTAGATAGTGTCAAAGGATAAATGCACGCAAATGTAAGAAGTATTTGTATCGTAAGCTTATGTTTTCAACAATTTCAAACGCAACACAATGTGAAAGAGTTTTAGACAGAGGAAGGCAGAAAATTGTGTGACAGAAAATTTAATATAGTTAATCGCAACGTACATAGAGATACAATGATGTGGCAATCATTTCTGTAGCCGCTATAGTTAGGCTGATTAATTAGTATCCGAATGCTAAAACACAATAATATATGAATACTTATACGTAGACTGCGGATTTTTGTGCATTTATAGGAATTTTTAGTATCGTAAAGAATACAGAATGCACGCGATATGCAAAATTACAAAAAATATCCAAGGTGGACTACACGTTATTATATTTGGAGGCCAAACCTAATTTCTACTTAAGTTCCATTCCGCTGGTCGCGTTTTCTTAAATATGAGTCTGCAATCTACTTATATAATACATGGATACTTTTAATAAACGCTGCAATTTATTTTTAACAGATATTCCTTTTACATGGCAAAATTGTACAAATTATCTGTAAGTGGTTACAAAAAGTATTAGCGCACCACTGTATTTAGTTTCGCGTGTAAGTATTAATTAATTAGGCTCAAATTAATTCGGTACCTTTATGTTTAAAGTTCTGATGATTCGCTTAAAATCGTTATCCTTTTTATTACAACGGAGTTTATAAATCGTTTACGATGGAAATCGAATAGTGGAAATTATTTTGAGCGTCAACATTGTTTTTGATTCTCCGTAAATACGCATTGAATTCTGTGAAAAGGCACTGAATTAATTTGTACACGCAATATATTACATTTCCCATTATTAAGTAATATTCTAATGCGACCGTATAATTTTATCGCTACGCGATTGAAATATCGGATCTAATAAAAGAATTCACCTGAAGAGTTGAAGTATATGCGAATACTTCTTATAGCCCCTGTACGTAAAAGAATAATTGCGATAGGAGCAAAATCGTGTAACAGAGCTCCCCTGCTTTTGGCTTTTTTTTTTTAAATTAAATGTGCATTCCTTGATAGAACAAAAAACAAAAAATTTGCCTACTTTGCTCGTGAAACGTTCTCTCTCGAACATTTCCAGGTAGCCTTCGTTTTCCCTTTCGATCACACAGGCAAAATTCAGTGAGTAGCCAATACGATGCGTCTAGATTACGAAGGTGCTAGGAACACGATGTGTTTTTTCAGGCTACGATTTCTCTTGCAGAACCTTTTTCACTTCACAGACGACTAATCGTATGGGTTTTCTTTTTTGCCTGTTTACAGCTGTTCATTCATCGATAAACGAACACAAAGCGAAACATACGGATGACGCTAACGAGGCACGGAACGCAACGAAACATCGAAAGAGGATAGATCATAGATCATCGATCGACGAATTTCCATACACACACACAGTCGCTACAAGTCGCATAAAGCTATTGTCGTTTTAGGTGACACGTACGTGCCACGTGTGTGATAAGAAGCGAAGGATTGTGGAGAGAGAAACTGAGCAACAGAAAAAACAAAAAACGTAATTTTATATCCTCATAGAAAGGGACCAAGACCGAGGACACGCCATTGGAGAATAATCGAATGTTGACGAAAAGGGTGTGTTGTGAACAGAGGCGGATTTAAGTTTTTGCTGCCTTAGGCTATTATATTTGCCCCCCCCCCCCGCCCCACAACTAAATGCTCATTCTAGTTGAAATAATACTACCCCTGGTAAAAAGTTTTCGGTCAAACGTGTGTACATGGGGCTAACTAAGAACGCTACAATTTTTGAGGTACGAGATACTGCTTCATAAATAAAAAAACATATGGAAAGATTACATAAATATGAAATAAATGGGGAAAGGAAAAGGATAAAAATAATCGTTTACTGTGAAAAAGAAAAAAACGAGGAAAATAAAATTACTTAACAATAAAACGATACTTTATCTAATATTTTGTAATATTTCTACGTCTACATGTGATTACTTTGTCTTGTTGTAACATTGATAATGTGAGATTTACGCAACGTGTAAATGGAATTTCGTTTTACAATAATTTTAATATTTCTCGAAGATGATTTTCACTTTTGGAGTCATTTTTATTAACTAACTTGGCTCACAAAAATATTAGCGTTTTTAGCTACGTTTATATTATCGCGTTTGGGCAAAAACTTTTTGCCAGAGGTAGTACAAGAAATCGGTACACAAGAAATAATGAATATTTGGACAATTCACGATGACTAATCGTAAAATTAATTGAGGAGATGAGGGTAGCATTTTTAAAATATCTTTTACTTTATCAAATTGATTTATGGCACTTCTCTGTTGGACTATTTTATGGATTTCGACCTTCTTTACCATATAGATATTAAATTCTTCTAGAAATTATTTGTTAGAGCGTTTACGATACTGCTAAAAATTGTTGAAACACGAGTTTGTTGAGTTTACCCTCAATTAAAATTGCATGATTTTGTGCCGTATATAAAACAAACTTAAAACGAAATTATTCCTAAAAATCGCCGCCTCATAAAAACTGCTATTCTAGGCTGTAGCCTATTTAGCCTATACTTAAATCCGCCTTTGGTTTTGAACGAAGGGGGCGAAGGGGAATCGACACTATAATAAGATTAATTAGAGATGGGTCGAAACTTAATTTTTAGATTCGCGAAACTCGAATTCGAAACTTTGCTGGGCCTCGAAACTCGGAAATTTCGAAACCTTGAATCATTATTTTATCCCTTTTGTTTGTGAGAAGTATCCATTTAATTAGGAATTAAAAACTCCTAACAAATGGCTTGCAGAAAGTCAAATTATTCATTGAGACTACTTAAATGAAATTTTAGTTCAGTTATAATTAGGTAACGGATGCTTATGCAAATGTGTATTTGAATAGAAAATAGATAAACAAAAATTGAAGCCACGAATTCCAAAACAACACAAGTCGATTTTTTTACATATTAAGTGAGATTACGTTGTTAAAAGTGTAGCCGTGCTTGCGAGGATATCGTCACGAGTTAGAATAATTTCAGAAGTCCTTGAATTCAAAAAGAAATGTTTAATTTTGAGACGAGTAATAGGGGATGCAAATTCAAATCTATATTTGAGCTACGAGAAAGCTAAAAATTTCAAATCTGTTCCGAATTTACAGAAACAGAGGAAACTAAATATGAAATTTAATATTAATCCTTTGCACTCGAAGAATTTTTCACCGTGGAAAACTCTAGCAGCTAGAAGTAGGTTTTCTCGAAAATTGATACATTTTTGTTTTTGTTTCGTTGTATTTCAATATCTAATGTATTTGTGTTGCGGAAAATGTAACATTGATTTTCAAGTCTTGTAATCTTGCACAGCAGTATTAGATTCAGTTTAACTTTTCATTTCTACCATTCTAATTTTTCAGTTTTTCTAATCAACCATTTGATTACCGTCTCGATTACCGTTATCTGTTTCGCTGCACTGAGGTACTTGATTTATAATATTATCAACTGTGTTTCCAAGCAAACTTGTTTTCACTGTTATTAGAAAAGTTATCGTGTCGTGTAGAAGCTTTATCAAATAGTTACTTTTTCAATTTAAGGTCTAACAACGTCTTCTAAAACCTATGAACATTTATATTCGACTCAATGTTTCATTTAATTATTGAAAAATCTCGATTATTTTGCGTGAAACTAAAAAGTGAGCGAGAATCCGTCTCTCGATTGCAAAGGGTTAATTTCAATTAAAGACAAATTCTAAATCTAGGGAAGATAAACAGGCAAACATTTTTCGAATTTTTAAAATAAGAAACCAAAAATTGGTGATATATATGAATAGTAATATGCAAACCTATTAATCGAGGTTCAAAATTGAAAAATACACCTTTTAATCAGGATTCAAGCTGAGCCTTTCAACCAAGGTTTGAATTAAAAGTGCGTGACAGTATCTTCGTCAACGCGAATTAATAATCTGTGATCATGATTCACTCACGGTCTCTTTACAGCTGCGTTGATCTGATATCCTCCGTGTTCATCCTTCGCTTTGCAAGTGACCCGTTTGTTGTGAATACGTTGCATCTCACAAAATAATACTTTGATAACGTAATCTTGCGTCAATAAGCCAGCTGCGCTCCCCTTTGCCTTGTTATTGATATGGAAGCTGAGACAGTGTGAGAAGTTTATGTGTATCCGCGAAAATTGTCGTTGATCTTGCAAATCGATGACACGATACATAATTTCTTTTTTTTTTTATTTTTTTTTTTTATTTTTTTTCTTTGATGATAACGACTCAGGATTTTTATGCATTCATGGAAAAGTTACGTGCAGAAGAAAATGCGAAATGCACATAATTCGCAAAAATATACAAAGTATACGCAGTATAGTTGAAATTACAATATTTAGGCAATGAAACAATTGATCGTTAATATTGAAGTGAATTTGCATAAAAATCCTTAGTCCAATGATCAAGAAGAAGAGAGGACTGATATTTTCAGGGAATGTGATGAGAGAAAGTGGGATGGAAGTGCTCTTTTTGATTTAGCTTCGTCGTCACATGGAGGATCATACTGAAATGACGATTAAGATTAAAGCTTGATAGAACAGTGCTGAGGTGGCTGAAAGAAGCTGTCTTTCAACGTTGTTCTTTCTTCCTTTTAGTGCTTATCATGGCCATTTGACCACGATGATCGATATATCACCGTACAAGTTCAACAAGCCGAACGGACCTGGCAAAAAAGATTGGGTTCACGTGGTAAGTGAATGCGATTATTCATTTTTCCTAGAAATGGGATGAAATCTAATTTCTAGATTCGCGAAGAAGCTCGAATCCGAAACATTGCGTGGTCTCGAAACCCTCGAAACTTTCGAAATCTTCAATGCTAATTATCTTTTCCTTTTGTTCCTAAGGAGTACCGATCTGGTTAAGAATTAAAATTCTAACAATTTTTTTTGTCTAGAAAATCCAATTAATTATTGCATATAAGCAATTGAAGCTTAAATGTAGTTGTAATCCAAGTATACGAATGAATTAGTGAATCAGTGAATTTTTCTTAACAAATTTCCATGTCTCTTGCAAACGAACTCCATCAAATAGTTTCTCCGTTCCCCTAATGTATTAAAGTTTCTAGCCCCTAATAAAATGTTCGTTGTTGATAACTAAAATGTATGATGAAATATAATATTACTAGCATTGAGGATTTAGAATATCCCAGCTCAGGTTTAATCATTTTTCCTACCATTTCGTTCATATGCTGTCTTGTTAATAAATATTTTCCTTTGACCAACTTCAGATGTTCCTCTTTAATTGTCGCAGTAATGACATCCAACCAGACATTTTACATTTAGCCGAATTAAAAATTTCACCGTTTAACAAAAATGCGTACGAATTAATTCTTCTCCAATCGTACAAAAATTCGGTACACAACAGAATTGAATGTCGACAGTGTCGCAATCGCTACAATGTATCTGAACGACCAATAACTTTCATTAAGATTAATTATTAAGCCTTGAAAACGTTAGGGGATCATTTTAAAGAAAACGGAATTATTTCTTGTTCTGTAATTCTTCATAAATGCCCTAATGCATCTTGTCCTTTTTTAAGACGTCGATTATTTCTACGCACAGAACAACATATCGCTCTGTATAATCAACGTAACTGTATAAATAGAATTATAATTAATGTCAACAATCACGGTACCGTTCCAGATTCCTTTAGTTCCGTTTCTACTTTTAGACGAAGCGTCCAACAACTCTTAACTTCCTGCGACTAATCGTTGTATTAATTTACGTATATACCAAAGAATTTTCTGGCCAGTATATAACAACAACAATAATAACAATAGCGAAAAGGCTAAAATTACACACAGAAGACATACCATACTGTAAATACATATACATCACAGTCAATAATAGAAAATGAAAATTATAATATATATTGGGATAGAACGATATACGCAGACGAAACAATTGCGCACAACAGACCAGACATAACTCTCCAAGATAGACATCACAGTCCTGAACGATACAAACATAACAGCAAGATATAAAGAAAAAATTGAGAAATACCAAAATTTAAAAATTGAACTACGATGCATATGGGAACAGGAAAAAGTTATCATAATACCATCCATAATTTCAGTTACGAGAATCACACGACACACATTTTCCAAACATTTAACTGAATTAAACCTGCCACAAAACACACACAGATATGAAAAGCCGTAATACTCCAAACACGCAATATAGTTCGTAAGTTTCTAGACCATAACGAGCAATATTCACCGCCGAATAAACTTGGCATGTAGCCCGTTTATTTGAGACATCCCAGTACAGATCAAGACTACCGGAGGAAGAAAAAGATAATAATAATAATAATAATTTCTTTTCAGGCACCCTGTCCGGATATTTATCGAGGAAAGTATCGTGAAACCGACTACCCTGGCGAAGATCTCGGTGTAAAGTACGCGAACGATGTGAAGAACATTTGCCAAAATTTGAAAAACCAAGGAAAAGGTGTCTGTGCCTATATCGCGGAAACCTTAATGTCCGTCGGTGGACAAATTCTACCTCCAGAGAATTATTTCAGAAACGTGTACAAGTACGTATATTTCCTAATAATTGTCCAATCTTATAATCCATAGTGTATCATTGAATTGTATTAGGTTGAACGGAATGTTCGTGCAGCGTTATATTTATATTGCAATTTCACAATTCTTTTTTTTTAAATATCCAACGATTACATCTGGATGTAGCTTAATTTAGATGTTCAAGTTGAGTTTAAGGAAGGCCTTTGAGGTAGCAAAATGCTTCTACTATGTTGGCCGAAAAGTTCTTAAAGGCATATAGAAAGAAAACTTTATTGAACAATGTATTACCAGGTTTTTTCAACAATCTTTTGTTATATTAGGTAGTATCATTTTTTCATTCATGACAAGCTTTTAGTTGCTTTCAGCGAAGAACTCGGTAAATGGGTTTCATAAGCTTTCAGTTTTTCCAATTTTCTTCAAATTAAATAATTTGATTAAGGGCCTGAAAGGCAGAGGTCTGTCAGTATTAATCTATTTTATCGTTCACACTATTCTTTTCTGGTTCGTACTGCATTTTTACGTTTTCAGCAGTAATATAATATATTGTATCGAACACGAATCTTATTTTCCTCTATTTCAAGATCATGTTAACCCTTTGCACTCGAAGACTTTTTTTATTGTGGAAAACTCTAGCAGCTGGAAGTGGATTAACTAGAAAATTCATAATTTTTTAAGGAAACATATGTGTATCAACGAATATGATTGTTGCATTTCAATATCTAATGCATTTTGCATTGCACAAAATGTTATATTGAATTTCAAGTCTTGTATCAGAATCAATTTCATTTTTCATTTCTATCATTCTAATTTTTCGGCCTTTTAATGCAATTATTTGATTACCATCTGTATAACCGTTGTCCGATTCGTTGTACTCAAGTACTTCATTTATAAAATTATTAATCTTGTTTCCAAGCAAACTCGTCTTCGCTGCTATTAGAAAAGTTATGTTGTTGTGTAGAAGCTTCACCAGATAGTTACTTTTTCAATTTAAAGTTTGACAACTCCTTCTAAAGTCTATGAAGGTTTTTATTCGACCCAATGTTTCATTTAATTCTTGAAAAATCTCGATTATCCCGCGTAAAGCTAAATGATGAGCGAGAGTCTCCTCTCGAGTGCAAAGGGTTAAAAACGTGATAAATACGATCAATCTTTTTAATGTTTTTCCAAAAACTGCTTCGGAATGTTTACTTTTAATTCTTACTCGTATTTGCGAAGTTACTGGTATATTTACTTATCTATCACAATACTAATTGCACGTTGCAAAAACACGATAAGACTTTTTGGCCAACCTAATATTATAACTATAAAATTAACTATAAAGATATATTTCACATACGCCTATAGGTGTCAATAGCAATGAAAGGGTTAATATAACAGTAATATTAGTGAAAATCCATTATGGTGTTTTATTATCCCTTTGCACTCGAGAGTTAGCAAAATTGGTTCACTTTGGCGAGGAATTTCCTCTCGAATGGAAAGGATTAAGAAAATAAATTAAGTTATTGCTATTTATTGTTCTCTTTGTGTTAGAAATTAAACATTTTTTCATGTAAATAGCAATGGCTCCATAGCGGATTTCTCGAGTTTCTAAACAATTTTAAATGGTATCGTTTCGGAGTCCTCGAGCGCAAAGGGTTAATTTTGCCGAATTATAGGCATGTCAGAGAAGCTGGTGGCTTATGTATTGCGGACGAGGTTCAGGTTGGCTTTGGAAGGACAGGTAGCCATATGTGGGCCTTCCAGCTTTATGGCGAAGACATAATTCCAGACATAGTTACCATAGGAAAACCCATGGGCAATGGACATCCCGTAGCAGCGCTTATTACAACCCCCGCCATTGCTGAAAGCTTCAAAGACACTGGAATAGAGTACTTTAACACGGTAAGGGTCAAAATGACGTATAATTGAAGAAATGTGCCAACAGAATTCAAAAGTTTGATACAATCAATTTTAAAATAAAGCAACGCATTTAAAAAGAATCATCAAAATGTTTTAAAGAGTCACTAGAAAAGTAATCAGTAGAAACAGATTTGGAAAACTTCGAGTGGAAGTTTCTGGTGGTAAAACTTTTTTATGCCACCCTCAACCGACTTTCAAAATACTTACAAAGTACACGTGCAAAATATCTGCTTACATTTAGCAATTTTCATAAGTTATAATTTAGTTAACCCCTTGCACTACGCCGAAACTCTGAAAAAGCCGTGCCAAACTTGTCCGCCGGAATGGTCACGGGAGGAGCCGAACGGCGGAGCCCGAGTGGCGCAATTTGAAACACGACACCTTACGACTTAGTTACATAGTCCCGCTCGTATTTACTTCACGCGATGGAGCTCTTTGGAAATTCAAATGAATTTGAATAAAAAACTTGCAAAAAATACTTTAATTATTACGTATCATAAGAAATAAATTTTGTATAAGTAATAGTAATATGATTAAATAATAGCGGGATAAATATAAGTGAAAGCAAATCCACGGTAGTAATATTTTAAATGAAATCAATGTCATTATCACCAGATCGAAAAATGAAAAACAAAATATAAATAAACAATTAAATATTAACAAACTATTAAGTTAAAAAATATATGGGGACACAGAATGCCATTCGAGATAATCATACTTGGCCCGAGATTAGGACTACGAGTCAAACTCGTGATATTCATGTTTGGCATGGAATTGTAGCAACG
Organism: Eucera pruinosa; assembly: GCA_028830335.1. Taxonomy (NCBI): domain Eukaryota; kingdom Metazoa; phylum Arthropoda; class Insecta; order Hymenoptera; family Apidae; genus Eucera; species Eucera pruinosa. The sequence goes on from JAMYCR010000005.1 coordinate 9,822,946, forward strand.
AGTCAAACTCGTGATATTCAGTTTTGGCATAAAATTTTCGTCACGAGTCAGACTCGTCAAAGTAGTGCAAGGGGTTAAGTTGGATTCCACAGATTTTCAGAAACGGTATATGCATAATGTCATTGATATGTGTATACCCTTTTCTTGCAAAAGAAAAGTAATTGAAATTATGTATATGCAAGACGAATACATGTTAATAAACCCCATAACACATAGAGCATTGAAAGCTTATGAAAGGAAATACGAGAAGAAAGGGACTAAAAATTGTGTTATTTTTATTAATATACAAAACACGTGTAAAAATATATTGAATAGCGTAACTAATTTCAAATTCTATCACTAATCGCATCACTAATGCGTTGTTGCAAAAAAAAAAAAAGGCAAAACCTTTTGGCCAATCTAATAAAAAGCTTTATTATTACGCATCTAATCCGCTAAAAATAATAGCACACTTTACACCTTGCATTTACCTTTCTTATATCGCTCCTTTCCTAAAAATTCTCTTCCGTTCCTGAAATTTCAGTACGGTGGAAATCCCGTGTCCTGCGCCATAGCAAACGCCATGATGGAAGTGATGGAGCGCGAGAATCTTCAAGAAAACGCCTTGAAGGTCGGCAAACATCTGATGACGGAGCTAAGGAAATTAGCGAAACGGCGAAAGATTATTGGCGACGTTCGAGGTGTTGGATTGTTTGTTGGCATCGAGTTGGTACGAGACAGGACCAAGAAAATTCCAGCGACTGCGGAAGCCAAACACGTGGTCTCCAGGATGAAGGACAGAAAGATCCTTATCTGCAGCGAAGGTCCAGACGACAACATCCTGAAATTGAAACCACCAATGGTATTCACGATAGAAAATGTCAACCATTTGGTATCCACTTTGGATGAGGTTCTTGAAGAGGTGGACATTGATGCCGAAGAGGTGATTATTATATTAAATTATCCTGTTTATGGGGAATGGATGATGATGTGTGTGCATGAACGATTAATTATATCGTATACGATTATACGTTGGGAATTTTTAATTTAGAGAGAGAGGAAAATTTTACGGCAATAAGTTTATTATTAAGTATTGGTAATAATAAACTTATTACCAATATGAAGAAGGAAGACATAAATTAGGGGTTTCTTCAACCCTTAAATATTAGGTTGTTGCATATGAAATGGCGGTATTCAGATGTTGGCAAGTTCAGTTTCGTTTTTATGAATTAGAAATGCTGATTGCTATTTATTGTAGAATATTAAATTGAGATCTATAATTTACTGTTTCAAATGCAAATTGTATTTTACTCAATAAGTTAGGTTCAAATTATTTTAATTTACACGGAAGCAGACAGGGAATTCTAATCAAATTCGATTAATTTTGTTGTACGAGTTTAAATTGACATGTGAAGCAACAGAGTCGATTAAAACTATTAATAAAATATTTGAAATATTAATAGTTAACGAATAGACAACATAACTTTGGCTTAAAAATTTCTGAACTGGAGAAACAAACCTTCGAAACGAAACACGTTGTCTGCCGAAATAAGCCATAGTAATGACTTACAAGTTTGACTTGTTATGTTAATGCAATGACTTCTTAGATATACACCAATTTTACATAATATATAGTTTGTTGATAGAAATCTGCTGAATCTATTAAAACTTGCTTTAATTAATACAATTTTGTTTTTACCATATTACATTATATTATAATATTATAACTTCTACTATGCTTTGTACATTTTACATATTTTTGCGTGATATGGCCATTTTATATTTTTCTGTACGTTTAAATTTCCCATAATTGTAGACTATCAAGGGTTCGAGATTATTGTCGAAATATTTTCAATTTTAGAAGAGAAACAAATGATGCAAAAATGGTTTACGGTTTTGGTAACATGAGCTACTGAAATTTAAGAATAGTTTCAGAAGTTCTTATTAATTATTACTTATGCGATTTGTTATTATTTATGATAGTTTATGCGATTGAATTTTCACGCTTCGAGATTATTGTTAGAAAATTTCTAATTTGCGAAAAGGAAAAATTAGTTAAGAGTGGATTAGGATTATTGTAGTAAGATCTGTGGAAATTATGAATGATATAGTCTTCTTGTGAAATGGTTATCTAGGATTACGTAATTATGACGGTACGAAACGTGAAAGCGTGAAAGTGACACAAAGTCCGAAGACCAGAGACGAAATGATGTAACATCTCGAAGTGCAGTCTATTTTTTTTTTCTAAATGGAATGAGAACATCTAAGATTGCAGAGAAATGGTGGTGGTTAGATAAGCGTGTGCTGTATTTTTTTTAGGACCGTGCACGTGATTCGTTAACCCGTGTCTTCTATCTTCTACTTTGCATATCATTTCTCACAGATTACAATAATTTCTACAAAAATGTTCGGTTAGTTAAGATATTAACTCATGTAAAAACATCATCTGGATTTCTAATATAAAATTTAAATTGTTTAAATTCCTTCAAATTCAATAATTGCAGGAAATCTCTAAAAATTAAAATTGTCTTCAAATATGATAATTGCAGAAAATCTCTCGAAACTAAAATTTCCTTGAAAGACAATAATTACAGGAAATCTTTCGAAACTAAAATTTCCTTGAAAGACAATAATTGCAGGAAATCTCTCGAAACTAAAATTTCCTTGAAAGACAATAATTACAGGAAATCTCTCAAAATTAATATTTCCTTGAAATCCGATTTTTTAACAAAATTTTCTAATGATACTACGTTGCTACATTATTTTTGTTATAAATGTTATATGAAATACTTGATTTGAATTTATTCACGACAGGAAAAGCGAAAGAATTTTTCCACCATTTTAGCTTTTTTATTTCTTGTAAATTTCTCAACTTTGTTCATCTTCGGGATAAATGTAAATGAATAGATGCAGTAGTTCTTAAGTAGAAATTGCGATTTGTTAGATTCCTTTGAAAAATGTGGACCTAGAATAATTTATGATATTTAATTGTTAATTAATTTTGTTTGTTTCAGAAATACGAGACCCCAACAACCATCCTACAGGCAACGATATCGCAAATGGACGTCGAAACGAACAACGCAACGTGTCCAAGCGGGAAGCCATTGCTCGTTCGTGCCAATTAACGATTAATTTATGCTCCGCCTATATATTTATAAGATATATCAAATTATATTATATATTTAAAGTATTACCATTCGTGAGATGAATGATTATTGTTAAATCTGTTGTGCATGTTATTGGAATGAAGGACAGTGTATATGTAAATATAAAAAAGAGAAATGAGACTAGAACTAAGATTCTAAATTGAAATTCTATTTTTAATTCTATATAGGATTCAAATATTAAATCAAGGTTAACATATCAAATTGTAGAATATATTTTAATAAACACTATTTTTACGTATATGTCTTCGTCTCTGAACTATCCTTCCCTTTCTCATCATTTGTAAATTATTAGACTGCGGATTTTTATGCGGATTCATATTTTTCGAAACATGGCCAGCGAAATGGAACTTAAATAGAAGTTAGCTTCACTTTCCAAATATATTAGGTTGGCCGAAAAGTCTTTTCCTGTTTTACAGACAGATAGAAGCAAAACTTTAATAAACAATGGATTGTCAATTTGCTTTTGACAATTCTCTGCCATATTATAAAATTTCTTCGCTCTTTATTTCAAAAGTTTTTCATTTTCTTCAGCGAAGAACTCGCTTAGACGAATATTTCAAGTTTCAGACTTTTGAAATTTTTTCTATTTAAGAATTTTATAAGGACTTGATACAGAAAAAATCTTTCAATATTAGGACATTCTATTACTCACGCTATTGTTTTCTGACTTATACTGCATTGCTACTTTTGCAGTAGCAATTTAATAGCAAGACTATATTAACCAATATAAATACAACCAATTTTTAAGATCTTTCTTCTGAGGAAATAGAGTGAAATGTTTGTTTTTAGATCTTTTATCATATAGTTCAAACACAGACTGTAAAAAAAGCGAACGTACTTTTTGGCCAACCTAATAATATAGATTATTATTTTTATGCAAATTCGCATATTTATATACACAATTTATCTGTTAAGTAAGGATAACGGATTAACTCGTTTTATGGAATATCAATGGTTTGGACGTAATACTTTACTTTCTCAGTAATTTCTTATTCTCTTAGGCATCTTTATATTCGCATCGAAAACACGTTATTTTACATTTATGTTTTCAGCAATTAAAATTCTTCTAAACAATATTCATTTATTTCTATCAATTTTTATTTCTGCGTATAAAAAAGACTCCGAGTGAAAAATTACCCAGATAACAGGTTAAAGAACGGGCAGTTTAATACAAAATTTATTTCACTCTTTAAATGTTATAATTAGTACGTGGATATTTACGCATTTCTTGAAAATTTAAAAGTGATCGATTTGGAGTAGTGGTATAATAACCTAGTAGTATAATTATATATGAATCCATATAAAATGTATTATTCAACTAGGCCTTAAAAAATCTTACGCATTTTACGTGCATTGTATACACCTATTTTAGTATGAAATTATTGAATGTCCATTTTTAATTTCGCGTCAAATTCACACGTAATAATGTTAAAGACTATGCAATAACATACAACTTCTCTAATCTTTGATGTCTTGTTTAGACTTCTACTTTGTGAACACAATTAATGTGCTTCCAATTAGCCACGCGTGCTACATTTTTTCCTGTGCAAACAAAAACAGAGTGATTCAGAAAATAGGGGAATGACGAGATAACGGAGACATGCGCACAGGGTTAATATCTAGAATTCTCCAGGATATAACAGAAACGTAGACTTCGTCGAATATTATCGCTGTGAACTTGACCTCACGTGTAACTTGGAGTCATGTGTATTTCATGCATTGTGAGCAATTGCAATACTGTTAAAATCTCATGATCCGATACGCGGAACGTTTGCGTGATTCTTTTCATATTACCGTAATGCGAATTTCTATCCAAATCCTTATATTTATTATATATATTTTCAGTTGGGCATTGTTCGAATGAATTCTTCGAATAAATCCTTCGAATACATTTTTGTGAATAACATTTTCTTCGTATAATCTTCGAAAAGGAAGTATTAATGAAACATATTTGGAGCCAGAAAACAGTAAATACAACAAAAAACGTAACAAAATCTGATTCGAAACGTTATTCGAATAAAATATACCCAATACTGAATAAATTCAAGAAATGAAATCTGAATGGAGAAATGTTTCAATCTCCAAATAAAATAATAATACAAATGCATAATTATATTCGTTATACTAAATACTGTTACTTGTCTGCTTTACAACTTTCGACTAATTTCAGATGCTCGAAAATCTGACATTTCTTAAAAATTATAATATATTAGGTGTAACAATAAGTAATCGATTATTTTGAAGTGGATTGATGTATTTATTCGATCAAAGGTCGAGATTTAAATTATAAATCAAGCATGAGCCACGTGTAAAGTGTTAAGTAACAACAGTGATTACATTTAAGACAGGATAGATATTTGCTTTTGCAGAAAAGAAATGTCTAGTTTAACCAAAAACGTAGATTACTTATTGGTACACCTAATACATTTGTAATAGCGTTTTGTTATACAAATTATACGTGCGTATAAGCTATACGTTACTTTTCAAATGCAAGTTTAATTTGTAATTGTTTATGTTGCGTTTCGTAATTTGTGTTCTATGTACATAACTTTAATATGTAATACATGTGAATAATATGTAATCAATGGTTAATGATTACAGTAATGTACATATTGCTTGTAACTCCTGTCTGAGGATTTAAAGCTTGATAAGAAAGAAAAAGTACTGTGACCGTACTTGTGCCCGTATTTTACCTTTCATCGAATGAAAAGAAAATATAATTGCAATGTTTTTCGCGGAAATGTTTTTATTTACATCAATAGTAGACTTCTTCTAATCATAGTATAACAGATTTCTATTACTACAAAATACGAATGGCATAAAAATTGCATCAGCGAAAGAGTTAAAAGTAATATCGAATATCTTACATAATTTTCTTAATTCGTAAAGAAGTATTATAAAGAACACCGTAAGTAAAATTAATCGTACAGATCATAATAAAAGATTAATAATCGGTAAACGTGAACATTATGTTTTACTCAGCATTTAGATGTTCGAAGTTTCCAGAAATCCATCGAACATTAACAGCAACTATTGATTCCAGTTATATTTGTTTACTACTAGTTGCGTGTAAACCGTCAGATATTGTTATCATAACAATAAATTCTTCGAAAACAATGGCATTGAACCGATTTAAACCTATTAAATATGGTAGAAATTGACCTGATTGCTAGTTATCATCGGACAAAGAAGGAGCAGCAAAACAGAAACTGCGTGACGTGGTGTGATAAAAGAAGTAAGAGAGGCTCATGGAAATTCTCTCTATCTTTCATGAAAAATGCTGACTTAGCTCAATCAAGATATAAATATTGGAAGCTTAACCGATGGAGCATCACTTTTTGATTTGCTCTCACGGTTTTCAACATGTGGCTTCCTTTGACCGTCTTACTACTCGGTAAGTAAAAATGCCAACTTCTAAGAAGACCATCCTTCTAATTACTGCGACTTCTTTCCTAATTATCTTACAATTTGCTTACTGTTCCCCCCCTCATAACGGAACAAATTTCCTACTACGATTTTAAATCCAAATCTTCTAAGACTAAAGAAATTTACCTTATCCCTCTATACTCAAAGAATGCAAATTATTAAGGTGAATCGTGATTCATAGCATTAATTTGCAACTTCTTTTAAGTTCGTACTACCGAAGCAGGCGCGGTAGGAAAAAATTATCTTTCGAATTATCAGACGGCACTGAAACATGAACCAATAATCTTTTTATTAGATAGCATCAAAATTGACATTACTGAATTACGATTTTTTCTTCATTAACCCTTCAGCGGTTCTAGTTTCTTTATATGTAAACCAATCAATAATTATTTAACCCTTAACTATTATTGTTGGTGTGTGGGACCGCTAATAATAATTAAGTATTTATTCTGCATGATTTACGAGCTTGTCACTGTGGATACTTTTTTTTTTATAACGTAATGTTTAATTACGGAGATCGAGGGAGTGAAGACGCCCCATTAAAAAAATATAAGATTTATATTATTGTCAATATCTTCAAAATCATATATGATATAGTAAAAAAATTACATTCAAAGTTTCATGTCATTTGATGTGCCACAGTATGGCTGCAAAGAATTTTCGAAAAACCTTCCTTTTTCAAGATTTGTATTCAGACAGATTTGTATTCAGACACTCCCTCCTAAATTTTGTCAAGTTCTACTTGCTATACTGTAGGACATCGAATGCCATGAAACGTTGAATTTAACTTTGTTTCCCTATCAAATATGGTTTTGAAGATACTGACAATAATATAAAAGCTTACATTTTCTTCAAGGGGATGTTTTCACCTTTAGGTTCGCTTCTTTGCCAAGACAAAAAATGGATACATTATTAGGATCACTTGAACAACGTTCGTGCGAAGTTGCAAATTTTTTTGAATTTTCGAATTGCTGAACGTTCCTTAATTAACGTGTTGATATAACGTGTTAATTGACGAAATGGCTGCTGGCAACGCAAAAGCATTGCCCGGTGATCCGAGTCGCCATTAATACGACACGACGAGCAAACAAAATTTCAGCGTTTAAGTTTTCTACTTTGAATTAAGATCCCGCAAAGATTTAATTTACAAGTTTCTACGTCGCGATGTCAAAAAATACACACGCGGTAGAAAGTAATTCTCATTCTGTAAAACTTTCAAGACTTTGAAAATTTCCATGGTGATCAAAACTTTCGAGAGTTTTAAGCTTCGAATCACGTTCGAATTAATTCAAAATTCGGAAAGAAGAAGGCTTGTCATTTTCACAACTACTTTGCCGGACCATTCAGGATGTTGTACACTATGCAAACAACAAAAATGGCACGTCTTAAGCTTTTCATTTTTTAATAATAATACTGGTTACCATTGCCCGCTGTCCGCCATTCTCTCATTCTCCCTTACACATATTGTTTTTGCAAACCCAACTAATTGTGCCGGTGATTATGAAATTGGTGTAGGTCAAAGATGTGAACAAAATTGGATTTATCATTTATTTCGTGTTAACCTTAAGATAGAGTGATGCGTCACCGTTGAGTTCATATGTTTTCCTTGTTTTCAATTGCAAAACAAGGAAAAAACAAACGCAACGGTGATGCACGGCAACGCACCTACCCTAAGGAGCAATATTGCGTTAACGTAACATTTCATTTGCTGTTTTTTCAAATTTAGTAAAATTGTAGGAGCTAAGCGGAAGAAGAAATAAGGATGAAAAAATCATTACACAAATTTGTGAATTGCCTTTCGGTAAACTTATTGCGAGAGAACTCCATGTAGGAATGCAGTCGAAAAAAAAATAGCAAATGAAATGTCAAGTCGAAACGCGTTGGTCCTTAATGGATTAAATTGATCTATAGCTTTTTTCCCCTATTGATTTACACCATTTTTGTAACCTTCGGCACAATTGTGTATTAAGTCGTTGCATAATTTCTGTTTGAGAGTTAAAGCTACGTAATATTGACTTTTACCTACTGGATTTTAAGTGGCCGAAACAGAAACAGTATTTGATCAAATTAACCCTGATATTATTTAACTAACCTTCTGGTTCACCAATTACAAAACAGAATTGAATATTATCAAAAGCCATGTGCATTTTCCTTACAGCCTAGTACAATATCCATTAATTTAAATGTGCATAAATTTAGATAGCGTCGGTAGAGATCTTTTTACCTTTTCGTCGTCCTATCATCCAATTCTGATGCAAAAGATATCCAACTGAAGTGTCAAATTTTCATCTTTCCACAGCGGGAATAGTTTCAGCCGACTACGAGCACGGCTGGAAGAGAGGCAATAAGTATACCTACCTAGTCCGAAGTCGTACCTTGACAAGCTTGGACAAACTATCCGACCAGCACACCGGTATACTGATTAAAGCTCTGCTGACGATTCATGTTACCGATTCGAACAGATTGATCGCCGAAATACAGAACGGCAGATATGCCAATATTCACAAGTCCCTGCCAGAAGGTTGGGACACGGAGCTGTCCGACCAAATGTTGGAGTTCCGTGACCTTCCTATCACGAAGAAACCTTTCGAGATCAAGCTGAATCACGGCGTGATCAGGGACGTAATCGTGGAGAGAAATGTCCCCACGTGGGAGGTGAACTTAGTGAAGAGTATCATCGGTCAACTGCAAGTGGATAGTCAGGGTGAAAACACCATAAAAAGCAAAGATGTTCAAATACCTCGTGACGACGAACCGTTCGGATCCTTCAGAGTGATGGAAGATTCCGTGGCTGGAAAATGCGAGGTCCATTATGATATCACACCTCTGTCGGACGAGGTGATGCTGACGAAACCGGAATTAGTGCCGATGCCGAATTTGAAGGGCAAGGGACATCACATCGACATCACCAAGACGAAGAACTTCGATAACTGTGATCAGAGGATGAATTATCACTTTGGTATCTCTGGGAGCAACAACTGGGAACCGGGAAGCAATAAGAATGGAAAATTCCTCTCGGTGAGTAGTCAGGATTCTATTGGGTTGAACGGAAGGTCCATGCCGCGTTATATTTATATTATATTTCACGATGTTTCTTAAAATATAAACACAGTTACGTAAAAGTTTCACGAAAGAATTGACTTCTCGAAATTTATTAAAATTCGATTCTATGGCTGATACATGTCAAAAAGATTGCAAAATGTATATGTCACTAGATATAGCATCTCGAATTTTTCTTACAACATTTTATGTGATACTTCTAATAATTTGGTAACACTGTACTGAAAGTCTAGACGCTTGCAGCCTAATTGAAATGCAACCTGGTTCAACTTACCCATACTTCTAGCTTTATACCAACTCTACTTCTATTTTCTACCTTTTCATCTTTGCCCAACCTTTTCTTCAATTCTCTACCTTTCCATTCTCCATCTCGTCAAACGTTTCTCCAATATACCATTTTCTGCGAACACTGCGCTAAAACGAGCTTCTTTCGTCTCGCAGAGGAGTTCCACGAGCAAAATCGTGATCTCGGGAAACCTAAAGAGTTTCACCATCCAGTCATCCGTGACCACAAGCAAGATAGTCTTCCGCCCAACATTAGTGAACCAACAGAGTGGCATGGTAGTGAGCCGGATGAACGTAACGTTGGCAAAACTTGGAAAGACCTCTCAGATGCTCGCCCCACTTATGAACAAAGAATCCACTGGCAACCTGGTCTACAACTTCAACAATCCCTTCTCCAATACGGACGAACGTAGAGTGTCGAAAGGAACGAATTTGAACTCCAATCAAGTTCGAACTTCTGACAGCATCAGTTCCGTCAGCTCCAGTGAAGAAGCGTTGAAAAAGGGACAAAATCTTCCCAGCCTCTCTTCCAGCTCTTCCAAATCCAGCAGCTCCATCTCCAGCAGCGAGGAGAACGATTTCTGGCAACCAAAGCCAACTCTGGAAGATGCTCCTCAGAATCCTCTGCTACCCAACTTCATCGGCTACCACGGAAAGGTTATCGAAAAATCTGGAAAGATTGACCTCGTGAGAGTTGCCAGAGACCTCGTTTCCGAAATCGCTAACGAACTCGGCGACCCTAGCAACATTCCCGTTCAGGAAACTCTCGATAAATTCACGATCTTGTGCAGCTTGATCCGCGTCATGAACAGGAAGCAGATATCCAATCTGCAGAACAGCTTTGATTTCTCTGCGAACGAACTGAAATATCAGCCCATTAAACAGAACACCTGGGCGGTGTTTAGGGATGCCGTTACCCAAGCTGGAACCGGACCTGCTCTCTTGACTATCAAGAGTTGGATTATGGATGAGCTTCCTACGACCTTGGAGACTATAGACATTCTCTCTAGGATTCCCAAGACTGCTCGCACTCCCACTGCTCAGTACATCAAGGCACTCTTCGTGAGTATTCTTCGATAATATAGCACGTTTTATCGATTTGCGATCTTAATATCTTTGGCATAAGTTTCACATGTATCAAAATTATCTTCGCTCACATATTGGAAGTTTCTATTCTTCGGTAGACCGCAGTCTAAGTCACGCGAATAGATGGAACCGTAGATCACAGTTACAGAAGTACACATTTCTCAAATAAAAGTCATATATCGAATAATGATAAAAATTAATATTTCTTTTTACAAGCCAACTTCTAAATAATCGATTACCTTCGTTCGCATATTTCGCGATTTAGACTGCTCGGTTTTTGAGTCCTCCACATATCGAAATAGCAAGTTATCTATAAACGTAGAATCCCGACTTATACCACTGAAACTTACGCTTTCGTTACTCAATAATACAATATTTAACCTTATTCCTATCCTAATTTTGAATGTTCCATTTTCCAGGAACTCGTAACGAGTCCAGTAGTAAGACAAACGCAATTCGTCGAATCTACCGGTCTCGTGGCTTTCGCCGAATTGCTCCGCAATTCTCAAGTGAACACCATGAGTATCCACAACCGCTTCCCAGTTCACACTTTCGGCCGTCTCACCTCCAAACACGATCTAACCGTTCAAGACGAATACATCCCATATTTAGCTGGGCAACTAAAGGACGCCATCCAGAACGGCGACAATCAGAGGATCCAGACTTTGATCTTGGCTCTGGGTACCATGGGACATCCCAAGATCCTCTCCGTTTTAGAACCCTACTTAGAAGGCAAACAGCAGGTGACCGTGTTCCAGAGAACCCTTATGGTCTCCGCTTTGGGAAGACTGGTCGAAACAAATCCGAAATTGGCGCAAGCGGTACTCTACAGGATTTACTTGAACACTATGGAGAGCCACGATGTTCGTTGCACGGCCGTATTCCTTCTGATGAAGACCAACCCTCCATTGCGCATGCTGCAACGCATGGCTGAATTCACTAAGTTTGATACGAACAAGCATGTGAACTCTGCTGTAAAATCGAGCTTGGAAAGTTTGGCGAAATTGACGTCCCCGGAATGGAAAGAATTGGCTAAGAAAGCTCGCACCGCGATGGAATTGATGACCACTCATGATCATAGCTTCCAATACAGTCACGGATACATGATGGAGAATGTTAACAACAAGAAAAACATGCTGTGGCAGATGGTTGCGGATTATATTGGTAGCGACGACAGTGCTATTCCTCACGCTCTGTATTTGGGCTGGTTCTCTTCTTACGGTGATTTCAAGATGCCTGCAAGTGAATTCTGGGCCATCATTTCAAGCATGCAAAATCTGCTCAATGTGGAACCCGAGGAAATGAAACACAAACAGTCGATGAAAATTGCGGCTGAGCGGATTGCCGAGAAATTGAATATTATTCCCGATGAACCTGTTCCGTTGGAAGGAAACGTGATGTGGAACGACAAATACCAGACAATGTTCTTGCCTTTTACCAAGAACCTCATTCGCAAGATTCCCACCAGTAAGTATTTTCGATGAATCGAAACGAATACGATTCAAATACTATGGCCACAGAAGTTAAGTCTACAGTAATCTAAGCCTAGAGAGTCCAAGTTAATAGTAGTCCAAGATTATAATCTATATCAGTGTTTCCCAATTCGTCGTGATAAAATATTTCATATTTTGAAATATGTGATTCGTCTCCTAGTCACCGGTATTGGTTACCCGCAAAGCGTTACCTCTACTAATATTACGCAGTTGTTATATCGAGTGCAGAGTTTCTTTCAAATAATTGTGGTGTGCCGCAAAAATCTAACTAGCTTAAAGTATTGTATCGCTACTTCAAAAAGAGTGGGAAACATTGGTCTATAGTATCTAAACTTATAATACCCAAACAAACAGGCGACCGAACCTTACAAATTAATATAATATTTTCCAGTGTTCGCGAATCTTTTTATCGCCGAAAATAAGGATAAGCCTATAAACCTAAACAAACTGGTGTCTTACGACGTAACTCTCGCCTTCCCCACTGAAACTGGTTTACCATTCGTCTACACCTTGAGACTACCGACCCTTTACAGGATCAGCGGAGAAGGTCATGCTAACATGAGCCCCGACATGGAGAGCGTTGTAGATGCCAAGCTTCGCATGGTTTATTCCAGGAAAATCCAAGGAAGAATCGGTTTTGTAGCTCCTTTCGAACACCAACACTTCATTGCTGGCGTTGATGTGAATTCTCAGCTCTTTGCCCCCGTCAGATTGACCATGAGCATAAATCCATTAAAAACTACAATGAAGTTGAAGCTCTTGCCACTGAAGGGAGAAGAAAAAGCACGCCTGGCCCACTACAGCGTCATCCCGTACACCGCCAACCACGACATTCTGAACGTTCGACCTGTACTAACGGAAAAGACCACGCACCAAATCAAATCTGAGGATGTTGACACTGTAATTTTAGATAATGACATCAAGCCAATAAAAATCGTCGCTGAGGGTGACAGCTCCGATGTCCGTCTGATGGATCTTGAATGGATGACTTTAGCAATGAAGCCGTTCTCCATCGACAATGACAAATTCCTCAAATTAGACGTACTCATGAACCTGCAAGGCGAACAAATAGAACCACTGGTGCTCACCACATCCATTGAAAGCCTGTCGGTAGCACCCAGGGATGGCGTCGCCCAGGAATGGACAAGCATCGCTCAAGCCGTGGAACCAAACGAGAAAACTGACATTTTAGCTCGCAGGAAGCAACTCATGAGGGAAGCAGCCAAGGGTATTAAATTGGCTAACTCTCACGTGATGGACATTGAACTGACGATGCCTGATGAACACAAGACCAAAACCATACTCACTGCCGCCTATGCTGATAGCAATGTGGATAGCAAAGAACGAGTTCTGTTCTACTGGCGCTTCGAGGACTCTAACAGGCCAATTAATTTCGAAATATGTGCGGCGGCTCAAATGGCGTCGAAACTGGAAAATGTACTCGCGTTCGAGGATGCCATCCGATCGAAACCCGAAGAAGAATTCAACGTGAACGTTCGTTTCGGAGAAACCTGTTCAAATGGTGAACAGATTAACATCAAGGGTAAAGCTAAGCAGAGTAACGAGTTGAAGGAAAAGATCAAGGATCTTTCTCTGGTGAAAATGTGCCAGAAACAGATGCAACAGGGTAACAAGGTTCTACGAGCCTGTAGAAGTGCTGCTGTAACGGCTACCACGCTCGATGAAGTGAACGTTTCTGTGAACATTCAGTCTGACAACACCCAGAAGGCTGTCGACGATATGTTTATAGGTGCCGCTTTCATGAGTAACAGCGACACTTTTCAAGTGGACATGTCGAATCTTACGAATGCTGGCAAGAACAAGATCGACATCGAAGCTAAGTTGTCCAATGATCTTAAGAAACTTAATCTTGCTGTTCACACTCCGAGGTTGAACATTCGTGTTAAGGACGTGGACCTGTCTGAACTCGGTCTTGACGATGTCATGGTTGGTGGTAAACTCGATACGGATCTTTTGATTCACGACGAAGATGAACGTAAGTATTCTATAAAACTATACTGAGATCCATAAAGTAATTATATATAGTACCAGCCAAAAAAATATAGCCTTTTATTTTTGCCAACGCAAATTTGTTTAAAGTCATTCGGTCTGGATCAAATGTACGTTTATAAAAGTTATATTTGTTTGCTTGTATAATTATTTACGAACAACTTCAACCTTTCTCAACTTATTTCGTTTGCAATTTTGCTTTGATTTTCGTTATTAGTTTTGCCGAAAGTATAAATATCATGCTACATTTCTTTCAATTTTTTTGCGTAATTTATTATAGCCTTTATTTCCAATTGATTCTTAAAATTCAACAAATCTAACGCGAAAGAACATATAGCGCTGTTTCTATTATTCCCATTGATTATTTTACTTGCCTAAACCTTATTGTATAAAAGATTCATCTGAATGCATTTCAATTTAGAGAAATTATGTCGGAGAAACTTTTAAAAGGCTATATCCTTTTGGCCGGTACTGTAAGTATTACAAATTAATCCATTACGCTCCATTATTAATAGTAAGATTTAGCGGTATTTCCAACATATTTTTATGTCTCTTGTAAGGATTTAAATTATCATGTATTTCGTATTTACGTATTTACGTATATTAGAATTCAACTGGCGAAAATAAATGGAAATCTTAAATCTTGACTTTTGAGGAAACGTATGCGTGTCTCTATAGCAACGCCAACAGAGCGCAAAGGGTTAATCTTCTAAGTATTTTTTTCACATTTTGCGTGACTTTCTTCCACCTCTCTGCCAAGTTTCGTATTCCGTCGTGAAAGAATGAAACATTGTTGCTAATTACAAACCCAATACTAAAATTAACAAAACACAGTATCGCTGATATTTAGACTGTATTGATCTTTATATTCCGACCATTGGCAGTAATTTTGTTACTTGTAACTTTTTACATTTGGATCGTAGACATTTATAATTTTGCTTGATTTTACAGCTGTCTGTGTACTGGACAAAACCAGGGCGGAAACCTTCGACGGCAAGGAATATCCTTTGAGATTAGGCGACTGCTGGCACGTAGTCATGACCACGTTCCCCAAAGTTAACCCTGAGGATCGCTATAAGAAGGTTCCTATTCCCGAAGAAAACAACCTAAGCATCCTCACCAAAGATACTTCGGATGGTCAGAAGGTAGTGGACATCTTCCTTGGAAGCATTGAAATCAACTTTTTGCCAACTTCGTCTCAACCACGAGTCATAGTGAACAGTGAGAAGGTGGAGATAACTCGGGATAAAAGCTTCCAGAAGAGGAAGGATAATAAAGTGATTCTGGAGATTTACAAGGCTGGCGAACGCTCTATTGGACTGGTTTCGAGCCAATTTGGAGTGGACCTTGTTTTCGATGGAGAACGCCTTGCAATCCAGGTAAATAATGAAAATTTAGATTTGGGTTGAATGCAGTCATCGGACTTGGGCAGAAAATTGAGAATCCTAAGCGTTGAAAATCGCAAAATACCAAGAGGAATTTAGGAATTTTAGCTATCGAGAATTATTAAAAAATTTGAGAAATTCAATCATTGAGAATCTTAAACTTTAGGAATTTTAGCAGTTGAGAATTATTGTAAAATTTGGCAATTCTAAAACGAGAAAAGGAAATTTAGATTTAGGCTAAATAAAGATTGGACTTAGGGCAAAAATTGAGAATTTTAAGAGTCGAGAATCCTGAAATTTTAGAAATCCAACCACTAAGAGTATTAAACTTCAGGAATTTTAGCAATTGGGAATTATTCTAATATTTAGCAATTCTAAAACATGAAAATTCTAAATATGGAGTCTTCCCCTGATAAAATAAATCCATCAACCCATTAAAAAATACAGGATTAGTTATTAGTACACCTAATAAAATAATCGTAAAGATTTATCTAGCGTCAAATTTACCAATTATTCTGCATTCTGCAATGACCCTAATATACTACTTGCGTTTGTGCAAACCATTATTCCACTTAACGATTAAACTAGTTTACCTAAAGCTTCGCAATCACCACGGCAATTAATGATTACTTAAACTTTTATTCACAGGCTGAGGATGAATACCGCAACTCTATTCGCGGTCTTTGCGGCAACTTTGACAGCGACGCCTCCAACGATTTCACCGGCCCCAAAAGTTGCATGTTGAGGAAACCCGAACTGTTCATCGCTAGCTACGCTCTGACAAGCAGCGAATGCATGGGCGATTCTCTGCAGAACGCAAAATTGATCAATGACCTCACCTGCGTGAGGCAAATTTCCAATTCGCAGAGCAACGTGATCAACGATATCGAATCTGGACGAACGAAAAGCTTGGACAAAAATTGGGGATATCACAATGAGAAAACTAATGGAAAAAATTGCAACATTCACAGAATCAAAATTCTTGAGTTCGTGGACAAGATTTGCTTCTCAACGCGTCCTGTGATCTCTTGCGCACCTGGTTGCTCGGCTACCGAGAATAAATTGAAGAGTTATCAGTTCCATTGTATGGAGCCGACCGAGCATGCTTTGTCTTTGAAGAGGAGAATCGAAAATGGCGCTAATCCTGATCTGAGCCAAAAGAATGTCTCGATGAATTATAATATCGACGTCCCTCTTGCTTGCGGGGCATAACTTGAGCGTACCTGATTCAACACAGTTGACAGTTTTGTTTCTCTCGTAGTAGTTCGTAATAGTTGTAGTTAGTTGTATTTAAATGTTTGTATTTAGCACTCAACGCAATGTTTTAATAAATGTCGCAATGTTTGTTGAATATTTGTTGTTGTTTTTATTTGTTGCTTCTGTGAGATGGACCATTCGAAAATTTGAAACGTCGAAACACCTCTAAGCTCAAAAGTTCTTGAAATTTTTATGAGAACTTGAAAGTTGGTGCTAGTTTTATAATTCGATACGCGTGAAACCTAGGTAAATAATAGTTTGTATAAATAACAAGAATATTTTATTTTATTTTATTTCATGGGTCAAAATCCACCTTTTAAACAAAAGAAAGTACAGAAACAACGAGCATACTTAAGTAAAGGGAAATATAGAGAATAAGATACATGATAATTAAGACAAGGACCTGTATAAATTATGTTTGAAGATATTGACGTTGTCAGCGAAGAAGTTAATGCGATGATGATAATTATTAGCCAGTAGGCAAATTCTGGTCAAAGGATCAAGATTATTAAGGTTGGGTGAAAAGAGGGGAGGTTTAAATAATAGTGGTTGTAAAGTAGATCGAAAAGGAACATTGAAGTTTAAACAAGATGTTACGGAAGGGTTATTTGAACGACCATGAATAGTGTTATAAAGAAAACAGAGATCTGCTAAGGTTCTCCTAGTCTCAAAATTCTGAACATTTAAATGATTCATAAGAGGATTATAGTCATACTGCAAGAATATTGTCGAATTTATTCAATTTGTTTCTGAGATGTAGAAGAATATTTACCCGTTCGGAGGAATCATGTTGTACATAAAGAATCATGAATGGGACACCTCAAGCGTAGTTGATTCAGGTGACAATCCATTTTCGCAATTTTTTCACAAAGTACCGTTTCTGTAACGCAACAATGTTGCGACTCGAATTTTTCCCTTACACAACAGACATCTTTTCCTTGTCCATTTTGTTTGCCTTTGATAGTAGACAACGATGCAATTTCGCGCGCTTCGTGTAAAGAAACTTGCAGGTGTGCCTGATTCGATTTCCGTAAATTCTTCTCGTGTTCTTCGTATGGTTCGCCTAAAATGAAATTTAAAGTCTATTAGAGGAAGTGAAAAATAAAAGTAGATATCGAATGATGACCGAAAATGAAATAAATGTATTGTACTTCTGTATATTGGCATCACTCCTGTTCGTAAATTCTTTTCAATCTCTCTAATCTCCTTTTCGCATCGTTCGTAATAAGTTCCTTGCAAGAGAAATGTTGCTTTTGTATCGATTCCACAGTCCCGACACTTTTCATTCGACTTCATCTTTTTCCAACGTATGTATTGTTTATATTCTAAGCACTTTAGCATCTCCTCGATAAAAGTGAACCGAGTTTTATCAATTCTGGTGATTACGCCTGCCCGATGCTTTGTTCTTAGCAAATGATGAAGCTGTAACAAGGTCCAAAGATAATGTAGGAACTAATTTTGGATTTAGATTGTAAAAATTACCTTGAAGAGAATGAATAGTATCCATTGCATTGATTCGCGTTCCATAATTGCTTGCATATATTCTATCTCTTCTTGTCTAAATCTAAACGATGAAGTACAAAAGAAAATGAAGATAATAATCAGACTGCGAATGTTTATGTAAATTCATATATTTATGAACGCGTCTAACGAAATGGAATCTAGATAGACAATCACGCTCTAATATGGAATTTTCAACCCTCGCTTAACGAATGCATGATAATTTTGGCACAACTGTTACAATAATCGCTTCACCATAATAGATACAATTCTATATAAAATATATTATTACGCAGTATATAATGTTATATAATGACTATCACAGTTTTTCAAGGTAATATAAAATATTCGAAGTAAACTATATTTTATAGTATTTAAAGGTTGCAAGAAATTCCCCATGTTTGGATTTTATTTCTTTACTTGAGTTTACAAAAATAGGAATATGCATGAAGGTCAGAAGTCACTTTAACCCGATTGTAACAATAATCGCTTCACCACTGCAGACACTTAAGCATCAGTAAACCAAACGTTAATATAGAATCCAATATAAAATTTTTGGGTGTACAAATTAATTAAATGCCTTCCTTCACAAAATTCCGTCTTTATGAAACAGTGTTTTAATATTATTTATCGTTTAACACTTTCTATGAATTTTTGTCCCAATCATCGGAAAATTCATAAATTCTTATTTTGAAGGAAGATAGCAGCTTCGAATAGGCAAAGTTTCGTTTTTTCCGTTTGAAAAATCATTAAATTCCGTTAATAAAAACATAAATTTGCATAATAATGCGCAGCTTAATTACAATATTTCCTATACTTTGGATACCTTGAGTAGCTTTGCACGTTAGGTATTCTGTACTTGTTTGAGCGAATTAGATTTCCCATAAATGCATAAATATTCGTGGTCCACTACCCATGGCAAAAAGTTTTCGGCCAAACGCGATAATATAAACGTAGCTAAAAACGCTAACGTTTTCCTGATGCAAAGTACTATTCTTTAACTATAAAACTTAATAGAGTATTTATAGACAACAGGGAGCAACATCGGTTAAGAAAAATATCCCCAAAAATGAAATTCGGCTTCGAGAGATAATACAATTATTGTAAAAATAATTCCATTTATACGATGCGAAGATCTCGTAATATCAATGCTACAGCACATCATAATAATCATATGTGAACGTAGAAATATTAGAAAATATTAGGTAATATAAGTATTAGCTAAAGTATCGTTTTATTATTAAGTAGATTTATCTTTCTCGCCCTTTTCTCTTTCATAGTGAACGATTATCTTTCTTCTTTTCCTTTCTCCATTTATTTCATATTATATTTATTTAATCTTCCTATATGCTTTTTTTTATATGAGGAACATTTTGCACCTCAAAAATTTTAGTGGTTCTTAGTCAATTTCACGTTCTCATGTTTGACCGAAAACTTTCTTCCAGTGTCTAGTAGTTGTCTAGCATAACAGTATTTCGGCTACATTAAGAAATATAGCAAACCTTTTCATGCTTTTCACGGTTTCTTCGTTTTTCAGGTACACTTCGTTCAACCATCGTCGCATTTTCTGAATATCGAGAACCGTCTTCCGAATCCAATAACCACGCCAGAATGCTTGGATCCTTGTGGCCATTTTATCGTAATGATCCTGCCACATTTGATGGACACGTAAAATCAGGTATCGATCGACAGCGATCCTTGCACGATAACCACGCCAATGGCGTTGAATAGTGACTGCGCTCTCGTGCAGTAACCGGAAATGATTTCGAGTGAGGATGCCGCGGATCCAGGCCTAGAATAGCCGGCCAAAATCCGATTGAAAGCTGACGTAGTGACAGAAGATTGCTGTTCTCATTAAATTTCAATCGAATGCAGAATTTTTGTACGCAAAGCGAAAGGAAAAAGAATTCTGACAGTCGAGGATACTAAAATTAGAGAATTCTGGAAATTGTAACGTTGCATTAGTCATAAATTGCAAATTTAAACAGCGGAGAATTCTAAGCATTGGGTATACTAAAATTTGAGAATTCTGGAAAGCGACCGTTCAAAATTTGAAACTTCAATACAACAAGATTTCTAAAATTTAGGAATTGCTAAAATTGGCGATTTCGATAGTTGAGAATTTGATTATATGAGAACTCATAAATTTGGATTCGTTATAAACTAAATTTAAAGAATTTGAAAATTCTAAGCTTTACGGATACTAAAATTTCAGAATTCTGGAAAGCGACGGTTCGAAATTTGAAAACTTCAAAGCAACGAGACCTTTAAAATTTACGAATTTCGAAAATGGTTAATTTTGATAGTTCGAAATTTTATTACACGAAAATTCATAAATTTGGATTCATCATAAATCATCATAAATTGTAATATTTAAAACTTTGAAACGTCTGAGCATTGAGCCTGTTATTGAAATTTTTGTACACCGCAAAAGAAAAACGCGTTTCTTTCGGTAATGGATATTCGACTGACGATTTATTTTCAATATAATCTGTTCCTGTTCGTAAGGAACTCATATACACTGTTTTCGGTCAAATTTGCTATCCAATTACTGACATCTTATAAAGTTCCATATTACCTACGTTTATCTTATATAATTGCAGGTGTATATTTGTAAAATTGCAATCACACCAGCTGCAAATAACAAAAAGTAAAAATAACGACTACTCGACAATGATTCTGTTCGTATCGATATGTCGTGATCTTGACCTTAAATAATCGATATCTCGCCAAGCAGCTCCGGTTACGACTCCAAAGGCTTTATTATTAGCGAAGCTCGCGTTCAGACCGGATAAGAACGATAAATCGTGCAGAAGTTTCCGTTATCGAGCTTAGGGTTATCTTTCTGCACGTTCATCGGGATCTCGACCAAAAAATTGCGAAAAAATTTATTCGAACTATTCCAAGTACAGAATTCCATTCAGGTCGTCTCGCGGTAGCATAATTGAGGACCTTGCAGCAAGAAGAGGACAACTCCACATTTATGGCAGTTTCAAGTTAATTATAAACAAACCATTTTATACCAAATTATTAGCCAGACTTAAAAGAAAGCAGTAATCGAAAAAATATATATTTTCGCATAACAAGTGGCAGCTATTGAGTTAATAAATCTATACTTCAATATTTGTGAATTTTTGAAATTTCGAGCTGCCTTTGTCTTACACCAAAACGTTAAAAAAAAAGAAACGGTTACTTTTTGCAATCAATGCAAAATGAGAAATACAATTTATTAACACTGATCATACCATGCCCGATCAAATGACCGGTTTTAAAATATTTGATTTAAGATTCTACATTCACTGTTGTCACTTTCGTTCATTTAACTTTACGACAATTCTTTTATTGTCTGATTAATCAGTTTCTTACATTTTCTTTCTTTTTTTCTGCTATTTTTTCACTCAAGATGATCTATCGAATAAATACATGTAAAATGGCGGTACGAATAGTGTTAATTACGTTGCTGTTTTGTTACTTAAATATAGGACAAATATGTTAAAATTTTCAGTTAACAACGAAACACAACATTATTCCTACTTGTTTTACACGAAACAGTAATAGGGACAGGTTCAAAATTTCCAATATATCGGTCATTTTTTTATCAGATTTGTATCAACTTGCACCAAACAATGTTGAACTTTTTTTCCAAATATTGCACGTTATAATTAAAGGAACTGTCAAACCTGGAGTTGCACCCCTCATGCTGCAAGGTCGTCAATTAACCTGTATCCTGCGCGCGGCGATAAAATATAAATGCCTGGTGGATTCTGCAAAATATTCTCTGAGTTTGATTTCCTCTTCAAGATCTACGGGATCCACCGTAACTTTCGCTACGGATGCCATTGGAAAGATCCTTTCAGATGTCGTTAATAATAGAATTTCATCGTCGCATATTAATAAAATTGACTGTGTGAATTTTGCTGCAAATTTGAAATGTATCCAAATATTTATCGGTACCAGATTCATACTTATTAATGATTTTCTCTTTCTTTTCTGGCGTAAAAAATGCAACATTTTTTTATGATTTTCAATTCTATTATCCCGCCTTGAAATCGCTACGAATGAAAATAATTAGAGAAATACATAAATGTTATGAAAATTACTAAGTGATATAAATCGAAGATCGTCAATCACGCGATTGATATTTCTCTGTTCGAACATCGAGTTTTCGTTCGAATTTAGAAGCTGAAGTTTCATTCAAATTTTTGTTCCAACTTCGAATTGTTGGTTTATATCCACTTTACAGCTATTTTTCATTGCCAACATACAAGGTAGATGTCCCAATTACTGTCAGTGTCCCCATTCGTTTATTTAATAGCAAAGTAACACGTACGAAGAATCGTAAGTAAACAAATTTTTATACCAAATTTGGACTTCGATTTACGTAACAACACACAGACATTGTATGTTCGTTTACATTTAATATTTAAAAATATATATTAGGTGGTTAATGTGCTGCTGAACACTAAAACATGACCAATGTAATTATAAACTGTGGGATGTGTCATGATTCAGTAAAGACGATACGTTTACTATACATCTTGTGGAGCTGCGGAGAGAGGATAGGATAGGAAAAAGGAAGGGTGTTGCGTTTCGTCCTGGGCCTGCTAGTGGACTCATCAGTAAGGCTACCTAGCAGGCCCTGCCTTAGACGTTGGGATATTGGAAGGTTTTTTTTTTTTGGTTTTGCTATGAGTAGAGGTAAGCCGTTCCTGGGGGCAAGATCGTGAGTTCCCTTACCGGCGGTGCGTGAGAGATAGAGATTGGCATTACCGAACTGGAGTTGAGAAAAATTTATATGAGATGAGTGAGGGGAAAAATTTTCAAAAAAAAACCCCAATTCAAAAAACCCCCAGACGTTGGGATATTGGAAGGAAGGTTAAAGGCCGTATATATATGGACGAGGTAGTTGGAGCGAGTGCTTTCGGGAAAGTCCTATTTCGTATGTCCCTCTAGTGGTAGGTGCAGGAGAGCCGCCACAATCTTATATCGGTTACACAAACTGACGTGCTAATATATATAAAAATTATTCCTGTTTAAACAACAACTCTTCAAGTAACAGCAATAGGGATATTGGACTTTGTTCTACATTTTTAATTACCTAGTAGTTAATTAATTATATTGAACATATAAAAAAATGTTCATAAATAAAGGAAATGTTGAACGATATTATGCTGCAAATTGGAACGATCTTTAGATTAAATACGTTCTAAAATAATTAAATAAAGCTAAGCGATAACCATAAAGTGGCAGTAATTGTTGTATCTACCCTAATAGGTGTACGATCAATTTTATTAAGTAACTGTATATTTGATAAGAAAATAAGAAGACGATAAACAGCCAATAAATAATTTATTTGCTCGTGCATTTTACACATGCGTACGATGTTTCTCAGCAACAGTTTCGTCAGAGATTGATCAGAGAATCCCTATATAAAGTAGGAAGACGAAAAGGGAAGAAAAGAGGAACATGAAGGCTGCAGCCGTTGCAGCCATCATTGCGTTCTTCTTCTTTCTGGATGTCCTCGTCAGCACGTGGAAATCCTTTCGAGACTGCGCAAAGTATCGATAAATTATAATCTGCCAAATCCGTTTCAGATATCCTGTGAGTATTTATTTTTTGTGAAACATTTTTCAATACAAATATTGGGTTTGTCCAGAAAGTTCGTGGCGAATTTTCTATTGAAAAGGTATGTTCGAATGAGCATTGTAAAAGTACCACCACTAAATGAAATTCAATTTGTGACATATTAATAAATAGATCTTGCAAATTCAACCCCCCACCCTATTATTAGAGAAATTACTAGCGGAAACGTACGTTACAGTTTAAGCTCCATTTTCTTTCATCTACCGCATGAAAAGTTGTAAGAAAAATCGAAGATGCTTCCGCCAGATTTATATGCATCTTGAAATTTTCTCAGATTTTTTAACCGCAGAACTAAACTTTCAAACATTTCGAACAGCCAATTCTTTATGGAAGTTTTTACCTGACTGTGTTTATATTTTTATAGTTAGTTTCATAGTTATAATAGAAGCATTTTGTTACTCCAAAGGCCTTTCTTAAACTGAACTTGAACAGCTAAATTACGATACATTCGGATTTAATCGTTGGATATGTAAAAAATATTGCGAAATACTATAAAAATATAATGCGGCGCGAACTTTCCGGACAAGCCCATATGTTTGAAAGGAATTTTAATTAGGAAATACGATCAGCAAAGTGAAAAACGTAACGAGCAGAAGTGTACGCGCGTTTAACGACTCGCGCGTAGTTAATCGCTATTTGATATCAATGCAATTAATGGTATCGTTTCAACGGGTATAAATAAAAGAGTGTAATCTCGACACGCACTACCCTCGGGGAAATAAATGATTCGAAAGCTAGGGTCGTATTTGTGGTTGCGTCCAGTTTTTATTGATCCTTAGCGTTTGAATGAGTATTCTCCGCGTTCCCGATTTAATTATGTCTCTTCGTTACGTGGAATGTAGGTTACCAAACACAAACTTCTCTAGTCGACCTCAAATAAACTTTAAATTGCAACAGACTTAATCCGAATCTATTCGGAACTTAATTAGAAACTATCCCAAATATAACTCTAACGTTGAACCGAATTCAAATCTAACTCAAATCAATCTTGAATTTAACCTGAACCTATCTTGAATTTATTTTGAATTTAACGTGAACCTAACTTTAACCTATTTTGAATTTAACATAAACCTAATTTGAACCTATTTTGAATTTAACATAAACCTAATTTGAACCTATTTTGAATTTCGCATGAACCTATCCAAAACCTAATTAGAAACTATCTTAAATATAATCCAAGCCTATCTCAAACCTAACTTGAATCTATTTTGAACTTAATCTGAACTTGTCTTGAATTTAATTCGAACCAATTTGGTATCTATTGTGAACCTAACCCGAATCAAATTAAAATGTATCCTGAATCTAATCCGAACCTAATTCGAAACCGAACTCGAAGCTTCGAGTTTCTTCAAATATTGCTTCACGATTAATTTTTAATTTCTTACAATAGTCAATTTACTAATCAGCGTCTAAGTAAAATCTATTCTGAACTTAACCCAAATCTAATTAGAATGTATCCTGAATCTAATCGAAATCTAATCCGAAACCTAACTCGAAGCTTCGAGTTTCTTTAAATATTGCATCGCGATAAATTTTTAATTTCTTACAATAGTCAATTTATTAACCAGCGTTTAAATAAAATCTATTCTGAATCTAGCCCGAAACTAATTAGAATGTATCTTGAACCTAATTCGAAATATAACTCGAAGCTTCGAGTTTCTTTAAATATTGCTTCCCGATAGAATCTTCATTTTTTTTTACAGAAATCAAATTACCATAATTTGCAAGCTCTGAGTTTTCCGAACAAGATCATCCAGTCTCTGTCCCCTGTCAATCAGTTTCTGAACGCCATCCATCAAAGCTTTGCGAATTTCTGCCAATTCACCCTCTAATTTCGGAATTATTTCCGACTCTTTGTGATTGTGCTCCTCCTGAAATACCAATCATTAAACTGTTCATTAAAATGTCGCTGGTTAACTGGAATTGAGTGAGATGTCGTAGGTTAAACGGTGCAACGTACGACTATCTTTTTCAGCGGTTTCGAGAGGTCAATGACAGCCAGATTGCTCAAGTCCTTCGAGAGATCGGCCAGGATCGGCAATTCTCTGTAAATGCTTCTCAACCTCTCCAGGAACACCTGGGAGCAAGACTCCAGCCTCGCTGCTGACGAAGGACAATCCGATTTCGATGTTAGGCAAGCATAGTGCAGTTCACCGATAAGCACGTGTACCGTGTATCTACAGGAGAATGGTATTTCCAAAGATTGTTCTTCAGAAACTGCCATTTTTTTTTCGAACGATGGATAATTGAACCGATGATTATTT
Source organism: Eucera pruinosa (assembly GCA_028830335.1). Classification (NCBI taxonomy): domain Eukaryota; kingdom Metazoa; phylum Arthropoda; class Insecta; order Hymenoptera; family Apidae; genus Eucera; species Eucera pruinosa. The sequence goes on from JAMYCR010000005.1 coordinate 9,849,501, forward strand.
GCTGAAGTCTATATATCTTTCGGAATTATTGTCCAAGTGATTTCGAGAGTGTTGATGCATATGAAATATCGTTTTTCAAAGTAAAACTTTGCTTCTACTTTAAAGATACAGTGGAACCTCGATAACTCGAATCTCGACTTATATAAACACGTTTTCCTCGATACTGTATTGTTCCAATTGAAGGACGGGATAACTGAGAAAATAGTCGACTAATCAGCTTACTCTTTCGTTACAACCTTCGCCAGGGGTTGAACATAAAATTAGATTTTATCTTTCATTTGTATTATTCTTCAGCAAAGCTTTTACGCTGAAATTGTATGCCCAAAACACAAAGCTATCTTGGAAACGCTAGAATTCTTTTAATTTCTCAGACTTTTTATTTAAAATAGGTTTAATCCCAGTTTAAATGATTTAAGTTTAGGATAATTTTGCATTTGTTGCTTTCTGATGTCTGTTATAGTTGCTACACTGTTCGCCTATTATGACTATATTGTTGAAGATGATTACACGACTCGATTATTATTTCATAAGAAATAACAAGAATTCGACTAAAAAAAGTTGTTCGTACAATTTATGGGTCTCTCTTTACGTGTCCAAAATTCTAGTTGAATATGACTTTTATTCCTGTACACAAAAATTCGAAGAAACCATTTAATTTCAATGTTTTTACACAAGAATCCCCCCTTAGAGGGTTAAATTTCCATTTTCAACACTTGGACGATATTTCTCCATTAACCCTTCCGCTACGGCGTCTTGGAATGAAAATCTAAAACCATGAATACGGAACAGTCTTTATTAATGTCCGAATAGGACAAATATAAATATTTAGATACTTTGTATTATTAATCGTGGCCTAATATTATCGTACGAATGGAAACAGAAACAATACTCTGTGAAAATAGAAGGTATATTTATACTCTTAACAAATGACTGTCCAACTTTTGAGGGCGTATATACGTATATACGCCGTTCGTAGCGAAAGGGTAAAGAATAGGCGCAATTCGAACACTTTCAGATACAAAACATGTCAAACGAACGCCGATTCAAATTATCGCGCTTACTTGCCCCGATCGAGGCTGATCTTGTCGTTCTCCAGTGACTTCAGACCGTCTACCGTGCTCAACGCGATCGCTCTGTACGCTGGATCCTGCGTCGTAGGGTAATCCGCTACGATCTTGCATCCAGACTTCTCCCAGAATGCCACCAACGCGTAATGCACCGTGTTACTCATCTTCTTCACAAGACACGTTCACTAGGGTAGATGTCCCAATTACTGTCGGTGTTCCTATAACCGATACTTTAATTATTTTATTTAATAGCAAAGTAACGTACGAAGATTCGTAAGTAAACAAATTTTCATACCAAATTTGCACTTCGATTTACGTAAAAACGCATAAACATTGTATGTTTGTTTACATTTAATATTTAAAAATATATATTTGGAGGTAAATGTGATGTTGAACATTAAAACGTGGCCAATGTAATTAGAAAGTATGGGATGTATCATAATTCAGTAAAGGCGATACGTTTACTATATATCTGATATCTGTCACGCAAACGGACGTGGTAGTATATGTAAAACGTACTTCTGTTTAAATGAGAACGTTTCCAAGTGACAGTAATAGGGACTTTTAGTCATATAATAGATTAGTAATTAATTCATTACGTTCAACGTGTACAAAAATGTTCATAAATAAAGGAGACGTTTATGAGACTTTTATGTTAAATAGGTTCTAAAATAGTTAAATAAAGATACGCGATAACCTTAAAGTGTTAATAATCGGTACATCTACCCTATATTCATTCATTTGCAAAATCAATAAACGCCAAATATACACATTGTAGACTTTGGTGGCTCGACATATAGTGGGTCATAAAATTATATTGGCACAGGATGGAAGAAAATAAATAAATAGTAATAGAAATTTCAATATTGTTTTGTTTTATATTATTAGACATTCATTCAAGATCTAATATATTCATATGTTATTGTAAAAGCCTGAAAATTGGTAAATCTTAGATTTTACTGGTTAATCTTAGTATTTACCGTTACGAGGAGATAAACGACCGGAAACATTTTGTAAACCCTTTCATTGCAGACTTTTACAAAACCATTCCGGTAAATGCCAACACCAATTGGTAAAAATCCGTTTTGTCTGATTGTGATTGTGCTTTTTAAACGATTGCGTTTTTGTCTTAATTTTTAATTATTGTTTGATTTATTAGCATTGCAGCTACGATGCTGGACAAAATTGCAACAACTTAATAGAAACTTACAGAATAACTCTTTCAGTATTTATTTTATTAGCGAACGAACCCTATATTCTCCTCTAGATTCCAATTTATCAGTAAAAGTTATATAACGCTAACTGATCGTTAAACGATACATTTGTTAAAATGACTCGAAAATAGATATCAGGTGTCTAAATTAATTCGGTGCCTCTAGACTTATTATTTTTGCTTCTACTAACTATGTCAAATTCAAGGATTTTATCGTATTATGGCAATCCGAAAAAATGAACAACTGTGTCTACATAATTTCCGTCGCACGTTAAGTCGAATGAATTAAGTTTACATTATCTGATGTAACAAACATCTGTTTCCATTAGTTTCTTCAACATTATCTTCACTGATTGCTGTATCTAATATAAAATCATATTTCTGCATTATTTCTGTCCTCTTTATCCTGTACCTTCCTCAAGACAAATTTTACACTGATGGCTCACAACTTCCTTCCTTTAGTGATACCCTTCACCTCATCGTTACACCAAAAGTCACAAACTGTATAAAGCAAAGGATCCCTTAGACCGACGCGAAATATTCGCGGTGACAACGAATTCGTGGCAAATTGAGAAATAACAAATTGATATTAGGGTAGATGTCCCGATAACGGTCAGTGTCTCTATAACCAACACATTAATTATTTTATTCAATAGCAGGGTAATGTACGAAGAATCGTAAACAAACAAATTCTGATACTAAATTTTGACTTCGATGTACATAACAACATATAGACATTGTGTATTCGTTTACACTTAATATTTGAAACGAAATATTAGGAGGTAAATATACCGTTGAATATTAAAACGTGACCAACGTAATTAGAAAGTATGGGACGTGTCATAGTTCAGTAAAGGCGATACGTTTACTATATATCTTACGTATGTTACACAAACTGACGTGCTAATATATGTAAAACGTGTTTCTATTTGAAGAACAACTTTTCAAGTGACGATAATAGGGACATTGGACTTTGATGAATATTTTCAATTGATTAGTAATTAATTCATTATATTCAACTTATAAAAAATGTTCATAAATGAAGGAGCGGTTGAACAATATTATGCTCCAATGAATGATTGTTATGTTAATAAATGATTTTTAGGTTAAATACGTTCTAAAATAGTTAAATAAGTGGCAGTAATTGATACATCTACCCTAGTGCGAACAAATTTTTCTGCCGCTGCGAATATTTCGCGTTGGTCTGAGGGATCTTTAGACCGGTTTCATTCGCAAATCGCCTTGTAAAAGAAGTCTTAACTCTTTGACTACGAAATGTGTATATATACGTTCTCATATAGGGTTATCCAAAAGTACCTTTAGGATGTTGAATGAGAATATCTGCCAAACGCAATGTTTGTTAGTAAAATAGAGGTGAAAAAAAATTGAAAATAGAACGAACGAAGCTAATAGAAATAAAAAAACAGATTACAAAAGGGTAAAGCGGAAAGGGAAAGAAAAAAAGTGAAGGTAGGTGTTCTTATAGTCTATTTTGGATAACCCTTTAGATCCATCAGTATGTACGAAAAGCGTATTCGAGCAATATCGACAAAATTTGTTTACTACGATACATTTACAGAAGAGTGGGGTAAACACGAACGCGGATAATCGCGAATCCAATTATGGCAGTCCGCTGGAAAAAGATAATAAACGTATCCTATCAACAGTGAACAGATCCGAACGCGTACAGGACCAGACAAACAATCGCAAAAAGAGGCAGAGACAAAATAAATATAATTGAAATTTTTCGTCACTTTTCATGTAATTTTTAGTCGGTATTAATTCCTATGTAGCTTCTATAGTAGAACCTATGCGTCAGTTGATGCAAGGACTTTAACTTGAACCGATATTCAGAACAAAAATTTTTCATACCAGATTCGAGCAGAACTTTTGTATGATTTGTCCATTTGCTGAATCGATTAACTTCGCAAAACAAAGAGTAGAGAAGTTCATAAAATAAGTGTACAGTATTGTTTTAGAATTCCCTTTAAAATTTAAATTCAAGTGAACATAGTAGAATATATTATTACAGACGTAGCGTTTATTTGACGTCATATACAATGCATGGAATGACATATCCTCTGGAATAAGTGTTACTATTTTCATAAATTGATTATCATTCCATGATCAAAGACATTTTTCTCATTCCGTGGTATCAAGACCAACTGTTAAGGAAATCTATTTTAAATATAAACAGTTAAACTTCAATCAAGCACTGTGACACTACAATGTTAAAAAATCGAAAACTGTTTGAAAAATTCATTATCATCAAGAATCACTTTGGCTTGCGATCGGTTCAAATAATGATTTAAAACAGTTAATTTAGGAACCTTTTCAAGACCTGGTCTCTTGTAACACAACGCAGAGAAACTGTTTGTAAAATCATTTTTTCTACTTTTTAATTATAACATATTTTATGTTAACCCTGTTGAGGGTTTTTACACTTTTCGTATTAGGTGTTCGCCGTTTCTCTTTTAATTTTATAAGTGCTTATTATTACGTGAACGTTTCTCGTTTTACATACGTATCATTAACCAGCGTTCAAGACTGTAAAGTTTTAGTTTTACTATTACCGGATTCTCACAATGCAAGAAGTTCAAGACAACGCGCGCGTGTTACTTACTCCCGTTCAGTGAGGATCGTTCAAACACAGCTCATTGTCAGTATATTCTGATGATTTCGCGTTGTAGCGTGTCGGAGTCAAAAGGTTAAACATTAAATAAAACAACCAATCTTCACAAATACACGCGAATAAACGAAAACTCCGCCTTTTTACCTTTCCCAATACGACCAACGGGCTTCACTCAACTGCCGCGGGTTCGAGAAGGATCCCTGGTACCGTGGGTGCTTCCAAAAATCGACGCCTGTCGACTTTGGTGAACGCAGACGGAGCACTCACGACGCGAAATACGGAGGATCATTCGCGAACCGATCACTGGGACGCCTGTATCAGTTTCAGAAGCGAGCAGGAAAACGACGGGCAAACACGGTGCTCTTCGTTCGCTGTTTACCAGGTCTGAATGGTGTATCGGCAATGAGTAATGAAAGAAATTTTGATAATACTCGATAAGGCGACGCCGTCGATCGTACGAAGCCTTAAATCGAGGCGGCTCTTCCAGTAACAATGTTCTCTCGATACGTTCCGCATTGTCTATCGCGGCCTACGCGTTTTTCCCTCGCCAGTCATCGCGTTCTCTGATTAGATACCTACACCAACTGTAGCGCGTCTTCTTATCAACGTGCAAAAGAAGAATTTCTAGTTTTGGGGAGGCGATCTTAGGTGCACGAGTGAAATTAATCTTTGAGTGGGCGAGCTTTGGATACTTTGGATTAGGTGACCAACGCGAATGGATGAAACGGTTGTAGTTGCGTCGTGAATTTCGTGTTTTCTTTCTTTCTGCTGGAATAATCGATTGGTTTGAATGGAGCTAATTTTTCGATTCGTGTAATAAAATAGTAAAATGTAATAAATCACAGTGCAATAAAGTGACGAAGGAAAGAGAATAAAGGATACCTCTATCTTCTCTGTTGCAACATTTTTTACATTTTGGTTATCAGATACAGAGAATTCGTAATTGCAACGATTCGTACCTAATACGTTTCGATAATTGTGTTATGTATACCACAACTTAAGATATGGAATTTATGCAGCCATATTCAACAGCTTACCCGAGTCTTTTTCGTACTAAACTGCGAAAGTGTTGAGCGTGTTTAAGACTGCGTGACAGAAATTCGTAACTAAAATTTTGGTAAACTATGGATTATTAGTCGGTTAAATAAACCAGAGGCGAAATTGTTACTTGTAAGGCGATCTAATATAAATTAAATTACGGGATTCAATAGAACTTCCGAATTGTAATAATTTGGATATTTTTTAAAAGTTGCGAGTGATTGAAAGCGATATCTTGCGGTTCATTTACTGGAAGCCACTATGTTAATCGAAGTGAAGCTACTACCGAGAAGATATCGGCGACGTATCTTGAGACGAATCGTGGAACATTAATCTAACTGATGGATCGCGTTAATCGTGGCAGATAATGGATTCTAAAATACACTCGAACGAAAATTAATTAAATATTTGACATAGATAGGGCGTTCCAGCTGAATCGTAGCCATTTGTATCGCGTTCCTTTAATTCCAATTAATGAAAGAAGGATTAATCGAAGCCATTTGTCACCAGCCATTGCTCGATGCTTCGCATATTTGTATCCAACCAATTGATATTGTTTTCCGCTTCTTCAATCGCGTTTCTTTTTGCACTCTCGGTTACTTTCAGATCCGGTTCTGCTCGAAAGAATTTTCTCGCCTGTAAGATAAAAGTTTGGCAAAAACATTTCCTCGTTTCTTAGAATAAGATATTTCGTTGAAACAAATATTCGTTTTTCATAATAAACATAAGGTTCCTTTAATTTCCATCCAACTATCGAATTTCACTTCTGTTAGTTTCTTTACTATAATATTAAATCATTTGAATTGTTTTATACTTGGTATATAGAGTGTCTCATCTAAAAAACAGGTCACATAATTATTTTTTATATTATGCGTTCGTGTAGAAAGTTGGAAGTTTAAAAGAAAATGATTCTGGATTAAAGTGCTTCTCACAGGGAATATTTGTTGCATTATCGCAACTAAAGAAGACAATTAGGTAGCCCCTTTTAAGTGAAACACCCTGTATATTAGTTTCTTACTGTTTGTTACTGTTAGTTACCTTGTTTTGCTATTAGCTACTTTATTAATTCAACATGAATAAAAATGATCAACGTTTAAAATAAAACCATGTTTGGGAGAAGTATAAATATCCTATTTAATGTTGCTTAAATAAATAAGTATTAGGTTGTTCCAAAAGTGCCTTTCGTTTTCTTACTAAATGTTAAGTGCAGAAAATTTGATGCACCATGTAATTTATGAAAGAGTGCGAAATCATTGTGCTTTTACCTTCTTCGATCTTTCAGAATGGCCTCGATGTCACTTCTCTGCAGCCTCGCAACACCATTTTGCCTAACAAAGCCGAAAACACGCGAAGAAACTTTTTGAACAACCTAATATAATAGTAACTTTAATCAGCAATTTATTAAAGTATCACTTTTAAATCAAAAGAACTCCGCTCATAACGAGTTAAAAAAGTCAAATTTCTTTACTTTTGGCAATCTTTTAAAGTCAGATGTTCCATATTACCAGCGTTTACCCTATTTGATTTTTTGTTTTTTCTAAACTTTTAGATTACATTTGAATTATTGGAAGGAAAGAGAATTACCTCTTGTAACTTTTGGCGATCTTTAAACAGAGACACGATTGCACAGACAATCTTTCCTACGGTATATTCGTTCGTTTCGTATTTTACAAGTAAGGCCATCCATTGGGAACTGACAACAGAAGAGAGATGTTTGATTATAATTCTTTAGTCTGCGATAATTAAACGAGCGTAGTATTGTATTTGGATGAACACCGATACCGCACGAAGTTCCAGGCCACGTTCAATCCCGCGGGATTTGAAGCAATCTTGATCACTAGCTCCGCGAAATCCTGCTTGCGAATGAAGGTCTCGTCCAAAGCTCGCTGGAGGTATCTAAAGTCGAGGGAACGCTGAAGACACTTTCAGAAAGACGCAATTTTACGTTTCGAGAAGCCTTGAAATATTTTGCTATTTCTAGATTCGAAAATTCGGATGTTTAGAGACCGCAAGGGTGCGTCGATTAGGGACAAAAGTGAAAAAAGTCAATTTTCTTATCGTTAATAATGCAAATCATAAGATAGAGTAGATGTCCCAATTATTGTCAGCGTCCCTATAACCGACACTTTAATTATTTTATTTAATACCAAGGTAATGTACGAAGAATCGTAAATAAGCAAATTTTGATACTAAGTGTGGGCTTTGGTTTACGAAACAGCACATAGACGTTGTATATTCGTTTACACTTAATATTTAAAACGAATTATTAGGAGGTAAATGTGCTGTTGAACATTGAAACGTGATCAATGTAATTATAAAGTATGGGATTTGTCATAATTCAGTAAAGGCGATACGTTTACTACACATCTTATATCTGTTACACAAACTGACGTGCTAATATATGTAAAACATGTTTCTATTTAAATGACAACTTTTCAAGTGACGGTAATAGGGACATTGGACTTTGATGTCCATATGTTTCCAATTGGTTAATAATTAACTCATTACATTTAACACATAAAAAAATGTTCATAAATGAAGGAGACGTTGATCAATATTATGCTCCTAAAAAGTTTGGAATTATTTTTATGTTAAGTACGTTTTAAAATAGTTAAAGAAAGTTACTCGATGAGCTTAAAGTAGCAGTGATTGGTACACCTACTCTTGTATTACATATTGTTCACGCGATACAGTTTTTTGACTAATTCAAATTGCCAACGCTTGAAATTTTCAAAGCTCCGAATTTCCAGTACTTTCAATATGCAAAGCTTTCAATTCTCAATGCTTTCAACTATCGAAGCTTAGAATTTCCAATATTTTGAGTTTCCAAAGCTTATGATTCCCATTGCTTTGAATTCTCAATGCTTTGAATTCTCAGAGTTTGGAATTCCTAATACGTCAAATTTCTAACTTTTTAAATTCTAAAAACCATATCACGTTCAAAATTGGAGAATTTTAAACATTGAAAATTCTAAATATTGACAATTTCAACGTTTAGTGTTCGCAGGACCTAAAAGTATCCACAAATCTTACATATTGTATTAGGTTGGTGCAATTTCAAAGTTTTAGATTAGGAGATGAATTCTCTTAATTTTGTAAAATGGTTAATTATAACAAATTACGTTAAAGAAGAAGAAATTTTACGTGTATGCTTTTGAAAATAAATGAGATTTATAATAATAGCATTAGTTTCTCGATGAATGGGTAATAAGGAATGATAAAATATCTCGAGAAATTCTCAAGTAGAAACACCAATTCCGAATACGTATTCGGATTTCCAAAAATAGTTGTTCCTAAAATTCGCAATTTTCAGAAACTCCGTTCCTTCGACCAACCTCCTTTCATCGCGTCTATATTTTCCATCCCCCTATAAATTTATATTCGCCCCATCAGGGAACGCTATAAATCCGGGGCGAGACTTCGACAAATTGGATAGCGACACGCGAGAAGATAACAGAGCAGTGGAGCGTCGAAGGAGCGCGTTTGCTGGCAATTAGCCGGTGAATGAATCGCTTGCTGACGAACCGATTAAGAGTATCTTTGTCCTGAAAGCTAGCCATCCCGATGATCAGACGTTCCTTTTCCTGAACATCATTCTGTTTCGCAAGCAGTCGCGACATATTCTCGAATATCGATCCGACGTCATTCGACAGCGTGACGGGGCCTATCGTTCGTTATTATTATCGTGAATAACAAAAGGCTAACTTTGAGTGGAAAATATTTACCATGCTTCTCCTCTCACCGAACGAATAGACGATGGATCGAATATCAGCTGGCAACATTCGCGTCTTCTGCTTGTTATCATTAAAGAGATAGTTCCTCAGCTTCCTTCCGGCTGTCTCCAGGCAATGCTTGTGGCCCACGCTGCAAGCTGCGTGCAATATCAATACGCGAAATTCTCTTGAAATGAACGGAAAGAAGAGTTTTCTTAATTGCTGTCTCGTTTTTTTTTTGGAGTATTAACGATTAAAGAATATATTAGGTTTGGTACGTACAGTTGCTCGCTAAAGTCTTCGTACATTTACTCATTTCAATATACGGGCCGTTCGTTTTGAAAGTGATATAAGTCCATTTTTGAGAAAATTGAGAAGACAGAAAATTTTATATCTCGTATAACGCGAACTATTTATTTATCAAAAATATATATTTGTATAATAATTATTTCGGGTGCGTTTATTAATTGAAACTTTGCTAATGAATAGAATGGCCTAAACATTTATTTTGCAAGTCTATTCAGGCCTTTGAAAAAAATATTGGGCTAGTTAGTTGCCATAAGACGTTTCGATTAATTAAGTTACAGCTATTTGAGCTCATAAATACACCCACAAGCTACGTAAACCGTACTGAGATTTTTCAGTAGAAGCAAACGCACACCCTGTAATATATCAAAACAGAAGAAAACGAACTTATACTACTTTCAAAATAAACAGTCCAGATGTACATAAGTTTTGAACACTTCTTAGGCACTGAATTCGTTTGTTAGCCGCAATTAGATGCAGTTTAGAAGAAAAATTAGAAACTCAATCTCGATATTCCTTTTTGAATATTCAAAATTTTAAGGAGTGTGCGGAAACTTTTGCGTGTGGCTGCATGAAACGACGTTTTTTTTTCAAATAAAGCTCTAACCACTTATTAAAAATATCGTATACACCCGACCCTCGATTTACGCGATTTATGCGAGTTTCCATTTATGCGACAAATAATCTCTCGAATTATGCGGAAAGACTAAAAGGATTCCTTTTCGGTATTTAGACTAACCTGACATTGAATGAATCTTTCGCATAAACCCGCCATCCGACTTGGAAATAAATCCTGTCAACGAGATTCCTTGCATACGACTAATTCCAGTAAGGAAAAATAAAAAAGATATTAACGAATCCTTACCAATCACATATTTTTTTAACAACCTAAAATTTATCGATTGATGTACAGTGACGAGCATATAAATAGGAACAACTAATACTTCATTAAATTCAATAAAAACACCAACATAGATATTACATGCATGTTAACAGAAACTTAACCCTTTGCACTCCAAACTTCTTTAATAGTCTGATTCGTCGCTGATTCTAGCACACACGTGTAAAACTTTATTGTAAAAACGGGAAAACTTGCCTCCCATTTTGTTTTCTTAAAAAAAAAAAAAAAAAAAGTGAAAATTAAATTAATTCTCCCTCGAGGGAGTTAAAATTTGTTGCCATAGCAGAGCCAATGGGGAGTAAAGGGTTAATCTACGAAGGTACTTTTTGATGATACATTACAGAAAGAAATAGAAACAAAATTTAGAATGCTACAACCACTCGAATTTATAAGTGTCTCCCTATTTATATGCTCTCCGTTGTATGTTTATACTTGGAAACGTAAAAGTATGGGGGTCCTATGGAGAAGTCTATTCATTAGCCCAAACCATTCCGTGGCTATCACCCACGGCTGATAAGATTCTTCGTTCACCAGATACGAAATTAAGTTCATTACTATAAAATAATCCAAGTCGGTTTGCGCTAAAAGAAAAGCGTCGTGCAACAAGTCCGCCCTGTTCATGGCGCTTAAGACCTGTAATCATTTTAAAATGAAAATAATCAGAAGCTACAGTGACTGAAAATCGTAACCGTACACCATAGACTTCTGAATACTTTTGGCAATATCTTTTCCCATGCAACGATAAATTAACACATTCACTGCCAGCTACGAGATACTTAATATAATATATACTTTATGATCACGAAGGAGCAAATTGCTGAACGTATGCCAAGCATCTTCCGTGTAGTTCACAATATAGTACCCGATAGAATTGTGATTCAATTTGATCCAGTTCACCGACTTTTCCAGTTGCAATTGCACTATAAATTCCAGTATATTTTAGAGAAGAGCCGTTGAATATTTCAATATTGTTTACGGGGATGACAATTACCACAAGAGAAATTCGCGAGAAACCAGTCTAGCTTGACATCATCCCCTCTGCTGGTTATGTATCTTATGGGAATCGTCCAGCTTCCATCGCTATACCCAAAAATGAACATCAATAAAATAGAATAATTTTTATCGCAGTCAATTTATACTTCGTAATATAATATTTTCTCATTTCTTTATTCGTTTCTCCCTTTTTGTTTCGTTTGATACCATTTTTCCCTCCCCTTGTAAATAAATGGTTCAACATTTTTATAAGTAAATAAGTAAATAAATAATTCAGTAATTAAACTATTCAAGAGAATAGAATAAATTCTATCGCAACGGGATTATGCTTTATAATATTTTCTTATTTCTTTATTCCTTTCTCCCTTTTTATTTCGTTTGTAAACCATTTTATTCTTTCCCTTGGAAATAAGTAATTCAATATTCTTATAAATATTGATATAACGTTCTATAAATTATCGTATAAATAAATAATTAAATAAACAATTCAGTAGTCAAGCTATTCAATGAAATAGAATAAATTCTATTGCATTTGTATTATGCTTCACAATATTTTCTCATTTCTTTATTCCTTTCTCCCTATTCATTTTGTTTGTTACCATTTTTTCTTTCTCTTCTAAATAAATATTTCAATATTCTTATAAATAAATAATTGAATAAATAATTCGGTACTTAGACTATTCGATAAAGTAGAATACATTCCGTCGCAATCAGTTTATGCTTCGTAATATTTTCTCATTTCTTTATTCCTTTCTCTTTTTTTATTTCATTTGTTACCCCTTTTCTGTTCTTTTGTAAAAATAATCTTTCTTGGTGTATCTAGATTTTTTAAATTTTACCCATCCACGTACTCAATGGTTTGCTGAAATCGCCTACTCGTCGCAAATCGCCGTTGGAAGAGCCGAAAGCCCGCATTATCTCGGCGAACGTTGACCACCGGAAATCCAGGAAATCTCATCCATCGGCCAACGAAATCAACAATACCGATAGGAGACTGTGTACCGTTTCCCAAAATCTCAAAAAACTCGCGAGACTCTGCGTTACGAAACTGATAACTTTGTAGATAGCTTCTTACAGCGAAAATGAACTTGGAATTACCAACTGCATCTTCGAGCATTCTAATCACCGCTGCAGCCTAGCATTTAAGCATTTTCACACTAACCCTCTGACCGAATTTAAACCGTCGAAGCAATAAGTTGCTGCAGCAATCACGCAGATCTTCGTTTACCATTTTTTTTTTTTATTACTCGTATTCTTTTTCTTTACACATCTGTGGTCTTTTCAGCTGTATGACGGGTTCTTTACCAAGTCATATATGCTTGTCCTTTATTATTATTGGATGACTATTCTGACTATTGTTGCAGTTTTTAGTATTGTTGCTTTTTGAATGTCCGTGTGTAATTATAGGTGTAAGCCTATTGTTATTAGGTTTTGTAGGAATTTTATTACTATTATTATTATTATTATATGTGGGTCGAAAAACCATTTGGTATATACATAAATTAATACAATTATTAGTCATAGGAAGCTAAGTGTTATTGGACGCTTCATCTAAAAGTAGAAACAGAACTGAAACTAAACTAAACTAAATTATTAACATCAAATGTCGCTGAATGATAATACTACGTTACTTTTAGCTCATTTCAATAAATGATTATTAGAGATGTGCAAGAATCTGGAAATATCAAAGATTGGGAATAAATTGATGGAATTTCCAAAAATTTTGGGAATTTTCGAAAATTTCGAGAACCCGAATGATATTTAGGGATTCGATCGAAAAATTAAAGGCACCTTAAGTTTCAATCAAACGATTTGTCGCTACTTGAACTACTGTAACATTACGAAAGAAGCATATATACTATATATTAATTCCATGTTACCACAATGGAATCCGCTTACTATGATCACTTTGGGACTTGCAATTTTTGATAAGAATAATCGACTGATAACATTACGCGAAGAATAAAAAAATGTTCATTATTGAACTGATTATATTGCAAACATTTTCAAGAAAGCATGATTGCTGAAACAAGAGAAATATACTGAATCTTTTAACGCACTTTTTGATACGATATTCGGTCAAACATTTCGTCAATTTCTTTCGAATCTTCCGTTCGCTTTACAACTGGCCGAGCACGTAGTTTAACGTCGTGTTTCATGGAAACGTATTTGGTGTACAAAGGAAAGGAATCCATCTGAAGAGAATAATACAAAGGAAGAAGTTATAAGAAAATAAAGTTATTGTTTTATTCTTTTGAGTGTTTATTAAAATTACAAAAAGTGGTAAAAAAGAAAAACACCTATTCCTAACTATCGCACTTTATCACCTTCTAACTATCGTAAACGACCGACTTGATATTTAATAACAAAATAACGTACGAAGAGGCGAGACTAACAAAATTTCAATACTAAATTCTGGCTTCATTTTTATGTAACAAAACATGAACGTTGTATATATGTTTATATTTAATATTTAAAAATAAATATCAGGAGGAGAATGTGTCGTTTGAGCATAAAAACGCGACTAATGTACTGTAAGTAGAAAGTATGGAAATTTGTATGATACAGTAAAGGCAATGATTTATGAATTGCTAATATATGTAAAGATCATTTCCATTTAAGTGACAACTTTTCAAATGACAGTACGAGGGACATTGGACTTGTTATAAATTCTCAATGGATTAGTAATTAATACATCGTATTTGACGCACAAAAAAATCAATATAAATAAACAAGATATTAACTAATGTTGTGCTCTAAACCAGAACAATTATTAGTTTAAGTAACTTTTAAAATAATTAAATGAAGTGGCAGTAATTCGGACATTTACTCTATCGGTTCTTTCATTTCAAACGATCTAGCAAACAAATGTGACATTATTGCACAGCATGCGTTGTCAATCTGAACACGACCAAAGATTATCCCTTGTTTCTTTTTTGTCATGTTGATCGGTAGAATTAGCACCGCAGCCTAAGCGCTGAAAGGGTTAATGTAGATTGGAAAGTAATTGACCAGATTCCAATGCGGGAACAAAGAGTCCACCGCCACGTGCTCCATGTAAGTGGCGAATCCTTCGTTCAGCCATAGATCGTTCCACCATTTCATGGTGACCAGATTACCGAACCACATGTGCGCCAGTTCATGGGCCACCGTCAAGCTGACGCTTCTCATATTGATGCAAGAACTGTCGTTCTCGCTGTGAAGAAGCTCTGTCTCACGGAATGTGATCAGACCCCAATTTTCCATCGCACCAGCCGCGAAATCCGGTATTGCGACCAAATCTAATTCACCAAAATTAATCTTCCATAAGAAAAATTATCTCTTTCAATGAGAGAAAAAAATGGAACGCTGTCTAAATTGTTTAATCCAATGGGACAAGTGGAAATATATTTAGAATTAATTGAAGAACACTGAAAGGGGTTGGAAAAAGTACTAATGTAAGAGGGAATAGTGATTTTTTGATCAAATAAATTTAGAAACTCATTTGGAAATAGTGAATTACATATTGGTATAGTTAAATTAATTTTGAGTATTATAGTTTGCATGTTTTGTACGTTTTTACTAGACTGCGGATTTTTATGTATTTATAGGAAATTGAAATTTTCGAAACACAACATTTTGCACGCACAGAGGAAATATATGCAAAATAACTGAAGTGAAGCACGTGTTATAATATTTAGAGGGATAAACAGGTCGCTATTGAAGTCTTAGTTTCTTAATTATGTTTATAAAAATTGGAATTGCACAAAGATCGACAGTCTAGTTATTACGCAACATATGTTTTGCACAGTTAAATTTTCTGTAAATGCGTAAGAACTCGCAGTTCAGTGATAATTAGTATTTTTTTAAGGAACGCTAAAGGAATTGGTTAGAAATAGAAATTTGCTTCACCCCTTAAATATTATAACTTATACTTAACTTTGAATATTCTGTGTGTCTTTGTGTATCACTTGTATTTTGCACCTTTTTGCGCGTTTCATTGTCCCATTATTGCACAAAGATTCTCAGTCTAATGATAGAAACATAATACGGCGAATTACCAAGTTTGGGGAGTGGATAATCAACTTGGAAAGCCTCTAAATAATACTTCATCGATCTAACCGTAATATTTAAAGCAAATGCCGCTTTATTTTTATACGTAGGCCTCGCACAGACAAAAATTGGAATTTCGCTTCCATTTAAGAGATCCACGTTAGATCGTAAGCACTCGAAATCACTGACAAGGAAAGCGACAAGATACGTAGACATCGGTGGCGAAGGATTAAAGTAAGCTATCCTTTTATCCTTATCCTCTTCCAGCGACTCCACCTTCTGCATAAGACAATCTTAATACAGTTGTTTAACCTTTTGCCGTATGATTTTTTTACTGGCTACAAATACTTGGATTAGCTATCACCGTTTCGACACTTGTAATTAGTCTGTATTTAATAATCTGCAATCTTGTATGCTGAAGCAACAGTTGGAGTTGAAATTAATCTCAACAGCAAAAGCTGTGTATTTTTGTTGTATTTAGACCATAAATTTATCACGAGTGAAACTCGTGATTATAGCACAAGTGGTTAACGATGCAAACATTGTACGTTGACTTACTGCAATTGGCATGTTCGATTGCGCATGATACAAAAACTTCTTCGAGTAGATGATACGAATAACAAATATGGATTTAAAGTTGGGTTCATCGAAGCAAGGAAACGCGGTCCTGGCATAGAAGGGCTCAAACTGCGACACTGCTAATTTTCTGAAGGCAAGGATAATAATTGAGGACTTTGCGGCAAAAGGATAGCAACTCGACCTTTGATATTTTTTTAGTCATTACGTGTAATATTTATAAAAAGAGTTTTGCATTGTTTGATGGAAGTTAATATAAATCTAATAAAACATGAGCGATTTATTGCATTTTTTTTTACCTGCCTCTATTACTGTTTGGTGTAAAATAAATAGGAATAATGTTGCTTTTTGTTGTTGACAGAAAATGTTAACATATTTCTTCCGTATTGTGTTGTTAAGGATTAAAATGTACACAGCTAATATTAATATATGCAGAATATTTACCTAGTAGATTTATTATTGTCTACATAGCTGCTCAAGTAGAATCCACTTATTTTTCCTCTCAGACTACCCTTAAAATCCATCCTCAAAAAATAATCTCCCGAAGAGATGTTCCTATAAGGCTTAATGAGTAACATCTCACGTTTGCTTACGTAAATCAAGGACTGTAACGGTATTTCAGCTTGCGATTTCTCTCTGTACAATTTTGTCGACGATACGGTTAAATCTTTCGAATGTAGAACGATGAAACTTCGATCCTTTAATACAATTCTAATGCATAATAATTTGAAGCGACTAAATTTCTTTTAAGCAAAACTACTGACTTGTAATAATTGCAGGTTTATACGAACAGTTCCATGGAACTCATCTTTTTTAAAGTCAGGCGAAATTGCGATTATGTATTTCGTCGGAAGAACGTCCCCAGGGAGACGTTTCTCGATCTCCATGGAATCATTGTAATGTGGACTTAGATTATCTCCAGAAACCTCGCTGTTGATCATACGAGAATCCTTCGTCTTCATTAAGACTATTATAATTAAGATAAATCGCCAGACGGTCATTCCGCTTCCGGAACAACGATTCCCTGTTCCACACACCGGTTTCCTTATCTTGTCAGGCTGCAAAGCTCAAGTTGAAAAACGACTCTCTTTGTTTATTGAACCCTCGACTAGATGCAAACCTTTTAATCTGTCCTCCATAAAAGAAAGCTTAACTAAAAACGCAAACGCTTAAGGCAATATTCTTTATTAAACAGCTAGATGATTTATGAGCGTGGGGTTAGATGTTTTCGTGTCATTAGAAGTAATCCTGCTCACTTCAGATCAGGGATATAAATTACTTTATATCAAACGGTTGCAACTTAATATATAATAATAATAAATTAATATAATAATAAAGTTTCCTTTTAGAGTACAGTATTTAAATAATACAATGAAATGAAAATTACTGATTATGTATAGTTACAGAGAGGCGCATTAACATTATTAGCGAAAGATCCATTTTTTGAAAAGAAATATAATGATCCACAAAATTCGTTAACATTAATTGCCGATTAATTGTTGTCATAAGATGTGCTGTGAAATTCTTGGAGAAGCAGTGAACAATGAATTTGATAACCTTTTGGAACATTTAATTTGAAAAGAGAGAGAAGCTCTGGAGAAGTTTCACAATTCCATTCAAAATTTTATGCAGAAAAATTAGATCACACTTAATACGTTTATATTCCAAAGTCATAAAGATTATTCGAGATAATAGGATAGAGTAATCGTGACCTCACAGTGCAGCTGTATTCCAATTTAGATCGAACTGGAGTATAGTATGAAAAGCTTAAAAAATTGGAAGTAAATAAAAATAGCAAATACGATTTCGATATGAATTGTACATAAGCTTGTATTTAAATAAATATTTTTTCAACCCTTTGCGCTCCAAATCTGTTTAATAGTATAATCTGGTGATAATTCTAACACATTTTTATAACTCTTGTGAGAAATTAAAGTATTACGTATTTCGAAGAAGGAAAAAGTTATCTTTAATTTGCCCTTTTTGAAACGAAATGAGAATTGAACCGGTGAAAATAAATAAAAATCGCAAATCTTGATTTTTAAGGAAATTTATACGAGCTTCCATAGCAATGATAACGGAGTGCAAAAGGTTAACAGTATTAGTGGGCCATAATAATGCAGTGCTTTTTAGCGCATTATACTATACCTGCTAAAGAGAAAGTGATCAGAAGAATGGGTATGGACTTGGAATCGGTAAGCCAATCAGAAACAATTTACTCTGTCTTACTGATACAGAGGATCTGTTAGGTGAAACAAGGATAAGAAGAATTCAGATCGTGGAGGGGGGAATGTATAAATCTTACATAATCTTGGGAACCCGTTAGTCTAGAGTGAATTACCGTACGTTACACTTTCTTGTCAGTGGTAAGTGCCTATTTCATTCATTCCAACAATGTCACTAAAGAAATCACAATCATTAAATATGCCTAATCTAGTCAAAGTTATATCCTTTATCTTTTTCATTTAAGTGAAATCATATAGTAGATGACAACAGTATTCGGCCACCTGGACGTATTTAAGGATCTTCATCCATTTGTTACTCCTCTACTTTATGTGTATAATGTTCCTATGGGTTCAAAAATAATATTCCATAATCTCTATTAAAGTGGTTTTTCTATGGATTTTGAAAATAAATTTTGGCTTATCCGTTTCTTCATTTTCATACAATTGTACGTGAAATTTACTGAATCCCTAAAGTGGCCAAATATTATTGTGTCTAACTGTATATAATATTTTAATATCGCCTATATTATTGCGTAATCGTTTTATGATATTTTAATATTATACATATGAATACATTATAGTAGCCTTAGTTCTTCAGTGAGACAGTGCTCTTCTTTTGCAGGAGCACCATCGCACATTCTATGCAGACCTTAATTATGTTAATAGAATTATAATTAATATTAACCGTTTTTGACCGAACTTACATTTTTTTATCCTCTATGCACCTTTCGGCGAAATCTATTACGTTCATTATTATAGTTATAATCATATTTCTTAATTTCGTGTGTATATTTGTGTTGTAAATCTTATATTTTCTTTGCTATTATTGTAGTTTACCAAAGTATTATAGGCCGTTAATTGAATAAATAAATAACAGTATTTTATCGATTAACAAAAATGACGAGTTATAAACTAACGTACTTCAACGTGATGGCCTTGGGAGAACCCATCCGGTTTCTCCTCAGTTATGGCGGCGTCGAATTCGAGGATATTCGCATACGTGTAAAACAACCCATGGAAGAATGGGTAAAACTAAAACCAAGTAATTGATCCTTTACAATTGAATTTCAATTTAATTGATTCCTTACAATTGAATTCTGATTTAATTGAGTACACATGCATTTCATATAAATTCGACTGAGATTCGCGAGCTTCGAGCTGAACTTTAATGTTTTTGCAGCAACTCCGTTCGGTCAACTGCCCACGTTGGAAATCAACGGCAAAGTTTACTCGCAAACGTTACCTATTTGCCATTACCTGGCCAAACAGTTTAACTTGCTCGGCAAAACCGATTTGGATACACTGCAGATCGATGCGATAGCGAACGCTCTCCACGATTTTCGCCGGCGTAAATATTGATTTCTTCCGTGCGCAAATTGATTCCTTTAAGGACGGTACTCTATCGTAAATAACAATTCCGTAAGGTGATCGATAAATTTTTATCTTTCTTTTCCCAGTGACGGTATCGAATTATTATAGAGAGTCTGATCCGGTTTTGAAAGCCAAGAGGAAAGTTGATGTTTTTGGAACGGTGATACCCTCCTACGTAAATAAACTAGAGGATCTGGTGAAGAACAATGGAGGATATTTGCATGGGGGTCAGGTACGTAGAAATATGTCTTTTGTTAACCCTTTCTTTCACGGCAAAATTTGTCGCGGTGCAAATCTATGCATTCCCGCTTTAAACAGTGTTTATACTTACTATTCTGAAAATCAATTAATGTATAACGCATACTAAACACACAAAATAATGCAAGGCAATCTAGGAATGCCAAACTATACTACTATATCCAGTCAGATTTTTCAAATAATAAGAAATTTCGATAGGTGGCTATAGTCACCTTTAGCATACAAGAAGCGTTTATAAGAGTTCCTATTTATATCTTTATTCTGTTTAATATGTTTTAGTTGAGTTACGCTGATTTATTTTTCGTCGCCATTTCGGATTCGTTAAACACGGTTTACGAGTCTGATATTACAAAGGATAAGCCTCATCTGAAGTCGCTAAAGGAGAAGGTTTTGGCGATACCAAGCATCAAAGCTTGGGTGCAAAAGAGACCAGAAACGGATCTACCAGTTTGAAGTTCATACAATGATTGGTGTATAAATTTGTACTTTTATATCGTTTAAATACAGCAATGTTAAAATTCAAGTGTTACAATTGCATTTCGATGGTTGCATAAGACGGTAATTTAAATCTGGCGGTACTGCACAGTATGGCCTGCTAACTTACCAGCTGTCGTTTATATCAGGATCGAATATTCCACTGTAAAACGATTATTAAATGGTGTATGGACTGAGAAAATTCGTTAAAAAGATATCTAAATTGCAAATGCAACAAGTATTTAAATCGTCGACCGCTTCCAAATTTGGAAACGTTGAAATTTCTCGTCCGTGGAGACTAACAAGTGGCCTACTGACCTAGTTCATCGAATAGATTGATATGCTTCTTATCGAACCTTTCCTCTCGCTTTCGCAAAGGTATCACGGGTAAAAAAAATAGGCAGATCGATTGGATGATTTCAAAAAGGGTAAAATTTTACTTCATTTAGGTGTAAAATCGTCGATTTACCAGGGTGGTCAGTGGCGCCTCCACCAGGTGAACGGGTGGCGGCAGCTGGTGGCGGCGCGGCCAATCAGCGCTCTCGAATGATCGCTGCGCGTGGAGGGCTGCGCGACCGTCTCCTAGCCGCGGAGCCGTCAGTGTGCGCGCCGCGGAGAACCAGATAGACAGACATCTTGTAGTAGAATTTAGCGGCGTGGTGTTTTCGACCGTGGGTGTCGGTGTCACGGTTTCGTGTCGCGGTGCTCGTCATTACGGTGTCGTCGCCGTCGTCATTGTCATCATCGTGGTCTTCGCCGCCGTCGTCTTTGTCGTCGTTGTCGTGGTCGTTCTCCCTGTGTTCACACCGCGATCGTTGTCGTTGCCCTGCGTCTTGTCGTTGTTGTTAAAAGTCGGCGTCTCACGGCTGTCCTTTACCGGAGGCACGGTCGTGCTGCTCGTGTGGTGGTACCGCGGTTGCGAGACCCCGTCGTGCGGGCCGTGCAGCTCGCGTGGTCCAGCGATCCAGTTACTCGCCCCGCAAAAGGCGTTGGTGGTACCTTTTGTCGGGCAGAGGGAGAGAAGAAGAGAGCAAGAGAGAGGGAGCGAGAAAGACGAGAAGAGGACATACCGTAGATCGGCCGACGTAGTAAATACACGGGGAGTGAGAGAGGGACACGGCAGAATAATTTCTCACTCTGCAAACGCCCAATGAACAACGCTTCGGAGCCACCGATGTGCCGCACCGTGCGATAACTTCCGTCACCTCTCCGACCCCCGTTCTCCTCCCTCCCCTACTCCGTACGTGTATATGTGTGTGTGCCGCGCCGGGCTCTCGAGGTGAAAATACCGCCCTCTCCTTCCACCCAACCCCCCGTTCGAGAGGAAGGTGCTACCTCGCGGGAGTAACTACGGCTAGAGAAAGAAGAAAAAAACAGTGACAGAGTGACACAGTGAGAAAGTGGGAGAGAGAGACGATCCTGTGTGTGACCGTCGAAGAGGAAGAGTGAAATAGAGGGAAGAGCAAGGAGAGAAAGAGAGCGAGAGGCCGGCGCCCACCCGTCAACCATCCTGATACAGCATGACCTCGAACAACTCGCAGAAGCTCTCCACGACGGAACGAGTGATCAAAAGTAAGTGACACAAACAGTTTTTTACTTGATCACGTTCGCGAATGATATTATTGTTGAATGTAACATATACGATATGTCCACCTTGACTTGGTACGTACGTGTCAGTGTACGCGCGATCTTAACTTTATGTGTACGTGTGCGTGGCCCTGCTGCCTCGTCTTTTCCGGCCACCTCGGTCGGTACGTCAGCGTGCTCTCGTATTTCTCCGTCCGCGTTTCTTTTTCCTCCCTATCCTATTCCTACTACCGTTTCTATATGATTCTTATCTGTTCTACCATTAACCTAATCCATCGAATCAAACATCGCATAGCGGCGTTCGGAAAACGTACTGGAAATAAGTAGGCACATCAAAACACGTCGCGTGCCGTACAGGATTGATTTTCTTCGTAGCTTCACGGCGCCATTGCTATCGACCTGACAGTATTCTCATTGACCCTTCAAACCACGCTTTTCCACCCTACCGCGTTCTGTCTATACTCCCTTACGCCCACGGAATTTCACTAACAAACCAACAACTAGGAATTCCCTTCCTATTACCACCCACTACTCCGTTACACTGTATCTCGGAGTTTATCCCTCTCGCACGTAGGAACCTAACCTAATTCGCGTTTTGCTCATCAACCCCGCCTCCCCCGCCATCTTCTTGTCAGCAGAACCGTGCGGCTCGCGCGGTTAGCCTCGTTTCCACGAGGTCGAGGAACGGAATCGTCTCGAGGACGCGGCACGCTGCTCTCGAGGATTTCGCGTCTGGACGTCGTCGTTCAAACAGCTGACCGGCTCGCGTGTACGTGCGCTAATGCGTGTCCAATGTAAATACACGTTTCGTGGCCAGGGAAGCTACCAGTGGCGTCAACACAGGGGCTTCTCTGTAGGGACGTTCCAAGCTTGCTCTATTTTTTTCTTTCCCTCTATGCCGAGAACAGACATACATTTTGGGTCGTTTATTTTTTTACTTCAATCGGTACATTTTCTAGCCGACCTTCTTTTGGACCCGCAGAATAATTGATGTGTTAGACACACAGATGCAAAAAATGCGGTCAAATGCGCTGCGACGAAACTTGTCGATACGTTCTCGTTAAAATCTCCGCGATAACCTATATTCCTAATGAAATTGATATTTGGGGTTTGTCGATTATTAACCCTCACACTGTAAACGTTTTTTTATTTAACTCATATTGTAGACGGGGGTCATATGGACCCCAAGAGTTTTTGAGTAGGTAAAAGCTTTTGAAAAAAATCGGATAACATCATCAAACATTTTAAATAAAGAATGGGAAGGAAAAATTGAACAACACTTTAAGTATATTATTTTTCTAATTATATGAATTGAAATACGAACTGTATGGGTTGGATTAAAAACGCTAGTGTCAATTTAACCGGGGTTTACAGTACAAAGGTTAATTAATGAATGATTTGCTTATTACACTATGATTTTTTTGTAATACTGTTAGCATTTCCGTGGCCGTTCACCCTTACCGGACTTAATGCGTTCCTTTTAAACTGCAATGCGTATGACACGCACAATAGCAGCTATTGGGCGTGTTTTTGTTTCCATTATTCGCCTCGGGTACGCATTGAAGCATTATCCTTCGTTCGCCAATACAAGCATGCCCTTTTTAGCCGAGGCAACGTGCTGACCCACATTGCTACCGAAAAGGGGAACTGGTTCAGGACGTACAGGTGGTACTTTAGGTCGTCGACCTTTATTGCGGGGCGCTCTCCGCGTGTTTTTCTTTCCCCCTCCGGTGCACAAGCTTCTTTTTTCACCACTTTACTTCCCTATTCTCTCTCCTTTCAAATATTTCGATTGCTCTTTTTTGGTCAAACCTTTTCTGGTGTTAACCGTGCTACGGCCTTCGAGATTCGTTATTGAACTCAAGAACATTTTTTTTTCTTTTGAAGAGTTTTATTATTTTGATAAGAAGGACCATCGACGTAAAAATTGGAACTTAAATAACAACTTTCTTATGTTTCCTAGGAAGTATTTTAGAACAATAAGAACACGATTGGGTCGAAAATAACTTATTGTTAGGGACCGCAGCAGGGTTAATTGTGTGTATAGCCTCCTTTTTTTTTAGAAGTTATCTGTTCTAGAGTAAAGATTACGCATATTTGGTCGTATCGTTTGTTTAATTTGAACCACTGATAGTTCAAAGAATTAAAATAATTACTCATACTTATCGTTATTTCATACTTTGAACTCCGTTATGTAATCATAATATTTAGGTTCTGAATTTTATCATCGTCAACAATAATTAATCAGAATAATAAGGTATCCGAGAAAGTTCCTCAGATTTTATTTAACAAAATAAACGTTCTATACAATTTGCTAACGATATCAATAGACCGCCAATTTTTATGGAAGTATTATTTTATAAACATAGCTAAAGAAATTAAATTTTAGACATATTTTGGAAACTGCAGAACTGTTTTCTTCATATTTTTATTTCTTCGACATACAGTCAGTCACGAAATATGTTTAATTTTATCTGGTACATATAATTAATATAATAATCAATATTCAATGTCCATAAAATGTTCAGAACTCGTACATTTCTTTAATCCTAAAATACAAATGTACATTCTGATACGATTTCCGATGAATCATTTATTAATTGCAATAAATATATCTTATTATTAAAATTTTATGCACAAAATCGAAAATAGAATTTATAATATTGCGACATAGAGAAACACAATTTGGAGACTGGGAAATTTATTATTGAATAACTTTTGTATTCTAGGATTAAATACTTGAAATTGAATATGTATACGATAACTTTCGTGAGTAACTGTATGTAGCTCTTTTTGCGATCGGTTTTCAATTGTATGAGAGATCAATTTCACGTGTTTTTATTTCACTGTACGCATGAGTATTAACAACAGTAGCGTAAGATAAAATGGAGTAAAAATAGATGTGGTCGCGGTCACGCGTGCGACCACGAACTATCAACTACCGAATATAACTCATTGTCATGACAGGAATATCGTAATTTGGAGGATTTCCAAGCTCCACTGACGATTAACGATTTTTAACCAGCCTTTTGATAATTTGTCCCGCGTTATTCATCCACCAGATTGCGCAGGAAAATTGAGCATTTGGCTGTCATTCGCTTCTTTCGTCTTCTTCCCTTAACGAACCTCAGATCGGCCATTTTGACTTAGTTAGCTGAAATTGTAAGTCACACAGTTTAAGCAATTAGTAATTATTAGCTGTACAAGTCAATTCAAAACCTTTGTCTTTAAGTGACGAATTTGCTTCACAGAAATGTGAAAATGCTAAAAATGTTAAATATTAAAGTTGTATCTGATTTTCTGTGAATAATTGTCAAACCTTATAAAAATTTGAACGTCGGAGGGTTAAGCAAATGTAAAGAAAAATTGGTTTGGTGAGCTTTCATAGTACATATAGGATACTCTAAACGTTATCTAGTGGTGATTTCCGCCTTAGAATTATTATTTTCCATTAAAGTTCGCCTACTTTCGAGGCACCTCGAATACGTTTGCATAGAATGATAGAAACGGCATGGCTCGACGTCTGTTCAGGGTTAAGTTATACGTTGACTTCTATTTCTCGGTCGCTCATCGAACCGCGTGTGTGCCAGTCAGTATGGAAATTGCGTTCCGCAACTGGTGCATCTGGCGAGGTGGCCTGGAAACACGTTTTGTCTTGTCCACCATTTTCCATTAGCTATTTGCCATATTTATTCATCGTATACATTTTCCTACGAATTATCCTCTGCCGCTTTTCAATCTAAAACCACGACGTTCTAAATATTAGGTGTTCAAATTAATTCTAAGCCTTTGAGATTTCATAAGATTTAATAGAATAGAATAGAATAAATCTTTGCTTCAGCCTCTTTGGCCAAGAAATGGACTGGCTTTACAATGATTCTAATCTACCACACATACTTCTTTGTCTTTTACAAGAAACTTATGTTGGTATTCTTGTTTTCTTATCTTACACATATTCCTTTTTTTATTCTGCCTTTAAGCTAATTTTATTATAAATTTACTGTTACTTTTAATGGATTGACTTTACACTATTTTTATCAACTTGTTGCTTTATCTGTCGGTTAGGCACTTACTTTTTTCGTCCATTCTATTATACGTTCATCCATCGTTCCTTCCACTATTTTTTTCCATACTCAGGTTTACTCTGTGGGAATTCTGTATCCTTCACAAGATGTAATATTTATTTACAAATAATCAAATGCTGTTTTAATATCCAACATTTTCACGTTTATGAAGCAAATTTGTCACTTGAAAAATAGAAAACTATGGGTTTCAAGTTGATAAAGATCCCAAGAGTTTAAAGACAGTGGCTCTGAATTAACTTGTACACGTAATGGAATTATTTATGTCCAGTAATCAATTGGACACTGAAAGTTCCTTCCAATGTCTGTTGGTGGGAACTCCGCAATTGCGGGAAGTTGTCTACACTTGGAAGTTCGATTTTATATACTTGCGTATATAGAAAAGGAATCGTAGATTAGTTTTATTGAAATTGTTCCCAGCAGAAGAGACGATAAATCAGTTCTAGTGGATATTAGAAACGATTTTAAGGTAGTTCAAGTATGTGTTGACAAGGTGATAATGTAGAATAACAAATTTCATACGTTTACGTTTATATACACACACGTTTGGGGAGTTTGTTGCGTTGGATAGAAGTAGGACTTTGGTCCAGGCCCTTGGCACCTCCGCGTGAAACACGTAACTGAGAAAACACCAAGATTCCTCGCTAACTAGTGACCTATATGTTGAATGTTTAATATCATTATCTCATAGTAACTGGTCTGTAAACCTTTTTAATACTGGAACCACAGTGGAACCTCTATTAGCCAAATTAATTGGGTGACGTAAGTAGTCGACAAAGAACATTTTCGGATAATAGAATTTTACTTTCTTGATCTTGATTGTTTGTATGTTTAAAAGATATTGATAACATTCATGTTCTGCTGAATAGTAATCTTAAATAATATAATTAAACATGATTTGATTAAAGATTTATAAATTTTAAAGCGTATTAGGTACTAAATGATGTAATCAGTTTAATAGATTCAATTTGGTAAAGCTACGTTCTTTTTAAATGTTATATTATCTCAACTATAATATACTGTCTCGCTAATGTGGCTCTATTTTCGTCCTTCTGAAATATTTTATTTATTTTGTGTTTCATTCTTATAGTTAGCATCGTACATTATTGCCACAACGATATTATATTATAGAATTGAATTGACAATTAAATTGAACGGTGTATATATAAGATGTGTTCGGATAATAGTGCTCGAATAACAGAATGTTTGGAGAATAGAAAATTTTAGGTATGGAGAACCGAGGTTCTACTGTACCAAAGTGGTTAAAATGATCTATTCATAATTTTTCATAAAAATTATTTTTGCAAATTTGCCTTCATTTTCTGTTAAAAGAATAAATCTACGTAGATTCATTTCTGTTGTATCGTATGTTTTTTTTTAAGTAAGGAAAGTTCCTTTATTACCGCACACTTAAGATTTTCTTTAAACAAATTAAAGAAAATAATGTTTCATTCTCTTTGTTTTTCATTAACTTCAAGTTAACATTGTTGAAACTAAAAATAAAGGAACGAAATCAAGCAACATTATCATGATATTATTTTAAATTAACATTAAACTTTGGTATATATTTTTAAAGGAACTGTGTCTCCTATTACCGTAGTCAACAAAGGTTTATGACATAATTTAAGAGAACTTCAAAAAAATTTGCAATGATCACATATTATCCGGGATATCAGCACACTCTTCGTAAGTCCATTCTTTGCAATTTGAGCGCTAAATTCAATCTTCAACATAAATCTCCACATTGAAAGCAACTCATGAATTAAAAGTAAAATGAATAGTAACGTAGTACACGTGTAAGGATAAGTGAAGAACCACCGGGAGAGAGAAAAAAAAAGAGGAATTATGTTTGGTGTTTGGATTATTTTAGAAAGTGATGACAGGGTTCGCGATGGTTCACGACGTCAATTATGTCGGCCACCATAAACCACTTTCTCCCCATTGGACAATTACCGAATTTAAAAGGCATCGCGTTACACGGCTCTCGCGTTACCGAGCTAATATTTTTCCAGTCTAATTGCGTCTCCAGCCGGTCGCCGACAACCAACCACCCCCGGAACGATATTTCCACAGCGAAGAAATTTATAAACGTTCGCGAACACGCGCCACGAAAACAGAAACCTTGATGACTACTCTTCTACGATTGCTTCGATAATAATTATCCGTTCGCCGAATTACGCCACCTAATTATGGGCATGACGCGTTGATTATCAAAACTCGGGGTTGACGGCGGTTGCACTTCCGCACTGAGACGATTTCAGCTTTTAGCGATGAGCGTAAATTAACGATAAGTATGGTGAGGGGGGTAATTTGGAACTGGCATTTTGTGCGTTCCCTTTTCTTTGGAATATCGTTTCTTTGCAATTAATAGATGATTGGATGTAACGGTAATTATTAAGAGATGCATTGTCGGCTCTTCTTAATTTTTCTTAGAGATAATAGAATTCGAAAAATTCTAAAGCTGTTAGATTTTTATTGATTGATGTTAATAGGGTAATCCTGTTTTGATCTCTACTAAAGAAGATAAAATTGCAATAACTTCACTCCTTCAAGTTGAACAATTTCTTTACGTCTTTAGCAATTAGAATTTTTTTAGATTTCAAATTAGATATTAACCTTTCTATTCCATTTTTACCCGTTCTTTCTCTCCTCTCTCTCTCTGCAAAGTATAGTAGTTTAAAATTTCCAGCCCTTAACTAGCAAAATTAGATCTCCGCCTGTCCTTTTCTCAAATATATATATCAAAGGGAAGGGAATATACTGGTAATTACACTTTATTTTAACGCGATAGACGCCGCTCAAGCCTTTCAAGTATCGCAGTGGCTTGTCGACTGACGAGCGCATTGTCGTTCGAGCGTTTTGAGGCGGTCGTATCCAGCAGTTTGTAATGAAATCAAAGAGCTTATGTCCTAAGCTCTCACTAACGACATTACCAGAGCTCGATTGCGAGATAATCGTCTCACTCACGCGTGCACTTAAACAGCATCCTCCTAGTCCTTAAAACAAAAGAATTAAAAAATAAATATCAAAAAGGGGAGAAAGATACGATAGGAAATTAATATCATTCAAATGGAAAAATTTGGTGGCTGTACCAAAATTGATTAGGAATTCGTGTTGTGTAGGAAAATTTATTAAACGAGAGAGAAAGGAATATGTAAGCAAATATGTGAGAACTATTGTACAAAAAAAGGAGGTGTTTTCATTTATTTACATAGTGGCGAATGTTTATTAGTAGACTGCGGATTTTTGTGCATTTATGGGAAATTTTCATGTGCCAACAAGGACAGAATCCGCATAGTAGGTAAAAGTATATTAAATACACAAAGTAAAGTGCATTTTAAAAATATTGAGTTAGTGAAACGAGTCTTTGCTTATGTTCTATTCCTTTAGCTGTGTTCGGAAAATTATAAATTTACATAAAGATCCGCAGTCTATCTATTAGTAATGCAAATGTTTTAAACAGTGGAGAATATAATAGGATGTTGTGTCTATTAAAAGAAGTTAATCAATCAGCAGACAAATACAAAATCACCTGACAAATGTCGAGATATGTATGGACGATATAAGCTTTGCAAGTAATCTGCTTTATTTTACTTCTATTTAAACACGGAAAATATTCGCATTACGTATGGGAAAAATAAATAATAGAAAATTTAGTTATTGTAAATTGTTCAGGTATTGATACATCGATTTACTATTTTTACAATTTATTTTCCACTTTCAAACGGTATAATGTACGAACATTATAACATAAATTGCGAATAGTATCACAATTTTCTTATTCTGCCCATCTTAGCTAGACTGTCCTATCCGCCAATTTTCTATTTTTCTGCATATTTTGAAATATTTGGGCCTCCATGCATGTTTCACTTTTTAAGTAAGATTGAAATGTCCTATGTCCTTTACAGTGTTCTAAAAAAAATCCAATTTATTTGCTACATCTGTTTCACAGATCTTTTTCTGC
This sequence comes from Eucera pruinosa, assembly GCA_028830335.1. Classification (NCBI taxonomy): domain Eukaryota; kingdom Metazoa; phylum Arthropoda; class Insecta; order Hymenoptera; family Apidae; genus Eucera; species Eucera pruinosa. The sequence continues at coordinate 9,879,933 of JAMYCR010000005.1, forward strand.
AGTGTAAAACCATATTTTCAAAGATTCAAAAGTATTGGTTAGGGTAACCAAGCCAACTAGAACGGCAATTACTCCCTATTATTGCCTAATAACATCCTTATTTATATTTTCGTCACTGTAATATTCATTGCTTCTTTTCATCAAATTAAATTCCACAATTTCCCTTTGAAAATATTCCTTAAAACGAAATATTATTTATGATCCATAGAAGGCCAGTAGATTTATCCAAATGCTTGGCAAAGTGTAAAATTTCTTTTCACGTGAACGATGAATATATAATATATATATATATATATATTTCCACCTAAGTTCACGGTGGAAAATCTGGCCTCTGATAATAAAGATCACGTTCACCGGGTCGTTCTTTTGTGCCGAGAAAAATTGCATCCCCCTCCTTCGCGATATTCTTGGCCCGATGCATTCTGATTGCATTAAATATGCAGAGAGTACGTGCACGCCGACGCCGTACCTCTTTTTCTCTCTTTCCATCCCGCTTTCTCTTCGATCGTTTCTCTTTCTACCCGTAGGAATCGTCTCAGGAATTCCCTTTTCATACCCCCTTCCGGTTCTGACGAACTCTGTAAATAATGGAGAAACGGTGAAGTACAAATTGCTCTTTATGGAAATTGACTTCATCGTTGTCGTTTACCATGCCTCCTTTTTTCCTACGTTTTTTGAAGAGATACACAGACCTTTCCCCTCTTTTATTATCGGTTTGTCGAAGAAGGGTGGTCGATTGGAAAGAATTCTTAGGGTGGCTCTTCGAGAACTCTGTTATTCACTTTCATGCGTTCTCGGTTCATGAAAGAAGTTGGGGATATTTCTATTCGATATATGTAGAGATGACGTTACATTGATGCATACAGAGTTAGTTAATTATTTATTTAAGATGAACACCTATCATGTATATCACATTTGTCACTAGACTACGGATTTTTACATTTATATCTAGGAAAGTAACATTTTTAGCAAGGTTTCACGTGCTATACAGTAAGCACATTCAACATGCAAAAATATGCAAAATATTCCAAATAAAGCACACGTTATAATGTTTAGAAGGTGAAACGAATCGTTACTGAAATCCCTTTCTTTCAATTGTGGTTGTAAATTCAGGAAATTGCATAAAAATCGAAAGCTACTTGTAACGTATTATGGAAGGACACTTATTTATGGTATAAATTTTAAAATTTATAGGCTGGGTATTTCTATCCTCTAAAAATTCGAGTGCTTGGAAATTCATAGCTTTGATACGTACATAACTCGGGAGCCAAGAATTCCGAAGGTTTGGAAACTCGACTGTTAGAAGGTTCGAAGCTCTTAAAATTCGGACGCCTAGAATTTCGAAGGGTTGGATATTCAAAGCTTTGAAATTTGGAAGCTTGAAACTTCAAAAACCTTAAAAATAGCAGAGTTTAGAAATCCGTACGCTTGAAAATTCCTTTTGTCACAAAGCTGATTACTTTATCGCTATATTATTTATCGTGAAGCTACTTTTTGAAACTACTCGTAAGAATTTTTCTGCAACAAAACAGAAGAGAGGCGAAAGAATCAAATGTGTTCCAAGGCTCGAATACTGAAAAAGAAAATACAGAAAAAAGCTCGCAGGCGAAGCATTGCAGGCGTACAAATAAACAGAAGAGGTTCGCGGGTTCAATAGAAGGCAACTGGCAATGATCAAGAACTCGTGATCGCGAAAGTGATAAATGAATCACGGAGTGGTTTCGTTGCGATGTATGTAATACTTGCGATTTCAAAACGTCCCGCTATGCATATACAGTGTGATCGAGAGATGTCGTATGCGCTTGCGTTATAGATCCGTTTCAGATTTTGCGGGATATCGCGTTAAATATTGGAACGCGGCCCCTTCCTGGTATTCCGGCACGTTAATCTAGGATTTGCATCATTCGACGTAACGTGTGCCCGTCGTTTGTGTTGTGCGTTATTTATTAAAGGCGAAACTATTCTGCCCCGACGATAGCCGCGTGTGTGTCATTATTTGCCAACGGTGGCGGTCTATAAATATTTTCATAGCTTCATAATGCCTGCCTTCCTAAGCTATTTTCGTTTGCTCGAGCAACTTGCTGATCGTTCTTCGACGGAGAGATACGATACGATACAGCGCCGGAGACACCTTGTGATTTGCGGTTTATGATAGTTGGCTTCGAGCACGTGGTTTTGGTGATAGTTGGGTCGTTAGGCGGGTTATTGAGATCTCTTGCAGTTCGATTCATTGGCTTGATTGAATTTGGATTGTATTGGGGCGCATCGAGTGCTTTAGGTTGCGTGGAGGCTACTCACTTTCTGCTAGAATTTAGTCCTTAGCTCTAGCCAGTAGTTGTTAAGCATTAGTTATTAACCCTTTCGCTATGAACGGCGTATATTTACTATTATTTATTCGTTAACGGGCCCATTGCCCTTTGTGTACATCGACAGTGATAGTACAGTGATATTAAAACAAAACAAGAAAAAAGAAAAAAAATACAGTCAGCATTATATTGAAGGACGTTCCTATTTTATAAATAGAAATTCAAACTGGAACAATAAAATAAAATGTAAAATTATATAATATTATTCCGTAGTTGGTGTTTGAAAGATTGCAGTGATCCATAGGAAAAATCAATATGTTTGGTGAGGATGCTAGAGTCCGTGGTAATGCGATTGATCGGGTTACGCAGACCATAATTGATTCTGTATTTGACTGAATGAAAATAAGATCTCTGCCTGAGTTCACGTAAAGATATATAAAAGTGTATTTGTTCAAGAAGAAAGGGGCAGTCGATACAATTGTTAATAAGATTATATACATGCTTCCCAAAACTGAGAAATGGTTTACTAAAAATATACGTATTCGTCTTCTCCAACACAATATTGCTTTTACTATAATTTATACCTGTTCTGTCGTATTTAATTATATGAAGTATGCAAATGTTTCTAGCCGTATTGCTTTTACAGTAACGTAAATATTCCCCATCCGTGCATTGAGAATTTTTTTAATTTTAGAATAATGGAGGTCAATTATTCGCTTACATATCCTGGACCATTCATCCAGAGACCATAGTTATACGAAAAACATTCTTCTTTGTGAAACCTCTCTCTTTTTCGTTCTATCGTGTAATCCAATAATTGTATTATTTTATTCAAATTTCAAAGTATTAACAAATTTCATTGAACTATGAAAATCCATATGTATAAAATTATTTATGCATATCTCTATTGCTTGTATTTTTTATACTTTCTAAAATTTATCAATATTTTTATATAATACTGTATTTATTTAGGGATGATTGTGCAGAATAATGAACCATCTTTGTTTTTGTTAGTTAAATCTGGAAGATTTGGGTCGTCTCGTGTGTTTTAGGAGAAACATGGATGCCGTAAAATTCCAAAACTATTGTATGTTTCCAACCATCTGTACGTACGATAATCGTTTTAAAAGACTGCAGTCACCGCGTTAGAGTAATCACAAATAAATTGATATTTTGATATCTAAAGTTCTTCGAATTCCCATTAGGTCGCTTTCTGTCTCGAGAAAGCGTGACGAAATTTATTATCTACATAAATTTCTTTCACAACATGGTATCAATAAAATAATGACAAGCTTGAATGTTGGCCAAGATTTCGTATACATAAGGCAACGATAGCACCGTTACTATTCTTGCTCCATTTCTTCCTTACTCATCGCGATAGAATTCCCTTTTAATTCATTCGTCCATTGAAGAATTCACAACTGACATAAATGTTGCCTTGCGAAGATAACTGTGTAATGGTTAGTCATTAGACTAACGCCATGCAATTTACTACCTGTGTTTTACTACTCATCACTGTAGAATCTCGTACAAATAGATTCCATGACGTCTTCTGAAAGAATATCCCCCCCTTCCCCCACCTTCATTCTCGGTGCGTAAGCGTCAGTGTTAAAAGAACGGGATTAGCATGTGTAAACAGGCACAGAAGGAACGAGTTCTCGCAAATGTTAATTACACTTGACGATGGCACGTGTTTACAGCCCACGTGGCGCCTGATAAGACCACGGCGAGCCTCGAGAACCATGATAATAATGTCAGGAATATGTCATAGCATATGTGACCTAATTTGTTGGTGATACGTTAACGAATTTTTTAATATTAACACGTTCACTGTCCCGTGCATTATATGCGATGCACAATTGGTATTAAATGAATTTTATTCAAATAAAGTCCGTCAGAGTTTATTATCGACTGGTATACTGATTAACAAAAATCGCCGAAGTTCTCAAAAATTCTAGTGGTGCTATAGTTACGCTCCGCAATGTAATATGTCAAATGAATGTCACTTCTATTTCTGTTGAAAGATTTATGTAATTTAATAGCTAAAGAGATATGGAATCCATGAATGCTTAAGAGAATTGTCTATATTTTTTAAATCTTTATTTAACTCCTTGTTTTGGAATAACGGTTCTCATAATCGTGACAGGGTTTATGACAATGCTTCCTAAACCTTTTGGGCCCTCGATCTACTTTTGAAAATAGTAATATTTCGCGATCCACTGGTCTATACTATGGTATATATTTGAAAAGACGGTGGATTGCTCCTGACACGTTGAATAGGTACAAACTTTCTAATGAATATGTTAATTACTCTCATGTTTTTATACTTGGCGCATTCCACTTGTGAGTCACGATCCATAGTTTAGCAAGCATTGGTTCATGGCGTAAATTTCAATACAAGCAAATTCTATTTCTGGCAAGGTCTAATTTTAACTCGAATTTTAATTTTAGTTCGTATCATCAAACGCCATTAAATGCAGAATACGTATGTAGAATGTTTTAATGTTTAGAACATTTTATGCAAAAGGCAATGAATAGTTTATACGTCGGTGATTGAAAAAATTTGAGGGGTTCATAACAAAACTGTCAATTTTATAAGCCTTATCAATTTTTCTTTTCGTAGCAGCTGATAAAGACCATTAGCATCTTTGGTTTCGGTTGAACCCATTTTAATTTTTGTTTAAACGAAATATTTATTACATCACACGATCATTAATTTACAATTACATACTTGTAATTATATCAGTAATGAATCGTGACCATTGAAACTATGAAGGTGTCTGCTTTACTACTAATATTTTAAGATTTCACAAAGGGTATTTCACTGCAGTTGCAAATGATTCCAGGTAGCATACAATTTAGAAAAAGGATCTAGATTGTCTCTATTTTCTCTACTATTCTAAAACAATCTTGGGACCTATCACTTAACATCTAAACAGTTTTCATTACCTAGACATTTTCTCTGGTTAAAAAATGCACACTTTTCGACGTGCCCGTACAACGCACGGACTTTACAGCGAAAGGGTTAAGTAGTTAAATATGTAAGTGAAGCTCGGTATAGATATTAGAAAATTCATAGTAATTCTACTATCTGAACACGTATGTCTCTCAGTTAATTTGCATAACGGAGATTTTACTGTATATCGGTTTAGATAGTTGCATTGGATCACGAATAGATCGTGTTAGGGACGGTAGTTTGATTCGTATTCATGGATTTGTGAAACAGTTTCGGATTCGGATGACGGCATCTGGATAAATCGAAGCGAATTTTGATATCCGTGTTGGAACGATACGTCACGGTTACTGAATAGTACGAGGGAAGAACGAAAATTGTGGTGGCTGGAACGTATTCTTGGCAACCTGTTTAAAATAACGCGTTGAAAGTTCGAGATCCACGAATCCACAGAAATCGTATTATTTTGCTTATAAAACACTATTGTCTATCACAAGATCCTAGTTTTTGAGAGGAATTTGGTCTCTGAAATCTACAGACTTGCACATCTATTCTCTCATTATACGGCTTCTTATTGTAATTTCTCAATGAATAATTCTAACCTTTCATAAGCATTAGGTGTACAAATTAATGCGAGTATGAGAATTACGAAAAATTGAATACAATTTTGACGCTCAAAATAATGACTCTATCCTATGCGATTCTTGCATTTCATTTTAACAAGGAATTGAAATGTAAAGCCACCGAATGAATTGCTACAACTAATAAAATGTGCACTGCATAAATTCAGGTAATTTTCGAGCAACACGACTGACGTTAAATTGCTTCCACTAATTTTGTTATTGAAGGTCGATGAAGCCGAGACTTATAATTCATATAAGATTCACTTAATTCCAGTGTTATTAGTAATTATGCGCTTTAGGACTTCAAATAATTATCTTAATCCTTTCACCAATAATAAACATAATAGAATATAATCCTTATAATGTAAAGGATTAGCTCAACCCAATCTGTGTAGTTTTTCAAAAACTGTTCACCTTTTGGCTAATTCTTATTAATATAGTTTCGTGTTTCAATTCTTTAACGAATGCTTCTCTTCGAAATCGTACAATTTCGCTAGGAAAACATTTATTATTCAAGTGCAGTAGTGTACTGTAGGGAGTTGGTAATTGCAAGGGGAACGCGTGCTTCTGTTCTTCCGCGTGTCTCCTTCCCTTCTTCGCTATGTAATGTTTCGACCAATGACGCAAATACGTGTGATCTGTATTTATAATTTTGTCAATCAGACTCGCGAACTCCACACAGTACGTATCATGTAGGGGAGACTGGGGTAAGTTGTTACAGAACTGTTTCAATTTTGTATGTATAACCCTTTACCATATAATAACGAGCTACACTCGTGATGAATACTATAACTTAACTAGAATGAAGAAACACTGTATTTGAAATAAAGTTTAGTTTCAATTGCCATTTCTACTTCGATACACAAAACAGGAGATTATCGGGTCCAAATTAATTTGATTATTTTAATGCCCTGCATTTTGACACAGAATTGAAGTAATAACTAGCTAAAGTTACGCGATATAATGTTTAAAAAAATTCGTAGAGCACAAAGGGTTAATGCGACATTTTGAAATTGATATGGATAATGTGATTCAACGAAAACTAGCTACGCATGCTACGTGCACCAGTAAAGAAACACACACCAGTGATTGAACATTAAATATACCAATGAGAACGGTAAGTTATTAAAAGAAGAAAAAGAGAAGAAAGGTAGAAATAGTTTTCCTATCCAAAAACACGTATCGTCCATTCATTAATTAAAAGTGTTTTATGTGAAAGTTCAGACATTAAAGAATCGCAGTTGAATCATCAGAACATTCATTAATGCTATTAATCCCTGAACATTAACCTAACGAGTCAACAATTTTCTTACGTGTTAATTCATTGGTGTATCTACCAGAAGCTAGTTGTTTATAATCGACTCACATTTTGCCGTGATAACATAGTTTTCGTATTTTTCAGATAGCAATTCCTTTGCAGTAGCTTTAATCTATTCTATTAACAAATCCAATGAAGACATGTAAGCTAGAGACACCACGCTCAAACTGATATTAAAATTGAAAACAAAAAATCGAAAAGTGTAACAACTTACCCAAGTTTCCCCTATTGTTATCATTAAACTACTATAGCGAAAGAGTTAAAACTCGTTTTGTTACTCGAACCCCATTATTTTCCTCAAAAATGGACAATTACTCCAGGCCTTTCGCAATATTTTGTTACCCAGAATACACTTCGTCAAGCTTCTCTCAATAAGTACAAACTAAAAAGAAAGAAAAATAAAACTGCCAAAAGAATAAAGACGAACTGATGAGACAAGGGGGTTGATTTGCGAGCCTAATTTAATTACCCGCTCGCGCGGATCCCCCGAATGACGTCACAATGAACGAGCTCTGACACCGGAGGGAAAAATAAAAATGTTGTTGGACGAGTGGGGGAAAAAGAGGAATCGGGTGTTACTATAGTAGTACGCATATAGTGGCTAGTATAGCAAGTATGGACAGCAATATAACCGGGCCCCGTGGTGGCTCGTGGCTCACGGCTGGGTGGAGTGTAATAATAGACACAAACTCATTTGGCCGGTCGGCCAACTACATTTGGCTCGACCGTCGTCCACTGTTCGTTCGTTCTCTGCTCGTGCCGGGCCGGCGAAATTTTTGTTGACTTTACGAAAGAACAAATAAACAGGGTCCCTCTTCTCCTGTTCTCACTACCGTTTCATGCCTCTTTAACCCTTTCGCTGCGACGGCCAGACATCCCTACTCGTTAGAGTCAATTAAAAAGAAATGTATTAGGGTAGATGTACCACGTACTGCCACTTTAAGGTTCGCGCGTAACTTTATTTAACTATTTTAGAACGTATGTAACATAAAGATCGTTCCAGTTTGGAGCATAATATTGTTCAACCGCACTTTTATTTATGAACATTTTTTTTATATGTTCAATGTAATAAATTCATTACCACGTAATTGAAAATATACAACAAAGTCCGATGTCCTTCGTACCGTCACTTGAAAACTTTTCGTTTAAATAGAAAGAATTTTTAAATATATTAACACGTCGGTTTGTGTAACACATATAAGATATAAGTAAACGTATCGCCTTACTGAATTATGACACGTTCCATACTTTATAATTATATTGGTCACGTTTTAATGCTCAACAGCACATTTACCGCCTAATATTTATTTATAAATATTAAGTGGGAATGAATGTACAATGTCTATGTGTTGTTAAGTAAATCGAAGTCCAAATTTAGTATCAAAATTTGTTTACTTACGATTCTTTATACATTACTTTATTATCAAATAAACGAATTCAAGTGGCAGTTATAAGAACAGTGACAGTACGTGGGTCATTTACTCTAGGTATACAAATTAATTCGGAGCCTTTGTCACAGACGAGATACGGAATAGGCGCATCATTAGAGATTGGATCGAGTATATTGCAAGTATATTCGAACCTCTACGAGATAGGTTCGTACTCTCTATATGTACTCTAACCAAAACAAAATAATACTTTCGAATAATAATTTGACGAAAGAAAACAGTGTTTTCAAGTATACTTGAATCTTGATCGAATAGGTTCAAAACTTTCATACATATTACATCAGAAATTCTCTGATGTTCCTAATCATTCTTTCTGTTACTTTTAAAAGCAATCATGTTGCTCTGTAATGCATAATTCAATTCTACATGTACATATACATATCTATATGTCGACAAATGAATCTAATTTAAGATATACATTTTTACGAACCTTCAGACATAAATGCACATACTCACATACAAATATAAATATTTATTGTGTAAAAAAAAGTACAGTATATGCACGGAACTGTAATTATCCATATGGTAGAAAGTAAACTCGACTAAAATCTTAATATCGCTTGTCGACGACACCGGTGTTTCACGAAAGTTTCGCTTTGTTGTCCATTGACAACACCCGCAGTTAACGGGTTAAAGAAGCGTGGAGTGCAAAGGGTTAAAACTGTAGTTTATTCGCCCGTCGCAGAATAGTAATGCAAACACGTTGAAACGAAAGGACAGCTTAGAATCCTCGATTTCAGGGTTAATCTCGATCGCGGGACAAGGTGCTTGACCGACAGTGCGCCACTCGAACCGCCAGGCACATTCTTTTCCCCTTACGAACCATCCTCGAGACGATTCCGTTTCGTCAATTTTTGCGGATAATTCCGATTTCCTGCAGTCTCGTATCTTGCCTTTCTGCCCTTCGCGATTGTACCGAATGTCTCTCGAAACGTCGAACTCCTTTTGTGCCACGAGATGGCCCTTGAGAGACTAACATCGACGGATCGTTTGTCCACGAAAATAGAAGCTCGACCCAACGTCTCGTTCGCGATGAAGAGGCGCTGGTTGACGGAGAAATGAAGAGAAGTACATACATAGAAAGGACGAAGAGATCGTTTATTGTACGCCATTGGCCTCCCTGGGGAGAATCATGGGAAATCAAAATGGGGGTCATTTACTGGGGCAGATTATTCAGTTTACGTGTCTGGCTTGATTATTTTTTTAGTACAATGGGGTGTTTGGAAAAGTTTTAGAGTATTAACCCTTTCGATACTAAAGGTGGCTATAGTCAGCCACCGTTAAACCCTTTGACTGCGTGGCACTTTAGGTTTAAACGCTTGCTGTGAACGGAATACTTTTTTACTTGGCGTTCTTCATTCAATTACCGATTCATTATATAACGTGCAATTAGTTTTAGTTTAGTTTATTTCTTCGTCCATACACTTGCTTAGGTTTTTAGATGCGTAGTTACACATAAGTAAGACTTGTACATAAAATTAGAAGCTCTAATAAATATCTTACAATTTTGCTAGATTCTTTTAAAAGCCTAGAACAGTAAAAAAATAATACCGGAACTGAAATCCCCGTTGCGGGGACGGCGTTAGTAAAAAATCATTATGGGGACGCAGAGTTATTTTACATTGTGTACATATATTATTTACATTTTATGAAAGTAGATTATAATTTGTCTAATTCTCCAAAGTCAGATGAAGACAACAAAGACAGCAAGAAATTCGTGTTCTTCAAAATTGCATACTTCGAGGGACAACTATAATTCTATCTTTGCAGAGCTTAACCAAAACAGCGATTGTTTCAATTGAAGCTTGAACGTAGATAGCCATGGAGGCGGAGATGATAGTTATTGTTATTGTCCCTGCATCGGGGTGCCGTTAACCCATTGAAACTCGGTACATTGTTCGATGTAATTCGCAGACATAACTTTCACGCGTCGCGTCGCTTTAGGTGGCAACTACGGCGCGATGATTATCGAACCCTTAACTAAATGGCCTTCAAGGGAGTCGCAGAAATTCTCGAGATACAACCGTGACGATATCTTGTAACTTTTACCGACACGATCTTAGAATCTTAGAAAAACAAAGTAGGAGAAGTATGTCGGTGAAAAAGGTTAACTTTTTTTTTAATGTAGAATGAGTAATTAACAAATTTTAGGGTAGTTGCCGGATTTGGGGGTAGGTTCGAGAAGGTTCTTCAAGGTTTGTAAAGTCTCTCGACACGTTGGAGACTTTCGAAACTTTCAAGTTTGTTAAGCCTATTAAGTCTTTGAAGATTTCTCGAGACCCTCCATAAACCACCTCGATTTATACATTCCAAATCGACCCACAACTTTCTTTTTCTGCCAATATTTTTTCATTACAAGGAAATATATTGAATCCTTTCACTGTGAAAGTAATTTAATCACCTGAAAATTAATTTCTAAATACCCTATTATCCTGAATGAGAAACGAATACGTGGAAAAATTAGTAGGATTAAAAATGAGTTGAAGGTTTGCACAAAATTTATTTTTGTGCGGTTACCAATTCGTATTCGCTTTGCAATTGAAATTAGATACATTCATAAGAAGTCCTTAAATATTCAAAGTATGAAAATATCTGCATAAATCTCTTATTTATTTTTAGTGTGGTTCAATAATAATTCGAGGGTGAAATAGTTAAGCAACGCAATGTACAGTTAATCGCAACACATATTTATAGTTACATATTGTACCCTTTTGGTAACTGAAGAATTTTTTTTTCGTAAAATTCGTAGAATTTGAAAAACGGGACGAATATACATATATTACAACGCAATATATTTCGTACAGAAAAACAGGGAATATTAAAAAAAATGCACCATTGCAAATTGCATAATTTTTACGGTTAATCCGCAACCAATCATTTTGATTGCCTCAGTAGTTCTACTATTAAAACGGTTGGCATCTTTGTATTTTTCATACACAACATTTCAAATTTAAACATTTACGTGAACCTCTGCGAGTAATTGTAGTCACCGATCTGGAACTTCACTTCAATTTCAATTGTAGCAAAATTAATTTGAAGAATAAAAGAGTTTCCGAGCAGGAAAAAAAATGAATACTCGATATCGAAACTGTCATCGATAAAGAAAGGCGGACAGAGACAAGAAGTCCCTTTTCTTAATTGTTCCAAGAAGCAGTTCAGCTCGCTAAATCGTCGATCGACGTTCTAGTTTGTCGGTCGATCGGCTCGGGAACAGGAAAAGGGGGACATTTTTCTCCCGGGCACCGGTCCGTTAAATAATTATCTTCCTGAAACGATTGGAAGATAGCGATGCAACGCGATTATATTGAAAAGTCGATTCCCACCCTCCTTCCAACCACCCCCTTGATGCCGCTAACGGGATCTGACAAGGCGAACGTGCTACTTGCGCATCTATAGGGGTTGGTATCGATTCTCGCCGAGGCAGGAACTCGCTGACAAGGTTACAAGGTTGCACTAATTGAGGGTTTTAATTTCCTGTCCGCCCACCCAAACCGGCCGATTTATTCGCCTCGCCGCGATACACGCGATCCCTTTTGTTTTCCTTTGTAAATGGTAACATTGTGGCAACCGTAAATATCACGGTTGAGAAGTACGCTACGCCTTTGATTGTCATTTCAATTCTAATATTATATTAGGTTTGCCGAAAGGTCTTATCGTTTTTCTTTTTTGCAACGTGACATTAGTATTGCAACACATACAGTGGCCCACGGAAGTGTACGAACGCTATGTTATAAGGAAATTCTTCTAACCCAATAGTCTGATTTTAATAAAAGTTTGCTAGCATGTAGAGCAATGTTTTTGTCCACGGGAAATTTCTTTAAGGAGGTGAAATCAAGTGTCGAAGATTTCAGCATTTTTAAAATTTTGTTGATACAATTGTTCCTGGGACTTTTTGGCAACTTTTTATATAAAAGCAATGTTTTATATAGAAAATTTTGCTGTACTTTGCGCTATCGCTAAGTTGTATTTATTAGAGAGCAAGCTTGGCAACGTTTCGTTTCTATGCGCCTCTAAAATACGACAGAACTTTTTGGCCAACCGAATATAAATTAATATAAATATTTAGTTACAACGTTTTGGTGTGGTTTGATTTTGGTATTTAGTCACAACGTAAAGTAACCATTTTTCAAATTATGGGGGTTGCAAAGGCCCCATGTAAATTTAAACTAAGCTTGCTTTAACTGGTGTTGATATAATTGTTTTATTAATTGTTAATTAATCAATAATTATTCGTTGCTAGTTTTCAAACCGAATTGAACACTGTAACGAAATTATAATTTATTTCACTGTAGGAGCAAATCAAATTCGGGCTATAGATGGTTAATAGTAAATTCGATGATATAATCATACCGAAAAGCAACTGCTTGGAAAGCACCCATAATACCTTTAACATCGTTACCAAATTTCCTTCAAAAGCGAAAATTGAATTCTTCCGTAAGATGCATTCATGCAAGATTTACCTTCAATTCCACCGCAAACTCAAATAGATTTTCCAAAAAAAGCCACGGTTCCGCATACCTAACTCAATAGCTAATCAACAAGCCCGCAACAAGCCTAAAGCCCCAGAACCGCGATTGGAACCGCAGAATCAATCTCCCAATCGATCCATCCATCCATTCCCGTAACCGAACTCGAAATAAATCCATGGGGATGGTAATCCCAAGTAAGGAAGCAGAAGGATCAATGATGGTGTACAGCGAATCTTCTTCTTGCTCTTTGATCTCATCGTCTTTCTCTCGTTTATTGGTGTACCTATATGTGTGTGTGCGTATGTGTGTTCGCGCGGCTTTCCACAACGTCGGCAACCTCGACATTTTCCCAGATCGCGGTGAGTTAAGCCGAGCCTTAAACGTCGAACAGAGAAACGAAAGAGGGAGAGAGAAAGAGGGGTAGTCAGTAATCCCCACAGAGTCATTCCCCACCCTTACAGTTCCCTTTTAACTCCGGGTCTTTTTCAAGCTGCATGTAAATACAGGCTGACCACACAGGTTGAACGACGATGAGGGGGTTGGGGGTTGAAAGAAAACACCGGACACGGTGGTATGTTATGAATAAGGTATTCTATGCGTTACTACGGGGTTGGCCGTGTGTATTGATCTGGCCACGGTGCCCCGCCTCTCTCTTTCTCTCTCTTCACCCCTTGCATCGCCTCTCTTTCTCTCCCTCCCTCTGCGCTTTCTCCCTCCTGCACTTCTTCCCCTTTTACGTGTTTTCTTTTTTATTCTCCGGTTCCTTCTTCGTTTCTCCAGAGGAATTTGTTGGCACGATAAAATGTTGACTTGCTGGAAGGTGCGGGGAATTATTTTGGGGGGTGGTTCTTGGATTTCGTTAGTTGGGGAAGGGGTAGATAAGGGTGGAAGGAGGGAACACGCACTGGTAAAATTGGAGGACGATCGTTCACCTGTTGATGCGTGAATACGAAGAGCCGTTGTCCTGCTACAACACCCAGAGGTGCTCTTAACGCAGGCTAACGATTTAGGTCTGGCTGGAGATTTGGTTTCGTTGTCTTCTATGTGCAATCTTCGAGAGATTCGCAGAAAAAATTGTGTCCGTATATTTAGTATGCTAATTAGAGTTCATGTTGTGAGTGGTTTAAGTCGATCTGTTTTTAAAATGAGTTATTTTAGAGCTCGCGTCTGAATTTATTTACAAATATTGGTAACTCTTGAATTATTAGGTTTAGGGCATTAGTACTTTGATACTTCCTTGTAGAGATTGAAAGACTGCATGGGGAAATGCAATGAAAATTACAAGAGTTCTATTTATAAAGAAGGTGCAACTCCATTTGTGATATGCATCAATACATAAAGATGCGTAAGATTGCATATAGGTTATGCATAATTTGATGCCGTCTAATTTTGCATTATAAAATATTTTTCTATCTCTAACAGTTTCCAAAATATAGGGCCACCTACGCGCGTGAGACACTTTGTATACTATTACAAAATTTGTCGAATCACAACATTCCTATATTATAATACTTTGGTAATCAATGAAATGTTTACAATTCCATTTGCAAAATCACGAGATCCCTTCAATATAAATACTTCAATCTCTAAAATTCGTTAATTCACAAACTTTATATATTCATAATACTTCAGTAATCAATAAAGTCCCTGAAATTGAATTTCCCAAATATTGAATTCGCTGCAATGTACCTTAATCCCTAAAATTTGTATATTCATAATACTTCAGTAACCAATAAAGTTCTCGAAATTCCATTTCTCAAATTTCTAATTCACTGCAGTGTACCTTAATTCTTAATATTTTTTAATCTATAAACTTTGTATATTCATAATACTTCAGTAACCAATAAAATCCTCGAAATTAAATTCCTCAAATTTCCAATTCACTGCAGTGTGCCTTAAACTTTAATATTTCTTAATCCAAAAATTTTATATATTCATAATACTTCCAGTAACCAATAAAATCCCCGAAATTCAATTCCCCAAATATTGAATTCGCTGCAATGTACCTTAATCCCAAAAATGTTATATTCATAACACTTCGGTAACCAATAAAATCTCCGAAATTCAACTCTCTAAATTTCGAATTCGCTGCAATTTGCCTTGATCCCCAAAATTTGTTCCTCCGCAAACTTTCTACATTCATGATACTTCAATAACTAATAAAATCCCCGAAATTCCATCTCCGAAATATCGAATTCACTGCAACGTACCTTAATCCTTAAAATTTCTTAATCCACAAACTTTGTATATACATAATACTTCGGTAACCGATAAAATCCGTGAGATTCAATTTCCCAACTTTAAAATTCGCTGCAATTTACCTTAATAAAGTTGCTCCAACCAAACTTCCCATCACGGGGTAATTTTGAGTTTCCTTTTTTTCCTCCCAACGACAGCCAAGGACGAAGGAAAAAAAATTTCAATTCGAAAGTCGGGGACCGTGCAGCGAATCCCCAGCCCCGTGAGGGCAGAAGATTAAATTTGAAGAGGAAAGGAGAGGGGAGGAAGGAGTTCGATCAGATATATGTTCGGTTGGGTTCGAAAAGCGGGCCACGTAATGAATTCGTGCGCCCTTCGTCGATGGCCTGGTTTCATTGCGAACGACGCCATGCTAAATGAAGGTACGACCTTCCGCGCGAGGGTCGCGCGAGGTCGTCGAAGATTAGTCGCCGCTCCTTCTGGTGAACCTGAATTTCTCCATCCTAGGAAATCCATCAGAGTCGTCCGCGACCCGTTCGCTGATCCGTGAATTAATATTTATGCCCTGCTACGACCATTCAGCTCGTGAATACTCCAATCGTCATTGTTTCAAATTACACAATGCTATACGTATACTACCCCTGGCAAAAAATTTTCGGCCAAACGTGATAATATTTTTATTATTATTTAGTTATTATAATCCTTGTCTAAGCGGCTTACGATGGCTTCCGGTTTACGATATATAACTTTTTACATCTTTCTTTCTTATTTTCTAATTCTTATTCTTATCTTATAGTCTTATAATCTAATCTTATCCTCTTTTGATTCCCTTATAAATCTTGCAATCTTCTCGCATGAATTAAGGTAAAAACTATCTCCTAATAGCTCCTAATATTGCCTTTTCCTGGCCAAACGCGATAGTATAAATGTAAAAAATGCCTACATTCCGTTAATAATAACATAAGATATTAGATTATTCGGAAAGTTCGCAGTACTAGTTGAGAGATACTCGATAATAAGCTGCGGATTTCTATGGAATTGTTGGAAATTTAAGCGTACCAAAAACTGCAGAATATACGCTTTGTGCAAACATTTACAGAATGCTTAAAATGGAGGATACATGGAATTGTTTGAAGAGTGAAACAAGTTTCTATTCGTATTCCATTTCATTTAGTGTCACTCTTCCTATGCTTATTCGACTATACCTTTTTAATATAAAATTCGACGCGAACCTTCCATTCAACTCAATATTTCCTCGTTAATAGACGTATTTTTTCCCCCAGTTAATGGAAGCGGCATTGTTCTCACTATTTTCTGCAACTGTTTCGCGGAAACGAAATAGTAGTAGAATTTTTTCTTCTCTATTTTTTTCTTTAGATTTATTGTTAGTGTTTTGCTTTATTCTCGCCTCCAAAGCACTTAACACGTTCGGTGCGAAAGTACTTTTGAAGGTACGGGCGAGAATAAGTTTTAACGGAGCCATTGATTCCTTTCTAAGAACACTCAGACGGGGAAATTTATTGTTGTGAGCTCCGAGGATTTCTAAACCTTCGTATTTTCAAGCTATCAAGGTTTGAAACTTTTAGATTTCCAAAGCTTTTAATTATAAGCCATAAAATTTCCGAGCTTTCGAATACGAAGCCATTATATTTATAAGCTTTTGGATTTCCAAGCCTTCGAATTTTTAATCCATCAAATTTTGTAAACCCTTGAATTTTCAAGCCATCAAATTCCCAAAGTTTTGAATTTTCAAATCTTCCAATTTGTAATCCATCAAACTTCCAAGCTTTTGAATATCCAAGTCTTCCAATTTCAAACCATCAGATTTTCAAGCCTTCGAATTGCAAGCCATTAAATTTTCAAGGTTATGGACTTAAAAATCTTCCAATTTTAAGCCTTTGAATTTTTAAGCTTTCAAACTTCCATAGCTATCGAATTCCAAACCATTGAATTTTCAAGCATTCGAGTTCCAAGCTATTCACTTTTTAAGCTTTTGTATTTCAAAGCCTTTTCATTTTCAAGCCATTAAGTTTTCGAACTTGTAGATTTTCAAGCCTTTGAATTTTCAAGCTTCTGGATTTTCAAACCACCAAGTTTTTGAACTAGTAGATTTTCAAGCCTTTGAATTTTCAAGCTTTCGAATTCCAACCCCTTATAATTCTAAGATTTCCAAGCCTTTTAATCTTCAGTCCGTCAAATTTTTAATCTTTTGTATTTTCAAGTCTGAAATTTCCAACGTTTTGAATTTTCAAGTCTTCGTCTTTTCAAACCATGAAATTTTCACGCTTTCGAAATTGTAAGCCTCTGAATGCTCAAAATTCCGGGACTCCAACTCGTCAAATTCCAAAGCGTTTACATTCCGCTCGTACGTGTCTATCTGTAAGGTTTTTGCTTAACGATAAACCAAACGAAAGGATCGATTTGCTTCTCGAATAAGCGTCTGAGACGACACTTCAACAAAGAGGATGCAAATTCGAAATCTCGGAAACATCGAAGAAGTCACGTCCCCGGGTATCGTAAACCGGAATGCAACTCGCCGTTGGAAACGGTAAACGAACATCGTTTCGAGTGAAATGGACTCGAACGTCGTGGAATTAAACGCGAAAAGATTCTGCTGATCTCATCCTTTTGTAATAGATGGGACAAGGGTAGGTTTCGCGGAATTTCACAAAGCTTCTAAGGATGAAACGTCGAGATGACGATTCCACGTTGAAACGACGGGCTATTGAACGTGGTACGATATCGTTATTAAAGTCATCATCGTCATCATCCTCGTCGCGACCAATCTCACTTTTATATCCGTAATAACCGTTCCCTCTAAAGCTGCTTTAAACTTCTTTTCCTCTCTGTCATCCCACGGCGTTTTCTGTCGTCGTCTCTTTTTTAAGAAGACGAGAGAGTCTAGTATATAGGCGACTATAAATTTCTGTCGCTATATTTCACGACGTCGTTAAAATCGTGCCCCGTTTCTTTATCAGCCCTCGTTATATCTGTTATCGAGTTCTCTCGCGTAAATTTGATCAATGAACCGTTTCGCTTCGATTTTCTTCTCCTTTCGCAAATTATTTTACTCTCCTTTCCCCCCCACACCATCGATTGGCGGATAATAAAGGCTAGATGAACATTTGTGTAATCTAGACGCGCTATAAAACAACAAGGTCAAAGAAGTCGCCTGTGTTCTCGGTAACTCGTAATAGTAGATTAGAAAATTGGCCGGATGATAACATTGTTATAAGTAGAATGTAGATTTTTATGCGAATTCGCGTTTTCTCAAACGGAATTAGAAAGGGGGAACTTTAACGGAGATTTATTTTAACCCCTGAGTATTGTGATATATTTTATATTCTTACATTTCGATTGTAAAAATATAAAGGTTGCTATTTTATACATGCAATTTCTATAAAACATTGGTGAGTTCTTCAAAATTTCTGTTTCTGTTTCAAAAAACGGTCTGAACGAAATTCAAGTACTTTGTGTACGAAGATTGATGTTTAAAGTTGTTCGCCAAATTTTTGGCGTGGAGTATAGCCACCAATTATTCGTACGTAGTCACCTAGAAAGTATTTCTCTAGCAAGTTTCTTCAAGCTAGTAATTTTCTACTGAAGATTCTCGGCTGACCAACAAACACTCGTTTCCCTTTCACTCGCTACTGAATACTTGCTTTTCCATTCAAATTTGATTTAAAAAACACAGAAATATAATCATAGTTATTTTATATATAAATTCAGTAAAATATTGGCATTTTTTAATTTTTTAATCCGAATGAAATTCTAGTACTTTATATATACTTACTGATAAAACTTAATAATATAATTCTGCAGTTAAAATAAATTTACTTAAGAATTGAGTTTAATACCAGAAAATGGGAAAAATGTTTCTGGTCATGGAATAAGAAACAATTTATGAAAATAATAACGCGTATTTTCAGGATACATTGTTCTGTGTATTTTACATGTCGTTAGATGAGAGCTACGCTTGTAATAATACATTCTACGGTGTTTACTTGAATTTAAATTTTAAGAGGAATTTGAAAGTAGAATGTATATTTACTTGATCAATTTCCTTATGCTTTATTTTGTGGCGTTAATCAATTTGAATAATATTTCCAAATGAGAGAATCATATGTAAATACGCATCTTACAATTAGTTACCATCTCGTATAGGGTAGATGTACCACGTACTGCCACTTTAAGGTTCGCGCGTAACTTTATTTAACTATTTTAGAACGTATTTAACCTAAAAATCGTTCCAGTTTGCAGCATAATATTGTTCAATATCCGTTTAATTTATGAACATTTTTTTATATGTTGAATATAATGAATTAATTACTACGTAATTGAAAATGTACATCAAAGTCCAATGTCCCTATTACTGTCACTTGAAAAGTTGTCATTTAGACAGAAACAATTTTTCCATACATTAGTAATTCAATCTGTGTAACACATATAAGATGCATAGTAAACGTATCACCTTACTGAATTATGACACGTTCCATACTCTATAATTATATTAGTCACGTTTCAATGTTCAACATCACATCTACAACATCAATATTCTATATGTTGTTACGTAAACCGAAGACCAAATTTAGTATCGAAATTTGTTTACTTACGATTCTTCGTACATTACTTTGCTATTAAATAAACTAATTAAAGTGTCAGTTGTAATAGGGACACTGGTAGTAATTGAGACATCTATCCTAGTTAGTGAAAATTTAAAAAAGAAAAGTACACTTGGATCACATTTCCAACTCAATCCTTCAATTGGTATTCTAGTTTCAAGATTCGCGTCTGACTAGCGCAGTTTCGTTCCCCTTAACGTTCGCAATCTTCACAATAGCGCCTTTCCACTCTATGAGATTCCTCCAGGAGTAACTTCTCATCTGCACACTTCATCCATGAACCCACTTGTCCCCCATTCTCAAAATGTGCCCCGGAACTGGGCTAAATTCTCGGAGTGGGGTGCGTTCCAGGACACGCAAGCAGCGACGTGTTCACCCAGGGTCTAATTACCGTTTCCCTTGCTTCGGCGGAGCAGGAATTTTCCAGGCAACCGAGCTGCCTGTAACGACGTATCCGCTTTCAAAGTTCCTCCCTTGGAGAAGCTTTGTTTCCGTGCTTCATTATTTTTCAACGCTAAAACAACAGAGAAAGATAAAGAGACGCACACACTACACACGCGCGCGCGTGCGACATGCACGCAACCGAGCGACGTTAGAGAAGGACGAAAGTAAACTAAGAGGAAAGTTAAGCTTTTCTCTTCGAGTTTCTGTGCTATGGTAAAACCAACGACATTCTGCTATTATGCTTATATTCTCCATCTTGATCGGGAGCTCGTCTCTTTTTCTTCTCGAAGTTTATTATCTCTAGCGCGCCGCGTAAAACGACAAATGTATAGCCGCGTGTGTGTCCTTCCGGTTGGATTCTTTGCGCGAACCTCGATTAGGGTAAATGACCCACGTATTGTCACTGTTCCTATAACTGCCACTTGAATTCGTTTATTTAATAGCAAAGTAATGTATAAAGAATCATATTAAACTTGGACTTCGGTTTACGTAACAACACATATACATTGTATATTCGTTTACAGTTAATATTTATAAATAAATATTAGGGGGTAAATGTGCTGTTGAACATTATAACGTGACTAATATAATTATAAAGTATAGAACGTGTCATAATTTAGTAAACGCGATACTTTTATTATATATGTACATACAATATTATATCTGTTACACAAACTGATGTGTTAATATACATATGTATGTAAAACGTGTTTCTATTTAAATGAAAAGTTTTCAAGTGACAGTACGAAGGACATTGGACATTGTTGTACATTTTCAATTACGTAGTAATGAATTTAATGTATTGAACATATAAAAGAAATGTTCATAAATAAAAGAACGGTTGAACAATATTATGCTCCAAACTGGAACTATCTTTATGTTAACGACGTTTTAAAATAATTAAACAAAGTTTCGCGCGAACCTTAAAGTGGCAGTACGTGGTACATCTACCATAATTGTAAGCGAGGCGAAAGAGCTTTGGTAAACGACACGCAAACCGGTCGATAGGCATTGCCGCTGGTTGCGTTATGTTACGACGCGCTTTCACACGCACTTGTCGGCTGCGATTGCGAAGAAGCCTCGTGATGCGCGCGATAAATATAACGACGCGTCGATTGAGGAGTAAAGAGAGAGAAGAAAGGTCGTCCTTTCGTCGTGCGCTTGCATCCCGCTTTATAACCAGCAACCTTTCCAACAAGGTACAAGGTAGTCTTTTTTTACGCGATGTGCACTTGAACACCTTGCTGAATCGCTGTCAGAGCGCGATGGGTGTGATTGAGGTAGCTCTTCGCCTGGAAGTAGACTCCTTCTTCTCAGAATTGCGTGTTTAAAATTGTAGTTTTCGAAGAAGATTATATCGTTGACTAAGTACAGGATAGACTATCCATTTATAGGAAACATCGTAAATTTCTGACCGAAATTCGGATTGTGTAAGAAAGCAGACGTTTTTCTACGCCCCTTGCGATTTAGAATGGTTCGTTCAAAAATTATACACAATCCGATCATTAGAGTTGTGGCGGCTCTCCTGCACCCACCACTAGAGGGACATACGAAATAGGCTTTCTCGAAAGTACTCGCTCCAACTACCTCGACCATATATATACCGCCTTTAACCTTCCTTCCAATATCCCAAGTCTAAGACAGGGCCTGCTAGGTAGCCTTACTGATGAGTCCACTAGCAGGCCCAGGACGAAACGCAACACCCTTCCTTTTTTCTATCCTATCCCCTCTCTACCGCTCCACAAGAGTTGATAAAGTTAACCCTCTATCCGTGTATTAAATTTAATTATACGTTTGTTCGTATCATAAATGTAAATGAAATTCTGGTTACAGAAGATTATAAATGATAGAAGTGCAATACATATGAAGATATACTTCTATATGCGACATTATAAATCTAGCTATTATAGATCGATTACAATATCGGAAACAATTAGTTCGCGCAGTATTTATTTGCAATTCCTATCGTTTTAATAACGCTGTTGTTTTACGTTAGTGAATAACATTTGGATAGTCTCACAGACCTTTTTCATAACAAATCAAGTTTCTTGCAAACGAATTCTATCAAACAGTTTTTCTGTACCCCTAATGTAATTAAAATTTCCAACCGCTAATAGGAGTTTCATTTGGATAGCAGATGTATTGCTTTGATTGCGATTTGGATATGCAACTTCCTAGATCCTCGAAATAGTTAAATTGGAAGGGATATTTTAATACTCGGAGGATGAAACTACCCTCTATGTAGCTTCCACTTCCGTATCTTTGTTTACAAAGAAATGAATTTGCATAAAAGTCCGCAGTCTAATTATGGGATTATGTAGAAGTAGGAGCTTCCGTTTTCGCGATTAAAGAAAATTGGAATAAGCTAGGTCGGATGCTTGTTACTCGCATAATTAAGTGCTGCAATTATCTTGAGTAATTGAGGATGATTACCGATTTTGTCTACCGTGTAATTATTATCGTCCGTCAGGGGAGAAACAAGTTCCGAAGTATTATAATTGAGGGAGATATTTAATACGTTGTTAGAACCTTATTAGCTCCCATTCTGCCTCGTTTTTCTAGAGAATCCTCTTTAGTGAATTCATCAGTTACTCAATAAATTGCTCTTATAATTCGTTGGTAAGACACGCTTTAATTACTCCAAAGAATTCCTCTTCTTTATTGCAAAGAAAAAATGCAAACGGATTTTAAGGGATCAATTCTACCGGAATTTAGAAAATTAATCACTCGAAAGAATTCCTTTTCTTTATTGTAAATATAAAATGGGAACGAATTTTAAGGAATCAATCGTACCAGAATTTAGAAAATTAATTACTTCAAAGAATTCCTCTTCTTTATTGTAAACAAAAAATGGTTAGAAATTTTAAGGAATCAGGTCTAACGGATTCAGAAGATTCACAATCTTCCCCTTACTTATTTTAAGCAAAATGAAAATTATTATTCGCCAGAAACCATCAAGAAAATCCCAAAGAAAGAAGTTACCAACATCGGAACGAATACCAGCTATACTAACAGAAAAGTTTCCAATTTTCCTCTCACCCATCGTAATCACAATTCACCTTCAGCTTGATTTTCGTCGAACTTTACACAGATTTGCCACGGCCTTTGCAGCCATATTTTTGCCCTCTAGACACTAGATACTTTTCTAGACGTGAGATCGCGAGGGCAGACATTTTCCAGGCAAAACGATCGACTTTTTCCCGCATTCCATCCTCTGTGCAAGAGCGGCGGAAGGCCCTCGAGGCTCTCTCGCCCGCTTTCCTCGTCTGCAAGCTATTTTTCTTCGTCTTACTTACGTGTCAGTGCCCCCGACTGTGAGCTCGGTGACGGACGAGCATCTTCAACTCGGTCGGACACCCCTGGCCAGGTCGGACGCTTTGTGCCGACGAGGGTTCCCGAAATCACGAGAACGTGAAAACGCTAGTTATGCACGCGGACGAGGGTCCCGCGATGAAACCACCTGAACAGGCTTGTCACTCTTCTCTGCAACGGTGACGAATATTTTCGGAACTCTTCTTCACGCGCACCTTTCGTGTCAAGTGCTTTTTCTCTCTCACGTGTAACGATGTATCCGGAGGTGTCTGAGAGTTTGAGGATGTCACAGTGTCTGGCGTTAAGCTCAAGCATTGACTACGTACAGGGATAGGCCACTCATTTTTAGGAAATATAGAGATTCCACGCGTGTAAACAGAGCAGAGGTGTTTTTTTACATCCCTTGCGATTTAGAATGGTTCGTTTAAGAATCATATTCGATCCGACCGTCGAAGTTGATAAAGTTAACCTTGTATGATTCCATCGTAAAGGTAAATTAAATTCGGGTTATAGAGGATTAAATGATAGAATTCCGATACATATGAAGATATATACTTACATTCAACATTATTATAGACCTGGATTTTACAGATCAATTAGGTGTAAAACTAAACACAGATGTAACGAAGGAGAAAACTGAGATTTCTTGGAACGCACGCGCAAAGGAAACCGCATAATATTTTTCAGGGAGGCTTTAGATTTAATATCCGTTACATCTGTGAAGCTGTAGAGAGGGGATAGGAAAAAGGAAGGGTGTTGCGTTTCGTCCTGGGCCTGCTAGTGGACTCATCAGTAAGGCTACCTAGCAGGCCCTGCCTTAGACGTTGGGATATTGGAAGGAAGGTTAAAGGCGGTATATATATGGACGAGGTAGTTGGAGCGAGTACTTTCGAGAAAGCCTATTTCGTATGTCCCTCTAGTGGTGGGTGCAGGAGAGCCGCTACACATCTATCGAACTATATAAATCTAACGAACGCAAACTGGAAGTCTGCTGCGTATGAACACTCTCTTCGGTGTTTTTCATCGTAGAAACACGCGCAGCGCTTAGCGATGCTGGGAAATTATTCACACGCGGTTGTCGCGTTGTGTAACGCATACTGTGTATTTACGCGTCGAGATGTGCACGTGGAAGGCATTATTTCGCGAAATTGAAATGGTGCTCCTGACTACTGACCCAAACGGAACGGTCGTATTGCGAAATTAGCAGCGTAACGGGAGCTGTGAACGGCGTTTAGGCGAGCATGTAGCACGTGCCGAGCACAAGCTGCGACAAAGTTGCACGGACGTGTTCCAGATGCGGCCGCGCGTCTGAATTAGCACTTTTATTAACGGAACATTTTTCTTCGGCCACGTAAGCTGTCATCGGACCCGGTACTACGTTGTAGCCTACTCTCGTAATCGGTCGGACATCTTGCAAATTGCTCGATTTATTCGTCCCGTTTCACGCCACCCTCACGTGTTTGCGGTCTGTCTCGCGTTTAATCGATTTTGGATTGCAAATTGTCGCGAATTGTTTGTAATTGCCGGAGCGACAGGATAATTTAACTGCAGTTTTTGGTATAATAGAATTTCAGTTGGTTCGTTCGCGGTGAATAAAGCAGAACGATGCAATGGGAAAATTATTTGTCTATCCAATTTCGATAACGGAAAGGAATATTTGGAAAGTTTGTGAATTCTCGTAATTAATTCTTGACGGACGAGCAAATTTTCATTACGAAATACCGGGAGAGTAAATTTTGCTGATATTTTAAAAAACGTGAATTTAATTACCAAAAGTAGATAGAATTTCTATTCTTCTTTTTCTATTTAATGTGGTATAATTCGGTGTACTTTTTACACACAGGTTTTATCAATTGTACTTTAACATCGATTATTATTAGGTAATCTCATAAATTCGCGTTGCAGTATGTTAATACTAACATCTTAAACATCTTAAACATCTCGCAATGTTTTAGAATTATTTAACTTATTAATTATTACTGAATGAGTCTGAATGTAGTAATTTAATTGTAAGTTCATTTTGGGAAAAGCATTTGAAATAGCAAAATGCTCCAACTATAACTCTAAAACTAACTACATATAGGAATGTAAACGTGATTGCTTGAAAACTTCAATAAAAGATTGGTACTTTTGAATTTTGTCGGTTGTAAAAAAATTTGGAAAAATTCTCATATATATATTTCAGCGATGAAAGAGTTGTCAATTTTTTTTTCATAACTTTTTATACGATAAAGAAGAAGATATCGAATTTGTACTATAAATCACGTTTTGGCTTAAAACTCACTTTTTGGTGTGAAATTCGGAACGACCAAAATAAGTGACGTATCACATTTCTTAAGGCTTAAGAATTATTTCCGTTTCCTGGAATAATACAAGAAACTCGACGTAGATATTTATTTCTGTCTTTTTGCTTCTGACCATTAACCCTCCCATTCTACTGAATCATCAAACTAATTCCCCTGCTTCTTATTCGTTAACGAATAACAAACAGGGACATTAATGAATATTCGTTATGTATCCTGTCTTAAATATCGTCTATTTTAGGAGTGAATAGAATGAGAAATTTGTAAAATGCCTCTGGTTGTTTGTCTAGTCGCTAACCTTCTCATTCTACTGAATCTCGATATTAATATTTCTATTCATTATTCCCTGATGATTATATCTTCTGCGCCGCCTATACGAATGCTTTTGAAACTTTTCTGATACAAAATTCGTGAAGAATCTTTTATCGTACCTGTCTGACCACTAACCTTTCTCGTTCTACTAAATCTTCCAACAAATATTTCTATTTCCTATTCGTTAAAAATATCCACGCTTTTAAGAGTCGGTATAATGCAAAATTCACAAAATATTTCTCACTGTACGGTTCCCGAAAATCTATTTTGAATATTTCTTTTCAAGACTCGGTAAAACGAGATTAACGTTGAGAAATATTTTGGTAAATTTCCCAATTAAAAGATTCGTTTGTTCCGTGAATTTTACAAAGAACTGTTCAGAGTGCGTCATTTGCTTGATTGCCACGCATATTATCGGATGCAGTCGAATAGGATTCGAAACTCGTTACTGAATCGGTCGATTATCGAAGGCGAAAAGGTGATTATACCTTTAACCGTGGGGACGAGCTTCGTTGAGCGCAAAAGAAGCGAATCGTTCGTCAGTAATCAATGAACGATAGATAACGCTGCTGGATGCTTTTCTACGGGGAACACGTTCGAGAGTACTCGCGTTGGATGAATTTCAAGGGAACTCGTTACTTGTAACGAGATATTGCGCCCCTCTGACGGGTCAATGATTCTCGTTTCGTTAATTCAATCGATACCCAACCACCCGCCATCGCAGCAATTTTCATCAGCTTCTTAAATATTACAATTGTTGTTTCCTTCGCAATTTTCCCATTGTTAATCATTATTTTATTCTGTGTCAATTTCCACAATTTATTTTCACCCTTTGACTGCAAAAAGCGCGCGCGCGCATTTGTGTACGTCCAGCAGATCTTAAATAATATAGATAAATTAATTTCCTAATTTACTATTACATATCGATGGCTTAATGCACACGCGTTGTATTAGGTTGTCCCAAAAGTTACTTTCTGTGGTTTTGATTTTCTAAAGTAAAGTAATGGTGAAAGATTGTCAAAAATGGCATCGAGGCCATTCTGAAAAGGTAAAGAAAGATGTTATAAGCATAATGATTTTTTAATAAATCGTATGGTGCATGAAATTTTCTTCACTTTCTATTTAGAACGAAAACGAAAGGAATTTTTTGGACAACCTAATATTTCCACTTTTAGTGATTTCGAGAAAAACAAGTTCAATGGTTTAGTAGTGTTTTATAATTGAGTAAATATATTTTTTAATTACGTGTATGATGTTATATTTATGAAATAGATATTAGAGAATGTATTTAAGCAATAACGTAAGATTTATTATAAGTTTAACGAACGACGAAAAGGTGCAGGACAAAATAAGCTAGGCCATGTTAAATAAGAATATCAATATCAAATATTAAAATTGCAATTACTAGACTGTGAATTTTTATGCGTTCATGGGAAATTTAAATGTCTAAAAATGGACAGGATGCATTTAACCTGCAAAAAGATACACAATATTCAAAGTGAAGTAAAAATGACTGCATTTCGAAGGTGAAGCAACTCTCCATTTTTACCCATTTTTTTAATTTTGTTGATAAAATTATGAACTTGCATAAAGATCCGGATTTCGGTAATGACGAAATAATAGTTATAAATAAAAGTTGTGTTTGATTGTTTAAGTAAAGTCACATTGAATTTGAGCAGAAAGGGCACTAAATCGATTCATAGGTCCAATATTATATTTATATAATTTTCATTCATTTCATAGTTCACCAAAATGTTTATTTCAGTCCACGTATACCATCTTTTCGTAAAAACAAGTAGTAGCTTTTTGAAAACCTAAATTTCATTGACTGAAAAGGTTGGGAGAGTTCTGCAACACGTTATAGATTATAATACTGTAACAGATTCCAAGCACAGACTTCGCAGACATTTTTCTCCCCTTTGCAAACTTGTTCCTCTTTTTACGGCGGAGAGATGCAAGGCGAAAGTGCGATTCTTGGTAGTTACCAGTCGCGTCTTAGTTCGAGTTTCGTTTCGTTTGGTCTGGTTGTAGGACCCGGCCCCTGTCTCCCACGGAAAGTTTGGTTTTCGAGCGGAAACGTCATGAAAATTGAATCGACATCCCCGGTACGACCGCGTTTCGCCATTTCCGACGTTTCGCCCCGTGTCCAGCCGAATTAATGCCTTGGAAAACAAGATACCTCCACCCACGCAGTCTCGAGAAGCCGCCTAGCTTCTCTTTTCTTCCCCGTCGAGACGAACTTCCCGGGGCCAATAGGCGATTTCCGGTTTCCAATCTTTCTTCCCCTTAGAACACTCTATTTTTCTTCTATTTGCAAACTAATCACTGTCATTCTTTTTTACATTGTAATTTTATCAACGCTATTTTTACCAAGCGGGTTTACGCTAACCGTACCGGCATTTTAGATGTATGTATTTATTCGATAGATCATCTTGAGTGAAGAAAAAGAAGCAAAGAGAGAAACGAAATGTGAGAAACTGGTTAATCAGTCAATAAAAGAATTGCTATAAAGTTAAACGAACGAAAGGTATAAAAATGAATGTAGAATCTGAAATATTTTAAAACAGGTCATTTGACCAGGCGTGGTATGGTTAGCGTTAAAATTATTTTCGAAGTTCAATCGCTTTCCCTCAACTGACTTTACGACTTTTTCTGTACTGAGTATAAAATATGTATTATGTATGTATTTTTCTCCGCCTATTCCTGGATCTGATATATATATATATACGTGGTATGCTTATTTTTACTATGAGAGGTCATTTGACCCGTTAAATATTTTATAACATTGGCTATTCTAAAATCATTCCACATATACACGTTAACACCGTAAAATAACGCTGTTTCAATTCTAAGGAACAATGTAATTAGTACGAATAGGGTAGATGTCCTAATTTCTGTCACTTTCAGCTTATAGCGCAATTTCATTTAATTATTTTGGAAGTTATTTAGTCTAATAATCGTTCCGACTTGATGTAGAACATTAGTTAACATCTCTTTTATTTATGAAGATTTTTTTGTACATTAAATATGATATATTAATTCCTAATCGACTGAAAATATATAACAAAGTCCATTGACCCTCGTACTGTCATTTGAAATGTTGTCACCTAAATGGAAACGATCCTTATATATAAATCTAAATCTTTATAACTTAAACCAGAAACATTGAACATAATTTTTTATTATTTCGTACATTTAGTTCCACAGTTAGCTGCATCCAAATGTAAAGGGGTCATTTGAACCCTTCTAATAAAAATAGGTATTTACGAAAGAGTACTTTCAATAAAAAGAATAGTTTTATGAAAAGAAAACAATAGTTTTCATTTTTACTTTAGATTATTTTCTAAGCGATCCATATTCGGATCACACGTTCAGAAATGAAATACTTCACTGCTAGTTTAAATTTCTAATTTCTTCGAAACATTACTTGTGCTCAGCATATTTCGATTCTGCATCATTCTACAACACGTTAAAGATACACATCGGTTGTGCAAAAGCTTAAGTATCCCCAACATGTTCGGCAATATGATCGCTAAAATAAATCTAGTAGCCCATATTTAGACATTTGGTTGATAGAAACTTCGTTGGAAAGAAAAAGTTCACCGTCAACTGAAAAAATTAGACGCGATGAGATTTTCAGATCGACTTAATTTAGCGGTAGGTAAATGTCAGAAGACGAGCAGGGGTGTACAGATACTTTATCTGGCCACATTACGTGAAAAATGGCGAAAGTAAAAGCGCGCAAATGTCACGTCGCTTACATTTGCAAACCGCGCACTTGTGACCGGTAACGAAAACGTGAACGGATAGCCAAGCAAGCTAGAGTACAGCGAATACCATCGCGATTTCTGGCTGATCTAATCGATAACAGCCGGATGGGATCGATCAGGATACACGCGTACGATACGTGCACGGCCATGTAGCCACGGCGCGAAGCATTCGCAGAATTTGGCAACAGCAATCTGTGATTCCGTGTGCCAAGCTCTCGACCCATTTAGCCAGTCACGAGAGCCGCTCGGACACTCTCGATATCGGGACGAATCAATTCGATCGATTTTAATCGTACACCGCTGTCGAGTATCTAGCCGTCTCGAAATATTGATTCAAGCCAGCAGATGAGAGAAGGGAAATACCTCCTCGATCCTCGGATCTTGTTGCAGGGGGAACTGTGTGTATTTTTTAAGGTACAGTTGGTCGGATCTTGCGGAAGATAAATAGGATCTGTTTTTAATGTTTTGAAGAGACCGGGGGGAGGTGTTTGGAAAATAAACGGGGAGGATTGTTGGACATGGTTCTGTTTTCCTACGTTTAATTGTCGTGTAAAGTGAATTGGAAATGTTTCAGTTGGTTCAGAGATACGAGCAAAGTTCCTCTGGTTGGCTATTGTTTGAATGCGCAAAGTTGCGGGTGTTTAGAGTTTGAAATGTTTGAGTAGGGTTGAGGGTATCTAAAATAATCCGTGGGTATCTTCGCTCCTATTCGGTCGATCGTCGGGACTTTGAAAAATTCGATTAAACGTTCCGTTCTTTGCAATCGGTATTAATAGTGCGATCGTTTTATCGTTGAACTATCCTAAAATCTCATTTAGGAAGTAGTTAAGAACCAGGTGCAAATAGCATTACACGCTGAAATTAAGAAATCTCGATTAAACCGTTGGATCGTAAATGAACACGTTGTTTAATCAATAGAAATCTCCAATAATATCCTTCAACTTAATAATCTAAAGCTTCGATTACGAAACTATCTTAAAATTCCACGTGAGAAGCAATTAATAACCGGATACAGATATGAGTAAATATTGGACTTCAAAAATTTCCATCGTATCATTGAATTGTAAATAACCTCCTTATTTAATCAACAAAAGTCGGCAAAACTATTCTTTCTTCTAATGATTTAAAATTTTCATTGCAAAGCTGCTTCAAAATTGCATATAGGAAGAAGTTAATAACTAAATACCAAAATTATTAAACATTGGTCTTCGAAAACCTCTTATTCAATACTAAATTAGCACTTTTTGTAAAATCTCGCAAATAAAATATATATATATATCACTTTTTAAATTGTATCGATATCATCGTATTATGTGTAGAAATTAATTCGCTGCCTTTTCACAAAATTCAATCTGTATTTACGAAGAATCAACTACAATCTTGAAGCACAAAATAATTTCCATTATTCCAACTCCACGGTACGCGACATTTAAATTCGACTTTGACAAAAAAGATGACGGTTTTAAGTCAATAAGACCTACAAGATTTTAACACGTCCACTGCCTTGACAGTCGCTATTTGAATGTTCAGCAAGGCAACTAAATACTTAGTATAAATATCTTGCTTCTTATTTGCTATACAAACGCAATTTATCGTAATTCCTTCATCGTTGTTGCAGGATAGTAGACAATAATAAATTTGCCTGAACTTTATTTTAATAAAATTCGTTTACTATCGACTTGTATGCATTACATACGATTGAATTGGATCTTGTGAAAAGGCAGCGAATTAATTTGCACACCTAATATAAACAATTGAAATATATCAGTAGCCTGTGGAGCGGTCAGAGTTCGGCATAGTTTATTCGAAGAAATTATTCGAATAGATTCTTTCAATACAATTTTATTCGAGATGTTACTCGAATGAAATTACAATATTTACGTTATAGAAACGAGAACATTTTCTTACGTTTTGTGTAGCTTTGGTTATTTCCTTAATTCAAATATGTTTCAGTGATACTTCCTTTTCGAAAATTATTCGAAGAATTTATTCGAGATATTATTCGAATAAAATTTGATTCCAAGTATTTAACCAACAAACGTTTTCACTGCCAACTACGAGATATCTCTTAGTAAGCGTCTGTACCAAGACTGTCGACTACGAGGTATCTCGTAGTTTGCCCTACAAGTTTAGATTGATTGCAATTGGTCACTGCAATAAAACTATACTATATAGTAAACTATATTAATACTATACTATATACTATAGTATATACTATACTATGTATTATACTATATACTATACCATATCCTATACTGTACTATACTATACTATACTACTTTACTATATTTGCAACTAAATATTATTAGACTTTGCGAAATTCCATGTTTTCTTTAAAATAAAACCTTGGCGCCCAGTGCAATACGCTCAAAATTTGCCCGACAGTGAATGGTTTAATCGAATGATGCCCAATTTTTGGGCCAGTCCGTATATTCTTCGCCTCGCTAATTTAAAGCTTCAGAAGTTTGCCAAAATATTCCCATACGAACGAGCTAATGACCAGATAGCAACATCGCGGTGAAACTGTTCTACAACCCTCGCAACCCTCTGAAACTACTTGAAACTGCCCGAAACCCCACCCACAGGAAGATAATACGATACTACGAAGCACGCGTCTCCTCTATCGAGTCTAGCCTCTCAGGACACGCGATAAATTTCTCTTGGTTCGTGCCTCAACGATGATGGATCGTTGCATGGCAAACAAAATCCAAGCGACGTTTCGCTTTCGATGGTTAAGAGGAACCCGGTGATCGACGGTGTAATCGATCGGCGATGGATCATGGTGGATGAACAGGTGTGTTGCGACAGGGTTCCGTTGGAACCGCGATGGTCGACTAAGCCGCGGATGCAGCGGTTCTTCATCCCGCAACGCTGTCCTCGAACGCGGATCGATAGATTCGCGCCAGCGTAGTGAATGTTCGTCATCCATCTTCCTCGCTCTTAGTCTTTTGCTCGTTTCGCCCTCTTTTTTATTCCCCTTTTCCCTTACCTCCGCCCTCTCCTCTGCTCGCGTGGTCACCGGTAGTACAGATGCACTTGCCACGCGTGTGGATTCTCGATGCATGCGCTTTGGAGCGAGCGTTGCCCGTGAATCTGCGCTAGTGTGATGTTCTTCTTCAGGTTGTTGGTGGTGCAGGCTGCAAAAGGATGGCGAAAGATGTAGAAATGTATCACGTAACGCGATAGCATCGGGTGGTAGGAAAGTTAGATAGGGAGGGCGGAGTTAGTTGTTACGCAAACGACGTACGGAATATCCAATGTATTTTGTCTGTCACATGATTTCGGGCTCTCGAGACTCCTCTTACCATTTCCATTTCTATCTTTTCAAATGTCTAAAATGTATAACTTTTACGTTTGCTTTTACGTTTCGTGTATTAAAGTACTTTAGAAGTGTTTACATTCTTTGTCAGATAATAACACGAGAGATATTCTTCCGAAAACTCTGATTTTTTTAGGTTGTCGCTTTTTAAGGTATATAGCCTAGGACTCGTCTGCGAAACGAAAGGGAGAAAAATGAAAAAGTGCAATACAAGAGGTAATAATTTCTATCGGGATCCTCTTATACTCGCAATTCGAGCGGTAATATTTTATTTTTTAATTCCCAACTAGCCCTATGGTAACCGTTTTGCATTTCCGCTGGAGGCAGCCGCGCAGTTCCATGCTCGTTTGAGCGTTGCAAAGCTCGATGCGTTCGCAAACGGATTATTTCATTTTTAACATACGCGACCCAACCCCTTTTCACTCTTTTTCATCCTTCCGCTTTCTCCATCCCCTGGCTGTAACTTTTTCTCTTCGCTTTCTCCTTTATTTCGTTTCACAGACGATGCGGATATGCGAGATTGAACGTGCATATGTGACCACCACCTTTGTATCCAGGCGAACGAACGCGAATTATGCCTTTGACTCTTTCGAACGACGAATTCGACTTGCAGGTCGCCGAAAATCAGTTCAGCAAACTGAATACACGTAGAAAGGTCGATGGCCCTTCGACGCTCGTTAGGAACAACCTATGCTTCGTTTAATTCCTGTTTTTTCGACCGATTTTTGTAGCCCATTGGGCATTAGATTGATTCGATTCCATGTTTTCGCATTCTCCCTTTTCCTTCTTTTATTTCTCGATAATTGGAGAATAATTGTTTGATTGAATTGCAGAGTTCTAATTGGCTGTAGAAATTTATGTCGTATATGTATTGGGTTTGTGGGATTGTGATTAGATTGGGTGATTAAGACCGGATCAGGCAATATGGCATTATATTGCTGTGCAAGTTTAATTAGGTATCTCATACGGAAGCACAATCGAATTCAAAGTCAAACGCTATTACGCTTATAGCAAACTGATAGTCAAATGTGTTTTTAACCCTTCGTTGGATTGTAGGGGCATCAGAGGCCCCGGATAAGTTTAAATCCAGCATATTTCAATTGGTGTTAATAAAGTGATTTGAAAACTTATTTCATTCTGTATTGTCTGATCAAACTTTAAATGCTGCTACGCATTTGTAGCGATTAGCATTGCGCTATCATGGAAGGAAAAAGTAAGCTGTGAATTAAATGTGGAAGTCTGAAGAAGAGTTAAAGAAGTTTTTAAAAGATTATTATATATTAGCGTTTTTATTTCTTTAAAAAAATCTTCGTTTAACTTTTAGTTCTGTAATACTCGTTTGGTTTGTGTAGTTTAGAAAAATAGGAAATATTCGATAGAAAATTAAAATGCCCTCAACGATCACTTGATCTTTCTATTTTAACTCGTTCATCGTTAATCGATTTCCCGTAATTTCTTACATGGTAACATTTCTCTATTACCATCAGAGAATAAAGGAAAGACAAACTAAATGCAGACTTGTTTTACCTTTTAAATATTGCGAAATTCATTTTACTCTGAATATTCTAAACGCTCTACGATGCGAGTTTAATTTACCGTGCCACGATTTTTAATTAGTATAAATTCGAGTTCGAATCACGAGCAGCGAATGTGCCGAGAAAAAATGGAAAAGAGAAAAAAAAGCATTTGGTAAATGTAGAAACAACCGCAGAGGGTAACAGGATCATTAGCGGGTGGCAAAACGCCGCAAATCCCAACGCGATTCGTTATCAAGATATTTCGTAGCTACGGAATTCGCTGGAAGATCGATTGCTGGCTCGCAACAGATAGCGAGGGCGATTGCGATTGCGTGAGACGGGGAAACAAATCAACGGCCGCGGTCGAAGCGGCCCGCGAAAATCGCGCGATAAATTCGGGTTGTAAAGCTGTTCCCCGTGATGGCCCACCACGCTTTTTATGAGCCCTACTATTCGTTCGTTTTTTCTCCAACACGAGTGCTTGAATCTTCCTCGCCGCAGTTTCTGGCTATAATTATTCCATTTCACTCTTCACTTCTGATGCATTCATGACAATTTCTTTGCATATAAAACGAAATATCAGCAATGTTGCGTTATTTCTGGGAGATTTATAGTTGGTGATACAATGGTTCCTCGATTATCCGATGCGTCGATCGTAAAACGGAAACTCATTAGCTGCGATAGTATGATAACTTAAAAAGACAATTTGCGAATTTTATCGGTTTACCAATTTGCTTTATTGTGTTTATAGATGTGCATTAGGTTGATACACATGAACTGTCGTTCTTCAAAGTAAAAAATGTTAAACATAAGTAAATTCTTTAAAACATTACACGTATATTTAGTTATAATCATTTTTACGTGATTCTATACACTTTTACTTACTGCGAGAAGAAAGCGTAAGGAGATTCAGACGTTCATTGTCAGACACTTGAAAGTATCCTAAATTCTGCTTAATAGAAGTCTTCGCTAGCACTTTAAATAAAGAAATACTAATTTTATCCAACCCTAATGCTAATCTTGCTTACCATAGATATTATCTCGTGGTATTTTCTGCGACTATAATAGCCAATAATTATAACATTCCTTTCCACGACGCATACTATTATTGTTACATAAATAGTTTAATTCGGATTACAATACGATATATAATAATAATATATATAAAATAATATTATACAATATATAATAAAATACTAATTTTATCAATCCTAATGCTGATTTAGTTCATAGTAGATATTATCTCGTGGTATTTTCTGCAACCACAATAGCCAATTATTATAACATTGTCTTCCACCGTGCATACTATTATTATTACATAAGTAGTTTAATTCGGATTACAATACAATATATAACAATAATATATAATAAAATACTAAATTTATCAATCCGAATATTGATTTAGCTTACCATAGATATCATCCCGTAGTCTTTTCTGCAACCATAATAGCCAATTATTATAACATCCTCTCCTACTGCGCATACTATTATTATCACGTAAGTAGTTTTATTCGGGCTATAATACAATATATAATAATAATATATATATGTAGGAGTGAGAACGGACGAAAGGACGTAGTTTTAGTTTAGGCTTTCTTTCGTTACAATTTATGACAGGACCCCTTGAGCCGACGCTGTGCAGACGCGTCCTGACGTGACCGTGCAGGACAGTTTTCCCTTACC
The DNA here is from genome assembly GCA_028830335.1 of Eucera pruinosa. NCBI lineage: Eukaryota > Metazoa > Arthropoda > Insecta > Hymenoptera > Apidae > Eucera > Eucera pruinosa. The sequence goes on from JAMYCR010000005.1 coordinate 9,916,531, forward strand.
CCCCTAGGTTTAAGTTTAGTTTTTAAGGATTGCGATACCGAAGGAGAAGGGCTTAGAGACAGAGAGAGCATCGTGAGACGCCGAGAAGGCAGGTCGTAGAGTGCAGCGTGGAAAGTAGCGTAGGAAATAGCGTGGAAGCTTCAATTTAGTGTGGTAGCGATATCACGATCTCTTTTATAATACTGTACCATTTAGTTTTTGTTATTCAATAATTATATTATTTAATCCATACGCCGACTTGTACCTCGCCCGTGAATTCACCATCCTACATATATAAAATAATGTTATGTAATATATAATAAAATACTAATTTTATCAATCCTAATATTGATTTGTTTTACCATCGATAATATTATCCTGTAATCTCTTCTGCAACCATAGTAGCCAATAATTATGACATTCCCTTCCACGGTAGATACTATTATTATTACATAAGTAGTTTGATTCGGATTATCGCGACTACTATTGCGTAGGAACACCGCGTGAATATGCGAGCTGCTTATCGGACCGGAAAACGAGGCGCAACAGCTGAACTGATAACACATCATATGTACACACAAGTGACACAGGACAATATCACGACTGTTCTAAAAAGTGTATACAGTAATGCACGGTTAAATTTTGCCAAAATTTGCACGGTTAAATTGACACCACTCGTTTCCCCACTCTTCTCTCAACAAAGTAAGAAAACTTAGCGGATTGAAGAACCTAATTTATTTATTTATTTATTTGGGTAAACGAGATATAACGCTTTAGCGTACACATAAAATTTACATTAAAAAAGTAGACAAACGAAAATGGGGTTCATGAGTTATAGGTAGATGAAACGCAAAGCAGCTGACGCTTGAAATTACTAAATAAGGAAAATGTATTTAAAATTTCGCAAAAAGTATGTATATTCAGAATTATCCGATTTATGCAATTTAAGCATTGGAAGGAAAAATGCCAAAATGTCATTTAAAGAAAATCAATTTCAAAGTTTTCATTGAAGCATTATGTAATGAACGTAATGAATGTAATGCGATGAAAAGTAAATAATATAATATAATAAAGATCGAGTTCTTTTTTTTAAAGTAATATTACCTTTCATTAAATAATGCCATAATGAAAATTTTCAAATTGATTTTCTCTAAATGACATTTTGACATATGTGTCCTCTTTCTTGCTAATCATGCAATAAAGATGATTTCACTTTATTGCACCTTCTAACCTTTTTCTATTCTTGTCTGTTTCAGGTAAGTGAAAAATCAGTTTTTCGCAAAAGCTGCTCTTTAAATCATCAATCGAGGCACATGCGCGCGTTTTTTTGGTAAGGATTTGCTGATCTAATTAACGCGAAATCGCACGGACTGTCAATTTCTTTGTTTATCGTGGCGTTCAATTTTAGATTAACTATGAAAGCTTCAAATTTCAACAGACGAGAGGATATTCGTGGAATAATGTATAACCAGCTTGGTGTAATGGGAATTCGACGTTATTAACGAATAAGGATGCACGAATTATTAATGCGCCATCAGAACCGCCATGTTATCGATATTCTAACAATAACCCATGATAATAGCGATGGAAATCTATAATCTAACCCTTACTCGGTTATTAGACCCAGACTATTCGATAGCAATCCTATTTCTGGATCGAATATTATCAAATTTCTTCCACTTATTGTGCTAGTTACAAAAACTACTGGCATTTCTAATCAGCCAAACGATTTTTAGAGAGTATTTGCAGTTCTTTATAATAATTACGTGTAATTATTTAATTAGGGTACATGCACCAGTGAATGAACACTGAAGGAAATTATTAATCCTTTATGTCGAATTTCAGGGATTAATAGCTTTAACGAGTATTTTGATCATTCAAATCAGGTTCTTTAATGTCTAAACTTCCATACAAGACAACTTAAAAGAAATAGGAATAGCAATTAGTTAGATTAAAAAGCCAAAAGTATTGATTTTACCAATGAATATAGGCAGTAATAAGATTCAGCATTTTTTTGTTTGTCTGCGATAACAGCTCAAAATAAGAACTTGAATACAATGAACTATATATTAAATTAATTATTGTATTAATTATATGCATATCTCCATTGAAACAACACTTATTAGTTTCTCAAGATCATTTTCGAACAACGCTTCATCGACTGCAATTTGAAATTTGTTCACTGTGAAATATGGAGTTACAACGAATCAAAATTTATTTGCTTATTCCAGTGATTTATTTCACTCTTTTTTCTATTTAATGCTCATTCATTGGTGCGACGCCAAGAATAATGTTACTCGATTATTGTCTGTTAATGCGGTATATCAACCTTAACAAATATTTACCATCGTGAATATTCCATTCTGTTCCTATGCTTAAACGAATGTTCAGTTGAGCCAAATTAAACAGTCGTTTTAAGATACGTGGAATTCCGTTTTATTCGTATGTTAATGGGGTTAAAGATTATCGTATTAAAAAAAATGCATGTGAACAATCTTAATTGAAGCAGAGTTATAGTCTGCCCAAGAAACTTATGGTAGTCACTGTACGTGTTATTACACGTATAATTTTTACTGATCGAACCTGTACACATTTTTCGTAACAAATGGCTTATTCAGACCACATAAATGTTAAAACGCGTGTACCAATATTTTTCGCGGCCATTGACAAATTTGTTCAACCTTCAAATGAAACACTACCATACGATATAATAATAATATGGTGTTCGTTGCGAAAGATCCGTCTCATTTCTCATGGGCATGATTTTTGGTGAGCAGCCAAGAAGACACGCTGCTGGATTATGTCGTCTCTTAATAGAAAGTATGCTTAATTTCCGTGGCTCGTTATCCCCGTAATTAGAGCGTAACTCGAACCTCCACCAATCATCTAACCGCCACGTGATCGCCATTTACGATGAGCAATGTCAACATGGATATGTTCACCGTGAACACAGTCACTTTTCATTAGTCTAATTTTGAACGGACATGTTAATTACGACGTAATCGCGGTTGAATATGTCACGATTTTACCTAGTTAGAGGAAGTGGTACAAATATGGGCTAATTAAAGTATAGCTTATTAACCCTTTCATTAGAAGGGACGTATGTATACGTCTACAAAAGTTAAACAATTATTTGCAGAAATTATACGTATTACTTCTCTATGACATAGCATTGTTTCCATTACGGTTAATATATTGGGTTGTAACATAATATATTCGTCCCATTTTATTAATGTGTTTAAGATGACTTAGTTGTAAATTCAGAAGTAAGTTTAATTAATTATGTATGTGCCACATTGACAAATAATTTTCTTTCCATTTTTTCAGTAGACGAAGCGTTTTTCTCTTGTTGAATTTTTGGGAGTTTCAAAAAACGTTCGAAGAAAACGGGACGAATTTATGTTACAACCCAATATATTCTACCATAACTAATTATGCAAAGCATGTAACTATTTGTATTCATACTGTTTCCACATTAACAAAAATTGCTCCTTGCAGAAACACGTGAAGTAAAACAAGTATGTAAAGTATCATTTTGTCTACTGGTTGAATTATTATTAACAATATAGAGAACAAAAGACCGATTTATAGGAATTTGTAGGATTTATAGGAAAAGCCTATTAACCCTTTGGCTTATGACACCGAGCTGTACTCGTGGTTTAGCCTATGGACCACGTACAATTAAAACATGCTGCATTGCGTAATAAATTTGAATTTATTTTATTTCAATTTGTAAGATCGCGAGATTGAGGATTACTAGGTTAGAATTGCGTATAATATTTCAGTGTTTTGCATTCGACATAGTGTTATAGTAACAAATAGTCAATATTTCGGTGGATACGCTTCGAAAAATTCGTAAGCCAAGGGGTTAATCGGCTTCTGATAAATAATATATTAAGTGAACGATGCAGAACTACGATTAAAGTGACAGAAGAAATAGTAACCATTGTTTGCTGTATTAACGTATTCTGTTGCAAACAGTGTCATTATTACGAACTTCGCGATCATAAGGGTTTCCATAGGTATGTTTGTTTCATTGTTCTAATGATTATCCGTTGAGGTAAGAATTCATTTGCTGGATGGTGGATCTATTAAACTTAAATTTATTAGCTGGGCAAGGTTTATTAGCATAGTAATATTAATTAAAAGAGAAGGACGTTGTAAAGGGAGACAGGGGAGAGAAATAGGGGTTGGCAGCTCGGGTGCTTCGCAAGATTAATATTTATTAGGAAGGGGGTATTTATTATTAGGCTGCGGATGTTTATGCATTCATGGAGAATTTAAATATGCAAGAAGGCGTACAGCGCATATAATACGTGTAAAAACATATCAATGTAAATATGTAAAGTAAAGCATTGGTTACAATATTTACGGTAATGTTTTACTGACGTGCTAATATATGTAAAAATTGTTTCCATTTAAATGACAACCTTTCAAGTGACAGTAATAGGTACATTGGACTTTCTTATATATTTTCAATCGAATTAGTAATTAATACATCATATTTAACACACACAAAAATCATCGTAAATAAAACGGATGTTAACTAATGTTGTGCACCAAAAGCGGAACGATTATTAGGTTAACAATTTCTATAACAATTAAATCAAATTACGCGATATAGCCTTAAAGTGGCATTACGCGGTACATCTATCCTATTATTTTACCTTATCAATCGTTTCGCTCCAAATCAAACAACGTAAATCGTAGAAGATTCCCCCAGCAGAGCGAGTACAGTAGAGAACGTTGAAAACACAAATTTCCAAGAGGGATGTTGGATGATTGAGGCGAATGATGGTAGAATAATTCACATACGTCTCGTTTACAATGAGAGGCAGTCGACTGACGTCACGAGATCGACACGCAACGGAGGAGCAGTGCCCTTTTACGCAAGCTTCGCGGCGAAACGGGTGTCGAAAAGGGGGTGGCGTGTCAAGGGGTTGGGCTGGTAACATTCCCAAACAAGCTCTCTCCTCGGCTTCTAAATTTAGCGTGGCCGGTCATGAATGGACCGGGATCGACGCTGATACGGCACGATGATCCGCATGCATCTATTCCGGCTAAAAGCTCGCAGATACGAGCGCCCCGCGAATAATCGAGCCTAATCGGAAGTAACAGACGCCTGTAATAGGTCAGACAGACTGGCAGAATCTCGCTCCCATCCGTGATTTTAGAGAACTTTCAATTTACACGCTCGGATATGTTTATATAAGGTATAGACGTCTCAATTATTGTCATTGTACCTATAAACGTCACTTTAATTATTTTATTTAACCATTTCGCTATTATCGACGTATATATACGTATTCAACACTTTGGACTGGCATCTGTTAAAAGCATACGTATATTTTTTTTGTAACACAATAGAATTCTTGTAATCATTTGTACGTCAATATTACGGTACAATCTCTTCAAATATTTGTACCTATATCATTTTTATATTAACAAACATGTTATAGTCGCCTAGGAGAAACTATTGACTAAAAATTTTACTTGCATCGGATAATCATCAATGTTTTTGAACCATTGTTCAGAAATTAGAAACGTACTTTCTAATTAATTAACTAACCATTTTAGACTGTATAAAATCGGTCATTTCATATGCAATGATCTGATACGTATGTTAAGAAAATCGAAGTGTTATTCGAGAACTTTCAGAGCTTCATTATTGCTCAACGCAAATTATACGTATCGGAAGAAGTTTTTCAAAATGTTGAATTCTACAACATATTTCAGTTGCATAAAAATCGAATTGGCGGTGCTAAAGTAAATGATTACCCAAATGTAGCCAACATAGAATTTTCTTCGTCCTTTAAATATTATAAAATAGACTGCACTTTGGATATTTAGAAATATTTGGATTTATTTGGAAACAATCGGTGTAAAACGAAAAATTAGCAATATCATTGTTGAAGTGTGCAAACCATTTTCAATCTTTTCTCTCTGCAATTAAGAATAATAGAAGGTATCGGAAAAGTTCGTGATTATTCGTTTAACACTCGATGATTTGAAATTTAAAACAAGGAAATAGAAAAACCCTAAGCGTAAGAAATTAGGGGAAATCTCAAAGTTTATAACAATACGAGCATTAAGTTAATATTTCGTTTTTATCTGACTTTAAGTCGTCGTGAAATAAAAACGACACGAGTTTGTTGGACAACTTAATAATTTAGGCTTTGGACCGGGTAAACGTTTCTTATTTATTATTGGTAAAATTCTAGATTCCCATCAATAAAATTAGGTTTCGAATTGTAGTTAGTGGTTTGTAGTATAAACCAGCGGGTTAATTTGGAGTTTTGTTGAGTGTCATTTGGTTTTAATTTGATTTGTTTGGCTGATCAATATCTCGTTACTTGATAAACAGAATTTGATAATTTGATTATATTTATTTATTTAATTGGATTTGTATTTTAGTTCAGTCTTCGATTGGCGAAAGGGTAAATGAGATGACGTATTAAGTAAAATTTGACAGTTTCAGTTTGATTATTATGGAGAATTAATAAACACGAATGATTGAATGTTACGTGTTGATTATTATGTAAATGTTTGTAAAATCGAATACTATCATTGCTGGGATAATTACATAAAATAATAATGGAGATAGGATTAGATTCAAGATGCACAGGAAATATTAAAGACGTATGTACGTTAACTGAATTAAAAACTTATCATCTTAATTCTGAAGCTTTCGATTTCCAAGCTTTTGAATTTCTACACTATCAAATTTCCAAGCATTCCAGGTTTTAAGCTTTTAAATTCCTAAGACTTTTAGTTTTCAAATCTTCGAATTCCAAGCCTGTGAATTTTTCAGCTTTCGAATTCCAAGAATTTCAGTTTCCAAGCTTTCGAGTTCCAAGCATTTCACTTTCCAAGCTTTCGAATTCCAAGCCTTTGAATTTCCGAGTATTTTAGTTTCCAAGCTTTTCGATATCCAAATCTTCGAATTCAGCGAATTTTTGTCTTTAACATAAGAAAATTCACAAATCTGAAACCTGAAATAGTCGTCTAAGCTAATGCTTCCTTAAAGAAAATGGAAAACTTCTTAAAGAAAGAGTAACGAAATTAGAGCGATTAACATATTGCTTATTAAAGTTTCGTTTCTATCTTTCTGTAAAATACGGAAGGACTTTTGGCCATAACCAATACGATTAAGATAGCCTTGGAAAAATCGAAACCCTTTTTCAAGGGAACCCTTATACGCCGTCACACACAATAGAAAAAACCGTATGAAAATAAAAGATCGTATAGAAATTGCATCGGTCGGTTTTCGAAATCGCCGTTCACCGTTTCAGACCCGATTTTCCCCTTTGTGCCAGATAATCGCGCGCAAACAGTGGCTCAGAATCCTTTGCGCTTCCGAATCAGCGTGTAATGGGATAGCGTCAATCATTGGAGCGTGTAACGCGATCAGTGTGCACGCGGCTTTATGCCGGCCGACGGAAATTCGAACGGATAAACGCGGTCGGCCCACGGTGTACGTACAATTACCGTCTGCGCTGTTGATGTTGTTCCCCACCGTAAATATCCAACCGGTCTACATATACATATATAAATTCAAAGCAAACCGAGAGAAAGCTGGACAAACCGGTCACAGGGAAACAAGAACGGATAAAGGAGGGATAAACACAGTAGAAAAGTCAAAGGGAGGAGAGTCAAAGACGTGGTCAAAAAAATAGGATCGCGAAAGGGAAACGAATCAAAGTGGGATCTTTCAGTTGAAAGAGCCGATTTTTTTTTTTTTTTTTTTTCCCAAAGACAGTTACAGGTACAATCTAGATCAAATCCTGCTTTTTTGCGTAACCCGACGCTCCACGAAGAACGAAAGTAATTACCAGGAACAATTCGATCTTGTCGCTCTCTGGCCCGCCGTCGCGTCGTTTAGCTTCCGGCGTCTGCCACTGATTAAATTGCCCGCCTCTCGTTTCGTTTCATTTTAGCACTATGAGAACGCGAGGATTGGATTTTAGAAGGTGGGGATGGGAACATACGCTAGAAAAATGTATCTCTTTGTGTTTTCTTTTTCATTCGGTGTAGAGAGGGTTCATTTTGGTAACACGGGTGGATATCGAGCGTTGTTAGCTTTTTGAAAGTCCCGTTGAAATCATCGAAACAGATTTGCTCCACCACGTTTCATCGATTTTAGATTTGCTCGACAACAGATTTGCCTGACGATTCTTTTCTTTCTCTTTTTTTTTCTTTCACAGTAAGGAGAAGAATGCAAAATCAAAGGACGAACAAACATAATTTTTGGCAAATTATGGTCGATTAGTGTCATTATCCTTTAATACTGTTGTTGGGCAAATCTATTTCGATTATTTCATTGGGATTTGGAATTGGAATTGAACAGTATATCTTAACGTATATGTTAACGACGTTTTAAGATAATTAAATAAAGTTACACGCGAACCTTAAAATGGCAGTACATGGTACATCTACCCTATATGATGGACTAGGTAGTTGGAGTGAATACTTTCGAGGAAGCACTATTTTTTTCGTATCTCCCTCTAGTGGTACAGGAGGGCCGCCACAACTAGCAATCTCCCCAATTTTCGATTGGCAAGTTACGAAATTATTTACGCGTTTACTGTTCGTAAACGGATGGTCAAACCGACGGCACCGAGTTAAAGGACTAATCGCGAATTAATAAAAATTGGTTTCGAACGGTAATCGAAGCACAGGTTATGGGTATACTGGTTCGTAAATCAGCGGAACGGCGCAGAGGGGGAGGTAACGACGAAACGAACTTTCCCCATTACGTCGATAACTTCCGGCGATAAAAAAAAGAAACGGTCGAAGATACGGGAAATTTATTAGTCCCGAACGATCGTATCGAAGGCGTTGCTCGGAAAATTGGGTCGATGGACGTTTAAAGTTCGATCCCTGGTAACGTCGATACATTCCCCCCCTTTGCCGGCTTTTATCGTACCCGTGGATCTTCACCTGCTCGTCACGGTTTGTGCGTGCCTGTGTAATGGTTTGATCGCGCGACCCGTCCACCTGATTTTATTGAGTTTTAATTGGTTGGAACGGTGATAGCGTCGGTGACGATTTCCACGCGAAAAACCGATCGTCGGCCCATGCGCCACGGCCATTCAGTTATTTTAATGCTGTTTAGTTTACGAAATCTTCAAGAATTGAGGGGTTGAATGGAAAAGTGGTCTAAGTGCACTTTTTGTAACATTTTCGTTAAGTATACGAGATGGTAACTAAGAGTCCTACTTATATATGCAAAAACAAATAATGTAAGCATATTTTATTGCTATTGCGGCATTCCGTGAATTCTAATTGGATGGTCTAAAGAAAACAGAACTATCGATTAAAGGAAAAGTGGAAAGCATAGTTGGAAGAAAGATTTCAGAAAGAAAATTCAGTGTTATACTTTTTAACTATTCCTGAATATGTTTAGTAATTTATATATATATTGATATATCGATATATTGATAAATTGATGTATCGATAAATTGATATATTGACAGATTGATTAATATTTAAGAACATAGTTAACTCTTCGTTCTCACCTTTGACCAAAAACTTTTTGCCAATGGTAGTAGGCCGCTTGATCCGCCCTTTTAAATTTCAGTTCTACCAAACCTTGAAAAACGTCGAAACTTGCGAATTGGTGGCAACGTGTATGTATTCCTCAAGCCGAATAGAACAGTTGTTGGTAAAATTTGAATGACAAAAGAGGCAACGTCGTGCGCGTATAGACCATTTTAATCGGCGTTTCTGCTGTTCATTCTTCAAGCGAGGAACAATGTAGAATTTATCATCGGTTGGTTCGGTTAGCGCGAAACAAACGCGCAGTTTGTCGGTGACTTTAACTACGGCATGTTTTCACGCTCGCATAAATTACATGGTTGGCTGTGTCATATTCGCGTATAGCAAACGTTGCGGTTCAGGCCAAGTTTACACGGTGCGACGGAACGACGCTGTTTAGCCTGGTGTGGAAACGATCGCAGGTGTATGGATGCATCTTAAACGGCGGTAAATTCGTAAGATTACGAGCGACGTTCACGAGCAATGGAATCGATTTGCAGGGAGACTAGACTGACGGCCTTTCAAACCGCCTGCTGCGAGACGAGGCTACAATTAAACGCTCGACGCGAGAAAATAGATCCTAGAACTACCGATTACACGTGCAGGTGTTTTGGATGTAGTCGTTTAACTGTTGCGCCGTTTTATTGTTATAGCCTTTAGTTAGTTAGTGGAACATGTCTAGGCATAGTGAGAATTTATTCCGAATTCCGCGGATTTAAGGTTAATAATTCAGAATTGTTTAGAATTAGAATAGCAATTGTCGCAGTTTATTATAGTTCTTGATTATTTGGCGATAGCCGAGTAGCTGCGATTGCGAATTTATTTAGAATTAGTATGATCCAGGAAAGATAGGATTGTAAGATCAGCGAGAGTTATGATCGTTATGAATCAGAATAGCGATTGTTACAGTTTATTGTAGTTCTTGATTATTCCGAGATGGATAAGTAGCTATGATTGAAATTTATTTCGTATTGAAGAGCTCTAGGATGATGAGATTTAAGATTCGACATCTGAAATCGTTGTCTTTAGGTTTATTTGAGATCGATCCGAATTAGATTCGCCGCGTCTTTAGTTTTCGCCATTTAGAGTCATTATAAAAACTATAGTCACTATGTACAGAGTATAACTATTTAGGATCATCGTGACCTGAGATCATCGACATTTCAGATTATTGCGAATCAGGTTTTGGGGATGTTACGACCCAAGATTATTCGCATTAAAGAGCGTCACAATATGAGGTCATTACTATAATATCTAAGATTATCATATCTCAGGGTTATCGCCATTTCAGGTCACTAATATTCGAGTAAAAATATCCTTTAACGTAAATTCCTGATGGAATTAAGTTTCAAATTTGAAGTATTATGTAGTTGCAAAAATTCTTCTCATGATTTGCATATTCTACTTTGTAGCTCCCCTTTTAGCAACGCTCTACTTAGCTCCCATTTTCTATTTTTACTTACGATAATATAAATTTGTATGAACATTCATAGTCTAGTAATCTGAACTTTTTTCAAACATAATTTTATTTATCGGAGTACAAAACAGTTCAAATCTTGTAATAATACCTCCATTATTACATTTCTTCGGTAGAAGACTACAAGAACCTAATAACTTCTACTGTGTTAACCGTGGAACACAAACGTTTGTCATTTTTACGATCGGCGAACTTTATGGGAACCATTGTAATGCGGTTTATTATATAATTTTTTTAATACGAACAAAAGCTTAAATGTAGCTCTCACCAAATTAATTTTGTTATTAAAATTTTAGAGACAAAATCGCAGATAAAATTTTGTACCATCATGGCACCAAGAAAAGAAATATGGACCCTCGTAAATTTATTATTGAATAACAATTATGTTCTAAGGTTAAATGCGTTTATAAAAATACAAAGTTGCATAAATATAGTTTATCGATAAAATTTTGTGTCCCTAAGAAAACCAAATATGTTTCTATGGTGAACCTAACACAAGTGTCTAATTGAAATTGGTTCTCCCATCTTTTAACCGCGACGGTTTCTATATAAAATTCTGTACTGTTCGACGACGCTTTCCCCGTGAACAAATTTTTGCGAAGTTTCGCATTTGGAGCACAGAAGCTGAAGAAACTTTGCGCAACCGGGATACAAAGTAAACGATTGCCGTTATCTTGTTTCTTCTTCGTTCTATTTGTTGAAATTAAATATTGACCGGGAAATATCGCGAGGGAACCGATAGAAACGGAAGCAGAGTCTCTGTCTTCCTCTTTCCATTTTTTTTTTTTTTGCCATCAAAATAAACTTCCCAGCACACAATGCGTGTCGTTTTAACGTTTTCAACGCCAGTTGAACGTGATTGAACGTGGGAAAGAGACGCGTTTGTATGGAAATTGAATGGAATAGTTTTTCTGCTGCCAAAGGGAATTGTTATTTTGAACAATCTTCCTCTCTCGCCCTTTGCTTTTTTTTCTTTGTTAATAAATGCTGCATCGTGTCGCCAGCCGACGCGAAAACCGTGTGCGTTCACCTGCTATAGGTATCTCCGTTCGTGACTCGTATATTATCGATAAATAGTATCGAATTTTATCCATCCACGTCCCCTCGTAAAAAAGTGGCTAACTTGTAGCGCACAAACGTGCTCTTTAATACCCATATAAGTAGTCCTTAATCATTTCTTTACGTACTATAATGGATTAACAGCTCTGTCTGACCACGAAACTTCACAATCTACTCGTTCTCTTTTTTCAAACTCGCATAAAAATTATTTGCACGTTGCAGTCATTTTGTGATGGATTAACTCTATGCGGGTGGAACAAAATAATATTTTACGAATTTTCGTTCAATTATCAACCCTTTGAGGACGAGATTTAACGAATTCTTGTCCAATTATTAGCACCACTGACTATCGGTGATTTAATTAGAATTTCTTGGTTTGAAGGTTTTCCGCAAATGGTTAAGGCTAATCCGACTAGGAATCTTGGCAAACTGTTCATCTCCGCGTCCGAAATACGTATAATCATTCTACGCTACACCAAAGGTTGTCTGACAATGATTGCCCGCAATCTACTGATTCTCATTTCCAGTTCTTCAATAATAGTTCTTTAGGGCAACTTCGCGCCACATTAAAGCTTGTTTACTCATTGATTCTTACAATCTGCTAATTCGCATAATAATTATTTGCAACAATTTTATACTGCACTAAAACTTGTTTCGTTGTGATTATCCGCAATCTACTGATTCTCGTTTACAGAATTCTACAGATAACTATTTACGGTAACTCTGCATCACATTAAAACTTGTTTGCTTATTGATTTTTACGATCTGCTAATTCCCCCGTCTAAAATTTGTATAATAATTATTTGCAACAATTCTACACTGAAGTAAAACTTGTCTGGCTAGATTATCCGCAATCTACTAATTCTCATTTCCAGTTTTCCACTGTTAACTATTTACGGTAACTCTGCATCACATTGAAACTTGTTCGCTTATTGATTTTATAAACTGTTAATCCCCCCCCCCCCCGCTAAAATTCGCGCAATAATTATTTGCAACAATTTTACACTGCACTGAACCGCGTCTGACCGTGATTATCCGCAATCTACTGATTCTCGTTTCCAGTTTTCCAGTGATAACTAAAGAATCTGTCAATACGGCGGGACTTATTTATGTTTATAGAATTTATAGTCGTATGTCCAACTTTAATTCACAATGTTGAGCTGTGGAGAGGGGATAGGATAGGAAAAGGAAGGGTGTTGCGTTTCGTCCTGGGCCTGCTAGTGGATTCATCAGTACGGCTACCTAGCAAGCCCTGCCTTAGACGTTGGGATATTCTAAGGTTTTTTTTTTTGTTTTGCTATAAGTAGAGGTAAGTCGTTCCTGGGGGCAAGGTCGTGGGCCCCCTTACCGGCGGTGCGTGAGAGATAGAGATTGGCATTACCGAGCTGGAGTTGAGAAAAATTTTCAAAAAAAAACCCCAATTCAAAAAACCCCCAGACGTTGGGATATTGGAAGGAAGGTTAAAGGCGGTATATATATGGACGAGGTAGTTGGAGCGAGTGCTTTCGAGAAAATCCTATTTCGTATGTCCAGCTAGAGGTAGGTGTTGGAAAGCCGCCACAACAATGAACAATCTACAAACATTTTAATAAATTCGATGCTTTCTATAAACATAAAAAAAGTCTCGCCTCATTGAAAGACCCTTTATTTAGAGCAACGCCGCGTCACGTTAATGCTTGTCTGCCCACTGATCTTCGCAAGCTACTGCCTCGCGCCTCTGAACTACGCCTTTTCAACCGGCCGAACAAAAAAACCATCCACATGATTACACACGGAATCGCGCCGATGAGTAACCCTAACGCGTGCGCAGGAAACGCGAGTCGAAGAACAGTCGTGGTTGAAGAACCGGCTAAAAGCACACGATACCACCAAGGCGGGTTCGGTCGCGACGATGACGAGCGTGGAAAAGCTCTTTGAAGCCATACGCCGCAGCGTGTGTGCTCAGCTTTGACTTCTGAACTTTAGAAGCTTTCAAGCTCTAACCGGTATATAAGAGAGCGGTGGGAAAGAGGGGGAAAGGAGGGCCATAAAACGCGAAGCAGGTGGTGTGTGCTCGCGGTATTTTGCAGAACGTTTCGTGCACTTGGGTCTCGTTTTTGTGCGCACCGTCAGACGAAATAAATTGCTCGATACGAGAAGAGATTCTCTCTCTCTCTCTCTCTCTCTCTCTCTCTCTCTCGCTCGCTCGCTCGCTTTGCTTCTAGCGGCGACTCGTGGTAGAAATTAAGCTGGCCCCTTATTGTGATTTCACCTACTACCTTCAACGTGCCTGCTCGCCTATTGTTTGTTCCGATTCGTATCGATCCTTCCTCGCCGAATGTCTTCCTTTATTTTCCGCTCGATTGTTCGATCCTCCATTCAATCGTCCCCTATCCGGTTTGCCTCTGCAATCGCGATCTTTGCCATCCTCGAGTGACGTTCGCCGGTTGGACGAATGCTCGATGGCAGGGAAAATTGACGTTGTTCTTGGTAATCTGATGTTTGACGTTGTTTCTGATCTTTCATAGCCGGTAGAGATCCAAACAGCAGCTTCGTAGCTTTATATGTTCGTCTAGACCACTGTTTTCCAACCTTTTTTTGTCCCATGTCCCACCTGAGCCTTTTTCAAATTCTTATACCTCCTATGTAACATACACATAATTTTTAAGTTTCAAAAATTGAATTGTTCACTGAAGAAACATGAATGATAGGTTTTAAGAAGAAATCACTAGGAAATTGTTGAGGAAACACAGTAAGTAAATTTTCATAACATATAATGGAAAACTGAAATTCAAGTAGAAATAATTTTAATGAATAATTTTTCTATATTATTTTAATTATTATTACTACGTATTTCGTTTTTAAATTTAGTGAGATCCTTGCGTTTGATGCTTGCTGTAAAGAGATTTTATGATGGGTTCCAATTTAGTTAGCTTCAGTCTCAAGTCTCCCCGTTTGTTATATCCAGCCGATTTCTTTTGACACTGGACGAGTCTATTTTCAAATTGCCCCCCTGTGGGGCGTGGGCCCCACGTTGGAAAACACTGATCTAGACCAGTAATGGCGAACCTTTTTGAGAAGTGGGTCAAATTTTGTCCATTATTTTTGTTAGTACTAGCTCGTGGGTCACTAATTCAGTGGCGTTACTTGGAAAGGGGGAGGGGAGGATGGTTAAAAACTACTTTTTTTTTGGTTCTCACTTTTAAAATCTTCTAAAAAGTTTACGTTTCCTTTTTGTTTTACAACCTTACAACCTTTGCAAGTGAAGAGCAAAAAATTTGATTGTCTGTTCTCTCTTTTATGATATCAAAAATAAGTTTATAAAAATCAACGCGTGGGTACATTTAAAAAGCCCGCGTGGGTCAGTGTCTGATCCGCGGGTCATAGGTTCACCATCACTGGTCTAGACTGTAGGTACAAATTGTACAGTTCTTCGTGCAAATATTCGGATCACTCGGGTGTCAAGATACTTCGAAATACTCATTGTAACTCGAACTCGGTTTCGAGAACCGGGTACGTGCGCTCGAGTACCCGGATTTAAATCCGGCTACTAAAATATCCGAATTCGAGTTTTCGTTTGCAATTACTCATATTATAGGATATGAAGTTTTCGTTACGCATTTGACTTTGGATTATAAAGGCGAATTTAAGTAAGTTTATTAATATTTCACTTGTATTTCTGTTTTCATACAACCGAGCAAGTTAATGTTTTACTCGCTGAAGTGATTATTATCAATTTATAATTTATGATCGCGTTCAAATTTCAAACTCGAAACTTGAAGTTTCTTCCGTGCACTGCATCGTATGTATAGAACCTAACAGCCGTTTTTTTTCGAAATTATTTGTTTTGTTGAATATCAGCATTCGTCATATATAGAATTTTTTGCAATAGCTCGGATTACTTATTGAAATTGTTCTTGTCTTAAATCGTAATTTGCTCCAGATACGGTTAAAGAAAAACAATGAAATGTTGTGTCTAACACACGTTTGACAAAAATAGGCTTGGGTTAGTCTGGCTTCCAGGTACAGAATTTGTACTAAAATAATTGCATTTGATTTGCTAGAAATGTATATCCGACTTGCAGAATTATTTACGACAAGCGTGGAATCAAGTAATATCAAATACGATACAAAAACTAGCAATAGGATTTTTAAAATTTGGTTTAAAAATCGAGAAACGGGTTAAATAAACGAGAAATACATTATAATTTATCGTATATAACTGCTGAGATTTTTCTAGCAACGTTGGACGTGTAAATTCTTTATAGTTCAATTCCTTCGTATCCATCATAATTTAACATTGGATATCATGATTCTTGTTAGTTGACGGAGGCTCGCGGAAAATGACTTCACTCTAAATTATACTCGGTTCAGACTATTATAGAAGAGGAACTTTTTTGTTATTGTTAGTATCTCGTTAGTTTGACGTCGATTCTTGGGATGATGTATATTTATGATTTTAGTTTCAGATCTGTTTTTATCAGGCAAGCGAAATACAGTATGCAAATCGTTATACGATACTCAGGCTTCGGTGTCGAGTTGCTAATTTTGGAAGACGTTATAGAATGTCAGTCTTTGAACCCGTTCTACGTAAAATTATCTGTCATTTTCCTGTCGTATATTTAAATACTTGGAAATCTACTTCGGTTTCTATTTTCAGTTCAGAGTTCCATAATTAACCCCTTCTTTAACTAGCCGTCTTGCAACATTCCTAAAATAAACGGAAAATACTTAACCCATTTGCATCACTGGCTTATTATATACGCGCAATTTTCCTGTTCATTATTACCGAAGTTCTGATTGAAATGATTTGCAGCAAAATTGATAAACAAATTGGAAAATATTGTATGACTAATAAATAAATTGCAGATTTTATTTATGAGAAACCTAAACATGTAAAAATGTACAAAGTGCGCTTTAATATGCAAAAACGTATATTAGGTTGCAATATGTATTCGTCTCGTTTCTTCACTGCTTTTGGAATCGTTTACTTGTAACTTTAGAAATAAATTTAATCGATTATCCGTGTATGATTTTGATCGAAGAAAGATCATCTTCGATCTTTTCGGTAGCTGAAGAAAATCCCTCTTCTTGTCAAATTCTTGTACGACTTGAAAAACAAATATATGTTACAATCCAATAAAACGTTCAAAGTAAAATAGAAATTGTAATGTTTAGAATGTGAAGCAACTTCCTACTTAGGTGTTCCATTTCTCCGTTTTTAGTTTTAAACAAATAAATTCGATGTCTGCTAATAAAAATGCTTTGGAAAGCAGACTAAAATCAGAATAGGGTTCTACAGATGCGAGTTGTATCAAAAAATTAATTGAATCAATAGTAGAAAGCCATATCCGTGATATTGGCAAAGGTAATAAGAGAGAAAGGCTATCCCACAAAGTTTGCTTCGAAATGCTTTATTGGAATTGAATTTTGTACGAAGTGTGTCGATATTTTGTGCGAGATCCGTGAAGTGCATATTTTACTATCTACTATTGCTGTGTTTATATGTTAACAATTTCCACTATTGAACTAGTTTAGAGTTGTGAAATGTATATGTTACGCATGAACAAGTATTAAAAATGTTTTTGCATCCCATTTAGTTGATGCATTTGTTCTAATTATATACCTGAGTCAATAACTTCGAGATTAAGTAATCATTTTAAGTACTATCGTACTGTACACAACAATTAGTCTAAATTGCTCTGGTTATTATCAAGATATACATGTAGATATACGTAAGAAATTCTTCGAAACTTCTGTCATCTTACATAATTATTTCCTTTTTTTATTATTCTTTTTTCGTTTTATTATAGAGCACTGGATTCTAATCGTGAATTAATTGATACATAGTGTAAATGTCGCTCATCAGCTGCAATAATGACACAAATCCTAATTTACTGGGTTTGCATTATTGTAAGTGAGAATTTATGTCACCAAATGACCATGTACAATACTTCTGTCTCGGTTTAACATCTTGTTACAGGAACTTACCATTTCTACGTGAGATTTTTGCAAAATCATCGGGAATATCTTCATTTTTTAATTATGTCATTCTTGCAGCAAATGCGCGATACGAGCTTGATTCTTTACGTTCATCCTTTGCAAATCACTGATATATTAAATTTTGAATACTTTTTAAAGTATTTGTATTTAAATTTAACCTTGCTGTTCTCTTTGCTCACTTTTCACATTTATATTTCTTCGATTTACGCTGAAACAATGAACGATTATACGACACTTCAGGAATATTATTGTTTGTATGAAACTTATAAAATATTTCAAATACATTAAATATGAACAAAAAGTGTTAAGAAATATAATACCAAATAAAACATAATCTTCATATCGCGTCATATAAACCCAACAAGAACAGCAGGATTAATAGTAACATTTTTTTTATTCTTTCCTATGATACGAAGGGGTTAAAATCATCACGCGGAAGGAAAATATTTCTCAACACTTAATTTAATTGAATTTAGTTTATTTACGGGTAAAGGAACCATTAGTATACAGTATAAAGTCGCAATAGTAACACAATTTCAGTTTTGGGATGTTTACGCCTACTTTTAATTCCCACTGTACTGTGCTGTATTGATAAATATAAACATTTGGTTAAATAGATTGAAGATACCACGTAGGATATGGTAATCAACACGAAATAACTTAGAACGACGTAAGTTTCCAGAGCAAACATTAAACTTAATTTCTTAAATGATATATGGACAAGCAATTACGCCATTTCAGCCCCTCAGAAGCTAAACTCATTAACTCCCCTTTTAACATCTGCACTTTATTACCCAAGTACATAATTAAAAAAATTAATCTAATTCATTTTTTGTAGTTAATCAGTTTGACTAACAATAAGAGCGACTCATTTAACCCTTACCACTCCTATGTCGAGTATGGCTCGACATCACATTTCTTACACTTACAATTTAGTTAAATAAATTGGTTGAATATATATATATATATTTTTTTATTTATTTATTACCTTACTACTTGATATAAATGAAAACTATATTTGTTACACACTCTGCTCTATTGGAATATAACATTTTATTGAGACCCCATTGTTTTCATCTACTTTGTAAATTGATTAAGGAGTTGGTGGTAGGTAAAGCAGAATATTAGGGAGTGCAAAGGGTTAATATTGTATAGGTAAACGAACAGTACGTCAGCTACTTTGCTGCCACGTTAAAGAGTTAACAGATTTGCACACGGAGCTGTGTTCGCTTTCTATTAATTATACAGAAAATTGGTGCAGTGGCAAGTTGCAACCGCGTTAATCTTGTTTTCCACGAGAACTCAGCAGAGTTTCTCTTTATGGTTTTCCTCTCGAATGAGGGAAACTATCGTAGATCACGCTATTCTACATGGATGGAATGCTTCCTATTCGTCTTACCGTGCTGCGTTTCCACCACGTCGAGGGTAACCGTCTGTTGCGAGCGATCGATAGCCACACGGCATTCCCGGCCAAGAGAATTCCATTAGCTTTACGACGCGACGCGCCGATTTCGGGCAGCGTTGATGGAAAACGCAAGATTTCACCGGAAACGAATTATTCGTGAACCACCAGCTTCCACCCATTGCATCCTCCAGTTGTACTTTAATATCGAGAAAATGGACGGTGATGGATGAATCAGTGCTTCGAATAAAACCGTGTTCACATTCGGTACAAAAATCTTTTCTCTGTGCAACATTCTTCCTTTTTTTTTTTTCTTTGTCGAAGAACATTTATTAACTCTGTGAGCGCGATACTGTTGAGAGCTAAAGACTCTGTGTAGACGACACGCAGTTTGCGATAGCGATTCCTACGCGAAATAAATAAAATCCTATTTATTGTCGTGACTATAGTAATTACGGTAACGTATTAACCCTTTGCACTCGAGAGCTTTCAAGACTAGTTCATTTTGGGAACTCATAGTGGCCTCTCGAGTGCAGAGTTAGCATTAGTTATGAATTTTTAAGAACATAATTAATTAGTCTTTGAATTACAGCAAAAACAGGATTATCGTTTAAAAATTTAGTGCCACCCAAGAGTTTTCAAAATTGGTTCAGTTTGGTCACGGTTCAAGGAACAAGCTAATAGTTAAAACTAGGCAAAAAGATCGGCAAAGAATAAAATTTCACATCGATGAGGCGTTGAAAGCTATGAGTTAAGAGAAAGGTAAACAATAGTGACGGGTTCTCTCTGATTAATCATCTAATCAGAGGAGATTTATAATCGTGAAGCGTGTGAATATCTTACTTATCGATTGTGATCTTCAATTTTGCAATAACGTGATCCATCTGCGTGATTCAATAATTGTGTTGTAATGATCGATTGTGCGAGTTGATATATCACGGGACAGAATAAACGACTACGCACGATTATTTGCTTTTAGTAGAGTTACGTGATTAGTTTCGGTGATGAGTGAATGAGATTAGCAAGTTAGTTTCTTCTGTCCCCCCTCGACGTCGAATGAATGAGCGAGCGTCATCGCTTGACGTCGAACGATGACACTGCAATTATCCACGCTGAATTACGTAGCCGATTAATCCATGCTTATCTAATTATACTCGTTAGCTCGACACGCGTGCGCCCGAAGAAATTAATCGACATTTTTCCCATCGAAATTCATTAAATTACTTGACTCATTCGCTGTTAATGATGTTGCAATTTTTATATTACCCCTGATCAAAATTTTTCGATCAAACGTGAGAACATAAAGCTAGCTAAGAACGTTAAATTTGTTGAGGTACGAAATGCTGCTGTACAAATAAAAAAAACATATGGAAAGATTTTTACGTCCACCTATGATTACTTTGATGTGTTGTAGTATTAATACTACGATATTTTGGCAACGTGTAAATGGATTTTTTCCCACAATAATTTTATTATTCATCGAAATTGATTTTCATTTTTGGGGACATTTTTATTAACTAATTTTTCTCCGTGTTGTCTCTAAATTCTCTATTACGTTTTACAATCATACAATTGCACTTTGCATCACACAAACCTTAACGTTTTTAGGTACTTTTATGTTATCGCGTTTGACCGAAAACTTTTTGCCAGAAGTAGTATTTTCCTGGAAAATATAAAAATTCCTACATAAACGGTAGCAATATCTTTCAGTATTTCCAAAGATGAAAAATACAGGATAGAGAATATTTGTAGATAAACGTTGTACAAAATTTATTTTTATATATCGAAGATGTCCCGGTAACATTTATTATCTTGATACTGTAAAGTCAGTCATAGAAGTCTACATACAGATAAATAATCTTAGGATTATTGCTTAAAATAATGAAAGGTCTACATACACTTCAAAATTTCAAGTACAGTGGAATCCAGTTATTATTACATACCACCGGATTGTGATGTTATATATTTGATCTTCTTTAGGTAGTTTATTGTATTTTTCATCTCATCCGTTTCTATTAAAGCTTTGGTTTGAATGATGTATTCGAATCTTCGCCATTTATATAATATATTGTTACTTGTTAGAGATACACATATTTGATTTCGACATCGTTCACATAGAGGTAGTTCGGTTTTCTTTAAAATGAACTCATGAGTGATTCTCGTGTATGTCCAATCCTCAGTCTGGATTATGTGGCAAGCAAGTCCAGTTAAATTGGACCCGGCACCTAACTCAAACTTGTATAATAATGAATGTTGAATTCTTGAGGATTCCGCAAGCAGCGCGGAGGATTCGAGTGGAAGCAAGAAGGCCCAGTTTTCCTTGGATAAATAATTACGCTATTTTCGCCAGTTGTTTACTATTCCCGCACGTTTCGCCGACGTCGTCCGCGAAGTTGCTCCGGCGTCGGGCGTTTTGCTTATCAATGTAGGTCGCGGTTGCCTTTGTTCGCTGAACTGCTCCCGCTCTTTCTCGAGAGGCGCCTCTGTCGCAATAAAACGCGCTGTCGATAAACACATTCGCGAGCATGCGAGAACGACGCTTAAACGGTTATCAATTTTAAACAACCACCTCGATGTTTCGCTACCAATCTTTTCTATTTCTCGCCCATTTTTTTTAGATATTCGAATCGTTCGCAGGCCAACGTGATTAACTTCACTTTTCGATTTTTTCCCCTCAAATTTTGGTGCCAAATGAATAATGCTTAACTTTGTATATTTAAAATAATAATAATAATAATACTTTATTGAATTCCTTTCGGATTACAAGCGTTCCGCTTCATTAGCACGCGACATAATCTTATTATACCTCTATATATAGATATAATATATATATGTACATATCATAGCCTATTTTCTTATCCTAAAAATTAACAAAACATAGCTTATTACCTGTATACAATATCACATATTAAAGAAAACAACAACACATATTATTACCTGTACATAGTATTCCATTTCAAACAAACTAATATATATTATTCTTTACCTATGTTATCTATTATTTCTATCTTATAATTGGTATTATTTACATTTATATATATATATATATATATATATATATGTCTTTGGCATTGTATATTTAACACTAGGTTTACGGACGTTAACTGTATAATTCGACAGGCTTCCGGAAAAATACGTATACTGCATATAAATGTTCGAAATTAGAAGCGCGAGGATGAAGAGAATCAATTAGAATACACATTCATATCATTGTATTAATTAAAGTTAACATAAAGTACTGAAAAATAATATTTATGGTCTCTATAATTTTAGGTATGAAATCTGAAATGCGTCAACGTGACGCGTTCCGTAAACCTAGTGTTAAAATAGATTTCCTTAACACGTGGGCTTAACACCACGAAGTGAGAAAAATGTTTTTGGTCATGTAACATTGAATAACATTGTAAAAATTATAACAATTATTCATTCATCATTTTATATATCGTTAGATAAACGCTACGCCAGTGGTTAATATATTTTAAAAGGAATTTCAGAAATTTTATCAATTTCTCTACTTTTAGTTTTGTGGAGTTAGTCGATTTAGCAAATCAATGGTTCATTTTACTCCGCTTTAATAATTGGAACAATGGGGGGGGGGGGGCGGTTTTAATTAATAGACAAATTAATCCTTCCTAAAATTACCCAAGCACTTGTATTTTTTTTTAAATGGAATGGAATCCGCTTATTATGATCACTTTGGGACTTGAACGTTTTTATAAGAATAGTCGGCTAATACCATTGCACGGAGGATAAAAAATGTTCATAATTGAACTGAATTTATTGCAGACAGAGTTATGACTAGACTGCGGATCTTCATGCACTTATGGAAATTTTAAATTTGCAAAACAGAACATATTCCATATGATATATAAAAATATACAAGCTATTTCAAGTAGAAATTACAACATTTAGGGAATCAAACAAATCGCTATTAAAATCCACTATTTCAATTTTACTTAAGGAGATACGAATTTGCATAAATATCCGCAGTCACGTTAACAAATTTATACATAGTTTAATGGATATACTACCGTTTCTAAAGACATTCAACGTGTCATAAGCTTGCTTCTCTAGCTTCTCTATTACTTTATCCTACGTATTTTCTAATAATCCTTGCAATGTACTCATCAAAGATAAAATATATGCTTCGGTTAAAATTAACTTTTAAAGAAAAGGTTCATTTAGCACGAATTTGTTAAGAATTCTTATTGTTTGTTCACCAGTTTAATTATCACACGTGATACCAATAACCAAAGTTTGATTACAATAGGCGGATTAGTTTTAACTAATTTTATATAGAGCGTTTTGGGTCCGACTGATTATGATAACAATAACCGCCTGATAAGATTATCCGCGATTATAGTAACCGGATTTCCTTGTACTGTATTTTAGTATTATCACCGACGAAGCGTAGGGTGGACTATCCATTCTTACATAGAATCTTCTGTTACCATTTTAGTGTCACAATCCGACATTGCTAGTTCAGACCAGAATAAGACAATAGCGAATTTAAAACGACAGGAATTGGAATTAAATATTGCTGTTTATTTTTATTATTATTAATTAAATATTAAATCAATTGTTTTCGACATACGTAATTAATCTTACAACGATAAAGAAAAAAAGGTCAGATTAAGAATTTAAATACATGGATATGTAACTTTTAGGTCACATGTATTACAGAAGGTTAATTTTATGAACTTTGATGATTGCTTGGAATATAATTCTTAAAATCATCACTCTAAATCGTAAGGGGTGAAAAAACGTCTGCTTTTTCTCACTGTTCAGTAGGGTAGATGTCCCCAATTACTGTTAGTGTCCTTATAACCGACATTTTAATTATTTTAATAAACAGCGAAGTAATGTATGAAGAATCGTAAATAAACAAATTTTTATACTAAATTTGGGCTTCGGTTTACGTAACAACACATAGACATTGCATATTTGTTTACACTTAATATTTAAAACGAAATATTAGGAGGTAAATGTACTGTTGAACATTAAAACGTGATCAATGTAATTATAAAATATGGGATGTGTCATAATTCGGTAAAGGCGATACGTTTACTATATATCTTATATTTGTTACACAAACTGACGTGCTAACATATGCAAAAATTGTTCTTATTTAAACGAGAACTTTTCAAGTGACAGTGACAGAGACATTAGACTTTATTATATATTTTCAATGAATTAGTAATTAATACATCATATTTAACATACAAAAAAGTCATCATAAATAAAAAATATGTTAACTAATGTTTTTCTCCAAACCGGAACGATTATTAGGTTAAATACGTTCTATAATAGTTAAATAAAGTTTACGCGATAACATTAAAGTGACAGTAATTGCTACATCTCCCCTATTTCTGTTTGAAATTTATGATGTTTCCTATAAACGAGTAGTCTATTCTGTGCTCAGCCAATGGTATTAGATTTTAGCACCGATGTCCCGAGTCCTCGCGTATTTCGAGGGACAACTGTACGCCATGAATTATGGTTGATTTTGGGGTAGTTCGGTGGAAAGTTTCCCGGTGACCGAGAACTTTTTGCGACGATCGATTATCGGAGACCTTTATCGTGACCGTCCCAGTGATAACGCGGCCCCAGTTCGACGAACCTTGATTGAACGCATCGGAAGCTCGACGAACTTGGCCAGTCCGCCCAACGAGGCCGTGCATCGTTCGAGAATCGTTCCTTTGAACTTTCGAGCTTTGACGGGCAGCCATCCAACTTTTGCCGTATAAAGCGGGACCGATGCTCGTTACTCGTACACCACGTTGCTTCGTGCTTTCTTACGACACGTGGACACTAGCTGCCTGGAATCTCCTTCCCGTTTCGTCGCTCTATACCAAAAGCTAAAGCCTAATGATGATTTAGAATTACAGAAGTTTTTAGGTAACTGACTGATATGGGATTGGTTATACAAAGTAGAACAAGCAGAGCAAAAGGAGGTTTTGGTCAAATTTTATTGTAGAATTCTGTTTGATTTTATGCTCAATATATATATGGAATTTTATGTATTTATTATTGTTTAGGAAATTAGGGTGAATGATAAGGGGGTTGGTTATTCACTTTTGTTTAACTTTTATTATTGAATTCTGTTAGATTTTATACTGAATATGTATGGCATTTTGTGTTTATTATTCTTTAGAAAATTAGGATGAACAGTAAAGAGTTAGTTATTCAATTTTGTTTAAATTTTAGTCTAGAATTTTGTTAGATTTCTAATGAATATATATAGAATTATACGTATTTATTATTGTTTAGGAAATTATGGTGAATGATAAGGGGTTGGTTATTCACTTTTGTTTAACTTTTATTATTGAATTCTGTTAGATTTTATACTGCATATATCTGGAATTTTATTTGTTTATTATTATTTAGAAGATTTGGGTGAATAGTAAAGAGTTGATTATTCAATTTTGTTTAAATTTTAGTCTAGAATTCTGTTAGATTTCTAAAGAGTACATCTGAAATTTTATGTATTTATCATTGTTTAGGAAATCAGGGTGAATGGTAATGGATTGGCCATTCGAACGAGAATGGGTAAAGTAAAAAGGAACGATAAGAGGAATATTGTTTAAAACTTTTTCGTAGAATTCTATGAAGTTTCTAATGAATATCTGAAATTTCATTTTTCTGTTTAAAGAAGAGAGTGAACGATTATGGGTTAATTATGAATAGACTGTTAGACGGTAATCCGTTTATGCTGTCAAAGGCAGTGGAATCAAATTTACAATTTGAAATTTGCATCGTAGACGCATCCAAATTAGATCCATAATTTTAGTTAAAACTAAGAGGATTGCAAATGTGCACAAAACAATGCAATATTCATTATTGCAGTATGCGACAATGTTTCCTCGACTTGCTTGCGCATTTGCTTCTCGTACAATGCGTCTCTCAGAAGATAATTATACCATTAGTCGCCGCTATGCATTACGCTACAAATTTTGGCTCGGCTCTCACCAATCCCTCCACTTCTATAAATAACCAAATTTCGTCGCTAGTCCAAAAAAGATCATCACCACTTTCCTTTGAATCTCGCATTAGTGTCCCCTTTTCTTCGTACAAATGAATCCAAAGTACCAATTAGTTTTACATTTAATTAGGAATTGATTAAGGTATCATTTCGGATAGAAAGGGGATTAAAAGAAAGAGATAGGTGCTTCGCAGAAATTATTTAAAGCCCAAGAAGTGGCACCGCCCACGCGATTACCTGAAGCACTCGAATACGGTCCTGTTAGCGCATTACAGTCGCGCGATTATAGTCACGTGGAGATGAATGCGCCGCGGCAGGGGCGTAGTTGCGAAACACTGAAATCAATACGGTGCATTCTCTCTCATTCATGACTTGCACGCGGTGTAACACACGGAACTCATTCACGATGACCGAACATAGAAAGCAAGGCCCTCGACAGCAGGGACTAAGACCGAAATGGAAAATACTGCTATTTTTCGGTTATACCACCATGATCCTTACAGAAACCGAAATAGAGAAACAACGGTATATTTACCTATATTTGCAGCTACTTTTTCCCGATTTTTCTATATCAGTGCAAAATTATCATGAGTTCTTTAAGCAGACTTAAAACCAGTACTGGTGGCAGTAGTAAGATTTATTTCAGTCTCTTTGGCCTTGAAATCGACGTTCTTACATTCGGTTTTGTCTAACCTAAATTTATATATATAATGCACGTTATAATATACTTTACTTTATCGTATACCTATATTTATCTTAACTACAAATTAAGCTACATTTCTCTTTAGTTTGATATCCAGACCTAATCATTTGACTTGTCTTTGGCTGTGTATATTTAGTATGTCCTCTTCTTTTTTAGACTTACATTAGCTCAGCTTCCTCCCCTCTCCACCTTTCTTTATCCTTCTGTTTCCTTTCTACTCGTTTGAGCCAACTAAAAACTAGTACTAGTTTCTTATCGTAACTATGTTGCAAGTGTGATATCAGAAACGATACACTTAGTACCGAGATCGCTGTGAGATTAACAACAGATTTACGAAGATTCACAATTTGACGAAATTTAGGTTTCATGTTTACCAGGATCATAAATATTATTTTTCAGTAGTTTGCGTTGATTTTAATTGGTGTTATGATATGAATACGTATCCTAATTTACACAGCAATCAGTTTTGTATACTTTTATTCACGTACATAGACTATTACATATTAGTGTTAAGCCCAGGGCTCTGGATCCTTCGATTCTTCGATCGAAGATGCCAGCAAGAATTCCATGTTGTATCGGAAGATTTATCGCGTTGTTCGCGATGGTCGTAGATCTTACTGAATTCTTCAATTCTGCTGGGATCATAAATTTCCTGTCCTAGCAATATCATAGATCAGAATTAAGAGTGTTAGGGTAGATTCAGATTTATAGGAGAATTATGGGAAAATGTGCATACAATTTCCAGAAGAATTACTTACGGCGAGGAGAGAATTTTAATTTTTCATTTCAGCGATTAGGGGTAAGCTCGCTTTACCAATTCGATACGAATGATTAACATCAGTCCAAGAATTTCTCCTTTCACTTTAATAATTAAACTGTAGGCGTTTATACATTTATGCGATATTTGAATGAGTTAAAAGAGAATAGAACTCGTACGATACGCAAAGGTATACAAAATGTCGAAAGTGAAAAATATGCGTTATAATATTTAGAGGATGAAACAACTACCTATTTAGACTGTATTGTGTTATTTTTATTTGTAAAAATATGAATTTGCATAAAGATCCGCAGTCTGTTAATAAGTATTTCGTTACGACAAAGATGGCCGCCATTGTTTAACATTTATTATTTTGCATATTATCGATTTTGTTAATGTATTCATTGTCAGTAGAATACGGCATTACGCTTCGTCTGCATATATGTTTACCATAGATATCTTTGTTTTAATCAAGAACTTTTGTAACAAGTATAAATAGAGGACTAAAAAAAATTGAACACAGATAGCTAAACGATATTGTAAAATAAGAAGTGCACTATTCAACGATTAAACATCTTTATTAAACCGTAATATTTTGCATAAATTAAGTATTACGGTGTACAGCATCGAAACATGCTAAATTCCATTGTGAACGCCCGAACAAATCATGCAAAACTCGCGTGACAGTCAACGTGTTGACGTATAAATTCCAATTACTTGAAAATGCAGATTATGTGCATACGTCGCGTCGTTTTGTCTTACAATCACATAATTAAATCTGCCCCCTCTAATTATGAGAAAATGATTATTTACCTGGAAACGTCCATTTCCCCTGCAATTATTTTGACATTAACGTCCAACAGAGCCTTCTAATTAAGAATAAACTCGGTGAACGCGTTAAATTCTACCAAAAATGAGCTCTCCAGAAGCATTCCGGAATCCACCGTTCCGAATCAACATTTCGCTCGGCAAGTTCGCTTTATCAAGCCGACGTGAGCGATTTGCATCAGTGCAGCGTGTTACTCCCTGGGAACTCAAACAACCAAGACCTGTAAACTGGCGGAAAGACACGTGTAACCGGCACGCAGAGATAATTACGTGTCAACAAAGGTACACACGGAGGTTTGCGGTCGTGCTGGACACTCCACTTCCGGTACCCTTTGGCCACCGGTAATAAGTATCTCATGTTCCACGATATTTTCAGTCCCGCCCAGCCATGCCAGACCGACAGAACTTTTACGATTTTGTTCTGAGAATAGGAGCAAGAATGGAAACTTTATCTCGTTTGTGTCGAACGCATATGTGGCGTCGCGTCATCATGACGATATAACAAAAAGTGTCGCTGACGGCAAGCCGTAAGAGAACCTCCGCAATTAAGCACACAACTCTCCCTTGAAAGATAGCACTATCCTCAGCTCGATCATGACCGAGTAAAAAACAAAATGGGGCAGTAAAAGTTAATGATCATACACCTTGGATATTTGAAGACCAGTCTTGGCTTATTGTTAGTGAGACTAGTTATGGTTGTAAGGACTTTTATTATTGGGTTTCAGAGATCGCATAAGATACAGATTTCTCGCGACCTATTACTTTCTTATTACTTTCCTATTAAATAAACGAATTAAAGTGGCAGTTATAGGAACAGTGACAGTACGTGGGTCATTTACCTTATAAAGTATAACAGTAATATTTTTCCAATCCCATACCATTTTCTTTGTTTTCCGAGAAAGAAATTCTGCTCGTCTAATGTACCTGGTTCGACTCTGTCCTTTGGGCAGCCGATACGTTCTATTTTGAGTGCACGTGGTTCATCATCGTCAACAATAAGCCGCCGCGATGAGACCGTTTTACGAGATTTACGAGCCGCCTCGAGCCGTCGAGTGGAACGCCTTTCCGTTTCGGTAAAATTGCTAGGAGAGATGAATGGATAAGTTTATATCCGGCTGCAAATTAGTGCACAATGTTCTATCGTTGACGAAAGAGATGCCCAAGGTTGGCCACAACTTAGAACTTTGGTCTACGACGCACAACTTTATTGGAACAGAATGATTATTATTGTTTTAACCACTGTTCGAATTGTAGGGGCTGCAATGGCCCACACAAATTCAAGGTAAGCGTGCTTTTGAACAGTGGTTTCAAACTCGTGTATGAACATGGGCAACTAAATACAATTTTGTAGAATCTACGAGCCGCAGTTAAGGAAAGATTTCCCAACGAAATTTTTGCGATTCTACTGATGACCATGAAACGATGCTCTTAACAAGGTACCTTTATAATTTGCAATGTTTTAAATATGTATTTTATATATCCGTTTTAGGATACTTGTGAGAAATTAAGGGATCCTGAAAATGATTAAGCAATTACTAAAACCTTTATGAATTATAATCTACTTCAAAATTTTGCCTACTTTATTCTAATTTGATATTCGTAGCATTAGTTTTTGTATACCATTTGATGTTATTATTTCTCCATGCACCTTGCAAGGGATTCCACGAGTGAAATTCAGACTTTAAGTATACTTTTCGGATCTTCAGATTTTTTTCAGCGAAATTTAAATCCAATGGTTCATTATTTTCTTGTGATTCTTGCAAATAGTTTCCACAATTTTTTAATCTCTTGTATAAACAGTAAACACATTGATGCATATTTTTATTACATATTGATACATACTCCTAGGTAGTGTCTTAATATTTGTGAACGGGATTGTATATTTTTGCCTATTACGTTTATCTTGTAGCTTTTATCGCAATAAAATATCTCATAAATGCATAAAAATCCGCAGTCTAATTCAGTGTTCCTCAACCGGTGTGTCGCGAGAATTTCACTCAAACTTAATTTCTGATAAAAATATTTAATATTTTGAAAAATATAAGTCGCGTACCCGTCGTCAATATTACTTACCAACAGAGCATTGCCTCCACTAATATTACATAGGTATATTAAATGCAGAATTTTTTTAATGGTGTACTGCCAAAGATCTAAACTAGCATAAAGTGTGTCGCTACTTCAAAAAGGTTACGAAACACTGGTCTAATTTATAAGCATTTGGACTTAAGACCACTGATCTATGTACTCGAATTTTTAATCATATAAAGTAACCGAGTCATAAATAATTTGGTCCCTTTCGCGTTCTCGAGGGTTCGGTTAATTTGATTAGTTGAAAACAGAGCAAGCAGCTCCTTCCACAAAACACAAATATTTAAATCAGCCACTGAATCTTCTTTCCAAGTTTCATCCATCATATCCCAAAGCACAGTCCCGTTTCTCAATTTCTTCTTCGTAATGCATGATTCGCATTTGCAATTATTTTCTTCAGCCAGGCTCAGGTGTTCGATTTAAAACTGTAAGAGTCCGCATAGCTAAGGTAAACTGTAAGGGGCTTCGGTGGAGCTCTGTGTATCCGTTTTCCACGGGGTGGAGAGAGGGTGGAAACACAAGAGTGTGAGAGAGAGAGAGAGAGATGGAGTAGGAAAGAGTGAGAGAGAGAAAGAGAGGAAACATGGCAGAGCATAGCGCAACACAGGCAACTATCGTGAGGTGGCCGGATCAATATTCCGTCCGGTCCATCCTCTGACCCATATCTCTCTTTCTCTCTTACTTACCTGTTCCCCGTCTCACCCTCTCGCTTTTCCAACCTTTCCTCTCCCTCCACCTCTTTCTTTTCGTCCCTTGCCCGCCTCTTCTATCTCCGCTTGTCTCTTTGAACGCATCTCCTGCTTTTATTTTCCTTTTTTGTCTCCGGGGCCTTTTGATAAGAATACACAGAAACCGGGGGATGATTTTTGGTAATGGAAGATTTTAAAGGATAGTTTAAAAGTGCTTTTGTCGCTTGGCGATTCCATCGAGAAACTGGTTTTTTGGAAATTTTTAGAAGTAGAGTTTGAGATATTTTTGATCAGGATACACGTAAATGGGGGATGATCTCTGTGGTAATGGAAGATTTTACTTTTATCACTTAACGCCTTGGCGTACAATATTTCTTCTCGAAGACTATTCATTGGGACGTTTGCTATTTTTCTATTGTGGAGCTGTGGAGGGGGGGATAGGATAGAAAGAGGAAGGGTGTTGCGTTTCGTCCTGGGCCTGCTAGTGGACTCATCAGTAAGGCTACCTAGCAGGCCCTGCTTTAGACGTTGGGATATTGGAAGGAAGGTTAAACGCGGTATATATATAAACGAGGTAGTTGGAGCAAGTGCTTTCGAGAAAGTCCTATTTCGTATGTCCCTCTAGTGGTAGGTGCAGGAGAGCCGCCACAAAAATAAATAATCTACAAACGTTTAACGTTTCGTCGAATACGAAACACTATAATATTATACGTCATTTTTATTTGACAGTCTTCGATCTTGCTAATTGACGTTGCAATTGAATGTAAAAGAATTCAAATTAAAGTTTAGTAAGAATTGCTGTGTATTTTTATTGTGATTCAACCATAGTTCGCACCACGAGTGTAACTCGTCATTATACAGCAACGGGTTAACGATTCATGGAGGAATTATTAATTAATCTTTGGAAGCAGAATTTGATATTTTTAATACGAATGTACAGGGACACGGATTGATTATTGGTAATGGGGGATGTGGATAGTTTAGATTGCTTTTATCGCTTAACGATTCATCAAGGAACTCCTAATTAAATTTTAAAAGTAGAGTTTCATAGTTTTGGTAAAAATACGCAAGGATTGTGGGTTGATTTTTGGTAATAGAAGATTTTAAACGATAGTTTGCGGTGGATAGTGGAGGATGCTTTTGTCGCTTAATGATTTATCGACGAACTCCTAATTAAATTTTAGAAGTGGAGTTTGATGTTGTTAAGTGTTACCAAATTTATCAGTTTGAAGAAGTCGATAGACTCTTATTTTGTTTAAGTTCCTTGAAAAGTCACTTGTTAAATTATATTTTCATCGACGTTGTGAACTCACGATTTTCTGGACCACGTGTTTAAATGTATCGAATCATTTCAAATTTACTTATACTGCATAATAAATGTAGAAAATTTAATAGCTCAAAGCACTTCATCTTATGTAGTTTTAGTCATACTTTTTGTTCTGCTGTAAAATAATAATATAGGTTATAGGTCGATTTATCATTGAGATACAAATGTTTAGATCGAATTACCGTGAGCTACGCAATTATTGGTACAGGGGCAAAAAATAACAGGTATGGAAAACTGCAAAAATATTAATAGAACCTTCAATATTGTTTTTTTATTTCGTATCGTTATTTGTTAAAAGTCGTTTATTTTTATACATACATGTTTCAATAAAGCGATATTGAAAATTTTACTATTATTTTTACCTTTTGTACCACTGTCATCTTTTACCTGTGCCAGTAATTTTGTATTTCACTGTATCTGCGTACTATAGTATTCCCTCTAACTGTTTGAATTGCTTTTAAAAGAAAATCTTCCTTCTCTACATAAAGTGAATTATAAAACTACTCTTTCTCATTCAATTATTAATCCCTTAATAGTCCATCCCCAAGGAAAGAAACATTTTCCTGTAGCATGAAATCTCTATCTGTACTACTTGAAACTTTAACTACTTCCACAAAAGAAAATTCCCTACTATAAATATTTCCATAGAAATAAAACATCGTGGTATTAAGTTATTCCATAAATTCGTGCCATAATATGTTAATACTACATTCTCACGATATCTTTGATGCAACGATTAGAAGTAAACGAATCTTAACCTTTTCAATAGTAAGCAATTTTAAGATCCCTAAATTAATTTTTACAATTTAGTAGCGTGTATAGATGTTTTTCCTATCGTACTATTAATATCGTCATCTTTAATATTTCTAACAATATTTCTTAATTAATATTTCTTTAACATACTGTATTAATTATATACTATTTTAAGTAACACGAATTATTTATTGTATCCTAGATTAACCATACATGAATAACCATACTACTGAAAGGGTTAACATAATAGTTCAAGTTCAGTTTAAGAAAAACATTTGAGATAGCATGGGGCACTTCAACTACAATCATAAAAGCAGTTGCAAAAATATAAATGCGGCCGTTTGGAAACTTTAATAGCAAATTGGTACGTTTGAATTTATTAAAAAATTACTTCTACACCTGTAAAGAATTTGAAAAAATCCTCGCTTATTTCAATTCTACATCAGAAAGCTAACATTGATATGTGAACGATTAGGTATCTTCAACAGGTTAGGCGATAAATGCTAAAATGGAACTCGAACAATAAAGCTCATACTTGGATCGCTTTCTCTACCAGTTCTTTATTTCCTATATACCATGGCTTTTTTTTAAGAACCTAACAACCGTGTTATACGGGGGTTACCTGTAATCGAAATTTCGTATCAGAAATTAACGTATCTTCCTCGGCTAACAAACTCGAAACCGCGTTTAACCGCGGCCATATTTTTTCCTCGGCTCGAGCTGTGCCGCTAAGGGTAAGAAACTCGCGTTTCTCGTCACTCGGTATCGCGCTATGATGTTTCAACGAACAACTTGGGCTCTTAACGCAGTGCTTTTTTTTTTATTTTTCCCCCGGTCTGACCTATTTTCCAGCGGCGTGGCCCGTGTTCTCTCCCCCTGGTTCCACCCTCTCTTCGTTCTCCTCTTTCTCCCACTTTTTCCCTTGTCGCTGGGCTCACGTTGTCTTCCCCTTTTGTCCGTCGTTTCTTACCTACGCTCGGTTTTTCCCCCGAGACTCCGTTTCGTTCATTCATTCACGTCCACCCAGTCACGGTTGACTCGTTACTTTTCATTCCCTGACCTACATATCTCGTCGTCTTTTATTTACGTATCCTTTCGACTCGTGCGCTTCCACGTCCCTCCCGTCCGCTCGATAAATGTATAAATCGCCCCTGCGTATTTCGTCTTCCTCTTCTTTTCGATCTTTCCATGATTTCAAGTTTTTCGTGACTTGACTACGCTTCAGTTCGTGCGTCGTTTAATTCTGGGGGTTGTAATTCCATGGGGATTCTTCTTAGGGCTGCTAGGGAGGTTATCTTTTTGATGGAATATGACAGCAAACGAACCGTCTGTGATAAAATTACTTCGTCAAGTAGAAGTCAAGGTTAGAAGCGTGTAGAGAATTTATAGGTTCAAACTCTACCCCTTTAAGAGCTTTCTATTTCAATTATTTTACAGGCACCAGTAATCTACTGCTAGCTAGAGTTTTAATAGTTAAAATTATCTGCTACTCTTGATGACTAAATGCATTAGCTTCAATGACTTAATTTCATTTCAAGTTTATGAAAAAACATTTTAAATTATTGTGTAGGTATTGAACTTACAGACCATCATTCTAATACATTCCCTGCTTTAAATGCAATCTTAACATAGCAAAATTCGTGATAATTCTTTAAAATTAAATTCTGCGATGGCTGTTCTATGATTAATGAAAGAATTGGCAATTTGCTTCTTTAATGGTATAGATGAACCAACATCTGTAACATTTTAGTAGCTCAATTTTGGAGGGAGTTAATTACGCAAATAGTGTATGTTATTATGCATAAATGCGTGGTCAATACGAGGTACTGAAGTCGTCGTCAAAGGGTTAATGATCCTCTTTTTGCTAAGACAAGTTTCTTATTGATTCACCCTGTATATGAAACGTATTGAAATGTACAACAATAAAATATAATTTGCACAAACATCCGCAGTCTGCTAATAGCCAAAAACTCCGCGAACTTTTAATACAGAAAGAACTTATTCACAGTCTAAAACCTTGCTGTTCTTTCATCCCCCCAAACCCAGCCTAATTAAGCAAAAACTGTTCTCCCTCTCTCTCCGATGCATACAAGTTACACGCGAAACGAGTAAACGCCATAGATGTGGAACAGTGTATTTACACGCTTCGTTCGCACGGTTCAAGAAGAAGAAGGGGAAAAAAAGGTTGTCACTCGAGTCGATTTCGTTTATCATTCGCGAGTCCCACGATAATGAGAAGGCCACACACGGGCACCGATGTGTACACAGTTTAACATAGTATTCGTGTTGCGTATACATCGGCTCGTAGAAGAAGCCTGGTGGTGTGATCAGGCTGCGTCATCGGGGACACGGTTGAAGGAACGAGCGAATTTCAATCGAGATACTCCCTGCTGACATTTTCTCGGAGTCCTTCGAGTGTGCGTGCTCGATCGCGCCACGATAAATAACAAAGAACGCCAAAACCAGTCCCGCGACCTACTTGCCGCCAACGGATGAAATTGCATTCGGCCCACGAATATTAATAATTAAGCAGGCTGTCGCTGGACAAGAACGATCGAACGCTCCCATGAGCGTTTCCTCTTTCATTTCGTTGCCAATTAATGCTTTTTCGCTACGGCATTACGACGAGTCGGGGGAGAATCGTATTTGTTTTTGGGGTAGCTGAAGCAAAAGGGGACTCGAGTAACGGACGATTGATTATATCGGAGAAAATGGTTAAAATATTACGTGGGTGGCTTTGTAAAGGCTGTGTGCGGAATTTTGAACCTTTCGTGGCATCCTTTTAGATAGGGACAACTCAGTGCATAAATCGGTACGATTTTTATTAGTTGCGCGGAAATATTCGCACAAATATTCGAATATTTTGTGTAATTAATTCAAGGCCGGATTAAAGCTTTTGAAAACCGGAACTGTTAAGTTCCTCTCTTTAAAATTAGTTTTATTTCGAGGCCACTCAGTAGTAATATTATGCTTAATAAAGATGCATGGATATAAATACATCTTGTTGTATTGGTGAGCTATTGAAATATTGAAATACAGGGAAACTATTTGATATCATACAGTAGTGGCTAGTATGGATTACCTAGAACGAATCAGCGAAAGTCACTCGAAACGCAAAGGGTTAATCCTTCGTGGACGACGTTATTTTTGGACGAAACCGATATTATGTGGCACCATATACGTACACTGGATCAAAAAAGTTTCCATACACCCGATTGGAATCTCTCAATTCATTTATTAGTATAGTACAATGAACTTACATACGTGTTTTTCGTACTAATTATGATGAACAAGATTCGGGAAACAGTTCGCGATAAAAGAATTGGTATATCACTTTTCTTTCGTAATAGAGGAAGCGGTCAAAATATGGGCTAGCTAAAGTATAAGACTTATTTATTTATTTTTATTTATTTATTTATTTATTACCCCTCATTGCCTTCCGGCTTATTGGGGGGGGACTCCTTACAATCTTTGTACAAGCATCTTTATACCTTTTGTATTTATACATTTATCTTAACTATCTTAACCTTAGGCTTATCTATGCCTTAAATTGAACTATTCTTTAATTCCTATGCAATATAACTATAATATAAAATATAAAGATAGATAATATCAACTATAATATTTAGTATAAACTTTGAAGTGCGTAACTGATCCTCTTAAAATATAATCTATATCCTATTTTCAAATTCTTTGGTGTATGTAAGGTAACTAAACATATTTTCAACTTTAAATCGTTAATTGCTCCGTATCATCTTAGAGTTCCATAATTGCACGAAAAACAAAAATAAAAACAAGAAAACAAAAACGACAAACATTGAGTCCGGATCTACTTCGCCTTCCTTGGCTATATCCTTTTCTTAGTATAAGACTTATTAAGTGCTGCTACGTTCGAAGAACAAATGAAGTTGTACAAAATAAATAGTAACCGTCGTTCGTTATATTAACGTGTTCTATTAGAAACAGTGTCATTGTTACCAATTTCGCGATCGTAAAGATTTTTCCGTTGAAGTAAGAATTAATTTACTAAGATCACTATATTGCTAACACTGAGAGCTTTTTTCTATCCACTTTCAATAAAAAGAACAGATTTCTAAGAAGAAATAATAGTTCTCATTTTTATTTTATATTATTTTATAAGTGGTCCATATTTGGACGACACTTTCAAAAATGAACATTTCCACTGATACTTTAAATTTACAATTTGTAGCGAACATTACTTTTGTCGAACATATTTCAGTTTTACATTAGAAAGCCAATATGATATAGATATTGTTATATACACAAAATTAGGTATCTGCAACGGGTTAGGCAATAAACGTTAAAATAAAAATCGTACCATTTATTTGGACCACTTTCTCTACTCATCTTTTCAAATTTCAACAATAACAGATAATATGTTAATTGTTTATGGCGTTAGTAGCTTTACTATCTTTATAAATTACAACTAATAAGAGAAATGTGTTTCTGTGCAATACATTAATTAACAAATACTTATCAGATGTATGGAAAATTGTTCGTTCCAGTGTACGTTATTATAACTTCAACAATCGAACTTAATTTCGTATGGTAGATTTTAAAACTCTTGCAAACGAAATCTGACACAAAACTCGACGCATGAAAATTAATAAAATGGATTCGTGAAATAACTCTGGTCGTGAGAATTCCCTTTCCGAATTCCGAAACTATTATGCAATAGTTGAGTAAAAATATTCTGGAAATATTCTTGCAGCATTCTAAAATTGTACGAGTAATAATTTTACAAGAATACGTGTCCCGATTGCCGTAAATTTCGCGATTCACGATGCAAATGTTGAGCAAAATTCTATCATGGAAATCAATGTATCGCGCTAGGTAACGTTTTCCGTAATTAAAACTTATAAATGACACTCGCAAACGCATATACGCAGTCGACAAATTAACCATAATGGCGTAGTTGATTTCGGCGTAGCCGTATACTCATAATTTGCTCCTGACTGTTAGCAAAGCGACAAATTTTGACGAATTTCAAATGCATACCAACGCGTTCTGTAATCGACTGTAAAGTATTTCATCGTTGGCGCGAGGAACATTCCACAAATTTCGAAAATTTTGCTCATTCCAGAGATGCAAGGGAATCAACGGGTGTTTTTTCGGTGATCCCCTGTGAGTTATTTGGAAAATTCGAATAAACGGTAATTAATATTTCCGAAATGATTTACACAATTTTTCCATCCTTTAATACATTCCGGAGTTAAATATTGTAACTGTGGACAGAGCTTGTAGAAGCGTTACATAAATTGAAATTAAATAAATTAGTTGAATTAGTCAAGCGAAATCACTTAAATATATTAAACGAATATAGAAACGATATGAATTAAATAGACATAGAATTTTCGAGAAATTCTCGATTAAAATATTCCACGCTTATAAAATTACCATATTGATACATAAGCGATAAAAATCTTGCTATATGAGAAGGCTAAATGAGTTCAGATTGAATAACACTATGAAACAAGTGAAATAAGATAAAATAAATTCTATAAATTAAGCAGGTATAAAATTTGCGAAAAATTCTCGACTGAAATATTCAGCTTTTGTGTAAACACCATCATAATATCTAAGCAATAAATATTCTATAGTGTTAAAAAGTTAATTCAATCTAAATTGAACGAAGGATTAAATGTGCTAATAAAAGACAATAGACGAATTAATTAAATTAAATAATGATAAAAGTCGCGATTGAAATGTTTTGTGTTTAAAAAACCGCCATAATAATATCTAAGCAATCAAAATTTTACAGTGTTAAAAAGTTAGCTCAATCTAAATTGAAGAAAAGATTAAATGAGTTAAATAAAATTAAATAAGTTAAATAATTATACAATTGGCGATTGAAATATCGCGCGCTTACGAAATCGCCATCTTGACTCCTAAACAGTCAAATTTTGCAATATGAGAAGGCTAAATGAATTCAAATTGGGTAACACTATTAAACGCGTCAAATAAAATGTCATAAATAAATTACGTAAATTAAGTAAGTACAAAATCTGCGAAAAATTCTCAATTAAAGTATTCAGCGCGTGTGAAAGCGCCATCTTAATGTCTAACCAATCAAAATTGTACAATGTCGAAGAATTAATTCAACCTAAATTGAATAAAACATTGAACGAGGCGAACGAAATACTTGGGACAAATGAACTTAATTAAATGATTATAAAATTCGCGATCGAAATGTTCTTTGTTTACGAAAGCGCCATCTTGATTTCTAAGCGAGTGATGTAAGGCTATCGAGTCTCTGACTTCCGTTTAAGCCGCGGCCCGAGCAACATAAGGTGAACACGTGTCAACAGAATAATTGCGAAAACCATGTTCGACCGAAGGATGCCGCACGTCGATCTCACGTTCTGTTTGTATCTTGTTTGAAATCGACATCCAATGGCCAATTATTTCCGGTGAAAGCCGCTTTCGTCATCCGAATAACCGACAAGGTAAATCAAACCGATTTCCGTAGAATTTTTTGCAAAAGAATATTTATACGTTTTATTAGTGGTTTCGAAATGAATTCCAACTGGAATTCGCATACGTGGTCGTTGTTAGCTGGGGAAACCCAGGAGCAAAGAAATATTCTACGTATCAGTGTCTTTGTTTCGTTTTACATTTCTATGGTGTACATTTGTATGATTGTGTATTTTTATATAAATTATCGGGCGTGAATTTCAAACCGAAGCTTTTACTCTATTTAACTTTGAGTTTTTGTGTGACTACATCGTTATTTTTATGCGTACGTGACGTTCCTTCAAAGTTATTCGGTCAATGGTAGATTGCCTTTTTTTATGGATTAAATTGCGAGTCAATTTGGCGTGGCGTTTAATCCTCGTGCAGTTTTCGGGTCTTTTTCGACCTATAGAGTTCTTGTTTACTAAAAAGACTAATGTAATTGTGGTTAAAACTATGAACCATACCCGTTCTATGCTTTATCCCACAAATTGAACAAAAACACCTATTATTAAAAATGAAGTTTAATTTGGACCCTAATTTTAGTTCCGTATTATAAGATTGAAGGTTATTAAATAAAAATTGCCTACTATATTCGAACGATTCATTCGTGACATGATATAAAAGTAATGATCAGTTAACACTAGCATAAATGGATAATAAAATAATCGTAGGACAAGGGATTAATACGTTTGTTCCCCTCTCCTTAACATTACATTAAAAGTTTAGTCTAGAGATTAGTACGACAATGTGGGAATAAAAATTGTCACACTCACGGTCCTGGGGTCCTTTTTGACCCATCGTAAACCAACGTTATAAAATAACGAAACGTAATTATATTTAAGCTCTATAATGTGAATGCGAACATATATTCGTAATGTAAGACACGTAGTATGCTTTTAGTAATACAAAAAGGACGAATTTTTGCTGTCGATGTACAGATTCTAATTCCGCGCAGAACCTCGTTTCATACTGTAGATATCATTCAATCTGTTAGCTGTACAAATTAATTCTAAGCTTTTGAGATTTTATAATATTTGGTATTGATTCACAGAAAATCAAACACAGTTTAAGTATTCGAAATGTTCAGCATTTTACGAGGCAAGTTCGTCGCTTGAGAAATAGAGAATTGGCGATTTCTAATCGATAAACGTAGCAAATGTTTAACGCTAGATTTACGGAACTCGTCAATTCGACGTATCTCTCGAGTTTTATTCTTAAAGTTGGAAAAATCAAGAATATTGTTTCTTTGCAATTTACGTATTTATGAACATATGTCGTAATTTATTCCGTTTCTACGGATAATATTTTAACTTTGAGTACTCGTGCAAAATATAGATACCTATTTTTTCAGAAAATCTGTGAAATTATACTATCTATGCCTGTGAACCTAATGTTAAAGATAAAGGCGATGAATTAATTTATACAGCTGATAGATTGGGATTTCTTTATGGCTGTGTGAGAAGAAATAATTTAGATTGGTATATTGTTTTTCTATAATTAAATCTACGACAGCACCAGCGACTGCTTATTGTTATGTTTCCTTAATCCTGTTATTGCATTGTAAA
Source organism: Eucera pruinosa (assembly GCA_028830335.1). Taxonomy (NCBI): domain Eukaryota; kingdom Metazoa; phylum Arthropoda; class Insecta; order Hymenoptera; family Apidae; genus Eucera; species Eucera pruinosa. The sequence continues at coordinate 9,958,136 of JAMYCR010000005.1, forward strand.
GTTGAAAATATATATTTCATAAACGCGGGTCATTCCTGACCCAAAGACCGTGAGTGTATAATCGAAATGAAGGTTTAAAAATGCAACTGTGAAATGAGAACGCTAAAAGATCGTCAAATTTTATATCAATCCGGAATCGAAATTATTGATAAATAGACTATGGATGTTTATGTATTTATGGAAAATTTAACTGTGGAAAGAAATACAAGATACGCGTAATTTGTGGAAACGTATAGAATATCAAAGCTAAAGCACAAGTTAAAATAATTAGAGAGTGAAACAACTCACAATTTACATTGCATTTATTTAGTGTTATTTGCAAAAATGTGAATTTGCATAAAGATCCGCAGTTTATTGATTAGGCGTCATTCTCGAGGTTCCAAAGATGTGTAAATTCATCATTGATTACTGCAAATATGTTCGAAATGTTATATGTTTCCTTAATCTTGTTATTGCAGTATAAAGTTCAAAATATAAATTTCATAGTAATTATAGTAAGTTTCATCGTAGACATTTCGATATAAATTGCCATAGAGTGTATAGTTGTAATGAGGAATGCACGAGGGTTAACATTGTAATTTTAATGGGTTTTATGGATCCATTCGAGTGCTAAAAGATACATTTTTGCAGATTTGCGAGTGTATAGAAGGAGGAAAAAGACAGCGATCTTTTTTCCTCTTCGATGTTGAAATTCCGGCGATTGAAAAGCCGAAGAATCGCCAAAAAATTAGACGAGAAATGCGAAAAATACGTGTGAGGCGTATTGTTAAATATTGTCTCAAAATGTACTTCAATCTTTTTGAGAAATCTCGTAAGTAAGAAAATTGTTTCTAATTAAAAATAATAATCTTCTAACTCATCGTAGAAAAATTCCTAAAACCTTAAAGTAATCTTATATTATTATCTGATAGGGAAAAGAAATTACTTTTAAATCGTCGAATTGTCAAGCTTTCGAATTTCCAAGCTTGTTAATTTTCGTATTTGCAAATTTTCGAAGCATGAAATTTTCAAGCTCTTTGAATTTCTAAATTTTTGAATTTCCAAGGCTTAAATTATCAAGCTTTAGAATTTTTAATCTTTAGGATTTCGAAGCCTTTGAATTCCCAAAGTTTCCAAATTCAAACCATCAAATTTCTACGAATTTCAATTCTATCCCACCGAATTTCCAAAGTTTCGAATTGCAAGCTATCAAATTTCCGAAAACTGCCAATTCCATGTCTTCGAGTTTCCAAAGCTTCGAATTTCAAGCTATCAAATTTCCAAGCCTTAGTATTTCTAAGCGTTCGACCCAATCGAGCCTCGATAACTCGAATCTTAAGGGAAAAACTAAAATCTTCGAGTTATAGAAATTTCCATTTATCGAAGTTTTCGTTTATTTGACAAATATTTAAATATACGTACAGCGAGCCAAAAAATTATCGGCACAAAATAACAGGTAATAGAGATATGTAAAAAATTTTAATATTTCCTTCTATATTACTAAGTATTAATTTAAAGTTCAATATATTTCTCATATAGTTTGTCAATAAAACAATATTGAAGGGTCCAATCCTATTTTTCCATATTTTGCGTTTCTGTTATCTTTTTACTTCTGCGTCAATAATTTTCCACTTGCATAGATTTACCTATTCTAAATTCGAAATGCAGAGGTAAAAATGTATCTAAATATCTGTGAATTAATTCGAATTAAATTAAGTTTTATTTCGATTCGTAGAGTAGATGTACGTACCACGTACTGCAATTTAAAGGTTATCACGTAACTTTGTTTAACTATTTTAGAACTTACGTAACCCAAAAATCGTTCGAGTTTGGAACATCATATTGTTCAACCGTTCTTTTATTTATGAACATTTCTTTATATATTTTATTTTGAATTATAATAGAAACATTCACAAATGATCTCTGATACCTCTGTACCTCTAATATCTCTGTTCTCTGCTAAATTAACATAAAACAGAAATTATTTCGGAAGGGATATCAGTCAATTTGGACGTAAAACTCCTTGCAAAACTCCATTTCGAAGCGAGCCATTTTGAGACGACTTTTATGTCCAATAAGCAAACCCCATAAAATCGTCCGAATGCAGAAACTATAACATATCCAATTCGAATAGTGAAAAACAATTGCGCTGGAATTCTGCAGGGTCGTAAAATGTTCCGGATAATTCGTCGAATGAACGGGAATCGAACATTTTTGGTTTCGAGAGAGGCAGAGTTGTGCGCGAGAAAGCTCGTAAAATGCGCGAGCTGGAACGATTAAAAACTTTATGTCCGCGCAACACGATGCGGCGACTTGTTTTTGTCAGCCGGCCTATTTATACGCGCCTTTTGGCAGCTTCGCGAGAAACTTCGTCACGAAGATCTTCGTTTCCGTTTCGTGCCTTCATCCTTCTCTTCTCGATAGAAGTTTTGTCGAATATTAGCTCGCTAACTGGAGAACGCAATTTGCTAGACTGTGCGAATCTTTGTGAATTTTAAGTTACGGATGAGCCAATCGAAACGTTGACACCTGGAAAATCTCGAAACTCGATACATCTTTCGAGTTTCGAGAACTCGATACTTTGATCTACTTTTATCTATTTGTTCATCTACTGTTGAATAATAATAAAGACAGTTACAAAATAACGTTAAACGGTTTACGATTCGAAACTCTCGAAACGGATGTGAATAATTAAGTTTTCGAATTCCGAATTATTAAACATTTAAGCTACTCAACATGTATCTTAAGTTTTCGAGTTTTTAAACCGCCGAATTCCCAATCATTGAATTTCCAAGGCTTCGAATTCCTAAATCTTCAAATTCCCAAGTTTTCGAGCTCTAGAACCATCTACATTTTCAAGCCTTCAAAATGATCCAACTAATTACTTCAAATCCTCAAGAATATTAATACTCTTGCAATTATTCTATTTAGCCAAAATTATTAGGATAACCCAATAAATTTCAATTTCTTTTTAGAATTGAAAGGAAGTGTTCCAGTTATCCATTAGGATTTGAATTCGTAGACTTATCGAAAGATGCAAAATCGTTCAATATTCACATCGGTGGCATAATAATAATAATAATAATAGTTTTATGCGTCAGCGTGTATAGTTGTAAAATGAAGAAAAGATTGATGGTCCATACCAGATGGCTGAACTCGTATCGCGTTTCTCTGGATGCTTCCCCTGGATTACGTGAATATTTGCCTCGGAATCTCGGTTACAGAGCTTAAATCATGAATATAATGTTTGCGTTATGTAAAACCTTTTTTTTAATACTATTATCATTGCAATAGGTGGACTGCAAATTTTTACGTTTTTATGAGACATTTGACTGCGCAAAAAGATTCAAAATATTTAGCAGATATAAAAGTATACGAAATGTACAAAGCAAACTACGCAGTGTAATATTTAGAAGATGAAACAAACCCTTGTTTAGGTTCCGCTTCTTTAATTTCATTTAGAAAGATCTGCATTTGCGATGTGGGATTAATTTTCGATTAAGAAGAAGATTGCATGCAACTTAGAAAGAATTTTCAAATGGCCAGCAGCGTTTGCGATGATTTTTATAAATTTTTATGCATATAATACGCGTATTGTACAATATAAAAGTATTTGAGGTACCATTAGCATTGGGATTTATGCAAGTTCGCGTCTTTATTAAGAAAGTTAAAGAAATGGATTCCAAATGAAGGAGAATTGTTTCATTCCAAAAATAATCTGTACTTCATTTTAATCTTTTAACGGTGGAATTTTATTGTGAAAATCTTTATCTATTCGCGTAAGAATATAGATAAATAAGTAACACAATTTATAATACGCTGTAAATGTATAAACGTGCATAGATTAATAATGAGAGACGATTACCACGATTACATCGTAAAGTTTGAAATCAATCTGAAAATGTATAAAGATGGTAGAACAATTTATTGCAAACTTCAGATTCCTAGAGCTCATAAAAATATTATATTCGAATAATTAATTGTTATTCTACTGATAATCATCGATTCATCATCATCATCATTATCAGGAGTATCTTAACTAAATTGAATCATACGAAATTCTATATTTAAATAATGTTTCCTTTTAATACTCGTTTGGGAATTTTACAAACAATTTCCAATAATTGTTTTTCTCTTGTTAGCCTTAAATATTCAATCAGATTATTTCCAACTTTGCCAACATAATTACGGCAGTCGTGTCTCATTACAGTGCTAATGAAATTTCAAAAACTTTCGCGTAACGCGCATAATATATTCATAAAAGTTTTCCACGAGAACAGTTTAAACATGCTCGTATGTTACCGTATGTTTGCTAAATTCGACATCGCCGAATATTGATTCATTCTACAGTTTCTCGCAGCATCCAGTATTATTGTCATTACTATTATCAGAATTTAAATGTGTACATCGAATGATGTCAATATATTAATAGAAGACGCAGAAAAACTTGTTTTGCCTCCAAACAGAAACACAACGGCCGAAGCAAGTTCGTTATACCTAATTGAAGTCAATCGTGTAAACATAACCGTAATTTTACCTTGAAATTAATTAGAACGAGAGAACATTTTACGATCCAACCGTAGTAAACTTTTCATCCGTGATTATTCAAATTTTTCCCTCGCTCAGAAGATCCTGCATTCAATTTTCCAAATCAAATGACCCTCGTAAAAGGAAGAATAAGATTTGTGAGAGGTTCAAAGGAATGGTTACAAAATTACTGCAATTTCGAGATCCAGTATATCAATATATCAATATATTAATGTATCAATATATCAATATATCAGTATATCATTATTTCGATATGTTATTATTAAAATATGTCTATATATGAATATATCCATATATCAATACATGAATACATCAATATATGGGTATTTTAATAGATCAATATATCAGTATATCAATACTTCGATATATCGATATATCAGTGTATCAATATATCAATATATTATATATTGTATCAATGTATCAACATATCAGTATATTATGTATTGTATCAATGTATCAATATATTAGTGCGTAACTGTAAACATTCGTAAAAATTCTTCATGATAAGTGTTCAAATATTTTTGCGAGTCACTACATACATTCCTGGCCAAGAGTTTGAAAATATTTTTTTAGTTGCATCCACAATTGCCGTTCCTGTAATTGTTATATAAAATTGATAATGAAAAGTGCTGTAATGTGTCTCATCACTAGACAGCACATCTTTATGCAAATTGTATGTTTTTGTACGTAAAACGAAAGAAATGTTGTTTCACCTTCCAGATATTACAACGCATAGTTTACTTTGTACATTTTGTATATTTTTATATTTCATGAGTGGACTGCGAATTTTCATGCATTCATGTTAATGTCAAATGTACAGAGAAACACACAATTGTTGTTAGTATACAAAAATATATGAAACATTTACAATAAAATACAGTTTATGGTATTTTGAGGGTGAACCAATCTTTAATTTAGGTTTCATTTCTTTAATTTTGTTAATAAAAATATAAGCAGTCGACTCGTGAGTATTTTGAATCTTTTTGCACGACCAAATTTCTCATAAATGCATAAAATTCCATAATTTAGCCATTACAATGCTAATAGTATTGAAAAAAGTTTTATATAACGCAAGCATTATATTCGTACAAATTCTTCACGATAAGCGTTCAAATATTTTTGCGAGTGTGCACATTATCAATTGTTTTAACGTTTAACAAATTAATATTAATATCTTAGATATTAACTGGAATGAATATTGTAGGTATCAATTGTAATCTCTTTTATTTATTTTCGTAAACTTTAATTGCAAATATCGACAATAATGTTCACATATTTATCGAATTATTTTAGGGGCAATAATATATAAGTTAAATTATTAAGAAAAGAATCAGACAGGTATTCGTACGAGTTTTCTAATCACATTTTATCGTTTTACTTTTGTTAGAAGAATAATGTTAAGTGGTAGAATAATTTCACCTTAATTTCGATAGTTTAATTAATCAGATGTTTGCTTTCGCGTAATTAATTAAAACGCGCAACAACAGCCCGCGCGGACAGAAACAAGCGACGGTGGAAATTCTTTTAAATCGTGATTAATTCTCGCGTTTTATTTGCTCAACACATTGTTGCGTTCTATTTTATGAGGCATTTGGCTATTTATCGTTTTTATAAAATAATGATTGTTGCTGGTTTTTACTCGATTACTAATCGATTTTATCTTTTTAATGACTATTCTATTCTAAATCGGTGCTTGCTTCTGTCCTCTGTTTTTTAATCTTGTCCATTAATTGTAAATATTCTATATTGGATTGTAAAAAGTATTGTAAATATTTCAAAGATGCGCGTTACTAATTATTATTGCGATTATACCCGCGGATGTTTCCAGGAATTTAATACAGAAAAACGTTTATCAAGAAAATTACTAATTGTAAGAAAAATACAAATGACCTCGTTGCGAAGAATAAGCATTTTCATAAACTAATTGTAAGAAAACTGCAACTTGGCGTATTGCGAAAATTACACATTTTTACAAGTATTTACGTGAATGTAAAACAATTGCAAAAGTTTCACTCAAAATAATATAATATCATAATGCTTTCGTGAATGTAAAATAGTTGCAAAAATTGCTCGGAAAATAAAAATCTTTAGAAATGGTTTCGTGATTGCAAAATAATAAACGGAAATTGCGCACAAAATATGAATTTTCATAAATGTTCGACGATTGTGAAATAAAAAATTTCCGCATTTTTGCAAATTATTGTTCGAACAAAATATTATTACCAGATAATATAATTATTAATGGTCGAGTTGTAATTTAACCCTTTCCTGACTGAATAATTTCTTACTGAAAATTATTCTCCTATAATCCACCGATTATTAGGTCCATAATTTATTAACTTAACACGATTCATTTTTAGGCATTTTTGTTAGTCACGAAAGGATTAAATAAATAACCAGTATTCGTAGCGTAAGATTATAATTTTTGTAACTTCTTATGTTAGAATTGAAATGTATCCCCAGTATTTTTAATGCATAAAAACGTGCTGGTTCCCTCGAAAGAGTTGAGGGAACAGTCGGGTAGCTCAATAATTGATGTTGCGGTGCGTAAGTTCGTGCTTATGCGAGTTACTGTAATTTTCTTGTAAGTATATGCGATGTGTGATATATATCTACTATATTGATGCGATGCTAACGTTGAATTATTACAATGTAGAACTCTGATGCGCACATAGCGCGATGAATAGTCTAAGAAATAAATTGAAACCCACTAATCGAATGTCTGTCCAGTGATGACGTATTCTCCTGCGAAAATCTTACCACTGCGATTTCTCTTACAAGGGAAGGCTCTCAATTGGTCGACTTCGATTTTAATGAGCTTCTGTAGAATGGTAAACAATGGTCCCCTAATGATGTGTATGAAATATTAAGCGTATATAAAGAAATACACACGTGACCCAGCGAACACCGGATTAGAAGTCACATGTCATTTCAATTTCACCGCGACTGTTTTGTCAGAAAGCACTTGTATGCATAGTATGTCAACAGGTATGTAATTTCACGTGTGTATTTGTTTAAAACTATTAAGTAACTACGCTTAATATTTCGTACACATCATTAGAGCCCCATTGTTTACCATTCTACAAAAACTCATTAAAATCGAAGTCGACCAGTTGAGAGCCTTCCTTTGTTAGAATTCTAATATCACCAATAAGGTGACCATTCCTACTGCGTCTTGCAATACCATACTACTTTTCTCACAGTCTTCAATTTCTTTTTGCGTGTGGATTTTCCATTGCATTTAGAGCATATTGCAAATATCGATATACCATTGGCGCGATACATTTTAATGAATTCGTTCACGTTTCATTCGAATACAATGAATATTGATGTTAAGTCTTCGGGGACGATGAATAATAAGATTTAAGTTTTGAGTTCGAAGGATTAAAATTTCCATGCTTTCGAGTTTCAGGTTTCTACATTTTCGAAACTTGGAAGCGTTTATTGGCAATATTAATTTACATTCGTTGATTTAAGAATTGATTCCATTCTCCGAAAGAGTAGCCAATAGTCGAAAGTCAAAAGTAACCAAATTATCGTGCACAAATTCGTAATTCGAGAATATTTGAGAATGAAGTAGGAAGTACATTCATCGAAATAGAAAATGATGAGAACAGTTATTATTATTAATAGTACAAGATATTATTATTAGACTGCGGGTCTTTGTGCAAATTTATATTTTTATTAACCAAATTAAAAAAGTGGATCTTAGGTGGAGTGTCGTTTCACTTTAAAAATAGCATAATTTGTACTTTATATAACGTACATTACTTAAATTTGCCATAAATGCATAAAAGTCCGTAGTCTAGTTACCACGATGCATTAATTCGAAGAGATGTTTCATAGGAATTTTTATAAATAATTTGCACTTGATATTGCGCACAAGAAATTCTCGAAATCGTTCTAGAATGAACTGAATTTATTGTTAGAATCTTGGTAGTTCGAAATTCGCTCGAAATGCGTCAGAAACTACCCCGTTTCGAATACAAATGTTCTCAACTTGCCGATTTCAATTTCATGCAACGCGTTACAATCGGGGAGACTGAAAATTTCTATGGACTTTTATGGAAATTCTACGACAGCCCGCAAAGAAGAACAAGAAACGGATATTGTTGCCTCGAAATTCCTTTCGAACGAGCTGAAACAAGTCCTCCAAGACCCGTACACAATTCTTATTCATGAGATACGTAGAGGAACGGTTTTTGAAAACGCTCAGTGGAAAATAGTCGAATTTCGAATTGTTTAACCCTTTCGCTACGGCGAAGTTTGCCGTCAGATTGCTAAAATTGTATAAAACAATTCTGCCGCGATTTAACAGTGTAACATCTTACAAAGTTACAAATTGTTAGTTTTTTTAATCAATTGATATTTGACAAATACTAAATTAACTATAAGCTTAAGAATGTCAAGCTACATTATTGGATTTAACAAATACTAAATTAACTATAAGTCTGCGAATGTCATGCTACATTATTGGATTTAACAAATACTAAATTAAATATAAGCTTAAGAATGTCAAGCTACATTATTAGATTTATCAAATACTAAATTAACTATCAGTCTAGGCATGTCAAACTACATTATTAGATTTATCAAATACTAAATTAACTATATGTTTAGAAATATCACGCTACATTATTTGATTTAACAAATACTAAATTAATTATAAGCCTAGAAATGTCAAACTACATTATTAGATTTATCAGATACTAAATGAACTAGAAGCCTAGGAACGTCAAACTACATCATTAGATTTAACAAATACTAAATTAACTATATGTTTAGAAATATCAAGCTGCATTATTAGATTTAACAAATACTAAATTAAGTATAAGCTTAAGAATGTCAAGCTACATTATTGGATTTAACAAATACTAAATTAATTACAAGTCTAGGAATGTTAAATTACATTATTAGATTTCGCCAGAATTCTCAACCTGCGCAAAATTTCAACGAACGACCATAGTCGTCTTTGGTATCGAAAGGGTTAAAGCGCAGCTTTGCATACTCGCGGTAGTATTTTTCCCCGAATCTTATCAAATTTTTCCGTGCTCGAAAGCGGGAAAAATCTCCGACGGCGATGCTATTATTCTAATCTAAAAAGTTTCCTTCCATCTTTATCGAAGTTTTTTGATATCTCTGGCGAGAATCATGGGAAAATAGAAACTTTTCTTGAAGGGTGCTTTCACTTCCGCGCAACGTCGGAAAGAATTCTCTTGAGAAGAAAAAATGCTGTTTCATACCTCACGTGATCTGTTTTCTCGCGAAACTCCATCAATTTCGAGTGTATGTAACGGTTGAATGGTATTGCTATTTGCATAATTAATATGTTAGCCACTCATGTAGATGCGAATATTTCATAATTTATTACTGGATCCCATCTGGAAGACAGATAGGGTTTTAGACCCTGAAAAATAGTTCTTTGCCTTAACATTTGTTACGAAATATTATGCATATGATAAGGTTCTTCATTCTTTAATTGATTAAATGTTATACAAATTAGAGGCTTTCGATTGATGAATTAATAAAGATCAAGATTAACCCCTTTGACGGGTTACGGAAGGAATGGTAACCATCGTTTGTTCCATTAACGTGTTCTGATACCAACAATGTCATTGTTGCGAATTTCGCGATCGTAAAATTTTTCACGCGTACGATCGTTTCATTGTTCTAATAATTATCCGTTGAGGTAAGGACAACTGTTTGCCGACATCCATCCGTAAAGGGTTAAAAGGATTCGTAATTGATGGACAAGGGCAGTTGTTATTAATATGGAAGCCATAAGAGTATAAATATTTAAACACTTTGAACCATTAAGTAGGGTATTAAAAAGTGTACTGTGTTACACAAAATGTACAATCAGTCGCCAAATACATCCACTCCTGCATTTCAACTATTCTAGATTCTAGAAAAAGGATTATGTTTTCCCACTTGTTTGTAAGAAAAAACCTACGTGAACTGAAAACACGATTCTACGAAAATCTTCATACGCGTATTAAAGTATGCAAAAGTTGTTATTACAATTATATTTATACTTTGTCAGACCTTCTATTGTATCTGTGACGTTTTGTAATTTGTTTAACGTAAATACAATAATATTAAATCAATTTTAGGAGCGATTTTGTTCACGTAGTCAATAATCCTCCATTTGTAAACCATATTCTAGGAATCTTTCTCGCTTGCAATTTTGTATTTTATGAATTTTCGCATTACTTTTATTCTTCTAAACTGTATCCTAAAGTATGTACACATTCTGAAATACAATCGTATATAATATGTGTGCGTGTGTAGATTTATGTGACTGTATACGTATACTTTTAACAAGTTCCTCTATCTGTACGTCTTTTGAAGGGAAATGTTTAACGACGGAGAATTACATGAAGCATTTACATATATGCTTCAAGCCAATTGCTGAAACCAAAAGGAACCAGCAGTTAACCAATCACAGGTGTGCAAATCAGCCAATAACAATTCTATTAATCTACCTGTACCAATTAACCACGAGCTAGCATAATTTCCATGAACCAAGCGAAACCAAGAACACAGACATCTACGCTTTTCTATCATTTAATCATACCAACGTGGCAAATGCCAATTACAGAACTTGTAATTCATCGAAATCCTCTAGAAAATCTACTTAGCACACGTGGAATGGCCGTTGTCGAAGCTCAATACAGTGTCATGTCATCGAACGAGGAGTTATTTTATTCCGAGAAAAAAGAATTCGAAACCTCTTCGAGTATAGAAGAAGAAGAAGAAGAAGAAGAAGTCGAGGAAAAAGAACGTAAAGAAGCTGGGAACAAGTATCCACAATTGTGGAAAACTTTGGACGTTTCATTGGATGTGGATCGCGACGATAACCTGTACGTCGCCGTTCGTCAGAGCTTACACAAGGTTAATCGAGTTTCACGAACTCCTTTGCCTCCGTTAAAAAGCAACCAGAAAGGGGAGGACAGAAGCGGAGTGTCGCAAGAGTCCAGCATCGGAAGATTCTCTACGATTAAAGCGTTTTTCGATCAGAATGGACCAGAAATGGAGGGGATGAGGTTTGGGTGCAGGACCACCATGATGGGCAGGCTCATCAGGATGCTGGGATTAAGAGAGCGGGATTTATTCGACGACGAAATCACTGCCATGGGTTGCTTGATTTAATACAATTTATCTTTTTGTTTTTCTACATTTATTTGGTTCTTTCGGACTCTTGAATTCGTTTGGCATGGAGTTGGAATTGAGATCCATTTCAATGGGATTAGAATGGTTGTATGGTAAAATTAGGGGGTGAATTAGAGATGAAAAGAAGATTTTTTTCTGATTTGGTATACGGGTTAAATGTATCATGATAGATCTTTGATTTATATTCGATATTTAATATTTTACGTGACTCTTTTCTTAATGAATAATAGAGACAAATTTTATTATTACTGAATATGTCGTAGCATATTTAATTTTACATCTGAAATAGAATTAAATCCAACTGATACAATTTTGTCTATTAAAATGTAGCTTTTGTCGACAAATTATTGAAAGAAAATTACTTGTCGGCCTTATTATCAACGAATTAAAATTCTCTAAACAAAATTAATGAACGTATCGTTTTTATTTTATTTATTATTACTATTGCTTTAATCTCAGTGACGGTATTATTCTTATATTGTAAAATTCTTCAATTTTTTCCTGAAATAATCCACCGCAATATCAGAACACTTAAAATACTCTTCTAACCTTAAGAATTTTTCCTCTATTTTTATCTACAATTATGGAGAAATTCCGAGAGCAGCGGCCAATTGCAAGACAAATATTTCCACAGCCCTCGAATTGTCTACTGCTTAAATCAAAGTAAATTTCTGTACGCAGAAACCACGGAAGCGAAGCTCGACGTGAACGGGAACATAATACCAAAATAAGGGAACTTGAAAACTTTCAAACTTCCATTATTATCGCACAACCACAAAGGAAGAGGGATCATCGAGGAGGAAACAGATCGCCCAAGAATCTTTTACCAAAATGATCCCCCGAAAATGAGACAGAAGCTTAACAACAGCGTATTCTAATTCCATTTTTTTCCTTCAACGTTTTGTTCGAGAAACGAGCTCGCAAGCTTACCAGTACGGTAAACACCGTTAAATTCATGCGATAAACCGTGAAGCTGACGTGGTGCGAGCTCATTTGTCGCTGCGGCGTGAAAATAATAGGTTCAGGAATACGAAACGATTGTTGTTTAAACTCCGTACTCATTCGAGACTTATTTATATCCACGCATCTGCGCGGAATTTATCCAATTCTCTCGATTGTCTCTCCCTGATTTGTGACTAGGATCACAATAAAGTACTTCGTAGAAGTACCGTAGAAAACTTTTCGCAATGCGGGACGTCAAAGAAGCTGCAAAATGTGCAGAAAGTAATCCGTGACATTGTATGATTTTAATAAATTTTGTTTGACGATTGTATGCATGTCTGACTTGTTAATTGTCGCGGAATATTTCATATTTAATATCTAATATTTATTCATATTTACGGAATATATCTATTAGTATACAATAATTAAATAGAGAGTCTAGGAGGAAATTCGGAAGCAAAAATCGATTATCTGTATTAAATGATAATGAAAATAGGATGGTGGTATATAACTTACGTTATACAGGAGATTTGATTGTTAAAAATCGTTAAAGATACACCAAAAAATCTAGTTTACAACGATTCCAAACTTAATTATTAATTACCAAGGATTAACTTAACTATTCAAACCCGAATCTATCCAGACTAGAATTCAAACTAGGAATATAAAAGGATTGATTATAGCAAAATTTATTTACACAGCCTCTTACATTATTCTTGAGTAGTGTTAAATAATAGCTGCTAACCTATTTAAATCCAAATCTATCCAGACTAGTATTCATACTTGGAATATAAAGAAACAGATGAATAATTATGGCAAAATTTATTTACACAATCTCTTACAATATTCTTAAGTAATCTTAACAAATAGCTGGTGAATTAGTTTAAATTTTTAATTTGTAACAAACATTACCTTTGTTCAGCATATTTTAATTCTACATCAGAAAGCTAACGTGTTAAAGATACACATTGACGCGTCAAACTTTAAGTTACTTAACAATATATTCGGCAATAAACGTTACCGTAAAACTGGTAACCTATATTTAGACCACCTCTGTAATATTGGAATCAAAATCCAACGAAAATTCTAAAACCCAATCAGTCAGTCTCTCTAACCAGATTTTAAAAAAATCACGAATTCCCATTGGTCCATTAGGAAGACCAATCATAGGCAAGCACTATTGTGATTCAGCCTTGTTCCAATATCGATAAAAACCTGACCAGAATCGATTCTAATCGACTAGTCTCGCTCATACTCGCCGGCGACAGCTTTGCATCCCACAGTTCGTTCGTTTCTCATTAATTCATCGCGTTTGCTCATTTCGAAGTGCAAGATCGGTGTGTTCGAGCACCGTATGTGTCAGGTGTAGATCCGTAATTCGTTGCACGGCTCGGAATTCGCTCTAATTTAGCGTCTCGTGTATTCTTGCGACAAGTGTTTGCGAAATAAACAAACGAATGTTATTGTCGGAACGTGTGCGCGCACAGCCGTTAAACGATTCGAACACTGCGACGTACTTTGAATTCGTTTCATCTCGAGGTCACGAATATTCTTCGTTAAATTAAATTCGTCTTTGTCTCGCGTTTCTCCCGGTCGAACAACTCGCCGTATAAAATTTGAATCCGCATCCAGCCTATTCCATTTAATTCAACGATCCTTGCAATCCGCGCGGAAATCCTGCGGCAAAAATGTCCGATATTTCATCGCTGCAATCTCCAAATATTTCTTCGTCGATGTCGGTGTGCGATCAGTATAGCTCCCCGCGGAGTAGAATCGCTGAATCCGAAGATACTCGATCCGTTAGAGAGATGAATGTAAAAGAAGATGAATCCGACGATGGACAGAGTTTAACTGATTCGAATAGATGTATCAGAGACGCCAGCAGCATTAGTTTATTGGCTGACTTATCTTCGGATCTTGATGATGGCTCCTGCAATACCGCGAATTCCGAGGAGTCTGCAATTTCCAGCAGGGCTGATTCTTTCAGCGATAATAGCGACGTTGGCCCTTCGGTTAGTTCGCATACAGATTTGTCGGAAACGGCAAGTTCGTCTGCTTGTTCGTCCGCGTCTAACGGTTCTATTGAATTGCATAACACCGGGGATAGCAGAAAAGGATTTGGGGAAATTTCTAAGTACTTTGGTTATCGCTCACGATCGTTCGTTGGTACGATAAACAACAATAATTCGCTGTGTAACGTGGACGAGGATGACGACGTGTTCGAGGCGATTAGTTTGGATGAATCCGTTGGGAGACGTCATAGTTTTCTGTCGTTTCTGCAGAAGATTAGCAAAGGAGCGAGATGCTCGTCGGGGAAATCGCCGGAGAGATGGATTGGTTCGCTAGGTGGAAAAGTGTCGAATAAACGCGAGGAAAAGAAGGAGAAACCGATGGTAAATGAAGATACGTGTGCGTCGTCGACCACGCAGAAGAGTAAATGTGATAGTTCGAAGCTGAAACGTTGCGACGGGAAAGAGGAAACGGTTCTGAAAATAAAATATACGAAGAGGGAGATTGAGATACCAGAAAGAGCTATGCCAGGTAATTTTCGAACGCTCGAACTGTTTGGAAAAATGAATTTCGAATGAAATTCATATCAATTCATTCGATCAATTCAATTCATTCAATTCGAAAGCCGAATTCTGGGTATAAAGTAATCTCAAGAATATTGAGTGGAAAATTTGACTTTTGACTCTAAACATGTATAGTCTAAATCTGAGATTAACGCGTTCTGCTTTTCATTTACTATACAATTTCTTGTATTATGTAATTTATATTCATATATAATTTGTTTACTTATGTTCTTCAGTTATAAAATAGCAGTGAATAATAAGTTCTAGCGAACTTTATTTTAATAAAATTCATTTAGTATCGATTGTATATCACATTCGATGCATAGGACATTGAACGCGTTAAGGCGATTCTAAATGAAATTCTCAGTAACATCAAGCGAATGCCAAAATTTGTTTTCTGTTTAAAAACTCTGTTGCTATTATTTACTACATCTTTCGGGCAAGTATAAGTTTCTATTCAGGACGACACTTATTGATAGATAAATCTTTATTTCAGCTCACATAGCCACGAAATGGACTTGGTTTACTCAGCAGTTTTATTCTCATTGCATATACACTATTTCCACATCCTCAACCACAGCTCGTATTTTTTCTATATCTTATTAATTTACATAAAATCTAATATACCTTATGAAGCACATAATTACCATATAAAATATACTATGTAATATATTCTGCGTTTAACAGCAACGTGAACATAAACTATGGAACCCTAAAATACCCAACCGTAATCAATCTTTGCATCTTATAATTCTTAGTCTTTATGGAAAAATAGCTTATACAGTAAAGCGCATAACTGAACCAATAGCCACAAGTTTTGTATAAATCATAATTTATTGCCAAGAATGTAGGAGAAAATTAAGAACGAAACATTATAGTAATTTTTATCGCAGTTAGAATTAACATAAGAAATTTTTTCAATAATTAATGTCTCCTCGTTTAGCAATGGCAAAAAAAATGGATTGACTCGGTTTTGCACCGGTCTGAAAAGGAATGTTTACGTGGAATGTTCTAGCAGTATGTTTACATCTAGCAGCTTGGTATGTTTACAAAATGTTATTGTACGTCTTAGCACTCAGTTTCTCGCAATCAGTAGAACGAAAAAGCACGCAAGTAAAGTAAGAATAAATATAAAGTCACGCGCTACAAATTGTTTAAAAAAAGTCATTTCTCTTTTGAATGGCGGCTTGCCAACGCGTCAGGCGGCGAAAAATTGTAGTGTTAGTCAATCGACAGTGCAGTGAATAAGAAAAAAAATACTGTAAAAGTATATTATCAAATGTTGGAGGAAGACCAACAAAGTTATCGCCGCAGGATGAACGGAGGATTACACGGTTTGTCACACCTGGTGAAGCTTCAAGTGCCACTATGGCTGCAAAATTATTAAAAGAAGATACGAATATACAAATAACCAAGTGGACAGCACGAACAACCCTCAAAGGAGCTGAGTTTGGAAGCATTAAGAAAAAAAGAAGCCAATGTTTTCGAAGAAAAATATTAAACTTCGTTTGGAATTTGCCAAAAAATATAAAAACTGGACAACTACTGAATGGGAACGAGTTATTTGGTCAGACGAGATCAAAATTAACAGAATTTGTTCAGATAGCATGTCTTGGTGGTGGATTCGTAAACATGAAAGGCTTAAACCACGACGTGTAAAGCAAACGGTAAAGCATGGAGGCGGATCCCTAACGTTTTGGGGTGCCTAACAGCATTTGGTGTTGGATCGCTGCCCCAAATTAATGGCATCATGAATGAGTACATGTAGAAGAATATTTCACAAGATCATCTCATAGATGCTGATGAAAGTATGCCTTTCGAAGAAGAAAATATAATTTTCATGCATGACCGAGACCCTAAGCACACTGCTGAAAGTGTGAAAAATTGGCTCAGTACTAATCAATTTTCTGTTATGGATTGGCCTGCACAGAGCCCCGATCTTAACCCCATAGAGAATCTATGGGGTTTACTAAAAAGACGACTTCGGAATTCATATGATTCCCAACCAACTTCAATCGCAGATTTGTATGATAGAATTCAAGAACAGTTGGAACAAATATCTCGAAGTTATTGCAAAAAATTAGTAAAAAGTATACCAAAGCGAATTAGTGCAGCTTGGCAAGCAAAATGGTTGTAGACGAAGGATTAAAAATAAATAATACATTAAATATTGTCAAGTATTGGACGTGGTGCAAAACCGAGACAATCTATTGTTCATGTCATTCCTAAACAACAAGATGTTAATTATTGAAAAAATTTCTTATGTTACTTCTAACTGTGATAAAAATAATTATAATGTTTATTTTCTGTTATTCTTCTATATTCCTAGCAATAAATAATGATTAATACAAAACTTGTGGTCATTGATTCACTTATGCTCCTTACTGTATATCACGAAATTATTCTTTGACTGCTGAGTTTAACCGTACACTTTCTCCTCGCTTTCTCGCTTATTGTTAACCATTTTTAACCAATCTGCCATTTTTACTTCGATGGAAACTTATTGTCTTGATTAAATAAATTCATCGACCCATTTAAAAATGGTGGATTACTTATTGGTGTACCTAATGGATCAGCTGCGTTTGCTGTTTCACTCGCAGAATCGCAAATTCATGTGACAGGATCCGCAAATTTATGGTCGCCTTTGTACGAGTAAACCAAGAAATCCAATTTTAACTCGAATAGCAGTAAAAATGTCTATTATCGCCCCAATTCTCCAAACCGGTCCACCTTTCTACAATAAAATCTTCGAAATACCGAAACGCATAGAGATTCTGAATCTAGGGATCAGCCAAGAAGTCACGTTCGTGTCGCCAAGTCGAAGCCAGCCCCGAGATCCATTTCTGAAATTATACTGGCTTATCATAAGCGTGCATCTGACACAGTTTCCAGAAAAAAAAGGGCTAATCTCGGAATATCTCTGCAACGGACGTCCAACACGGATTACCAACCTCCCAGCGATCCGATTTGATCTCGGGTTACGAATTGCTGTGTGCTCAGCGGCGTGTTTTACGTTTATATAGTAGCCGGTGTAATTCGCGGTGTAATTAACTATTGATAAATATTGATGGAGCCAACAGGCGACAATGTTATCGCAAACGATCTACCGCTATCTTTACAATTAATGCTTCGCATACATTTCGTTCGCGGCCTCTCTTTCTCCGAGAATGATTTATGATCATGCTGCCTTATCGTCGTCCATTGTAAATTGCTGTTTGCCGGACGGAGAAGAAAGACAAACCGCGGTGGCATGTTGGATCGCGAGGTATAATCCCGCTTTTCTATCGATAGCATCGCTCCGTTGCACGGAGATAAATCGATGTCGCTATTCGTTTTCTCTTTACGAGCCTCCGGACACCACGATACACGATTTATGATAGATAGTCGAAGTTGAATATCCGACGTATTGGGTTGAACGGGGAACGTTCGTATATACCGAATCTTATATTGAAAATGTATAGTCGAATAAGCATAGGAAGAGTATCATTAATCCGTTGTCCTACAATTATTTTTTATCTATCATTAACAGATTGCAGTTCTCACGTTTGTTCAATATATTAATATATTCCGCATAATTTGTATTTAGTGACTCTTAATCTTTTGAAGTGAAACTAATGTTAAAAGAAAAATAGCATTTTATCGCAAACGGAACTAATCTTTAATAAATCTATACTAATTATATATATATGTTGTATATATACTGCTCTGCCGCCGGGGATCGGAACCCAGATCTTCGGGGGTCACTAATCGATCGCGTTAACCACTACGCCACAGTCCCACTGGGCCTCTATTGTGTGTTTAACGTCCTTATTCGGCATGTACTGTCTTTCTCTTCTATTGGGTCTAGAAGGGTCCACCATCCTACATATAAATATATCTTTACTAATTCGTGCCACGAGTGTGGGTCCTCATTGTAAGTCAAGGGATTAAATGAAGTTCAATTTGTGATATGTCGATAAATAGGTCTTGCAAATAAAATCTTTTCGGGTATGTTTCAACCCTCTATCTCTATTAGTAGGGTAGCTATAGGCAGAAACGTGATTTACAGTTCAAGCTCCATTTTCATTGGTCTATCGTATAAAGAGTTGTAAGAAAAATCGCGCAAATACTTTACTCATTGTCAGTGAGATATACTTGCTGAAATGTTTCGAGACTTTTTAACCACAGAACAATTCGTTACGGTGACGCTGTTTGCAATAGAACCCGTTAATACAACAAACGATGGATACCATTTCTTCTGTACGAGTTTATTTGTTCTTTAATCGTAGGTCTGACACGTGTCAGCACTTAATAAACGCTATACTTTAACTAGCTCATATTCGGACCACTTTCTCTAACAACTGATGTTATATTATTATAATTTTATAAATATTTGACGGCAATAGATTTCGATCAGAGTCTGGCAGACTTTGCGTTCGTATTTTCGTATTAGGGTCTAAAAACTTTGTGTTAGTAGTTAAGAATAAAGAAATCAGTAAACAAAAAACAGTCCCCGTTGATGAAACATAGAAAACAAGAATCTACATGATAATGATCCTATAATATAATTTCCTAGTAACGCAAATTCGTACAACGCGAGACGTATTGTCCCTTCACCCTACGAATTTTTCAGAGACCATATTTTGTAACGTTAGCTAGTTGTTACTTTAATACCCAAATAATATAAAAAATAGAACAGTGAAATATTAGAATTAATTTGGACTCGATCATTCCCTATCTTGCATATTGAAACAGAAATTGCAATTGATGCTAAACTTTATTACAGATACAGTGTGTGTTCATTCTATTTAAGCTACAATATTCGTCACGAGTATACCTCCTCATTATATAAGACGGATTAACCGCGTTATATGGGAGTCGAATATATTTTCTATATTTATAACCTAGCCCATATTTCGACCGCTTCCTCAATTATAATTGAAGGATGAAACAACCCTGTATTTAGATCCGATTTCTTTAGCTTCACTTATAAAAGCATGAATTTCCATACACGTCTGCAGTCTACTAGTGACAAAGACGCTAATGTCACCTTAAATAAACAAAAAAACGAGCAAAGTACAGTTGGGACTTTGGTATACTACGTACGAATTATTGTTCTGTTTGCAGATGTGCTCTTTCCGCCGTCGCACAAACTGACAGTGGCAGAGGTGTTCGATGCGCGGACGGACCGGCCACGGCCGGAAGTCCTCAAGCAACACTTTATCCTCGAAGGTAGGATCGACGAAGCGGCGGCCCTTCGCATAGTCACCGATGGAGCCGCCCTCCTTCGTTCCGAGAAGACTATGATCGATATTGAAGCTCCTGTCACCGGTAAGTCCTCTTCATCGTCTACCAAACATTTCCCGTTTTCAATTTTTAACCCTTTCGCGATCAATTCACTTGACCTAAAATTCATCGCTGTTTAATATTCGTTCCTTCTATTAAATTCAGTTCTACACATCGTATCTAATAATTGGTATATCGTAAGAAGAAATTAGATAAAAGGGAATATTATTTGGGGTAACGAGAATGTTAATATGTATTTTATTAGTAGTCTTATGACTAGATATATTCTTCGGCTGACTGGGCGCGTAGATTCTCCCGTATTTTGTAACAATCTAGACTGCCTTCGATTATACAATGGCCGTAAAAAGTATTTGCGCAACGTATTTATTTTGATATTTACGTACTAGTCGATTGAACTCGGATATATTAGGTTGTCCGGGAATAAATTGCGATTTTCTGCAGTCTCATATTTAGAGCTTTATGTATCGTAAATATTTAATTTAAATTTATCTTGCAACGTATCATTATAAAACGTATATGCAGTATTATCCTTCAATGGTTTCGCTTTTTTGTAGTTCATTCTTTATTAGTTTACTCCATAAAATTGCACACAGTAAGAAAAGAAACGAATCGATATATTTCTCTTTACGTGTATTCAAAATGGGACGTAATTCAAAATCTTGGAAATTCGAACTCTTTAGAATTCAAATGCTTAGAAATTCAAACGGTTACCGATCCCTCCTTAAAGCATGAAACCATAACTGTCCGAGTTTTATTTTGAGTCACTGTACGTATAATTCAGTCTCGTGGTACATTCGCGTATCGATCAAATTTATTCCATTTATTCCATCCACCCCTTCGAAAAAGAAAAAAACAGGGAAAGGACACTTAGGAGAAACCCTTTCAAGAATCGAGTCACAGGAAAGGACGCATTATATCGAGACACGTTAGCGGGAAAAACGTGGAAAGCACTTGACACAGTTTCACGTGGCGAGAAAGACCGATTCCCTGGCTTCGGTATGCGTTTACATGAGAACGATCGTGGTAGCATGAAGGCAAGAAAGTATCGACTCCGTGTTGCCTCGTTCCCATGTATGTACGTCCATGAAACGAACGAGCTATTGCCGCGTGCGACGGATGCACGGTTGAGCGGTTCGTTTCGTCTGATCCAATAAGGGTAGCTAGATCGATTCCGCTCGTGTGGACCGGCCTTAAACCCTCGACTAGAAAAGCGAGGCCTCGACCAGGCCTGCTTGCTGACGCGTTTCTCCGTTTTAACGCGACGACGCGACGCTACGGATCTCTTTACCACTTCTCGTGTCTGACTTAACTTCTTTTTTCCCTTTTCGATTGATATTTCGTTTAACCCCTTAACTACTACACCTATCAAGACTTACGTTTGTACGACCTCTATACCTCTATACCTATTGACCTCTAATACGTGCTCATTTATCTCTATTTTTCCACTTCGATTTCAGTACGTGAACGTTATATTATAATTGAAAAGTATCTAGAGTGACAAGCTCGTAAATCATGCAGAAAGTATAATAGAATAAAATGAATAAGTAATTATTATTAGCGGGCTCACAGACGGATAATAGTAGTTAAGGGTTAATCAGATTTAACTGTGATAAATTTTCTATTTTTTTTTTCTTTTTTTAATAGAACCATATGTGACTATATTTACGTTCACTAATACAAAAATTGGTACAATTGAATCTAACTAAATTATTTAGGTGCAAAGATACAGCGATGTGCGAATACTCTTTGTAGCCACTGTAAATATTTCGGTATTTTTACCTGTGTAAACGTCAAATACTGGCAAAATATATATGTGTGAAGATACCAATATCCACCGTCTTATATTGGTAATTATAGTATAATGTTCAATGACTGAAATAGATCATAGAAAATAGAGCTAAATGAGTAAAATTATTGGCGGTCTTACAGACTTAAGTTTTAATAGGTGTAGTAGTTAAGGGCTGAATTGTATTTGAATGTAAAGATACAGTGGTGTATTAGTACCTTCTACAGCTACTTTACTTTTGTACATACCGATACGATATTGGTATTGCAGAGAAGAATACAAGATACAGAGATTGAATCGGTATTACAAATTAAAACACAATTACATGATACATTATATGATGACAAATAACAGCGACGGTATATTTTTCTTTTATTATTTCTGCATTTAAAAACGAGTAATGGTACGTGTTGATGTCCTTTATGTACTTTATTGTATTTTTCATCTGATCAAATATGAAACACTACAATCTAGTATCGTTGCTAATGGCTTAGCTGTCGATGCGACGAAAAACATTAAAACAAAAAAACAGATTCTATAAAAAATTCTATATTTTTGAAACTATATTTCTCGTAGCTTTTAATTTGCTCTTCCCTTTTTCCTTTCTGGTAGAATATTTGCTGATATTACCTATATAACACTGTTTCAATAACTTCACACCGTTATATATATTCGCAATATATTTTCGATTTCTTCGAAGGTAATAGAACGCGTACTTAAAAATACCAGTATCTTATCGTTATTCGTAATACCGATTCATTCCCTGCTTCAAACCAACTTTTCCGTGTTCCGCACTCAATATGCGTCTATGAATTCTAACTTACCGACGATCCGCCATTGGGTTGAGAATGATCTAATTACTAATTTTACATATTAAACAAATCTCGGCACCATCTGAAATATATAATTTTTCTTCGGGTTTCTCTGCTGTTAATTAAGCATTCGAAATGCACTGACCGGTTGCGTTGCGTCCAAGAGAAACTTGCTTGGGGCAATTCTAAGATAATTAAACTTCCCTTAGCAACTTCTCAAATTTATTTCAAACGAGAAACGGACTGAGAAAGAAGTAACCTAAGGGAAGGCAAGGATATTCAAGCGAAGCACGGAAGCTCGCAACGATAACGAAGACAGAATTTCCAGAAAATGAAGGCGCTTATTTTCTCCTTTAAATAAATATATCCTCCATAGCAAGGCCCTTCACTAATTAGTTCTCTGTGTCTTACCTATTAGTTTCCCAAGTTAAAAAACGACACATAATTCTGCAGTGCGATACTTTTACGCTTTTTCCATCCACCATTTTATATTTCTACATTTTTCTTCTTCTCCCCTCCTCTCTCTCTCTCTCTCTCTTTTAGTAATCGCGTTCTTTTTCTCCTACCGCATCTCCTTACGTCTATTTTGCTTCTTTAAAACTCTGCCTGTTTCTTGACCGGACGTTTCCTTTGCAATTTCTGCCAGTGTTCTCTTGATTCGTCATTTTTCCCGAAGTTGGCAGCAACCAGCGAAACGCTGCGCTGGTTTCTCCCGTTCTTCCCGTTCTTTTTTTTTCTGCTTTTCTTGACCGTCTGCTTCTGCCAGGTAGCCTTTTCGCTTCGTTTCTGATTTCCCTTTTCTCCGTTCTCCTCGTTCATCTCTGATAAAAACGCACTTGGCCTGGCGTGCGCAAAACCACCTACACACGCGAGGTTTTGAGGAAACGTTTTTTCCTCAGCTTTTTTCCGTCGGTTCTTCCCTGCCGCTGACTGCTCCGTGTGTCGACGGATAATGCTGGATTAATTGGGGCGAAGAAAGCGCCGTTCTCGCGAATTATTCCGTTGCTTCGACGGTGGCAGTTTAAGGGATGCTAGCGAAAAATCTGTCACCTGGCGGAGGCTGTTCTTATTTTTTCATATATCGCGAATAGTCTTAACCCCTTGCATTATGAATATTTTATTACTCGATGAAAGGATATTAGACATAAATTAGGGCGTAAATAAATAAATATATGGCACGTGAGTGGTAATAGTAGGTATGGATAAAACTAGATGTAAACCAAGTCCATCTCCTGGCTTGTAATTGATGAGATTAATAAATATATCTCTTATTACTTACGTATGCTAATGTTAGCTGATTGCTACTTCTATATCGTTTAACGTACAAATTATTTAAATATTGTTGGCAATTTTTATTTGATAACCTCGAATCTTATAAGGCAAAGCTAAAATTAGAATTCAAATTAAATTCCACTCGCAGTAATATCTGCTTTTGTTGAATCTAAGCCATAATTCTACTGCCGCTGGCGAAAAGTTTTCGGCGAAACGGGATAATGGAAACGTAGCTAACAACGCTATTGTTTTTGTGATGCAAATTGTCATTGTGTAACTATAAAATCTAATAGATAATTTATGGATAACACGAAGCAAAATTAGGTAATAAAAATATCACCGAAAGTGAAAATCAGCTTCGAGAAGCAATAATATTATTGTAAAAGGAAATTCCATTTACACGTTGCAAAAATCTCGTTGTATCAATGTTACGCCACATCAAGGTAATCATATGTGGACGTAGAAATATTGGAAAATGTTAGGTAATATAAATATTAAATAAAGTGTCGCTTTATTGTTAAGTAGATATTTTCTTTTTCATAGTAAATGATTATTTTTATTCTTTTCCTTTCCACGTTTATTCCATGTTACATTTATGTAATCTTCCCATAGGTTTTTTATTCGTGGAGCGGCATTTCGCGCATAAAATTTTTAGTGCTCTTAACTAGTTCTACGTTCTCACGTTTGACCGAACACTTTTATGGGTAGTATTTTTGGCTGCAAGTGAGGGAAAAATTTATTTTCTGCTCCAATAGCTGCCAACTTTTATTTTGCAACGAATTAAAGTATTTAAATTATTGAACTAGTCTCATTAGCTAGAATTTCATCGTTTAAATTTAATCTAATGTTATTAGTAGACTGCGAATGTTTGTTTAAATTCATACTTTTATAAATCTGTGGTTGTAAGGTGAAACTTCGCAAGTCACACTTTTAAACAAATCGAGTTTATCCTTTAGACTGTGATATGTAGGATTTACATGTTTAGAAAGGCAAAAAATGAATGGAAACTTCGTGTAACTATTAAAAATGATTTTGCAATTCGACCGAAGTCCAGTATTTAATTCATTTGCGTTCGGTAAAATGGCGCAAGTTCACAAAATGTGTATTCTTCTTATGAAGAAGTATTATGTGTACGTCACCTTATTTTACAGCTGTCCCGAACTTTAGAAGCATTTTATTATCGGGTAATTATTATTCTTTAAACATTTTAGATTTTGTAGGAGATGCATTAAGTTTATCACGACCACGCTGAACTTTCTGTTCATACTATTCTGTTTCGCTTAATTTTGCTGTCTTCTTCCTAATACTTATTTTTTTAGTTTCGCTAATATTCTAAAGCATCTCTCAAATATATGCATATATTAGCCAAAATAATGTGAATCCTTCGTGGCCTCTGCGGTATCATTTGAAAAACATGAAAACGAACATAGTTAAGAATTCGCCGTAGCAGTCAACGTGTTATACAATTTTTCATGAGAAATTCCGAACAACTCGTTTCGACTCCATTAGTATTAGTTTTAAATCTTCCCTAAATGCGTCAAGATTATTTTCCTGCGAAACGCAATGAAAAATACAACAAATAAATAATTGCAATGTTTTTCTTATCACAAATTCGGTTTATAGTTACCAAGTTGGTAAACTCGCGACTCTTCGGAAAAAGCTTCGAACCGCAAATGGTTAATTTGATTTTCTACGGGGGCACTCCAAATTCCAAGCATCACCCGTCTCGCCGTCCCCCCCCCCCCCCCCCCCCTATTCTTGAAGGTTTCCCGTTTATGATCCCTTTAAATTTCGATTCTTTGCGTTGAATGGCGCCCAACAATAGGGCAGACATCCCCTATGTTGAACGAAACGAAAGCAACAGCCCCGACGCGACGACACATCTCCCACCCCGTCGCGAATCCTCAATTACGCGCATCAATTAGTTCCATCACGGTCGTCTTCACGGTGTCCGCGATTGTTCTCCCGGCACAATACACGCCAGAACACAATAACTCGGATCGATTCGATTCTGTCCTTCATCCCCACTAGTTACCTTCAGCCTCCACCTCCTCCTCGTCCACGACCACGTCTTCAAAAGGGGTAGTTATTACCTTCTATTGGCCACGATTTATCCCCTTTCCTCTCCTCTTTTCTGTTCTTTTTTTTTCACAAAAAAAGGTGAAGTGTATTGAAGTATGGGGATTGACAGGATAGTGTATGCAGATGGAAGCAGTTTTTGTTCGTATTTTTAGGGGAGGGGGGAGACTTTTAAAGAGTTTTTCCCAGAGATCCAAAACAACAGTTATTTGAAAAACTTTTGTTCGTAAGAAATCGTTAAGTAAAAATGAATTTTTATCTAATTCGAGGTTAACACGTTGTAATACGAATTTTTCAGTAGCTGCACGTGGTAACAAAAGCTACGTCTATTAGCTACTTCAACACTGCTAATAAGTACAATATTCAGCACTTTTCAACTTATCTCCTTCATTCCTAACTTTGCGAGACCTCAAAGATCGTAGTGTATGACATGTTTGATTTTGCCTTGACAACCGCTTTCATTCTGAGTAAAAGAATGTATATCATTCCATTTAAAAAATTGAAGGTCACACTTTCGTTTCTCGAAAAATGTTGCACGTATAAAGAAATTCGTATCATTCGTCTTATTGTGCATACAAAATATTAAGACTTTTCTCTCTTTCGTTTTTTTTTTTTTTTTTTTAATACACTTACCATTTGCGAGAGAAATGCTAATCAAATTTAACGCGACCACTCTGTATACCTATACAATATATATATATATATATATATACTTATCTACTTGACTTCCACGTTGCGATGAATGACAAACAAAAATAAACTCCATTAATAATAGTTATCGGCAATCAAAATAAAATTCCGGTCATTTATATTGATTACTGATAACCAGTGAAAAGTTTCGAACATCCATAATGGTTATAAGTAACTAAAATAATCCTCAGCATTTATAATGATTATTCGTAATCGAAATTATTCAGTTAGAGATATTAACTTCTATATTTATTTATTGATTGAACGAGAAACCCCATTGGACTATTCATATAATATGGCGCAGAAAAATAAATCAATAAGAATTACGATAGTTTGGTTTATAGTAAGGTTAACAAGTCGTTTCCGAATTGGTTCGATGAATTTGAAGAAAAGTCTAATGTAGCGGAAAAAGAATTTGCTACTAATGTCGATTCTGGTTATTGGATCGGAATTTACATAATTTCGAAGTATAAATCGGTGCCATAAAAGTACACGTGAAACGAAAACATTTCTTAGATGCATAGAAATTTAATGACTCGAACACAGGCAACTAATATCTCTGCTGACTAAATTCATAAGAATAGTCGTGTCTGCGATAGTTCCTTATGCGCAGTTCCAAACTAGTTTCTTAACCATTCGTATAACAACACGTGGAATATTATTATTTCTTAGTTCTCGGGGAAACTCGAGAGGGAGAAACAACTGCAACTGGGTTTGTTCAGAAAGTTAGAATGGAAAATCGCCACTTGCCTCTGAGACACGGTTCATCACTCGAGATACTACTTTAAACGAACCCGCGTCATTTCTTTCGCAGAAATCCTTCCGTTAAAAGCTGTTTTTCCAGCTGAAACGTCAAATTAAATGTTTTGGAAGAGGAGAATCTCCGCAACTCTCTGGGAGCTGGAAGTGACGTAAAATAAACTCGGTCGAAGAGAGCCTTCCCAACTCACCCCTTTGCTTTTGTGCTTCTGCAATCGATCGGGAACCACTTTCCAGCAATTCCAACAAATAGAAATGTCTCCTGAAAGCAATCGATTTCACAATTCCTTCGAGATTGTTGACACAAAACCTCCGCGACATCTACCAATACAAGTAGCGAAAAAGCAAAGTGAAAATATTTTCTATCATTGCAAAATTCTGCGAATATGTGGTGGATGTTTTTCTAACCTATTCGCACTGTGAACATAATGGCATATATCTTTGAAATAAATAGAAGTACGTGGCTGTCAATTAAGCTACCTGTTGTCTTGTCATTGTTTATCGTTTGCTTGTATAAAGAAAACTTTTCTAACGTTGAGACAGCGAAAAATCTCGTGAACAAGTGATTTAAGAAAACAAGCTGCTACGCGTCTTTTAGTATTTTGAACGGGGATTCAAATGGCGTTACTACTGCTTTTCAATGCGTCGGAATTATCAAGATCATCTTGTCTTTTTTTTTATCGTGAACCTATATTTTTTATTTCGAAGTCTTATTCTACGGAAAAAAGTGCATAGTTTTCGTCTGAAATATTTTTCTGCGGGTTCTCCGTTTTTACGTACAATACTTTCGATTTTTTACAAAATACGATTTTTTCTACGAAATATTAGGGTAGATGTCCCAATTACTGTCAGTGTACCTATAGCCGACACTTTAATTCGTTTATTTAATAACAAAGTGATGTATGAAGGATCGTAAACAAACAAATTTTCATACTAAATTTGGACTTCGATTTAAGTAAACACACGTAGACATTTTATACTCGTTTACACTTGATATCTAAAACGAAATATTAGGAGGTAAACGTGCTGTCGAACATGAAATGGTGACCAATGTAATTATCAAGTATGGAACGTGTCATAATTCAGTAAAGACGATACGTTTACTATGCATCTTATATCTGTTACACAAACTGACTTGCTAATATATGTAAAACGTGTTTCTATTCAAATGAGAACTTTTCAAGTCACAGCAATAAAGACATTGGACTTTATTGTACATGTTCAATTGCGTAGTAATTAATTCATTGTATTCAACGCGTAAAAAAAATGTTCATAAATAAAGGAGCGATTGAACAATATTATACTCCAAACTGAAACGATTTTTAGGATAAATACGTTCTAAAGTAGTTAAATAAAGTTACGCAATAAGCTTAAAGTGGTAGTACGTGGATACATCTACCCTATAGCTCCGTATTTTAGAATAATGTTACGGCATTTTAATCTGATGCGAATGAGTTAATTATAGTAAGCAGAATTTGGCACGCACAAACGCGCGTGCGTATCGCAAGAGAACGGTGAAAAGGGAGGAAGGTGGGATTGTGCGAAAGAAGAATTGCGTTTTGCGTGGATGGTTGGTTGTCGAACGCGGATGTGGAACGAAATGAACAAAGAAAAGGAAGTTTGGGGTGGTGTAACGATGGCGGAGATGAATTACAAGCGAAACGGATGCAGCATTCGGTGGTGTTCGAGGGAGAAAAATCAGGCTGAAAGATGTAGCGTTGGAAGAATGAACAATTCCATAGTGGCTGAGTTCTTTGAGTAGATTTTTTGAAAAGATTCCAAGAATTCTACGTTGGAAAAGGAGATCTAGGTTCCTTGGCTAGATTTAGAAACTTCATATTACATAGTGCAAAGGCTCTCTGCGGCGGTAAATCGGAGAATTCTTATTCATAAGATTTTCAATGGACCGCGCAAGATTCTAAAGCATTTTTAACTATTTTATTCGCATACTTGAAATACAAACACCAATGAATTCACTTGTTGTATTTATTTAGAAGAAAACACTCTTAACCGGAAATTGAATTTCCTTACGAAACGTGGAAGTTGACAAGAATTGAGTTAATTTCAATATTATTCCAGATAACTCTTTTTGTAGCTATTTTTTTTTTATATACGCATTGGAAATTTGAATACCGAATATTTTGTAGGACGATAGAATACGGATTCCTGATGATACGTATGAAATATTATGCGTAGTTACTTGATAGATTTAAAGATATGAACTATTATAGTTGCATACCCATTGACGTACCATTAGCGAGGCGTAGTTAGGAAATTTAGACGCGCTTCTTTAATTTTGCCGACAGAAATGCGAAGTTGCACGAAGATTCACGATCTATCAGTGAGGCGTAGCAATCCCGCAATTAATTTGTACACCTAATAAAACAAATTGAACCAACTCTCCGCACGTTGCCTTTTAATTAACACTAGATTTACGGAACTCGTCAATTCGACGGATTTCAGATTTCATACTTAAACTTATAGAGACCATAAATATTATTTTTCAGTAGTTTATGTTAACTTTAATTAACTTTTTCACCGCCGTGGACGTATATACGTGTCCACTAATTTAATCTACGCCTTTAGTTTTTGATTCTAAGGTGTTGGTAGCATAAGGGTTAATGCGATGGTAGGAATATGTGTACTGATTGACCCTCCCTCCCCTCAATCTTCTAATTTCGAATATTTATACGCAGTATACTTATTTTTCCGGAAATTATGCAATTAATGTCCGTAAACCTAGCGTTAAGAAGAAAAAAGGTCATATAATATAACCAAAGAGAAAGATTTCCTCGCTGTTCGCAAAAATATTCTGGAATCTCGCCTCATCAGCGTGTCCCATTTTCCAATTCCTGTGCCAACGGAGGAGCAAGGGGGACGGACGCTTAGATCAAACTATGCTCGTTGAATCGAAAAGCGATGAATTTCATTTCGTCCGGGTTGAAGAAAAGACGCTACTCGCACGCTTTTGGATAATTTTACGAGTACCGTTTTACGATCGGCGTGTTCCCCGCGAAGAGGAGGTCCCGGTAAAGAATTCTCACCGATAGAGAAAAGCGAATGGGATAATAAAGAGAGTCGAACATTACTGCCGCCCGGCAATTCCGTGGAATTGCCTGGAAAATTTTAACATCGAGTCCCCGTCACGAGACACGGAAAATCGAAACGAGAACCGAAAGAATGTTCGGATACTTGGTGAAAGTGGTTACGGTTGGATTAAATTTGATTCTCTGGGGGGGATTGGGTTGGAATTATCCGGAGGAAATGGAAGAAAATTGGAGGGTTCCGGTGATTGAGATACATTTGTAAGTTGAGTATTTCCGTGATTTTGTGGTGGAAATATTGTTTACGGATAGTTTAGAGTTGTTCAACGTATTTTTATCTATACTCCTACGCAATAGTAATTCCGCTTTATTAATTTTTATTTCTGTGTATAAAAAATACTATTATGTCCCAAGAACACTTCCTTTAATTACCACGAGCAAATACGCGACAGTTGCTAAAAAAAAAAGTAAACCTGAGCAATCTGAATGCTCGCCTTGGAATTCACGAAACCGAGGATCTCGAGGTGTTATCTTAATGCAGTTGCTAGAAAATTGATAGCCGGAAGGCGGACCGGTAAAAGCGTAATAGGACTGGCTGACTACGTTGGAAAGCAACGTGGTCGCGGGTTGAATTATTCAGAAAATTCCCGCGGGATGGTCGGGAGCAAAAGTTTCCGGAGCAACTCTCGTCGAACATTAATTGAGCATCGCCTCGTTCGCTCGCTTTCGCATAAACGCAACCGTTTAATGCGTAACGATCCAGTTTCCTACGCTGCTTTCTCCGCCCCTCTGAATTTGCCCGTTAGCCCCTTTGTAGCTTATCAACCCTCTTATGAATTAATATCTCGCTTGGAACGCATTCCTTCTTCGTTTCTAAGTCAGCTTTCAACATGGTCTAGACTTCAATCCTTACTTTGTGACTGGCTATTCGCTTTGCCGAAGTTAAGCTACTTATTGTCAGTCGCTTCTTATTATACTTTGTTAGCTGCGAAACTCTCCGGTGATATTAGATGTACGTACAAGTTTTTTTTATTTATGTGTCCCATTAACCTTTTAGCTACCATACGCCATTATAGTGGCTCAGCTTATATCGTTTTAAAAGCCGTGTACATATTTTGTGGGACATGAATATGTCTTTGTATGTTTCCATTAGCATCTCCCTTCTCGCAATGTTATAATTTATTCAATCGCAATTTTATATTAACACGGACATGAGTTAAGGTATAATAGAAATCATAAGACACCGATAGTAACGTCATTACAGCTTCGTGATTAATTTTGCCGTAACTAAAAGGTTAAATTACGGTACTCCGATTAATCTACGGCATCTTCGCAAACTGTGCATTTAATTGAGTTGAATTTTTCTGTAACAATTCTTTCACGTCAAGTCTATATATAAATGATGGAAACTTTTGCGTACACCTGATAGGATCGACAAAAGTTCTGATCGCCTTATTTTTTTTTTGACAGTGTAGGTATTTATATGCATTTATTTTCACGTATGCTTCATCGTATTAATATAATAACGATAAAGTTTCGTCGAAAACTTTTGGTAGCTAGTGTATATCAAAGTTGCACGTTGCGGAATGAGATTTTGACCTAATCTGGCCCACGTGCCTCTCTGTTAAAGCTTTTGGATCGCGTGTGTAGCTCTACCTACGCTTCTTTGCTCAGTCTTCATGCTACTGCACGTGGCAAATGAATGTTTGACCCGCAATTGCCCGCACACCTCTATTAATTATCTCGCATTCCAACTTGCATGCGTGGAAATCTGAATTATCTACCGACACCAGCAATTCTAACCCGTGTATTAGGTCAGCTTATTAGTTCGCGTTGAATTTTATATGAGAAAGGTACAGACAAATCAAATTGAATTTTTGATCTATTAATTTATAGATCATTTAAAGAAAATTCTTCTTGCCAAGCTTCAATCCTGTATTGTTCCCATTAGAATAGTTTTAAAAATCGTTCACTCTTAATCGCGAAGTATTTCAACAATATTGCGAGATTTAGTGTTAATATTTGAAGAATACTTCATCGAATTGAATTTTATTCGTGCCCAAATTTTAAATGAAAATAATGTACTCTTGCGACCATTACTAATGCAATATATAATATAAATTGGAATATAAATTATGCCTAGGAATTATACAAACTTATATTTTTGCAAGTCGAAATTTTCAAATAGAAGTCAATCCAAATACTTAATTACTAGACTACGGACTTTTATGCATTTGTTGGAAATTTAAATGTGCAAAAAGGCACAGGATGCATTTGATATAGAAGTTGAAACATAATATTCGAAGTAAAATAAAATTTATTGTATTCTAACGGTAATACAAATCTCCGTTTAAATCCCATTCCTTTAATTTTGCTAGGAAAAATATGAATTTGCATAAAGATCCGCAGTCTCATTATAACTAAGGAAGATAATTTGGTAGCTGTTTTAAGTCACAATATTGATAACATTCGAGTTTAATTCTTACAAATTGTTGGAATGTAGAAATCCCGGGCCGTATGGCTTCCAGTTACGAGGAACAGGATAAAAGGAAGTTTTAGAATAGGGTGCACATTATACGAACGATTTCATCCTGTTCTCCGCGTCTGCCGCGAATACAAATTTCTCTCTTATCGCGATATATGAAACAATGTGCCCTTTGCGCAAAATGTCCCAGGAGACACGCCGGCAGCTCAAAGGGAGCTCGATATATCGAAGATAGAAGCTAAAGGCGAACTTGTCGACAAGCCTCAAAGCTTTCATCGTTCCTTTTGCGTCGTTTCGGAGTAATACGCGATACTTGATAGAGGATACGTGGCCCCGTCTATTGGATTTTTCAGAGCCATAGAATCTTACGAAATCGAACTCCCTCGTTGCACCGCCTGCTCGTAGATATTCGTTCGCCGTATTTTGAGATGCTCGAGGAGGATTATTTTATTGCTCCACGTTTTGGGTCAGATTTTACGGCTACTTTATATGCAGGTTAAACAGTTCAAATTTATCTCACATTCAACGCTGAATCGGACGATCGAATAAAACGGAAGGTCGAACAGAAAAATAACAGGAGCAAAAGGTTTTTGTTTCTCGACGTAGAATCGAACTGATTCTGATTCGATAATGATTTTTATGTTACGTAACTTCTAAATAATCTAAATGTTTAAAGTGGCAGTAATTGGGATATCTACGCTATCCGCCATACTTTGGAACATCAAATGCCATACAACTGTACATTCACGCCACTGCTGTGCACCAATGATAGCACACATCATGTTGTCCGAAATCAGCAATATTTCGCGGTCGAATCGAAGATATCGATGTTACACGGCCAAGGGGGATGGTACGATTAACGGCAAGCTCTAATTCCCCGTCGAAGGCCCGGTTCTTCTCCGGAGGCACCATTAAGGTTTGCCTATCTGCAGATGCAAGCACGCTTCCGAGTGCACTCGGTGTCGTTATTGCGCCGAGTCCGAGATACCGACGGCGGAGAGGAAATTATTTCGTGAGCCGTTAATGGCTCGTGTCCTCCTTCCGTCTCGTCCTCCTTAACGCTCTGGGATCTCCAATTAGAGACCAATTCTAGCGGTTTTTCTCCGCTCGAGAGGAATCAACCTCCCCCTCCGCGTCTTCGTATTCCACCCTCTCGTGTTACACGGATTGAAATAATCTATACCTGTGTGCACCGTGATCGACCGAATTACACGGATACTACGGGTGAAGGTTTAGATTTCGGTGGAATGAAATTTCAAGTTGTAACGGTGTAAACTTTTGGTGTACAGGGTGGACCAATTGAAAGTGCTCTACCATTGTTGGAATTGTGAAAATACGAGAAAGACATTTCTCTGTTGCTATTGAAAATATTATTCTCGGACTCCCGGAGTATCGAATATAGTAACCGAAGAGAATATTCGTGCACTTAACTGTCGAGTTCTATCGGGAATATCTTTTTTGAAAGCAATGCCTTGTTAAAATCAGTGCAGGCTTTAGTAACCAAGGAGATGTATCGTTATTTGAATAAGCAAGTATTTCGATACGCACTTTAACCATTGACTAATTACAGGATTTATAGGAAACATTATAAATTGTGCGTCTGGTTAGGCTTGGACCAAACTTATATAAACCCTTCTACAAACTTTAACCGAACCGAATGATTGAAGTAGTGTAGGTCGCACCTTTGTATTCTTCTTTTGTATGTACAAATAGTTATATACACTTTCTTGTTTCCATTTAAATAAATAACTTACGTTACTATCGAAATGAACGCGACGCTACGGATAAATATGAAAGTGGCGTACACATGCCATTGTTTACTTTACGGCTATTTAACAAAATAATCAAACTTTAATCGAAAAATAATCTAATCTAATAACCTAAAAAATCTAAAACTTAAATCCTTTTATAATATTGAAATATAGATGATCGTGATATAAAGCAAATAATAATCCCATATTTTTGGTCTCGTGACTTACACCAATTTCATAAGTACCGGCACAATTGACCGAATGCTTATTTCTCTCACAACCGAAGATTTGTATAAAAAACCAGAGTGTCTGGGTCAAAACCGGGAAGATGGTAACTCTGGCCGCGTAACACGTGTATATTTTGTTTACATCTGGCAACTCAACTCGGTAAACAGAATACGGAAGCACATTACGTCCCGTTGATGAGGATTTTTTGCGAATACCAAAGTATTGTATCAGAAGTCGCGTGATTCGTTGCGTCACATCGAAACAGCGAGAGAATCGAGTTGTGCAACGCGAAGAGAGGATCCTTGCCAGACCGCAAAGCGATCGTTGCGTCTCCGGGAACAAGCAGTGGCCATTGTGGGAGCGGTCGCATTGTGAAAATGTCGAAACAGGGGACAGGGAGCCAAGACAAACAAGAGACACCGGTTGGCGATCGGAATTCTCGGGTGGAAAGAATGAAAAGAGGAGAAAACCACCGAGAGGATGAACAACGTTAAACGTGTATCGAGCATGGTACGCGTTTAAAATGATGGCAGAATTACAAAAAACCAAGCCAGACGCGATAAATCCAAGCGGGGAAAAATGGCACACGGAAACGTAACGGAAGAGGCCAAGAAAAATGGGAAAGGTGTAATAGTTGAGAA
Organism: Eucera pruinosa; assembly: GCA_028830335.1. Taxonomy (NCBI): domain Eukaryota; kingdom Metazoa; phylum Arthropoda; class Insecta; order Hymenoptera; family Apidae; genus Eucera; species Eucera pruinosa. Next base: position 9,994,184 of record JAMYCR010000005.1, read on the forward strand.
TAGAATCTGCGAATGGGATCCTAGGATAGGTCTCAAGGAAACCGTTTTAATGAAGTTCCTATAAGCGGAGGAAGGAGTATTTATAGAATATTCCCCTCTGCTTTATTTTTTTTATTTTTTTATAATAAAGAAAGTTTGAGTGGATAATTAATTTTTATGCTTCAACTCTTGGAAACTTTTACTCTCTGTAATCTGTACTATATTTTCCTCGTGGAGAATCCATTTTAGGTATGGAATTAGGTACTTCGGAACTAATGCTGTACTTAAAAACAATAGAATTAGAATTGTACTAAATTTTCTTTCCTGTAAAATATTAGATGCGCCTATAAATTCTAAATAGAATTGGAGGAATTTCCCATGCGATTTACAGTATGTTTGCTAATAACAAAATCTGGGCTATTTTAAATGTTCTTACCCCTGAGATATTAAAGGCATCAGTTTCAAATCATAAACTCTTTATCCTAAAGTCTCAACGTTGAACTTCCAATATTTGAAATAAACCATCACTTTTTAAAAACTTTGATTGGATAACGTGTACAGTAATTGACCATTTACGTATGAATGTCACATAATTTGTAGAAAAAAGTATCGTTAAAATCAAAGAGTATAAATTGTTATCGCAAGAGATGGATTTAATACATCGTAAAATACTTCAAATTGTATATTACACACAAGCAGAAATTTATAAATCATTAGTAATTAATAGGAGCCCAAAGTAATAGTTATTGATTGGGTCTTGCACAGTGATCCACCCCTGTTTTGTGACAGACATAACAATACTCGATATTTATTTCAAACATACGAAGCTATTTATTTATCGCATAATGTCAGCAAATACTAATAATAATCTTCGCACTTTTGGATTTTGGCTTTTGCAAATCATATAGTTACCATAAAGTATCATAAGGTAGTATAAGCAGTATTCAATTCGATCATTCAAGCAGTAAAGTATCATAAAGTATATCAAGGTATCATAAAGTAGGGTTTCTAGTTTTCTGAGAAAAGGATTAGCGACTGTATACATTACGCTATATCGAAAGATATAATAACATCGATATTATCAAAACGTGGGTTAGGTTTATTTATGGTATATCGCGTTATGTGTATATATATATATATATATATATAAAAGTTTATTTTTCAGTCTTTTCGTCCTTGAAGAAGGACGGTGGTTTTACAAAAACAAAATGCTTCTATCACTTATCCTTCTATTCCTGCACTTATTTTTATATACAAATCTGTTTATTTACATTTTTCCTCCCTCTTCTTACTCTATAATTACTTAATTTTAATACCCTTATTTATATACTATCTCTGTTTCTGGTTTCCCTATCTAATCTCTATTTTTGTTAGGAATATCAAATGTTTCCTTCTTTCCTTTTCTTTCTTATGCTTCTATCTACCTTTGTTAACGATACCACTATATTCTTCTTCACTCTTTCTTCTAGCACTTTTTCTACACTTTCGTCTAATTTCTCTATTTCTACGCCCTCTACAATTAAGTGTTTCAACGTGCCTGGTGGCATAAAAAAAATTAGTAATTAATGAAAAATTAATATAAAAAATTCACATTATGACCGGTAAGGTATTTGCAGTGTAATTCATTGGATATTCGTATTTTTTCGGCAGCATCTTGCTAGTATGCTAGGAGACGTTTTTAACGCTAAGATTTTGAGTAACGTCTAAGAGTTCGATAAAGCAGAAAAAGAGTGCAGAAGGACAAGTTCAAAATCGATCGGAGGAGCGTTCCCGAAGGGAGACGAGCACTATATTTACCTTTGAAGAAAATTCATGGTTTATTGGTCGCTTGTATTCTTTTTATATTATTAGAATTTAAGTATGCTTGATTGTGCCTAACGAAGCTTCATCGTTCAAAGTTTCATCCGTGAAGGTTTGTCGTTATTAAAAACTTTGCGCGTTTCCCAAGCGAACTTGAACAATTCATAAACTCTCACTCCATATTTAACCCTTTAAGTGCATACTAAAATTACAAGAAGTGGTCAGAAAAACACCTGGTTTATTTTTACGAAAGAAATCGCTTCTAACTGTCGTAAATGACACGAAAATATACCTACGATTTGTTACAGAAGTTCTTGGGAATCTATGAAATTATCTACGAAAAATCCATGGAAATCTATGGAAGTTGGTACATAATCAGGGGGGGGGGGGGATTGTGTTAATATAAACATATTTAGCCAACTCCGATACGCGTTTGCCTAAAACCTCTTACCAAGGAACGTACCGAAGTGTCAGTCACCGATTTTGATGATATTTAACGCTAGATTTACGGGCATAAATTGCATAATCTGACACGTTTCCAAAAAAATAGGTATACTGCATATAAATAATCAAAATTAAAAGATTTTATAGGGACCCATTTCCAGAAAAAGTCGTCACTCGACGAGTCCCTAGCTCAAGCTGCAGACGTCTCGTTTTCGCAGGTATATACGGACGACAATGTTGAAGTTACGGAACCCCATCCTCTCCCTTTTCTCTAGGGGCAGACGTGTGACCTCACGGCTCCACGACACCCCGTTCCACGGTGACTTACAGACGTCTCCTTTCGCAGGCATAGACGACACTTTCACCCTTTCCTCACGCCTATCCTTTCTTCCTCCCTCTTTGACCACAGCTTCCTACCTTCGAGAGATTCCCACCCTGCTCAACCTTAAACGTTCGACGGCCCGACACTCAACCACGAAATCTATACGTCGGAGCGGCTCAAATTCACCCAATTTACACCTCCTGATAACACGGAGCTAAGACACACACACACACGCGTTGCAAACTGGCCAACGTAGGGCCAGTACACTAGAACACTTACAACACCTATTTTTTTTTTTTTTTTGACCATCTGTACACATTAAAGGGATTAAAACTACCTCTAAAGTTAGAATTGCGAAACCTATTTTGACGAATATCTCGAAAACTATTGGAGGTAGAATAATTATGTACATTAATGAAATGAACGTTATTAAGCATAGAAGTTAACTGTTTAGACAGTTCTACAAAAAGTCAATTTGTTTAAATGATACAATAAACAGTGTATTTTTATTAATATTCCTAGTCAAGTATTCATTCTTTTTGTCGAATATTTATTTAACAAGTTATTTGATAACTTCGTTCGCAAAATATCCAATTTTAATGGCGCCCGCACCCTGTGCAGAGAGAATTCTACTGTATTGTAATCTACCTGGAAAGGTAAACACGGAAGAAAGCGTTTCTCGAGTGTTCGTAGGCAGCTGCTAAGTATAATGCTCAATAAAAAATTTCTTCCTTCTTCTTTCACGATTGAATAGCCGGGTAGTTTTAGCAAGGGAATCGAAAAACAAAAATAGCCCGTTGTATCTGGGTAGAAAATGCCTGCTAGTCGTGGCAACCTCTGCCATCCCCCACCCCCCGCCAAGGTTTTACATTTTTATCTTGCTGAAACTATCGAAATGTCACAAGCATACCACTCGTATCTTCTTCGTTTCGCACAACTGACTGCCTTAAATCTTGCTTCGCAAAGTGGACGTAAATTCACGGGTTGATAATAAAAGCAACGTTTATCAAAGTTGATTCATCGACTGTCAACTATGAGTCATCTTGTAATATCCGTGGTTGTAAAGCAGAATGACATTTTTAAAAAATCGTTGTTTACGCACCGATTGTGTTTCAGAACATATTACACTTGGCGAAAAGTTTCGAGTCAAGCGTGAGAACGTCGAATTAGCTAAAAACAGTAACACTTTTGAGATGCGAAATGAAACTACATATGGGAAGATTAAATAAATATAATATGAAATAAATGGGGAAAGGGAAAGAATAAGAATAATTGTTTAATGTGAAAGAGAAAATAACGGGGGAAATAAATCTACTTAATAATGAAACGATACTTTAGCTAATATTTATATTACCTAATATTTTCTAATATTTCTACGTCCAAATATGATTAGTTTGATGTGTTGTAGCATTGATGTTACGAGATTTTTGCATCGTGGAAATGGAACTTCTTTTTACAATAATTTTATTATTTCTCGAAGCTAATTTTCACTTTTGGGAACATTTTTATTAACTAATTTTTCTTCGTGTTGTCTATAAATTCTCTATTACGTTTTACAATCATACAATTGCCCTTTTCACCACACAAACCTTAACATTTTTACGTACTTTTATGTTATCGCGTTTGACCGAAAACTTTTTGCCAGAAGTAGTATTTTCCTGGAAAATATAAAAATTCCTACATAAACGGTAGCAATATCTTTCAGTATTTCCAAAGATGAAAAATACAGGATAAAGAATATTTGTAGATAAACGTTGTACAAAATTTATTTTTATATATCGAAGATGTCCCGGTAACATTTATTATCTTGATACTGTAAAGTCAGTCATAGAAGTCTACATACAGAAAAATAATCTTAGGATTATTGCTTAAAATAATAAAAGGTCTACATACACTTCAAAATTTCAAGTACAGTGGAATCCAGTTATTATTACATACCACCGGATTGTGATGTTATATATTTGATCTTCTCTAGGTAGTTTATTGTATTTTTCATCTCATCCGTTTCTATTAAAGCTTTGGTTTGAATGATGTTTCTCTGAATGATGTATTCGAATCTTTATTGACTAATTTTGCTCCGTGTTGTCTATAAATTTTCTATTACGTTTTGTAGTTACACAATAGCACTTTGCATCGGGAAAACATCAGCGTTTTTAACCACGTTTATATTATCGCGTTTCGCCGAAAACTTTTTGCCGAGGATAGTAGAATCTGTGTGTTTAGCACAAAAATAAATGTCTTATGCTCAAAACACGAATGGAACCCGATCGGAATCCAATATTTAACAATTGTATTAAAACCTAAAAGTGTCAATATCAGGAAAGTAAAAACTTGTGACTCGTCGAAGAACAAAATTCAAGCAAAACTAGAAGAAGAAACTTCCTTTGAAAATCTACGGAAACCTTCGGGAAAGGAAAATTGAAATTTAAGCAGGACTTACAATTCTAACCAATCCCCTTTTCTCCTGTAACTTCAAAATTTTTTGATTTCATCGTGCAATTTTTCTCTCTTGAGCAATTTCATTTCGAAACACGGATTATCCTGCGGAGTTTCGAATTTTCAATCTCGTCCACAATGGATTGTATATCCCGCGCCCTTATCCACCAAGAAATCTCAGCCCTAAGTCTGCCAGGATTCGACGAAATTGCTGTTAGCTGGATAACACCGTATGCTGTGCCGTAGATCTTTTTAATAAAGAAGGAAAACAGGAATTCACGGGGATGAGATGTTTTCTTATGAAGTAAGATAGATCTGCTTAGATCCTTGCTGAAAAGTCTTAGCCAGGAGTTTATATTTCCGAGGAATGAAGATTAATTAGCAGACTGTGGATTTTTGTGTAAATTCATATGATCAAAATTAAAAATGAAGGAGGGGGATATAAATTGGTGGTTGTTCCACACCCCCCCCCCCCCAATATTATAATTCCTACCATACTTTATGTATTTAGTGTATCGTGTGTATGCATAAGTGTTGCACATTTAAATCTAGGTTATGTCTTTAAGATGTGTAAAAACTATTTTTATTTTTAATTAGTGCACTGTGGATTTTTATGCAAATTCATATGTTTAAAATTAGAAATGCATACCCCCTAAATATTATAATTTCTACCATACTTTATGTATTTAGTATACTTTTCAGTATTGTGTGTTGCATATTGAAATCCAGAATATATCTTTAAGATGTGTAATGATTATTTTTATGTTTAAGTAGTAAACTGCGGATCTTCATGCAAATTGAGATTTTTGCAAATAAAGTTAAATAATGAAGATTAAAAATGGATTTCTTTTACACCCTCTAAAAACTATCATTTGTATTTTACTTTCAATATGTTCCGTACATTTTAATACCATTTGCATTCTGTATCCTTTTCATATTTAAATTTCCTATAAATGCATAAAAATCCACAGTTTACTAATTAGTACCTAATTAGTACCCCCCCCCCCTTTTTCTATAATAAAAAGCGGACTAATGGAAAAATAATCTTGTTTTTCAAGTTCAACTTGAACACTTTGACTTACTGGTCAAAAGTTGCTAACTTTCATTGAAAAAATTCATAATTTCAGGATATTGTATCAGGTTTCCTTCGTTTTCCATGATGTACAGGGTACGTTTGTCAATACAGAAAACGTGGAGGTCGAAATAGAACAGAAACACAAATTATTAATAACAATAGTGCAAAGAAATACAAAATGGAGGAGTTGAAGATTAAGGGGTTAAATGATAATAATTCTAAAATACTAATTATAATAATTCTGAATTTTATAGAATCTATGTTTTTCATAAGAAGGTCGTATAAAGCAATAATGGTTCAGTAAATAATTTCCTGTCAACTATAAATGTACACTTTATTCGATAGCACTTTTCGCAACGACGCTGATAAAGAGGTTAAGGAAATAAGCGAAGAAATACATTCGCTTATTTATTTCAACTAAAGTGGTGTCCTTTTTCAAGCAAAATATCGCCTCGATAAATTTCCTATCGACCATAAATAATAACTGGGTATATTTGGTAACAGTTATCCATCTTTACGATGACAAGAAGATCGAAGAATAAAACAAACGATATTCTAGTACATCATATTTCTTCTTCTTTGCTTCCCCTACGCTTCATACATCCATCATCGCTTATAACTTTATGTATATTTAACAAAAAAATTATCAACAATGAAATTTTGGATAAACAGAGTTATAAAAGCGTTTACCATATAAAAGAACAAACAATGTGATGAGGCGTTCAAAGTTTATATTTTCAGTAAACAATTTTTCAAATTAACGTCGAATTGTTGGTTCACAAATTATATCCGTTCATGCGTAAACAGTATTAATAATAAAACGCCTTCCATCGCATTATGGCTTAGGTGAGTTTAATCTCAAAAATTCGAATTTGACCATTTTATTCATGGTTCATTTTAATTTCATTATCTATCGTTTCTTTTCGGAACAATGTTAAATTCGTCAAACGTGAAGCCTTATATTTTGTGTAAAGTAAACGCCATTTATAATAATATTATTTTTAATCGGTTGACGATTAAAATACTTTTAGTTTCAATGCAAAAACCTGAATTTTATGCAAATTCATTTCTTTATAAACAAAAATATAGAAGCGGCAGTTAATTATGCTCCAAAATGGAACGATTTTTCTGTTAAATACATTCTAAAATAGTTAAATAAAGTTACGCGATAACCTTAAAGTGGCAGTAATCGGTACATCTATCCTAGATCCTCCTAGAATATCATCGATAACAGGGAAAATTTGTAGCAACACGCATTAGGATTTCATGCGGCTGCAAGCGGAGTTGCGGTGCTACGCTTTGATAAATATTCCCTCGTATCGGAGGGGATCTTACGGTTTGTACAAAGCAACGCGAAACAATATGACGCGGCCTCTATTTCCCGCTAAGCTTCCTTAAGGCCAACGCCTATAAAATAACAGCACATGTGTTCGTTGGGCATATTGATCGCTCCGTTTTTCGACATAAACGGTATCGCGTAGCACATTGATGGACGTCTGAATATCCGCAAATATTGCGGCTGCACGGTGAACATCTCAATAATACCGGAAATTCCGTTTCGCTGTAGTTTTTCGCCAAATTAAAATCTATTTATAATTGCAGCGACTCAAATTAGAACTCGGACATTTACATTTTAATGTTTCTTAAGAAGCGATTTCTAAGTGTCTGAATTTCCAAGTTTTTGAACTTTGAAGCGTTTTGGGTTCCTGAACTTTTAGCAAGTGAAATTGGATTTTTTTTAGCACCGCTTCATATTTGTAGGGGATAGGAATTAATAGTAATGAATAGACTGCGGATCTTTATACGAATTTGTTTCTTTTCAATTAAAAGCTATGAAATGGATACTAAATAGAGGTTAGTTTAACTCTCTAAATATTATCATGTGTTTCTTATTTTAAGGGGGTCGTCTGATGTGATAGGTCCAAAAAAACAATTTTTTTTTTTTTTTTTGCTGAATTCGTTCTATAACATCTGTAGAATATGTGAGTAAAAGGATTTTTCGATATTCGACGTCGTTGGAAAGTTAGCCGTAGAACGGTGCACCACGCTAGATGCGCTGAGTGTTACAATTGTATTTTGGCTTATACCTGAGACCTTTTCGACTAATGGTCATGGACTAGAGGGATCGCTGAATTGTCTTTTCGGATCGACCCTCGCCATCCCATAGCAGCAATAGTAACGGTTAGCTTAGTCTTGGCTTAGCCTTCAAGAAGCGCTGTTTACGCAAAGCATTGAGAGTAGTATATATTACGAATATGAGCGATAAAAAAGGAAGTCAATATTCTACTGTACGTGCTGATCGCACCAAGAAACGAAAGTTTCGTGGTAATCAGTATACAGCCGAGCAAAGTACGGAGTTTGCTTCAACATCGGCGAAAAAACTTTTAGACACCAACGAACTTGACGTGGCAATTTCTTCGAATTTTGCTTACTGTATCTTGGAATTTGCAACTGTATTTTCCACAATATCTTCAGGTGTAGTATGCAAAAAATGTGAAGGTGAAGTGGATTTCAAACCGTCAAATTTTCGAGGAGCTAGCTTTAAAATTTTTATGACGTGCAAATGTGATTCGCCGTTAGTGATTAATTCGTGTCCAATGATTAAAAATGCAGCTGAAATCAACTGTCGTTTGATTTTTGTGATGCGATTGTTAGGGATAGGTCATGAAGGACAGAATATTTTCTGCGGCTTGATGGATATGTGTCAAGGAATTAGTAAAAGTGCATACTACGCGTGTTTGGAAAATATTCACATAGCAGCATCTGCCGTTTATGAAATTGTGTTGTCCCAAGCTGTTGCCCAGGAAAAAGATTTCAGTAAAGAAGCCGGAAAGCCAGAAGATGAATTTACAGTTTCTGGAGACGGCACATGGAAAAAGCGTGGATTTTCATCTTTGTTTGCTGTATCAACATTGATTGGAAAATATTCGAACAAAGTTCTAGATGCATATGTAATGAGCAGTTTTTGTGGTGCATGCAACTTGTGGAAAACAAAGAAAGAGAGTGATCCAATCAATTATGAGGAATGGTATGCCTCTCATCAGGACGAATGTACTGTAAATCACACCGGTAGCTCAGGAAAAATGGAAATTGATGCCATCGTCAGAATGTTTTTACGATCCCTACCTAAATATGGTGTGAAATACACTACATACATAGGTGACGGTGATAGCAAAACCTTTAATGGGATTTTGAAAGCTGAGCCATACGGAACAGAATGTCCAGTCAGTAAAAAAGAATGTGTTGGACACGTAGAAAAAAGGATGGGGTCGCGTCTTCGAACTGCCAAAAAAGTCAATAAAGGGATTGGCGGCAAGGGATCTGGCAAATTGACTGATAAAGTCATAGGCGAGTTAACGAGATATTATGGGTTGGCAATTCGTAGGCATGCAGATTCCACTGAAGAGATGAGAAAAGGGATATGGGCAACATTCTACCACAAGTGCTCTATAGACAAGAATCCACAGCATCAATATTGTCCAGCAGGTGAAGACAGTTGGTGTAAGTGGCGCAAGGCAGAAGCTCAGGGAACGGATTTCCATCACGACCAGGCTCCATTGTCAGAAAAAGTGCAGACAGTAATTAAACCAATTTATGAAGATTTATGAAGAGATGATCTATTGACCAGATGCTTGGGAGCGGAAACCCAAAACAACAATGAGTCGCTCAATTCGCTCATCTGGACCTTTGCACCGAAACACCTTCATTCGGGCCCAAAGATTGTTGAGATTGCCTGCTTTTTGGCTGTGATGATATTCAATGAAGGGTTCCAACCGATTTTGAAATCGATGAATACATTGGGCTTGCAAATTGGCTACAATGCTCAAGCCTATGCTCATCATCGCGACAATGCCCGCATTGACCGGTCCGAGCGACGCCTGAGTAGTTTTGCGAAACAAGCCAGGATTGACAACAGGGAGGAGCAAGCGACTTTGCGGGACTTCCACGAGGCAGAGGAAGGTCAATTATATGGACCAGGCATAGCAGACTAATAGTGAGTTAACATTTTCTTTGTGTAATGCATACTTGAACTTTCAATCGCGTTTTTCTCGAAACTGCATTTTTCAAATTGGCTGACACGGTATCTGAAAAACTACTGAACCGATTTCGCTCAAATTTGTATGGTATGTTCAATACATTCATAGTTCCAGCCCGTACCAGAAACTTTGTGATATCTGTCATAGTTTTTTTTTCAAGCTGAAAAAGTCGGGAAAAAATGACGAAAATCGAAACTTCATTTTCAAAACTGTGCCAAACATTAAATTACCAATATTTTTACTTCATTGTGGTACCGGCTTTAACCACAAGTCTACAAATTAATGTGCCGTTTGACTTTTTGATTTCAGATGAGCAGGACAGCCGGAATCATGTCAACCGTCGACCAACTTTTTTTTCGCACCTGTCTCTTTCTAGAGCTGTAAAGTCAATTCCACTCCATATTATCACATCAAAAAATTCTGAATAGCTGTTCAAATGTTAATAAATATGCAGTACAAATTCCAAGATATTGTGTTTTCATGGTTCGTCAAAAAAATACCCTCAAAACAGCGAAAAAACCGGCCGTCACATAAGTCGACCCCCTTAAATAGCTTATATATTCACAATCAGGTACATTCCAACGTGATAGTATAAACGTGCTAATTAATTGAAACAAAATTTTGACAAAATTCACCAAATGTTCATTGCGACAAATTGTAAATTTATTATAAATTTTGAACAAAAATTATAATCAAAACTACAGGAATAAATAGATGTGATATAAATGTACCTAAAAGTGTTAGTAATAAATGACCAGCAATTAAATTAGCTGTAAAACGAATTGCCAATGTTCAAGGACGAATTAAATTCCTAACTAACTCAATAATAAATATAAAATTCATTGATATTGAAGGAGTATTTAAAGGAACAAAATGAATCAATATTTTTTATTATACATTAGGTAAATTTATTAATCCATATAATACACATATAAGTCTTAATCATGATGATATTGATAATGTTAAATTAAACATTATACGACTAGTAACTGTAGTACAAATATAAGGTATCACGCGAAATATCTCGTCCATAGCGTTGCTCAAACGACATTACTGTGGCGAGATATCTCGTCCGCGATAACGAAAGGGTTGACAATCTTTCGTTGTCGGTAGCTCGGATATCTTGCTTTTCTTTGGAAGTTTCGCGAATGTTTGAGATTAGCTACAGGCAGTATAGAAACTCCCGCTCGAAGAAATTTGCAATTTTCACCGGAGAAATATCCAATTTCCTCGCGAAAGAATAACAGAAGCTCCTAGAAACATTAACGCACCGATTCTGCCATCGATTGCGCGATAAATCACTCGATGATCCGCCGACACCGCGGTCGAACTTCATTTCCTGCGTGTATCCTTATTTACGAGCCTCGCTGCTTCGCTTAAGTACACATAAATCTCGCCTCTTGGCTCGCTCTGTTCTCTGAGACAACTCAACAGCTTTGCTTCATCCTTGACAGCCACCAGAGTAACTTTAATAAACGGAGTGCTCCGTCTGAAGCACTCTCATCTTGCCATCTTTGCCCATTTCTTACCATTTTCGTTCATTTCGAGCCATTTTATTGTAATTTGTTTCCAACCATTCGTTGGAAATTCTATGGGATGCTTGCGAAAGTTTCGATTCATTCGATCACATCTTCGTTCTCGATGTTTTAATCGACATGCATTTTTTTATCATTTTATATAAAAAGAAAAAAAATGACAAAGAATGTTAAGCGTTGCTTTATTTTATTACATTCACTGCACTCAGAATTCAATGTTAGATTCTTTTCACGTATAACACGTTAAGGTTTCGTTGGTATTTTAGACAAAATAGCTTACAGTGGCAGTGATTGGGTAGGTGGCAGTACGTGGATCATTCATCGTAATCGAATACATATATATATAATGGAGATAAACGGTATGGAAGGATACGTGTGAACGCGTGAGATAACAATTATTAACCAAGTCCATTTCTTGGCCTTAATGGTTGAAATTAATGAACCATCTATCTATCATACGACAAGGGGTTAATTAAGAGTGCCAATAAAAGGTATCCTATTTCCCGTGGGACGAATAAATCCCATGAAACGAGTGGATAGAGGGCAATAAGTATCCGTGATAATTCGTTTTCAACCCTCTCGTGTCGACCGTTTTCGAGTTGGCTTGCAACGCGACACGCGACGGTGCATGTATTCCATCGTCGAGATACGGTTTACGAAGATAAGCTTGGAGAACGGCGGACGAAAGGAAGAAAGAAAGGAAGAAAGAAAGAAAGCACCCCTCTCGCCTGTTCTAGCGACGTTAGGGGTGGCCTCGTGGCCACCCTCTCGTGGGGTTGCTATCCGCGGGGCCATCGCTTCGCGCTGAACGGGCTTCCAGGAAAAATTGGCCGGAACGAATAAATATCTCTTAACGAACGCATCGGGCAACCCTCGTTTCTGGGTCATTCGTGCTTCCGTTGGATAGGTGCCTTTTCAGACTCCCGAAACTAAATTTTAGGAGCGAAGTACAAGGGGAAATGACGCTCCGGATTGAGAAATAGACGTGGAAGATAAGAATTCTAGATTTCGTTTGCGTAGAACGGTTTTGCAATCTTTTGTTTTTATATCAGTGAAAAATACTTATCGATAGCTTTAACCCTTTGCACTCCTGTGTCGATTCACACTCGATATTTTTTAATCGATGGTTGCATCCATCATTTCTTGTATGTCTGATACTTGGTTAGATGCTGAGGAGTAGTTGGTATATGGTTGTACACTTCAATTGATTCCGAGAAATGCAGGTTCCTAAGTTTAGTGTAAGGACTTTTCTTGGGGTGCTTCTAATTTTTTCCGCAATACAAAAGTACTATAATTATATTCTTATAGCGGATTACTTTAAATTGAAGCTAACCGTACTTACAGATTAATGACTTTTAAGCATGTATTATTACTGGATGGTTAATTTTACATTTTTTGAGTGTCTCACAGATCGCCGTGATTACGGGTTAAAACAATACAAGAAAGAAGTCGTTAATCTGATGGTCGAAGCTCAAATTTTCTATTTTTGGCACTCTGGCGTAATTCCTTCCAAGATTATTTGTCGAGGGTGATGTTAATTAGTGAAATTCGACGCGAGTCATCGAATTAATTACGAACTTTTTTCTAATTTTAGATTGAAATTGTAGATCTCTCATCGTTAACTTTTCTCTATAATCTTTCCCCATCTTTCTTTAACACGTGTATTTAAAGTATCAACGTTCCGTATTTTGTTGTTGAAAAAAATTGGCTGCTACGTTTCCTCGAGCTGAAAACAGAAACAATTTCGCATTTCGTTCGACGACTCCACGGGTGGGGGATCAATTTTTGATAAACGGAAAATGAAATTGAAAAGCAAGAGGAAAACGAAGCATAGCTGGAATTGCTGCTCGTAAAAGCTACACGCGAAGTGAGAGCGATTCGATACGAGAAAGAACATTCGTAATACGTAAAAAGAAAATTCAGTTGAAATCTGAACGATCTAGCTAGTAAAAAAATAAAAGGCCACGCGTATCCATAAATTGAAAATATGAAAGAATATCACAAAAATGTTTGTAAATCGTTGCAACGTTCCTCTGTTAAATTTTTATAAATATCGAGCTGTTCGGAAAATTCGTAGCGCCATTAATAATATTCGTAATTGGCACAGTTAATAGCACACAGACATTTTTTTTTTTTAGCGAAGAACGAGTTTTTCTGCGAACTTCGCTTTTCGTCTTCATCGTACAGCAATCTCAAATGGCAGAAGGAACATTCGCAAAAGTGCATCGTTTATCGTCACGTTTAACTAGAAACGATCGTTTCCCACGCAAATAGAAGGATACAGGCTTTAATTAACGACTAAAGAAAGATACTTTCCTCGTTGCCAACCCGACGATAAACTGATGGACGTTATTTTGTCGTAAAAGGATGCTAAACTTAATATAGCGATCGACACTTTCCTCCTCGATGACCTCGTCGATACTTGGAAAAGTTGCACAAACCATTAATAAATATTCCTCCCACTCTTATTTAATATTCCCGTATCATTCTGTAGTCTCGTAATATTCAATGATTATTATGGATAGCACGCTATTCTAAATAGGGGAAATTCACTATACGCGAAGAAAATTGATTGCTAGCGTCATTTTAACTATGAAAAATGGCGTCGAGGTGTTACGCAATATCAAGTCAGGCCTTGTAACGCGATCAGGAATTTTTCCTCGTCGACATTTAAATTTCCCCGTTCACTTTGGAGAAGATCAATTTATCGTAGAGAATTATTATACATAGGGTAGTTGTACCAATTACTGTCAGTGTTCCTATACCGACTCTTGAATTCGTTTATTTAATAGCAAAGTAATGCACGAAGAATCGTAAATAAACAAATTTGGACTTTGGTTTACGCAACAACCCATACACATTGTATATTCGTTTGTACTTAATATTTAAAAAGAAATATTAGAAGGTAAATGCGATGTTGAACATTAAAGCGTGACCAATGTAATTACAAAGCGTAGGACGTCTCATAATTCAGTAAAAGCGACATGTTTACTATACATCTTATAACTGTTACAAAAACTGACGTGCTAACACATGTAAAATGTGTTTCTATTTAAATGAGAACTTTTCAAGTGACCGTAATAGGAACATTGGACTTCGTTGTATATTTTCAAAAAGACGTTCATAAATAAAGAAGACAATATTATGCTCCAAACTGGAACGATTTTTAGGTTAAATACGTTCTAAAATACTTAAATAAAGTGGCGCGCGAACGTTAAAGTGGCAGTACGTGGTACATCTACATACCCTAGTAGAGACACCAATTTCGGTGATTTCGATGCATGGAAAAGCAGGTAGATTTATTTAACCCTTTACTTCCCAAGTGTTAATCGCCGATTTTAACCCTTTACTGCATTCCGATCCCAAATGGGAATTTAATTTCAAATGTTCCGTAGTTTAATGAGTTAAGAACCATTTGGAAACAGTCATAAGATACAATATAAATAACATTTTTTATCGATATCTTGTTATTTAGCTCATTATTGTATTAACATTTAAATAGAACAACAGCTAAATATATTCTTTTTAACTCGTTACAAAAATTCATGCAATAAAGGGTTAATGAAACTTGGTGAGAACGTATCCAACTATTAGATTGGAAGGAAAGTTGGTAGCATTTTTTAAAAAAAACTTAATGGTAAAATTTATGCAATTGTACATAATTTTATTCTCCTACACATTTGCCATCTCGTTGCACAATTTCTGGTTATCTATTTCGTAGCATAAAGATTCCATTCTTCCAGAACTTTGCTTCTTTTCAAGCGATGAACTGGCAAACCTAGCTTTTGCAAGCTAACAACACATTCTTCTATCGTTAATTAGTGAAAAACGCTACGAACTTTCTTTCCAACCCAATATATATTCCTCGATATTTCGAAAATTATTCGATGTATGAAAAAATTGCTTAATCAAAAGTTGTGCGTTTTCTAATGACACTTGCATCCGTGCAAATCGCTTTCCAAAATATCCGTAGGTTAAAAGAAACATACTAACATATCTCAGTGTTATATCTTCGACGGGAAATTGTTGTTATTTTCCAAAAACTCCGACGATATGTTTGAAATTTCGTGGTTTTCGTGTTCTCTGCTTGGGGGGATGTTCCCGGTTTCCAATCAAGAATTGTGTGTTACGTTTTATCCGACGTCTATCTGGAAACCTCGAATGTTTGATTACGTTTCACCACCGGTTGACTACGGCTCGAATAAGGATGAAACGAAAACGGGGGTGGCGGCAAAGCTCGTCGAGCAGCAGTGAAACGAGTTCGGATCGTTTCACGAGAAACTACCCCTCAGGTATTTACTAGCTCAGCGACGCCGCCATTGTATTGAATTTGTCGTAAAAGCGTTGGTGTGTGTATATATAAAGAGCGGAACAAATTTTCGAGAAAATTCTTATACGCCATTGAAAATGTAAAATGCGCAGAAGAAATATAATTAAAAGATACAAGGGTTGAATGATGAATTTAATTTGCGTGAATCGCGCGTTTTGAGGATTTATTAAAAAGGAGGATAAAATATTAGAGAGGTTTTATATTCGGTAATCTACTTTACGTTATTGTTGATTTAATTATAGGAGAAAAACATTGTAGTCTATTATACAGTATAATATTATGTAGTTTAGAAAGGAAGATAATGTATGCTGCAATAATCATTAATTGAACATTTGTTACTTGGATGAACACTTTTAAAATTACAAATATAAATATTAAATATTGCGAAGAATATATTATTGTATATAATGTATTATAAAAACGTTGTAGAAATCTACATTATTGTTGGACTTTATAGTACACAATAGTATGGAAACATTCTATTCTGTACTTCATAAATGGAGATAGTTATTCTGTTATTCTATTTATACCATCCGTGGATAGTTTCATCTCTCATCCCCTTTTCTTTCGTTAGTAATTACAGGCGAGCAAGCGTCGTTCTTAATTAACCCTCTGAAACTCGTTCCTTTTTGCATTATTCTATCAGCGGTGATCTCTCTGCCATGAAATTCTCCTGTTTCACGTCAGAGTTCGTTTACAAATCCGCGAAAAACACTTGACTAGATCGGGCGGAGTTCGCGAGTTCGCACAAATCGAGAGAATTGCGAAGCGTCCCCGATAGTTGTCCTCAAGTTCGCGACCGCAGCCGCGGGACAAAGAACACAAAGTCCATGCTCGACCGGCCATTTAATTAAAAGCCAGCCGGCCACAACCCCGCACCAATTTCATTACTACGGATCCAAGCTGGATCCTTCGAACAACGAACTTCGTAGCTATCGAAATGCCAGCCACTCCAGCCGGGAAATTCGTCGAACCGCCGCGATTTATTATCAAGTAGGATAAATATACCATGTACTGCCACCTCAAGGTTCGCGCGTAACTTTATTTAACTATTTTAGAACGTCGTTGACATAAAGATCGTTCCAGTTTGGAGCATAATATCGTTCAACCGCATTTTTATATATAAACATCTTTTTTGTATGTTCGATATAATAAATTCATTACTACGTAATTGGAAATGTACAACAAAGTCCAATGTACATCGTACTGTCACTTGAACAATTTTCATTTAAATAGAAACACGTTTTACACGTATTAACACGTCAGTTTTTAACGAATCAGTGAAATTTCTAGAAATCTGATTGTGTATTTGATTTGAATGCTTCTGTCGAGTCCGAACACTCAACCAGGCATAAGACCCTCCGAATAGTCCGACCGCACCATTTAAACCTCAACCCATAGTACATCCGCACCAATAACCATCATCCATTTCCCATCACCTATTTTCCCACCGATTAGCTTCACCCTCAATCCATGCCGAATAGTATAAATAACCGCTACCTTTAGAGTTGAGCAACACGCATAATCATACGTAAGGAATTTTGTACATATCAACCAGGACAGAATAAAACCACCGTCGAGAAATCACTGTATATCTTCATTCCAAAGAGGCTACGTCACAACCCCGTGATATAGCCACTCAGTCAAGCGAACTTACAAATCGCCATTCAACGACATCCAACAGCTTCAGTTAATCGCAGCGTCGCCGGTCACTGGTAACTGCCGTGGCAGTGAACGTGTTAATAAAACGCATTAACGATTACGAAAAATTCGTTCCGCTAAAATTGCAGCATCGAAAAATGTAAGAATATCATCGGTGCTTCTTTGCTCGCTTGCAATTCATTTTAATTACACGGAACATTTTCTACGTCGATCCTAAAACCTACCCCTGAAACCCAACTCGCTTCTAAAAACATACCATAAATCTTGCTTTTTTAAACGTCATCTGGCCAACACGGAAGTTCTTCCGTGGAAAGATCAAGCGGAAAACTGGAGCTGGATTCGAGGTCAAGATAAATAGTTGGGCGAGGTAAAGAGCAGGAAGATCCACTTACAGGAAAAGTAAAACGGAAGGCCGTGAGATTGTAAAGTAATTATTTATGAACATCCGCGGGAGGGGGTGGGGGGAGGACGTTTTGGTCCACGAAATCATTTGTATTCGTATCTAGAAGACGCTTGGCAATTCCTGGTGGGGTTGCTTCCAGTTGAACCCCTCGCTTAGGATCTCTGGAGAAAGATAAATCACCGTTTGCAACCCTCCACGACAGCATAACAACCGTATAATGATCCACAATAAGAAACGCATTTGGTCCTCGAAGGGTTTTTGATGGCGTGGTAAAAATAAAAGCACGCTCTGCTTGTTCTTCGCCATTACTGTTCTCTCTGCCGTTCTTGAAAAATGAATATCTTCGTGCATAAATGCCATAGCGATGGCTGCGAACCACTTTCGATACAAGTAACCGCGATACTGTAAAGTAAAACATTCGACTAGGGTAGATGTACTTATTCGTCCGCGACAAGAAGGCACGCAAGTATTTACATCAATCTACCAGCCTCCATACACGCACATGCATTGTTCACTATTAACCGACGACGTTAAAGATCGACAGTGGTTTAATAACGAAGACGGCTTGTGGTGATAGGGAAGACAGTAGACCATATCTACAGTGGAAATGTAAAGACTCGGTCTGCCTTCGTTTCGCGAACGGACAGTACCAATTGTTGCCACTTTAAGGTTATCGCGTAACTTCATTTAACTATTTTAGAAACTATTTAACCTAAGAACCGTACCAGTTTGCAGCATAACTTTGTTCAACGTTTCTTTTATTTATGAACATTTTTTTATTAGTTGAATATAATGAATTAGTTACTAATTCATTGGAAATGTACAACAAAATCCAATGTCGTTATTATTGTCACTTGAAAAATTGTCATTTAAATAGAAACACGTTTTACATATATTAGCACGTCAGTTTGTGTAACAGATATAAGATATATAGTAAACGTATCGCTTTACTGAATTATGACACGTCCCAATACTTTATAATTACATTCGTCACGTTTTTTAATGTTCAACAGCACGTCTACTAATATTTCGTTTTAAATATTAAGCGTAAACGAATATACAATGTTTATGTGTTATTACATAAATCGAAGTTCAAATTTAGTATCAAAATTTGCTTACTTACTCATTCTTCGTACATTACTTTGCTATTAAATCAAATAATTAAAGTGTCTGTTATAGGTGTATCTATCGTATACTTCCATATTGAATCGCACATTTTTTAACTAATGCGAAATTTCACTGGATGGCCATAGACACTTGTAGTATATAAGAAGCGCTTCGTGATTCGGAGACTATAGATCAGTGTTTGCCAACCTTTTTTATGCCATGTCCCAACCTGAGCCTTTCTAAAATTCTTATGCCCCTTATGTAACGTATACATAATTTTTAATTTTCAAAAATTGAATTGTTCACTGAAGAAACTTAAAGGTTGGGTTTTATGAAGAAATCACTAGGGAGTCGTTGAAGCAACACACGTCTATTATCTACAATCTAACATTTATGCAGCTCGAGTAGCGATTAAGAGTCGCCATACGGTTAACTTAAACTCTGGACGAGTCCATTTTCGAATTTCCCCCCTTAACAATCAACGTGCCCCCCTGTGGGGCGTGGGCCCCACGTTGGGAAACACTGATATAGACATTCATAGTATGAAAAAGGTTCAGGATAAAATTAAACAATTATAGAGTGAAAATAGCAGTAATAATAATTAAAGTCACTACTAGACTGTGGATCTTAATGCAAATTCAGATTTTTACAAGTAAAACTAAAGACAGGAGAACTAACGAAATTAAACATTAAAGGAAGTGGTCCAAATATAAGCCACCATTTTTATTTTAGCTTTTATTGCCTAACCTGTTGAAGATACGTAACCGTTTACATACCAATGTATATCTATAACATGCTAGCTTTCTGATGTAGAGTTGAAATATGGCGAACAGAAGTAATGTTTGCTACAAATTACCTTTTCCTTAATAAGGTTGCAATTTCCTTATTTTTCAGATTGATTGAACAATCTTACGCTACATTTTGGGTACCTTTATGAGAAACACTATATACAAATTTTAAGTCAATCAAATGGATAGTATTTGAGATCTGCTGCGTGTCATCGGACATGGTTTACCAAATCAACAGATGACGTTATATAACTGCCTCAGTTTTCAAGTTAAAGTAACAAATCTTGCACGAAAATAAATGTAAAACGTTGCTTAACATTAGCTGAAAACATTTCGTTATTCTATTTAATACTTATCTCAGGAAAGACACCTACGATAACCTTTTCATATAAAATTTGTTACGAATAGATTGGACTACTTAATATTTAAAGGTTAATTTAGAGGTATGTTAACCCTTTCACAATTAGCAGAACGCATATAATGGCGGGTACGAAATTTTCCCAGCCTCTTGCCGATCTTCTTCAGTTGTTCAAAAGCTCTCAAGCAGCGGCCACAAAGAATTTTCCGTGGAAAACCATGGCTGACCCTCGCATGTTCGTCGATTAACCGAGAGAAAACCGAGCACGTGTGCGACTAGATGATAACACGACGCTCTCGGGCTTTGAGAGAGGAAAAAAAAAGAAAAGGGGTTGCGAGCGCCTCGAGGGCCGCGTTGACTCGCTAGAAAATGGCGATGGACGACGTTCTGACTTTCCACCACGATGAAAAACCTTTAGCAGACGAGGGGAAGTGTAATGTCGTGAAAAATCTTGCTTCTTGCTCGAGCATCTCTTTTTTGCGATCCTCTGTTGTTGTTTGAAGTTTCTTTGCATGCTTCCTACCACTGCTGAGGTTTTTCGACAAAATTTGTTATGGACTTTGTTTCGATGGAAAGATTTTTGGAATTAATACGTATAATGTGTATATATTAGTATATATAATATGTATATACTAATACATATAATATGTATATATTAATACATATAATATGTATTGTATTATGAATTAATACAGTAATACAACTTTGGAATTCAAATATGAAGATCAGGGAAGTTTTACCTTCGATCTGTCGAAATGCAACAGATTCCGCGCATTGCTGCCGGGATTGGAAAAATTGTGTAGGGTAGATGTCCCAATTGCTGCCTCTTTAAATTTATCGCGCAAACGTACTTTCAACAGGTTAGGCAATACACGGTAAAATAAAAGTGGTAGCCCATACTTGGACCACGCTTCCTCTACGTTGTCCGTGATACCGCTGTCAAAATTCTAAAAATGTTTAAATCAGATCTTTAACAAAATCGCTGTTCAAATGTAAGATTTCGAGTTGAAAGACGAGAGGCGTTGACGCGAGAACAAGGTCTTCGGATCGTCGTGACAGGTGAAAATTGAATTGTGTATCGCACGTGGAGGCACCCACGTGCAAACGAACGAACAGCTGACGTCCGGGCCGCGAAGACGTCGCTTTTCAGTCGGCGCTCGTGAATTCTTAACGTCGCACGATCGACGACCCGGCACCGCGCGCATTACGTACACTTTCGATCGGTCTACTATTTATAGCGCAGACAATCGTGCCTATCCTTTGATGTTCCTCTAACGATGGCCACGCGTTTCCGGCTATCTTTAGCTGCCATGAAATTTAGAGTCCGAGCGACACATTACCCATTCTTAGCATTTTCGTATCGCCTCGGTCGAGGTTTTGGCAAGCGATTGTAATTTGGAAAAAAGAATCGAGCTGCACGAATAAGATAGACGGAAGCTAGGACAAAAAATTAGTATTAACCATTTCGCTACGGCACTTTAAAAATTGAGAACTTTCCGAACGCATAGATGAGGACAATTTTTACTAATAATGGAAACGGTATGAGTATAAATATTCGAATACTTCGAATAATTATGGAATAATGTATACGAATGGCGCAATAGAAACAGCACTAATTGTAAGTTGTAAAAGAGTCGTACTTATAAAGTATAAAGTAGTATTGTTGTATAAAGTATGCGTACAATGTTTTCGTTTCACCGTTCGCATTATAACAACGAGTCACACTCGTGGTGCAAACTGTAGTCTAATCGCAACAAAAAGCATAGTGTACTGTTCCCTGAGTTTAATTTTAATTATAATTATACTTATACTTTCAATTTGTAAGATTAAAAACAAATCACGTATAATATTTTAGTGTTTTGCATTCGACGCAGTGTTAAAGTAGAAAATACGTAACGTCCCAATGAATAGCGTTCGAGAAGTTTATAAGGCAAGAGGTTAATATAATTATCGGAGAGTGGTGTTCAGTTGACGTTGAAAGGAGATCTATCGCGCAGGAAGATGATCTCATTAGAGAAATACAATCGCATAATCTGTGTTAGACCAGCCGCAGCTCGTGGTTCCCACAAGCTGCAGTTACATCCCCTAATCTTCTTATCCATTGGATGCGCATGGATGTACATGCTCGAACGCGTTCGCACGCGATTGTTCCAATAGAAATAGCCAGTGTTACATTGATAACATTAATAACATTGTACACCATTAATACCGTTAGCTGCTGTTAGGAATAACTTTAAATCATGTATAGAAACTCTTGCAATCTAAGACAAATCGATGCGTTCTGCCGATTATGTACATTTGCTAATTATATTCGTCAAAATATTAACATTTTTTCTCGAAATATTAATTCATTTAAGTCTGAACTTTATCATTTTTGTTTTTATGTTAAACGATCTATGCTCGCCCACTGTATGATCTTTATGTTATCTTTTTTTATATGAAATGGGTTTTTGTTCGTAGAAATAAATAAATGAAATAAAATAAATAATGTCGATAAGTTAGCATGCTATCTACGTATAATATGTACGCATAATATATGTACGTATAGTACATATAGTATAGTACAGTACATATAGTACGTATAGTACGCATAGTATATGTACGTATAATATGTAATAGTGTAATCTACAAATTCGTTATTAAGTTTTATATTCATACAATAGCTGTTTGCACCACAAGAACCTTAGCGTTTTAGTTAATTTTATATTTATTATCGCGTTTGACCGAATATTCTTCTGCAAAGGGTAGCATAACTCCCAACTGCAATTTGACACTGAAAGTTTCCTTTTCCCAAAAAAGGATGAAACATTTTCAAAGAAACAAGTGCATAATGTAGTCCGTCGATAATCTAGTCGATTAATTTCGGTTATCAAGGACCTTATCGTCATCTTCAAACACCTGAAATTCTTTGCCGTCTAAAGAATAGGAATGAGTTGAGAGAAGAATATAAATTTCAATATTTTATCGACTTCTTTATATACTTTGATTAAAATCCGCTGCAGAGGAAAGGGTTGGCATCTCGAAAACTGTATATGGGGAGGTTATTCTTGGTGACGCAGATAGATCAGGTGATGTTTTGCAGTGAATACTAACAGCAAACAGGGCTGTGATGCGCATTGAAGCGCATTCAGCTAGCTTGACACGCATGTCGATGACGTGAAAACGCGTGTGCACGCTCACCTAGCTTTATCCGTTGCCTACACACGTTAATTCAGGGATAAACCAGCGCCGCTGATATCAATCACGCGTCCATCCATTTGTCATTCCGTCCAACTGTGCTCCGAAGTACCTCCGCGAATGGCACTTCGCGGTATTCACGGTGAACCGTGAAAACACAATTTAGAAAGCTGTAGATAATCAAAAACATCGCTTCTACGTTCAGCAACGTAACGTTCTTTAACCCATTTGACGACGGCCACTGGTAGATAAAAGCTTAACGTAAAATTCAATTTCATGGTAATTATTCAACGATTGATAAGAAAAATGACAATTGCTTTCTGTAGTTATGTGAAGGAGCGATTTCACGTAGCTTAACATTTTCTAAGTCACTAAATTAACTCGCTTTACGGACGTTACGTGTACAATTCGACAGGCTTCCGGAAAAATACGTACACTGCATATAAATATTCGAAATTAGAAGCGTGACGATGAAGAGAATCAATTTGGATACATACTCATACCATTGTATTAATTAAAATTATCGTAAAGTACTGAAAAATAATATTTATGGTCTCTATAATTTTAGGTATGAAATCTGAAATGAGTCAACGTGACGCGTTCCGTAAACCTAGTGTTAATTAAAATCAGTACCTCTGATTTTTGTAAAATGCCTCGGACACATCGATGAAAGTATTAGATTCAAGTAAATCATTGTCGATCGCTTCTTTCAGGCGACTATAAGGTACATTTTCGAAGTTTAGGTTTTCAATATGAAATTGTCAAACTAACATCGAATCGTTTATTCACAAATTATGACTCACCATGCATAGATAATATTACTGATAATGCAGCTTCCACTGTATTATGTCTTAAGTTCAATCTCAAGGAACGTTTTCCAAAGTATTCGACTTCCATTCATGGTTCATTTTACTTTTACTAGTTGCCTTTTTTTCTTAAACTATTGTTCCCATGTCCCATTAATTTCTTACAGTGCTACCGCACATAACGCAACAAAAATGAATCGTCATTCATTCTCTTAATACAAAAATCACAAATTTATACAATTTTTATACTGAAAATTACGAATAGATTATTTCGTCCAGTAAGTTAGTTTTAGCGATCACAAAAACCCCCTAAAGCAACTACCCAAATCTAACCCGTCTCGGTGAAGCATACCAATGCTTTGCTCGGTTAGTAGCGAGAGTAACACCTCAATCTTTCCCCTAGTTTTCTCGCCAACCCTCTTACTCATCTCCCCTAGCGAATCCCCATGCAACGCGCGAGCCATGAAATTTCCCGGAACAAATTGCACGGGGGACAAATGTCGTCCCGTTCGTCAACCGAAGCCCATTTTCGTGAACGAACCCCGTTGTATACCGGGGAACTCGTAACTCGCGATCCTTACCGTGCACACTCGCCTACTCCCGACTTTTATTCCCGTCGCGTATCCCAAGGGGGAGGCCTCTTCTGTCCGGGTTGCAGGGGGACAAATGTTGCTCGTTGCACGGAATGCATCTCTCGACCCGCATTATTACGTACGGAGTCATATTCCACAGAGAATAGAATGCGGGCAGCGCACGGTGCAACCGTTGCGTTTAGATGTGTTGCGTCGGGGTAGCAGCCGCTTTTAATCCGAAAAAGCAATCCGCGCAAGCTCTCACCGGCTTTTATGGGCAATTTTAACGAGCATCATAAATCCGGATGATACGCCGTGTCGTTCGGCCCAGTGTCGTAAATTACCGGGAATATTTTCGTTTCGTATTACGCGTTACGTTTCTGAGGAACGATACCGAGTTCCTTTCTTTTTCTTTATGTTTTTCTTATTTAACACATTATCGTATACCGGTTAGGAATTAAGACGAATAAAAGACCGGTCGATTTATGGTTAGAATTTGGTTATATTTGGATGGTTTTAATTTTATGGAAACATATGAGACGTTATTTTTGAAAGTGGTATAAGTCCATTTTTTTGTACATCGAGATATTTGAGGGAATAAAAAGAGGGTATCTGTATCTTACTAAAATTACCATTAACTCATTTTTCTTTTAAAAGTAAACTTATACCGCTTTAAAAAATAACGGCTCATATGTGTACAAGCTATCATAAAGATTTGGAGTATCGTTTTGTCTACCTGTATTAGTTGAATTATTGTTGATAATGTAGAGAGCAAAATTCGATTCATAGGAATTTTTAGTATTTATAGGATAAACCTATTAATCGGCTAACATTATTAAATAATGTGTTAAAAAGTTTCTCTTTTTAAGTAGAGTTTAAAGTTGCATCGACATCAGGGTCATAAACGATATACAGGTTTGGTATTTTTTTTTTTTTTATATATATATTTTGTCAAAGAATTGAATTTCCTTCAGATAATTAATAGTATTGTTTATGTGACTTTGGGTTTTATCTATATTTGTTTTTTTAAATTAGAAATACTTCGAAGGTGTTTGACCGACATTTGCTGCTTGCACACGTTACAAACAGATGGATCAGCTTTAGTTAAAAGGTGTTCGTGGATAATCCTTGGGTGACCAATTCTGAGTCTTGTTTGATAGGTAAATGTTTTGCGGAATCTTTTGATTCTTCAGATCGAGGGTTATAGCTGGCTAATTTTAATTCTCAATTGGAATTAGCTAATACTTAGGTATTTCTTTTGGAAATTATATATATACATATATTTTTCAGTTTTGATTCAACAACTGTGCAAATACTTTTGAACAGAGGTATATATATAAAATTATTTAGAAGTCATAAAAATCTTTACGAATTGTTATCTGCTTTAAGAAGAGGTATGTGACAGATTCGATAGAAATTGGTACAGCGAAGAACAGGTTATAGAAGAAAAGATAAATGAAAAGGTTATCAAATGGTTAAAAGAGGTAGAAAAGGTGAAAGAAAGAATTGAAAAGGAGAGAAGAATGTAAGGATGGTATGAAAATATTTGAAAACAAGGGTATAAAGTAAACCATGTCCATTTCGTGGCCTGAGCACTGAAATTAATAAACATTATTATATTATCTGCTTCACAATCTTAACGGAAATGGACTACAAAGAGTTTATATATCCAATGTCACTAGAAAAGTCTCACTAATTATGTAAAATAAAATTAAATGTATTTCTCGTTTTTAAATGTTTCTCGAGCTGTATTCAATTTTGACAATCGTATTATTAGTTTTTGTATCGTATCTGATATTATTCGATTCCATGCTTGTCGTAAATAATTTTACAATTCTAAAATACTACATCTTTGAATTTTCACTAACATTTAGTTACTTCTAGAAGCATCGATCGAAGGAAATTTCTTTGAGATCGCATTGCGTGCGTTTTATCGTGTGGAACACGCGTGTACGTTGTCGTTTCTTAAGTTTTTTTATCGTGACCCGCGATTCTACGACACGCGACACCGCATAGAATCTCGATTTCAGATCTAGAGGACGCAGTTTTTATCGAAGAAACCTTCCTCTCTCCCTGAAGCCATCGTTTCCTTTGCTCTTTTCCAATATTGAAAGATTGAATAAGAGCCAAGATAAAAAGAGAAGCGAAATTGGCAAGAAATTTAATAGGCTTTATAAAAGAAGACTTTACGCGGATCGTTTACTAAAATTAGTATCAACTAATGCAAATATGATCCAACGTATCGAGTCGTAGAACGAGGCTGTATCAAATGGAATTGCCGTCTTTATAATTCGAAGTATAATTCGAAGAACACATTGCCAAAGCAATCATCATTATTGAATCAAAATACGCGCCACTAACATTAATGGCTTCCTTTTTACGAAATATCAACTGACGTATTCAAGTTTTATGGAAATTACTGTTATGTAATACGATAAATTATTTAAATGCTCCGCTTTCGACTAAAAGTTTATGGACTATGATGGATATACAATGGAATAGGGTTTCATATTTTTATTTAGCCAATTTTGCA
Source organism: Eucera pruinosa (assembly GCA_028830335.1). NCBI lineage: Eukaryota > Metazoa > Arthropoda > Insecta > Hymenoptera > Apidae > Eucera > Eucera pruinosa. The sequence goes on from JAMYCR010000005.1 coordinate 10,021,548, forward strand.
ATAGTAATTTGTGAATAAATAGTATTTAATTATGTTAACTGTATGTAAGTACATGGCCGCCACTTTATATAAAATATTATATATAGTACGTTTTTACTATTTCTGTCTTTTGCTTTGTACTTTTTCATCTCTCCTATTCCCATTCTAATTTTTCGTTCCTCTATGGTGCTTAGCTAAATATCTTACGAAACTCCTATCCTCATTTTAGTAAAACTCTCTTATATTCTCTTCACTGTCTCTAATAAAAGCTTACAAAATACCTAATGTTCATAGGAGACAAAAATTCAAGCATGCAATCTCATTTCAGTAATGTCTGACTAGATACGGTCCTTTTCTACTGTACGCGTTTGGTCTTTTCTCATTTCCACTCTAATTCTCTATTTCTTATAACTAAACTGCGGATTTCTATGTAAATTCGTTTTTTTATAAACAAAAATAAAGAAGTGGGAGCGAAATAAAGGATAATTTCATCCTCTAGGTATTAAAATATTTTCTCTAATTTGACTTGGTTTCATATATTTTTAGATCCTGAATATATTCTGTACTTTTTTACCTACTTAATTTGCCCATAAATGCATAAACAGTCGCAGTTTACTTTTAACATACCTCCATGAAATTCTGCTGCCTTTATAATCCTCCATAATGTCTAGAGGAGTTGGCCTCATTGCGGGCTAATTAAAGTACACGGTTTATTAACGCTAGGTTTACGGACATTCACAGCATGGTTTCACAGATTTTCTCAAAAATAGATATATTATACATAAATACTCAAAGTCACAATGTTAAGGAGGGGCGAAGTAAATTATTGCGTCAAGTAAAGTCAACCTAAATTGTTAAAAAAAATAATACTTTTTATTTTCCTAACTTTATAAATAAAACTCGATTTCCCTCAAATTAACGGGTTCCATAAATCCAGTAATTAAGTGTTGGCTTGTGCCAGGAACGATACAAAACTACCACTGAAGAACAGAAAAACAGTCGCACAGAAGAAATAGTAGCTGGAAAACATCTCCTCTAACAAAATAACCCAACATCCATGCAAAAAATTCACTTCTACGTCGAACCGTCTTCCGTCGAGTTCAATAAGACTCGCGATATAAATTGACAGTGGGGAGAAGGCAAATGGAGAGAGTATTCTCTGTTCACCATAGATCAGATCCTTTCACAATTTACTACTCTCCCCCGGCACTGTTCACCTCGCGTACTTTAATTTCCTCCGCGCTTCCGGCAGCCCGGTTTCCGGCTATCGCGTCGCCACGGAACCTCGCCGTTGACCCTTTCGTCCGGGCTGGCAATGGCTTCGCAGCGGGGAAGTCGGTTTTCACGACTTCCGCCGGTGACCCGTGTCGACACGAGACGCCACCACCATGGCTACTCGCCGCCGACTCGCTTTATCGACCATCTCTTCCGCGCTCAACGGCGATAACAGTTATCGCGATATCGAGATCGTGTTCTCCCTCTTCTCTTCCTCGTTTCTGCTTGGCGGAATCGAGATCCTGCAACCGGAAGTGTTACAACGGTTTGGCCGTAAAAATATTTGCAAATTATTTTCAGCGGAAACGAAGCTTGCGGCGCAGGCGAGGTACTATATAAATATAATAAACCGATTCGCTGTCGCATATTAGCGACACCTTCAGTCACACGTATTATCGTCATTGGATGAATCGGTGTCACGACTGCAAGTCTACTGCGTGACAAAGAACGCGAAACGAAACACGTGGAGGTAGAGTGAGATAGAACCACAGACGAGGTACAGGTTAGACCGATCATCTTATGGGACTTCGTGTCACGTGCTCTGAAATACCGATAACCTAAAAATGCAGACTTTTCGGAAGAATATCTTTCGTTTTATTAGCTGACAAAAAATGTAAACGCTTCTAAAGTAAATTAATATACAAAATGCAAGAGTAAACGCAAAGGTTATACATTTTAGGGAATCGTAATGGTAAAAATGAAAACTCATGAGCCCCAAATCCGAGTGACAAAGAAAAGCATTGGACAAGTGGTCTATCCTGTTCTTAGTCAATGATAGAACGACTTGGAACTACAACTGAATCGCATTGGCGTAAACCTAATTTTTTTTTCTCGCGAGGATGTGGGGAAATCTTCGAGAAGATACCTGGGAGGGTCAGCACTCGCGAATCCTTAGCGAATACGAGGGACCTATTACTATGCATGTAGCATCTAAGAATCCGGAACAAAGATTTTCTACTGGCTAATGGGCGATGCGAGCGAACTGCTCCCCTTGCCCCTGTGCCGTTCAGCTTGCCGGACCCTCGCCAACAAGTCATCTCTGCATAGTACAGAATAGTCATATGATACGCGGGGATCTCGAGATCCACTTACTTTTCTTATTTTTACCTTTTCGATTGCCTAAAATGTATAACTTTTGCGTTTGCTTTTACATTTTACATTTTACAGGTATATTAAAATACTTAAGAAGTGTTCGCACTCTTTGTCGGATAATAAAACAAAGGATATTCTTCCGGAAATTCCGATTTTTTAGGTTATCGGTATTTCAGGCCGTGTGACACCGAAGTCCCATAAGATGATGGGTCTATTCTGTACCTCGTCTGTGCTTGCAGATTTCTAATAGAGGAAGTGGTCCATATATAGGCTAGAATATTTATTTTAGCGTTTATTGACGAACCTGATGAAGATATCTAATCGTTTAAATATCAATCGTATATCTATAATATGTCGACTCGATCATGTAGAAGTGGAATATGCTAGACACAAAAGTAATGTTTGTTACAAATTACGAATTTAAAGTAGCAGTGAAAATGATCATTTTTGTAAGTGTGGTACAAATGTGGATCACTCATAAAGTAATCTAAGATAAGAATTAAATCTATTGTGTTCCGGTATGGAAGCCAAGAATATTCTTATAATAAGAACATTGCAACCGCAAAGAGTTAAAATATTCGAATTGTTTGAATTGTTGGAAATTAGTTGTATAGACTGAAATTGAAATAGGGTTGAATTTTTAAATCGGAAATGGTCGACTGGTTGCGTTGTAAAAGATAACTTCGCAGATAACTTTTGGAAACATGAAAGGTTAAACATTGATACTACTTTGGTTTGCTAATTATTATAATTAAGTTGCTTAAGATTGGCGAACTATTCTGAAACCGCAATTTCGATAATATATTCTGCAATCAAATGTGCTCAATTAATTAAGTCGCACAAAAATTTACCAACTATTTTTAAAGTTGCGGATTTTTGCAGATGTTTTATTCCTTCATATATCGCTGCGAAAATTGTAATAATCTATAAAACACTTTTTACATGCTATCAGAAAACCTTGTTAATGATAATACTATTATTAGGTTGTTACATAATATACGTTGTTTTTGAGATAAAAGCTTTTGATAAGTATAACTTATCTTAAAGTGAAAATATTTAATTGAAATAACAATCAACTGAATAGTTTTGATATCGCTCGAGTCAATCGCGAATACTTTACGAGATTTCATTGAAATGTGATATTTATTTTGCGACAACCTAACATGTAATACAGTTGATTGATTATGCGAGTGTAAGAGATCAGTTGATTGGTTTGGATTGAAACCGTAGTTGCAGTTAATTATTTGTAGTGCGTCATAGAAATTGCTGCATTCAAAATGAACAGGTGGTAGCAGGTTTCACTATATATTACGTATATCGTTACATATTTATAGTATAAGTTACAGAATAGTAGTTGTTAGGAGGTTCTAAGTTAATTCCCGAGTGGTTCCGTTGAGTGAGCAGGCTGTATAAGCAAGTTTCGAATTTAATTTTGGTAATTCATTCAGGAGATTAAAAGTTTCGGGTTTAATGGACATTGATTATGCTAAAGCACGCGTGCGTCGACTAGTCGTGCTATAGATGATCAATAAAAATACGAGATAATTAATTAAGTTCGATTAATGAAGTTCCTTTTAAATCTTTTCACTCGCGAAGTTGCATATATATACAAAATAAAGTAAACCACAAATGAACTAAATTTGTGGAAATCTAATCTTCGCTCTAATCGGAAATAAATGTATTAGGTGCGTCAATTAATTTTCAACTTTTAGGATTTCGTAAGGTTTGATATATATTTAAAAAAAAAAAAAAAATCAAATACAATTTTAATATTCAAAATTTTCAGCATTTTCACATTTGTGAAGTGAATTCGTTACTTGAGAAATAGAAGCATAGAGGAAGTGATTCAAATATGGACTACCACTTTTATTTTAGCGTTTATTGGCAAACCTGTTGAAAATACTTAATCGTTTACATATCAATGTATATCAACAATATCTTAACTTTCTGCTGTAGAATTGAAATATGTAGAACAAAAATAATTTTCGCTACAAATTATAAAATTAAAGTATACCATGAAAATTTGTATTTTTGAAATTGTGGACAAAATATGGGCCACTCATAAGATAATCGAAAATAAAAATGAAAACTATTGTTTTCTTTTCTCGTAAACTGTTCTTTTTATTGAAAGTGGATAAAAATATCTTTCAACGTTAGCAATATAGTGTTTTTACCAAATTAATTTCTATTGCAATAGGTAATTATTAGAACAATAGAAAACCTTTATGATCGCGAAAAAAATGACACTGTTTGTAGCAAAGCACGTTAATACAACAAACGATGGTCACTATTTTATCTGTACTACTGTATTTGTTCTTTAGTCGTAGTTTTACACCGTTCCTGACACACGACAGCACTTAATAAGCCCTATACTATATCTAGACTCTAGCTCGTATCTGGACCACTTCCTCTAGCGACTTTCAATTGATAAAGATTCTAAGAATTTAAAGATAAGGACTCTGAATTGATTTGTACACCTAATAAACTTTCCTGGAGTGTTGAAAAATGGTAGAGCACATGTTATTCCCTAATAAATTAATTATTGGGAAAACTAATTGTCTACATATAATTGTCCAATAAACTTCTATTCCCTCCCTTGAAACAATTTAGGTTTGTGTATACTTTTTTCCCGCTAAGATATAAGTCCTGTTATGCTCATTCTGATTCTATTATTCGCATTTGTAATTCTGCGACCAAGTATCGCAATGCTATAGACTATTTTACAAATTCTTCGAGCAACTTTATAAACGAATTATTAAGAATCGTGTAAAATTCTATTGCATACGCCGATCCGTATTGTAAATACTTCATATTCTGCACTAATGGGTTTGTCCCGTTTAACGATAAATAAATAAAAACTTGTAAGTGGGTTATAAATGTAAAGTAGGGTATATAAAAATGGCCATGTATCACAAATTTATATTTTATTCTACTGTACATAATTCTAACGTTTAGTTGTACATTATATTAACTGTGTAGCTAAAAAATTTGTAGTCATTAATTAATTAAAAGTAACATTAAATGACATTTACTGTACACACTGTACACAAAGCTTGAAGCTTGCTGAATTTAACACTATTGATAGATCGTTAATTGTTTTAAAAAGGAGTAGCAAATAATGAAATGAAATGAACAATACGTACAAGTCAAATTCTAATGTCCATTTTAAAATGCTCCTTAAGATTAAAGTTAGGCTACAATGCTGTGGAAATTCCTTTACTATTAATATTATTTATGCATAGACAGCATATGCATTTGTGAATGAACAATTCAACGTTACTTTGAAAATATAAACCTTGAAAATATATCTTATAGTCGCGTAAAAGAGACGCGTGACAATGATAAATTAAAAACTTTACTTGAATCTGATATTCATCACTGTTTTCGAATCATTGTACGAAAATTAGAAATGTACTTTTTAATTAATTAACGAGTAGATCATTTTGACCTACATAGAATCGGCCATTTCATATACAACAACCTAATATATGATTTATACATTGGTCTGTACAATCTCTGCAATTATAATCCAGCAGATCGACTTGGTTTACATCTAATTTTATTTTTACCTACTATTACCACTCACCCACACACGCACATATCACATATTTATTTATTTCAACCCAAATTTATATCTAATATCCTTTCATTTCTATCGATCTCATTTTTTTATCTACATTCTTTAACCAATTTTCAACCCTATCGCATACTCCCCCCTCCTACACCTTATCTATATATCACACTTTTCCACTAAATGTTTTATTGTACTGTATCTATTGCACAAAACGCACCTTCTTCTAACCAGCCGTTACTGAATAAATAAATAAATAAATAAATCTGACCATTTTATCGAAAATGAAAATTAGCCGATAGGAATCGTCCATCCGAAATGAAAGTTACTGAAATTATGTGACTGTTCGCATGGGCAGAGATGAGATTACGGGTTGACTAATTGCCATAGCGACACGGTCACCGTCGCGTGCATATTTCAGCCGATCCGGCGAACACGTTCTTGTTAATTATGCGTACAGCTGATCCCGTGGGAGTGAGCATCGCGAGTGGCAAGAACCTGGTAATTACGCTCTGTGACCGTAATACGCCTCTTCTTTGTCCTCTTCGACGTTCTTTCGCCATGGAACTCCGTTTATCCGCGGCCCCCTTTTGTCTGGACAAGATCCTTTTGTTCCTCATTGCCGGGATTCAAGCACAGGAATCCAGCAGAGAATCCTTCTGTGTGAATTTGTTATTACCTGAGCGTGTTCCAGTTTCCACGTCGATGTTAATACTTAATCGGGTCTAGTTAGGCTGCTGTGTTCCGTTTGCAGGTGCTTTAATTTAACCTGTGATACGATTCAATCGTCGTGAAAAATAGCTGATGATAGTTAAATCTTTTGCGTTAAGTCGTTCCATTGGTAACGAGGATATTTGAAAAACTTGAGAGCGAAATAGAACGTAGAAAATTATAGTAAAAAGGGAATGGAAAGAATTAGGAGATTGGGAGACAAATTGGAATATAAAATATTAAGAGATTTAGATTTGTAAGATATACTTACTATAAGAATTACTGATGATATAAATTTGGCATTTTGAAAAGCTTATATAAATATCAGGCCATTAGTAATGCGGATATTTTAAAAAAATAAGTGTGAAATAGAACGTAGAACATTGTAGTAAAAAGTGAATGGAAAGAATTAAGAGATTGGGAGACAAATTGGAATATAAAATATTAGGAGATTTAGATTTGTAAGATATACTTACTATATGAATTACTGATGATATAAATTTGGCATTTAGAAAAGCTTATATAAATATTAGACCATCAGTATTGCTGATATTTTAACAAATGAGACATTAACAGTGAAATAGAGCGTAGAAAAATATAGTAAAAAGGGAATGGGAGAAACGAAGAGATTAGAAGAAAAATTGGAATATAAAATGTTAGGAGCATTAAACTTGTAAGATATACTGTAAGAACTACTGGTGATATAAATATAGCATTTAGGGGAGCTTACGTAAATATTAGAATAGTTGAATGTTCATTTATAAACTTCATGTTAGTGTTTTTATTGGCTTTAATAAGCAATTGATTGTCCCTATTTATATGCTCGCCACTATAGATATTATCCGCGGAATATCGATTGTAGCGTACGCTGTAAATGCAATCAAAAGTTTTGCACACGCCGGAATAGCTGTGGTTATATTTCTGAGTGCTGGGGATCGAGAGATCGAGGCTCGCTTATGATTACTTGCGGCATAATCGATTAGAGGTTTGCGTTTCCCGATTCGATCCGCTTCTCTCCCTTTCTAGTGTCCATGTTGTTCCCCTGCGCACGTTAATTCGCACTTACTTAGTGGCGGTATACACAACCCACTGCCACTTCCGCTTAACCGGCTTTGTCGGCCGCAAATCGTCCTTCCTGCCTCGAATCTGAACTTGCAGGAACGTGCCTTCGCCATCTATCAAACCTCTCTTCTCTCTACTTTGCTTCTCTATACAGTAAATGTACCACGTACTGCCACTCCAAGCTTCGCGCGTAACTTTATTTAACTATTTTAGAACGTTGTTGACATAAAGATCGTTCCAGTTTCAAGCATAATATTGTTCAACCGCTCTTTTATTTATGAACATTTTTTTTTATATGTTCAATATAATAAATTCATTACTACGTAATTGAAAATTGACAGCAAAGTCCAATGTCTTTCGTACTGTCACTTGGAAACTTTTCATTTAAATAGAAGCACGTTTTACATATATTAACGCGTCAGTTTGTGTAACAGATATAAGATATATAGTAAACGTATCGCCTTACTGAATTGTGATACGTTCCATACTTTATAATTATATCGGTCACGTTTTAATGTTCAACAGCATATTTACCCCCTAATAATTATTTATAAATATTAAGTGTAAACGAATAAACAGTGTCTATGTGTTGTTACGTAAACCGAAGTCCAAATTTAGTATGAAAATTTGTTTACTTACGATTCTTTATACGTTACTTTGCTATTAAATAAACGAATTCAAGTGGCAGTTATAGGAACGGTGACAGAAATTGGATCATTTATCTTCTTTACTCAAATTAGTGTACGGTGAAAAATTCCAATTCGCAAGATTCTCAAATATTATTGAAATTAAGGTAACTGGTACATTAAGGATCGATAAAGTCACTAAAGTCAGCCCGTTGCATAAACTAATAATAATAAAACTACTGTGGAGCTGTAGAGAGGGGATAAGATATGAAAAAGGAAGGGTGTTGCGTTTCGTCCTGGGCCTGCTAGTGGACTCATCAGTAAGGCTACCTAGCAGGCCCTGCCTTAGACGTTGGGATATTGGAAGGAAAGTTAAAGGCGGTATATATATGGACGAGGTAGTTAGAGCGAGTACTTTCGAGAAAGCCTATTTCGTCTGTCCCTCTAGTGGTGGGTGCAGAAGAGCCGCCACACTACCAATCATACATTATATCGAATGTCCTAGTATTGTACATTGCATGATATTTTGTATTGTAAATTACCAATTACAATTTATAGCTAACATTATAATATTGTATATATTACAATACTGTACATTGAAAGCTATCAATTATAAATTATACTTAACATCTCAATATTGTATCTGGAAAATTACCAATTATAAATTATACCTATCATTCTAATGTTGTATATTAGAGATTATACAAGCTTGTACCTTTAACTTCGGACTTGAGATTAACAAAAAAAAAAAGAAACGTGGCTAAAAACCGTAGAATGAAAATTTCCGCGGAACGGTTCTGTTGTGTTTTTCCACGGAAACGAAAATTTAATTTCTTACAGAAGCAACGGGTGTTATTTTCCGCGGAGGAACGTCATTTTATAATTTCGCTTGCCGGGAATTCATTAGTCGATACGGTCGGATCTCTTGCAAATTCCGCATTATTACAATTAGTATGGCTATATTCTAAAGAGCAGATTTCATCGTCAGGCTCTGTGCATCCAGTCGAATTTTTGTAAGCCGATTCGCCGATAATTAATATTTCAGAGCGCGCCGTTGCTAATTGCTTTTGGCTATTCGAAACAGGTTAATGGAACGCGGGATGAATATTATAAATTCGATAAGGTTCACAGATGGCCGAGCAAAAATTTACACTATTTCTTGTATAACGATCGCAACGAACGACGAAATTATTAATGCGACTTCTGAAATATTTATAATACGATTCTTATGATTTTAAATCATACTTACGCTTTAATACTTTCATATTTGTACGATTTGTAATTCTTTCCTCGCTTTAGAATTTGTTTCCTTCGAACGCTGAGAAATTTATTTGGCCAGGTTTCGCGTGTCCAAATTGAATTAGCGAACCTTTCTTTGAACGCTTAAACGAAATTCGTGTGATGATTAATCAGGGCGATTGATATGCCTGAAAGAAACCAACAAAGCAAACCAGTAAACGAGCTACTGTTCTCGAAGCCTTATATCTGTCTTTGCTCCAAATTAAATCGATTCCGTTGCTTGCCAAAGAAGCAACCTGTCGAGAATCACTATGCGTTTAATTAAAGGGAATTTAGATACAACAAAGGAAAAGATATGGAAAATTCCAAAGGAAGCAGCATAAACGTAATATTTCCTTCTCTTCCTTCTATTTTGTACATTTCCAAAGATTCACAATGGCAAAAATTCGACGAATTGCAATACAAAATGTAATATTCGAATAGCAAAGGAAATTTACGCGAATGCGGAAATTCAAAACATTTCTTCCTTTTCCTCTGCTTTTTATGTTTCCAAAGATTTACAGATAGAGAAATTCGCCAAATTCCAAGAAACCGGTTCCCTCTTTTTCACCACAAAAGTCCGTCGAGTTAAGGAGAATTCAGAAATAAGAATTAAATTTTAAGACTTATTAATTCATTTGTGCACGTTTCAGAAGATTATAGGATTCTATAATATCCGCATTCCTTTCTACAAACAGACAATAAAAACGTGATTAAATTATAAATAAATTTGACTGTATATTACTTCAATGTTGTATTCCTATCGTATTCCTATAACCGACACTTTAATTAATTTATTTAATGGCAAAGTGATGTATGAAGAATCGTAAGTAAACAAATTTTCATACTAAATTTGGACTTCGGTTTACGTAACAACACATGAACATTGTATATTCGTTCACACTTAATACTTAAAACGAAATATTAGGAGACAAATGTGCTGTTCAACATTAAAATGTGACCAATGTAATTATAAAGTATGGAACGTGTCATAATTTAGTAAGGCGATACGTTTACTATATATCTCATATCTGTTACACAAACTGACGTAGTAGTATATGTAAAACGTGTTTCTATTTAAATGAAAAGTTTTTGAATGACAGTAATGAGGACATTGGACTTTATTGTACATTTTCAATTACGTAGTAATGAATTTATTATATTGAACGTATACAAAAATGTTCATAAATAAAAGAGACGTTGAACAATATCGTTCTCCAAACTGGGACGATTTTTAGCTTAAGTAATTTCTAACATAGTCAAATAAAGTTACGGGATAACCTTAAAGTGGCAGTAATTGGTACATCTACCCTATATTTTTCAATTATCTCAAATAACCAATTACATTGAAACCGACTGCAGCTAATATAATTTTCTTGAACAATCTCAAGAAACTGCAATGGCCAAGGATCACCGAATGTCGTACATTCTCAATTAATTAATAATTAATTCACTATATTCAACATATAAAGTAATGTTTATAAATAAAAGAGACGTTGAACAATATCGTTTTCCAAACTGGGACGATTTTTAGCTTAAGTAATTTCTAAAATAGTCAAATAAAGTTACGGGATAACCTTAAAGTGGCAGTAATTGATACATCTACCCTATATTTTTCAATTATCTCAAATAACCAATTACATTGAAACCGACTACAGCTAATATAATTTTCTTGAACCATCTTAAGAAACTGCAATGACCAAGGATCACCGAATGTCGTACATTCTCAATTAATTAGTCATTAATTCACTATATTCAACATATAAAAAAATGTCCATAAATAAAAGAGACGTTGAACAATATCGTTCTCCAAACTGGGACGATTTTTAGCTTAAGTAATTTCTAAAATAGTCAAATAAAGTTACGGGATAACCTTAAAGTGGCAGTAATTAGGTACATCTACCCTATAAAGGATGCAATGCAATAGGTTTGCCAATTCAGAATAATTGACGACCGTTCATTCGTTTTACAAACACGTATTCTCATTCTAATACTGTCTGAGAACACGTTTATGAATTGCATTATTGGCGATCGGCAAGTTGATCTTTCTTTACTTTTGATCGACGTACCGTGGCGTGGGTCGGGAGAAAATTCCGGAAGCGTCCAAAAGATCACAACTTTCTCCGTTTCTTTCCTTTCCTGTTATTCCCCCCCCCCCCCCCCCCCCCCCGCGGCAATCGGAAAAAAGAGAGCAAAGGAAAGGGGAAAAATTGGGAAATTTGGCAAGCCCGACACGTATAGTGTCGTCAGAGAATTCCCCGCGTGTACGTGCAGCAGCATCCGATCACGGCAGTGCGGTTTCCGCGTAGATCGACCCGGATTTCGAGGCATCCGAGCAATGAACCCACAACGAACAACGAATCTGGGGCTCTGGCCAAGGCGCAAGAATCTTCTCCGACTCGTTTCGTCCAGCGTAAAATCGAATATTTCAAGTTCCAAAGACTCGAAGCGCGAGTCCCTCCGTCGAATCCCAAAGAAATGGCAATCATTTGATCCCTTATCGGCACAAGTTTTAATCGCGAATGGCGAATTGATTGGAGGAAGTCATCGAAATATGCGTGAATTAATCCTGAATGAATCTGAAGTAATTTCCATGATCCTAAATATAGATAAAAATGTTATTAAAAAGAGAAAATTATTTCGGGTAATAACAAAAATTGCAAATAGTCAAAGTATTGTAAAACATTTTCAAAGATTCCTTCTATTAGGTGTACAAATTAATTCAGAGCCTTTATCTTTGAACTCTTCGTATCTTTATCAATTCGAAATTGCTATTGTACTATTCTGTACCCTACACTATACTACAATAAAATAATAGAATAGTATATACTATACTATTCTTCGACTCACGGATTTTCTTGATAAATGAGAAAATGCTAAAAATGTTGAATATTAAAAGTATGGCTAATCTTTTGCGAATAAATATTAAATCTTATAAAATTCTGAAGTAAGAAATAAAATACACTTCTATTTCAGCGTTTATTGCCTAACCTGTTGAAGATACCTGATCGTTTACATATCAGTGCATATCTATAACATATTAGCTTTTTGATATAATATTGAAATATGCTGAACACAAAGATAATGTTTGTTAAAAATTACAAGTTTAAAATGAAACTCTAAGTTCTCGAAACTCGAAGCTTTTTGAGTTTCGATTTTGGGTTTCATGTTTTGAGGTTTCGAAGTTTCGAACGTTCCCATCCCTGCTAATTATATTGAAACATTATTCGTAATTTATGCTTGGTAATCCACAATATTATAGCTTTAAATTGCTGCTAGAATTGAAATTAAAGTTTATTGCAATTACGGAGTGTTTTTATTACGTTCGAAGTGAAATATGCTCCACGAGTGTGTCTTATGATTATGTGAGGCAAGGAATTAGGGATGCATAGAATACAGAAAATACATTTTATCTAGAAATGGATCGAAACCTAATTTCTAGAGTCACGAAACTTTGAATCCTTATTCTTTTCCTTTTGTTTGTAATGAATATCCATTTTCTGAGAAATTAGAATCCCGAATAAATCCTTTTTTGGAAAATCAAATTGTTAATTAAATCCAACTACATGCTACTCAAATTTAGCTATAATTCAATTAAATGAATAAGCATAAAAACTACATGAGGTAACCATTAATTTCTATAGGTTTTACTTTTTCTCGATATGAGCGACTACAATGGATTGCTCAAATTATATCGATTTAAATAAGTCTAAAGTCTAAACGCAAGCTCAATTGGATTATTAGTTAAATAAATTCGTATCATGACAATATTCCCATTATTTGCATAAATTATTATTTACCTGGGTTTCAAAACGCATCGAATCGTAAAGCTAACGCAAAGCTTCGAGTTCTCGAAACTCGAAACCTTTTCAACTTCGAATATTCGACGATTCGAACATCCCGTCTTTAATTTTGTCCTTAGTATATTCTACGTATGCTTCTCGCGATGAAACGCACAAGTGGCGCTTGCTTGGAAGAATCTTCTCTATAATTCTATCCCCAACTGAATTTCCCTCGGAACCTTCAGGTCTACTTCGGGACTTAAGTAGTTTGACGGATGATTACGGGTACAGAGGGTATAGAATTTGTAATTTCACACGCGGAACGTACGGAATAAATGGACAAAGGTGGTACAGGCGGTTTCAAAGGGAAAGCAGTGGAGTATATAGGTCGTTCGTTAAACGAAGTGGCTCGCTGCAAGGCTGCTCGTCTCGGCTGTGAAACGGTGCATAAAAATGCACTTACTTAGCCGCATAAATCGATCCGCTCTGGTATGTTTACACCGCTACATAGCGGTATATAAACCCGTGCCCCTCTTCCACTCTTTCTCTCCGTTTCTCGTTCACTGACGATGATAAGTAATGTCCCTGGGAAGGAAAATACAACCCTATATATGCATACGTATACACACGCTGCAGCAGGTGTGAAAAATTTCCTTTGCAAAACGATAGCCCACGCTATTTTATTCAATTCAAATTTCACGCGTTTAAAATTGTTGGAATGCAACGATGATGTCAGATGTGTCAAGCATCGACGGCCTATGGTTCTCATCTTTCAGGCATCTTGAGCCGTGCCTCGTGGAGGGGTTATCCGTGGTGCGCACAAGGTTTTGGTTTTTCGCCCTTGAAGTTAGTTAATAGCCGAGAGTCGAAAGACACACTTGTCACTGTCGTTGCGTGCAAGGCACAACGTTTAAAGTTTCCTATAGCTCTTTTACTTATTCTTATTTCATTATAGACTGTATACGCGAATCCTTTGTTATTTAATACGTTAATGTATTGTATAATAAACTGATTTTACAACAAAAATCCTATTATTTTCCCCCGATTCCAATTCGAACCGATTAAAATCTCAGATTTTTTTTTTCTTACCCGAATTCTATTCGATAGAAATCTCAGAATTTTGTCCGATCTGAGTTCGATTCAAGACACAAGTTTCCTCCATTTTTATTTGGTCTAAGTTTGATTCGATGCGTATCACAGAATTTTTTTTCTGGCTTAACTTCGTTCTAATTGATTTAAGCTTGCAAAATAATTGCAGGTTTCACGCGATACGTAAAAATATATAAAATGTTCAAAATGTAGCACACGTTGTTATATTTCGAAGGGAAAACAAATTTGTACTGAAATCCTATTGCTTTAATTATTGTGCTTGTTAAAATACGAATTTGCGTAAACGTTCGTAGTATATTTATTTTATATAGTTATATTTTTGTAAAAACTATTCGTAGAAATGATTAACTGTACCAACGAATAACTCACCTTTTTTATTCAAATCAAATCGCTTATTTTGAACAAAATCACACACTTATTCTATTTTATATGTAGTTGTTGTCACTCTGTAATGTTCGACGTCAGCTTTCGAGGAAATTATAGGTGCCTATTTGAATTTTTTAGAAAAAAAATATGTCAGCATATTAGAATATAATGAATACTTACTGGTACACCCAACAATTTCCATTAATATGTTTTTTCCTTTGAATACTAAACGGCGATGCAAAAATAGAAATATAGCCGTTAATGAATTATGCAGCGGATTCATGCAAGATTATCTAATGGAAAATGCACGAACATTCCGTTCAACCCTATATTTCTACTATTATTCGTATTGCAACCTAATCAATAATATTGACTACCTAAATATTTGTACCCCTATCGTATCGACGTTAACAAAAACTGCCCTCGTCTATGCATTGTCAATTCTTTCGGCAAAAAAAGGTGCTGCAATGAAAGTGTTAATATGTAAATAAGAGAACGCGACTAATCGAAGGAATAACTGTAAAAGTTTCAAGCGTTATTATATTTAATATGCGTAGAAAATAAAACCCAAGTAAATGGAGGACTGAATGGTCAATGCATGTTTTAGAGGAACGCATTAAACGAATGGGACGTTGATAGAAATATGTTTCATCGTTAGAGGATTTCAAAAATATATTTCTTTATTTTACACATTTTATGTACTGTCGCGTAGCGAAATTGTTTTTGGAGGGCTATTAACGAAACCTCCTGCGAGGCACATTTGAGCCCTAAGTATTTTTACCCTAGCAGGAATAAAAGCCCAAGGAACCGTTACTTCACTAATTTTAGTCGCAGTTGCTTCGGCACGTTTTGCCAGTTTTTATTGATTTACAATAGTTTTAACTTTACATCTGTTTGCCAGAAGTCGAGGCGATCCTTGGTTTTATTACTCGCTAGGGTCAGCGACAAGAACGCTCGGACCCTTGCGTGGGTCACTCGGGGGCTGCAATCGGCAACCCCTCTAGAGTCATGAGTTGAGGGGAAGTTAGTCCCACTCGAAGGAATTTGGCTGTACGCGCCCACTACCTTGGAAGGGGACGAATGGGGCTGATTTTCAATTTTTGCACACGCCTACCCAAGGCTTATAAAAACTCACGCAAGATCCAGAGAAGGAGATGTACAACAATTTTCTAACGAGACGGAATACACAGACGAGATTGTAGACACTCGCCGCTGACGAGTAAGACAGAATACGTTAATAAACATTTCACTTATTTCGCTGAAGTAAACCATTAAATACAGTCCACTTCAAAACAGTCGCACAAAGTTAAGTCGGCGTGCGACGTACGGGTTTCACTATTCGAATCTAGAAATAGAAAACGCGTACTCAACATTTGGTCCTTCGAGCCGGATAACCGCGAATAGTTCGGAGATCTTCAGTGAAAGGAAATAAGTGTATAGTGCAAGGAACAACAAGTCACGTGAAGGTTCAGTAATACAACGGAAACTCCAACGGGTTTCATACATCGGATCTTAGCCTCTGTAGAAGGAGGGCAGAGCAACAGCAGCACCGTAGGACCACGCGTCGCCGGAGAAGCTGACCCATCCATAAGCAGCCGTATCGGACATCTCGAGCAAGGAAGCAGCCACATTTGGACACCTTAAGCGAGGAAGCAGCCGTCGGACCGTGGACAAGTAAAGATCACAGATCGAAGAATTATCAGTACATCAGACCGTCAGGGCAGAGCAGCAGCATCATCGTAGTGGACATCTCAGTCAAGGAAACAGCCGTTCGAACAAGAAGGAATTCACGAGCTGTATTAGAAACTCATACGCCGGTAGGGTGAGTCCACGAATCACCACATTCTATCCCACCTTCCCCTATTAGATAGCATCGATCTCTTTTATTTCGTGAATTATCGTTTATCATTGCGACATGGCTAATCCACAAGAGTCAACACAATTGAAGGGTCTTAAGAGACAGAGGGCATCGATTAAGGGACAATTGACGCGTATAGAAAACTATTTAAATGAGGGAGTACATTCTGACATTCATGAATGGCAAGTTCGTAGAGAAAGAGTAAACGAATTATTCAAAACATTTGACGGAGTTCAATCGAGCATAGAATTAGAGGACGAAGTTTCAAATCATGAACTTGAACGGGAACAATTCGAACATAGTTATTTTAAAATCATTAGTTCAATTAACCGTCGCATTGAGGGATTACAATCTTCCGGCACGTCGATAAATTCTCGTAGAGCCACCGATTCGCCAAGCACAATAACGGTACGACAGGAAGGCGCCCTTCTACCAAAAATAGAAATAAAACCTTATAACGGTGACCCAATTGAATGGCATAGCTTTCACGATACATTTAAAACGTTGGTCCATGATAATCCGGACCTGCCCGCAGTTCAAAAATTTCATTTGTTAAAGAATGCGTTGCGTGGGGAAATAGCATCGGTAATTTCAGCATTAAATGCATCCGAACCTAACTACCTGGTAGCTTGGGATTTACTGCAAAAACGGTGCAATAAACCGCGTCAAATAGTGCACGCGCATTTAAAGGCACTGTTCGAATTGACGGAGGTAACGCGGGAAACATCGGCGAATCTAAGATCTTTAGCGGAACAAGCGCAAATGCATGCCAAGGCTCTCGAAACGATAGGTTTGCCCGTAATACAATGGGACGCGATACTAGTTTACCTCATAGGCAAGAAATTAGATAAAAATACGCGGCGCGGATGGGAACGAACTCTAGAGGACGATGAGATGCCAACTTTTGAGCAGCTATTAAAGTTCATAAACAAACAAGCACGGGGGGAGGAATTAGAAGGAGAATTTCCGACCGCTCCTAGACGAAATATACAGCAGGAACGTATTCAAGGGGGGAGAATCAACTCTCGGGGTCAGACATTCATGGCAACGGCCAAGACAAGGGAATGCGTGATGTGTAAGGATAGTCACGAGATATATCAGTGCAAACATTTTTTACAAGCGACAATTCGCGATCGGTTAGAGCTCATAAAACGAAATAAATTATGTTTGAACTGCTTTAGAGCGAATCATATGGCAAATAATTGTCAAACTAGTGGTTGCAAAAGGTGCAACCAAAAACACAATACGTTGTTACATTTCAATAAGGAACAGAGACCCAATGTCCCACATGCGGGTACACAAGCAGGCCAAACGACAACGCCGGGAACGAGTGCAACCGCGTTAACGGTTACGTACAATTCGGAGGTTTTATTGGGAACAGCACGAATCAAAATTCTGGATAGGTTTAATCGGGAGCATGACTGTCGCGTGTTATTAGATGGAGGATCGCAAACGCACTTTATTACGGAGGAATTCGCGGAAAAATTACAATTGCGCAAGCACACAATGAACGTAACGCTTTCAGGTTTAGGTGAACAAGCCACTAGGGCTCAATATATTGTAAGAACCACGGTCAAGGCGCGTGGGAATCCCTTTTCGACCCAGGTATCGTTTGTCACCTTACCGTCTATAACCGGACTACTACCGTCGCGACAGGTCAATCGGTCGAATTTACAGTTACCGCGAAATATACAACTGGCGGATCCGGACTTTCACAAACCCGGAAAAATAGACGCATTATTGGGAAATATATTATTCTTTAAATTATTAAGCAGCGGACAAGTTAGATTAAACAACGATAGAATTATTCTGCAGAAGACAAGATTAGGTTGGATAGTCACCGGCGAATCGAACATACAATCACCTTATATAGCACCGACGTCAGTGAAGGCATTTTGTGCAAGTTTAGACAAAACATTAAATAAATTCTGGGAAGTAGAGGAATTCACCGAGAAACAATATTTCTCGGCGGAAGAAAGGGTCGCGGAGACGGTTTTTAAGGACACGACAGAACGAGATGTAGATGGCCGGTATTGCGTTAGGCTTCCATTCAATGAAAAGCGACAGATATTAGGCAGTTCGCGAGAAAGAGCACTGCGGAGATTTTATGCGCTAGAACGGAAATTACATTTAGACCAAGGCCTGTTAAAGGGTTATACAGAATTCTTAGACGAATATGAGCAATTAGGGCACATGACACAAGTCAACGAATTAACGGAGGTAGCCGACGGTTTTTACCTGCCGCACCACGCGGTAATAAAGGAAGCTAGTGAGACGACAAGGGTTCGCGTAGTTTTCGACGCCTCCGCGAAAACCTCCACCGGTATCTCGTTAAACGATACACTATTAAATGGGCCCCAGTTGCAAGAGAGTTTATACAAAATACTTCTCCGATTCCGGTCGCACACATATGTATTGACAGCAGATATCGAGAAGATGTTTCGCCAGATTAGACTACACCCTGACGACAGAATTTATCAACGCATCTTATGGCGTGAATCACGAGACAAACCAATCAGGACGTTTCAACTAAACACAGTGACATACGGAACAACGTCAGCTCCATTTTTAGCAGTACGTTGTTTGCAACAGTTAGCGGACGACGAACGCGACAAATTCCCCTTGGCAGCCGGAATCTTTAAAAGGGACTTTTACATGGACGACTTGATAACCGGGGCTGAAACTCGCGAACTAGCTTTAGAAATAAGAAATCAAGCAATCGGGTTAGCAAGGCTAGGAGGGTTTAATTTAAGACAGTGGACCTCGAATGATGAAAACTTAATTAAGGGTTTAGAATTGGGAAACCACGAGCGCACTATTTCATTAGATATAAACGAAACAAGAAAGGCATTAGGTATTAGTTGGAAAACCCGTACAGACGAAATTATGTATACCATAAAGACCACCGGAGATTTTCGGCCGACCAAGCGCACAATCTTATCACAGATTGCGCAATTGTTCGATCCGTTAGGGTTATTAGGGCCAGTAATAGTTCGCGCAAAAATAATTATGCAGGAACTGTGGAAGGCGAACATAAGCTGGGATGAATCTGTCCCTCAATCGTTGGAAACAATGTGGATAGACTTTAAAAGAGAATTACCACAATTAAATAAATTTGTAAGTCCTAGGGCAACGGTGGTCAAACGCCCAGTGGCAATCCAACTGCACGGATTCGCCGACGCTAGTGAGGCGGCATACGGTGCATGTCTCTATTTACGCTCCGTCAATAAAGAAGGCAGATGTAATACTAGCTTAGTATGCGCAAAATCTAGAGTCGCCCCTGTAAAAACAATTTCCTTACCGCGGTTAGAATTATGTGCTGCTAAGTTATTAGCCGACCTAACCAAGGAGACCATCGAGGCCTTAAGCCATCTTAAAATAGAAAGGGTTTTATTATGGTCCGATTCGACGGTTACACTACACTGGATTAAGACACCACCGCACACACTAAAAACATTTATCGCGAACCGGGTTAGTGAAATTCAAAGGCAGACCGAAATTCATAATTGGTATCATATTGCTAGTCTGGAAAATCCAGCTGACTATATATCCCGCGGACAAACACCAACGCAGCTCCTAAACAACCAACAATGGTTAAAGGGTCCGTATTGGCTTTCCCAGGCCGAAGAAACATGGCCTTTCGTCAAACTTCCAACTATCGAGATTCCAGAACGACGGGAAGTTAAAACGTTAATGGCAACTATCGATACATCCGAATTTGTAAATAGATTTTCCTCGATAAAAAGGCTTAATAGGGTACTAGCATACTTGTTACGATTTTTTAATAATTGCAAGAACAAATCCAGGGTTGCGGGCGAGTTAACCGTTAGCGAGATTGCGAATGCCCATCAACAAATAATAAAATTAACTCAAGCACAGTCATTTGCACAAGAATTAAGGGACTTGAAGCAGGGTAATTCCGTTAGAAAGGGCAGTAAATTATTGAATTTAGCACCGTTTATTGACGAAGAAGGTATAATCAGAGTCGGCGGCCGATTAAGACATGCACCAATAAGTTATTCACGTAAGCATCCGATTTTATTACCACGTCGCCATCACGTCACTGAGTTAATAATTAGGAATGAACATCTTAACCATTGGCATGCGGGGATACAAGCAACCTTAAACGCCGTGAGACAGACCTATTGGCCGATAGATGGAAAAAACTTTACGCGCAATTTGATTCACAAATGTGTGAATTGCTTTAGGGCGAATCCCAAGGTACCGGAGTACGTTATGGGTAACCTACCGAAGGACCGTGTTACACAGGCACGCCCATTCGAAAACGCAGGTATAGATTATTGTGGGCCATTTTCTATTAAGGAGAAAAAACATAGGAATCTAAAAACAATGAAGGGTTACGTGGTTGTCTTTGTATGTTTTGCTACAAGGGCTACTCATTTAGAATTGGTCACAGACTTGACTACGGAAGCGTGTATAGCCGCGATAAAACGTTTTTTCGCAAGGAGGGGAAAATCGCGAAAATTGTACTCTGATAACGGCAGCAATTTTATTGGCGCGAAGAATGAAATCCGTCAAATTGAAGTATTTGTGAATT
This sequence comes from Eucera pruinosa, assembly GCA_028830335.1. Classification (NCBI taxonomy): domain Eukaryota; kingdom Metazoa; phylum Arthropoda; class Insecta; order Hymenoptera; family Apidae; genus Eucera; species Eucera pruinosa. The sequence continues at coordinate 10,042,816 of JAMYCR010000005.1, forward strand.
CAAGCGAACACAAGAGAGGGTTAAAGCAATATTTAACAGGTGAACAAGTGGAGTGGTCCTTCTCACCCCCTCGATCGCCTCATTTCGGAGGGTTGTGGGAGGCTGCGGTTAAAGCATTTAAATCCCACTTAAGTAAAACTATAGGAGAGGCCATGTTCACCTACGAACAATTCAATAGCATTATAATCGAGATCGAAGCTATTTTAAATTCCCGCCCGCTGACACCCTTATCCTCCGATCCCAACGATTTTACCGCCTTAACGCCTGCCCACTTCCTAATTGGTGGTTCACTACAAGCACTACCAGAGTATGAGTGGACCGATACACGAACCAACAGGCTGTCACTATGGCAGCACGCCCAAAAAATTAAACAGCACTTCTGGACCCGATGGCACAGAGAATATCTCCACGAGCTACACACCAGGCGCAAGTGGCATCTTGGAGACACCACACATCTCACCAAGGATAGGCTAGTCCTCATAAAGGAGGACAATCTACCCCCTTTGCAATGGAGGCTAGGCAGAGTGATAGAGCTGCATCCGGGGGAAGACAATGTTACCCGTGTAGTGACAGTGAAGACACCCTTAGGGACATATAAGCGGAGTGTTAAAAAACTCGCACCATTGCCATTCGATTCAGAGTGACGAGAGGAAACAATCCTCCACCCTATCAAAGACGCTATCGCGATTCCATTCTAGATTATAAGGTAGAAGTATTATAAAGTGTAATTAGCAGTAAGATCTCTCAATTGTATTTATTGAACTACTATAAGCATTGTTGACATTGTAATTTCGTTGAACGTAACCGTTCAAGGGGGCCGGTGTGTCGCGTAGCGAAATTGTTTTTGGAGGGCTATTAACGAAACCTCCTGCGAGGCACATTTGAGCCCTAAGTATTTTTACCCTAGCAGGAATAAAAGCCCAAGGAACCGTTACTTCACTAATTTTAGTCGCAGTTGCTTCGGCACGTTTTGCCAGTTTTTATTGATTTACAATAGTTTTAACTTTACATCTGTTTGCCAGAAGTCGAGGCGATCCTTGGTTTTATTACTCGCTAGGGTCAGCGACAAGAACGCTCGGACCCTTGCGTGGGTCACTCGGGGGCTGCAATCGGCAACCCCTCTAGAGTCATGAGTTGAGGGGAAGTTAGTCCCACTCGAAGGAATTTGGCTGTACGCGCCCACTACCTTGGAAGGGGACGAATGGGGCTGATTTTCAATTTTTGCACACGCCTACCCAAGGCTTATAAAAACTCACGCAAGATCCAGAGAAGGAGATGTACAACAATTTTCTAACGAGACGGAATACACAGACGAGATTGTAGACACTCGCCGCTGACGAGTAAGACAGAATACGTTAATAAACATTTCACTTATTTCGCTGAAGTAAACCATTAAATACAGTCCACTTCAAAACAGTCGCACAAAGTTAAGTCGGCGTGCGACGTACGGGTTTCACTATTCGAATCTAGAAATAGAAAACGCGTACTCAACATGTACCTTGCATATTCTGCGTATAAATGGCATTTTCCGTTTATGAGAACTTATTGTTCCGTCGAAAAAGGACATGGATCTTCAATTGACAATATAGAATAAATTATTGATGTTTATTATAACGTAAATTATGCGTACAACCTAATATAAAGTAATATTATACACGTGTAGTATAAAAACTAAAAAGTTAATAGAGTTTCATAATACAGTTGTAAACATCTGCGAAAGTTTAATGATAATATTACATTTTGCCCTTTACACTGCAAAGTTTAATAATGTAACGATACATAATTAGTTTTTTATGGCAATTCGCGTAATATTAAATAAATTTCGATGCGTTACACGTTGCATCAAATGTTAAATACATTTATTGAATACACAAATTAAGTGAAATTATAGTCCAATTACAGTCTGATTATAATATCATTTGTAGCAAATTAATAAGTATTGTGTAATAATAATATAATTATAGTGTACAATTTACGGTAAATCAATTATATCATAATCTTGCTTTTGTAACTTGGATACCCGACTTTTGCTCGTAATGCAAGCTTGTTACTTTTAGACTCTTTGTTGTAAACCTTTGACATTGAGAATTTGTGATGTTTTATAGGACGCACTTTTACTGTAACGGAATATTAATTATTAGAAATTTCTTATACTTCGTACGTACAAATGGATCAATAAAATCCACATTAATACTATTTATAAGCTTTGGACTCTTTACTGTAAATTTTCGAGATTTACATTTTGCGATATTCTATACAGAATACATTTACTATAATAAAATTGTAATTTCTCAAAATAAACGTCCAATGTATTAGAGTAACTTCTTAAAAAAAAATGGAAACGTCCATTTTTTTCTTTTCTGCTAATCCGACAAAGAGTCTAGCATTAGTAACGAATGGATGCAAGTGTGTGGTAAATTTGACTAGAGAACTCTAACAAAGATAGTCGAAATGTTGATCAGATAAGATCATTTATCGACTGCTATAAAGACTTCCATAAGCGCGAAAAGCGGAATAAACAAGCGCCAGGACGTTGATTCGCAATAAATCGTCTGAGAAAAACCATAATTCCTACTTTTTCTCGTGTTTTACTCCGCGTCCTGGTTTAAAGGCTGCGCCGCACAGTCGACCGTTTAAAGCCGGCCATTCGTATTAATTATTCTCACGTCGAGCTGATTAACGAGCTCGCCCGTGCAATTTGTAGTCACGCTCGCGACCGGCCTAATGATAATAAAGCAGAAAAAAAGGCGAAAGCGATGGCTCGCTTGCCGACCAGACGTTATCGATCCCTCGGACTTCCCACGGTTCAACGATGCTTTCGATGGAAAACCGTTTCATACATTTCGTATTACTGGACTGCGCAAGTTTATGCAGTTACAATATGCAACGAACACGCAATCTATATGCAAGATACAGTGAAAGTCAATAGTAGCGGAGTCATTTTATTTTTTGACCTAGGAAATCTCAGAATAGTTGCAAATGAGAAAATCAGACGAATAACTTTAGGGAATTTCGTGTGAAATTGTGATGTATAAACATAAATATTGTGCAAGTTATTGAACTTTGGATGTACTTTTTCGAAGCTTGAGGCAAAATTGGACAAGTAGAAATAGCAATATAAGACAGTCTTCGAGATTTCATTGAATTCGGTCACAATCGTTATTCTTTGGAACAGTTTTATAGTTCTGAGAAAAAGAATCTGCAGGATAGGAATAGAAACTGAAATTTATAAAGGTCGACAACAGTTACGTTGTATTTGTTACAAAACTATGAAATTTTTTAGAAAATTAAGAACAGGATTGAATCGAAAATGACCCGAAGACTGCGGCGGGGTTAAAGTTACCTCGAAGCAAGAATAAGCGACGATTAATTAATTTACTATCTGCAAAGAAATTTCGGTCCCTCTTTCGTTCACCCCTGGGGCGTGGGAGGGGGGGGGGGGAGTGAGAATTCTTGGCACAAATTTCCATTTCACCAACTCAACGTCTGAATTCCTCTCCTCCTCAACCGAGTCGAAGAATTAATTTTCCAAGAACCCCAAACCCTCGTCTACTCTTTAATCAGACCAACCCTCTCTGTTTATTCTGACAATAATTACAATTCATCGCGGGGGTTGGTTTTTAAGACGAGATTCCTACGCTGTTCGTTAACTTTTCGCCGTCCAATGGTGTCTCATTGCTGGGTTTCTCTATTCGCAGCGTTAGAACGCGTTCATGCGAATACATTCCGGACACGTAACAGTATAACGGTGCAACGCAACGTTCTAAACATCCAGGTCACGATAGCGCAGTTAACCTGTATATCCGTCGAGTCCATTTCGCGATACATTCACGCAGGAATCGCCTGTTGTTCGCTACGAGTAGACTGTGGATGTTTAACCTGCCGGAAGATATACAATGTGTATATTACATAAAAATACAGGGTGACACGATAATCGTGGTATGACTATGAAAAGGGTATATCTACGTGGAAAAGTAAACCGAAAGTGTAGAATAACATTATTTCATAGGACACTTAAGTTTTGGAGGAAATTTTATTTCAAGTTTTTTTGAATCATTTGATGTTTGTCTATGATAAACACTAATACAATGTTTTATTAATCATTTACTAATCATCTTATTAATTTATATCTACGCTAAGAGGATCTACGTTGAAAAGTAAACCGAAAGTGTAGAATAAAATTTGTTCATGGGAAGCTTAGTTTTGGAGAAAATGTTATTTAAAGTTTGTTTGAATTATTTGATGTTTGTATTAATGATCGGTGATTATACTATGATAAACACTAATACTACGTTTATTAATCATCTTATTGATTTATATCTACGCTAAGAAGTATGTAGCTTACAGCAATTCGTTCAATCATGTGAATATAAATTAATAAGACGGTTAGCAAATGTATGAATAGTTCTTATCCTGAAATAGGCATCGCTCATCAATGTAAATAAAGTCTGGGGAGAGTTAAATGCACGCGTATCCAGAGAATATGTAAAGTCAATTTTCTCGTGCGGATTTTTATGCAAATTCAAAACATTACAAACGCGTTTAAAAAGATGGAACTTTAACAGGGACTCGTTTCGTGCGGTAAAAATTGTAACGTCTACTGTATTTTTGCAATTTTGTATATTCTTGCGTGCTATGGGTATACTGCAGCTTTTTACACATTTAAATTTCCCATGAATGCGTAGAAATTCGCAATCTACTGATAATTACACTGCAAGTTTTTATGCAGTTCCATATTTTTAAAAGCACTCCAAAAGAAATGGAACCCTAATAAAGACTATTTTCCCCCTATAAGTACAACAACGTGTTCTTTATTTTGGATATTCTATATATTTTTGCACGGTACGCGCATCCTATATTTTTTGACCCAGCTAAATTTCTCCTAAATGCATAAAAATCCATTTTGCAAAAATCTGTATGCGCTTATGAGGAAGTTAAACATGTACAAAGATACAGAATGCAAATGGTATTCAAAAATACAGAAAATACCGAAAGTGAAATACAAATTATAATATTTACGGGGTTTAAAGCAACCCCTTATTTAAGTCTTCTGCCTTTAGTTTTACTTGAAGAAATCTGAATTTCCATAAAGATCCGCAGATCTAGTTGTCGGATAGGCCTCACTGAACCGAAAACAGTCGGTATCCTATATAATATCCAAGAATGGTCTTGCAGCATCCTGAAATTCAATTTCATGAGCTTCAATTTCCGCTTATAGGTTTCCAAAGCCTCTACCGCGTCAACGTACATATTTCTAATTCCTGTATCTCATTCTCGTAACATTGTTATTAATCAGTGCAACAAATCTCTATTTAGATTCGCGGTTATTTAGTTGTGCGTCTGTAGAATATAAATTTGCATTTTTCGAGTGGCCTGGTTTATCGGTATTGCTCGCGACATAATCCAGATGCAAATTATCGTCTTCTAGCATCGGTCCACGGCGCACTTAATCAGCTCGAGCACGATAGCATCGTGAAGAGGCACTCTGGCTCCGCTATTAGCCCCGCCAAGAGAAATTCCCAGGGAGGCTCTCACAATTAGCTTAAGCAACTTCTAAGCACAATGACCGTTGCTGGAGGAGTTTCTTGGACGTCCTCTCGTATTTCCCTCACGTACCACGCCCTCTTCCTCTTCCCCTTGCGTGGATCGCGTTCCGGAAGTGGATGGCTCGCGGAGAAATCGTGCGATGAAAAGTAAAAGATAATGGGGATGTTTCAATATTTCGGAGGCTGTTCAAAGTGTAATTGCCATCTTTTTAACCCACTCGCAACCGATGACGTATTGGTACTGCCAATGACGTACTGATACGACAAAACCAAATTAGTTAATTTCCGCTGATAACTTATCGATACGTTAAAAGTTAATATTAGTCCTTTTGGCTAATAATGTAAGCGTATAATTCTTCACACTTGTAATGTGTTTATTTCAAGCAAGATTCTTCTGTTTCTTTATTTATTTTTTATATGCTGATTTTCTTTGAGTAGATTTATATGTTTTCCGTTTTACGCGATTGGTCGATAATGTGATAAAATATTTCTTTCAATGTTCAAACGTGTTTGTTTCGTTTTACTGTATTTTGCGAGTAAAAGATTATCGCCCAAGCGAAAAAACAATAAGATACTCAAGGTGAACACAATGGTAGCTGCGTTCACTGTAGTAGTTATGAACGCAATAGTAGCAGTGTGAATACAATAATAGAGTGACTTAATTTGTTACATTGATCCACTTTCTACGAATTCAGCCAGTTTAAGTGACATAGTCGCGGTTGCGAATGGGTTAATATTAGTAGTAGTGACATGACGGCAAATTGACGTATCCTTAGATGAAGGTACATTCTACTTATATTAATACGCCATGCACTCAGTTGCAGATACGTATTACATCTCTCAATATAAAAGAAGCAAAGTTCCAATGCTAATTTCAACAAGTTTTCAAAGTTAGTGAGAAAAAGGCTGTTTAAATTGATTCCTGTCAATCAACTGTATTTCGAAGAAGATTTTAAATAGTATGCTGAAAGTAATAGATATTTATTTGGAAAAAGAATTGTAAAAGAATCGAGAATGCAAAGGGCTAAACTTGCAGTGGATTTAGATGAACAGGAATATTTAACCTTTATACACTGTTCGTATACGTGTTACATTACAAACCTTTGGGATCAATATTAAAATAATATTTTTCACCACAACTTAATATGGAACATATTCTTCAGATGAACCTTAAAAACAAAAGATCCATACATTTTATACGCATTCCACATTTTAGAAAGAAATAAATTATTCAACGTTTATCCTTCATTTCGATAAAAAAAATACACGATGATTAAACAGTATACTCAAACGCATTCTAATTCTTTTAAAACGCTCCCTATTTTTCAGGCAAACAGTAGGCACTTGTGTAACTATTATCGACGAACAAAACTTACCCCCTACTTTTACCCCACCACTACTGGAACTACTTCTTAGTCTTGCAATAAAACACTGCTAATTATCAGGCGCCGCGGAACAAGCTGAAATGGAATGAAATAAATATTTAACAGCGGAACGTTTCCATCGAGCTGTGCCGTAACTTAGATTCGCGTGCATGCACGCGTACTTACGTGACAGGGGAACGCACAGCGAGACAGCGTGCAGTCGATCCGCACGCGATCGATCGCACGTGAGTGCGTCTAATTAAAACGGGGTCGCGAACCAATTGAAGTAACGAACCTCTAGTAAGTTAAAGAGGTTGGAACCCCTTTAATTCCCCCCAACCCCTTTCTTCTATCTTACTCCATCCCTCTTTCCTCTCGCGCGAAGCTTGATTGGGACAACTTGCTTCGAACCTAACGAGATACCGATCTCTCAGTGTTTGCGATCCCCTTCTCCCCGTTTTTCTTTTACGTTTGTCTATAGACAGAGAGTCTCTGCGGAATTGAGTACTGTAAAAATCAACGTGAAGGAGTTCTTTTGGTCGTAAAGGGGTTGACGAGGGTGAATCTCGTTGAATATTGGAAGAGTAACCGAGTGTATTTATTAGGTTATTGCGTAGAAGGAATGATCGATTTATGTGTGGCTTAAAGTTGGTTAGTCATTAATTAATGAAAGAATGCACTGCTAGTTTCTGCTATGCATCACACTGTTCCGACGCATAACATTGATCCTTGCGCGTTCGCAGCCATAATGTAACGACTACGTGTCCAAAGTTGATTGAACAACGCAATTACTGCGGCGTTGCGGATAGTAAAGGCGAACTTCATACATTCAAAAGCACACTATTTTACTTTATTAAACCGATTTATTAACGCTAGCCGTGGGACCGAGACATGTTTGATATCATTGATACGTTTATGTTTAGAACTGATATTTGCGTATCGATCTCGCGTGCGACACGTTTGCAAACGATTAGAGATGCATTGGAACGATTAACTATAGTATCGATACGTATCAATTGTAATAACGTTCGATACCTATTTAGATATAATTACGAAGATCCGAATACGATTCAAATAAAATCCGTTTCGTGAATTTCGTTTTTATTTTTGATACTTGTTATTTGTGCTGAAATTATCCGATCTTCTCAAATTTCTTCTCGTTTCGTGAATTTCGTTTTAATTTTTGATACTTGTTATTTATGCTGAAATTATCCGATCTTCTCGGATTTCTTATATGAAAAAATGAAATGGCCATTTCACATTACTATTTTCTCATCTATACACGCCCTTCGTAACGAATGGGTTAACCATGATTCATTTTGCAATAGATTCTACCCTTCCTTTTTGTTTGATAAAGATCAGCCGAATCACCTTTGCGCCCTGCTATAATCATTTTTACGTTCTCCCACGCGAGGATCACGGGAAATGGCGGTAGTAAAATCAGATCGAATGAAGGAAGTTTTCAAAGAGTCGTTTGGGCAAGTTTCGTAACACGAGTCCCATGAATTCTCTCGGCTCTTAGGTCGCTGAAAAACAACGGTTGGGTGACGTATGAGTATCATCGATAAATTCTTGTCGATAACGTCGCGAGAACACGGAGAAGTTTCAAGCGTTCGCGACACTTTAAATGGCGGATCGCTGTCCCTGTAACATATTGCCGGAAGTTGAGCGCGGACCTCTACGTATTATGCGAGTTTACTGCATCATCGCGCGCATAAATCTTCCCCCAAGTCGGTGGTAGGTATTAAAATCAACATTTTCTTCGACGATAAACAGTATTCTCCGTGGAACCATAAAACGTCATTCCGAGGAAAATATCATCTCTCAACTTGTCCATCTTTCGCTTAAATATGCACGTCGGAAAATTTCGGATCTTTGAGACACGTTCCATACTTTAGAATTACATTGCTCACGTTTCAATGTCCAACAGCACATTTACCTCCTAATATTTACTTATAAATATTAAGTGTAACCGAATATACAGTGTCTATGTATTATTGTTACGTAAACCGAAGTCCAAATTTATTATGAAAACCATGTTTACTTACGATTCTTTATACTTTGCTATTAAATAACAGTTATAGGAACAGTGACAGTACGTGGGTCATTTACCGTATGTCAACATTTGACACGAAAAATCTACAAAAAGCTATATTTTTGAATGTATCATTTAAACAAATGGAGCTTTGCAAATCTGCTTACACGGTTAGATTCTCCATTCAAGAATAAACAATTTCGCCGTGTGGATCGTTTTTCCATCTCAAACAGTTTCCGCGATATTCCTTAAAATATGTTTTTACCCCCCACTTTGGGGGCTATTTTCATCTCCCTGAAGATGAATCTCGGCAGACGAATAAAAATAAGTGGCAAATATTTTTTTGAAAACTATATTCGCTGTAAGTTCGATGAAAATCGGAAATTCTCGCTTCGGGATGTTCCCTTGTAAGTAGCTTTAAGCGCTTGAACCGCTTTCGCCTATTTGGCGTCGCAAGTAGAATAGGTCCGTGCATGGTCAGCCATCGAGCAATCCCTTGGACCGTCGAATAAAAGCGAAAGGAAAGTTGCCACTTGTTGCTGAATTACGCAGTCTAGGCGCAATAGAGAACGATGCTTAAGCCAGCAAGCAATTTTCTCTGTGTCCAACAAAATGGCCGCGTCACGTCTGCATAAATCGCTCAGAGTCTCGAAACAGCGCAACACCAGTCTCGCGAAATCTGTCTACTTTCAATCCGGGACTAAGACATGTTTGACACTTTCGATACGTTTATGTTTAGAATTGATATTTGCGTATCAATCTCATGTACGATACGTTTACAAACGATTTGAAATGTATTGATACGTGCAATTAACTATCGTATCGATACGTATGCATTTTATTATGTTTGATACCTATTTGAATAGAATTACGATGGTCCGAATACGATTCAAACAAAATCTGTATGGTGAAACATGTAATAACATAAGCCAGTAATAATTCAACCTGTTATCATCTACTGTCTATTATATCTATTGGAAATGGGTTATGAAATAATGGAGCAGTTTATATCTATTAGTCTCACTCTATTAATACGGCTTTAAAAAACACGTCTGACTGTTTCTATTTCTCGAAAACGAAAGGGACGAACACCAAAAAAGGTTAGAGTCAGCTTTTTATTGACGAGACTGTTTATGGCTTTGTCTGGCGACGAAGTTACTTGTCTTCGTATAATGAAAACCAGACACATCTTTCTATCGCCAAATTTAGTCTATCTAATAAAGGAACGTTGGGCATTATTGCTATTATCTAGCTTAGCATTAGTAATAATTCAACAATATCATTTCTATCATACTTATTATTTATACTAAAATCATCCGATCTTTTCGTAGTTAAAATAGCTGTAATTGAATCGTGGATTAATGTCGACGTAGAAATTTTAAGAGGAAACTAATTGGCAGGATTTTTGAGTTAATAGAGAAGATAAAAGGTTCCACGTGTTATTAAAATTTTCCGTTTTATTCGCTCAAATTATAATCTAATCGTTTCATTCTAATCAATTATCGAAATCACCTCCTAAATCCATTTGTGCTATAGTTGTGCCTACCTATAGTTGTTACATTTTGTCTTAAATAAATGTTATCTCCTCCATTTTATCATTATTATCATTTCCTTTTAGTCTCTTTTGCGCAATAGTTCTAATTTCTCGAAATTATTAATAAAAATCGTGAGACTTCGAAAAATCGTAGCGGTGCCATAATTATGTTCCACAGTGTGCGATACTTGCGTAAATGTGATAGGATGGTTAAATCAAATTTCGAAGTATCTTATCTTATTATATTCGCCAGTATTTCAAGCTAAATTTAGATTTCTTTCGCAAGCCGAAGGAAAGAACGATTCTCTGTTGAAAATTCAAGCTTTGAAGTGCCTTTCATTGCTCGCGTATGTCACGTTTTCACTTTCATATTCCGTAGAACCGTGCGCCGGATTTCTTCATTCTTCCAAGCGAAACAGATAGAAATCCCAGCTTTGCAGAAGCTCCATATTTGCCCGGTCACGTCTGTTCGTTTCATCCCACTGAAAACTCAAGACTTCACCTTGTTGTTTGGGTTAAAACTTTGGCAAAAATTCCACTTTAGCCGCGTGTCGGTTGGCTTGTCTCTAAATCCGTGACAGAAACAAGGGAAAACGTTTCCGTTTGGGCGAGATGTAAACGTCGGAAAGTAACTGCGTCGGGTTACATGCCTCGTCCCATAGAGTTTGCTAAGTAACGTCGGCTGAAAGTTTCCTCCAACTCTCCGTCTTCCTCCTCGTGCCTCGTAATTTCACTTTGGAAACATTTGCAAACAAGTTTAGCCAGTCTTCCGAGGAAATTCGTGTACGTGTGCATTTGTGTGTACGTTTGACGTGAGTCCTGCATTAATCGAGCTCGATTAATCGCGCTAGCTAATTTCGCCAGCCGACCTTGAATCCCTTGGAGAAACATACAATTTCTTCCGCTGCAATTCGTCTACGGTGCATTCCAGTTTCGTGTTGTTGTTCGTCGTGCAATTAGTCTAATTTCATTACTGCCGCTGCAAGAAGTTTCTGTGCAAATTAATGGTATTTCGTTGAGGCGGAGAATGCGAGATTTTTAAGGGTAGTTTTTACTTTGGAATGTCGGAGGAAATCTTTAGATTTATCCAATATAATAACTGATGAAAGGAAAGGGAAAAAATTGGAATATTTTAATGACAGGGGAAGGTGAGACTATTAAGTAGATAGTTTTTAATTAGGTTGAGAAAGAAAACGTGTAAAATTATTTAATGTGACAAATCGTAAAAGGAAGGTGAAACTGATGAGATTTTAAGGGTAACTTTTGCCTAGAATAATAGGAAAATAATTGTAAGAAGGGGAAACATTTAGATGTGTTGAATTTCGGTGAAAACAAAGAGAACGATTTTGAATGATAATTTTTAATTGGAATGCTGAAAAAAAGAATTAAAGTTGATAAAAAGAATTCTTTAAATTGCTCAAGCTATCCAGAACTTGTCACTTTTTTATGAGTTACATTGACGATCAAAAAGGGGGAAGATTTAAAATTATCAGATGTTTGTAAAATTATTTGTCTAAGTGGTATATTTGTCTTATTGTTTCAGTATGCGGCGACATTCACGGACAGTTCTATGACCTGATGAAGTTGTTCGAGGTGGGTGGACCACCCTCCACAACAAAGTATCTCTTTCTCGGCGATTATGTGGACAGGGGTTATTTCAGTATCGAGGTGAGTTAGATAATCTGTTTCAATACCTAAGAACTTACGTCTGTAATTTCGCAACGAACGATTTGATAAATCTTCAAATCGATACAAGAAACATGATAACGAAACGTTGATTTCTTTCCTCGAGCGGAATCTAAAATTCTTTACAACAGAAAAATAGTTTTAGTAATAATACACGGTGTAGTACAAAAATTTGGGGACTTTTGCAACAGGTGGCGTGAGAAGCGATATAAATATACGAGAATTTGAAGTTATCATTTTTTATACTATTATTAACCATTCTCCAACTATCAAAACAATCGGTTTAATAGTTGACGAGTCGTTAATTTACGTAAAATTTGTTTGATTTAATTTTATTACCGGGATAAAACTCTTAGTATATCTACGATATGGTACAAAACAGATTTATGGAGTACGCGTTAAAACATTATAAATTTTACGTTTGAAAGTGTCGATTGAGTAAAAAAAGTTAGCATAATCACAATCGTACAAGCACAAGATGTGTAATGTTAGAAATGCAAAACAGTTGCGAGTTTATATACTACTACAAGTATAGTTATCCATCGAAATTTCGCATTAGTTAACAAATCTGTGATGCATTATGGAAGTATAGTTTGATATTTTTAGATTAGTATTAGATTGTAACCTATATTCGTCCCATTTTATTAATGCTTCGAATATCGTTTATTCGTTAATTCAGAAATAAATTTAATCAACTCTACGTGCGCTATATTGATCTTCCCATTTTATTGGTAACCCAAGCGTTAATTTTTCTCCCTTGTAGAATTTCTGCGATTTAAAAAATGTGCTAAGAAAACAAGACGAATTTATGTTACAACCCAATAGTTAGTTTAGTATACGTTAAATATTAATCGATTGAAAGATGGATAATTTGCAAAATAGTAAATGCTACTCGCGACTGAATTATCTCGTGGAACTCTAGCAAAATTGTCGGCCAATTTTGCTGTAACAATAGGATTAATATTCCTCGGATCTCTGTCTCTTAAATATTTCACTTAACTCAATATTGGACCATGAAAATGACGCATTATATGGAGTAAATTTCTATCTCTTGGATCTCCTCCTATAACGATAGTACGTGAAACGCGTGCAAACTCGCGTTGACAAGCCACGAACACCGGAAGCAGAGAGTTTCTCTCTACTCTGCTCCCTCGATTATCAGACTTTCTAATTAACGATCCACTCGGTTAATTATCAATTAATATTCTCCCCGTTTGTCCTGGCACACGGCTAAGCGACGAGAATGTGAATCTCGCGTGAAAGTTTGCGTCTTCCGTAAAATTCTCACGATTCTCTTTGGTTCTCTCTACTTGTTTGAAAAGTTGCGTCAATTTATTGCTCCTAAGACACCAATGCATTAAGTTCTATAAAAATTCACGACCATCCGATGTGGTCGTAAAGTAAACTGGAAGAAAACTCCATCCGTTCTAACGCAAACATAATTTCTCTTTGCGAACTAATTGTCCTTAATTAACTAATACAATGTCGTTTATCGAAGCAAAATTTTAAACACAACTAGATTTTTCGATGCACTATATGCACTTAATTCAAATGACTTTTACAGTTTTCAAGCATTTACCTAGTTTCATTATTCTACGTTCATTTTTGTTATGTTATATCATATATCATATGCTATTATATACTATATTATTAAAGTCAGCAATTTTAGAATTTGCTAGTCTTCTGTTTGGTTTACTATCCGATGAACGTTTATCAGTATTGAATTTTACACGTCGGCGTTGAATTGTTTTAACCCATTTGCATCCGCGAGCGGAATAATCCGCGCACCACAACTGATATTGATATTATTGATGTTCGCGATGTACCACCGTCTATCGATCATTTGAAAGATAATCATACTGATTAATAAAAAATAATATATCTGCTCCAAATTGATTTACTCTCCATATGTATATGTAACACTGTATTTTGTTTTGATTGTTACTTATGACTATTAGTTACTTGTAAAGGGTTATCCAAAAGTACCTTTAGGATGTTGAATGAGAATATCTGTCAAACAAAATAGTGGTGAAAAAAATAAAAATTGAAACGAGAACGGACGAAGATAATATAAATAAAAAATAGATTAGAAAAGGGTAAATCAGAAAGGGAAAGAAAAAAAGTGAAGGTAAGTGTTCCTATAGTCTATTTTTGATTACCCTATACTCTTAATTTCCGAGTAAAACCGAAAGTCTTAGATTTATAAAACTGGTCGTGCATTTTTGTTGCCATGATGCAAACGGGTTAATATTTATATAAGCTGCTCCAAACGCTAGGTTTATACTTTCAGTATAGTTTTTACGTATATTCTTCAAATTTATACTTCTATCAAAAATTACGGAAAAAATTCCGGTTTATTTATCACGCCAAACATTAACGTTTTTGCAAATGTATTATAATAGGTTGGGGCGTATACGTGCATAAAAATCCGCAGGGTATTAGTATTGAATGGAAGAGAAAAAAGTATAAGAACTTAAATCGTTTAAAAAACGGTTGCACGTTATAATATGTTATAAAATGTTATATTCGATAGATAGAAGAGGAAAGGCGGGAATAATTAGAGGAATTAGGATTGATTAGTTAGTTGCGAACGAGAATTACTTAGACCTATATTACTAAACTATTAGAGGCAATTTACATACTTCCAGTGACCAGACTTTATCTAAATCCTTCGTGTAAATTTTTATTCTCTTCATTTGATTAGCAACTCGTTAGTCGAAATGATGTTAAGTGGCTGCACTCTATTCTAACACTTAAGCCTTTTTGTGCAGCTGTGCACACTTTATAGAATTTATCCCCTATATTAACCCTTTAAGTACCAACATTGCATTAATGTAACGTTTCGTTTGTCATTTTTTTAGACTTCGTAAAATTGTAGAATATAAGTGGAAATAGAAATATTAGAAAATATTAAACAATACAAATATCAGCCGAAGTATCGTTATTATTAGTAACAATAAGTAGATTTATTTTCCTCGCTGTATTCTTTTCCACAGTAAACGATTATTTTTATCCATTCTCTTTCCCCCGTTTATCCGATATTATATTCATTTAATCTTCTCGTATGCTTTTTTATTTGTAAAGCAGCGTTTCACGCCTCAACAATTTTACTGTTCTTAGTTAGCTCCACGTTTTCGCGTTTCAACGAAAACTTTTCGCCTAAGCTATATTTGAACATTTTCCTGCGCTCGAGTTAGCTTGAATTTAATATAGAAAAGTAATACGATGGTAGGGATATTATATGCGGCGCAAGGTTATTCGGCTTCGTGTAACGCGAAGGAAAGTCCCCGTGATCGGTGCGAGCTGAAAAGAATTTTTAACCGGTGGGCGGATTGAAAATCGTGGGGTGAGTTTGCCGTTCGTTTTAAGAGGATCTGACCGCAACAACGCGAGCTTCTGCGTGACTGTGCTCGCACACGCGATGAAGAAGGACACAACGAAACTCCGTGGAGATCGATACTCTCCCTATCCGCAATATGCTTTGCTGGATTCTCGAAAGAGCTGAGAAACGAGGGTGAGAAAGCAGATCCTTCTGGGCTTTTTCCATGCGATGCATAAACGCGTTCTTCTTCAAGGATATTTAAGAAGCGGAAGCGTGGAAGAAGATACGGAAAGGAGGAGCAAACTGACCGAAGAAGTGTTACAAAAGAGTTTGGCGGAAAAGAAGACGGTGAAAGGATGTAGAACGTGTAATATTTGGTACGCAAAAAAGATATGAAGGATCTAAATGGATTCAGATTGCAGGGAGAAAAAGGAAAATAGGAAAGCGAGAAGAGGCAATGGGGGAAAAATGAAAAAGGGCAGATCGCAATGAAGGATTCGCTTAAAAAGAGAGAAAATAGGGAGGAATTGATTATTCGGTTGAGAGAAAAGAGGAAGCAGAGAATGGGAAAGGGTATTGAAAAGGGAAAAGTAAAAGGAAAATAGAACACAGCCGTGGGAGGGAGAAACAGAGATAAAAAGAGACGAGAGAGAGAGAGGTGCAGGATGAAAGAGGGAAAAAAGGGAGCGTAATGGAAAATAACAGAGGTGCAAATGCATTTATTTTTCCCGATTGGTTAATGCAAAAGGAGATACTGACAAATTAGAAAATAGATTTATTGCTCCTAATTTAAATATCACGTGCACAAAATAATTAGGTGCCTTTCTGTTTAAAGTGATGGTGATTTTATAGACTTCGAACCGTCATCCTTTTTATCAAAATGGTATTTATGAGTCTGCTGCGATGGAGATCGAATAATGGAAATTATTTTGAGCATTAAAATTCTAAAGTCGAATTTAAGTATATTTTTCGGGGAAAATTTCACTTTAAATTCTTCTATACGCAGTACAAAATCATACCTTTTTATCTTTATTTATTTATTTATATATATACCGTGGGACGGCAAAAATATGACACCATAAGACGACAAAAGCTTAAATCCTCCTCTGCAAAATTATATTAAATGTTTCACAAACGTTGAATTCTGTAAAAAAAAAAGCAACGAATTAATTCGTACATCAGCAAAGCTGGTAAAAGCGAAGGATTCCATCCGGAAGCGGATATGAAACCAGAAAGTAGATTGGAAGGCGAGTAAAAACGAATTCAAGAACAGCCAGGAAAACCTTAAATCAAAAGCACAAAGAAGCTCAAGAGCCTGGAGCAACTTAAGGGAAGAAGTGAGTAGGAATAGGAAAACGAATCAGCCAAGATGGTTATGACACAGAGGGAAAAAAAGACGGGCGGAGAATAAATTGGGGAACGTGTAACTCCGTGAGGGGTTAATCTCACCCTTTATCGTTCATTGTTCCTCGTGTATTTTCCTTGAGAAGCCATATTTCCGATGGAGAAAAGTGAGCAAAGAAAAACCACTGAAGAAGTACATCGACATTGTTTCCGGCTTGTTTTTAGCGATATTCAAGCACGGAA
This sequence comes from Eucera pruinosa, assembly GCA_028830335.1. Classification (NCBI taxonomy): domain Eukaryota; kingdom Metazoa; phylum Arthropoda; class Insecta; order Hymenoptera; family Apidae; genus Eucera; species Eucera pruinosa. The sequence continues at coordinate 10,059,890 of JAMYCR010000005.1, forward strand.
TTATCCGAAGGAACGGATGATGCGATTATCGAGACGCGAGAGAACGATTTTATTTTCTTCTTAGAAAACCAACCACCATTCGCTAGGGGAGATCTCCGTTCGTGATCCGTCGCAGGGAGGAGATTGGGAGAGCGTAAATGGCCACGGTAGTTTATGAGAATTGGTCTCTCGATACATTTCTCCGACGATGCTCACGGAAGAAGTTCGTATCTCTTATTCTAGGCCGCGATCGATTACGACTAAGCTTTTTTGCCGGGGGTTGCTTCCTGTCTCTTGTGTACTCCTGCTTAGCGACTCATCAAGTAAGATATTCGTATTAGGGGTGAGCGATTCTGAATCGATTTTCTGAAGGAGTCGATTTCGTATTTATTCATAAGCTTCGACTGCTTATTTATTTATTTATGTAGTACTACACGGTACAAAAGCCTTTAATATACGTAACTTATAAATTAGTCGTAGGTAGACAAAAGGTACTTGACGCTTGAAGCAAGCGAAAGACAATTGTATGTGAATTATCTATCCTGCCGCTTAATGACAAGAGACTAAGGTTTGAGACGTGGTTTTATAAACTGATAAATTTAAATAGGGAGCGTATATACGGGATATCGAGAATTAGATCGAATCACTATGGATGTCGGAGCTCTCTACATAGGAGAAATTTGATAGAGTCCCCCATGGTGTGATTGTTTAGAAGAGGAAAAGGATATAGATCATAGATTGCGGAGATACCCTCTGCTTAAGAAATTTAGAAAGGAAATTAAGCAAGGATCTGGAGAATGTAGGGAGGGATGCTATAAGTTTGATCAATTTGTATAAAGAGAAGATATTAAGAAGTTTAATAGCCTTTATTAAACCAGCCTTGAATTTAAATAGAAAATGGTACACATGTTATATATATTTTTGTACATTTGTATTTATTGTAAGTATGTATTATTGTTATTTGTAATATAGTCTCTAAGTATTAAGATGTAATGTAGCAATATGAGTAATTCTGGAACGCTCCAGGAATTAAATAAATAAATATCTCATTTCTGTTTCAATCATTTCTTTTGTCATAATCGTAATAATCATAAATCGTAATATAAATAAAGAGGACAAGCATTGGATTATGATTAATCGTCGAGGAATGTAGAATTTTGTAAAATGATACATCTTGCTACAACTTAATCTGCAAATTGTTTAATACACGATGTGAATCGCACAAATAGAATGCTAATTACCAGATCTACAACAAGGACGTAACACCGTTGAATCCCACGGACAACATTCGCCCATCACGTTCAGACCACGAATTATCACTCAGGAATACGCATAATCGTCACGTAGAGTACACACAAACCACCCTTGGGCAACCCTTAAACACTATCCGTTTTGTTACCGCGAAACCAAGTTGAACTATAGTACAGAGCGTCTTATAAATTTGTCCTATACTTGATCTTTAAATATCAGATGTACCGATAGATAATCCACTTTTTTTGTAATATCGACTGATTTTTAAGGCTAAAATCGATTAGCTTACGTTCCAAATGAAATTGCAAGTTGACCCTAATACATTAAAAAAAGGGTGGAATAATAATTTGAACGTAAACTACACTCGCTTGTTAAAGGAATAATGAGTTACTTATTTGTACGAAAAATGAAAAGCTGCTGATTCTTTTATACGGCAATATTGGACAAAATTATTTTACATTACATGCATTTTATGTATTTTTGCATATACAAATTTCCCATAACTGCATAAAAATCCGCGGTCTATTGGTCACCGATTGTACTTCCAAGATTAACTTGTAATACTTATACGTTGGCATGCAAACAAAAGGATTAAAAATGAAGACTACAATTTTTGCGTACGTTTAATAAATGTTAATTTTAATTAACTACTGAGTAGTGAAGCGAGACATGAGACACGCGTGTCTCAGTAGTCACGAAAGGGTTAAACCGCGTTACCCTTCGTTTATCTCCGAACGAATCCAAAGAAACCCATCGAAGCGTATATTTTTTAATGAACCGTCGATACGGAATTAACTTAACAGTGTTTCCTCCGTAAAGTGGAAGAATTCATTTTAGGCTGGGCTTCGAATAGAAAAGAGCAACGTCACGTCGAACCCCTCGAAATGAGACACGATTATGGGACAATTTCACGGAATATAAGTCGCGGAACAATGATCAGGTAAATGATTTCGTTGCAATGGAGCCCGCAATGGTTCGCGTGTAATTATAGGAGAACAGAAGAGCGAAAGGGAGTATCGCTTCAGTGGCTTCACAAAGGGTCTGTCGAAGGACTGGGACACAAAAGGGGCACCCAAGCAACGTAGATAGTCCAACGAATTAACAAAGTGAAATTGACTCGGAGCTTCCCAAGGGAGCGCGCAGGCCGAGGAATTTTCAGTTTCAAGGAAATTGCGCGTTTTCTCGAGGAATGATATCAAAATTTAGGCGAGTTGGGCCCGTTGGCGTGCAAATACTCTTCGAAGTATTAGGTTGTTCGGAACATTCATTGCGATGCTTGAAGAATGCTTAGAAGCGCTATAGAATAATAAATTATTGTATAATGCTCTTCTCGTAATAATTTTATGCTTTCTCATATAATTAGTACATCTAAAAAATGCTCCTGCGCCTATTTTTTATACCATACACCATACTTTTGAATGCATTAATCGATGTACTCTTTTCTCCTCTCCAAGAAAGTATGGAGGGAGTTATGCCTTAAAATCACTTGTTTGAAAGTTATTGCAATTTAAAATTTCCTTAATGCAAGACATTGAACAACGTACTTTGAAAGGGATATAAAAATTTACTGAAGTAGACATAATTCATGTCTTAACACTAGATTTACGAAACCCGTCAATTTTAGACTTCGAGTTACAAAAATCGTAAATATTATTCTTTTTAGCAATTTACGGTGAGTTTGATTGATGCAGTGCTATCAATGCAATTGTCTAATTTCGAGTATCTATAAATAATATACCTATTTTTCAGGAAATACGTGAAATTACGCTACACATGTCCGTAAATGTAGTATTACGTAAGAAAAAGAAGAAGAAAGTGTTCAAAGTACGTTGCAGTTATCCAACCAAATATCCCATTCATCCGAATTAAAGATCTCACTAGTTAACAACAATTCGTAAAATATTATCTATCTTTAAACCCACGATATACAAAAGAATTTAATATCGATACTGTCGCAAACGCTACGAACTTACCGAACAATCCAATGCTTTATGGAAAATTTAACTACGAAAAATGACACAGAAAGCCATGCACTATGCAAGAATACACCAAATATCTAAATTGAAGTGTACAAATCATTGCATGTCGAGCGTAGAACAATCCTCCATTTAGGTTCCGCTTCTTTAATTTGTGTAATCATATTACTAATATCAACTGTATTTATTTTATTCCTTTTTTAATCTTTAGAAACGTTCAGGAAATTTGATAGCATTTCGACAGGGTTGTTAGTATGAAGAGTACCTGGAAATATAAAAGAATTGATTTCATTATTGATTGTACTAGTCGAAGCTTTTAACTTTATTATAGATTTATTATTCGGCGTAGTGGAAATTCGTGTTAAATAAAAATTCTTTAAATAAAACACGAACGAAGCATTAAGAATTCAATGAAACTGCTACATTTCTGTATTCAAATATTCTTAATTTTGCAACCCATTTGCTGCAATTCGCTGTTTTAAACTGAAATTTTCTAACCATTTTCAACCTTTGCTTCGAATTGAATATTCGAACATTTTCAAGCTCATTTCTCCGATTAAATGTTCTAAATTCAGATATTTTAACTGTTTCAGCCCGTTTTTCCAATTGAACACTGTAAATTTAAATATCGTACCTGTTCGATTAAATAATATTTCCTACCTGTTTTTTTTAAATTGGATATTGGAAATTTAAATATTCCTGCCTTTTCAACCCCTTCTCCCCGATTAAATATTGTAAATTTATATATTGTATCATTTTCAATCTGTTTTTCCAATTAAATACTGTATATTTAAATATTGTACTTTTTATCAAGCCTCTTTTTGCATCTAGCAATATTTTCTACCTTCCTCTCGAATTAAATATCGCAAATTTAAATATTCCTACAATTTCAACCACTTTTTCCCGTTAAATGTTGTAAATTTAAATATTCTAACTTTTTCAAACCGTTTCCCAATTAAATACTGTACATTTAAACATTCTACGTTTCCAAGCCTTCTTCTGTAATTAAATGATATTCCCACCTTCTTCTCGAACCAAATATTCCAAATTTAAACATCCCAACTTTTTCAACCACCTTTTTAATTAAACACTGCAAATTTAGCATGTCCTACCTTTTCAACCTACTTTCTGCAATCTGATATTTTCAGTTCAAACATTTAAACATTCCAACCTTCTCAATCCCTAATTCAAACTTCAGCCGAAAACTTTAACTTTCTCCTCGAGTTTTACTCTTCCCGCAGAAATAAAAAAAAAGAAAAAAAAGAATGATGATAGATAGAAAACGCTGCTACGCCAAAATTATAAGATGTTCCACTTAACGGGGAACATATATCGACATGGTCAAAGACAGGAAAATCTGGCAGTCTGACTAATACCACCCACGATGATTATGGGCGACGTTGTCCAGATGAGTGACGCTCTGCACGAACGTTTGCCAACTCGATAAATCAGACGCAGCACTGAATGGTGTTATGCCACGTACATCCAAGAAATATCTCGATCATGGCTTTTACAAACTTCTACGTTTCTCTGCGAAACTGGAACGATCACGTTCAGCTATGTCTATCGGAAACAATGCCGCGTTATTTGAATCGCAACGCCAATACGTCGACGTTTTTATTGCAGTCAACGTGAACGTTATACCGCTTGACAATTTCATCGCAGCTGGTTTCCCTCGAAGAATGGATTCTTTAAACATGTGTCCGGGCTTGTAACAGGACGTGGCACGTGTTTAGGATGGAACCAGTAAATTTTGTTAAGCATGTGACAGTTGACACTCATATTCTTGTATCGGATTATTGTTTATAATTAAGGTTTGGTAGAATTAGTAGACCGCGTATTTTTTATCCATTTCTTGGAAACTGAGAGCAACAAAAAAGTGCAGAAGGTATATATGAAGGTATATTTCTGTACGTTTAACCCTTTGCACTCGAAAGGTGCTTGAAAACTGTCTCCATGTTTTACACGCCTATCGTAAAATAAATTTAATCTTCTATTGCTGTCTGTAAACTTCGCCTCTTTATTAATTTTGCATGAACGTGGATATCCCTCCCCCCTCCTCCCTCCAATAAATAAATAAAATGAACCAGTTTTGACATCTCTCGAGCGTAAAAGGTTAAATTTCCCATAAATGCCTAAAGATCCGCAGTCTAGTAATGTCACACGTGACGCTGGAATGGTAGCCGTATTAAATTCGCCGCGTAGAATTTAAATTTGGAATTGATACAGGTAAGTACTCTATTCTGGATGCGTGAAATAGTGTCCCTGTGTCTAATAATGAAAGGAAAATGGGTTTCATAGTGACGAACACGGGGGGTGATAACGCGTAATAGAGACTGGAGATAATGCGCGCGTATAATCGTGGCTGGAGGACAAAAGCGGACGTGTGCATCGATCATTTTCCGAATTTCTATTAATCAGTCCTCGCGCGACGAGTAATTTAGCCGCCACTCTGCTCGTTACCTAAATGAACAAAAGGCATGCGTATGGTAAATGATTCGACGTATTATTCTTGTTGTTGTTAATTGTACACGATACTCTCTGTTCAATGCTAATAGATATCTACTTCGAGATCGGATACGAACTTCCGTTTTCCGGCGTTTCAGTGCGTTGGTTAAAATATATAAGTTACAAATTGCATCAATTTGTAGCAACGTTGATTCATTTGTGAAATGTAAATTAGATTAATTGGTCGTGTCGTTAATTCGTTTAATTCATTGGCTGAATTTACCTTTATTGACTGATTCGTCTCGTACGTTCATCAATTAAGTTCATTAAACAAATTATTTTCCACGTTATATGTTTATTTAAGGTGATCTGTTTGAAGTTGAAGAGAAATTGTCGCGTAATTCTACGAAAGCTAATTCTAAAGTCTAATTGCGTAGAGGATGTGCTAATGAGATTTTGCTTGACTAAATTCTATAAATTCTACAATAATTCATACTAGGCCAAACTTTTATAGACTTTGATAAATAAAAGTATAATTGTATTAAATTGTAGACAATGTAACTTCATCGCGAACAACGTAATCTGTAGCGCAGTTTTTCTTTTTTATTATCATCGATATTTGCATGGTTCGATTGGTTAATAAATTTGATATTTGACAAATATGATAAAATATTCAAAGTTATGCATGTTAAAATAATTAAACTGCGGATGTTTATGCAAATTCGTATCTGCTTAAGCAAAATTGATAGAGAATATATGACGCCGCAGTCAGAGGGTTAAACACTGTATTACCAAATTTTTTCAACGACCTTCTACCACATTAGGTAGCATCATTATTTTATTCAGAAAGTATTTTCATTTTTTCGTCTAAGCGAGTTCTATAAGCTTTCAGATTTTTCAATTCCCTTTCAATTAAATACTGTCATTAAAAAATTTCACTGCATTGAAGAAGTTTCGGAGGGCAAAGGGTTAAACGTTAAACGAATGTCATAAATAAATGTAATGTACTACAGAAGATTATATTTTAAGCTTAGGATTTGTTTTTGTTCAAGCATTAGATTACTGATTAATGTTACGTTTACGTAGTTTATATTTATGCTTATGATTAGGTGGCGATAGAAACTATTATAAAGTACAAATTTACAATAATTCGATAAAGATTCGACGTAACCGGAAGTCTTTCAAAACCGAAAGCTATAAAATAACGAGTTAAATAAAAGTAATAAATATAGCGTACCGATAAGCGTTCCAATATATTGTTCGTAGCTACCATACATTTATAACTTCCCTTAATCTAAAAGTATCGACTTCGCACTGAATCAGAGCCTGCCCATATCTCCAACAGATTGACGATATATCAGCCCTGGTAATCCCTCGAATTTCCATAATCTCACACTCGCAGATGTCACCGGTATGGCAGGCAAATAAACTGCACAACTTCCAACATCTCTCCGGCATCGGAGTCTCTCTCGCCTAATAAAACGAAAATGCATTCGTAATCCCGTTATCGGGCTCGCTGGCTATGAACAATGGTGACTCGACGCACGCGTGTGTGTATTCATAGCTACTTAGGCGCGATTCTGTTCCTCTAGCTTGGAATATGTGCGATGCGCATTAATACTTGTGGATACTCGCATTCGAAACACACGGTTAATGCATACAAGATGAATAAAAGATGATGCCCTGGACCCTTCTTCTATTTCTCGGCTTCTCAACCCTTTACCCGATATCGATTTTACCAACGTCGCAAAAGTTTCCACGATTGTCCTGCCGTCGAGCGTGTGCGGATTTCAGCACTAGGGTAAATGACCCACGTACTGTCACTGTTCCTGTAACCGTTTAATTCGTTTATTTAATAGCAACCGTAACGTATAAAGAATCGTAAGTAAAGAAATTTTCGTACTGAATTTGGACATTGGTTTACGTAACAACGCTTAAACGTTGTATATTCGTTTGCACTTAATATTTATAAGTAAATATTTGGAGATAAATGTGCTGTTGAACATTGAAACGTGACCAATGTGTGGCGGCTCTCCTGCACCCACCACTAGAGGGACATACGAAATAGGCTTTCTCGAAAGTACTCGCTCCAACTACCTCGTCCATATATATACCGCCTTTAACCTTCCTTCCAATATACCAAGCCTAAGGCAGGGCCTGCTAGGTAGCCTTACTGATGAGTCCACTAGCAGGCCCAGGACGAAACGCAACACCCTTCCTTTTCCTATTCTATCCCCTCTCTACAGCTCCACAAATGTGTAATTATAAAGTATGGGACGTGTCATAATTGAATAAAGGCGATACATTTACTGTGTATATATTGTAACTGTTACACAAACTGTCGTGTTAATCTATGTAAAAACGTGTCCCTATTTAAATGAAAAGTTTTCAAGTGACAGTAATAAGGACATAATAACAAACTCTAATTGTTTTCTGCATGTGCCAACGATTTTGTGGCTTAAAAGACCACCACAAATATATAATAGAATTTACAGCAATACAAATATGTGTTAAAGACGCTGGAAATTTTCTCGAACGTGCCAATGATCGAATATTGTTATTTTTAGAAGCTACGTATTCGTAACAACTTGGTAAACAATAAAATTTTGGAGATTAGAGCATAGCAATTGGCAATGTCTCTGCCAAGATTCTCACCTTTACCGTGAATAGGTGGGCCTCAACAGATAAAGAGCACTATACTGTAATATTAATCATGCGTTTCAAGAAGGATTAAGATTAATTATGTGACGGCCAATTGCGTTGAAACATAAACGATGATTTCGCGTAGGCGCTTTTGTTCCGCGATGTATGCCAGTTCGCTAATTTTGTCATCCTCTGTCGAGCTGCCTACTGCAATTAATTAACCGATGCCTGAAATAAAGCGAATAATTCCCCTTTCTATTGCGATGAATGCCTTTGTGATTTTTATCGAAGGGAAGGATGAAAGTTTGCATTGCAAATTTACATCGTAAGCTAGAATTTTAATTAATTTCTATGGAATACTTATCAAGATTAAATGCTTCGAAATTATTAAATAACTTTAATAATTAAAGACCGTAGAGGAAAGTACTCGATGACTCGTATTTTCATGAGTTTGGAGCAGCTTTAAAGTTCAAAACGTTCTAAATTAATCCCATGTTTGTAAAACTGTTTCAGCAGGTATTTCGTTTTCAGTTTATACGAGGGATTTTCTCACGTTGTTAACAATTTTACACGGCAACTTAAAACGCAATAGGTACTCTAATAATCTTTTATTCAAAATTATCTTCTGTATTAAATAAGAACAAGGAAAATTATGGAAGTAAAGTTCGTATTATAAGAATAAAGGGATGAAATGATATAGTAATATTAATAATTACTGTTATTAATTTTGGATTCTATAAAAAATTTCCACCTTCTTTTTAGGACAATTCTTTGGTTTTTCGGAAAGATCGTGGCGATATGCAATCATTCAATGCCACTTAAACAACTAAACAAAAGTTCCATTCATTAAATTACTAAGAAATGAAGTTGGAATATTTTTACATTTATTCAATATTTCATTCACAGTATAGTTAACCCCTTAATTACTTAAAACTAATATACGCTGATATAATTGAATCTAATTTAAAATATAAATTTCTACAAACTTTCAGATATAAATACACACATTCACGTACAAATGCAAATATTTATTTTACATAAAGCAGTACAGTTACTATAATTATTCGTATAGTAAAAAATAAACTCGACTAAAATCTTAAAATCGTTCATTGTCGACACCCGTGTTTCACGAATGTTTCGCCTTGTCATCCATCGACGACGCCCGTAGTTATTAAATACAATAGTTCATCTAGAATTTTAAAATTCCATCTGCTTCAATTATGAATAAACGAAGCGGAATATTTTTTCCCCGATTTACAAATCTGCCAAGCGTGATTCCGTTGCGTGTCTTCCCCCCGTTTCTTCTAACATTCCACGGTCCCTCGAATGTTTGCGTCGGGGTAAAATATTTAAGCATCGAATAAAATATCTCCTGTCAATTATTCAAAGCTCTCCATTTGCCAAAACGTACTGCAAAGGACAATCGAGGCACGCATTTGGATCGCAACAGGGAACCGTGGCTGTTCCAACGTAGCGAATTTAATTCATGGCGCGTTATAAATTATAGAGAACCAGTGGAACCGGGGAGAAATAGAGACGAGAGGCAGAAAGACGGCCAAATAAATAACACCGTTGTCCCGAAACGCTCGCATTTTCACGCTAGAAACGCCACCACAGTTCGCCAGGCCTCTATAAAAAGCAAATTTCTCGGGAAATATAAATCTAGTCTCCATCTTTGTTCTTCCATTGTTTCACCGCGAACACTTCAGAGAAACCGAACAAAAAGATCGTCCGATTCAATCGACTCTAAATTTTTCCGCCATTCTCATGGCGGTAATTTAAATCCTTTATCATTGACTAACAACAGGATGGACCGTCCATTTGTAGGAAACATCATAAATTTCGAACTGAAATTCGGAGTGTGTTAAAAAACAGAGGATTTTCGCGTTCCTTGCAATTTAGAATGGCTATTATAAGAATTATGTTCAGTACCTCTCTTCATGTATTTAACGTTGTTGAATTTTATCTCATTAGCATATCATTGTATGGTCCCCATTTTGTTTTTCATTTTTGTTTTCAATCTTCCATTTCTTGTGTACCGCTCGATTAATATGCGAACAAATCATGTACCGACTTGTAAGAATGGCTATTTGTTCACATAAAAACATTTGAGACTGGAAAATGTTCCATGTATTGGATTGACCAAAAAGCATCTTAAGGGCGCATGAAAACGAAACCTTGTTAATCCTTTGATTAATGAAAGCGTAGATATGGGATTTAAATGTTTATCAATAAGGATTTATCAGAATTTATTGTGTAATAATATTTGGAAGTTTATTTTAATTGCAACGCGACATTTTATTATTTTATATATCAGGTTAATTTATACACATATATGTAGGTATTTTGCAAAGTATATGTATATCTCTAATTATCCATGGCAATGGTTAGGCGAATATCACACCACATTTAAAGGGTTAAACACCGTATTATAGAACTATCAAATAAAAACCTGTAACCATTAATATATTCTGTCATTTGCGACACTATTTCTTGGTTTGCAACAGCATTTCTACGTTCACAGTAGTAGTATAATAATATTATGCTATAAATACATCATATTTTCTTCTATTTCAAGGCTACGTTAAATATGACACGTACAATCAATCTTTACGACATTTTCCTTCGAATGATAAATATCTACCTTCAAATCTTATTTGTGTTTGCGAACTTGCTCTGCATATTAGCTTACGTATTGCAATATTAACGCCACGTTGCAAAAAAAAGTGACAAGACTTTTTGGCCAACCTAATAAAATGCAGAAATCCACAAACGATTCCAAATACCGTTTTCGCTATTGCACGTAATTTTAAAATTCGGAAGAATTTGATTCGGTTTGCGAATTTGAAATCCTCGATTAAAAGCTGAAATTTTGCGGTAAAATATATTGCTCAATGGCATCTTTGTTTTTTTTACACGTCGTCTGTAATCCGAACAGAGGAATCATTCTAAAAGTATTTCCAATTCAGCGAATGCTACGTTTCCGTGCGATTTTCGATGCGATAATTTAAATTCTATGTAAAAAGCCACTTTCCCCGGGAAAATACACCATCGACCGCCATATTTGTTCTTCCATCGTGCATCGAACGGAGGAACTCCCCGCAAAAATAAATTTCCACCTCGCTATATTATACATTTTTGCACGATTTTCAAAGCGACGATTTAAATTCTCTGTGAAAAAGAAAAATTGTAGCGGTGAAAATACATCTATGACCGCCATGTTTGTTTTACCAGCGCCTGGTATTACTTAAAAAAAAAAAAACGAAAAAAAAAATTCCATAATTTATCGCACTACGAATTTATCCAACGGCGTTTCGGCGCGATAATTTAAATCCTTTATCTTCCTCGCCAGTGTTTGCGTGTTTAATTCCTTGCAGTTGGTAAAATGGAATTTATAGGAACGCCGTGTTATACAGTATATTTGCGTTAGGCAGTAATATTAAGTTAAATTAGGGGGTGGAACGAACGCTTGGTGCGCGCTAATGTTTAAATTAAAATGAC